>CM046954.1:105223529-107623529 GCA_025698515.1 Gossypium sturtianum
AACACGCCTTAGAAGTGTGTTTCAACCGGCGAGCAATGTGTAAAGACGAAGACGGTCAGCCGAAGATATCCGCTTGCTAGAAGGAATTTCGAAATAAAAGAATTTGTTGTGCTTGTTGATTGAGCATGTAAATTCAAAGCACTTTCGGGAAAGATAAAAGAAAAGTCGTAGTCCGAAGCAAGAGATGCGGGAGAAAGAGATTTTCGAGTAAATCATTTCAATGCAGCATCAAAGAAATTCGAGAGATGAGCATAGTATGTTCAAAGTTGGCTAATGGAGAACATTCGAATACAGGATCGAGCTAGATCGCAGCTTGAACTTCAAAGCTCCAGCCTACTTCATAGCTAGTGGGAAATGCTCGATCCGAGCGACTTTGGATGTAGATATTATGGTAAAGAGACATCCTGAGTAATTGTAGATTGAATCCATCGAGCCTAATTTAGATGTGGATCATTAAATCATTTCTATTAAGACTGCCTCCGAATCATGAACAAGAGATTATACGTAATCAAGTCGACGAATGTTTCCATTAGAGGAAGACCTAACTAGAAATACCAGAATATTGAGTGGTAGTCGCAGAGCTACGAAGATACAGCTGGCGTGAGATCTGAAGTAAGGGAGTACTTTCCAGAGCTTACGCTTATTCGAGCCTGTGAGGAAGCTTCTGCCTGCATGTTATTACGTGGTACATTTACTCTTTATGATACTTTTGTGATTGCATTCATAGATCCGTGGTCTACTCATTCATATGTATGCATGAACTTAGTATCACAATAAGACTTTTCCTATAGTCTCTACGAATTTGTAATTAGAGTATTGAACCCTCTTAGGTAAAGTGTCTTAAGTTGACAAAGTGTGCAAAGAATTGTCCGTTGATGTTTCTGGATATTTGTTTTCCGGTTGATTCGATGCTATTACCTTTTGATGAAGTTTGATATAATTTTAGGTATGGATTGGCCAACATTGCATGATGTCATGGTGCGAATCATGAAACGAAAAATTATTGATTTGAGATGTCAAACAGATGAAATAGTTCGCTTGAATCTAATGATGTGAATGGGGTTATCTAACATGATACTCATGTATGATGAAAGCTCCGAGTTCATGTGAAAAGGGTTACGTCTTCTATTTTGCATATGCGTAATTGATTCGAGGATCGAAAAGAAAGTTGAATCTATGCCGCTTGTTTGTGAGTTCCTAATGTGTTAATCCAAGAATTACCGGATTGCCTCTCGATACGAGAGTTTGAGTTATGGTATGATTTAAAGCCGGCACGACTCTATATCAACCAGCTCCAGATAGAATGGCACTTCAAATGTAATTGAAAGAGTTGAATTCACGGCTGCAAGAGCTGACCAATAGGAGGATTTGTGAATGCATCGAAGCCACCTTGGGGTGCTCCGTTTGACGGTAAAAGAAAGATGAACAATGGCGAGAATGTGCATTGATTATGAATTAGTTGAACAAAGTGACTATTAAAAACAAATATCCTCTACCTGTGTAATTGATGATTTGTTTGATAGAATGAAAGGAGCCACCGTGTTTTCAAAGATAGATCACGAGATTGGGATATTATCGCGTATAGTAAAAGATCTTGAGCATTCAAAAATTGCTTGCATCCAGGTACTGCATTGCGAGTTTTTAGTTACGCCTTTTGGACTAACCAATGCTCCCTCTTTGCCTTTATGGATTGATGATGGAATGTAATTTTTCGTAATCATAGATCGATTTGTTGTTTGTATTCATTGGATCGACATTTTGATTTATTAGCTTGATGAAATTGGAGCATGCTTGAACATCCGAGAATCGTGCTACAAAATCGCGAGATACAATTTGTAAGCAAAATTTAGTAAATGTGAATTCAAGTTGCGTGCAGTTGGGTCTTTGGGGCATATTGTGTCGACATCACATTATACTAGTTGATCCACAAGATTTCATTTATTTTAGAGTGGAACCTCCGGAAAATGTGTTTGAAGTTCGCATCGGGGACTTACCGTTATTATCGCATTTCGCTTGTAAAAGGCTTTCGATGATCGCAACTCCAACGACGTAGATTACTTCTGAAAGATGTGAAATTGGAGTGGTCTCAAAATGCCAAAATTTTCGATCGCTTGAAAGCCTCTTTGATCGTAAGCTCAGCTTTAGTCTGAATGAGAATGCAAGTAAAGAGTTCGTGATTATAAGATGCTTCGTTGAACTGACCGGATGTGTTTTGATGCAGAAGGCAAAGTTATAGCTTATGCCTCGAGACAATTAAAGCCGCATGAAAAGAATTATCATCGCACGACGATCTTGAACTAGCCGCTATTGTGTTTGCTTTAAAGATTTGGCGCCACTATCTCTTCTGAAAAATGCCATGTGTTTTCGGATCATAAAAGTACGAAATATTTGATGACTCAAAAAGACTTGAATCTACGATAGAGAGATGTTAGAACCTTGTTGAAAGACTACGAGCTTGTGATAGATTATCATCCGGTAGGGCAAATGCTGTTATTTGATACATTGAGTAGGAAATCACCAAGTTTGCATTATGTACGATGAATGCTCATTTAGACTTGTTCTGGGATGATGGTTTAGTTTTGCTAAATTGAAAGCTAATCAGCGGTTCTTATAGCAAATAAGTGTTGTTAGAAAGTTGATAATGAAATATTAACTTGAACGAAATTGTAATTTGGAATTTGATTCGCAATTTCGGAGTTGATAATGATGATTGTTTGAGATTTCGGGATCGTGATTGTGTCTAGAGGAATTCGAGAGTTGATTGATTCACATTGAGAAGTAAGCACATAGTAGTCGTTCATCTGCTTCATCCGGGAAGTACAAAGATGTACTGCAATGATTTGAAGCAACTTTATTGGTGGCATGGTATGAGGCGTTATATCTCGTAGTTTGTTTCAAATGTTTAACCAATAAACAAGTTAAAGTGAACATCGTGTGCCATCCGGTTTGTTACAACCGATTATGATTCTGGCAGTGAGGGAATGGATGAGTGAAGATGGATTTTGTTCTGAAGGTTGCCTTTGGACACTTTGAGAAAGAAAGATGCAATTTGGAGTGCGAAGTTGATGAGATTGATTTAAATCAGCTCATTTTTATTCCGCATTGCATCCGATTACTCACTTGATAAGTTAGCCTAACTATATATTTTTCGATATTGTGAAATTGCGAACCTGGGTGCCACTATCTATTGTGTCTCAATGGAGATTCGAGGTTTACTTTATGATTACTCGAAGAAATTGTATGAGGCTTTTTAGGTACTTTAAATTGTATTTCTCGTGATGTACTTTTTCACCCACAGCACGGATGGTCAACTCGAGTAGATTATTCAGATTCTCAAGATATGTCGAGATGTTTCATTCTTTGTTTAATGGTATGTGCAACCCAGCTGTAATTTCTAACTCAGACGCGCGGCTTCGGTCTAGTTACAGAAAGCATTATCGATCAATCCCGATATGTTACTAACATTTTACAACACAAAGTTTATCATCATCCAAACATAACAAAATATATACATAGTCCTTAAATAACGCAGGGTTCTACGGAGACCTTAAACACGTTGTTAGAAAGTGGGTCGCAGACTAAACCAAGACACATACAAAATTTTCCAAAAATCAAATATTTTTCCCGTTACGAGAGGTTACACTGCGTCCAGCGTGGGCAGGCCATGTGCTCTACACGCTCCTGACACGCCCATGTGTCCAGCCGTAAGCAAAACAGTAAGATACATATCGACTTGGCTGTCCACATCGGATCGAGATTACGCCCGCAGTACCTTACCCGTGGTCGAAATCGACGGCACCACACGCCGCCACATCGCTCGCGGTCCTAGCTCATGTGCGAGAGTCGACTTGTTTCTAATTTGAAACTCGAAAGACACTTGGCCGAGCCACACGCTCAGCTCGGCTGGGTGGGCAATTATAGGCCATTTCATAAAGGACAAATTGCCACCCACACTCAGTGGTCTCACCTACAAGCACAAGACCAATCTAATTTCATACCTCAAAATAGCATTCAACATATTAAAACATACTCAATTTAATCTCTAACATCATCATTCATTATCCCAAACAATCCATCTATACCTATCAATCCAAAGTATCAATTACATAACAAAACTTGTAATTCATGCCTGCACCATTTAATCTCAATCAAAATCATGGCACGAACACACTATCTCCATATTACCAAAACATATCATAAGGTCATTCACTAGAACAAACATTCCCATATTGACCAATCTTTACTCAAGCCAAAAACATATACCAAAATCATTAACTACTAAGCCAAATCACATGTGGCTAAGTTTATACACTTCAAAACATGCTATATCACTAGCTTATACATGCCATATACCATATATATATACATCTTCCAAAAGTACCAAAATAGATAGGTCGATAGTGTGATTTAGTCAATGACGCATCCTCGAGGATCCGAGCTAGCTTAAAAGACAATCAGAAATTGTAGAAACACTATACATGATAGCTTTTAAGCCTAGTAAGTTCTGAAACATAATACATTTTCAACTCAACAATTCAAAATCAATAAACAAGATAAATCATCACTTAGATTATTTTACAAATTACATAATCTCATCCATATCCAATACTCCAATAACTTTATTCATTCATCTATTTCAAAATCAAAACCACACACAGTTTCTGCTCATACCTTTTCCAACACATAGTTAAATTAACAGCTTTGCATACTCAATGCTCAATACCACCATTTCGATCAATCTTCAATAATCATTCGTTTTACTCGCAGACATTTAGTGCCATTTTTTTAAGCCGAGCTTAAATTTCATCGCACAATTTAGTGCCTTTTACATTAAACCAAATTTATCTCGGTATCGCATACACAAAGGCCAATCAATAAAGCCGAGCCTTTCATTACTTCTCAAGATACAAAGTGCTATTCTACTTCTATTTACGATTCTAATTACGCACATTTAGTGCCACATTTTCAAATTCACATATAGCATTTTTAATTCCATAATCACATATTCATTCATTTCATAAGCGCTAAACATAAATTTAAAAACTTGTATTATATCCAAACTTACACTCCTGACGCCAAAAGTAACAAAAACGAATGATTAATCTGAGCACTTTATTCTTGTTTCGATCTCGATCCAAATCCTTCTTTCTTGATCATACATATTCAAATTTGCAGCTCATTCAATCACCAAATCATTCAATTTAAAGTTCAAACACACATATTTAGGCATTTTACAATAGCCTCACATTTTCACATTTCTTTGACACTTAAGTCCTCATATTTCATAAAATCATCAAATTACATAATTTCATCTCACACATGCCTGGCTGAATTTTCCTTGTGTCCATACAAGCTCACATATTTCATTTATTTCACATTTTAGTCCTCCAATTTCTCACATTCACAATTTAGCCCAAAATAGCCAATTTCATCAAAAATTCAAGAAACGAAGATATATTAACCCAACATCAAACATTGATATTACTCACCATCAACTATCACAAAAGCTAAAACATTCATCAATGGAATCTTTCAAAAACACCAAAATTCAAAAATTAAGACATGTAATAGCTTAGAACACGAAGGCAATCGATCAAGCAAAAACGTAGAAATTATCAAAACCGAGTTAAAAACACATACCAAATGAAGCTCACAGAGTGCCGAACCCTAAATGTGCATGAAAGCTTTCTTTTCTTCTTCAAATCGGCTAAGAAAGATGATAATGCATTTTAATTTCTTTTGTTTTATTTAATACATATTATTTCATCAATTACTAAAATATCCTTTAACAAAACATTATTTCATTCACATTCATTTAATGGCCATTTATGCCAAATTCCACTATAAATGGTGTAATATCAACATAAGGACTTCTTATTTATAAATCCATGCCAAATAAGCACTTTAACAAGTAGCACTTATGACTTTTACATTTTATACGATTAAGTCCTTTTGCAAATTAATCACACAATCGATGCAATTTTCACTACATGAAATTTCACACATGTTCAATCACATATTGTAAACACAAAAATAATATTAAAATATTTTTCTCCCTCCGAATTTGTGGTCCTCAAAACCACTATTCGGACTAGGAAGTCTAAATCAGTACATTACAGGGAATAATATTTATCATTGATTGAGTTTGCATTGATAATAATAGTTTTCTGACTCGAGCATTAAAATGGCACCTTATGAGGCTTTGTCACGGACGCAAATGCTCTAACACCTCTATATTGGAGAAATTTAGCTAAGTGAAAATAAGATACACCGAGTCGATTTGATCAAAGAAAGCCCGAACAAAAAGTGAAAGTGAAAGTGAAAGTGATAGTTTGAAAGCCGCATCAAATCGGTAGAAATGCGTATGCGCACTTGAAACGTAAAAGATATCGAGTTTTGAGATTGGTGATAAAGTGTTCTTGAAAATCTCAGTGAAGAAAAATACTTCGTTTTGTGAGAAAAGCAAATTGAGTCCAAAGGTTCATCTGATCGGTATGAAATTATTAGATCATTAGACCGATTTGCTTCATGTATTGTTGTTACCACACGTAGTTAGAAAAGATCCATAATGTATTTCATGTTTCTATGCTCACGATGATATAGATCAGATCCATCGCATGTAATTTCTCCGCTGAGATTGAGATCCGATCGATATGACTTGACGAGGAAAAAACCGATCCTGATTTTAGATCGGTGAAGTGAAAAGAATTGAGACATAAGAAAATCTCTATTAGTGAAATTCTTATGGCATCAACACGTGGTTGAAGAAGCAACGTGGAAGCTTTGAAGATGCAATGAGAGATAGTTACTCTAACCTATTCACGCAGAAGATTTTCTGGGGACGAAAACTTACAAGGGAGAATTGTAACAATCTGGTTTAGACTCTAGTCGAATAGTGGTTTTAGACCACAAATCCGGAGTCAAAAATATTTTAATATGATTTTCTCACGTTAACTACGATGTGATTAAGCATGTGTGAAAGTTTCAGTGAATTAATTTTATTATTTGTGTGCTTAATTAGAGAAGGACTAAATCGCATAAAAGGTAAAAGTGGCTTATTTGTTAAAGTGCCTTAATGCTATGTTCTTTTTAATGTGAAGGCCTTAAAATGGAATTAGGTCATTGTATTATGGCATGGGCGCAAGTGAGTGATATGCATTTAAAGAATTTATAATGTATTTATAAAGGATAAAAGGTAAATTAGATAAAAGCTTAATAAAAATAAAACAAAGAGAATGAAAGCCATTATTCATCATCTATATTTCCGAAAATAGAAAAGAAAAAGAGGGTTTGAAGTTCTGTATATTCGGCCAAGGTTTAAGATTGATTAAGGTATGTTAGTTGTTCGGCTTTTGATAATTTTTTAATGTTTTTAGATTGTTGTTAGTATACTATCAAGCCCATGCTTTAATTTTGGAATTTGATGAAGATTATGAGATGTGCCACTGATGAATGTTTAAGCTTTGTGACGTTAGTTGATGAAATATGAAATATATGTGTTAGATTAACATGTTTTGTCTTTGGATTTTTGATTGAATTTGAGTAATTTGGACTAAATTATGAAAATAATATTTTGAGGGACTAAAATGTAAAATAAATGAAATATATGGGCTTATATGAAGCATATGAGGAAAATTCAATACATGGGTACAAAGAAATTATGTGTATTTTTTGATTTTGTGAAATAGGGACTTAAATGTCAAAATGTAAAATGTGAGGTCTAATTTGTAAATTGCCCTAAATATGTGTTTTTGGATTGAATTGAATGATTTGGTGAATAAAAGAGCAAATTTGAATATGTATAGATCAAGAACCAAAGAAAAACGGATTTAGACCGAGGAAAGTCGAAAGTGATCGAGTAGTCGATTCATTCGCTTTATATCCGCATTTGCGGTAAGTCTATATACAAATAAATGTATTTAGGTTGATTTATTCATGTTCATATAATATTGAATTGTGATGAATGGCTTTTTGGAAGATATACATGAAAATCCGAGAAAAGTATCGATAATGTGACAATGTCCAAGAAAAGTCCTGGCATTTAACCTTGTGAATAGATAGGATTCATATGTCATGACATGTGGGTTTCGGCGTGTGATATCGTGTAAGACCACGCCCGGGACGTTGGCGCCAATTTGAGAATTACGGTAAGACCATGTCTAGAACATTGCCATCGTAAATGATTTTCGTGTAGACCGTCTGCGGACAAAGGGCATCGATATTTGATTAGCATGTAAGGCCACGCCTCGACGCTGGCATTGTAATGAGTATTCTACGAAAGTTATCCGAGTATCCTATTTGATTCCGAATGGTTCAACGGGCAATTCGAGAAATAAAAGACTATGTGAAATATGTGTAACCGATTCAAAGCGTTTGAAATGTACTCTATGTTTGAGTATGGAAGGTAAGTATATGTGAATTTGCAAAAGTGAGATATGTGCATAGAATTGTTGAAACAAAATGTGATATTTGTATGAATGTGTTATAATCTAATGAGATACATGGAGATGTGAATTGTTGTCAAACAAATGGTTAGATACCTTTGAGCTAAAAGAAGAAATGTGAATATGCTATTGAGATATGCTAAAGTTCTTGTAATTGAAATGGTTATAAATGTTATATATATTAAGTTTATTTGTATATGGCTTACTAAGCTTTGAAAGCTTATTCTCTGTGTGTTTGCATTGTTTTATAGATCGTTAAAGCTACTGAAAGCTCCTGGGATCACGAGGATCACCACACTATCAAATCATATTTTGGTACCTTTTGAATGTGTACATATTTTAAGTATGGCATGTATAGACTAGTTGAATTAGATGATGTTTTGAGATGTATATATAAGCCATGAGATATGGCTTGTTAATGGACTTGAATATGGTAACTTTTTAATCTATGTTTTGAGATGCAAAGTTGGTATATCAATTGATGAAAGGTTGTCAAATTGAATTGGTAAGTTTTTGAATGGATGATACTTAGAAATACTTGTGATGAGAATGAGATAAATGGTACATAAGTTGGCATGTTTGATATGCTCTTGAATGGTTAGAAAATATGGTCATTTTAGTACGATTTGGTTGCTTTTGGTGCTTGAAATGATGATTGTTTTGCTTGTAGGTTTGACCCTAAAATGGGTGGCAAATTGGCCTTGAAAATGGCCTATTTGCCCATACCGCTGAGCACATGGGCGTGTGGGCTCGACCGTGTCACTTAAATTTGTAATTCAAAACAAGTCGTTGTCGCATCATCGGGCCGACACACGGCGGCAGTGACTAGCCGTGTGATGCAAGTCGCTGTCGCACCACTAGTGAGGCATACGAGCGCGTCCCCGCCATGAGGACAAGTCAATATGTATGCCTGCTTGCCACCACTTAGACACAAGGTGTGTTTGATGCCATGCGAGGCACACGGCCCGCCCACACGGGCATGTGACCTCTGTAACTTTAAAGAAATGTTTGATTTTCGTAAAAATTTTGTATGATCCCGGTTTAGTCCTCGACCCCTTTCTAATGTATGTTTAAGGTCTCGTAGACCTCATTAAGGGACTATATGCTTGTATTTTGCTATGATATGACGATGATATACTTATTGATGTGAAATGTTCGTAAAAAGTTTCCGATTTGTCCCAGAATGCCTCTTAACCTAGACCGTCGATGGTTACTGTTGTTAGGGGTGCTACAATAACCCACCAATTATGGTCTTACACGATATGGTGCATGGACTTTTCCTTCCAAAGATCCTCGATTAAAGTCCCAACTCGACTCATTTAGACGACTCCATGGAGGCGCATACGCACTCACTAGCAGGACACCTTTCATGCATTAGCACTAAACTTAGCATACATCTCATTTTACACATTTCTGGACATGCTCATATAGTCATATCTTTGAATCCATATTTCTTATCGATACTTTTATACTTGTCGATTCATACCAACTATATATGCAAATCTTATCCAACATTCATATATCAAAGATACTCAACGTAACATTCTTTTATAATCTCGCTCATGTTTTGTACGGTTGTTGACAAAGGTATTTAGACTAAACCAATATACACACACAAGAGTCGACTTAGGAACTCACCTTTTTCTCTCTACAAGAGTTCCAAACTCCAGATCCGCACTTCCCTTGTAAAATCAAAGAGTAATTACTACTATAGAACATGGAAACTCATCAGATCTATTCAAATACCCCCTTTACCATCATTTCTAACACCAAAAATCCTCAAACAGAGCCTTATATCATCCATCTTACAGATTTACCAAGTTAATAGATTTACTCTTTCACAACATAATATGGAGGGTCAAAAATCTTACCTTGACATGGAGCATTCGTAGAGGTAAAGATCCCGACCTACAAAGGTATTTAGACTAAACCAATATACACACATAAGAGTCACTTTAGAACTTACTCCGATTCTCTCCTATAGTAGTTCCAAACTCCGATCCGGACTTCCCTTATAAGATCAGCAACAACTACTACTATAGAACATTGAAACTCATCAGATCTATTCAAATACCCCTTTTACCATCATTTCTAACACAAAAATCCCCAAACAAAGCTTTATATCATCCATCTTACTTGATTTACCAAGTTAATGTGATTTACTCTTTTACAACATAATATGGAGGGTCAAAAATCTTACTTTGACATGGAGCATTCATAAGTAAAGATCCAAACCTACAACTTAGCTTAAGTAAATGAAGGAAATACTCTATGTTCCTTTAGATCTAGACAAAAATACTTCTTGAAGAAGAAAGAAGAAAACTCCCTTTTTCCAATCTCGATTATCTAAATATACAACCTTTGTACCTATGGACACTTGACACGCTGGCCATAATCCTATTCAATTTGTCGTATAGATGGTTTACAACCGTAAGAAAGTACGAAAATATAACATTTCACATATATAGAGTAGTTTCATCGTTCGCTCCTAACCACCTCATTAGAACGCAACCAAAGACCATAACGAACCAAACTTGACGCACCATACTCTCAAATGATGACCATTACCTAAAAATTTCATAATACATTACCAAGATCCTTTCTTTAACAATCATTCTTTCTAGGACAATTTCTCGTAATAATCTAATACCGCTTACGCGCCCACATTTACACGCGAGAGCATCAAATGTGTGGATAGCACTATGCCACCAAGTACTACTTGATTTACCCGCCAATTTTAGAACCACCAAAACCGGAGTTGTAGACTTGGTGGTCATCCATGGAAGTCGCAACTTCACACCTTAAATGTCACGACAACATGCCACCTCTGTGTCATCCCCATTAAGGTAGCGATTTGACTTCATTTTATTTTGAAAACCTTACAATTTGATTCTCTGTTGGGAAGCTTACACTATCTTCAAAATTATGATACCAAGCCCTTGAAATTGCGACACCTACTTGGGATATTTTATAAAACTTTTCTCTTTGGTCCTTGACTCCTAGATGGTATTAAGCTTTTTTAAGCTTGTATTTGACTTAAAATGATTATTTATTGTGTTTAATGCGTGTAATAATTGTGATAAGAATGTTTAATGGTGGAATTAATATATAGTTTATCGTAGTTGCTCTGACAATGAATGTAGCACCCTGTAACTCAGACTTGGTGATCAGATTAGGTATGGGGTGTTACAAATGTGCTTAGAATGCTCAAGATTTACAACCTTACCACTAGAAGATGAAACAAGAAGTTTCGATGGAACAACAACCGACCAATCAAGAAATCCTTCCAAGCCATGACTTTTAATAGTAAGAAGCACTTGTTGCTTCCCAAGTAAAAAGTTCTTTCGCTCAAGCAAACATTCACACGCTTGTTAAAAATACCTAACTAATCTTGCTCTCGTGAATAGCATGATCGTAACTTGATACCTCTCAGACGTCGAATCTCAATATCACTTACCATGATCGAACCACAAGCTTGCATCAAACACCGAAACGGCAGAAATACAATACAAGAATAATGAACAAACAAACAACAAATAAGAACAAAGTATAAGCGAATCAAACTTCTTTATTGATGAATCACCTAAGCTTCACAATAAGCCAACTTACAAATTTATAGTCTCCTTCACATATCACAACTATTATACGTAACTAACATGAAACTACTCATAACTAACTTAACTAACCAAGTCAGTTAGCAACAGACTTAACAGATAATTGTTGGTTGTTGCTCGACAACCATCACCTTTTCTACACGTGATTCATATGCTTTTAATAGAAAGGGGTCAATTTATACCGATGTAAAACTAAAGAAGTTTTATACACTTTTATAATTTTCTGTACGATTAATATTTTAACAATTCGATCGTCATATTTTATATTCAATTTATGTAGATCATGCATGTCAAGTTTTGGTTAAATTAAAAATGTCTAATTATTACTTTCAAATATAAAATATCTAATTATTTATTTTATGTAAAAAAAATTTCAACAATTAAATATATATTAATAAATACAATATTTTATATAGGTATGATAGAAATATTGAACCGATTCAAAAATTTACATGTATAACAAATATAATTATATATTTATATTGATAAATCTAACAATTAAATTATTAAAATATTAATAAAAAAATTAAAAATTCTTAGCTAAAAATATCTCTCTTTCTTTTTTTTTTAATTAATAAGGTTCATTTAATTACTTCTCCGATGGTCGGGAAAAGAGCATTGAACATTTTTTTTCCAAAATTACCAATTTAATGGACGACATCGTAAAAGTAAAACAACTCTTTACAAGAAAAATAAAATAAAAATATCTCCCTTGCCGGAGATAGTGTACTGCAAAATAAGACACGCTTCTTCACCTTATCAAACATACCCCTTCTTCAATGGCAACCTAACCTAAAATCTCCATTTTCCGTAATTAAAAGAAATGCTTCAATCTTTTAATTCAACGAATCCTTCAATGGAACTCTCATCATCTCTTACACCCTTCTCGAAAAAGCTCTCCGATATCTCATTCTCTTCATCCCTCTCCCCTTCCCACTTCAACTCTACCCACAACCATCAAAACCCAAAACCTCCGCGTCCTCGCTGTTGCTGTCGGCCCATCGCAAGAGCTTCCCAGAAACAGCCCGCAAAGACTCCTAAAAGAGCTTGCCCATCGTAAAAAGCCACAGCTCCAAGGAAAAAAGTACCCCCAAAAAGGTTCATACTGAAGCCTCCTCGATGACAAAAAAACTGACAGAAAGATTCCTAAACAGCCCACAATTATCCTTAAAACAGTTCCCTTTGTTAAGTTCTTGCCTGCCTTCTTCAAAGCTTAACACTGCTGACAATACTTGGATAGACGAGTATTTGCTTGAAGCTAAGCAAGCTTTGGGGTATCCTTTGGAGAAATCTGATGAATTGGGAGATGATAATCCGGCGAAACAGTTTGATACTTTGTTGTATTTGGCGTTTCAGCATCCTTCTTGTGATAGGACTAATGCTAGGCACGTTAGGTCGGCTCATTCCAGGCTTTGGTTTTTGGGGCAATATGTACTGGAGTTGGCTCTGGCGGAGTTTTTCTTGCAGAGGTATCCGAGGGAATCGCCGGGGCCGATGAGGGAAAGAGTGTTTGGTTTGATTGGGAAGAGGAATTTGCCTAACTGGATTAAAGCTGCTAGCTTGCAGAATCTAATCTTTCCTTATGATGATATGGATAAATTGATTAGGAAAGACCGGGAACCTCCTGTGAAGTGAGTTTTTCTTCTGTTTATCATTTGACGAATAATTTGATTAGTAGATCTTGACGTGTATGATTCATAAATTTCTGAATTGCTATATATTTGTTTGAACTTGAGGGTACGTGGGGCAGGTGTTGAATTTTCATTTTGGGAATTGGTGCACCTAGCTTTAGTCTCACATACCATGGCATAGATATAAAACCATTGAATTCCTCTTGCCTTTAGCTATGATGTTTTGACCGCTTTTACTTGCCCATGGTTGTTGCCTTCTAAGTATCATTACTTGAGTAGAATTTTGGTTTCGTGAATCCATGCTAGGTTAACTTAGGACTTAATCCTGTGCATTTTAGCTGTGTTGTTCCAACTCTTTCTTTTTCAAGTACCCATGTTCGACACTGGTGCCTGGCGATATCAGGACACAGGTATGGTGATGAGTCCTCCAAGACTCTCCAAATACATGGAAAAGCTTAAAAAGAAAGGAACATACCCATATCAAACTCAAAATTGTATATGGCTCACACTTAAGTCCAAGTAATATAGCCTTTTTTAGTTTTTAGGCTGCGCTTCAGCAAGCCAGGCATCAATATGCACTAGGCACATTCTTCTGTTGTTCTTATGGTTGCATACCGGTTTCGCATGGCAACATGATTTGGAATTGATAGCATGTGACGGAAATAAGGCTATCCATACTTGTTAAGAAAATGATATTTTTCACGTTGGACTTAGAATTTAGCTGCTTAGTGGTTGCAGCTGCACTGCTCAAACATATATCGTGAATGTTACATGGTTCAAACCCTAACTTGCTCAAACATACTACGCCTTAGTAAATGCTGCATTATGTTTCTTGTGTGGTCTAGATAAAATAAAAACAGAGTCAAATCGAGGCATATGATAGGATTGCTGTGATATTAAGGTGACTGCAGTAGGATGGAGTTGCCATCATTATTATGCATAATCTTTGTTATCTGCTAGTGATGGAGCTACCAAGTTTACTTATATATTTATTGACACCCTGCTTTACTCTTTTTAAAATCTTTACTTTGTGAGGTTGAGAAAGGGTTTTTGCACATTAAGCAATTTATTTGCTGTTATCTTTTGTCAGTATGTATGATATATTGAAGAGATAATCTCAGTTTTCTATTTTTAACTACAAATGCATGGCTAGAATAACATCAGGACAGAGAAGATCCAAAAACTTAGAAGTCATGGAACGCTGCTAATATTAGTTTAAACAATACAAAAAAATGTCAGGTTATGGATAGGAAAGCTGATGGATGTCTTGTATTGCAATACGCCAGTGGCAAATATATATAGGTATATGCCTTGTATTTGATGGGTAATATGTACCAGTAAGCCTTAGCTTACTGGCAGGAAATGTTAGCTGTCGTATGAGAAACTGTTTAAGAATGGATAGATTATGTCATGCTGCATGAGTTCATATCACTTGATGCTTTGGGTGGTGGCACTTTGAGATATCTGAAATAGACTGATTACATGTGTGTGTATTGGCTACTAATTTTTGTTATTTCGCCAGGTCCGTCTTTTTTGGGCTCTGTTTGGGGCAATATACTTGTGTTTTGGCATGCCGGAAGTGTATCGTGTTCTTTTGAAGTATTTGGAATGGATCCAGAAGCTGAGGACTGCCAGCCACGATTAAGGAGACAACTTGAAGATGTAGATTATGTTTCTGTTGAATTTGAAGGGAATAAGCTCAGTTGGCAGGATGTTGCTACTTATAAGGTAAGCTTTGATTTTTTTACCCTTCATTTGTAGATAGCTTATTATTTAAAATGGAAATTATTAAAGGGAAGGTGATTGAGGAAAGAGATTATGTGTTGCGGCAATGTTTCTGTGTACAGGAGCCTGGTTACATTTTGTTCAAATTGATATTACGAGGAAACTTAACCTAATTCATTTTTCTTACAGCCACCAGAGGATGCTCTTTTTGCACATCCAAGGCTATTCAGGGCTTGTGTTCCACCAGGTATGCATCGGTTTCGGGAAATATCTGGGATTATGACAGCAAACCACAAGTTATGCAGATACTGGGATATCCCTTGGCAGTAAATGATAGAATCCCAAATTACTGAAGCCAGGAACATTGAACTCGGGCTCGGGCTACAGGTTATTTGACTGTTTATTCTCGCTCTCTAGATGCAAGGCACTATTTACTCATCTTTCTCCTGCTTGATTCCTTGTGCTGTTTCGCTTGTGGTACTACAGCTTTGTTTTATGCATCCATCAAAATACAAGTTTGAACATCCTCGGTTTTGCTTTGAGCGGTTGGAGTATGTCGCCAGAAGATCCAGGTAATGGTTTTGCAAAGTTAGACATATGCTTTGGCCTCTCTCTATATTTGATACAACACTGGAAGAAAAAGAATGATCTTTTCGGTTAACTCAATCTGAAATGGATTTTTGTTTTCGAATTCTTTAGGATCTGGTTATGGCGGAGAGGTTGCTGATGAAGCATCTAGACGCCCTGGAAGATGGCTACAAGAGAAGCATCGCCGTGTTCTTATGAACAAGTTCTGGCGGAGGTATTTGCGGGAAAAGTATCTGCATCGCTTTATCATCTACTCGGAGCAAGTTCAAGATGCGTTATGAGAACAATCAAGACTCCGAACCCTGCCACAACTGCTGTTCAGCAGGCCCTCCATGGCCTTTCATACACTGTGTATGGTAAGCCAGATGTGAGACGCCTTATGTTCGAGGTTTTTGACTTTGAGCAAATTCAACCAAAATCTGTGTAAATATCTGGACACTGATTCGTGAAAGCTTATTGTTTGATTTGAAGTAGGGAAAATTGGATGGTTGATTTTGGTTTTAAAGATGGAACTAATTAGGTTTGGTCGATTATTTGATATTGGGTTGGTTTCGATGAACGAGGTTTTGTTTTTTTTTTTTTTTTTATTAGTACCAAGTTTTATCTATTTAAATATTAATAAATTAATGTTCCTTTTAAAATCATATATTCAACACAAATAATGTAACCAACTTGCTTAATTGTGAAAAATAAATTTCGTTTTCAATCATCAAATAATTGTGAATTGAGCTTTACCAAATACTATTGTAGTAATGAGGAGGAAGAGGGTTCTTGTGTTTTTCTGATCTAAAGGTTAAAAGAAGAATTATGACTTATGGATAGAATCAAAGTAATTTACTCTTGATTACTAAATAACATCTTTAAGTGTGACAACTTACATATAAATACAGCTAGTTGTGATGCCCTAAAATATTTTAAATCGCACTAATATAAAATGATATATATATATTAAATTTATAATATTAGTTTTTGTTTAAGATTTTTAGTGAATGCCTTCAAAACAATCATTAAGGCACGTTGTTATTGGATGAAAATATAATTATTAGGTAATAATTATAAAGAATTGTAATTTTCTAAATATGCTTGGCTAACAGAGTATAATTTTATCATAATTTCTTAAGTTTGAGACTTATTGAAATGATATGTATGTGTTTGAACGTGTTTCTATGTATTTTTAGACTAGTTTTTAATTTAAGGAATCCAAGTAATGGTATTTATACTAAAAGCATTGAATCATTGCAAGACGGTAGCTGAAAAGCTACAGTTTCTAGCTCAAGTGTCATTTGTTGCTAACTTACTCAAGGCATCAATACATAGAATATATGTACCGTTACATAAGTATTGAACTTGGACCACTACATTATTTCTGAATTTTTCGAACCTCAAATTTGACCTCAAATACTTCCAATCACCCATAAAATGATTTTAAATTATTTTAAAATGCTTCTATAGCCCTCAAATTGTTTTAAACTTGGTTTTAATATTTTATAAAATTATTTTAAAGTTTAAAATTTTAAAGATCTCTGATATTTTTGTTCCATGTGTGCTCCACTAACATCTCACATTTGTTTCAGATGTCGTGATAAAATAGTGATGTGTTATACGATATATGCATACAAAATATTTAGAAATATCAAATAAATGAGATTAAATTATTTCATTATTAAACAAACTCAAAATAAACAAGGAAAAAAACTATTTCATTTATTAAACAATAAGATTATCTCATACTATTAACAATTCATCATTCAAAAAATCCAAAATAAATGATAAAAAATTTAAATTACATTTTAAAATTCATTTCTTACAAACCAGTACACCATATTCTAATTGGTACGAGAAATATTGGAACGAAATTGATTACATTCTTATATAATTTTTTGAACTTTTATATTTTAAAAAAATATATAAATATTTTTACTTTTCATATATTTTTTAAAAATAAAGATCAAATTGATAAATTGCGTAAATATTGAGCTCTAAAATTATTGACTTTTTAGAATCAAGACTAAAGTGACAAAATGTATAAACATTGAGAGCTAAAATTGTTAATATACATATCAAAAGTAAAATAAAGGGTAAACTACGCAGATAATCACTCAATTATAAAAAAAATTCATTTTAGACACCCAAAATACAAAGTTTGCAATTTAAGCACCCATGTTACATAGTTCAATCATTTTGGTCACTCCAGTTAAAATCACAAATGGCAAGACAATTAAAAATAGGTATAATAACAAATTTAACCCTCAACTTTTACTTATCATATTGGTTTAGTCATAATTTTAAAAAATTAACCCTTAAAATTTACAAATATTCTCAATTTGATCCTAATACTAAAAATTAAAAAATATTTTAAAAATATTTTAAAAGGATATATAATAAATTTAAATTTGGGAATAATTTATATTAGGATCATCCTACAAAAGTATGATTTTTAGCCACTAATAAAATAGTGCCACGTCAATAAATTTTAAAGATAACAAAATATTATTATGCATTCATTTATATCTAATATATTCTTCAACTTAATTTAACTTTAATTAAATTGCTTAAAATAATTAATTTTTTAAATTATAAATAGACATATTTTCCATAAGTTATTTTTTTTTTATTTTTGTGCAACCAATTTAAAAAAAAAATAGTAATTTTTGTGTAATATTTTTCCATGTTATTTACACATAATTTTGGTAATTATTTTACCACAAACCCCAAACTCAAAACCTCAAATCTTGAACTCGAATCATGAATCTTAAACTTTGAACCTCGAACCTCAAGGTTAGGGTTTTGGTTCGAGATTTAAGGTTCATATTTAAGGTTTAAGAGTTTGGGGTCACATGTTTACGGTTTAGCATTCAAAACTTTGGGGTTTATGGTTCAGTATTTATGGTTCAAGTGTTTGGGAATATGGGTTTAAGATTTTAGGTTTTGGATTTAAGGTTCAAGTAAAAAAATTATCAAAATTATGTACTAAAGACAAAAAAATGTTGAAATGTGGTTAAATAATTGGAAAGATATCATAAATAATGTTGTGGGAATGGTTTATAAAATAAATTCTCTATAGATAAATGTATAATAATAATTTCATATCTTTAAAATTTAATAATGTGGTAAAATTATATTGGTGGCTAAAAACCTTAGTTTAAAAGATCATAATGTAAATTATTTTCTTTAAAATTTATATTAATATTAATATTAATATTAAATAAAATAAAAAAACCCTCCCCATCCCATCCCGTCCCTCTCCCTCTCCCCCCCCCCTCCCCTCCTTCCTACCACCGTCCCTCTCCTCTCTCCCTCTCTGCTGGTTTTCTACTGCAGCAACAGCAACAACTTGAAAGAAATGATACCAAACATAGAGACGATCATCATTCTCCTCCTCCTATATTTGTCCACGAAAGCCATACTAACAATGGAGCTGACAGCATTGAGACTAGACATGACTAGAGAAAGCACCAATGCTATCTTGTTGGAAGCAAATCCAGCGAACTGAATTATTGTTGGGCTGTAATACATAACAGTATTGATACCCGAAAACTGTTAAGAGTCCCCTTCGCACGACAACATTGCTTAAAGCCCCTTCCAATTTTGTTATCAAATTATCCCTG
This sequence comes from Gossypium sturtianum, assembly GCA_025698515.1. Lineage (NCBI taxonomy): Eukaryota > Viridiplantae > Streptophyta > Magnoliopsida > Malvales > Malvaceae > Gossypium > Gossypium sturtianum. Next base: position 105,243,140 of record CM046954.1, read on the forward strand.
GGGGCTTGTTCATCAGCTTTCTCTGCTTCATTGGAGTTTCTAAGAGCAATCAGTTCAGATTTAACTTCACTAGCAGGACAAATCTTCATTGGCAACCAATTATGATATAATATGTAAAAATAGTTGAGGGTAACATCTCGTTATTTATGATTTTAACAGTAATGGTCAAGATGATCGATTTTTTAATTGGACGAGATTATATGTGTAGTTTACCTTATAATTGCTTTCCTTCAAAATTGACCAACTATTCTTTTAAAGAGGAAACTGATTTGCTCATATCAAAATGGAGAGATATTTTGTTCTTTTAAGAGATAAACATCCGGCGGATGGAACATGAAATTGGTCTCAATATCAAAATAGGTTAGATCCCAGCAGCTCAGCTCAGCTCAGCTAAGCAAGCAAAGGCCCTAACTCCCCTCCCGTACTCCCGTTTCTCTCTAAAACCAAAACTTATCATTCAAATAAATGGGCTGGCTTGGCTTGGCTTGAGTGAATGAATTATGCCCGACGCACCACCACCAACCCACCAATCCACCAATCTTACTCCACCTCTTTCTATTTTTGCCATCTTCGCTTCCCGCCCTCTGCTCGCCCACTACTGTTCCGTTAACCGTGAGATTGACAAGATCTCCTGCCCTTATCGCTGGCAAGTCATGTCCAAATCTCGCGTTTATTCTGACGTCAATGTCCTTCGTCCCAAGGAGTATTGGGATTACGAGTCCTCACTGTTCAATGGGGGTAAATTTTTAAGTCGATCGTTGATTAGGTTGTTCTCGAATTTCCTTTAATCAATTTTTAAACCAAGTCACATCAGCTAATCTGAATTGAAGATTATGTAATTTGCTTAAAGTTAGAATTGTTTCTTCTAATCTTACTAACCTTAAGCATTTTCTGCAACTTTTCTAATGAAAATCCGATTCGGTTCATCAATGAGCATAAATTGATATCGTTTCGGTTATATTCGGTTCTGTATTAGGGATCAAGATGATTATGAGGTTATTCGGAAAGTTGGAAGGGGTAAATACAGTGAGGTTTTCGAGGGTAAAAATGTCGATAACAATGAATGCTGTGTAATCAAGATCCTCAAACCTGTCAAGAAAAAAAAGGTTGCTAGTTAAGACTTTAATTATATTTATATGTGATGAAATCTTAAGGCATAGCCGCCATGATCAATAATCCTATCATTATTTTTTGTTATTATTGGTAGATTAAGAGAGAGAGAAAAATCCTTCAGAATCTATGTGGTGGTTCAAATATTATTAAACTTCTTGATATTGTTAGAGATCAGCACTCCAAGACGCCTAGCTTGGTATTTGAGTACGTCAACAATACAGATTTCAAAGTTCTCTACCCAACTTTGACAGATTATGATATTCGCTACTACATATACGAACTTCTCAAGGTGAAATTACGCCTCTCGTAACAAATTTTTTTATGTATATAACTCTTCTCCATGGTATTTTTTGTTGCATGACCGTTTGTAGTTTTTATTCTTTACTTGATCCAATTCCAAATTATTACTGGCTTTGTTAAGCTTTTGGGGGATTTCTGGGTTGCATTTGGCGTTATAGGATGATAGGAAAAGATTTCTTTTCTTTGTAGGCATTAGATTACTGTCATTCACAAGGAATAATGCACAGAGATGAGAAGCCTCACAATATCATGATAGATCATGAGCTGCGCAAACTTCGCTTGATAGATTGGGGACTTGCCGAGTTTTACCATCCTGGAAAAGAGTATAACGTCCGTGTGGCTTCCAGGTAATATTTTGAAGGCATCATGAATCATGTGATTTACTTTACCACTGTCGACCTTTATATATTTTCAAAATTGTTTTCTTCTTTAAGACCTTAGTTAGAAAAGGACTAGCCTTATATATTAGTCCATGTTTGAAAAAGAAAAAGAAATCCGTTTGGGATTATTTACCTGTATGTTTTCCTTGCTTGTACTTGGAATTCTTTCCTTTATAGAAATTGAACTTGGCCTGTAATACAGGCATATAGATGCAAAATTTAGCATGAAACTCATTAAACAAGTCGAGCTAGGGGAATTTAGATATGCAATACATTTAATTTTTTTCTCAACTCCTTGAAGAGTAAATCTGTCTTTTCTTTCACTTTTTTATAGACTCTGAGTATTAGCTTTCAATGATCAGGATGTCAGAGAGCTTTGATTCTTTCTTTAGGATACGAAAACCTTCTAGATAATGGAAGACCTATATGTTCTATAAACAGATTTGGATTCAGTTTAGAGTACCATCAACAATCTGGATACAGTTTTGGGAAGTTTAATTTCTCTCCTTATTTCTTAGGTACTTTAAAGGGCCCGATCTTCTGATAGATTTACAGGACTATGATTATTCTTTGGACATGTGGAGCCTTGGCTGCATGTTTGCTGGAATGGTGCGAAATACCATTGTTCTAATTTGAGTGTACTAAACTTTCATTTAAAATTTCAATTTTGAGTGCATAATAGAATATTTATGTTTGTTTGATTTGTTTGTTATACTTGTTTATCGTGCAGATATTCCGGAAGGAACCATTCTTCTATGGCCATGACAACAATGATCAACTAGTTAAAAGTGCAAAGGTAATATGCTTTTGCAAATTTGTCAATGTTTCTTATATTGTTGTTGAATATTAATTTTCTTTTCATCATTGTTATTGTTAAATTAACATTTTGGTTTAGATAATTCATCATTTTCTAACTGCTACTTAGAAAATGTATTATTCTATGTCTTTGTACCTTCACCACCTCAGTAATCTTTGCTTTTACAATCTACATCTGGAGTATCACTTTGTAACCTTTTCAGCACCTGCTTGGGTAATTTATTCCTTTGTTACTCGAGCTTGGTTTGAGTAACTAACATGGGTATGTTCAAAATTTGTCAAGATTTCCCTGTATTTGGAAGGTCCCTGGAGGACCGTATCCCCATATCTATGTTTGGATATGCATCAGATGCGGATGTCAGACATGGGTACTTCAAGAACAATGAAGAGCTAGAGCAACGTAGGTTTATTCACTACCCTTTGTAGACGCAGCATTATTCATATAGGTTTGATTTAAACATTTATTCTCTTTGTGACTATCACTTGTTAGGGGATTGTTACTAGGTGGATGCTTTATATGAACACTCAAACAGGAAAATCTATTATCTTTTTTTCCTAACCATATATCGCCAGTTTACAAGGAATGTGACAAAGCTTTTGACTGCTAAATTATTGTAACTTCAGGTGGTAGGAACTGATGAGTTGAATGCATATATGAACAAATACCAGTTGGAGCTTGATCCTCAACTTAATGCTCTTGTTGGAAGGTACATTAAGCATGACCAGATATACAAAGTTTGCACTGAACTATTAAACAAGGCAATGGACCCTGTGGTGATGCTGTTTGACACACAGATTAGATCCTCTGGTAGGCACTAATAGTGTGGAATGACTAACTCTATTGAGTTAACATATTGATATGTTGTTCAGGCACAGCCGAAAACCCTGGTCCAAATTCATTAATGCCGATAATCAGCATCTTGTTTCACCAGAGGTAAATTTTCTTCTTTAGGCAAACATCTTGGAATTGAAGTACAATAAGCTGAGTTACATTGCGCACAAAATGCCTTATAGTAATCGAGATTCAGTCTTTAAAGCTCTTTTTGACCTGTAGGCAATTGATTTTCTGGATAAGTTGCTTCGATATGATCATCAGGAGAGGCTAACTGCAAAAGAAGCTATGGTAGACCAGTAGCTTTTTCTGCTTCTTTGGTTTAATTAAAAGTGTTATTATGAAATGATCCTCGATTCTTTTTTGTTCTCTGCAGGTCCATCCTTACATTTCTCAAGTGAGGGCTGCTGAAAGTTGCAGGATGCGAAGTCAGTAACCCATTCACATTGGGTTGGTGTGCAGAGCCCACATTCGGCTGGGAAGATTTATTGTGCTTACTGCTGCTGCCATCCTCAGTTTTAGGCCGTTGGAGGTTTGTTTTGTCAACATAGCAGTTTTCATTTTCTTTGTATCAAATAAAGTCTCCTTTTTCTTATGTTTATATTTTATATCCAACACATCCACATCAAGGTTATCTTTAAGCCTTGATTTTCCAACAATGCAATTGTGTCGATTATTCCAAGATTTCTAGTATTTCTCAAGTCATTTACATATTTATGCTCAAATATGAACCTAAATAATGTTCAACATTAATATTTAAAAAGGAAAAATCGAAATAACACAAGTGTCTTACACTTATATTTCCGGCCACTCTTTTTAACACCATTTGGTTGTAATTTAATTAAAACAGTTACATTTATTGGAAAACTGATTTTTCATGTTATATTTTTACTTTATAATGATAATAATAATATATTAAAAACATATTTTGCTAAACTACCTCTTGTTTCAAATTTTTAAAATTTTAACTAATTATTATTAATATCAATATATTATAATTTTTTAATTGAGTAAACTACAAAAATAGTTCATCATGTATGGTATAAATAACATTGAATTTTAATTTATGATGTCTTGGCCACTAACGTTATCAATTTGTAACATTTTAGTCATCGAATCGTTGATTATCAAGTAATGGAATTACGGGATCTAACATGACACAAATTGTGCCATTAAACATTGACGTGTCATCATCGCATTATTTAAACATATTTTTTCTTTTGAAAAATTAACTTTTATTTATTTCCTTTCCTTTATTTCTCCTTTATTTCTTTTTATTTTTCTTTCTTTTCTTCTCATGGTTGTCTCGTCTCTCCCACTCTCAAGCTTCATTCGAAGATTAGACTTTCTTTTTAACAATGATGACACCAGAACGGGCAGTTGATGATTGTGAATGAAGCTTGAGAGAGGGAGAGTGCTCTAGAGAAGCTAAGTTGAGAGAGTAGAGAGAAAAATGAGAAAGAATACGAAAAAAAAAAAAAAAAGAAATGAAGAAAAAGAAGATTAAGATGATGTGGATGACACATCAGCGTTTAAAGGCATAATTTGTGCCACATCAGATTTTCATAACTCCATTAATGACAGGTAATGGCCCAGTGATCAAAACATTGTCACGTTAGCTATCAAAACATAATAAATCGAAGTTCAATGACCAATAAAGTTTACCCTTATTAATTTGAAAATTAAATTAAAAAGTGCTATTATAGGTGTATTACAGCCACCTATCTTGTCGAGGATGACTATATATCAATTCCATACTAATGTACATATCTATACCGCAATCATTTCTAGATCCGAATAACATAGATCTGGACTTGATTTCATGCACAAAGAATCTACTGCATTACTTCCACATCATCGAACAAACCAAAGGTTATTGATTCCCCACATTACAAATTAATTACTACTTAAGACGGTTAATGTTCAAGAGAATGGAACCAGCAAATGACATACAAACGGAACAACGCTAAAAGAAACAAATTCACAGCAGCATTTTTCCAAGAGACAATGCTAAAATAAACAACAATGTTCACTTTACCATTGAAGCAGGAATGAACCGATCTCCAATTTGTCCATTTGTAAGGGTTTGAGGATCAATTGGTTCCTCACTCTTGGGGCATGCACAAATAGTCCCTTAGTATCTATAAATCACGGTTGAGGCTTTACATTAACTAATATCCAAACAAATGTCTATATCTAACAGTAGAATTTTCTTGCTCCAACTACATCACTTCTTTAGATGAGGAAAACATGCATACACATCGGATTTTGGATGCTTTGCTTCTGCATGTTCCCGGCACTTCACCTCAGATGTTGTGCACATAAATGCCTGCATGCATACCTTGCACTGCATTTTAATTGAGTAGATTGTTACAATCTCCAATAATTAAGAACATCATACAGATGTTAAGTTCAAATGCTAAATCATAGTAATTCCTTGCACTCCATGCATATGTCAAATGGACAGATTCAAACTGACTCCCACTATAGTCTCATCTGCTGAAGGTTTAAAAATCTACAAAAAAAGATACTGAAGAACATCATCACGAACACGCCTAGTGCTTTCATCTATAACCATTTACCGCAAAAGAGGTCCTAATCTCCTTGGTAACATATCAATGACACAAGATTCCTCGTAAACTTAATGTCATTGGAAATCACTGCTATCGCACCACTAGTTCTCACACTTGCAAACGCTTCATAAATAACAAATAAGTACCTCAAATTCTAAACCCAACATACTATCCATAAAATGATGGAGAGAAATAGGGGGGACAGAACGAACAACCATAACCACCCCCCCCCCCCCTTTTTCTTTCCCAAAAAATAGTGCTTAGAGAAAAAACAAAATCAAACGCAAGGATTAATGTACTAAATATGTACATGAAAACAAATTAAAGCACTTCAATTAAGAATTGCATTTAAAATTTCATGCACCGGCACAGAGACAATTTGTCATTGTAAAATACATGCATGGCAGACCATTCTACAACATGAAGACTAATTCCTTACATGAAATGAGCACTTGAAGCCACTTTCATGGAAGGAAAGGTTAGTTTTAAGGGTTAAGGATGGGAAAATTCCAATCCCAATGGTTAAGCTACAATGTGAGGAAGTGATTATGAAACATAACCATTAGATTAGAAAATTATGAATTCTTATCCATTTTTATCATTTTTACAGAGCAAAGCCTTGTTGAAACTAATCAACGAACCAAATTTGAAACAATATCAGATAATTTGAAGCTGCAAAATTACAAAGTATCAGAAAGAAAAAAAAAAAGTAATTAAACCTTTTCCTCTGTCTAAAAGAAAGGCCAATATATCTTCATGTTTCAGTGGGGAAAAAATAGAAGATAAAGCAATGCAACCCACAAAAGAACTAGCAAACAGCAATAAAAGATGACCAATAAAGAACAAGAAAAAGAGAAGGAAAATAATCATGTTTATTTAATAAATATATAGACACCAAAATTTACCTGAATCGACATAGCTTTCTTGTTAGATTCGAGCTGGCTTCCTGAAAAATAAAATAAAATATAATCAATAGAAGCATATAATTCATATGAATTAAAAAAAAAAAAAAAAAACCTACTTCTTACTATTTATTCAAGTTCCTGATACGAAAAAAAAGAAAGGTGAAACCTTTAGCTCCGGCTTTAGCCTTCTCAAGGTTTCTCTCACGCGCCGTCTTGGACTTTTGGGCATTGCCTCCTCCCATATCTGATCGATTTGGCGTGAATATGAACCCTAATTTTGTGAAGTAGAGAGAAGATTGATTCAAATTTAATTATTTGCTTCAGTGAAATATAAATACGAAAAAGAAAAACAGAAGAAAATTACATAAATAATAATAGGGGAATTTATATAGCGGTGGCTTTTGGCTAAATTTGATTAATATGCTGGTTTTTTTTTTCTTTTTAATTTTGCTAGATAACTTTGGGCTTTATTGATATACTCAATATTGGGTTTCTATGCTAAGTGTTTTGTCCGTAGTTTCGGGGTATTCACGTTTGGCATATGCCTGTTTTGATCGAGATTTTTGGAGATGATTCTGTACTACAATTCAGTGGAGAAACTTTAGGACACCGTTGGGGAAATGCACCGGGTGTCGTAGCTAATCGAGTAGCTTTAGAAGCATGTGTACAAGCTCGTAATGAGGAACGTGACCTTGCCTGCGAGGGTAATGAAATCATCCGCGAGGCTAGCAAATGGAGTCCTGAACTAGCTGTTTCTTGTGAAGTGTGGAAGGCGGTTAAGTTTGAATTTGACGTAGTGGATAAATTAGATAAACCAACTTGATAAATCAAATTTGAATTCGAAGCAATGGATACTTTGTAATCCAGTAATTAATGTCGGATTGTTGAATTGCAATTAAATTTGGCCCAATCTTTTACACTCTCCAAGTGTGATTGTCCCCCCCCCCCCCCTCCCTTCTTCCTTACCATGGCAAGTATTTGTGAAATAAGAAATAACTCCGATGCGAAGAAAAAAATAAGAGGGCATTAAGAGACCTTCTTGACCCAACCCTAAACACTTTAAGATCCTTTTTCAAACCTGCTCCCATTTCGAGTCAAGAGATAGATAAATAGAGACATCCCATTGCACTGATCGGGGGCGTTCGTAATGACTGAGGGGGTCAATTTTAAAATTAATTAGGAAATAGGTCATTTTTAGGAGAGAGAAAGTGAAAGCGCGTCCAACTAGGCGGGTTTTCTGCACAGATGGCAAGAAAGCTCATCTAGCTCAATGGTAAAATGCAACGAGTTTTTGACCATTGCCGCGCCAAACGTTAAAAAAAAAATTAAAATTCCCCAACGGTTTTTTACTTATAAGTACCCCCAAATTTCATTTTTTTCACTCACATCCTTCTCTCAAACTCTCTTAACTCTCCAAGATTTTTATTCAATATTTATTTATATTTTCATTTTAAAATATTATTTTTTAATTATATTGTATTTTATTTGTTCTGATCAATTTCTAAAAATAGACGCGTCTCTAATCGCTTCGATGACAACATATTTCTGCATCCAATTAGCAATGGTAAGACGAAATTTTAAATTTTATTTTTTAATTATGTTAATATTTATTTTTTTATAAGTCTAAATATTTTTTTATGTTATAAATAGCGCGCGATCGTGTGCTAGAGGCATTCATACATTATATGGGGAGCTTCTCCGATCCTCGAAATTCCTGGTACCGCAAGAGGTCGGATTCTTACATTCGCCTTGCATGCAAGGGGGTCGCAAAAACTCGATCACATACTAATCAGTGTTGGTAGAAAGATGGAGGCCCAAACACACACTTTCCACCTTCCATACGGTAAGTGTACAATCACACTTGAGGACATAGTGTTATAGCTCGATCCACCGATGAATGGGCCATCATCATGGGATCAACGATGGTTCTGGAGGAAAGTGGACTCTGCATGGGAATGTTGGGGAAGGTCTCAAACCGCTTTGAAGGTGGTCTGATATTGATCAACCGTTGGAGACAAATTTCAATAAGCTCCCTAATGACGCAATAGAGGAGGTCATACAACAATATGCCCGAGTCAGAACACCCTAACCTGCACTGCCCGTCGTCGGAACAAGGTTTCAGAGCATTACCGTAACATTCGTAACATTTTTTAGATAATTCATACAATTACTATTCATTTACCGAGATCATCCATATCATCCCTTGATCAGGCCCTCGAGGCCCAATATGAGCATTAAAATCGAATCGGGACTTAATCGGAACCTCTAAGAATTTTTTGCAAAATTACAAAAATTTTCTAAGGTGCAGGACTCATACGCCCGCGTGTGGCCCAAGCGACACGCCTGCGTGACCCTTAGACACGCCCGCGTGCCTCGTGCCGTGTCCGATTTAGGTGCTCTCGACTTGCGCCACACGGCCATGCCACACGCCCGCAAAGCTAGGCCATGTGGTAATTTAATTTAATTCGAATTAGGTGCAGGTTTCACACGGCCAAGACACACGCCCGTGTTCTAGCCACACGACTGAGACACACGCCCGTGTCTATGCCCGTGTGCTCAATTCTGAGCATTCTGTTTCTCAAAATTTAGGTGCAGGGGACACACGGCCTAACTACATGCCCGTGTTACCAGGCCGTGTGTCACACACGGTCTAGACACACGCCCGTGTTTTGCCCGTGTGGACAAAATGAAGCCATTTCTAGCTTCATTTCTCACCCAAAACCTGCACTTGAAACACACACCCAATACCAACCAATTCAAGCATTCAAAACAAGCAATTCCATCATTCAACATGGCATATCATTTCAAGCACAAGTGTTTATAAACTTACCTTGGTTTAACTTATGCAATAACAACATTAGACCACATACACTCAACATAACACATGTGTATTTATGTATCAAAATAATCTACTTAGTCATACCAAAATGAACCATTACTAGCCATTCCAATGGCTAGATTACAAAACATCATTTTCAAGCCACTATTGGCCAAGTGGTCCTATACATGCCATTATACCAAAATGTTTTTTACTAAGTAAACCCAAAATGCTAGTTGATAGTGTGACGATGCTCCAATGATCTTCCAACCTTAGCGAGCTTTCGAGCACTATAAGACAGGGGAAAATAAAGGGGGTAAGTATTACATGCTTAGTAAGTTCGTATAATGGAAACTAAACTTACCAATCTTGTTTATTAAATATAAGCACACAATAACATGATTTCCATCCACTAGCAATATGGCCTAAGCATATGCACTCAATCAAACATGTTAGTCATCAAAATCTTCATATCAATCAAGTAAATATAGATGAGCTCATCATGCAATTGTAATATCCCGGGTTAGGGGGCTATTTTGTTGTTGCATGATATTGCAGGTGTTGGTGTGCTATGTTGCTATTTCTATGTTTTAGGGGCTTAATTGTAGGCTAGGAGTGTGCCTGAGTAGGTAGGAAAATTTGTGTTTTAGGCTTAAGTCAGGGGAGCTGTTGGAGCTGGGGTATAAGAGTTTTCTTTGGTGTTTCATAGCACAAAAAGTGAGCTGGCAAAGTGGCAAGCATGCGTTACTTGGGGAGCTAGGTGTGGCGTCATCTACAAGGGGGAGAGATCCTGAGTTCAAGCTGCAGAGTTCCCCATTTTGGCTTCATTTTGGACGGCATGGAGGAAGAGGTAGAAGACAAGTAGAATTCTTCCTTGACTTGGTCTCCACATTCAAATGAAAGGTGGAGAGCAAATAGTGGAGGAAGACTTGGTCATGGTTGTTTGAATGTGTGGTATGGAGTGATTGGGGGATTTTGGCCAAATTTAGGGAGTTGGAGGGGGAGTGGACGGCTTTGTGTGGGAGAGGGGGAGGCCAATGCACTTTTGCTTTTTGGTACATTTTCTGGTCTTCTTTTGGTAAGCAAAAGTTCTTTTGGTTTTTTTGTTAGCCGAATGTCAATAGAACTTCTTCACATTTTCTTGTTTTTTTTTTTGTCAAACCGATAGTCCATGTGTTTGTTGTCAAACTTTGCTAGTTTTCTTCTAACTCTATTGGCTAGCCGAATGCTCCTCCCCACTCTTTCTTCTTTCTTTCATTTGAGTTGAGCCAAACTTTCACTTCCCAAACACCTTTAACATTCTTTTTCTTGCTCAAAACCGAAAGTTCCCACCTCCTATCCATCTTTTGTTTCTTTCTTTTTCCAAAACCCTTAGCCGCTTTCTCCATTTGCTTTCCTCATTTCTTTTGTGCCGAACCTATATTTCCATCTTCCATTCTCTTTCTTTTCTTTTCACTAAGAATTGAACATAAGTGTGTGTTAAACACTTAGGCCGAATCTTCTTTTATTCTTGGGTTGCATCTTAGCCGAATCTCTCCTCTCCTTGAAGTCCTCTCTTGGCCGAATATCGGTGAAGGGTGGATCTTGGTTGGTTGTTCAATCCTTGAACAAGGTAAGTGGGGTGGCCGAATGGCCATTTGTCCCTCTCTTGTCTTTTCTTTGGTTATGGTTTGGTTAAGGGCCGAATATGGTTTTTGGAAGGGTATTAATCTCTTCATTATAGGGTCATTGGAGTGTGGAAGCAAGCAAGAGGAGCCGTTTTTTCATTAACCGATTGATAAGTGGTGGTAAGAGGATTATTTGTTAGACTATTCTTTTGGATTTCAATAAGATAAGGCTTCAAGTGTTTTAACTGCTCTCTTTTGAAGGTGTAGCCGATTGTTGGAAGGAGAACCATTGCGGTTCGGGTTTGATAAGAAATCAAACCAATAGCAAGGTGAGGGATCAACATTAACCCCTTTGGTTAATTGATGTTGGCCGAATGTGGTGATTGTCTAATGCTTTTTCTTTTGGCCGATTATAGAGCCGCTGATCAAGAAGCCTTAGATCGTTTCTTGTGGTATTAGGGTTGCGCTTTAGTAGGTGTGTAAACTAACACACTTCTATTTAGTAATGTGATTGATAACCTTATTGTGATTAATGAAACAAGAATGATTGATATGATACCCTATTGGGTATGATCTTGGACTCGTAAGTCAAAGATTATTATTATAAGTTTCATCGATGATCTATATGATACCATGACTATGGATATATGCGATATGAGATATGATGTTAAACATATTAGCATGATATGCATGACTTGTATGATATGCATGATCACATGAGTATGGTATGTTGATGGGTGATATGAGTGGAGGGAGAATGATGATATCCGTGTGTCTTTGGGACACTGTGTCTTTTTGGGACACCAGAGGTTTGGCACCTCCAAAGGGTTTGGTACCACGCTTGATTTTGTGACTTCTGGTCACCAAAGTGATTTGGTATCACATTTGTGTCTTTGGGACACCAGAGGTTTGGCACCTCATTGCGACTCGTCCTCAGTGGTTAACACCACCGTGGGTTGGCCCCACTTTGAGATATGGGATCGTCTCGCTAGTGATTTGGTATCACACGCATGGGTTGGCCCCATCATCGGATTTGTGATCGCGGTCACCAAAGATTTGGTATCACATTTGTGTCTTTGGGACACCGCAGGTTTGGCACCTCATTGCGACTCGCCCCCTCGTGGTTAACACCACCGCGGGTTGGCCCCACTTTGAGATATGGGATCGTCTGCTAGTGATTTGGTATCACACGATGGGTTGGCCCCATCATTGGATTATTCGTGACTTTGGGTCACCAAAGTGGTTTGGCACCACACTTATGGATATCGTGACTTTGGGTCACTAGTGGGTTTGGCACCACCAATGGTTTGGTACCACACGGTAGAAAAAGGCGATATGGATGGTTAGGATCGGGTTGCATTAATCATGTTGCTATGTATGATGTGTGTTAGCATGTTGTTTTATCGGGAGCGGATTTATGCACTGAGTCATTCGACTCACCCTCTCCTTTGACATTTCAGTGACACATAGACGCGGACATGGAGCCGGGATGGACTCGGGTGCTCATGCCACGCTTAATAAAGTTTTACTCAGACTTTATAATTTGGGTACTTTAGCTTGCTTTTTATTATTTGGGTTTTGTTTTGGGTTGTAAAAGGCCTTTAAATTATGTTTTATGATGTTTATGCTTTAAATAGACTTTAATATGCCTTAACAAAATAAGTGGGTTGAAATTTTACTAAAATTTGGAAAGACAATGATTTAAAAACTATAACGCAAAGTGTTTTAAACTATACCATCTGGGTATCTCACCATGACTTGCATTAGAAACTCAAACGATTTCCAAATCAAAACTCGATTTTCCACCAAGTTAAAATGTCTTAAGTAACACTAAGAAGCTATTTGAATAATGAAATGGAATAAACTCGCTTTAACTACATCTTTTGGTTAAGTTTTCAAAATTTTTGGGTTTTCTAAATACACCACCCGATTTCAAACAAGCCTACCCAAATTTTCTTCAAATACACTATATAGTGAAGTGTTTACATCCTCGCTTTTAAGCGAAAAACCTAAACCTCTCAAGCACGTTTTCCCGTAACATACCGTATTCATCGTGTGGTGTAATTGACCGGGTTTGGGGTGCTACAATTGTGGTATCGAGCCAAGTTCAAAGGTTTCATTGTGGGCCCGAGGCCCAAAATGCTTTCAAAAGTCTGCATTTAAGTGTTTTGTTTGAAATAAATGGTTTGAAGGGCATGACACCGAGTCTCCGCACCGGGCCGCGCTGTAAGTACCCTTACTATTGCTTGTGATTTGTTGGATGTGATGTGATTTGATGATTAGCAATAGTGGATTATTTTAAAAATCAAATCGATAGGATTCTCGTGAACTCGCGAGAACAAATCTCCTTAAATATTCATAAGATTTGCTTTAAAACAGTGGAATAAATATCGATGCATAAAACTTCTAAATCGATACGTAGAGAATTTAGTCATGAGCGCTAGAGGTGGACGTGGTCGTGGACGAGGTCGGGATAGGATGACTGCTTACGAACCCGTAGGATCCGGTCGTGGTCGAAAATGAGATACCGGCATCGCCACCACCGGAGGTGGTGAGTTTCAAGATCGACCGGGATGATGCGCATGTCACAGCGATCTTTGCGAGTGTTGGAAAGAGTAGTTTGAGTAAGGGGTGGTGCAGGAGTTAGGAAATCTGTGCCTGAGCGACTTCGGGCAAATGGGGCCGAATTCTTTCGAGGTGTATCTGGTGTTGCTCCTAGCACTGCTGAATATTGGCTGGAGGCAACCGAGCGGATCATGGATGATCCGACTTAACCATCAAGAGAAGTCGAGGGCATCGTGACGCTTCTCCGGGATGAGTCATATCGGTGGTGGCTCACGGTTCGACGAGGGTGGCGTGAGAGGATCCGACATGGGATTATTTCGTGGTCGCGTATCAAAAGAAGTACATTGGGGCTAGTTATATTGACTCAAATGAAAGGCATTTCGAGGCTTGTCTAAGGGAGTAAGTCCGCTTCCGAGTATGAGGCCGAGTTCTTGAAGTCGAGCCAGGTATGCTAGGGGTATTGTGGCTACCGAACACGAGAGGTGTGTTCATTTCGAGGATGGTCCGAGAGACGAGTTGAGGTCGCTGATTGCTCCTCGCCAGAAGCGTGAGTTTGCTTTGTCTGGTTGAGAAGGCTAAGGTAGCCGAGGGTGTTAAGGAGTCCGTGAGGCGGGGTATGGACAGAGCAGGCATAAGAGGAGCTTTGGGTCTTCCGGATCGTCGGGTAATCCTCGAGAAAGCGGCTAGACAGAGTGGGCCAAATCGATGCAGTAGGGTTGTTGCTTTGCTAGTCGTGGACCGCCGCGGTGTAACCATTGTGGGAGATATCATTGGGAGGCCGCTGGACCGGTGGAAAAGGTTGTTTTGAGTGTGGTTCTCTCGGATCATCGCGCGTGAGGGACCGCCCGCGTAAGTTGGCCAGATTCATCGAGAGTCGTACCGTACTCGGTTCAGAATAATGTACCGCCACCACAGAGGGCCGTGGTAATGGCGGAGGTAGTAATGGTTCTGGTCGGGGCCGTGGAGCACCGGCGAGAGTGCGTAGTTCGATGCCGATACCGGGTTAGTGTATGCAGCAAGGCGCCGAGAGGAGGGCGACGCACCGGACGTCATAACCGAGACGTTCTTGATTTTTGGTTCTCCTTTTTTCGCTTTGATTGATGTGGGTTCGACGCATTCTTACATGGCCGTGAGTATAGTAGAGACCATGGACTTAGACTCGAGATATCTTCTAGGCGTATGACCGTAATTAGCCCTTTAGGTCACTCTGTGGTAGTAGATAAGTCGTTTAGAGACGCACTTCTAGAACTCCAAGGGGTAGTGTTTGTCGCCGATCCGATGGAACCGCCGCTTGGGGAGTTCGATCCGATTCTTGGGATGGACCGGTTGGTTAAGTACCGTGCGGTTGTTGGATTGCGCGGCTAAGCGCATGGTTCTAAGGACGATTGAGGGTGATGAAGTGGCTATGATAGGTAATAGGAGAGATTGCTTATCTAATGTGGTATCCGCTCAAGGCGCAGAAGATGGTCGAAGGGCCGTGAGGCGTATATGGTTCATGTGTATGCCTTGGAGGCTAAGGAGTCCGCCAGAGAGAAGGTCCGCATCAAGTTAAGGAATTTGCTGATGTGTTTCCCGAGGAGCTTCCGGGTTTGCCGCCGGATCGTGAGGTAGAGTTCGGGATAGATCTGTTATCTCGGAATCGCGCCGGTGTCTATTGCTCGTATAGGGATGGCGCCAAAGGAATTGGTGGAGCTTAAGGCTCGATTCGGGAGTTATTGGATCGAGGTTTTGTCGGGCCAAGTGTTTCACGCCGTAAGCGCGCGGTACTTTTGTTAAGAAGAAAGATGGTACAATGCGGATGTGCATAGATTACCGCCAGCTGAATAAATCGACGATTAAAAACAAGTATCCGCTTGCCACGAATAGATGACTTGTTTGATCACCAAGAAGTGCAGCAATGGGTATTTTCTAAGATTGACTCGAGGTCCGGTATCACCGCTTAAAGGTGAAAGAAGCGGATATTCACAAGACAGCGCTTGGACTCGGTATGGGCACTACGAATTTACGTAATGCCGCTCGAGTTGACTAACGCACCGGCAAAGATTTATGGATATGATGAATAGAGTGTTTCAAAGAAGATCCGGATCGGTTCGTCGTGGTTTTCATAGACGACATCTTGGTGTATTCAAGAACAGAGGAAGAGCATGATGCGCATTTGAGAGTTGTGCTTTGCAGATCTTGAGGGAAAAGCGACTCTATGCTAAGTTCGATGAAGTGCGAGTTACGCTTAGAGAAGTGACTTTCTTGGGACATGTAGTGTCACCGAGGATTAGAGTGGATCCTCGAAAAATTGAGGCGCTTTGGATTGGAAACCGCTTAAGTCGCTGGTCGAGATTCGAGTTTTCTGGTTTGGCCGGATACTCACCGAAGGTTTGTTGAGGGTTTCTCGCTGATAGCAAATACCATGACCAAGTTGTTAAGGAAAGAAGTTCCGTTTGTTTGGACTGAGAAACAGCAGGAGAGTTTCGACAAGCTTAAGAAGATTCTAACAGAAGCTCCGGTTTTAATTCAACCTGAGGCTGGTAAGGAATTCACAGTCTATTGCGATGCATCACATACGGGCTTGGGTTGTGTGCTGATGCAGGAAGGTAAGGTTGTGGCTTACGCTTCTCGACAGCTGAGGCCACATGAGGTCAACTATCCGACGCACGATCTGGAGTTAGCGGCTGTAGTCTTTGCGTTGAAGATTTGGAGGCACTACTTGTACGGAGAGAGATCAATAGTCTACACCGATCATAAGAGTCCGAAGTACCTCTTGACTCGTAAGGATTTGAATTTGAGGCAGCCGCAGATGGGTTGAGTTGCTTAAAGATTACGATCGCTCGATTGAGTATCATCCGGCAAGGCTAACGTGGTGGCGCACGCGCGTTGAGCCGTAAGGTTGTTTCGGACTTAAGAGCGATGTTTGCCCACTTGAGTTTGTATGACGACGGGAGTATTCTCGCAGAGTTGCGAGTTAAGCCTACTTGGGTTGAGCGGTCGAGATCGTGAGAAACAGCTAGAGGATGAGGTTCGAGTGCGTGAAGGTTGCAAGTGCGAGGATGGTGGTTTGGAGGTTACTGACTTGTCTAGTGATGGGGTGTCAGTGTTTCCAAGGTAAGGCTTGTATGCCTAAAGATATTGAGTCGAGGCAGAAGATTCTTCAGACGCACATAGCGATCCTTATGCTATGCATCCCGGAGGTAGTAAGATGTATAGGGATCTCGAGAGCGCTTTGGTGGCCTGATGCAAGAAAGAAGTGACAGAGTGTGTTGGGAAGTGTCCGACATGTCGCCAGGTCAAGGTGAACATCGATTGCCGCTCGTGGTTGCTTCACCTGTGAAGATTCCTCGATGGGAAGTGGGAAAGGATAACCATGGATTTTGTCGGTGGGTTACCGCTTACACCAAGCAAGAAGGATTCGATTTGGGTAGTGGTGGATCGTCGACTAAATCACCACTTTATTCCGGTGAGGGTTGACTATTCACTTGTGTTGGCGGCCGTATGTTTCGTAGAGATAGTAAGGTTGTACGGTGTGCGAGATCGATCATCTCGGATAGGGATCCCGATTTACGCCAAGGTTCGAAAGCGTTGCATCAGCTCTGGAGTGCGCGGTTGATTTTCAAGACGGCTTTTCACCCGCAATCGACAGGCGAACAAAAAGAGTTATTCAGATCTTAGAGGATATGCCGAGAGGTTGTGTCCTGGATTTTAGAGGTAGTTGGGAAGAGTTTCTACCATTAGCCGAGTTTGCCTACAACAACGATTACTGCGAGCATCAAGATGGCACCATATGAGGCGTTGTATGGTAGGAAGTGTCGATCACCTACGTGTTGGACAGAGTTAGGTGAACGCCAGCTGTTAGGACCCGAGTTGGTTGTTTGAAACCGAAAACAAGGTTAAGTTGATTCAGGCTCGATTGAAGGAAGCTTCGGACCGGCAGAAGTCTTATGCCGATCTTAAGAGGAGAGACATAGAGTTTGCTGTGGGGGATCAAGTGTTTCTGAAGGTCTCGCCATGGAAGAAGGTTTTGAGGTTCGGAAGGAAAGGCAAGCTAAGTCCGAGGTTTATTGGGCCGTATAAGGTTTTGAGACGAGTGGGACCGATGGCGTGCATCACCGGAGTTGCCAGCAGAGCTTAGTCAGATTCACGATGTATTTCACGTTTCGATGCTTCGACGTTATCGTTCGGATCCGTCGCATGTGGTAGCAGTGGAAGGGATCGAGGTAAATCAAGACTTGACTATGGATGAGGAACCTGTGCAGATTCTTGATCGGGATGTGAAGGTTCTGCGTAAGAAGTCTGTGCCTTTGGTTAAGGTTCTTTGGCAGAATCATGGCGTGGAAGAAGCCACGTGGGAACCCGAGGATATGATGAAACAAAGAAGACACCGCAACTCTTTTGATCAGGTAATTTCGAGGCTGAAATTATTTTAAGGGGGGTAGAACTGTAATATCCCGGGTTAGGGGGCTATTTTGTTGTTGCATGATATTGCAGGTGTTGGCGTGCTATGTTGCTATTTCTATGTTTTAGGGGCTTAATTGTAGGCTAGGAGTGTGCACAGAGTAGGTAGGAAAATTTGTGTTTTAGGCTTAAGTCGTGGAGCCGTTGGAGCTGGGTATAAGAGTTTTCTTTGGTGTTTCATAGCACAAAAAGTGAGCTGGCAAAGTGGCAAGCATGCGTTACTTGGGAGCTAGGTGTGGCGTCATCTACAAGGGGAGAGATCCTGAGTTCAAGCTGCAGAGTTCCCCATTTTGGCTTCATTTTGGACTGCATGGAGGAAGAGGTAGAAGACAAGTAGAATTCTTCCTTGACTTGGTCTCCACATTCAAATGAAAGGTGGAGAGCAAATAGTGGAGGAAGACTTGGTCATGGTTGTTTGAATGTGTGGTATGGAGTGATTGGGGGATTTTGGCCAAATTTAGGGAGTTGGAGGGGGAGTGGACGGCTTTGTGTGGGAGAGGGGGAGGCCGAATGCACTTTTGCTTTTGGTACATTTTCGGTCTTCTTTTGGTAAGCAAAAGTTCTTTTGGTTTTTTGTTAGCCGAATGTCAATAGAACTTCTTCACATTTTCTTGTTTTCTTTTTTTGTCAAACCGATAGTCCATGTGTTTGTTGCCGAAACTTTGCTAGTTTTCTTCTAACTCTATTGGCTAGCCGAATGCTCCTCCCCACTCTTTCTTCTTTCTTTCATTTGAGTTGAGCCAAAACTTTCACTTCCCAAACACCTTTAACATTCTTTTTCTTGCTCAAACCGAAAGTTCCCACCTCCTATCCATCTTTTGTTTCTTTCTTTTCCAAAACCCTTAGCCGCTTTCTCCATTTGCTTTCCTCATTTCTTTTGTGCCGAACCTATATTTCCATCTTCCATTCTCTTTCTTTTCTTTTTCACCAAGAATTGAACATAAGTGTGTGTTAAACACTTAGGCCGAATCTTCTTTTATTCTTGGGTTGCATCTTAGCCGAATCTCTCCTCTCCTTGAAGTCCTCTCTTGGCCGAATATCAGTGAAGGGTGGATCTTGGTTGGTTGTTCAATCCTTGAACAAGGTAAGTGGGGTGGCCGAATGGCCATTTGTCCCTCTCTTGTCTTTTCTTTGGTTATGGTTTGGTTAAGGGCCGAATATGGTTTTTGGAAGGGTATTAATCTCTTCGTTATAGGGTCATTGGAGTGTGGAAGCAAGCAAGAGGAGCCATTTTTCTGTTAACCGATTGATAAGTGGTGGTAAGAGGATTATTTGTTAGACTATTCTTTTGGATTTCAATAAGATAAGGCTTCAAGTGTTTTAACTGCTCTCTTTTGAAGGTGTAGCCGATTGTTGGAAGGAGAACCATTGCGGTTCGGGTTTGATAAGAAATCAAACCAATAGCAAGGTGAGGGATCAACATTAACCCCTTTGGTTAATTGATGTTGGCCGAATGTGGTGATTGTCTAATGCTTTTTCTTTTGGCCGATTATAGGAGCCAGTGATCAAGAAGCCTTAGATCGTTTCTTGTGGTATTAGGGTTGCGCTTTAGCAGGTGTGTAAACTAACACACTTCTATTTAGTAATGTGATTGATAACCTTGTTGTGATTAATGAAACAGTAATGATTGATATGATACCCTATTGGGTATGATCTTGACTCGGGTAAGTCAAAGATTATTATTATAAGTTTCATCGATGATCTATATGATACCATGACTATGGATATATGCGATATGGGATATGATGTTAAACATATTAGCATGATATGCATGACTTGTATGATATGCATGATCACATGAGTATGGTATGTTGATGGGTGATATGAGTGGAGGGAGAATGATGATATCCGTGTCTTTGGGACACCGTGTGTCTTTGGGACACCAGAGGTTCGGCACCTCCAAAGGTTTGGTACCACAGCTTGATTTTGTGACTTCGGTCACCAAAGTGATTTGGTATCACATTTGTGTCTTTGGGACACCGAGGTTTGGCACCTCATTGCGACTCGTCCCTCGTGGTTAACACCACCGTGGGTTGGCCCCACTTTGAGATATGGGATCGTCTCGCTAGTGATTTGGTATCACACGATGGGTTGGCCCCATCATTGGATTTGTGATCGGTCCACCAAAGATTTGGTATCACATTTGTGTCTTTGGGACACCAGAGGGTTTGGCACCTCATTGCGACTCGTCCCTCGTGGTTAACACCACCGTGGGTTGGCCCCACTTTGAGATATGGGATCGTGCGCTAGTGATTTGGTATCACCACGATGGGTTGGCCCCATCATTGGATTATTCGTGACTTTGGGTCACCAAAGGTTTGGCACCACACTTATGGATATCGTGACTTTGGGTCACCAAAGGTTTTGGCACCACCAAAGTGGTTTGGTACCACACGGGGTAGAAAAGGCGATATGGATGGTTAGGATCGGGTTGCATTAATCATGTTGCTATGTATGATGTGTGTTAGCATGTTGTTTTATCGGGAGCGGGATTTATGCACTTTGAGTCATTCGACTCACCCTCTCCTTTGACATTTCAGGTGACACATAGACGCGGACATGGAGCCGGATGGACTCGGGGTGCTCATGCCACGCTTAATAAAGTTTTACTCGGACTTTATAATTTGGGTACTTTAGCTTGCTTTTTATTATTTGGGTTTTGTTTTGGGTTGTAAAAGGCCTTTAAATTATGTTTTATGATGTTTATGCTTTAAATAGACTTTAATATGCCTTAACAAAATAAGTGGGTTGAAATTTTACTAAAATTTGGAAAGACAATGATTTAAAAACTATAACGCAAAGTGTTTTAAACTATACCATCGGGTATCTCACCATGACTTGCATTAGAAACTCAAACGATTTCCAAATCAAAACTCGATTTTCCACCAAGTTAAAATGTCTTAAGTAACACTAAGAAGCTATTTGAATAATGAAATGGAATAAACTCGTTTTAACTACATCTTTTGGTTAAGTTTTCAAAATTTTTGGGTTTTCTAAATACACCACCTGATTTCAAACAAGCCTACCCAAATTTTCTTCAAATACACTATATAGTGAAGTGTTTACATCCTGCTTTTAAACGAAAAACCTAAACCTCTCAAGTACGTTTTCCCCGTAACATACCAGATTCGGTCGTGGTGTACTGACCGGGTTTGGGGTGTTACAGCAATATTCTTTCAAGTCATTACCATTTGATCACACAATTTCCATACCATGTCAAGAGTTCTATGTCCATTGAATTATTGAAATTCCGATGGATGCTCAAGTAGTACACTCGAGGTGTACGATTCATTAATCCATCAATTCTCATTCAAGGATACTCCTTAGGGCACTTAGTCATGGGACACACCCTCGAGTCACATATCGTGTAACAGGATTACCAGTCTAGGCTAAATCCTCTATATAATGTGTGCTCATAAGAGCTTAATTATGGTTACCAGTCCAGGCTAAACCCAAATCATAACGTTTACTCGAGAGGTTTCGTGTCAGGATTACCCGTCCGGACTAAATTCTTTATATGACAAGATCAATAGGATTACTCGTCCGAGCTAAATCCCGTCCGCAACAAATGCAGGACCCCATTCATTTCGAGAAAGCACATCTACCCATCGGAACTCAATATTCAATCGGGATTTAACCTCTTTTCACCATTTCAAGCATGTATTTAATTTTTCATGTGGAAATTAAATAATACACGTCAATATAAATTACATTACATACAATACAACACTTAATTAACATAATTACATGCTCGTTTAGGTTACACGAACTTACCTTAACACTTGTTCGCATTAAATCTACTAATCCGAAATATTTTCTTTTCCTCGATCTAGCCTCGAGTTTGTGTTTTTCGGATTTATATAAATAGCTTTAGTCATCAATTTCTCATTTTTCATACTCATAGGGACTCAACTTACGTCCTAGATAAAATTACCATTTTGCCCCTAACTTATACATAAATTTTGATTTCGTCCCTAGTCCCGGAAAATGGAACTTGTGCAAATTACTCCCTATTCCAAGCCTAACCAAAGCCCTATTACAAAATTTGTAGCACATGTATACATAAAATTTCAGAATTTTCCTTCAATTTCACAAGTTTACATTTTAGTGTCTAAATCAAGTTTCCATCAAAAATCACTTTGTAAAAGTTGTTTATCTATCAATAATCTTTCATTTTCTACCATAAATTTCTAATTTTTAGCATATACATCCATGACCCATTTTCCAAACCTTGATAACTTTTCAAATTAATCTCCTAAATAGAGAGATTAAGCTATCCCGGTTTCAAAAATATCAAAATTACTAAAAACGGGACAAAGGAACTTACCCAATTAGGTCTTGAAAGCTTTTTTTCTCTCTCCTAAGGTTTCCATGTGTTTTTAGGTTGAAGATGAAATAAAATAAGATGATATCTTTTATCATCTTTTTAATTAATTAAGTTTTTGCTATTTCCAATTTAGTCCTTGGCCTTTTTCTATAATTCCATGGATGAGTCACCATAAAAATCTACATATTTTTCCTAATGGTCTAATTACCATATAAGGACCTGTAGTTTTGAATTCCATAGCTATTTGATTCTTATAGCTACTAGAATTTAACTTTCGCATTTTATGCGATTTAGTCCTTCTCGTAATTAGGCACTAAATCGATAAAATTTTCGTGTCGAATTTTTCACACGACATATATATCATATTACGGACCATATAATAAAATAAAAATAAATTATATTTTGGGTCGAATTTGTGGTCCCGAAACCACTGTTCCGACTTCATTGAAAAATGGGCTGTTACACGAGCATTCATCATGAGGTTAATCGGGGGCATTTTAATGCCCGATAAATCTAGAAATTTGGTGCACATAAGGTGACTTCTACATCTATCGGGCTTCAATAACTGCACAAAACTAAGTTGAGGATCTGCCGTGTTGTCCATATTATACCGAGAGCTTTATCGGGCTATACAACCAAATAAGATGTCGATCAGTGGTTGCCTACTACTGCTGCAATCGTGGGCCTGGTGGCAAATATCGTTTCTACGTCCCAAAGTGATCGACCCATACACATTCCCGTTGGTGACGAGTAGAGGTGTTCATGGGTTGGGCCGGGCCCAAACAAAAATTTAGGCCTGTTTGTTAGGCTTAAGCCAGGTCCGGCCCGAAAAATGGGCCTAAAAATTTGCCCAAGCCTGATCGGATAAAAATACTAAAAATATTAAAATAAATATTTCTGAACATATTGAAAATAAATTTTAAAAAATATGTATACTTAAATAACACTAAGATAAATGCAACTTAACAAGAAAATGTCTCTAAAATAATAACAAATTTAACAATAAAACAAGCGTTATACAATATACAAACAATAACAACAAAATAGTAGCAACATAATAGTGAAATTGTAGCAAAATAGGGAGAAAACAACAAGAAAATATCATTAAAATAACAAAAAAACAGCATATTTTTTTTGTCATTTAGTGAATTCGAGTCGGGCCCAAGCCAAAAATGTCTTACTCAAAGCCCGACCCGTTTTTTGCCCAAGCCCATTTTTTAGGCCTAAACGGGCCTTATTTTTTTTGCCTAAGCCTATTTTTTAGGCCTATATTTTTGCCCAAACCCTTTCACTTTTCGGGCAGGCCTTCGGGCCGGGCCACCTGAACAAGTCTAGTGACGAGGTAAACATTATTTATCAATAAATACATAGTTTGTGCAATAAATGTTTTTATTTATCATATGTTTCGACTAATATATTGCTTGTACAGGTGGAACCATGGGCCGAGTTACGTGGACTACTCGACGAGTTAGAAGACGTTAGGTTGTTGTTAGAGCAACGCTCGGAAATTGAGGTTAATTACCTATCATTTTCGAACCTATATTAATTATGCAATGATTCGTTCAAAAAAAATTTGTAAGTAACGATATTTACAATTCTGTTTTCAGTTTGAATAGATGTCGTATGTCGACCCCAAGATTATATCTTGCATGCCGCCAGAAGTGTTGGATAGTCGAGAGATGTGGGACGCGAAGGTGCCATTGATGTGTATGCGAAGGTGGAAATGCACGAATTGGATCGTGTTCTACGACAGTTCGGGTATAGACAACGAATTCCACTGCCACCCCGAGACATGAAGGAACTGCACAGGGTGGACATGTGAGGGAAAAACAATAAGGACTGGGCGGAGAAGCACATCCAGGCTTGGGATCATAGGATGAAATCCATACCTGCCCGTGAACCATTTTTCTCTATAAACACGGTGACAACTAATGATTACTTGGCATGGTTCAGAGTTGTCAGCAAGTCGTATCTGCTACCACCGAAGGCGATGAATAGGTAAATTCAGCCGAATAGACAATGTTGTCTGCCACAACAGCGTAGGAGGGGACGCGGTCACACGACAGATTCGTCATCTACTCTTGTAGAATATGCGCTGCTTGTGGCTACGCAATATCCGGGTCAGTTCGCTTCACTTATTCCCATTCAATTCAATAACCCTATGTTTTTTTCACAAGCACCATCGCACTACGGACCACCGTCGCACGTGGTCGATTCTTCTGTTCTCATAGGTACATATTTTGGGGAATCGACATCCTTCATGTACTATACCCTCATGTAGATGTCGATACCAAACCCCATGTTGGGACAAACGCCAACGCATGCACCGTTACTGATGTCAATATCGATGCAGACGCCCATGCAACATTCGATGACGATGTCGATGCCCGGTACATTTCTGACATACCCAATATTTGGGGCGCATTATGATTACATGCCTATAATTGCCCAAACACCGCGCGCATGACTGTTTTACTGGGGTGGCTCATTGTCGCAACCACTGGACATAGGAGTGGCGAATACATGATGGCAGGTGAGGACGACGTAGTAATCACCATGGAGGAAGATGATGTCGTTGGTGATCTCGAAGAAACGATTGCCCAGGGGGCGTGCTAGGTACATATTCAGGCGATGATGACAACGAGAAGGAAGTCTATAGGCTTGCACCTTCGGATACACCTCCGAATGCACATCCAGTTGTACGTAGAAATCCTCCATGCGACCGTCATCCACTGCCTTGCGACACACATTCTCCTTGATGACATGATTGAGTGTATTTTTTGTTATAAATATTTTGATGTAAATATAGATATGTCATATATAAAAAAACTGAGGTTATTCATTCAAACAATATATTTGTCTTTATTACTATCTATCATGAGTTATGTGTAAGTTAACAATAAATAACAAATTGAACCAATGGAAATATGCGAAGCACACTAATGAATATGAAATTTGGTAAAAAGTAATGTTATCGACGCTAAGGCCCCAACGTATCCTTGTATAGAGAACATGTTGGCTTCGTATACCCTGGGTTTCTACAATACTCGCATAATTTCTATTGACTTTCTCTCTCCCGAATATCTATATTGTTCCTTATCCCAGTGAAATTTGGGCGACCTTTCGGGACGCGACGCAAGACCTTGTTTGGCACCAACTCGAATAGCGTGCTAGACATCGGTGGCCATATACTATCATCTAGGGTAGGTGGGAATTCAAGACTCCAAACACTGTGAATGCATTGTAGTCGGTAAACATCATTGATGTAAGGCGCATACTCAATCTTTATGTTCCCACATGCAGTAATTGTATTTGCACATGGGAACCGAAGTGCTTTAAATCTCTCACAATCGCAGGTCCCTTTCATTAGGTTCACACGATAGGATGCACCTGACATTTCCTGGTCAGGCCTAGCGTGCTCCGTGACTCAAAAATCGAGGTTCCAGCACGAGTGGCACACCACATACATGGTGTTCTCTCTCGTTGTACTTTACCAAATCTCTTTCATCACGTTATCCCAGAATGTGTCGCTGCCCATTATTTGTCCAGCATACGCCGACTCCCTTTTAGGAAACAAGGCGGTCAGTTAAAAGTACGTCTCTTTGACAACCGATATTACCGGAAAATGACACGTCCCTTTTAGTACGAAATTGATGCACTTGACCAAGTTTGACGTCATGTGCCCGTATCGTAAACCCCCGCCGTACGAATACACCCACTGTTCAAACAATATATTTAATATATACACCGCACTGCAGGCATTAATTGTGCTCAAGTTATTCAACATTTGACAGAATCGATGTTAGACGAGCTCGTAACCTATCGATAAATAGCTACAGGTTAGTGCAATGAAATAACCCAATATAAATATTTGATATGTAGTGAATACATAGTTCGAATTACAAATCTCACTTAGTTGCTGAAGGATATTTTTTATGGTAGCTGGATCTCATATGTTGTATATAGTACCAATGATGAGTGCGACCTCAGAGGGCTCCGTAACGATCAATCGCTGAGAGTATTTTAGGTCCCCTGTTTGATATGACACATATGTCTGGCTGGGGGAAAATGCGGTGGCACAACCGGCTCAGAAAGAAATCCCAGTCATTTGTCGTTTCTGTGGGAGTTATTGTGAACCTCAAGGCAGAATCTTCTGATAAATGTTGTTAATACCTTTCATACAGTCAAGTGCCGTCAATTTGAACCATAGACTTGCAGTTCTGAAATGCATCTTCGCATTGCTCAAATGTCCAAAAGAACCAGTGGGATACTCTTTTCCTAGGGACCAACTGATCGCCATAGTAATTTAGGTGCGTTTCGAGATCGGTTACGGAACTTGGTACGTAGGAATCCAATACCTGACACCATTGCCATAGATAGTTATACGAATCCTCCCACCCGTGATGCGACTTTTCCATAGCCTTCTATTTTGCAACCCACACTTTATAGTACGTTGAAGTGTACTGGTACTGGCTACGTATGTCCATAATCAGCACCAGTATTTGAATCTGGGGACTGGCCTTCACCATAAATAGAATAATGTCAGCAATCATGTTCGAGTCTAGCCACAGCTGGTCTTGACTTGTACCCATCGCAATGCAAGTATGGGGACCAGAATACTTTTTTATCGTTCGCATCTTGGTTTTCTTCTGGTAAGACGCCATGATTTTCCACTTACACCTCTCGTCCTTCATTGCGCACTTTCCTTCGAATTTCTCAGAATGGGACTTCTTGACGTAGTAGTTCACGTTGTTCTTAAATCTCTACCGCTTTAGTGCAGCAAGAAAAGCATCTTTGTTGGGGTATTCCATTCCAACTTCCAGTACTCGTACATCACGATATGTGCTTGCATGACCAGGTGTTCAGTAAGGAAGCCGCAGAAACTCTAAACCACCCTCTGTTGATAGGTTGATATTTGTCATATGGGAGAGGTTCATATGCCCTAAATCCTGTATTTGGATCCGGACTATTTTCGGGGGCATCATCGTCAGACTCGCAATGTTCCGGATCCGTTGTAACTAGATCCAGTTTGAAAAATAATGTCACTTTTGAACCATTTAGACCGTGCTGCCGGATTGGCTTAGGTTCTAAATCCTCCCCCTTATTTGCGTTCATAACCTCTTCTTCCGTAGGTGCACCTCCTTCATCGTCCGTGTTTTCATTGTTATTTTCGAGCACAGTGTTGGACATACCCTCGTCGGACCCCGTCGAAAGGAATAGGTTATCGATTCTCCTATAACCCATGTGTCCGCCAGAATATTGAACGATTCGATATTCAGTGTACACCGATGATCCCCAGTATAATTGCTTTCGGCCCATAAAATAGACCTAGTGTCGAAATTAAAATCGAATGCATTGATTGAATGTCGAGTCCGAGTATCTAAATTTTGATTATGTTGATACCCGACTGGTACTGACCCCCGAAGTTTAGATCGATGCTGGAGACCGATGAGTGTCTGCCCATAGATGTTTCGGGAACATCGTTGTAGCCACTTTGTAGCAAGCCAGAAAACCCACCGCACAACCGTGTAGTAGAACTTTCTGCTTCAACTTTGGTATCCGTATTCGCTGCAGCGGTAGTCGAAGATGGGCCAGATCCATCAGCATCGGCGAACTCCACGATTAACTCAATAACAGCATTTTCACCTACGATGTGTGATGATATGACCATCTCGAGATGTGTCTCTCTAATCACATTGAATATTTTATACTTATACGGGTCAACAAAAGCAAGAAATATGCATTGCAACCTCGTAATTTTTCTCTGGGTCGACCCATCGACTTTCGTCTTGATTTTGGTTTGTAGCTCACGCATTTGAATGGTACTATTTAACGTAAATTCCACGGACTTTGCTCCTACAAATACCACTTCAACCTTTGTATTATAGATTTGACCATTGTAGTATATAACGGATTTCACTCATCGGCTCATTTCAATATCGGTCACGAATTGGATGAACAAATGCAAAAAACTAAGTAGAGAGTTTTCCAAAGGAGTACACATAACTCTTACAACACAAGGTTCTTTTGTTTGATATTAACTTGATGTGTGTCTATATTATGAAAATTTTGTCCCTTTTATGAGAGAATTATGTACGGAGAAAGAGAATACGTGCTTTGAATTTCATTTACGAATGCACACGTTCATTGCATATCGTATGGAGAAAATAATTTTCAGAATGCATTTAGAACTCATATAATTTCATCACGCTCGTGCTCCCGAGAGATTTTGTGCTGCATAATGTGCTTTACAGGCATCTGAAAAGGTACTTTCATTATTAGAAGAAATTCCTCTAACAAATTCCCTATTCCTCGGCGTGAAAAGTCTGACGCTTTAAACACGTTTAGAATATGTTCATCACTCCTACATATGAAATGTGTAACACCCTAAAATTTTAATTTTTGATTTCGTGTATGTGTGACACACAATGTCTATCTGCTTCAGTGGTTATATGTTCTGGGTGTGTGTGTGAGGTCCCAAGTTCAAGCCTTACTTGGGCAAATTTTGGTATTTTTATAAATAAAGCCTTAACCTTGTGCAAAGGGCTTAAGTTTAATTGTTGGTAAGTTTATATTAGAATGGGCCTGCTGGTCTGGTGGTTAAGTGGAGTGTTGGAGTGTTGGAGGTCCTGTGTTCAATTCTCTATGATGGCGTGGAGACAGTATTTTTGCTCCAATTTCGGCTAAGAGTTGTGTTGGGGCAAAATTCTGAGTAGTTGTGTTTTAGTGGGTTAATAGGGAGTGATTTTAGGAGATAATTGGGGAGAGGTTATTAGAAAATAATCTGATTATCTTTTTTTTTGTAAAAAAAAAGAGAGTAGAGTTTCGGTTTTCTCTCCAATTCCCCAAACTTTTTCTAACATTTTCTTCTTCTTCTTTTTTTCCCTCCTCTACCGATTATTTCCCCTAGTTGCTGCCGAAATTTCCATTATTTTTTTCCCTTCTGTTTCTTTCTCTTTTTTTTCCAATTGATTCAGTTGTTCATCGTTGGTTGCGCGTGTTCGGTAAGTAACGGTTTTGTCTATTGTTAATCGTTCTTGGTTAATCTCTAAAAGGGGGATTCCTTTTTGGTGTTTAGGAGTTAATCAAGGGGCTGGTGGTTTTGAATCGACGCTGTGATTGTGCGAAGTCGTGGTTACTCAAGCAAGGTAAGGGTTTTGCTAGGTTTTTAGTCGATTTCCTTCGGAAATTGGTTGACTAAAAACGAATTAAGTGATTAATCTGGAGATATGTTGGTCGATTTTCAGGTTCTAGAGGCTTAGGAGTGCTTACACATCAAAAATGATACCAGGTGTGTACCCGAAACACAGAAAACGAGATTCGGTGAAAAGCCAAAATTGCTTGCTGTCGAGAAATAAGAGAAATAAGAGAAAATGATGCGAAAAATTGTAGAGAAAAGAAATAAGGGTGTTATAAACTTGGAAATCAACATTTTGCACTAAAATAGTTTTGGACAGCAGCAGTAGTCTAAATTTGAAAAATCATCAAAAATAGTGGGAATTGAGTTAGAGGTTGAATAAAATATGACATTAAATTTTATTGAGTCTAGTTTTTCATGGAAGAAACAGTGTAAGCAATGGAATTGTAAATCATGAGATATAATAAATTTTGTGAGACAAGGTCAGAATAATTTCGAGTTCCCTTGTTCTAACTTAGGAAAATCATAAAAAATTGTAAAAAATAATTAGGGGCTTAAATTTATATTTTTAAATTCTTAGTGAGTCTATTTTCAAGAGAAACAAACGGAAACATCATCTAAATTTCTTACTAATAGATAAATAATTTTTAGTAAGGAAAGGATGAATCTGTTAAACAACAGAATAGGGATAACTTTAAAGATTTTACTGTACTTATTTGATAAACTATAAATTCTGAAAATTTTATGGTAGAAAGGTATTTGACTCTAGTTTCAAAAACATCAAGAGAATCTTAATTTGGAATTCTGTAGCTCAAGATATAAATAATTTAGTGATAATGACTCAAGTAGACAGCTTTGAATGAACATATAAGTAAATAGTGAAAACATATATGAGTATTGAGCTAGCATGGGTTACTTTAAAAATGGATCACACGGCCAAGGCCAATTTGGGCCGAGTGGGCCACACGGGCGTGTGGACCCATTTTTACTGAAATGTTTTTAAGGTTGCAAGGGTCGCCCAAGTCGACTGTGAACCTACTGTAGGGTCGGTAAGCGCTACTTAGACCCCTAAATGTGTGAAATTGACTGAATAATATCTGTACTGGACATGTTAATATCTGAACTGAATATATGTACTGAAATTGCATAATAGCATGTCATCCATTGTGTGTTGCATTGCATTGGGTTAAGGGTTGTTATTCGAAGGAAGTGTACTGAAAGGCTTTAAGCCTAATTTCTTTCAGCACTTTCACCGCAAACATCAGACAGTGCCGCATTCGGTACTACTTGGAGTTCAGGGATGGGTGGGTTGATTATATCCCCACATGGAGTGTAGGGTTGGATGGAGATGGTGTGTAGAGGCTGGTTGGGTAGGATTTTGCTACTGCATAACTATTACTGCTACTGATACTGTGATGGGCTAAGGCCCTATTGCATTTTTGACACTATACTGAAATGGGCTAAGGCCTAAACTGTCACTAACACTGAAAAGGGCTTAGGCCCGAGACTGTTCAACTGTGCACTGTGAATACTGATTGTTTGTTTGTTTCTACAGGATTACACACTGAGTTTACGTAAACTCACACTTTTTGTTTAATGTGCACAGGTAATCCCCAAACTTAGACGATCGGTGCGACGGAGGACTCAGCGGTGGCCGCAGTAATTTTTGGACTTCATGGTTTTCAATTTTCGATTTATGATTTGATTATTTGGGTTGTAATTTAAGGACTCTCTGGGACTTTGGTTTTAAATTTGGGTTTTTATTTATTTATTTTACTTTATGGATTTATACTTGCTGGTCGTAGGAAATTCGGTTTTCAAAAAGTTAAAGTAATTTCTAAACGCATGATCACCTAGACTGTTTTATTAAAGCTTTCGCAACGAGGGATGTTTCAAAACAAATGTTTTAAATGAATAAAGATGACTTCCTAAGTTCTAACAAAGGTTTACTAAAGTTAATAACATGGAATGTTTTCATCGTAACAACGAGGTTTCAAAAACACTATCGTGTGACATTGCCAGATACGGCCATAACGTCTAGGCCGAGTTTGGGGTGTTACAAAATGTATGCGTGCTGAGGCACGTTATCACATCCCCGACCCCTCAAAATTACCTAAGAACTTTCGTCGTTTCAGTCGAAAACCCTGAACACTTTCAAAATACCTTAAACCCTAAAAACCCTAAAACCTAAAAAAAAAATAAAAAGCCCTAACCTTAAAGAGAGAGAAAGTGAAAGCGCGTCCAACTGGACAAATTTTCCTGTCATCTGTGCAAAAAGCGTGCCCAAATTTCTTTCTCCTAAGAACACCCTATTTCCCTAATTAATTTTAAAACCGACCTGAATGCCAAATTAAAAAAAAATGCATATTAATCAAATTTAGCCTTGGTTTTTGCCTTTCCATCAATTGTCATGGTTTTTGACCTCTTGACTCTACTCTCCAAAAATAGACTTATTCATTATAAAAAAATATTTTTACTTAAATTTAATTATAAAAATATTAAAATTAATGTGGAAAGATAATATTTTTTATGAAAATTTATTTGATAAATTCATCATTGAGTTCTTAGATTCAACAAGTAGGAGAAAAAAACTTATATGAAAAATAAGTACCTAAATTATGCACCTTTTCTCAGTGATGACTACAGTAAATCCAGTGGAATTCAAAATCAATGATTAAAAGGGACAAAATCAACAGTTTACAACCCCTAGATCATGCCACACTAGGTTATTGAGAAATTAGCACGTAATCTTTGCACCTTCTCGATCGGTTAATACTTATTTTGGGTAAAAAAACCTTCCACTTTTTTCTAATTGTAGTTATTTCCTTTTTGTGTCGGTTTTGTTAAAAAACCCATCTACTTTTTTCTAATTATTGTTTTTTTACCTAAAATATTAACTAAAACGTTAAATTTTTAAACATGATAGTTTGCATGTCAATCCACATGTACTCCATGCTAATTTTTATGAACTTTTTTATATTTTTTAAATTTTAATTTTTTATTTTTAAATTATTTATTGATGTAAAATATAAAACAAATAGTGTCTCTCCTCATTTCCTAACACTTGCGGAATGGACACTCTATAACAATTCCCTAATCGGAATCAGGAACATCACTATTTACTTACTAGATACGACACAATTTAATTTCACCATCATAATGTATAAAAACAGAGTCAATTCAGATCTGAAGACATCACACAATCACAGGTTATTGTGGCATGTATTTCTAGACTCAATACGCGCTACGTTCAGTTCTAGAACTGACTAAACTTATAAATCTGATACCATTAAATGTAACACCCTTCATTCGACTCGATTGAAAGACCCAAGTTACGGAATGTTATAGGAAATACCAGAATATTCACAAAAAAATTTATTACATTTAATTCAATTAAAATAATCAAATTAATCCAAATTCATACATAATAGACGTTATTAGTAAATCAGGGACTAAATCGAGCATACAAAATATACACAACACCTACATAATATCATTTAAAACATTGCAAAACATATTACATATCATCCTATGAATGCTTAACCTAACTGTTGGAACGCCGGCACCCCTTGGCGCAGCAAAATAAAATTAATTCCGGCGATCCAAACCATGAATCCATGTGTGAGGAACGAATCAGGGTGAAATAAAGGTTTCAAAATTACCGAAACTTCAATCTGAGTAGACAGCGACGCCTCGGCAACAAGAATTTTGATCTACTGTCGAACCAAGCCGCAACCTTTTCCGATGTCGGCCTCTACGTAATCCACCCGGTTTGACTATGAACGAAAGAAATCTCCAAAACTGTTTTGGAGGTTTATTTGCTTGACGGCTGCTAGACCTCACAAGCAATCTCTTAGGGTTTATATTAAGCTCTGTATCTTTTATTACCTTTTATAATTGGTATATCTTTAATGACTCATAAAATTAAATAAATACAATAAAGTTTTTAACTGAAAATTATAATTACATTAATTATAACAAGGATTTCGGTAAAATATATTTATTTAAATTTATATACGAACCAAATTCATATATTAATAGAACTATGTTGTCATTATGTGTACAACATCCTTGTACATATAATATGTTCAATATTTGATTGCCCAATTAAATTAATTCTTTAATTAATTTAATTCATGTGACAACCAAACAGAATACCAACTATGTTTTATTCCGTTCATTTCAACCATAGGGTGTGACCCTGTAGGTTCTTGTAACGTTAGCAGTAATACTAGAACGATTCTAATGCCACAAACAATGAGTGGCATCTAGCAATGCATCATTGCTACCTACGTTACAAGAAGTCATGATTCGACATAACCTTTTGTGATTAACCTTTCATGCATTAATCCTTAAGTCCTTTATCTCTGGAATGGGCACAAGTCATGGAATAGTCACACTTGCATAGTCCATCCCATGTTTCTTGATATCTTGAGTAGACTATGATATACAAATTAGTATGACATCTCATATCAACTTATTTGAGCATGGCCATGCATTTCTAGTCTCACTCAATCAAGTGGCCTAAGATATTACTCCTATTATGTAGGAGGGAATTATCCTATATTGATCAGCCATATCCCTCTACATAGATTGTGGTATATCCAACATCGCCCTTTATAGAATAACTCATTACGGTGTACATTTGATCAGATCAAAATATACAACTCACGATGTTGGGATAATGATGATCTCAAGTCCGAGGATCATATACATATTAATCACTATGAGTAATGTTGTGACAATTACATAACAATCCAAGAAACATACTCATAGCGGGTCACCCAATATGTTGTTCTCTAACACACAAATTCATGCATTGATTTTGACACTCCATATCAATGACAACTCTTTATCATCAATCAACTACATGTTAGTCTTAATGCATTATTGTTGTCCTAGTCAACAATAATACTTGACTAAGGATCTTTTAAGAATAATCATATTATTCTCAGGACATTATTATAAAACAGTTTATTTGTACACACAGAAAGAAAAACTGAAATAATAATGACAACGCTTTATATTAATAAACATGGTAAATCAAGTATGTTATTACAACCATCTCATGATTGATCTTTGGGCATACTCTTACACTAACCAATATGCCTCAAGGCGCCATCACAAACATGTTATTACATTATCAAACATTTCGTAATTTCAAAAAGCATATTCAACCAATATATAATGTAACACCCTAAACCCGGCCTAGACGTCCAGACCAAGTCCAAATAGTTACATCAACATTACTAAAACCCCACAATTATAACACAGTCAGAATGAACCATTTAACACATAATATCCAGCACAATGATTAAGTGAGTATACAATCTTTCCAAACAACATAATATCTTAGAATATCAAAATTCCTAATAGTAGTATTTAGAAGAAAGATAAAAGCTTGACCAAGCTTCTGCGGCGCCGACCCGTTCAAGTCTGAGAACCACCTGAAATCCAATCAATAACAAAGTGAGTTGTGAACTCAGTGCGTAAAAGAAGCTTGTTCAACTAAAACACATATATCATATAGTTTCCAATTTCAAAGATTTGATTTGGTAACAAAAGCATTTCTAGTTCAGATTCAAGACAGATTAATTACAGATGCAGAAACAATTTCAGTTTCATATCTAGAACAGATTAGATTCAGATGCAAATATTCCTAACTCCCCATCCACTACACACCATCTTTGGTTATCCCAACACACCGTTAAGGGCGTTCAATGCCCTGCCAACCCTAACACACCATAGAGTGTTTGTCTGACACGTTTACAAAAATGCAGCTTAGCTGTTAGATTGTAATGCGACGAAGTGCCAGAATCAGAATTATGAACATGGTGGCTTAGCCACTAATTCAGAGCAGATTACTTCCTTTTTCACAATACAGATATCCACAATATGTATTCTGTTATTCTAACTTGTTTCACAGATAGATTACATGGTTCAATATCAGATTAAGAATCACAGTATACATACAGTTGTGGTATTCATATGTCTGTCACAGAGTATCAGAGAGTTCTCGTTCAGTCAAATTCAGATCATTCATACAATAGGGAAATCAATATCAATCTTAGGCAACATTTGCAGCCTCAAAAATGGGTTTCGAGCCCTTTTTATATGCCATACAGCCTAGACACACGCCCATGTCCTTGCCCATGTGGCTCACACGGCCTGGGCATACGCCCATGTTATCTGCCAGTGTGGTTTCAAAACACAAACAGAGAGTTACACGGCTAGGTCACACGCCCGTGTCCTTGCTCGTGTGACTCACATGGCTTGGGCATACGCCCATTGCTTGCTCGTGTAGTCCTAAGTCACAAAAAGTGAGTTACACGGCCTAAACACACACCCGTGTCCTTTTCCCATGTGAACCCTGCACTAATATGGCCACACACGTCCGTATGCCTTGCCCGTGTTGCTCTAAATCGATGAACAGTGAGTTACACGTCAACCCACACGGCCTGTCACACGGCCATGTGGTGTCGATAGCCATGTTTTTTGGCGACCGAAATTAGCGAAAAATAAAGTTTTTGGCACGCACTTGAAGAGGTTTTGAAGTAGAAATAACATGGAGAAATCCCGAAACCTAATTTAACCATCCAACAACCAATCAAACAACTATAACAATGAATCAACATATACATTAACACTCAAGCAAATGTTTCGAAACTTTGACGACGAACGTTTACCGACAATTCAACAGTGCTAAATTGGCACAGCACACAAAGGATCACTTCCCTCCGTACTCACGCCTAAGAAAACAAAATGTCTAATTATCATAGAGTTTATGTAAAACAGTCAGAGAATTCCCAATTAACAATGCAACAGAAAATTAATGTAACTTCGTAGATGTAACAACCCGATTTTCAGTGGTGTCGAAAACAGTGGTTCGAGGCCACTAAATCTGACGAGTAAGCTCATAAATTTTATTATTTAGAATTTATGAGTCAAATGTGGTTTTAGAAAGATTTTTGAATAAGAAATTTATGTTTTATAATGATTTATTAGGTCAAGTGGTTTTAGAAAATGAGGTATCGAGACCTCGTTTCTATAAATCGAGCCAATGTCATTAAGGTATTATTAAAGTTTCGTTAGAAAATTTTAACGTTTCGATAGTTAATTAATTAAAAAGGACTAAATTGAAAAATGTGCAAAACTTTTTAATTATAAGAAATAGTGATTAAATGGCTTAATTGATAAATAAGGGAGGACTTAAGGAGCAATTAAGCCTAAAGTAAATAGATGAGCCGGCATAAGTAAGAAAAAATAATAAAATAAGCCATTTAATGGCAAACTTGTAAATTTGGTGAAATTAGAAAATTACAAATTGAATTCTAAAAGTTTCTAAGCTATTCATCTTTTAAATTTCGGCCAAACAGCCATGGGAGAGAGAGTTTAAGCTGGTTTTTCATATTTTTGCTTCAAGTGAGTTCAATTCTTTCCATTTTCTTGAAATTTTTATGTTTTTGAGATTGTTATAATTAGGTCCAACTAAACTTTACCTTAGTTTTTGATTTTATTGAAAATTTTGGAAGTTTTCATTGATGAATATTAGATTTTTTTGATGAATGACATGGATTTAGAGCTTTAATTTTGTTGTATGGTGATTTTATAAAGTGATTTTGTTAAATATTAATTTTAAGATCAAATTGTGAATAATTAAAAAAATTAGGGTTTGGTATTAAATTTCTATTTTATCAAGGGCTGTATGATAGCGTAAAATATTTAGATAAACTATTAATTGAGAAAAAAAATTAGTTAATTTGATAAGATTAATTAGTTAAGGACTAAATTGCAAAAGTTGTGAAAGTTTGGTGTAATTGTGTAAATTTGAAAAATTGAAGGGTATTAATTGTGAAATGAATTAGAACTGAAATATATGCTAATGAATGGGTAATTTTATATTTTATATCAAGATCCCATATATACTCGTGAAAAAGGAAAATTAGCGGAATAGTCCCTAAACTCCTGCAAATATTACAATTTAACCCAGGTAAGTTCGTACGGTTAACCTTTAATATTTATATTGAATTGATGAGTGGTTTTATGTATTTATTCTATTGTTGGAAAATAAAATATTGTTAAAGTTATAAATTTGAATTGAATATTCAAATTAAATGGAACGCGGGATTTGAGTACATTCAGCATTCGGCGAATTGACGGCATTGGAAGAAAATGACAGCAAATTACCCAAGTAAATCGGGGTTCAACATTTGTTGCGAACTTTCGTGTTTACTTTCTGTTTAGCTCTAACGAGCTTATGTTTAACTCATATGAGTTTCCATTCAGCTCTATTGAGCTTCTGTTTAACCCTTATGGGTTTCCGTTCAGCTCTTACGAGCTTCCGTTCAACCCTTATGGGTTTCTGTTTAGCTCTCATGAGCTTCTGGTCAGCTTTCGAGCTTTCTGAAAACGGTGCACTCTTATTCGTAAGTTATTCTCCGGTTTGGGAAGGATTTGGTAAGGTGATTTATATATTGAAATTGAAATACTTATTATTATTTTTGGTATTGATTTGAAACAAGTGTATTCATTGATTGAAGTTGTGATTGACAGGGAAATTGCATGAATAATTTTGTTTATTTGAATTGTTTTGTTTATTTGAATTGTTATAGTAGGTTCAGTAAGATTTATGTTTAACTCGCTGAACTTACTAAGCTTCATTAAGCTTACTTGTGTTGTTTAATGTCTTTGTAGATTTTCAAGTGATTGGAAGATCAGATCAACACTCAAGTCACACTATCCAGCCTATTCCGATAGTTTTTGAAATGTTCGAGTGATGGCATGCATAGGGTTTGTGTGGATTTAATCAAAGTTTGTTTTGTGTAAATGTTAATAATTATAGTTTTGCTTATATATATGTTGGGTTGGAAATGATACATATTGATGATGTTGGTGTGAATGATATATGTGTTTGTGTATATTTCAATTATAGTGAACTTAGGTAGAATTGTTAGATGGATTAAATAGGTAAGTTTGAGTATTTAAGGTATATGTGATGATATATTGTATATAAAACATGACTTTGGCTTGTCTTGAATGCTTTGTTGTGGTATATTGATGAGTTAAAATGCTGTGTTTAGGTTGATACCTAAATGGGTGAGAAATGTGGCCTTGAAATGGCTTATTTTTGTCCACACGGGCGTGTGTCTCAGCCGTGTGTGACACACGGCCTAGCACATGGGCGTGTAGTTTGGCCGTGTGTCCCTTGCATCTTTAAAATTTAGAAATAGATTGCTCAAAATATTCACACGGCCTAGCACACGGGTGTGTGGCTTGGCCGTGTAACCCCTGCACCTTAATATTACAAGTCAATATGCTCACACGGCCTAGCACACGGACGTGTGGCTTGGCCGTGTGACCCAAGTCAGAGAAAACCCAAGTTTGGACACGGGCTGGGACACGGCCGTGTGCCCCTATTTCGAATGCCCACACGGCCTGAGACACGAGCATGTCTCCTAACAGTGTAAGCCACACAGCCTGGCCACACGGACGTGTGTCCCCTACACCTTTGAAAATTTTTGATGTTTCCAAAAAAATTTCTGAATACCCGGTTTAGTCCTGATTTATTTCTAATGTGTAATTTGGGCCTCGAGGGCTCATATAAGAGGCTTTATGATGATTTCTGATATGAATGCTATATGATGTGAAATATTTGTGTATTTGATCTGTAAATTCCAGTAATGCTCTGTAACCCTATTTCGGCGACGGATACGGGTTAGGTGTGTTACAGTAGAAGTTGAAGGATTCTGACAGAACTTACACAGAAATCTTCCAAAAACTTAAGGGTCTCACTAATTCCGATATTCACTTGTCGAACACAATTGAGAAGTAGAAATCGAAGGAGTAAAAAGAAGAAAAAAATAAAAAGAAAGAAAAAGGGTAAAGAAGAAGATTTCAGAACGTTAAAAAAAATTAATGATGCTTTTGTCTTAACCACCAGCGTACTTCCGACAGCAAGCAAAAATTTTCCTAATGCATGCAATAGGATTTGAACTCAAGACTAAACAGAATACATACAGATGCTTAACCAGTGAACCAATAAGCTCATTCTTGACATAGATTCGTACAGGATTACACTTAACTATGTACTGCATGGATAGGGGTTATTCTAAAAGGATAAAACTTTTAACGATACAACTCGAACTCCAAACCTTAAACACAATAGCAGATCATAAAGCCACAGATACAGAATTTTAATTACTGCATATTCTCACAATTAAATTCTAAAAATTTTAAGGCGTTACATATAACTTGTCAAATTCCTACCTTTAAAACATACCAAACTTACCATATCTCATAACATCTTGACCTATAGGTCCAACATCACAACTACCATAAGCATATAAACCATAATAATCTTTAAGTTCAATCTTATAAGACAATTATTATAAACACCTTACAAATTTCAACTTTTAAATTCAAAACATAATCCCAATATGGCCTTATTCATTTTTAAACCCTATATACATGCCAAATTATCATAAATCTCCCTTTCAAACCAACTAATTTAACATTCCACAATTTAACATTAAAACATATCAAATTTATTTCAATAAACTCAACCTTATCAACCTAGTCTTTTATCCTTACCATGACATCATATTACCTATGTAATTGTATACCCAGAATGTCAATTCAAATACCAAATGTACAATTTAAACCATCTACTATATGCATAAATTTTCAACTAAGCATATTCTTTGTCATACTCATACCAACAAGGATTTCAAGTCATATCAATATACAAGTGAACCAAAACAACTCCTAAGTACATGCCATATATAACCGAGCCTTAATATGGTTAAAAGAATACCGAACTGATACTGGGATAGTGTGAGCTTCTTGACGATCCGTCTGACACGTTACGCAAGTTGACCATCTACAGTAAAAAGGAAAACAAGGGAGTAAGCTTTAGAAATGCTTAGTAAGTTCACAGGTATTTAAAACCAAATAACTTACCTCAGGTTGTAATTATACCTTACATGTTTCTTAGCTTGGTAAAGTTGGTCTATTATGGCAATTCAAATATAAAAATAAAAGTGAGTTCAACATTTATCATACTATATAGTAACTCAATCATATAACAATTCAATTTAACATTTCATCATCATTCATAAAACAAATAATCATTTAATCAATTCACTATTTTAATCATATCATACAATCTACTTACCTGTAATACATCCCATTTCAAATAATTGCCAAACATAATTTTCATTTCATAATTTAAATTCTCAAACCAAATCATGTTAAACCATATGAACTTCATTCTCATTTCATATCAATTCATCTTTGAACCATATATATCAATTTCCAATTTATTGTCCATTACTACTTCATTTATAATACAAATATCTATTCACATTCATTGGTTTGTCACGTTTCCATATTGCCCCCTTGACTTATATAACTGATTCTCAATAGGTATATGTATAATCCGATCATTGTATCAATCAATCTAAAGATCATTTATTCCAATTACATTATACATATCTCTATTAACCTAACTCGGACTCAGATGGATACACGGATCCAACCAACACACCAATTTGGCACACAGTGCCTAACGGATAAATCCATAATAATGAATTGCGTCTTGTGCTGGCTAGTAAAACTATCAAATAAATGTGCCGAGCACTAATCGGTATAATCAAAAAATGGGGTGTCCAACACTCCCCTACACGTAGTTGTATAACCCTGAACTCTTTCTATCTTATGGCATGCCAATTATACCCGACCTTGCCCGAACAGTTAATAGGGTAACAAGTTTCTCATATTCATTTTAAACCAATTCTTAATTTCAATATCATAATCTAAATAAACCAAATCAAGAATTCCATATATATATATCATAGCTCATCACCATATTAGTATAATTCCACATTTCAAATAATATTTAATAATTTTGAATTCATTCAATTTATTTCTCTTCACATACAACCAATTTAAATCGAATCAATTCAGCTTATTTTATCAAATCGTCACTTTATCACATAACATATCCTATTTTAGTCCAATTCAAAGTCAATTCCTTAATTTATCGAATTATATTATCTTCAATTATGTTCAATTTAATCTTCTGTCTTACCTTTTCGTACTGAATTGTAAACAATCAGAATTTCAATTCAACATATTTACAACTATAATTTTAAATGCATAACAATTTAACACAAACATACCGTATAAACTTACCAGGGCTAAACAACAAAAATTGCAATGTTAGAGACAAATAAGAAATTTTCTCTTTGCCACGATTATCTATCGGCTCTTGATCTGAATAGTAATTTATTTCAATTATCAGCTCAAATACTTAATAATAATCCATTTAATGCATATGACTTCTTTATTGACATTTTTCACAATTACCCTAAACTTTTATTTTTTATTCAATTTAGTCCCTAATATCAGAACTAGCTTATTTTCATAATTAACTCATAAACCCATATAGCCGAATTCTTAAACATCCATAATCAGCCCTCTAATACTAAAATTTTACAAGAAAGTCATGCCAAATTTAACATATTTTCAATTTAGTTCTTAAGCTTAAAATCTATACAGAATCACTTTACAAAATAGTCCTATTTCAACATCAAGCTTCAAACTAAACCATTAACAACTAAAAAGATTCAAAAATATCAATGACAACTTTTCCAAATTTTGACATTTTTAAAAATGGAGGTACATGTTAACTAGCCCTACTTACAATAATCTCAAAAACATAAAAATTACAAAAAAAAAAAAAAAACTTGAAATCTTACTAAATTGAAGTACCAAATGTTCAAAGCTCCAAGACCTTTTTTTTACTTTCGGTTTGTGAAGAAGATGAGTAAATGAAGGAAGAATGGTCGTTTTCCTTTTCTTTATATAGTATATATCTTTAATTAAAAATTAATTAATCATATTTTATTTAATTAAATATGTTTAATAAAAAAAAGTTAGTGGTTAACAATTTGGATTCCACCACCGTTTGACATACATAAGAAGGCCCAATTGCCCAATTGGTCCTTTGTTTAATTAAAAATCCATAGTGATTGAATTTTTACCACTTTTACAATTTAGTCTTTTTTTCATTAATTAACAATCCAAACATCAAAATTAACGGATCAAACTTCAATCCACTTATGCTAAAACTCCTTAAATATTTAATAAAAATATTTACGAGCTCGATCTATGAAAACGAGGTCTTGATACCTTATTTTCGAAAACCACTGACTTTCGATACGTACCACTTGTACCTTAATTAACTGACTAATTTAATAAAATCAATTAAATCATGTTTTACTATAACACTATTTTTAACTCATAAATATTAAATAGATAATATTATTGACTTACTCATCAGAATTGTTGTCCTGAAACCATTGTTTCCGACACCACTAAAAAATGGGTTGTTACAATTTCTATGAATCTCGTTTACATTAATCGATTTTTTTTTTGATAAGAAGCATAAAAGAAAAACTCGTGTGGTTTAATTTTGTAAATGACATGTATTTTTCCTACTATACAACCTTAAGAAACTTGTTACTTTTGTAGAGCTGTCAAAGGTAGTTCATACGCTTTATATTATTTCATCTGTTAATTATTTAGAGAAATGATATGATCAATTATAAATGGAAAGGTTTTAGTGAACATGAAATTTATTATTTTGAAGTAAATTCCATGCATGTCTACAATGGTTTATGAAATTTTTTCTAGCATTAGCATTATATCAGGTTTGATATTTTAGATGTCAATTTTATCCATACATTTGGTTTACAATAAACTCCATGCATGACTTGACTATTTATTTCTAGTAAATTGATGATGCAAAACTCTTGTGAAAAGGATTTTAAAAGTATTATGAATTAATCTCATGAACTCTTATAGCTAAAAAATATAAAGAGTTATTCGTTCCACTGATTCTGCTCCATTCCCCAAAGTGAATGTAGCAATACATAACAATTATGAAAATGAAACCTATTGTCATTATTGGAAAATAAATAAGAAGATGGATGATTCGAATTGTTGCTAAATGTTCATGCTTAGAATAGAATGACCAATGATTTATATGAATTGATCATTCCTTTAAGTGGATGATACCTATATGATCTTATTGATAAGAAATATGATATATGCTTACATTATTGTCCGAATTATTTTTTGCACATTCCTTGAAATGAATGTTTGCAATAAATATTTTACAATCACTTTTGATCATTAAAGTCAATTTGGACATTTGAAGATTTTGACTTATTCCCTGAAATGAATATTGCATATAATTGTTTGCAAATTATATTTCTTTTATTGAGTTAATGACATTATGAACTTCACATTGATTCTGATATTTCCATAAGTAAATGTCACAATAATGCTTATATGTGGATACAAAGCAAAAGGAATGATAATAAAATTATCAATTGTCAAAATTTATATTGGCATTATTAGTACAATCGAAAACCATGTTAAAGTAAACCAAAAGTTTACTAATACAAATACATTT
This sequence comes from Gossypium sturtianum, assembly GCA_025698515.1. Classification (NCBI taxonomy): domain Eukaryota; kingdom Viridiplantae; phylum Streptophyta; class Magnoliopsida; order Malvales; family Malvaceae; genus Gossypium; species Gossypium sturtianum. The sequence goes on from CM046954.1 coordinate 105,287,436, forward strand.
ATCTCGAATCATATATGATGCGAAAATTAATTAAGAATTCATATGAACATTCATTAAAGAACCAAAAGTTTTTTTTTTTTTAATTTACATTTATTAAAGTGGCGAGATAAAACTCTCTAATTCATTTATGACCATGATATGTTTCAATGAAGTAATTAAAAAAGCTTAATTTACATTTATTTAATTGAATGCAAAGGAGCTTATAAATAAAACATCTTGTAAGTGAAAGTTTAATATATAAAAATTCTTTCGTATTTTTCATCTACCTTTTACTTATTACTATTGTTTTTTTTAATTTTTCTATAACTGTAATATCCCATAATGCATTTTTAACTATATATAATTGTTATTATGCTCATCTACGCCAAAAACTTTCAAATTGATTTTACTTTACTTAATTTATTTAAAATAATTAATAATTAGTAAAAAATAATCATTCAAATCTATCAAAAGGTTTGGAGAAAATTATAACAACAAATTTTGGTTTATCGTAATTATTGAGGCAGTTTATGAACAATATCTACTGATGTTTAGTATTACTTAAACTCATAAACCTATTATATATATATTAGCAAATTTTGATAACAAAATCTTTGGTTTTGATCTTTATTGATAATCTGGACGTGGGCGAAGTCATCTATGATACTCAAACCATTTATAGCAACATATCTTGAAGATCGGTTTGAATTTGATCAAAGAAATCGACTTCCCTTTTTTGAAGAGATTAGATCAGATTGAGTAAAATTGGAAGCATATTCTAAAGATTCAAGACTTATTTTAGACTCATTAAAGATATTTCTATGTTGATTACCTTGTTTTAATGGGAAGATTGATTGTAATTGATATAGTATGTGTAATGACCCGATAGTTGGGTAATCGGAAAAATACATTTTCGGGTCATTGTTTACGTAAAATGGATTCGTAAATATTTATTAAAAATATTTACGAAGTTGTGTGGTCAATTAGGTTTTGGTTAGGTGAATTAGTTTAAATTAAGATTAAATTAAGTGTGAGGACTAGATTGAATATAGGGTAAAAGTTAAATTAAAGAATAGAGAAAAGTTAAAGGACTAAACTAGTAATTAAACCAAAACATGACAAGCGTATGGTGATGGTGGTGACATGTGGATTAATTGAATACATATATTAGAAATTTTTATTTTCTTATAATATAAGTAAATATATTATATTATTATTATAAATATAAAATAAATAAATCAAAATTAATACAAGTGTATGGTAATAAAAATGTACAAGTGTAATAAATACATACATTTGTAGTATACATATACATTTACTTAGTATTTAAGAATAAATAAATAAATACATTGTATTATATTATATTATATTATATTATATTATATTATATTATATTATATTATATTAGTTTAATTATAAAATAAAAAGAATAAAAGAAAAGAAAAAGAGACTAAAGAAACAGAATAGCAAAAACGAAGCAGGGGAAAGAAAAAAGAAAGAAAAAAAAAAGGGAGAAATTAGGGTTTTGAAGTTTAAGCTTAATTTGGTAAGTCAATTTAGTCCATTTTCTTTTGATTTTGATGTTTTTGGAATCCTATAACAAAATACTACTTGATTTATGTGGAAATTTTGAAAGTTAGTTGATTTTTGGATGTAGTTCATGTTGAATTAACTGAAGAATTAGGGTTTAAATTGATAGAATTTCAAGTTAGAATTGAGAAAAGGATTGAATTGTAAAATAAATCATAAGTTTTTATGTAGTAGGGACTAAATTGAAAGAATTTCAAAATTAGGAAATTGTGGTGAAAATTAGAGAATTAAGTTTAGTTTTGGGTGGAAATTGAATGAAAAATAAAGAATAAATTGTAAAGAAATTAAATTAGTTTTGGTTAGGGATTTAATTAGAATTTATACAAAAGTTGAAAATAAATTGAAATATTCAAAATGAAATTGTATGTGTATTAATAATTTTTAATTGCTTTAATTTCCGTAGCTAACGTTGAGCTGGAGATATCAGCTAAAAAGGGGAAAGAGAAAGTCAACGACGAGTGACTCGGAAAAATACGGTTTGTATTTCTATAATCCGAAAACTAAAACTATTAGTTTTATTTATTATTTTGTATGGTAAGTGGAATAGAGGTGAGTTTGGCATTGTGGCAATGAATTGAATTAAATTGAATTGAATTGAAATTGTGAGTATATGTGAAAATGTGATTCGTATGAGAATTGCGATTGAATTGAAATTATGTGATTATTGTGGAATTGATATTGAAATGTAAATTGATTGAGAATTGAGAAATGGATTGAAAACCCTATTAACTGTATCGGACTGAGTCGGATATAGTTGGCATGCCATAGGATTGGAAGTGTTCAGGGATACTTCGACCTGGAGTCGATGAGGCACTATATGTGTCGTAATATTGCTTCGGATAATTCCGATGAGGCACTATGTGTCGTATTGTTATTGCTTCGGATAAATCAGATGAGGTACTGAGTACCGTATTGTTTTACTTCGGCATGGCCGATGAGGCACTGAGTGCCGTACTGGTGTGTTTGGGTTGGATCCGCGTATTTGTCAGAGTCCGAGTCTTGTTAATAGGGATATATGAATGAATTGATCAAATGATTGACATTGAATGGTATTGAATAAGAAATGAATATTAATATTGAAATTTAAATTGAGAAATTTATTGTGAAATGCTATTGGATAGCAATTGTGATATTGAAATAGAGGATATGATGATTGAAAGTGATATGGAAGATGAATTTATAAAATTGATTATTTATTGAATGATTATTATTATGTATAATTATGTATATAAATTTTTTATAAATTTTTGCTTAATAAGTATTCGGATTATAAAAATACCATTGAGTGTATACTCAGCGTACGGTTTGTTTCCGTGCGCAGATTAGGTTAAAGTTCAATCGTTGAATCAGCATCCAAAGTCGATCCCGAACTCAAAAACGTGGTGAAGTGTTTTCTCTTTTGAAATGACATGTACCTAGGTTGTCTTTTAATGTCATTTAGATATGTGAATATTAATAGTGTATAAGATGATATTAATTGATTTTTATATATATACAAACATATGTCTTATAATATAGCCATTTACATGGTTTTAGTTTGAATTGGTTGAATGGTTTGTAATTGGATTGAAACATAATTAGTCCGGGTTCAGTATGTATGAACACAAATAGTCATAAGTATGTGAAAGGTGTTTATGTTGGTACATTGATTTGGTTATTAAGTCTATCATTTTGGCATGTTTTAGAAGTGTTTAATCGTGTTTTGATTTGGTTGAATAATTGGATATTGAGTTGTTTGTTGTTTAAGATTTGCAAGGTTGGTAAATTCTAATGTGTATGTTAAATATTTATGAGATTGTTAGTATTTGTTCTGTAATTACTGGTAATACTTCATAACTCTGCTCCGGCGACGGATAAGGGTTAGGGGGTGTTACAATATGTTAGCAGGTCTCAATTCCTTATAAATTGAGGAGACTTATATAGGTAATATACTGATCTAATAGCACTTATTTTTGTTTATTTCTGGTAATATATACCAGTATTTGAATTTCATATTTTATTAATTTTTTATTATAGAGGTTCAACCATCATTATCATTTTATGCAAAATATATAAAAAGAACGAAGTAAGTCATTTTTAAGAAAAATAATACATAGATTTTGAATTGTGGTGAAAAAGTAATAGAAACCAAGATTAAAAAATGGAAAAAAAGCTCGTTGGAATTTGGGTTTTGTCACCGAAAGCAAGGTTTTGATAAGTTTTTGACGAATTTTTGAATTTTTTAGCATTAAAATTATTGGGTGCAGAACAAAAGAGATGAATATGTTATAATTTTAAAAAAAATTTAAAAAATTATTTTTTAGTTAATAATTTTTACGTATTACAAAATAATTGACTAAAAGATTTTTCTAACAATTTTAATAATTTGAATAATGGAATATAATTTAGATACCATTTTAAATAATAGAGTAAAATTTAAGTAGACCAAAAAAATATAAAATAATATAATTTAAGTATGATTTTATAATTTAAGCTTAAAATTTAACCACTGAATTAAATACTAGAATGTTTTTATGGATCGATAAAAAAAATGAAGGTTTTTATAGGCGGTTAATGTCATTAGACCCATCATCCTAAACCATAAATTGAAGTTATCGTTAGTTTCGCTAATTTCCATCGAAAAGGCTGCCCTACCGGTTGGTACACTACCTAACCGTTTTAAGAAAATAAAATAAGGGTATGATTAAGAAATGTAGATGTCCTGTCTAATTTCATACGGTAAATTATATTAGAATTTAGGGCAATTTACTAAAATATACCAAAATTTTAAAAAAAATTACGGATATGGGCCGAAATTTTAATTATTTACGGAAAATGGCCATTTCCCCCCAAAACGCGTCCACGTCAGCGCGTTTTGGGGGGATGCAGCAGGAAAGCGCTCCCTTGAGGGAGCGCTTTTGCCCTCCACCCCACGATAGGCTTTTCAGTTGTTTTTAGTGTTAGGGTATAAGTTTTTAGGGTTTTAGGGCTACGGTTTAGGGATTTTTAGGGTTTAGGGTTTAGGGTTTTTAGGGGAAAATTAATGGACTAGATTATAGGGTTAATTAATTAGAATAATTTTAAGTTTAGGGTTTTGGAAAAAATATATCAACAAAATAAAAATTATTTGAATTTTTTTTACAGTTGTATCTGGCAAGATAATTTTGAGAAGACGTTTCTGAACAAATAGTGCCCAAAACGCTTCAAGCAGGATGCACTGTCAGCAAGAGTACTAAAAAAAGCTCCCACGTGGACGCTCTTTTGCTACAGTAGTATCTGGCAAAATAATTTTGAGAAGATGTTTCTGAACAAATAGTGCCCAAAACGCTTCAAGCGGATGCACTTATCGCAAGAAGAGTATCAAAAAGCTCCCACGTGGGCGCTCTTTTGCTACTGATGTATCCGGAAAAATAATTTTGAGAAGACGTTTACAACAAATAGTGGCCAAAACGCTTCAAGCAGGATGCACTATCAGCAAGAGTTCTGAAAAAAGCTCCCACGTGGACGCTCTTTTGCTACAGTAGTATCTGGTAAAATAATTTTGAGAAGACGTTCCTGAACAAATAGTGACCAAAACGCTTCAAGCAGATGCACCTTTCACGGCAAAGAGTACTGAAAAAGCTCCCATGTGGATGCTCTTTTGCTACTGATGAGTCGCCGCAATCCTTAGACTATAAATCAGACAAATTTCATTCTCAGGTTGCATAACAGAAATTGAGGCAAAAGAAAAATAGAAACTGAAAATGAGTGAACGTATTAATGCTGTTATTTACTACGATGGTGAGGTTTGTGACACCGAAAATGGTGTTGTTTTTTTATCGGAGAACACAGCGCGACTGGGTTTTAATCGGAACATAGATTTGATAGAACTTCGCAAAAGAATTAAGCGTAAAATCTTCGGAACAACGCCAATGAAAGTTCAGTCTATTAAGTATAGAATTTGCGCTTCGGTTGATCCGGTGAGATATGACTCATTCGACATCAAAGGTCCTCGGAGCTTGGAGGCAATGGTGGAGACTCATCTTGCCAGTGGATCACCCTATCTTGAGGTATACGTACATTTTTCATCGCCAAGTGATCTTCCTTCGACTTCAACATCTACTGCTGTTCGAGGGGAGTACACGACCCCAAGCCGACACTCTGTTAGTGGGAGGCAGAATACGGAAGCGCCCGTGTTTGGTGGTAGTATAGAAAACACAACCCCTGCACGACATTCGGTTGGTGGATAGGACATGCATATCCTTCCTTCGATGTTCGATGCTAGTAATACGTATTGGGGAATGTCATTAACTTCTAGTGGTTGGCAATCCACATATGATTGGCAATGTTACGAAAGTTGTTTAATAAGGGATAATGTACTCCCAACGACATCCACCGGTGATGGGCCCTCGTTCGTTGCAGATGATGGTAGGTCGGATGATGAGTCCGATGTGGATCCACCTCGAGAGCCTGACCCCGATGGTGCAGAAGTTGCATTATTTTCTGAACCGGAGCCTGTTCCAACCGGTGTTAAAGGCGGTTCAGATGAAGAAGAAGAAGATCCGCTATTCAGGGCGTACTCGCCTCCAGCCCACATGCATAATGTCAATCTATCTCAAGACGATGCATTAGAGTTTCCTGATCTACCACACAGAACGCGTGACCGTACAAGTTTGTCGTTGGATTCGGACGAATTAGAAGTTGGTAAAGAGTTTTCCAACAAGGATGCTTTTCTTGGTGCATTGAAACAATATAGCATCAAGAACGGGGTTAACTACAATGTGGTTAAATCCAAACTCGACAAGTACGAGGCCAAGTGTGTAGTGCAAGACGGTACATGTTCATGGAAAATCATGGCCTCGTTAAGGAAAAGGACAGACTTGTGGGAGATCAAAAAGTACAAAGGTCCACATACATGTCTTGCCGATACAGTATCACTAGGTGTTCAAGGTTTTTGAATAATACTAATATTACGTAATGTTGCATTATTTAACGTACTTCGTTGACAGGTGTTTCACAAGATCAGCCGAAGATGGATTCAGAGATGTTGGCTAACTTAAATAATGCCGACGGTGAAGGCGGATCCGAAGACTACAGTGCCGGCCTTAATTGGCAATATCCATAGCCAATTGGGGTACACGCCTCTTACCGGAAGACTTGGATAGCCAAGCATAGGCGCTGGCAAAGTTGCATGGTCGGTGGGGCGCCTCATATAATGAAGTGTGGCGGTGGTGTCGTGTCTTTGGAGAGATATGTCCCGTGCAAAGATAACGGACTCTCGAACGGAACCGCGTATTATAACGATCGATTGCTCCATGGATGCCAAGTGTTCAAGCGTCTGTTCTGGACATTTAAGCAATGCCGAGACACATTTATATACTGCAAGCCATTGGTACAAATTGACGGTACAAAAAAATTAAATTAAATTAAACAACTTTTATTTTATTAAAGATATAAAAATTAAATTACAAAAAAATAAACAACTTTTATTTTATTAAAGATATAAAAATTAAATTACAATAAAAAAACAACTTTTATTTTATTAAAGATATAAAAATTAAATTACAAAAAAAATAAACAACTTTTATTTTATTAAAGATATAAAAATTAAATTACAATAAAAATAAAAAAACAACTTTTATTTTATTAAAGATATAAAAATTAAATTACAATAAAAATAATAAACAACTTTTATTTTATTAAATATATAAAAATAAATTACAATAAAAAATAAAAAAATGGCGATGCGGATCAATGTTGGTGCCTGTCGAAATCGAGTGCCACATGGGGGTGGTCGATTCACGCTACCGGATTCCTCCTTCTTCTAGCTTCCTGAAGGGTACGAACCTCAAAGGGGATTCCGTTCCCCGGCAGGGTCAGTTGTGGGTGTTGGGAGGATGACCCACCTTGATAAAATAAAGACGGGGGAGGCGTTTGCATAAACCATGGCGGGGGTGTCTGAATCCCATACGGTGAAGGAGACTGGTAAAAGGAAGAGATCCCCGACGGCGCCTCCTGCGATCCCTCGTGCGACGACGGCCTAAAGATCGGCTGGCCAATCGGAGTAGTCGGGAACGGACTCGAACCGGGCCATGCATTCCAACCTACCGTGGGACTGGGAAAAGAAAACATATAAGGGTTAGGATACATGTAAGGGCTAGGGTAGAATATTTAGATAATTGATTTATACAGACTCTTCCTGATTGAGACCACAGGTAAAAATAATATTGCCATAAATCGACAAAGTAATATTTCCACTTATTGATCAGAAGAGACGTATCCTTTGAGGCCAGAATTGACTTTCCTTGATACCTAATAAAGACATAATCTGAAAAGGCTGTGATGTGGGTGTCGTCGGCTGAAGTATTGTGCCCGGTGACTGTGTGGGCACTGTTGATGGGCCCGGTGGTTCTGTCGACGCTGTTGATGGTCCCGTCTCATCACCCCTTCTCCTTGGATTTAAAGGGCCCCGTCGTTCCCTTTGTTCACGAAGTTGCCGTCGCCTCTCCTCTTCCGACAATAAATACGGCTTGCCATGGATCCTAAACCATGGCATGTATTCCGGCACGCACGCTAACTCAGAAACGATGATCGGTTTTCGAGTAGGTATATAATCATACCGGTTCTCCCACATTTCGATGTATGCTGACCAAAATCTTGGCTAATCCATATGCAACTGTCGTAAGTCGACTTTGTGCTCATCATCGAGCACCTCAGGTGCCACGGGAATCGGTTGCTGGAATCTAAATTGACGCAGAACCCGATCTGACTGGTGCATCTCCACGGTGGCATAGTTGATCAATGAGACCTTCACATGCCAAAGGTTCGGATTTTGAAAGAACTCCTCCAGAATTACTGCCCGAATTGCCGGATCCTCGTATGGTGTCCATTGAAACTATATTAACATGATAAAAATATTAGTTATATACATAATACTAAATACTAAATACGAAATACTAAATTCGAAATACGAAATACGAAACGACTATTTTATTACAAAAATATATTTTATTTAATACTTACTTGTGATTTCGACCGTTGGTCTAATAGAAGCCGTATATCTTCAAGCGAGGTAGGTATTCCAACATAACTCGCCGAATGGTTCCACCTAATTAAATAAATTTTTAACATACAATTATATTTTAAATCTACATAATAATTTGTAAAATCTAATATTAAATTTACCTCGTTATGAGTGGGAATGTATATGGGTGGTCGACTTGAGGACGTAAAAATGGAAATCGAAACCGTGCCCATGATTGCAGTAGTGATAGGCAACCTCTGATTTTCGCTTTACTCGGCCTGCGCCGCCACACAGCCTCCCGATACAATTTTTCTAGCAGGCAGACTTCAACTCAATTCACCGGCCGCTCTAAAATCAACGAGTTTCAAAGCACCACCTCGATGAACGAGGTTTCGTGACAAGTCCTGCATCAAATAGCCTCCAATCATCTCAAGAATGTATGCCCGAGCATACCGTATTCTTTCTATTTCGGTCGAATCATTATTCGGCTCCGGGAATGTGTCTCGTAACCAGCCCATCTCGATCCGACCTCCGTAAATGTTATCCGGAATAGCACCCAAAAGCTCGTAGCATACGGCTGCCCAATCACCAGAAGTTGCGGACCCGGTGACTACGTACCCATCCACCGGTAATCCCAATTGCAAATGCACATCTTCCAGAGTGATAGTACACTCTCCGCATGGAAGATGGAAAGTGTGCGTCTCGGGTCTCCACCTCTCTATCAACGCACTGATTAACTTCGGCTCCAACTTGCACCCCCGGCCTATCGTGACCACGTGCCAAAAACCCGCTTCCCACAGGTAATTCTCGATCAACGGCGATGGCGGACCAGACATATTGCGAATATAGCATTGCAACACCTGATCTACAGACTGTTTAAAAATTTATAAATAAAAATTTAATAAAAATTGCATAAACTTAAAAAATATTAAATAGTATTGAAAAATTAAAATTAAAATTAAAATTAAAACTTACCATTGTCATTTGATCGACAGAAATGTGTTTATTGTCGAGAAGAATTAATTCCCCGGCCATTGCTAATACGATCGAATATTTTAATATTTTTCAAAAAAAATATATTTCAAAAAAATTTAAAAAGGGCTTTTTTTGTAAATATTAAAGGACTATTCTGAAATATGAGAGGAAGTTTCAAGGAATTTAAGAGAAATTTGAAAAGAATTTGAGAGAAAAATGAATAAGGACTTTGTTGTGAAAAAAATAAAAGGGTGGGGTGACTTTGTTGTAAATATTAAACGCTGACGTGAACGCGTTTTGGGGGGAAATAGCCCTTTTCCGTAAACAATTAAAATTTCGGCCCATTTCCGTAATTTTTTTTAATTTTAGAATATTTTAGTAAATTGCCCTAGAATTTATTCAATTATTAATAATTTTATTTATTTATTTAATTTTGTCCCTTTTGTTGTTACTAACTAGATAATATAAAAATGAAAATACCAAAAAATTTAAGATAATTAGATGATCAAGAAAGGTAAAATTAAATAATTGAATGATATTTTGTAACATTTCATATTTGCATGATAAAAAAGAAATTTACTAATAATTGATGATAATATTATAATTTTTCATAATTGAATTATTAAAAAAATTACTAGTAATTTACCAATTTAAAATTAATAATAATGTATAATATAAAAAATGATTATTTATTTATTTTTAAACAATCAAATAACCTTGAGCCTGATCTAAATCTAAACATAAAAGAAAATCAAACTACAGCCTAATTCGTAAGCACCATTCCCATATTTTATTTTTGTTGGAAATATAATTCCCAATCACTATCCGCATTATTAAAGCAATGTTGAGCAGACATGATCGGTAATGTGTGCGGTTAATTAGCTATATTGACAACCCAACTCAACATCCACTTTCTCATTTCTTAACTATCATCTCTCCAACCTCCCATAATTATTTAACTACTAGATTTAAAACTCACAAATCACATTTTACTTTTTTGTCTCCTCAATCTATTTCATTTGTGTTTCCCTCAAAAGCATCCTATTAGTTACTCTAATCTCATGTTCGAATGACTCCCCCGATACCTTGGGATGGAATGCTTCTCCCACAGGGCTTTTTTCCCTTAAATCGGCTTATAACGTTGCCTATAACATTGTGGATTTCTCGGAGTCCACTGGTGTGCAATGGAAATGGCTTTGGCAGCTTCACCTTATCCTCAAGCTATTGGAAATGGTTCATTATACTCTCCCAACAACTTCTTTCCTTAATCAGCACGATATGAATTTATCTATTAGCTATCCCTTCTGCAACTCAGGCTCGGACGACCTTGAACACATCTTTAGGAGCTATTTTGTCACTATAAATCTTTAGCGCGAACTCTCTCCAACCAACTAGTTTACTGGCCTCTTTCTCCTCTCATTTTGCGGATTGGCTGAAAGCCAACTTAACTGCTAAATGTTTCTATAATCGACCTTCAATCCCCTAGTACTTGATGTTCATCTATTTTATCATAAATATTTGGCTCGCAAAGAAAACTATTGTTTTTTAGAAGCTTTCTTGCCTTGGCTCCATTATTCACCAATAACTAACAAATGCAATTGAGTTCTTTGCAATTTCTAGCAAGCTTAAAATCACCTCTTTCCCCACATTCAAAGCTTTCTAATGGACTCTTCCAGTACATGGATGGTTTAAACTTAACTATGATGGCTCATCCATCGGAAACCCTGGTTCTGCCGAGGCAGGGGACCTTGTGAAGGAAGTTGGGTGGCGAGTTACCACAGGTTTCTAGGCTTCACTACAAACCTGGTTGCTAACTTATGGGCTTTAAGAGTGTTGAGTATTTTGCTGTGTGTCTTCAAGGTGAGGAGAATTGGGTATTTATAAGACATGGTTATTGTTCATCGAAGTGATGTCCTAGGTAGGCTCCATGCATGTCGACACGTATGCTGTCCTAGACTCAACACCTGTTCGCTAGTCCATTTGTTTGACTTCACACCCTCTATTTGTGAACATCTAGGGACATGCAAACTAGGCTTGCAAGCCCTCCTCACAAGCCTTCCCCGCAAGCCTCTGATGTACAGGTCACGTGTCTGTGGTCCAAGTTATATTCGGGTTTCGAGTTGGTAACAGCAAATATCATAATAATATAGTCCCCCATGTTGGCTCTAAGAATGGTTATAAAGTGGCGCTTCCTAGAGCCAATGTTTTGAATTTGTATGGCTTATTAAACACTCTTTGATCACTACTATATAACGTATACTTCACCACATGTATGAAGGGATTACATCTATTTGCATCTGACCATTCCTTACTCCTTGGTTATTTGAATCATTAAAGCACGAAGGTAAGAAACTCTTTAAAAAGGGGTTTTTTCGAAAGCCCAAAAAATCACAAACTAAAAATTCTTAGAAACTACGATCGACGATAGGAATTTTTTCAAGGAAAACCCCTATAAAATTTTTCTATTTTGGGTATTATTTCCCCCTCCGTTACGACCATGCCTAGAACTAGGGAAGGTAGTAGTGGTCAGATAATTCCAAATTATCCACAGTGACAGCGTGCAACGAGAGTTCCTGCTGAGGCTAATTTCTATGTCTGCACTACAAAACGTGAGGAAATGTTTTGAGCCCTCGCTATGCGAGGAATTAAAATTCCTAATTTCGCGTACGACTTTTTAATTCCTGTAGGATCGCATCGACTGAGCGATATCAGCGACGATAGTTTTCTACTCCCCTATAGAGGTAGGATTCCACATGCCTCTATACCGTTTCTTTTGCCATCTACTCGAGGATTACAGGATTGCCCCTGGCCAGTTATCTGGGTTCTCCTGGTGGATTTTGATGGCCTATTTTATCGATTGTTGTCAACGCGATGAGGTGCCAATGTTCACTATTTTTCAACACATGTACCAACTGAAGGCCCACAATCGAGGGAGGTCATCAGGTCTATACTATTTCATCTCTCGTAAAGATGTAGAATCTATCATTTTCATTAGGTGCTTTAACCTCCGTTTGAATCAGAGCAAGTATATTTGGGTGAAGTGTAAACTTGTCGATGGCTTTGATTTTACCACTGAGTGGTTCTCGCCGAGTAAGGATGTGTGTTTACTTAGCGAGCCATTACAACAGAAGGAGGTTGGGTGTAATTTAAGAGACTTCGTAAAGGCAGTATTCTAAATTTGGAGGATGTCTTGACCGTGAGGAATGTATTCCAACACTGCCTAGAAAACTTTAGCCCCAACGGATGGAAACAGGATGATACTAATGAAGTAGCTGATGCAGTTGGGGTGCAGCTTAAGAGGTTCACGTGGCCGCATGGGGCCAAAGATGACCTAGGACTGATATTGTTGGGATATAAAGAGGAACCAAGAAACTAATTCTATAGTTTCTGTAAAATGAAGCCTCATACTTAGTTCTTACTACCTTCGTCACACGTGGAAAATAATGCGAACCCTAACTTGCTTACTGCTACTGTTGATCTTAGAATTATTGGTGGTACAGGCACAGCTTGCGATATTGAAGATAGTTCGGAGGAGTCTACTAGTTTGTCACGGAAAATTGATAAATACATGGACATGCGAGCTTCTATGCTAGATATGTGCAAAAAGCGCAAGATTAATGCAGGGGCTACTAATGTTGTGCTAAGTAGCGAGGAGGAGGATAGTGCAAGATTAGGATAGCACCCGAAAAAAAGGATAGACCACGCTAGACCTTCTACTATTGTGCTTGCCACTCTTGTTTCCCCTATTACGAGTTCACTTTCTGTTGCTCATGTGAGCTCACCTACTGTTGTCTATGTAAGTTCATCACCTGCTGTTCTTGCTAACTCACCCCTTGTTGATCTTTTTTCTTATCCCCAACCATTGAGGAGCCCTCGAATGAAGGATTTTTTTGGTACTATTGTTGAGCATGGTGCAGCTAGTGCACATGTAAAATTTATTACAATAAGTGGTGAGACTGGGAACTATTCCCTTGGCGTGAGCATATGAGCACAATGGAATTCTCTTATAATTCCAATGAGGTCACCAACCACCTGAAGATCTCTCTGTTAGAAGTAGCTATTGAGCATATGTGCTCGGTTGGTTCGTTTAGTGGTGTGAAGAAGCCTTCACTGCAAGAACTAGCTCTGTCCTTACAAGTTCTTTTGGGTGAGGTGAGCATGGTTGGTTTGGGTTTTAGGGAAGGTATCAGCGGAGCTGAAGTCAATAAGAGGGAGCTCGATGATTCTTACCAGAATGCTAAGGAGGGGGTAATGTAGAGAAATTGTCTGGGGAGGTCACGGTTGAAAGACTAGAAAAAGAGATTATGGACGATGCTATGAAGAAAATGGTTGAAGAACACAATGCCACTATGAACAAAATGGCTGAAGAGTAGAAGGCTGCAATGGCGAGTTTAGAACATAGGCATACAGAAGCTTTGAAAGATTTTAAAAATGAAACTATTCAAAATTTTAACAACTTTCTTCCTGAGCTGAAGGCCAATATCTTGTTGCATGCCCGAGTTGCTGGTGGCCCTTTTGATGTGCGTAAAATTGATATCGATGTTCTCTATGACATTACCAGTGATCAACTAGGCTTTGATGTTCGCTTCCCTTTTGTAGCTGTATGGGAAGAGTTCACATCCAAATGGAAGACTTCTAAATATTTTTACTTGGACGAAGATCCAGCTGAAACCAGAGTTATTCCTGCCAAAGAAGATCACAATAGCAAAGTTGGCAAAGGAGGCGTTGGAGAGAACGAAACCTCAAGCAATCCCGAAGGGGCTAATGATATGCCCTAATTTGTGTACTATTGTATTCACTTTTTCAAATATGGAATGAAAATTTCGAGTTTAAAAAAAATTAAGTTTATTTGTTAATGTTATGCCATTATACCCTTTTGCGAACACATTATATCTTGTTGCACAACGATATTGTTAATAACAAGGGATTTAACTCAACCAAATTTTTGAACATGCTCTCATAAGCTTTCAATTGACTTAGTGTAGCCCAATGGCTCTATTTTACGTGATTCTTAACCAATTTTGACTCAAATAGTTTTAAATAACTAAGGTTGTGAGCTTAACTCAGCTAACTCAAAAAATTCAAGTTGTGAGCTTAACTCAACTAACCTTTAAGCATAAGCTGGGAACATAGGTTCGCGAGCTGTTTCGGAGTTGCGAGCTTAACTCAACTAACTAAAAAAATTCAAGTTACGAGTTTAACTTAGCTGACCTTTAAACATTAGTTGGGAACGTAGGTCTACGAGCTGTTTCGGAGTTGCGAGCTTGACTCAGCTAACTCAAAAAAAATTTAGGTTAAAAGCTTAACTCAGCTAACCTTTAAACATCAGCTAGTAATGTAAGTTCGCGAGCTGTCTTGGAGTTGCGAGCATAACTTAGCTAACCTTTAAACATCAGCTGGGAACGTAGGTCCATGAGCTGTGTTGGAGTTTATCAACTAAGAATGTAGGTCCACAAGCTATGTCAGAGTTTATCAGCTGGGAACGTAGGTCCGCGAGCTATCTCGGAATTGCGAGCTTAACTCAACTAACTCAAATAAATAGAGGTTGTGAGCATAACTCAGCTAACCTTTAAACATCAGTTGGGAATATAGGTTCACGAGTTATGATAGAGTTTATTAGCTGGGAATGTAGGTCCGCGAGCTGTCTCAGAGTTCCGAGCTTAACTCAGCTAACTCGAATAAATGAAAGTTGTAAACATAACTCAAATAACCTTTAAACATCAGCTGGGAACGTAAGTTTACGAGTTATGTTTGAGTTTATCAGCTGGGAATATAGCTCCGTGAGCTGTCTCGGCAAACAAATAACTAAGTACATATATCTGTAAATAACATTTTTCATTAAAGAGTAAGATACTATACATAGTACTTTTTCAAGTGATGGGAATTCAAGGTCCGTGGCAGGACAATTCCTTCCATTTTTGCCAACTTGTATGCTCCATATCCTATTTTTTGTATGACTCTATAGGGTCTCTCCCAATTGGGGGCCATCTTACCTTGTTGCGATGCAAAGAAACTTGTGTTCCTCAATATCAGGTCACCTACTTGAAACTATTTATGTTTTACCTTGGAAATATAATAGCTAGCTACCTGCTGAGCACATGCTGCGTTTCTAACTTCTACTACTTCTCTGGCTTCCTCTATAAGGTCTAAATTAGCTCTCATTGCCCCTTGATTCATAACTTCATTGAAGTAAGCTATCTGTGACCGCAGGCCTATTTCGGCGAGAATAACTGCCTCTGTGCCATAGACAAGTGAAAATGCTATTTCTCCCGTTGCAGTGTGGGGTGAAGTTCACAAAGCCCATAGGATCCTCGGCTAATCTTCCAACCATGCACTCTTGACATTGTCCACCTTCTTTTTTAAGGCTGTTAATTTTTTTTTTATTTATTGCTTCAACCTGGCCATTCGTTTGTGGCAATTTAATAGAACTTTGTGCTAAAGCAATCTGTAGGTTTTTGTAGAAATTCTTAAATTTTCCTTGAAACTGTGTGTCGTTATCCGTTATGATCAATCGCGATATGTTAAACCTGTATACAATTGATTTTCAGAGGAAAGACTCCATTTGTTTTTCTGTAATAATCGCCAAGGCTTCTGCTTTTATCCATTTGTAAAGTAGTCTACAGCCACTACTATAAACTTTTTCTAAGGGCTTTGCTAGTTGTCGCTGTATCTGGGCATGCCTTTGATAGAAGTCACAAGTACGAACCATATGGTACGCATCTTTCTACACAATAGGCCAGTAATACCCTGTCTGAAGACTTTCTGAGTAAGGAGTCTGCCTCCCAAATGATCGTCACATATTCCCTCATGTATTTCGCGCATCACATACTCAGCTTCCTGATCTATCGTAATTCGGTGTAGCATATTAAACTAATTTTCGTTCTTTAGAAGCTTGAAAGCAAACATTTTTATTAGGTTTTAATTATGTTTTTGCAAGATTTTTTAAAGTTAATAAAATGTACAGATTGAGTCTTTTATTGACCTTAGGAGTTGAATGAGGCCTAAAGAGGAGCTAATGAACTGTGCAAGTGTACAGGAGGCCATTAGAAGGCGTAATAAATAGATGCTGGTTGTTATGTCACAACACGGAATGATCAATGTCGCAACATAAAGAGCAGAATGTAGAAATCATGAAACTGCCTTCATTGTCGCGACACAAACTAAATGTGTCGTAACATACCCCCGAAGATATCCCAAAAGGAGTATACTGACTCCTATGTCCCGACATCAATTCTGGACGGAAACTAACATGAGTTAGGGGGCGTTTTGGTCTGTACAATCAAACTTAAAGCTCGAGAACGTCAACTAACCTAGGGTTAAGGACGACGACCACCTGAAATCTATAAATAGGCCCCTTTGACATATGTTATGGACACGAAATACCTAGTTTAAAATTCTGCTTTTAATTTCAGTTTAGCTTTTTTTTTTCTTTTTAGGTTTTAGATTTATTTTCAAGTTGTTATTTATTTATCTTGAGAGCTCTGAGTTGTGGAAGACAATCAAACTTGTGGATTCATATTCATCTTTAATACAAATAAGATGTTTTCTTAAAATCTATACTTTTAATTTGTTTATCATACTTATTCTTTATATTGATTCTATACTATTCATGAAAACTATGATGAACTAATCCCTCTATGAGGGATTAACTAGTGGAGGTATGATCTATTAACTATTTTGTAGGGTTACTCAACGAATTAGCTATTTTGGAAAGGAAGAACCTAAAACCCTAGGCCTGACAACCCTAGGATGTCATCAAGGTGGAAATTAACCCAAAATGGGTATGGCCTATCCGTAAACACCTTCACCCTAAACCAGTCTGGACTGTGAGGTCGAAAGATAAGTAGTCATTGCTGACTCGGATTTGAGTGGAAGATTGAAAGATCCTATTGGTATAGCAACTAGTTGATTAACGAGGAATCCGAAGTGACAGTTGATGGGGATTACCGAAGCGAGCTAATCACCCATAATCAGATTTAATTTATTTTATTCTTTGATCTCGTGAAAATTTATTTCTTTACGTTATTTTATTATTATAAAAATCTTAAAAACTCATTTTATTTTACCTTCGTACTATAACTAAATTAAAGTACTAATTAGATCTTTCGGTGTTTAGGTTAAAATTGATCTAGCACTCGCCTCCCTTGGGTACGGTCCTCGAAGTACTCTCCTACTCTGGTGTAATTATATTACAACTGGACCCATATACTTGCGGATATCGCCTCATATATTTATCTCTTTTACTGCAGTATTCACACTCTGGACGTTAGTACGTCCGGAGGCGGTCAAGTTGTTAGCGTCGTTGCCGATGAGGCAACGCCACTAGTTTGATTTTAACTTTTGCACTTCAAAGAATAATTAGGAAATTTTTAGGTTGTAACAGCGTTGGTGCGAACTACCTCACCAATAGACCGTTCGAATAATGGACACAATCATATAACGGGGGTCTATAGTAGGGGCATATGACAATGAACCTAGACGAATGCATCAATTTTGTACTAAACGGGACACCTCATTTACCAATAACCTCGATTGTCAAAGAAGCATACTTTCGTATGGCTACCGTATTTCCAAAGCGGGCTATGACATATGCTAGGAAGATAGAGGGCAATCATGTTTGGTGAAAGGATGTCAAGAAAGAAATTAGACAAAAAGCTGAGAGAGCAAACACTATGTATGTAGTGTGTCACTTGCGTCCAAACCTGAGATTTCAGGTCACGGAGTACACTAGGCCTGACCAAGGCATGTTAGAGGCATCATACCGTGTTAACCTACTAGAAGAGACTTGCGATTGTGGGAGATTCCAGGACTCGCTTCCCATGCGCACATGTAATTATCACATGTGCGAATGTACGAATTGAGTACACACCTTATATTAACGATGTGTACAAACTGAAAGGCATGCACAATGTATGGATATCTAAATTCTCACCCGTCCAAAATGAGAGTACGTGGCTACCAATGTCTAATGTCCCGTTCGAGTTGGCCCCGAATATGTTGCATCGCATCCTGAAAAGTCGTCCAACTTTCACTCAGATACGCACCAATATAGATGTTCAAGAGAGAGACAATCAACAGAGGTTATATGGGTACTGTAGAAACCCAGAGCATACAAAGGCAACATGTTCCGTATTGAGGGATACACATCTTATATTAACAATATGTACAAACTAGAAGGCATGCTCAATGTATGGATATCTGAATTCCCACCCATCCTAGATGGGAGTATGTGGTTGCTAGTGTCCAGCGCTCTGTACGAGTTGGCCTCGAACATGAACTTGCACTGTATCCCGAAAGGTCGTCTGACTTTCACTTGGATACGCACTAATATGGATGTTCAGGAGAGAGACAATCAATAGAGGTTATGCAGGTACTATAGAAACCCAGGGCATACAAAGGCAACATGTTCCATATTAAGGGATACATTGAGGCCTCAACGTCGCTAACATTCTTTTTTTTTTTGCGATATAAAATTGATTACAATGCTTTTTTTTTGTGTACAAAATATGTTCATTCTTTTTTTATTTGTCACCATATACTAACATTCATATAGTGGAAAAATGACTATTTTAAGCGCTACTTCAAGTACCAATTACAATTTCTCAAGCGATTGAACTTCTACCATTGTTCATATTTAGTCTCTGTACCTTAATTAATCACTAGTTCAATAAAGGTATCTATCCAAAGTTACATATTTCATGTCAAATATTATATATGGAAAACAACATATAATTTACATTATAATTTAACAAAGACAAATATGAGTTGCAAGAGAAATATGAAAAAAATTCATCATTTTTTATTGATATCATTTATATTTACATTACATAAAGTAATTGGAAAATACATCATCGGCGTTGTCGGGCTGAATGTGTGACATAATGTGGTGGCTGACGGTTGCGCGTAGGATTTCTGCGTACAAGTTATGGTGCATGCTCCTCCTCTTGATCGTGATCATTGTACTCATCTTCTTCATCTTTACCTCGACCCTCGTACTCATCTTCATCTCCACATTGGTCTTCATATTCATCTCTACCATCGGCTTCATCTTCGTCTCCATCGTCTTCCTTCATGCTTGAGTGCAGTGTCGTCCTAGCCTCCCATCGTGTATCTACTCCATGAGAAGGTGGTTGCGTCGATGACCCACATTGATAAAATAACAACGCGGTGGGTGTTTGTGACACTACCAATAAATAACCGTACGATGTTCCAAAACTCGAATACGTCGACATTGATACTAGCATTGGTGACGACAATGGTGTCGGCATTTGTGTCGGCATCAGGCATAGTATGCTGGGGACGAAAGTGCCTCAAAATACGTACCTACGGAAGGTGTAGATGCAGGGTGCTGCGGTGATGCATAGTGTGGTGCATAATGGGGTACTTGTAAATAAAACATGGGGTTAGTGAAATGAACATGAACAAATGGAGGGAACTGATTGGGATGTGGTGTAGACATCAGTGACATTTATTGGGTTGGAGTCAAGGATAAACCCGTCATGGCACCTTTTCTGAACCTACATTGCTGGGGTAATCGTCGTGGCCTCTTCTAATAAAGTTGCCTACTCCTTGCCTCTACCGACAATAGATATAACTTGTCGGCGACTCTAAACCAAGGCACGTAATCCAAATAGGTCGTTGTGTCCGATAAGAAGAAGGGTTCGAGAATGGGTAAAAATTTCATCCTACGATCCCAAATGTCAATGTACTCCTTGTGGTAATCTCGCCAATTTTCGTCGGTCTTCCCCTATAGATCAAGCTTGTGCAGTGCTTTCATGTTTCGTGGTGGCAGTGAAATTTTTTGCCTCCACCCGAACTGTCGCATCATTTGATTCGATTCGTGTATCTCCACCATCGCGTAAACAATCAATGGTACCTTATCGTCCCACATACTCCGAATGGCCAAAAATTCGGGCGGGACGCATTCTATTATATCTGGATCAGCGTATGACATCCATTCAAACTGTAGTGCACAATTATAAATTTTGTTATGTACAAAATTTTAAATTTCAAATCATTGTGTAATTATTATAGGTTTGAAAAAAATCAATAACTAACCTCGGCTTTTGAATGTTGATCTAACAGTAGCCAGATATCTTCGAGCTGCTTTGGTAGTCTCGCATAACTCGGCCCATGGTTCTACATATTCAATCAATATGTTAATTCAAATATATAATAAATAAACAACATTTACTATATTAACTACGTATTATTATCAAATGAATTTTACCTTGTCACCAATGGGAACGTATAAGGGTCGTTCACTCGATGACGTAGAAATGGTAGCTGCCACCACACCCATGACTGCAGTAAGAACAAGCAACCACCGATTGACATCTTATTCGGTTTCATCACCCGACACAACTCTCGGTATAGCGTGGCCAACATGGCTAATCCCCATATCAGTTGTCCGCATTCTTTGAAGTCGACTAGGTGTAGTAACCACCTTATGTATACCAAAATTTGAGATTTCTCAGGCATTAGAATGCTTCCAATTAACCTTAGGATGAATGCTCGGACGTATTGTTCTTTGACGACGTCAAGCGCGTCCTTAGAAAGTTCTTTGAAATTATTTTCCAACCACTTAATATCTATCCGGCCACCTTGAAACTTGTTTGACAACTTCCCCAAAAAATACCTCGCAAAGGTTCTTTTTACCGGGAACGACTGCTGACCTCGTAACGACTGACCCATCCACCGATAAACCGAGTTGTAAAGCTACGTCCTCGAGTGTGATTGTACACTCACCGCATGGAAGATGGAATGTATGTGCCTCAGATTTCTATCTTTCCACCAATGCGCTGACAAGTGTAGGATCCAATTTGCATCCCTCAAGCATAAGAGACGCATGTAAGAATCCCGTGTCTTGCAGATAACCATGAATTTCGGTGTTTGGGCTTTTTGAGAAATTATGTATGAACCCTTCCAAAACACGATCATCCACCTATTTATATCAAGAAAATAAAACATTTTTAAAAATAAAAAATAAATTTAATTTAATTGAAAATAACGAAATTTAAAATTTATCATTACCGTTATCACTTTAACCACGAAAATGTGCTTATTGTCGAAACGAATCAGAGAGCTTGTCATTCGTGAAAATTTAATCGAAATGAATATATGAAATAATTAAATAAAACTATAGTATTTTGAAATAAATGTATTTGACAATTTCAAACAAAACTTGAGAAAATTGAGAGAATTGAGAGAGTTGAAAGAATTGAGAGTTTAGAGAGAATAGAAATAGTTGGATTTGAGTGAAAAGAATGAAAAGTGACTTGATATTTATAGTAAAAAAATATTACTGTTGGCCCTTTACAATTTTTACCGTTTAGCAACGTTCAAAAAGTCATTGGAAAAATGACTGTTGAAGGACTTGCATAGTAGAGGTGTTCATAGGTCGGGTTGAGCCTAAGCATGATATTAACATACTTTATGCTTGCCCAAACTTGGTCCGACCCGAAATATGGACCTAAAATTTTGCCCAAACCCGCCCATATTTGCAAAATATTAATCCAAGCCCATTTTAGGCTCGTCCATATTATTTTTAAAATTTATTTTAAAAAATATTTATTTTATTTTATTTTAATATTTAATAAATTTATATATTTTTTATATAGTCAGCTTAACATTATATTAATGTTTACATTAGAGTAGTATTATATATTTAGTATAAGTTTATTTTTTTAATGTGTTTTAAATTATATAATATATAAAAATAACATAACATAAAATATTATAAACTTAAAAATGGGTCGAACCGGGCCAGACTCAAGCCTTGAAGGTTCAAGCCCGAGCCCGACTCATACTTTAAACGGACCTAATTTTTTTGTCTACGCTCATTTTTCGGGCCTAATATTTTTGCCTAAACCCTTCTAAGTTTCGGGCAGGCCTGAGGGATAGCTCGACCTATGAATAGGTCTACTACATAGTTGGCAGAAAAATGCGCATAACTGGACGCGCTCTAACACTCTCTTTCCAAAAATAATCTATTTCTCTAAATTAAAAAAAAAAAAACCTAAAATTCAAATTATAAAAAAAGGGCATATAACTCTAATTTGCCCAACAACCGATAGTTATTTTATTTCTTATTTTGTTGATATTGTCACCTTTGATAAACTGAAGGTGGCCCTCAAACGAACGCAAAAGTCCCGCCGATAATTAGTTAAGCAAGAAAGAATGCACCACCGACACAAATGCAGCGGTAACATTTAAAAGGACAAATATGGGAGTTTATAATTGGTTAAATCATTTGGCCTTTCTTTGAATTATAGGCAAATTAATCTCTTATATATTTTCTTTAAGGAGTTAATTACACTATACATCCTTAAACTATAATTCTCATTTTAAATTGATTTTTAAAATTATTAAGGTTATACAATAAAGTCCTTTCATTGTTAAAATCATTAATTTAACCATTAAATGAGATGTTAAATATTATGTGACATAGTTTAAAATGAAGATTAAAAAAAAGGGTATTGTAGAAATATTGGTTTTGAGATTTTAGAAGCTTTTCAAAAGCTTTATTGTTCACTTTTTTTTTTTCAACTTTAGTTTTAACTTTTTAAAGTTATGTAATAATGTTTTACTTTTTTTTTAAATATGTAAGATTTGACGCGTTATTTAACGATTTTAATAATAGAATGACCTTATTAATGTAACATCGATAGTTTTGGGATACAGCTAAAATAATTTAACGTTTGAGAACTAATTTAAAATGAAGGTCATAATTTAGGGATGTTTAGTACAATTAATTTTTTTTAAAAGTTACACTAATTCTAATAGGATTAATCATTATAAGTATTGAATAGAACAACTAACCTAACAACTAATTTAATTCAAAGTAACTAAAATAAATCTATAAAAAAACCCACACATTTACACAGGATTTACTCAAACCTAAGATCTTAAAGCATATTAGATATTTAACCTTGCCATTGAACCAAAGTGATATAGTCTTTATACATTTAATTTTGAAATGAATAATTGTAAAGAACAATAAGTTTTAACATTAAAAACACTATTGTCAATCGATATTGTTGCTATTGTAACAACTAGAAGAATGCAGGCTTAAGCGTGCTTAAGCACGTCTTTGAATCAGCTTTGGGAAAAATCTCAAAGCTAAACATAAATTTTGGCTTAATGAGTAATATTATATATGAACTTTGATTTTGTACAATTTTATACATTAAATTTGATTTGATTTAATTTTCATAAACTATTAACACAATTATTAATATGACACCATTTTAAATTTATATATTGTGTATACAAATAATTATATGTATTTAATATAAAATAAATTGATGTATTTAAACTTATTGCAATGTTGGAGGGCTTGGAGCAATGCTAGATTAATTAGCTCGATTGGAATGAACATTATTACCAATGTAAGAGGATATGGATTCGAGTGAGATGAAGTGCATCATCCTCTTATTTATGGTTGGGAAGGGATTAACCATTCAAATGATGGCAACATTGAATTTATACATAGAATCAATAAAATCAAATCAACATTACCCAAAAAGAAGAAAGAGAAGGAAAAGAATAATAAAAGAAACCTTGTGTATGAAGCAAATTTTGTCTTTTCCTTTTTTCCTAATGTGATTAAGAGTTTTTCAAAATTTGGTTTGATTTAAAAAATCCGATTAAATGAATCTTATGTGATGATTTGATGGTTAAGAGTGTTTATCGCTTCAGGTTCAAGTCGCGCTGGTTGTTCGGGCTTTGTCTTGTTATTTATAATTCAAAAAAAATCCGATTAAATAGAATTGAATGTCATAGATAACCAAATTAACTTGAATTCAATTTTATCAATTTATCAAATTTTAAATATTTTTTTTAAAAAAAAATGTAATTTTATAGAAATCATTTATTAAATTAGAAGTAGAATATTTATTTTATATTATAAAAAATCAAAATTGAAATAAAAACATATAAAAATTTAATTAGATTCAAATTATTATAATTTTTAACGTATAAAACTCACATCGAATCCAATTCCATTTTTTTAAAATTAAACGAATCTTAAGAAAAGGGAAAAAAAAAATCAAAACAGTACCTTTCAAATAAATTTTCATTTTTTAATGTTTTTACTCCGCCCCACTTCAAACTCTCATGATTGTTGTCAATTAAACTTTATAATTAGAGTCCGGTCATTATTCAAATAGTAAAAATGTTTTATTTAATTATAATCTTAGAAAATAGATTATTAAATATTTTAATATATAGTTGTTATCATATTTGCTCTTTTTTATACAATACTTAAAATTATCTATAACCCCTCATCAACCCTTAAATTAAATAGAAGCATCTTCTTGTACTAGCAATTATGCCGATGCCAATCGAGTTAAGACTCAATTGGTAATTTTTTTTAATATGATTCCACAATATCAAAAGAAAAAAAATAAATCCAAGTCTTGCACTTTTTAAAATTTTAAGATTTAATCCCGTGCTTTTATTTTCTTAAATTTAATCTATTACTTATCTGATTTGAAAAGTTCATTAACATTATTAATAAATATTACCTAACATTTTAATATTTAAGGTATTGGTTTAAAACATATAGCCAATTGAGATTTAAAAATTTTCTAACAGTTCTTATTAAATAAGCCCTAAATTCCTAGTAGAAAAAGAAAACGTAGAGGAATTAAATTGCAAAAGCTTGAAGAGTAAAGAGAGTAGGGGCATAATTAGACCTAAATATTCGGTAGTGATAGATAATTGGATACCTTAACCACATATACTATTTCACATACACCGCAATTAGCGGAACAGTCCTTTTCGAAATAGCTTTCCCTCTTTAAACTTCAACCTCTTCCCCTACAAAAGTCCATGGACCGACACTTTTGCCTTATAATATCACTATATATACTTCGCTCTCCTTCTCAACTTCCCACTTCCACCAATCCCTTCTCTTCTCTTGTTTTTCTTTCTTTGGGTAGCCATGGAAATTTTTCTTGAATTCATGTTTACTATTTCTTTTTCTTTTGTTATTTCCTTCCTTCTGGCTAAGCTTCTTTCCTTTTCGTCTATCATTGATCAACATCTAGAGGTCGTGTCGAGATTATATGCGGAAGTCAAAACTGAATCAGAAAAACATGAAGTTGAAGAAGTTGATGCTTTATGTGAATCCGTGGAAGAAATTGGTACCCATGAAGAGTCTTCGAATGGTAGTGAAGAATTAATTAGAGAAACAGAGGGAACTGTTGAAGGAATTAGTTCACCTGAAGAGAATTTTGTTAGTGAAACCACTGAGATTGAACTAGCTAAAGAGGATGAAGAAGGGATTGAGGATTTGGTGTGTGATAAAGAGAATGGAGGAGGTTGCTTCTTGGAGGGGTCATCATCATCATCTGATAATGATGATTGGGAGGGTATTGAACGAACCGAATTGGAGAAAGATTTTGGTGCAGCGGTGAGTTTTTTGGTGCAAAAAAGTAATGCTGATCAAAATTTGAAACTTGGCAATGATTTAAAGATGCAATTGTATGGACTTCACAAGATTGCCACTCAAGGGCCTTGCCACGAGCCTCAGCCGATGCCATTCAAGTTATCTGCTCGTGCAAAGTGGTAAAATTCCCCCCTATGAATTTGGGTTTTTAATTTTTCTACTTCCTCTTGAATTTGGAATAGAAAACCCTATCTAATTTGTGTGTAATAATGTGTTTTCTGTATCTGTTTAAGAACTTGATAGATAGAAATTTCATGAAGAATGATGAATGGAATTGACTTGACTTGATGAAGAGTGAAAATGTAAAGAATAAAACCATATAAACAAGTAGGGCAAAAAATATATTGAATTCCCAATTGCTCAACTTAGATCCTTCCCTTTTGTTACCTTTGATAATCGTCTTCCATATGATTGAAGAAACTGATTTTTCTTCATTACAGGAATGCCTGGAAAAAACTTGGTAACATGAGTCCAGAAGCAGCTATGGAGTTGTATGTCACCCTTGTTTCAAGAAGCATCCCTGGGTGGATGCAACCTGACATTTGTGTAAGTTGGCTTCCCACGTCTTGCGGTGCGGTTTTCCGATCACTTAAAGCAAACACGGATTTCCCCACTCATGTTCCTTGCTTGTTTTGATGTTGCAGGGGGATGGTAAACAGGATTATGTAGATGCCAAAGCCTCTAGCAAGCCACCTTTGGATGTCAAAACAATGGCAGTAAACCAAGCTATAGATGTGGATTACAGGTAAATAGTACAAGTACTTTCATCTGGGATTTGATTCAATTCGGGATAAGAATCCTGCGGCTCCATGCATGTCTGCAGTGAACTAAGGCCATAAATATCTCCTTCATTGCTCGACTTATTTTCACTGTTGACTACTCCTACAGGACTTCTAATGAGTTAATGACCAACATTCAAAATATTGACTGGATGAAACCTGCTGTCTATACTCCATGAATAAGGTATTGCCATTGCATGTTTCTGTTTTATTTTGTATGTTGATAGTTTCAATAACTTATAGGGGAATTTCATGAATGGTTCATATCTTAGTTTCATATTTCTGAATATGCACCTTTGTTAAAACCAGTTCTCCGGTATATGCCGATGTGTTTGACAGTGGTATGCTTTAAACGTGTTGACACAATTACACTTTGCAAGATATGCTAATAAAATGTGTCAAATCTGGAAATTTTGAGGAAACTAAATGACTGTAAAAATGTTAAATACTTGATGATGGTGCAAGCATATTATAGTAATGCAACTT
Source organism: Gossypium sturtianum (assembly GCA_025698515.1). Classification (NCBI taxonomy): domain Eukaryota; kingdom Viridiplantae; phylum Streptophyta; class Magnoliopsida; order Malvales; family Malvaceae; genus Gossypium; species Gossypium sturtianum. The sequence goes on from CM046954.1 coordinate 105,314,680, forward strand.
GAGAATATCTTTTCCCTAGGATTTAACAACTTGCAGAAGACTAATATATAAATTCTATGAATTACAGTTATGTGATTTGAGCTGCACTCAGCACGAATTCCAGAGGATCGTTTTTTTGTTGCCAGTTTGATATTCATCAACCTGCTTTGTATCATCTCAAAATTCTCAGTTCCATCTACAAACAACAATGGATAAGGAGTTTGGATCAAGATTATTAGGAGCTTCTTAGTTATATATATATAAAGTATATATTAGACTGTTGATAAAGAATAAAAGAACTAACAAATTTGTCAAATAACATAGACCCTCATTCTTGATTACCATTTAGGGCAGATATTTGTCATTCATTGGTTCATTCTTTTCTCTCAATACATATTTGCATTTTTACAGCTTTCAGCTTTGTGATTTTTGGTTTGAGTTTGGGATTGTGAAGCCTTTTCCATGATTCTCAATGGAGTTGTTCTCTTATATTATTATATTATTATGATGATAGTGATGATGATGATGATGGTGATGTAATTCTTCAAAGGCTTTTCAAAGGTTAAATTTTGCTATTAGTCCTTGTACTTTATGAAAGTTATGGATTTTGTCCACATATTTTAATTTGATCAATTTTAGCTTTGTACTTTTTGAATTTTGAAATTCTAGTCTTGACCAAAATTTAAGCATTTAAACTTATTGATTAAATTTATTTACTAGTCTTGTACTATGTGCATAATTGTAGATTTAGTTTGGATCATTCTAAATTCTTATAAAGTTTGAATTTTGAAATTTCAATCTCGATGCAAATGATAATAATTATTCCATTAACTAAATTTTTAGTGAGTAATGTGGAAATAACAATCTGACATGGTATTACACATATAATAATATGTTTGCTACATTATATTTTAAAAATAGTAGAACTTAATGAATTTAATAGTTATTGCTTAGTGAGGGTTGAAATTTAAAACTTAAAATATTTAAGGACTAAAATGACCAAATTAATTTGAAAGGCTAAATATACAACTTTTGCAAACTACAAAGACTAATAAAAGAATTTAACTATTATCCAAAATTATTTGCAAACTACAAGGATTAAATTACCATTTTTTTTTTAGGTTGAGTATTTGGTATAATGTACTTTTTATAATCCATGTAATGATGGCAAACTAGAATCGTTTGGTGGATTTCGCACCGATCTGTTTTGAATGGAGTGAATTTTTTTTCCTTTGAAAAGTGGATACAGGGCGGGGCGGGTGTATTGCTTGCCCCACCTGCTCCGCTTAATTGTTATTCTTAATTCCACAAATAGACTTAAAAAATTGACATGTACTCTTATAAAACACTTATTAATCTCCTGAACTTGCTTGTGCAGTCTAAAATCTCCATTAATGTACCAAATAATTTATTTAAAGCAACATATATGCTTTTTTTTTTCAATACATATTTAAATCCAATAACAAAAACCAATAATATTTTTCTTATTGTTAATATCCTAAATTTTTATTTTTCAAAAAATGTGCTTGCTAAGAAATATTTGGTTTAGAAGTTGTTATTTGAAACGTAGCGTTTTGATTGTAACAGTAAAACGGCGGGTACGCCTGAAACTTGAGAAACGAATCCCACTTCTTTCTCAGTTTCCACTTGTCAGTTGCCTCAAACCAAATCAAATGCGTTACCGATAATAACTTGGGATCTCCTCCCCTAATCTTAAATCCCGATCTGATCTAGTGTTCCGTCTGAGATCGAAATGGGGATAGTGATCGAAACCTCCATTTGGGAACCAAGTTCTTCCGTCTTCATTTTCATTTTCTCTTCATCTTTCCTCTTACTTTCTCTCTTCCCTTTCTATCTCTCCAAACACGCTCCCACCACCGACTCTTCTGCTTTCTCCGACCACCCTTTCTCCTCCTCTTCTCCCCGCTTCCAACTTTACTTTCTCCTTCTCTATTCCCTCGCATCAGGTACATTATTTTTAAAAAAAATTCAAACTTTTTTTTTTAATTTAAAGCAAAAAGGGAAAAAGCACTGATAGTTGATCTGATTTCTACGTCTTTGTTTTTCTTTTTTCTAGTATTGGAAGGATTGTGGTCGGTGTACGGAGAGTTTGAGCTGGTTTACTATGGGATAAGCAAGGAAGATACGGTGGCGTTTATGCTTATTGGATTTGGAGCTGCTCTTTTTGTTGGTAGTCTCTTAGGTCTTGTCTCTGATTTAATGTGAGTAAAACTAAACCTTTTCATGTTTATTTAATCACTTTAAGTAATGTTTTTTTTAATGAATTAACCAATGTTAGCTATGGATTAATCAAGGTTTGTATAATTGTGAAAATTTTGATAGTTTTATTTATTTTTATTTATGTAGAGGTCGAAAGAAAACTTGTTTGGTGTTTTTTATCTTGCACCTTATTGTTGGGATATGGAAGATGGTTGCACCAAGTCCTAGCTTTTGGGTAGCAAATTTATGTTTGTCTTTGGCAACATCAATATTTTCCTTCAGTTTCGAGACATGGGCTGTTGTTGAACATGACAAGGTTGACTCAAAGGTTCAGTTCTTTCTCGATGTGATTCTCTGGTTTCTAAGAAACAAATGAAAACTATGAACATGATGGTATGCATTCTTTCTTTTTTTGCAGCTGGGTCATAGGCAAGATATTTTGAATGAAACATTTTGGTTGATGACTTTTTTTGAGTCCGCATCTTTGATTGGAAGTCAAGTGATTGGTAATTGGATGGTGGGTGGTAATTTGGAGAAAGGGATTGGATCTCCTTCCATTGCAGCCACCTTACTGGCGATACTAGGCATCACCTTTATGTCCAGACATTATGATGGAACTACGAAGATAATGACATTTAAGGATTATAGGATGTCCCTTTCTGTGTATATCCTTGGTGGTAAGAATTTTGTAGTTTCATTAGTTCTTTTTTCTTATTCATGGATGGAACGAACTCTTAAGGGCAGAACTTTCTAAAATGACCATTTTAGCAGCGTTTTGAGATTAGCCTATTTGTAACTGAACATTTAAAGCTAAAAGTAATAAATGTGTCACATCATCAAATACATGCACTCATCTAAGGTAGATTGGGGTTTATCTGTCTTCGCTAATGAGTTCTACGTGGTTGTATGTCTGGGTTTTGCAGAAGATCCTACCTTTGATTCTTAGTGTTCCTATCTTACCAAAAAAAAAGAGAAAATGTTATAAAGTGCTTGTGTTCTGCAGATAGAAGAATATGGCTACTAGCGTGTGCACAAGCTTGCCTTCATTTCTCCATTGCAGTTTTCTGGATTCTTTGGGCCCCAACACTGGTGGTAAGATCATATCTATTGTTGACGACATGTGATTTGTTTTTTTCAGTTTTTCTGTTTATTCCCTTTAGGTTTCCAAATTATCATCTTGGAAGCTTGATTTCTTTGAAGTATACCATTTGAAGGTGATTTTTATATGTTAGGCTGATGGTCGAGAAGTTTTTCTAGGGTTGATATATCCATGCTTGCTGGGAGCAAGGATGTTAGGAAGCACAGTGTTTCCTTGGCTTATTAATGCTTCTCTTCGAACTGAGGATTGCTTAACATGTGCATTTGTCGTACAGGCTCTTCTTTTATCTATAATAGCTTATGATTACGAGGTAAGCTCGTGTTGTCTCTCTGTATGTATTTGTAAATGTATAAGTTAGGGCGCCTTGTTTTTTATTCCATTCATGGTCTCAGAGTTATGTGATCTGAATTGCAGGAAATTGGAGTTCTTGTCACACAGTTTTCTTTATACCATGCCTGCATTGGCCTAATTCTGCCTTTGCTTGCAAGATTGAGAACCATGTATGCTGCACCTTTTTCTTTTTCAAGTTTTTAAGAAGTCCTTTTTTTTCCCTTTTCCTTTCTTTCTTAGTGCCGCTTTTATTCGTAGAAATTAGTTTTAGATCACTTTGCTGTAATCATGTTATAGGTATGTGCCAAATGAGTTGCGTGGAGGAATGATAAGCCTTTCTCTGGCACCTGCAAATGCAGCAATTTTGTTTATTCTCATGCAGGTGTGTCCCTGGCTGATTTATGCACCCATTAACATCTGCATGCATGTGTGCTCTTTTTTCTCTTCTTGTATGAAACAAGATATATCTCTTCTGTCTCCTTTCATCTGCTGCTGTTATGAATTGGTTAAGAATGACTGAAGGCATTGTATTTTCCCTGAGCACTTGAGGGTAGGAAAAATGGATTTATGCATCTGCTCAATGAATCTTGTGGTAGAATTTGTTGTATGATATATAATTCTATTTTTTTTTTTCTGATGAACTTACTGGCTAGCTTCTTCATGTTGCAGAGAGGCTATTATAGGACCATTGAGAACTCAACAATGATAGTGTTTGCTGCAGTTGGGTTATTCATGGCGGCTGGGTGCATGTATGTTTTGAAACGGTGCGGAAAGCAACCATATCAAAACTGGCACAAATTATGATTGTTTTAATTCCCAATTTTAGCCAGCATTGACGGTATCTTGGAGTCTGTTATTAGTCACTGATTGAACTGAAGGATAAAACAGAAAGTATCCTCAAGCTTCAAATTACCACATGCAGGGAGGCATTCAAAGGGGATATGAAGGAAGAACCTATTTCAACTTTCAAGGATTAAGTAAGTTTACAGCGATAACCTCCCAAGATGTCTACTGAGAAATACAAGCAAAGAGATAGTCAGCTGGCATTCCCTCGCAAGTTTTATCCAATTAAAGTGAACACGTTTTACAAGCAAGTTTGTTCTGCTCCGCAAGTTCAGCTGGGACTGATAAGAGGATGGCAGCTTAAAACTGGATAAATGCAGCGGTGAGTCTATTTGTGTTTTTTTCTTTTGTAGGAATTTATATTTATAGAGTTGCAATTGCCTCGGGCTCGCTCGAAATGTTCATTGAGAATCAAATCTTTTTGCAGGGTTTTTTCTGTTTGTTTAGATTAGGAAGATAAGAAGCTCTTGGCTTCGGCTTATGGCTGACAGTTTCCTTTTGTAGAATTGAAAATGAGAAAGCATTTTTTTGATCCACTGTGTCTCTTATGTTATCCATACTCATACCCAAATATATATCAAAGACTGATGAATCAGGAACCTATTTGTTATCATATAGACAGGAAGTCTAGAAATCTGGTTGATCCCTGATCCACTTTGTAGCCACCCCTTTTGCTACTTTGATAACAGGACAACTCCCATGAACAGATGTCTGCAAAACCAACCACCAACCACTTATGTTGTTTTATAATGATAAAAAAAAAAAAACTAACGTTATTGTTGTTTAAGCCATGAATATTAAACTGAAACTAAAGAGAGAAGAAAACACTGACATTATTGATTGAACTGTTTGGAAACAAGAGAGTAAAAAAGAAGTCCATCTCACTTTCAGTCCAATAGATTTCTTAAAATCATAATTTCCATCTATTTTCAACCCATCATGCGGTAAAAGTACTATAGAAGCCTTTTTACTAGAAATTGGATTGTATTTTGTCTTCTCTATTTAAAAAATGGGCAAGCTATTTTCTGTAGCAAATTGGCCGTTTTTGTTAAAAAATTCATCCATTTGTACGGTAAAAAATAGGTGTGATTGACGGAATAACCAAATAGTGATGTAATGTGGCACGTGTATTTTATGTTAACGTGTATGTACGGGTCAAATTTTTACAATAGAAATGGATAGAAATTTTTAATAGAATTAATTTACTCTTTGATTTAATGTACAATGACCAATTTGTCTATTCTTTTACTAAAGGGATAAAATACAAGCTGGACCCTTAAACATTAATATTTGATATTCACAAGTCTTCAAGTTTATACGTCAAATGGAAATGTAGCTTCCCTCCTTCCTCAACATATGATAAGTACACTAAGAATGTAGCAACCTTCTCCAAATTTATCACATTTTTTTTTTTAGGTTATACCAATAGAATATCAAATAATTTGATTAACTATGCCTAAGTTATCATTCACAATAAAAAAAACTCAGCAAAAGAAGAAAACGTAGCCTACCCTTTGGCTTTTTCGGAGGCCATATCGCTCAAATATCAAATACATTTCTGCCCTACTCCATAGCATAACACGCTGAAGCTTGAAACATGAAACCATCAATCATATCATATCCCAAGCTAATTTTAAGAAAACCTCAAGAAAGTTAACTATCTAACAAAATTTTGCACTTAACCAATGTAACACCCCATACCCGACTTGATCACCAAGTTTGAGCTACAGGATGCCACAATCGTTGCTTGAGAAATTACGATAAATTATATTCAAATTCCATCATTAGACATTTAGATATGAGTATTACATGCATAAAACATAATATATAATTATTTTCGGGTCATTTACGAGCTTACGAAAGCTTATGCCATCCCGAGGTTGAACGAGGACTAAACTGCAACCTTGTCAAAGCTTTCTAGGCCGGTGTCGCAACTTTCAGGGCTCGGTGTTGCGACCTTGAAGACAATAAGCAAGCTTCCCAACCTGAGGACCAAATTGTAAAGTTTTCAAAATAATATAGAGCTGGCGTCGCGACTTCAAACAGGGGACATCGCAACGAGGAGGGCTGACATCATGACATTCAAGAAGTGAAGTCGCGACTTCCTCAGTAGTCCACTAAGTTCCCAATTTCTTTTGATTCAACCTAACATATGACAACAATGTTTGGCCTTAAGGCCCCAATCAACCATTCAACACAAATAGACATACTCAACATACCATTTTAAAGTCATTAACACCTTTACCATACATAAGCATTAACCATTTCATTTCATTCACAACATCATTACCCAAAATTGACCATTTACAATTTGAAACTAGATAATCCTAGGTACATGCCATTGACAGAACAAAAAAAGCTATACAAACTTAGTTGAATCGAAATCTGCTATCCGGATGTTGAATTCACCTTCTGAGACTTTGAGAAATACTTGTACTTGTGCACGAAATTAACAAAACGTACGCTGAGCGTAAAGCTCAATGATACTTTCATGATTCAAGATAACATAGCATAACATAAACATTTGTACATGATCATATTGAGTATAATTTCATTTTTTATCAAGTTATATCTCATCAAACCAACACATTTCATATCATAGATATAAGTGAGTACATATATGACAAATAACGATTTGATTCTTTCAATATTTGCTAGAGATGTAATCTACACATGCTAGTTGTTAAGTTCCATTCCTTATGAATTACTAGCATCCAAAACTAAGTCATGAATCAAATACACATTATACATGTTTTTAACATCATGCCAACCAATTCCATATTTCATCAACATCATTTACCTTCTCAACTTACCATTCAAATCCCTTCTTAGAGTTGATTGACTCATTGAAATTCGTTTCGCCCCTTAAGACTCGTTTTCAATTGATTTGCATAATAGGTTATATGCTTTCTCTATCACAATTCATATATATACACATCTGATTCCATATCATCATATGATTTCATTCAGTATTGTCGAAACCATTTTAAAATTTGATTTTGTAATACGGGGTCGACTTTTAAAAAACGAAAATGGAGTCGCCACCAATCCTTTTTACTTAGGTGTGATTGGATCACCTTGAAAATCGTTTATTTTAAAATACTTATTTTGGCCCACGAAAAACAAGAAAAATGGGTTCGGAGTCGGTTCTGTATATGAGGAAGGATTAGCACCCTCATAACGCCCAAAAATTGGTACCCAATCGATAATATCATGTCCTAATGTTAAAACTTTAAAAATTTTAGAAAATGGTCCTTTTATTTGAAGAAAAACAAAAGAAAATTAGACTTACCTACCCCAAAGAAATAAAACACTATACCTGGTAAGTTAGGATATAGCATCTCATGACTTCGAAACTAGGCATGTCTTTATTTTAGAAAATCCCTATATCGAGACATAAAACATCATATCCAGTAAGTTAGGACACAACATTTTGAATTCCCAAGAATAGGTTTTTTGATTTAGAACTTGAGATTTCTTTGTTCCGAAAGAATATAAACATCACATCCAGCACGTTAGGACACGATATTTTTAATTCCCGAGAAACTAAAAATCTCATAATTTACAAAACTTGTTAAAAGGATATTTAGTTATTTAGCCAAACAGAAAATCGCAACCCAGCACGTTAGGGCACTATTTCCCGAATTTCTAAATACAAAATATTGCCTTATTTTAAAACATTTTGATAAAATTCAGTAATTTTGTAAAAAAAAATGTATTTTATTTTAAAAAAATAATTCATGAGATAATATCGCATTTATACATTATCAAACATAAATATCAAAAGCAATTATGACATACTAACATTCCATATCTATATAAATAATAAAGTAATAATAATATAATAAAAAAATAGCAATAATATAATATAAAATAATTAATAATAATAAAAATATAAGGATTATATAATAACTTTGAATAAAAACATATATATACTTAATACTAATCATAAAACTATATAATAAATAATATAAATGAAATAGATTATATAATATAATAGACTTTATACAAAACAAAATTTTAAAAATAATACATAATATAATATAATACTATATAATATACAAATTAAAAATATAATATAATAAATAATACATAAATTATAAAGTAATATATAAATTATTAAACCAAGTAAAATAATATATAATAATAAAAAATATATAAAGACAATATATATAAAATATATATATGTGAATTTTACACTATTAATAAATTAATAAATATAGGAAAATAATATAAAACATTTAATATGATAAGATAATTAAATACAATGTAAAATAATAAAATAAAATAAAAGGATAAAAATAAAATAAAACAAAGAAAACAGGGGTTAAATAGTAATTAAAACATATTAAAAGGACTAAATCAAAACACGCCTTAATCCACGGGGATTTATTGGGCAATTAGCTTCTTTTCAAAACGGCGCCGTTCCGATTTTAGCCTTTAAACTGGCCGAGGATTCAATTGAAACAAAATACAAATTCGAGGGTTAATTTAATAAAAATAAAAATTTAAATCATACTTAATTAAAAAAATTAAAATAGCGAAAGGACTAAAGAGGAAATTAACCCATTTATAGAAAACACGCGGATCCTCTGATGGCGGGTCGGGTCGCGCGGGTCAGAGCCATGAAACGGTGCCGTTTTGGGGTTTAAAGCCCCAGGCCAAAAAGACGTCGTTTTCAATTCGTATAAAAGGCTAATGTTTTTGAAAAAAAAATCATTTTCATTCTGTTTTTCTCAAAAAAAAAAAAGACTCTCCGAACCGTCTGCTGGGCGATTTCCGGCCTGCCTCCGGTGGAGTTCCGACCGCCGTCTTCCGCCGTTGTACGGTGGCCGAAATTTCGAAAAATGCAAGATTTTCCTCTTTTTTTTCTTTAATATGTTCTAAACCCTTAAAAACTAAAAATAAAAAAAATAAATAAAGAGTAGATTCGGGAAATGAAGAATAGAAAGAAAAAAAAAGAAACCTTGTTCTTTCTTTGATTTTTTTATTGTATTGTGTATGTCCTCCTTTACAGGTTTTTTGTTGGGTTTATATAGCCCGAAATGAAATAAAATAAAAGGAAAACAAAGATTCTGCCATTTTTGTGCTATTGCTTTCTTTCCTTTTACAGGTAAAGGCGAGGAAATCTCAGAAGAGGAGTGATTCGCGCAAGTCTGCGCGGGCCCGAGTGGCGTGACCGAGGGGTCAGGGAAAAGGCTTGCGGCGCGAGGGATCTTTAGGGTTTTAGAAATCCTTAGTTCTCTGATTAGGTTTTGGGCCCGTGTGATTTTGGGTTTGTTTTGGTAATTGGGCTTGGGTCACAGTCTTAGGGTCTGTTTTGGCAGTTTGAGTTTAGTTTTTTTTAAGTTGGGCTAAGGGTGTAATTGGGTAATAGAGTAGTCTGTTTGGTTTTGTAAATGGACTGAAAAGGGACTTTATTTTATTTTATTTCTGTTTTGGTTTATTTCATGGGCCTGGGCAAAAATGGGTCTCTACAAGTATCATTTATCAAACTTACAATTTATAATCCCTATTAACCTGACTCGGATTTGGACGAATACACGGATTGTCCAACCAACACTCCAACTAGCATTGAAGTGCATCATTGGATAAAACGAAGTAGGGGAAACTGTAACATTTAGTGCATAGTGGCGCACAAAGCGCATCCTAGCACACAAATTGCATCCTGGCGCATAAGCGCATAAACCCTTACACAATCCAATCCTATGGAATGCCAATTATATTCGACTCAGCTCGACTAGTTAATAGGGTAACAATGTTCAATTTCATTTTACAATTCAATACATATATCAATTCTCTATCACAATCATAATAACAATCCAATTAATTATCAATACACATTATATCTTATGTCATATAACATATTTCCATCCAATTTCCATTTCACATCACATTCCAATTAATTCATGTTATTTTCCATTTTATTCATTTTAGTCCACTATCTCGATATTAAATATCAAACTCAATCAAAACAATTCATACTATCACCATGTAATAACCTTGATATTCAACTATTCAATTAACATGTATAAGCAAGCAAATTAAACGATCTTGAATCATAAAAGTACAAACTGGGATTTCGAGTCACTTGTCGATAACTTTTGCTTTTCTTTTCCTCTTGCTCAGCGTTGACGTTAGCTACATATGATAACAAACAAAATGAAAAATATCAATTTCCATCAATTCAAGTTCAAATTCAAATTCAAGCAAATTAAAATCCTATTTCACATTTACTCATTAGGGACCCTATACTTTTCATGACAATTTTTCATTTGATTCAATTTGGTCCCTAATGTAACAAAGAGAATAATAAAACTTCTTAAGCTTTATAATTTAGTTCTTTTTATAATATAAGTTTAATTTCTATCAATTTCAAGCCTAATTATTCAATTTCTCAACAATGATAACTTATTAAAATTTCACCAATTGAACAAATTGATACATGGGCTAGCTAAATCAAGCTCCCATGATTCAATTTCCATAAAAATCAAAGAAAAATTGCTAGGGACTTGTAATGTTGGCCGGATATCATAAGGGTTTCAAAGCTTTCTTTTCTTTAGCTACATTGGTGGACGGTGGCTTAATGAAGAAGATGAAGACATTTCTCATCTTTTATCCACTATCAATTTACTTATATAGTAGGATTATGGCTTAATTAATCTAGTATAATTAGTTAAATCTTAGTTTATTATACTTTAATCATCAATTAATTAAGCATAATAACATCCAACATCATCATCCACTATCCACCATTTAAAATGGTTTATTAACCATTTTATTTCTTTGGATAACTACTACCTAAGTTCCCAAGCCTTTTTCTAATTAAAATTCTATATCGATTGAATTTTTACAATTTAGTCCTTGAGCTTTTTTAATTACATTTTTGGCTAAATTACTTAATCGAATTTCAATATATCTATATATTAACTTTGTAAATATCCCTATTTATAATTTACGAAAACAAGGTTCCAAAATCGTATTTTCTGACATCATTGGAAATCGGGTCATTATAACCAAAGACATCAATGGCCCATATGTCATAGGGCATGTGTTCTCACTATGTACAAACTCTTCAATTTTTATAGTAGGTGAAGTTCTTTCATTATGTGAATATGCTAAAGGTCTAGTAAAGTTGGAAGACAACCTTAAGACAATTCCGTATATGTTAGAGTCTATTGGCTCTCGACAAACAATATTTCACAGATTTCTCTCGACAAAGTAATCTTCTAAATGTATATAATCTTATCATTGCGATAAAAAACCCTCAAAGGTAAGAATAGAAATAAAACCATTTCCAAATTCTCCATGTGGCATTAAGTCATGGTTCAATGATGAGTTGAGCATTCTCTTTATCTGCTTTGCTCTACAAACCTTCTAAATAAATTAATAAGAACAAAATTAATATTGAAAATCAAAATCTAAACCATTTTATTTTATATTCCTTAAAATATGAGGATGAAAACAATTAAAACACTTGAGATATAAGGTTATGAACAAAGTAACTAGCAATGAAGCAAAGAATTGGAAAACTTCAATTGAGTAAATATATATAGAGGTACCTAAACTTGGCAACTTATACCAACTTGATAGCTAAACATTTTTTTGGACCTAACTTATACCTAAACTTCGAAGTCATAAACCAACTTGGTACTTTTTTTAGGTACTTGACTAACACCGTAAATTTTTACCAATCCAACCAATCCTTTCACGCCAAGTGTATTAAAATAATCAATCAAAATTTGACATGTGTATTAAAAAACATTTAATTTAAATTATTTTAATTTATTAATTAAAATACATTAAAAAATTTTAATTTAGGGATAAATCTCAAAACTATACATGAACTTTGATTCAATGTGCAACTTTATATATAAACTTTGATTTTGTGCAAATTTATATATGAAATTTTGATTTAATCAAATTCTCACAAATTATTAACATAATTATTGATATAACATCATCTTATGTTTATATATTATGTACACAAATATTTTTATTTATCCAATATAAAAAATAAATTGATGTCTTTATTTCATTTAATGTGTATGATTGAATAAAAATTAAAATTTCATGTATACACTTGAACAACAAACAAAACTTTATGTGTATAATTGCACCAAATTAAAGTTCATATAGCAAATTGCACATTAAATAAAAGTTCATGTATAATTTTGAGATTTATCCCTCAATTTATTTCTTAATGTTTCTACCCGCCTAACCCCCTCTTCTTCTCTTCACCATTTTCAAGCTCCCCCCACCTTTTTTTCCCCAATCTTTCGCCATTTTCAACTTCTTTTTCATCACCGACTCATTCCTTTACTTTAAGAAAATAAATAAAAAAAACCCATGATGTTTTTTGGTAGGTGAGAAAGAATAAGAAATTAAAAGATTTACTTTTAGCTTTTTAGGTGTCAGATCTCTCTGATTTACTCCATTTTTTTTACTTCCTTTTACCCATTAATTTGATTTTGATTTTCCCTTTCTCTAGTTATATTATAAGCTTGTGTAATATAATGTATTAACCTCTAGAAGTGTTAAGTGATATACTTGTGGATGTAACAGGATGCCAAATGATATCTTGTTACATAATATTTTTATAATTTAATTGTAAATTTATCGAGGTAGGTCAAATGAAATTCATACGAACTTACTAAGCATTAGTAATGCTTATCCTGTTTTGTTTTTCCTTTCTCTGTTTAAGTCTTATTAAGGAACGTGTCGGTCGGATCAACTTGGAGCTTACACTATCCAACCCTGATTCGGTACATTTTCTATTGTTCCCGACCTAGTTAAGTGGCATGTATATAGGGGTCATATTGTATAAGTGAATGTTTGGATGTATTTTATCTTGAATTTAAATGATGGTTGATTTTGGAAGTATGTATGTTATACATTTAAATGTGTATGATGCATGGTGACAAGTTACAAATGAAGTCACGAATGGAAAAATTTTGAATGTGGGATGATTGGGCAAATGTAGTAAATCTAATTATGGTATGAGAATATGATGATGTATAATGATGAGTTGAATGCTTCAATTTCTAATGAATGTATATAAGTAAGATGTTTAATTGGTGCAATTTGGCACTTTGGTAAATTATGTTTGAAACATATAGATGGACTATTTAGATGAAACAAAGGTTATGTTTGATGATGTATAAATGGACACCTTGAATTGGAAAGATTTGGTATGTTTTGGTATGAAAATTTGAATGTTTTAAACATGTATTGAAAGTGCATTAAGTATGTTTTGAAGTGTTGGAATGGTTGGCTTGAAAAATAGGTCAAATGGTCTAGTTTCCTTTGTACCACATAGTCTGCCACACAACCGTGTGAGGTACATGGTCCAGAGGCACAACCGTGTGCTTTGTGAAAAATTCTTTCAATATAGTCCACACGATTACAAATTGTTAAACGGTTTAACCACACGGTTGTGTGACATTTGCACATGAATTGAGACACAGCCATGCGAGACACATGGGTTATGACATGGTCGTATGATAGGCTGTCTGACTACTGTGGTTTATTTAAGTTGCCACATGGACACAGTGAGTTACACGGCATGGAGATACGACCGTGTGACCCTTGTTTTGCATATTTATCTTTAACTTTTAAAAATATTGCAATTTGATCCCTGTTTGTTTCCGGGTTCATTCTAGAGCTCACATAAGCTCGCCCGAGGCTCAGATATGACTATATATATTATATTGAAGGATTGATATGATAAAAATCGTCATGTTTGATTGTGAGCTACTTGCCATAGTTTCTATTTGTTTCAATTCAGTCCCTGTTGGATTTCGAATAGATTTTAGAGCTTTCACAAGCTCAATTTAAACTTGATTTTGTTCGCAAAGCATGATTTATTGAATGTTTAAAGGAATTCTTGAATTAAAGTCGCATGTAATTGTTCTGTTAATTGTTGTAACATTTCGTAACTCGTTTTCAGTGACGGAGGAGGGTGAGGGGTGTTACAAACCATTTATCGATTAAATTGAAGGTATTCAAACCTTAAAAACCAAAAATTCATAATTATAAAGAAACATTTCGAGGATTATTATTCTCTTTCCTCTAATCCATTAGTTCAGGGAGGGTTAAGGGTTTACCAACTTATCAAATTCTCTACTTCCCAGACTCGAATCTCACATTTACCATCTCATGCAAAGCTTTCTTGAACTTCTTTTTTGGAGAAACTGAAGAAAACGTTGCAGATGAGAGGGAGATTACCATTTAATCTAGGAGAATTCTTTCCTCTCCACACACATAAATATCCTAATTTTTGCACGGTCTCCTTTGTTCATTGTAGCCATCCATTGCTAATTATTCTGTCTCCTACTAAGGAGCCAGTTAGTTCCAATCTAACTGATCCATAATTAAAATCCAACTATTCACAACTCAGCCATTAAAATTTCTAAATTTCCTAATAAAATCTTCCAATTTGCCAATCCATTCAATTTAGTCCTAACTTTCCTTTAATTTCGTTACATAAGAGAAAACAGGGTGTAAAAACTCCCTCACCGAAAGAAAATTTCGTCTTCAGAATTTCCTCTCGTAACTAGTTCTATAAGCGAACTCCACCATACATCGTTGTTGTTTAAGCATTAACCACTATATCAAATTTTCCTTAAACCTATCCTGCCTGAATAACGAGTCTACCCATACTCCATATGTAGTGGGTAATGAGTTTAAGGTTAACCTTACTATTATCTTGACGGAGCCTCTAGCTTATACCTGGTGCCAGAATGTTCCCAAAGAAAAAGTTACTTAATAGATTCTATACTAGCATACACCATTTTGACGGATACTTGACAGCGGCTTACACTGCTAGATCTTCCCATTTTCTAGTTATCAAGGGGTTTAGGAAAAACCCTTCCCCTGATCGACAAGTGTCAAAAGCAGGTTCGGGGACTTGAACAATTTATTAATTTTTGAATCCAAGCTTCTCTTGGACGCTTGGTTATTTAAATTGAGACCTAAAGGGAAAAAAACCCTTTCATCTAAAATCAATCCCCCCCAAAATTCCTTGTCGTTTGAGTTTCCTTTAGAACCCAAAATCTTCTTTCTTCCATTCCTTTCTTCTTCCTTCATTTCCTTTACCGGAATTTCTCTTCTTTTGTGAGCATCTCCTTGTTTTCTAGGTAATCCTTCATTTTCTTTTACTTTCTTCTCACTTCCATATCATTATGTCTAGGATTGAACAGGCATCGGGAGGGAGGGCCAGGGGTTCTGGTCCTCGGAGTCAAAGGGGTCACTAGAGAAGTTATATGGTTGCAAATAACAATGACCTACAGTCCCAAGAGGTTAGTACCTCAGTGGGAATGCCATTGTGACCACCTCTAGACGTACCAATATCCAGAGTAAAAATTTTGCACGAAATATATTAAAAAGGCAGTATCCGCAAGTATACTTGTCAGATTGTAATATAGTTATAACGGAGTAGGTGAGTACTCCGAGAATCGTACCCAAGGAAGACGAGCACTAAGTTAAATCTAACCTAAGCATAAAAGGTCTAATTAGTACTTTAGATAGATTATATTACGGAGAAATATAAAGAAAGTTTTTTTGGGATTTTTTTTATAATAATAAAAGAATGTAAATAAATAAATAGTAGGAAATCAAATAGCAGAATTTATCAAATTTGAGCATGGATGATTAGCTCGCTTCAGTAGTCATAATCAATTGTCGCTTCGGGCTTCTTGTTCAATCAACTAGTCGATACCCTAGTAGGATCTTCCGATCTTTCACTAGAATAATGAGTCGACAAGAACTACTTATCTCTAGACCTCACAGTCCAGACCAGTTCAGGGTTAAGGTGTTCATGGGTAAGCCATACTAATTTTAGGTTAATTCCCACCTTGATGACTTCCTAGGATCATCAAGCCTAGGTTTTAAATTCTTCATTTCCTGAATAGCTAATCCTCTAAGAAAACCCTACAAAACAATTAATTAATCATACCTCCACTCGTTAATTCCCCATAGGAGGATTAGTTCCTTATGGATCTCATAAACAGTATAAACTTGATATGTAAGATAGTCATGAATAAAAATTCAAGAATATAAAGTTTAGAAGAAGCCTGATTTGTATTCAATAGAATTTCAAATCTTCACAGAGTTTGATCAAGTTCACAAAGAGTTTGATCAAGTTCATAAATGTAACAACCCGTTTTCAGTAAAATCAAAATAGTGGTTTTGGGACCACAAATTTGTCGTTGAAATAATTATTTCATTATTATTTTATTTTCTACATCATGATAGTAGTACCGTATAAAAATTTCATTAAGAAATTTTACCGTTTGCATGCTTAATTTGATAAAAGGACTAAATCGCGTAAAGTGTAAAAGTTGAGTTCTAGTAGCTAAATGTATTTAATAGCTATAGAACCTGAAATTATGAGTCCTTATGTGGTAATTAGACCATAAATATTGATAGTGGAATGTGTTGGCTTGGCATAAGTGAAATTATAAATGTTTTTAAAGGTTATATTTGTAGTTTGGTAAAAAAATGACAATTAAATAAAACAAAATTAAAACATCATCTTCCTAAACTAAACACACCACCGAAATTTCAAAGTAAAAGCATCCATGGGAGCTTGAGCATTCAGCCTATCTTATTTGGGGTGGATGGTATGTATTTTTGTTTCGTTTTTGATGATTTCTATGTTTTCGGGATCGTTGTAGCTTAATTTAGCTAGCTCGGAGACTAATTTGTGAAATTGTTAAAGTGATAGGATTTTACCATTAATGAATGTGTATGAGTTTTGATGATTTTTGAAATAAAATGATTAGTTGTTGTTAGATAAACAACTTTAGTTAAGTGATTTTTGATGAAATTGTCAAATAGTGATTAAATTGAAAAATGTGAAATATTCATGGTGTAATTTGTGAATTAATGAAATGTGTGGGCTGCCATAAGCTTGTAGGATACTCGGCTAGGCTTGGATAGGGGTGAAATTGCATGAATTTCATTTTACGAGCTTAAGGACTAAATTGAAAAGAAATCAAAAGTATATGGGTAAAATTGTAATTTTGCTAAAATATGAATTTGGGTTAAATTGAATAGAATTATTATTGAATTGAGCTGAATTTATTCATTTAAATCAAGATAAACCACGTACAGTCCTAGATCGAGGCAGAGAAAAAGCTTCAGATTAGTCAACTTTATTTTCTACGTTTATCGTTGAGGTAAGTCTGTACGTTTAAATAATGTTTTTGATTAAGATTTAAATGCTATTATTACATAATATTAAATTGTGCTTGATGGAAAAGTCCAATGACATTCATTGATGGGTGAAATGAGATAGCTTCGGCTATTGACTACGAAAAGGGATAGCTTCGGCTATCGATTATGAAAAGGGATGGTGGCTGTAACAGACCGAATTTGACCCTAATCGGAATGGTGGTTTTGGGACCACGAATCCGAGTTCGAGAAATATTTTAATATTATATTTTGTGTTTATTATATGTGAATTAATATGTGTGAAAGTTTCGTAGAAAAATTTCATCGTTTGAGTGCTTAATTTGATAAAAAAAATTTAATCGCAGAAATTTTAAAAGTCTCAAGCTATAGTGAAAAGTGCCTATTTGATGATGGCTTTTTAAAGTGGAGTATTAAAAAGGTAAATAACCAATTTTTGAGTTAGTGGGTGGCTTATGTCAAGAATAACCTTAAGTTATATATTATGGAATTTTATATTATAAGGTTAGGTTAGTAATTAGTTAAATAACATACTATTAGTTAAAAATATCATAAAAAAATAAGCCATTATCTTTCATTTCTTCCTTGGCGAATATGGAGAAAATAATAAGGGTTAGGGAACTTTGAATTTCGGCAATCAAATTGCTTGATTAAGATCAAGAACAAAGAAAAACGTTTGGATCGAGGAAAACAAAGGTTCTCGGTAGTAGCCAGGTTTCTGTGATCGTCCGACGACAAGAAGTAAGTCCTTAAGCAAGTATACATCAAAGAATTATTTATGAACATAGTATATGATGATGTTTGAAAATTTAAAGCATAAATATACATGTTGGCGAATGTGGAGTATGAGTTGTAGTGAAATTAATTTGGTTAGTGCAATGTGAATATGTATGTTTGGATTAATAGGTGAAAGTAAAATGAAGAATATGAGATGGTTGATAGTTTAGTACTAAGAAATGTGTATCGCATGGTTGAATGTGTTGATATTCGAGCTTAGTGCCTAGCGAGCTTAGTGCCGATGATATATTCGGGCTTCGTGCCTAGCGCGAGCTTAGTGCCTGTGACATATTCGGGCCGTGCCTAGCGCGCTTAGTGCCGGTGACATATTCGGGCTTCTTGCCTAGCGAGCTTAGTGCCGGTGATATATTCGGGCTTCTTGCCTAGCAGGCTTAGTGCCGGTGATATATTCGGGCTTCGTGCCTAGCAGGCTTAGTGCCGGTGATATATTCAGGCTTAGTGCCTAGCAGGCTTAATGCCGGTGATACGTTAAAACGAAGGAACTATACATTGCTTGAGGTGTAACATAGTTAATCTATTGAGTTAAAAACTCAGGTAAGCATAAGTCCCATCTGAATTCATTAGAAGTAAGGTAAGTTGTGATTAATGTTACTCAAGTTGAAATATTATGTTAAGAACGGTGTTATGTGATTTTGAGCTTATAATCGACGTGTATGAATATATATATAACAGAATTTTTAGTGTGATAATGTAGTTGATATGAATGTTGAATTTATATGATTATAAACATGCGATTCATGTAATATATGTACTTTGTGCTTTAATGAGTTGCAGGTTGATGGTAGTGAAGCATAAGTAATTGAGTTAATATATATTACTAGTATTCGGCTTTGTATCAATTTCATATCGAAATGTACATATAAAATGTCCTATAATTATTGATTAAAAGTGTTTAAGTGCTTGATTAGTGAATTATCTTTTGCTTAAAACTTACTAAGCTAGTGAGCTTACTCTGTATGTGTTTGTATTTACATTTTTATAGATCGTTGATTCAACTACGGGCTCAGGGGATCATCAAGAAAGTCGACCACACTATCACTCTCTTTGGTATATATGTTTACCTTTCGAATCAAAGGCATGTATAGGCTGAACTTTGATAAGTAATGAATGATGTTCAGATTTTGTAAATGTATATATGGCCTTTGCGAATAAGGTTTATTTTTTGTGTTAAGCATCGTTTGAATGTTTGATATAATGATCTGTTTTTAATCTTTGGTATAAGACATACGCATATTAGGCTTGAAAGTTAAATGTTGTTATATAGAAATGATCATATATATGTATAAGTATGCATATTATGTCGTGCTGCGAATATCTCTTCTTAAATTATTATGTGTTTGGTTATAATTCGTAGATGATTATGAAATTGTATATACTAATGCTTTGTGTTGATCATTGAAGTTTAAAATTGAAGACCGAATATATGGTCAATGGATTGGTTGAATATATATATATTTTGGATTAGTCACATATCATGTGTGTTTGGTAGGTTATTCAATGATCTCTGTGTCCATTAATTAATAAGGTAGGATGAATTGATGATTATGGTTGGACATGGCTTTTGGTTTAGGGACATTGCGCATATCATGATAGCATGATGTGTATATTTAGTAATGCTATAATATTCGAGTGTCACATGTGTGAATGAAAGGTTAATAGAGTATCATGGACCTATCTGTTTTAATATGCATAATTGTAGAATGTATAAAATGATATGTTGATATTCGGCTAATGAATTAGATGTAATTATATATATGTTGGACATACGAAATTTGGTGTTGTTATGTGGAAGCTTGATTCGAAACTTGTATGGATTATGGATAATGATGTGTTGCATTATGAAACCTGGTTGTAACGTAAGTCTTGAACATTATTTGTTGATATGGAAAAATTTAAATATGCGTATTGGGTTTATTCCATAAATGACTATGCTAAACTGTGTCTAGTTCGATGCAGCCTCATAACCGTAGTTCAAAGAATGGATACGGGTTAAGGGTGTTACATTTAATTAGTATCGAGCTACGGTTTAGTCGATTCTAGGACTACCGTAGTGTGTATGAGTCTAGCTATACATGCCTTTGAAGTGTATATATGATAGTGTGGTTACTTCTGACAATTTCAATTGTATTTTATATAGTAAATGGATCCCGATCTTGATAGAGCCGTAGCTGATGATGTGGAGAGTATTACGCCTGGTCTCGCAAGTGGATCAGTGCCATTAGACTCTCGACTAGTTTCGGGTAGCCATGAGGGGGAGGTTAAACAAGCCTTCTATCAGATGATGAATGAATGGTTTACCCAGTTTATTCGAACTAATCCGGTGTACAACAACCTCCACCCCGAATAATCCAACTTCTGTACCTTGGACTTCGATGATAGATCCGATGAGATCTAGCAGGCCTCCCGTTGATAAAATCAGAAAATATGGGGTCAAGGAATTCAAGGCCAATGATGATGATGACGCAGAGTGAGCCGAGATGTGGCTTGATAACACTGTTCGGGTACTTGATGAGCTATCCTGTACACCAGATGAATGCCTAAAGTGTGCTATATCTCTACTTCATGACACTGCCTATCACTGGTGGAACACACTGGTATCTGTGGTTCCAAAAGAAAAAGTAACTTGGGACTTCTTTCAAATTGAGTTCCGTAAGAAATATATCGATCGAGATTCATCGATCAGAAACGAAAAGAATTTCTGGAATTAAAATAGGGTCGCATGACTGTGATAGAATATGAGCGGAGGTTTGCCAGGTTGAGCCGTTACGCTCGGGAGTGTATATCTACCGAAGCCATTATGTGTAAAAGATTTGAAGACGGCCTGAATGAAGACATAAAGTTACTTGTCGGCATTCTTGAAATCAAAGAGTTTGTGACATTAGTCGAGCGAGCTTGTAAAGCTGAAGAGCTCGGAAAGGAGAAAAGAAAAGCTGAAGTAGAAGCTCGAGACACTCGGAAAAGATCATCGAGTAAAACTTTCCATTCCGTGCACAAGAAGTTCAGAGATGACCCCAGTCGACATAAAGCCACTTCAGACTTGCCTAGACGTGATCGACCTCCATTGAGTTCCCGAGCCACTTCGGTAGCTAGCGTTGGTAATGTTCCACAGAACTGGGCCGAGTGTAAACATTGTGGGAAATGGCATCCTGGGAGTTGTAGAGTTCGTGATCGGTCCTGCTTTAAATGTGGATCGTCAGATCATTTTATTCGAGAGTGTCCGATGTTAGCCGAGCAAAATGTGACTCAGAACACTAGACCGAGCAGTGTGCGCCAAAGACGGGGTAGGCCACTCGGACATTCGAAAGCGTGGGTGGCGGTCGGAGAGGGTCGAAGGACATCGCAATACGATCGAGAGGCTAGAGCTCCGGCTAGAGCTTATGCTACGAGCGCGAGAGGATGCTTCCTCCCGATGTCATTACGATGACTTTCACCCTTTATGATACTACGTGATTGCATTGATTGATCCCCGGTTCGACTCATTCATATGTGTGTGAAACTCTAGTATTCGATGAAGACTCGCTAGTTGAGTCTCACGAGTTTGTGATTCGTGTGTTCAACCCTTTGGGTATATGTGTACTTGTTAATAAAGTGTGTAAAGGTTGCGTTGATGATTCGGGATTCTTGTTTCCCAGCCGATTTAATGTTGTTGCCCTTTGATGAGTTCGATATAATTTTGGGAATGGATTGGTTAACTTCATACGATGCACGTGTGGTGAATTGCAAAAGAAAGCTTATTGATTTGAGATGTCGAGCGGTGAGATCATCGAGAATTGAATCCAGTGATTTAAGTGGGTTTCCTGATAATATCCTCGATGTTAGCCCCAAGTATGTGAGAAAAGGGTGCGAAGCTTATTTGGCCTATGTTTTGGATAATAAAGTGTCTGAAAAGCGATTGAATGCATGCAGTTGTGTGTGAATACCCAGATGTGTTTCCTGAAGAGCTACCGGGTTTACCACCAGTACGAGAGATTGAGTTCAGCATTGAATTAGTACCGGGAACGACTCCTATTTCGATAGCCCCGTATAGGATGGCACCTCATCGAGTTAAAAGAGTTGAAAGCTCGATTTGCAAGAGTTAACAGATAGGGGCTTTGCACGACCGAGGTTTCTCTCCTTGGGGTGCACCAGTTCTTTTGTGAAAAACAAAGATGGAACGATGCGAATGTGCATTGATTATCGGCAATTGAATAAGGTAACTATAAAGAATAAGTACCCGCTACCTCGGATTGATGATTTGTTTGATCAGTTGAAAGGGGCTTCGGTATTTTCGAAAATAGATTTGAGATTGGGTTATTATCGATTCAGAGTCGAGAGATACGAGATGTGCCAAAGATCGCGCATTCCTGACGAGGTACGGACATTTTGAGTTTCTGGTTATGCCTTTTGGACTCACTAATGCACCTGCTATTTTTATGGACTTAATGAATCGAGTTTTCAGACAGTTTTTGGATCGGTTTGTAGTAGTGTTTATTGATGATATACTGATCTACTCTAAAGATGAAACCGAACACGCTGAACACTTGAGATTAATATTACAGACTTTACGGGATCAGCAGTTGTATGCAAAGTTCAGTAAGTGTGAGTTCTGGATGGAGGAAGTCGACTTTTTGGGTCATGTTGTTTCACTTGTGTATTCGGGTTGATCCGAACAAAATATCGGCTATACTTGATTGGAAACCACCAAAGAATGTCTCTGAAATTCGAGCTTTTTGGGACTTGCGGGATACTACGAGATTTATCGTCAAAGGCTTTTCCATGATAGCTACACCTTTGACAAGGCTACTACGAGAAAGATGTCAAGTTTGAGTGGTTGGAAAAGTGTCGAAAGTTTCGAGCAGCTGAAATCCCTTTTGACCGAAGCTCCAGTGTTAGCTCAGCCTGAATCGGGTAAAGAATTTGTTGTTTTTAGTGATGCTTCTTTGAATGGGTTAGGTTGCGTTTTGATGCAGGAAGGCAAAGTTATAGCCTACGCTTCGAGACAGTTGAAGCCGCACGAAAGAAACTATCCGACTCACGATCTGGAATTAGCAGCCATTATTTTCGCATTAAAAATTTGGCGGCATTACTTATTCGGCGAGAAATGTCACGTTTATTCGGATCATAAAAGTCTAAAGTATTTGATGACTCAGAAAGATCTGAACTTGAGACAACGCAGATGGTTAGAACTGTTGAAAGACTATGAGTCGGTGATTGACTACCATCCGGGAAAAGCTAATGTTGTTGCAGATGCGTTAAGTCGGAAATCATTATTTGCTCTTCGTGTGATGAACGCACAGATGGTTATGTCTAGTGATGGTTCGATCATAACTGAGTTACAAGCAAGACCAATGTTTATTCAGCAAATTTGTGATGCACAGAAAGTTGACAAAGATTTGATTGCTAGACGAATTCAGTGTGAAAAAGGTGCGGAATCAGAGTTTCAAATTGATGCAAATGACTGTTTGAACTTTAAAAGCCGAATGTGTGTTCCAAAGAACTCGGATTTGATTCAGATGATTCTGAGTGAGGCTCATAGTGGTCGATTATCGATACATCCGGGTAGCACGAAAATGTATAATGATTTGAAACAGTTTTATTGGTGGCCTGGCATGAAACGGGATATATCTGAATTTGTGTCAAAGTGCTTAATTTGTCAGCAAGTAAAAGCCGAGCATCAAGTGCCTTGAGGTTGCTTCACCGATCATGATACTCCGAATGGAAATGGGATAGAATCACTATGGATTTTGTATCCAAGGTTGCCTATGACACCGAGCAAGAAAGATGCAGTTTGGGTTATAGTAGATAGACTGACCAAATCAGCTCATTTTGTACCGGTTCGCACAGATTATTCACTCGATAAACTTGCTGAGTTGTATATATCTCAAATTGTGAGATTACATGGTGTACCGAGTTCTATTATCTCAGACAGAGACCCGAGATTCACATCGCGATTGTGGAAGAAGTTGCAGGATGCTTTAGGTACTAAAGTCCATTTTAGCACCGCATTTCACCTGCAGACAGACGGTCAGTCTGAGCGAACTATTTAAACACTTGAGGACATGTTGAGATGTTGCGTTCTCGAGTTTGAAGATACGTGGGAAAGGTACTTACCTTTGATTGAATTTGCTTATAATAATAGTTTTCAATCGAGTATCAAAATGGCACCCTATGAAGCTCTATATGGCCGCAAGTGTAAATGCGCCTTTATCTTGGACCGAACTTCGGTGAGAATAAGATATTAGGGTCGATTTGATTAAAGAGACCGAGCAGAAAAGTGGCTATAATCAAAGATAGTTTGAAAGTCGCATCGGATCGTCAAAAAGTCTTACGCTGATTTGAAACGTAAAGATATAGAATTTCAAGTAGGAGATCGGGTATTCTTGAAAGTATCTCCGTGGAAGAAAGTACTTCGTTTTGGTCGGAAAGGCAAACTGAGTCCGAGATTTATTGGACCGTATGAAATCATCGAACGTATTGGGCCTGTTGCCTATAGATTGAAGTTACCTTCTAAGTTAGAAAAGATACACGATGTATTTCACGTTTGATGCTTCGTAGATCTGATCGATCCATCACATGTGATAACCCGTGCTCGAGATTGAAATCCGACCTGATATGACGTATGAGGAAGAACCGATCCGTATCTTAGCTCGGGAAATAAAAGAGTTAAGAAACAAAAGGATTCCATTAGTGAAAGTACTATGGAATCGGCACGGAGTTGAAGAGGCTACATGGGAGCCTGAGGACTCAATGAGGCAACAATATCCGATGTTGTTTAACGGTAGGATTTTCGGGGACGAAAATCCTTAAGGGGGGGAGAGTTGTAACAGACCGAATTTGACCCTAATTGGAATGGTGGTTTCGGGACCACGAATCCGAGTCCGAGAAATATTTTAATATTATATTTTGTGTTTATTATATGTGAATTAATATGTGTGAAAGTTTCGTAGAAAAATTTCATAGTTTGGGTGCTTAATTTGATAAAAAAGATTTAATCACGTAAATTTTAAAAGTCTCAAGCTATAGTGAAAAGTGCCTATTTGATGATGGCTTTTTAAAGTGGAGTATTAAAAAGGTAAATAACCCATTTTTGAGTTAATGGGTGGCTTATGTCAAGAATAACCTTAAGTTATATATTATGGAATTTTATATTATAAGGTTAGGTTAGTAATTAGTTAAATAACATACTATTAGTTAAAAATATCATAAAAAAATAAGCCATTATCTTTCATTTCTTCCTTGGCCGAATATGGAGAAAAGAATAAGGGTTAGGGAACTTTGAATTTCGACAATCAAATTGCTTGATTAAGATCAAGAACAAAGAAAAACGGATTTGGATCGAGGGAAAACAAAGGTTCTCGAGTAGCCGGTTTACGCGGTCCGTCGACAGTTGAAGTAAGTCCTTAAGCAAGTATACATCAAAGAATTATTTATGAACATAGTATATGATGATGTTTGAAAATTTAAAGCATAAATATACATGTTGGCCGAATGTGGAGTATGAGTTGTAGTGAAATTAATTTGGTTAGTGCAATGTGAATATGTATGTTTGGATTAATAGGTGAAAGTAAAATTAAGAATATGAGATGGTTGATAGTTTAGTACTAAGAAATGTGTATCGCATGGTTGAATGTGTTGATATTCGAGCTTACTTGCCTACTAGCGAGCTTAGTGCCGATGATATATTCGGGCTTCGTGCCTAGCAGGCTTAGTGCCGGTGACATATTCGGGCTTCGTGCCTAGCAGGCTTAGTGCCGGTGACATATTCGGGCTTCTTGCCTAGCAGGCTTAGTGCCGGTGATATATTCGGGCTTCTTGCCTAGAAGGCTTAGTGCCGGTGATATATTCGGGCTTAGTGCCTAGCAGGCTTAATGCCGGTGATACGTTAAAATGAAGGAACTATAAATTGCTCGAGGTGTAACATAGTTAATCTATTGAGTTAAAAACTCAGGTAAGCATAAGTCCCATCTGAATTCATTAGAAGTAAGGTAAGTTGTGATTAATATTACTCGAGTTGAAATATTATGTTAAGAACGGTGTTATGTGATTTTGAGCTTATAATCGACGTGTATGAATATATATATATATAACAGAATTTTTAGTGTGATAATGTAGTTGATATGAATGTTGAATTTATATGATTATAAACATGCGATTCATGTAATATATGTACTTTGTGCTTTAATGAGTTGCAGGTTGATGGTAGTGAAGCATAAGTAATTGAGTTAATATATATTACTAGTATTCGGCTTTGTATCAATTTCATATCGAAATGTACATATAAAATGTCCTATAATTATTGATTAAAAGTGTTTAAGTGCTTGATTAGTGAATTATCTTTTGCTTAAAACTTACTAAGCTAGTGAGCTTACTCTGTATGTGTTTGTATTTCTGTTTTATAGATCGTTGATTCAACTACGGGCTTAGGGGATCATCAAGAAAGTCGACCACACTATCACTCTCTTTGGTATATATGTTTACCTTTCGAATCAAAGGCATGTATAGGCTGAACTTTGATAAGTAATGAATGATGTTCGGTTTTGTAAATGTATATATATGGCCTTGCAAATAAGGCTGTTATTTTTGTGTTAAGCATCGTTTGAATGTTTGATATAATGGTCTGTTTTAATCTTTGGTATAAGACATACGCATATTAGGCTTGAAAGTTAAATGTAGTTATATAGAAATGATCATATATATGTATAAGTATGCATATTATGTCGTGCGAATATCTCTTCTTAAATTATTATGTGTTTGGTTATAATTCAGAGATGATTATGAAATTGTATATACTAATGCTTTGTGTTGATCATTGAAGTTTAAAATTGAAGACCGAATATATGGTCAATGGATTGGTTGAATATATATATATTTTGGATTAGTCACATATCATGTGTGTTTGGTAGGTTATTCAATGATCTCCGTGTCCATTAATTAATAAGGTAGGATGAATTGATGATTATGGTTGGACATGGCTTTTGGTTTAGGGACATTGCGCATATCATGATAGCATGATATGTATATTTAGTAATGCTATAATATTCGAGTGTCACATGTGTGAATGAAAGGTTAATAGAGTATCATGGACCTATCTGTTTTAATATGCATAATTGTAGAATGTATAAAATGATATGTTGATATTCGGCTAATGAATTAGATGTAATTATATATATGTTGGACATACGAAATTTGGTGTTGTTATGTGGAAGCTTGATTCGAAACTTGTATGGATTATGGATAATGATGTGTTGTATTATGAAACCTGGTTGCAACGTAAGTCTTGAACATTATTTGTTGATATGGAAAAATTTAAAAATATGCGTATTGGGTTTATTCCATAAATGACTGTGCTAAACTGTGTCTAGTTCGGTAATGCCTCATAATCGTAGTTCAGCAATGGATACGGGTTAAGGGGTGTTACAGTGGCGACCATCAATTATGGAAAGGGATGGTGACGACCACTGAACTAAGAAAAGGGATGGCTTCGGCTATCAAATTATGAAAAGGGATGGTGACAACCATTGAACAATGAAAAAGGATGGTGACGATCATCAAATTATTAAAAAGGATAGCTTCGATTATCGAATTATGAAAAGGGGTAACCTCAGCTATCGAATAAAGAAAAGTGATGTGTCAACAATCGTATTATTACCTCATGTGAGATTTGGTAAGAGCTTTCAATGTAATTTACATTATTATGATGAAAGGTAGGAAATGTGTACCTTTGTGGTAATGAAACGCATGAAAGTATATATATAAATTTATGAAATAGTTATTATCATGTTGGATTGATTTTTACATGCTTTGTGATTTTATAATGTATTGACAAGCTTAAACCATATTCTTTACGAGCTTACTAAGCATGACATGCTTACTCTGTGTTTACTTTTCTGTGTTTTGTAGTTTATCGGAAGCTCGTTCAGGTTGGAAAGTCGTCGGAGATCTATCACACTATCTATCGGCTATATTGGTACTTTTGAATGTTTTTAATTTTGGTTATAATGGCATGTATAAGTATTTTGGTTGTTAAAATGACCATTTGATTTGGCTTGTGTTTTGGCATTTTGTTGGTGTAATGGCATAGTTTGGTATGTATATAAATGGCCTTGAATTGGTCGATGTTTTGGCTTGTTAAGTTTCAACGTTTAAAGATGAAATGGTAACCTAAAATAAATGTTAAAAATTGTCTTGTGGTTTGTTGGAAATATGGTGAATTGGTACTTGTTATGTAGGACTTATATGGTTATTTGGTATTAGTTGTGGAATGGAATATTTGGTACCTAATGGTATGTGATGGCTAGGTAAATCAAATGTTTTGAATTGATGCAAACTTAGTTAGAAGTTAGATGGTATTTTTTGCCAATTTGAGTGTATGGTTATACATGTTTTAATGTTGTCATTTAAGGTGCCTTTAGGCATATTGGTTGTATGCTTATATACCATGTTTGATTAGCTAGAATATGCATGATTTTGGTGCCTTGTTATGGCTTGTATATATGTGCAATATTGGTTGTAGGTACATACTCATATGTGTGAGAAACATGGCTTGTAAAATGGCCTATTTTCATCCACACGGGAAGAGACACGGGCATGTGTCTCAATCGTGTGTGACATATGGCCAAGCGACACAACCATGTATCCTCTGTAGTATTCAAAGGGTTGCAAGTCAGGCTGTTACATGACCTAGCACACGGCTGTGTGAGGTTATTTCGAAGGGTACACGGCCTAGCACACGGGCATGTGGCTTGGCCGTGTGACCCAAGTCAGTGAGTTACACGGGTATGGACATGGGCTGGGACACGGCCGTGTGTCCCTACTTCAAATGTCTACACAGCCTGAGACACGGGCGCGTCCCTTGGCCGTGTGAGTCACAAGGCCTGGCCACACGACCGTGTGACCCCTGCAGTTTGAAATTTTTTATCTTTTTTTGAAAAATTCTATATGTTTTCGATTTAGTCCCGACTTGTTTCTAATGTACTTTTAAGGCCTCGAGGACTCGTTTTAGGGACGATTTGTGTGTTATTGATTGGAATTGCTATGATTATTTACATGAATTAAAATGTTTAGAATTTTTATTCGTTTTAAATTGAAAACTCTGGTAATGCTTCGTAACCCTATTCTGGTGACAGATACGGGTTAAGGGTGTTACATTTATTGGTATCAGAGCTACAGCTTAGTCGATTCTCGGACTGAATGTAGCGTGTATGAGTCTAGCTATACATGCCATTATATAACCTGTGATAGTGTGATATCTCCTGACCATCTTATAACATGTTTTCTTATATCAATGACATTGAACCAAGTCAGCTCCGATGAAGTCGAAAGTAACGAGCAAGCTTCCGTCCACAGAGCAACGTCTAGTGGTTTGAGGCTTGTATCTGAGGGCCGGGAGGAGAAGCTAAGGAAGCTTTCTTCCAAATGATGAGTGAGTGGTTTACCGAGTTTGTCCTATGTTGCGACATCCAACTTTCTGTGTTGCAACATAATGGCCAGTATTGAGTTAGCACACCTTCTAATGATCTCCTGCACACTTACAAAGTATATTAGCTTACCCTTAGGCCTCATTCGGCCCCTATGGTAAATAAAAGACTCAAATAACACAATTTATTTAATTTCAATAGCATTAAGAAAACTTAACTAAAACTTAACCAAAGTGCTTGTATTTAAGCTCCTAAAATGTGAAAACTAGTTTAAGTTGCTACTCCAAATTACGACAGATCACATTGTATAGTTTCTTAATCACTCAGGAGGAGATGGTAAGTCATTTGGTAGCCCATGGTACACTATTACCTAACTTTGCTTTCCACTTTGAAATCATCTCTAGGGAGAGGCGTTTAACTGATTCCAGCGAGGGCCTCATTTAGCCTCTTTACCTACTAAAGGTTGGCTTCCATCTCCCTCTGCATACCTTCTTCTGTATGATACTAGAGGAGTATGGAATTGCACCAGGGCAGCTAACTGGTCTATCCTGGTGGACCTTGGTGGCATACTTCTTACACTGCAATAGCTTGAATAAGCTACCCCTACTTGGCGTTTTCCAACACTTTTACCGATTGAAGGTTCTGACTCAAGGGCCTTCAGCTGGGATGGTCTACTTCAGCGTTTGTTAGGGCCACGAACCCATACTCAAGGATTAGGCTCCAAACCTTTGCCTAGACCGGAATAAATTTATTCTAGTGAAATGAAAACTTACCAATGGGTTTGGGTTCCCCACTAGATGGTCAATTCTTAAGGAGTTGATTTGCCTCCAGGCCCAACCCTTAGACACCGAGATCATCGTAGCAAAAGTTGAAAGGCTAATACTCTGGATTTAAGAAGGCTATTCACAGTTGGAAATATCTTTCATTTTTGTTTAGAGGGAAATAGCGCAAATGGTGGGGCATTGGATCTTTATCTTGGCGTGTACCCCAAGATGGTTCAATCTGCTGAAGAGGAGTGGCCTTTTTGGGCCAATGATGAGTTACCTTGGGCTTTAAATGGGAAATGAAAGATCCTGTAACCTCCCAAACTCGGCCTGGACATTATGGCCGAATTCTGAAAGCTACATTGGCCACCGGAATATCATAGAAAAACTTTCGTATTTTAAATCATACTTTAAAACATTTGCATTTTTATTCAAAACTAATGAACTTGGTTATTTGCCTTTGTTTTGGGAAAACATGTAAATTTCAAAAATCAAGTGTCGTTAGAATTTCGTTTGTAGAGATTAATTATTTCAGAAAACTAAGTTGTATTTTAATAAAAACTTATTTTCAGTATTGCAAAGGAAATTTGTGATAATAGCATATTTAAAAAAAAACCAATTTTTCATGCATAATCATTTAAATATCGAATATGCAGTTTAAAACTTTAAGTCATGCAAATCAAAATAAAAATGCCCAAAATAAAGTCCCATGCCACATTCCATAATAAAATTATTACAGTCTTAAAACAATTATTAAAATTAAGTTTAAAGTACTTAATAATGAAAACAATCAAGAAGCTCCTTCGATAGCCCTGTCCAAGTCCTAACCTCGGGAATTATCTGAAATCAAATTAGAAACTAAGGAATGAGCTATTAAGCTCAATGTGAGTCTTAACTCCAAAATAATAATAATAAACAGTAAATATAATACTCATGCTAGTAAATATACAAAATATCATGTACAGTCCATAATTTACAATTTGTGCTATGCATGATCATGTCAATGCAAAATTTTCAAAAAGGTTCCTATCCAACTTCGCTACACACCATACTAAGAGTTCCCCAGAACTCATCCAGACAATAACACACCAGTTTGTGGACAAGCCACCAGTAATGCGGATAAGCTGCCAAAAATGTGGACAATTCACCAGTAATGCATACAAGCTGCCAATAATGTGGAGAAGCCACTAGTAGTTCAGATAAACTGCCAGTAATGTAGAAAAGCTACCTGTATTATGGACAAGCCACCAAAAATGCAGATAAACATCCAATACTTCCTCTTTACATAATCATCCCAACCCCAATGCAGTATGACATGTTTTTAATGATAATAGATCAGTACAGTAAGCATGATTAAAACATGTAATTAGTAGTAGAATTAGTAGACATGATTTAGACATGCGATAAGTGATAGAAATAGTGGCATGAAATATCATTCATTCGGTAAAAGATTACAGAGGGCACATTTAATGATGCTTTCAGTATTATTAGTATCAAAAACCATATTTTTAACATGTGACATAAATTTTGATAATAGTGTACATGATTTATCATGTAGTCAGTCTCATTAACAAAATATTAACATACTTTAATATCACATATTATGCGAAACATCACCGAGTCATATAATATCATATATACATATATGGAATCAAGTATTTTCTAGATCAGAGGCATTTACTTGAAATCAATCCTAATAAAGAATTTATCAATCACCAAGAATATTTGGTGTATTCGTTTAGCCAATATTTTGGAGCAGGTTTAAACGATTAATTCTTATTAATCAATATTTACATAAATTTTATGAACAAATCATACACAACATCAATAGGTTAAAACTCACACCTGGAATAAAGATCTCGTAACTCTAGATCTAATCCTCCACACTTCAGCGTTACAGATCTAACCAGATCTCGCTTGATCTGATCAAAGAATGATGGTACGACATCAAAGTTACACATGTTAGTTTCAGCTTTAGTCCAATATAGTTTTCTTATAAAATCGGTTGAGGAACTTACTTTATTACTCGTCGATGAAGATCCAAGAACTTCCTTGCACTAAGGCAAATCCAAGCAATCTGGATTGGATCCTTCACGAGAATATGATATACGTAAATTAGTCATAGATTCGACTCACTTAAAGAGAAGAAATAATTAAGATTAGATGAAAAAATCTTTACTTACACTATATCTGGTTAAATCGGAGATCTTACGATTTCAACGGAAAACTTGAGTGGAGAGTGATATGAATGCTATGGAGAAAAATAAAAATAAGAGTATAAAAGTAAGAATATTGTTTAAAAAATTGAAAAGAATAGTTGAAGAAGTGTTAAGGATTCGATTATGACCAAAGAAATGAAGAGAAAAGAATAAATGGAGAAAAATAGGTGGCAGCGAGGGCGGTAGCACGACGACGGTAGTGGAGAAAGGAAGAAAAAGAGGAGAGGTGGTGGTGATATGATGTTTGATTGGTGGTGTGACGTATCTAGTGGTGGTTAAAGTGGTGGAAAGAAGATAAAGATGGTAGCACTAGTGGAGGAGGAGAGAAAAAGAAAAGGGGAGAGAGCAAAAGGGAAGAGAAACAAAATTAATTATTTTCTCTAACTACATGGGACAAAAAAGGAGGTCAAAGGGGAGGAAAAATGGCATGTGAGGGAAACTAAGAAAAGAAAAAGAAATGAGGGGATACAATGAGAGTGAAAAGGGGAATAAGAAAGAAAGAAGGTGGAAGATAAGGGTGGAAAGAATCTCCTTCACATGGGAAGTAAAATGTGTGGTAAAGAGGTTGATCAAAGGGTGGGTACCGAAATTTGTAAATAAAAGTAAGAGAGGGGATTCAAACTTGGGTCTCACTTGAAACTATGCTTGTTCTTAACCACTAGGCTAACACTTGAACTTGTTCATAAACTAACAATATCTAAACAAAAATGGGGATGTCTACAATATTCCTTTTCCTCGCTAAATTTCCTCAACTGTGGGATTCATACAGGTACGGGCGAATATCTATTCTTTCCTTTTGTTTTCCAACAAAGACAATGAGTTGTCCAAAGAATTGAATGAGTTCATTTATCCTTCATCCCTTTCCTCTGGCGTTCACATGCCACTCTATAATAGCTCGCCCAATGTAGATCACACAAATATTCTTTTGGCGTATAATTGAGTAAGCCAGATTAGTGTTAAGGTGAATTATCATCTTAAGTATTGAGTTGACGTGTTCTTCAGTTCACTTTTGTGGGGTTTTCCTTGGTGGAATTTACCATTTGGCGAACTTTAAGGCTGGCGAACTCTAGGGTTTGATGAACTTTTTTATATGATGATCCGCCAACCCAGATGTTCTGGGCGAACTTGTTAGTTCGCTAAGCGATAAGATTGCTTTATATGGAAACGATGGTCAGTGGGTATTGTTAGAGCTCAGTTTAAATCTAGTTGGTATTGAATTAGAGTAATGTAGATGACAACTTTATGCGTTTGTGTAACCGCATGACCGATTTAGTTGGTTGCCTAAGTGTGCAAGCAATGTTTTACACCATTCTGATTAGTGGTAGTAGTTATTTTTGAAAAGGGGTTAGATTTCAAATCTTATTAGGTAAGCTTAACCTCTGGATTCAAGGTCGGTAGTGGGATCTCAAAACTTTCCACCAAGCTTATTTCCTTTGTCTGTGCTATAAAAGGGTGTTTATAACCAACATATTTTAGTTTTTCTTTTCTCTCTGTGCTTTCTCCTACGTTCTTAAGAAATTTCTTTTACTTTATCTTGTATAGAGGAGACAAGAAAAATATCCAGAAGCTTATTAAACACCATTGACAAGTACCAGCAGACTGGTAATTTCTGGGAAACCCTAAGGATGTTGTCGATGAGATTTACATATTTTCTCTAATACATGCATTATCAATTTATAGTAGATAAAGAGTCTGATAATTATGATTGTTTTTCATTTAGCCCAAGAAGCTAGAGAATGTCACAATGATCGAGGCAAATGACCAATAGAGTATATTCTATCTTGCATGTTCTGGTGAGTTTCTTTTTACTTTCTTTAGGTTTTAAAAACTCTATGATATGGAATTGTGTAAGGTAAGTTTTCTCTACTAAAAATATGTCGATATGTTGTGTATTAATAAGTCAGTATTATGTGTTCATCACCATGGTCACTGTTAATACCCACCTTGTTTGCCAGCTTAGTACCAAACAATCTGTGATATATGAAAATATGGAAAGAAACCTTATTTGTGATGCCTCCGGTAAGGCAAATTTTTTGCAAATCGGATTGGTAGATCACGGCCCGACCTTGCGGGAGAACAAGTGTACAATATTACAATGAATGAAATAAAGATATGCGATTCTGATTTTTGATTTATGGGTCTGAGGCTAGCACCAGGTTGGGTCACAGGTATACATATATGATTGAGAGAAGCATGCATGATTTACTGACACGTTTCTATTAAAAATTTTGCATTATAGTTATGATGTGTGCGCCAGTAGACTGTAGTTCTCGATCGAGTGTCCTGTGATTCCCGCATGGTATTCGCATTGGGCGTTCGTGTCATGCAATTTAGGGTATGGAGGTCGTATAGGTTTTAGGTAGAATGGGGATACTACATGTGCATCAAAAAAAATTTGGTACAACTCCCTATACGTGATTGGGATGGGCGCGAATTGGGATTTTTCTGAGTTCGGCCTTGGATTGGGTTCTTGCCTTGAGGAGATTTGATGGCTAGTAGTTGACTGGCCTATGGTATTCGGTTTTGAATAACCCTTGCTATACATACTCGTGGTATTCGCCTCATTTTCTTTTTTCTTTGGGGCCCTTAAAGTATTAACTTGGGAGCTCCAGTCTCGCTTTTTCCTTTTGTAACGGTCTTCACATTGTTTCGAGATCTCCACACTAGCCTTCCTTGTTTCTTCTATACTAGCCAGATTAATGACAATGGGATTGGTTGGATTGCCCCCCGGATTAGGACCTGAGCCTATCGAGTAGTTTATTGGTGCCGACATACTGGCCTGATGCTGTTGGGGTCTGATAGTAACGGGTACCCCTTTCGGATGTGCGTCTGATTGAGTCTGGACTTATTGGAGTAAAACCTGGGGGATAGACGAGGTCTTCATTATCATCCCCACTTTTGACTACTGGGCCTTTCCTCTTTTCAAGCCCTTTCGGCTAGTAACTGACTTAACTGGCCAATCACATTCTTTTGGAATTCTAACATTTGATCCCGCATATCTTGTTGAATTTTGGTCAATTGCTCTTGCATCTGTATTTGCCTTTGCTCTAATCTCTCCAACCTTTGTTCCATGTTTTCCAGGTTAACTGAAATAATTTTACCTAATTAGGGTCCTTTTGTAAAAGTCTAATACAAATGATGCAATGCAATGCAGATGCATGGAATGAATGCAAAAGAAAGAAAGGCGTTGATTCTGAATTCAATTCCATTCAAACAACTTTCTAGAAAGCAAATTTCTTTACATAAAACGGATTACATATGCAGCCTTTCCCTCATATTCCAAGCAAAAACATCAATCCCCTTCTCCGCAAAGGT
The DNA here is from genome assembly GCA_025698515.1 of Gossypium sturtianum. Lineage (NCBI taxonomy): Eukaryota > Viridiplantae > Streptophyta > Magnoliopsida > Malvales > Malvaceae > Gossypium > Gossypium sturtianum. Next base: position 105,350,837 of record CM046954.1, read on the forward strand.
CAAATCTTTGCAAACTTCTAATAGATGCCTCCACTAGCTCCTTTTTGCTTGGGCCGCGACTCATTACTCACTTATCCTCGCAATGCTTGTTAGAAAATCGAGACGTGACGGCTCTTGAATAATCTTTGCCCGCTTGAATCCTCGGGCCATAAAACAAAGTCTTGTATTCCCTTGCAAATTATCAATCTTCTCTCGTTGTGTTTGCTTGGGTCATATTCGAACGACCGTATTATAATCCACTTTATCAAGAAATCCGTTTTCCCATGACAAGATCTTCTATTTAGCAATTGAATTTGAATCAACACCTCCTTTTTATGATGAGAATGCAATGCAACCAAAACAAAGCAAAACACGTTAGCACAGGAGAAATAAACAACATAGAACACCTATTTGAGTGACTACTGGGGTTTGGCATGGTTCTACCTAGGGTAGGCTCCTAGGTCTCTCTATATGCGGTTCACTCTAAGGCAAGGGTACTGAACCCAGATTCCTCGATCCTCACCCATTATAGGCTCATACAGAGATCGAGTTCATTTCAGGGAATACATTTCCCTATGGCTGCACTGAGATGAAAATCTCACGAAGACATAGGTGCGGATGTATCCCGGCGATCCACTATCCTGCACGGAGGTGAAAACCTTACGAAGGAGTAGCTTCTCACTCCCACTTAAAAGGTGCAACCACAACGGTCATGCAATGCAATGCAGGAGTATTCTACAAGACTCGAACCACAACAATTATATGAAATGCAATAAAAGGATCGTAATTTTTCAAATCAGATTTTCAAATTTCGACAAAAGGACAGGAAATAATCAAATTTACGGCTTGACTCTCTTATGTCCCCAGTGGAGTCGCCAAGCTGTCGATTTTTTTTTTGAAAAAAATGGGGATCGACTTTAAAAATGAAAATGGAGTCGCCACCAATCTTTTTTAGAGGTGTGATCGGGTCACCTTGAAATTGATCATTTTAATAAAAAGACATTTTGATTTATTAAAAACAATGATTTTGGTCTAAGAAATTCGAGAAAACGGGTTCGGGAGTCAGTTACGCACGAGGAAGGATTAGCACCCTCGTAACGCCCAAAATTGGTACCTAATTGATTAACTAATGTCCTAATGTTGAAAATTTGAAAAATTTAAAATACGATTCTTTTTATTTGAAAGAAAACTTGAATAAATCAAATTGTACGCCAAGACCCATTTATCTCAAAGAAATAAAATGTCACACCCAATGAGTTAAGATGCAACATTTCAAGACTTGAAACTAAGCTTGCCTTTATTTTTAGAAAATCCTTACCTCGAGACAACAAAACGTCATATCCAATAAGTTAGGACACAACATCTCGAATTCCCGAGAATAAGTTTTTATTTAACTTTTTTTTAAAAGAAAGTAATAAGTTCTTTAGACTCGAAGAGAAAAATCGAAACCCAGTAAGTTAGGATATGATTTCTTTCGAACCTTAGAACGCGGAGTGTTTGTTTATTTTGAAAATCGGATAAAATATAATGCGATCGTAATAAAATGGAAAATTAATTTAAAATAAAATGTAAAACGATTTACAATGCTAGCTTGTATAACAACATGATGATGATAAAATATAATAACAATAATAAAGGTAGAAATAAAATACAATAAAGCAAAAGGAAGATAAACAAATGAAATAAAATAAAAGAGAATAGTAACAAAAATGGAAGCTATATACAATAATAAAAAAAACATAGAATAATAATAGTAACGCAAATGCAACAATAATAAAAAAATATATTAATAAACGAATAATGGTAAAAAATAAAAATAATATTAGTAATAATAAGAATAATAATAATAATGAAAATAATAGTAATAATGTTGATAATAAAATAATAATAATAAAGTTAATAATAATAATAAAGTTAATTATAAAAAAATAGTAGTAGTAATATTAAAATAATAATTATAATAGTAAAATAATAATAATACCAAAATTAGTAACAATAATGAAAATAATAATAAAAGTAATTGTAAAAATAAAAAATAGTATTAATAATAAAATAATAGTAATAATATTGAAATTAATTGTGATTAAAAAATAATAGTAGTAAAAAAATAATACTAGCAATACTGAAGGTAACAATAATAATATTAATAATAAAAAAAAAATTTAATAATGAAATAACAAAAACAAAAGAAATAAAAAAAAGACGAAATTGTACTAAAAATAAAAGTTTGGGGCGAATTTTAAAGAAAATAACAGGCAAGGGACCTGTTTAGACACGCGAATAACATGGAGGGATTAAAAGGGAAAATATTCCTTCCCTCCAAAACGCTGCATTTCAAAAGGGACTCAAATGAAATCCAAATAAAATTTAAGGGCAAAATTAAAAATAAAAGGGAACTTAATTATAAAACCATAAAAAAGCGGAAGGGCTAAAAGCGCAATTAGCCCTTCCAATAAAAACGCGCGGATCCTAGGCCAGAGCGGGTCGGATCGGGTCGGGCCAGGGCAAAACGATGTCGTTTTGGGGTTTTAGGACCCTGGCCAAAACGGCGCCGTTTTAAATAGCTATATAAGCTAAATTTTTTTAGAAAAAATCATTTCCTCATTCATTCTGAAAAAAAAAAGGAGAGGAGCTCTCCCCTCTTCCTTTGGGCGATTTCCAGTAGAAGCCCCGGTGAAATTCTGGCACCGGCGCCGTCGCTCACCGCTGCCGTACACGGTGGCCCGAGACCAAAAACAGGTGAGTTTTCCTCCTCTTTTTTTATTGTATATGATATATATATATATATATATATATATATATTATATTTATAGTTTCAAAAAAAAATAGAATCGAAGATTTTGTATGTAGGCAGATTCGAAAGAGAGAAAAGAAAAAAAATAAAAAGAAATAAACCTTGTTCTTCTCTCTGTATTGATTCTGTTTCTATTCAACAATCTTTGTATTGCATATATGCCTCTCCCTTTACATCAAATATATTCGGCCTTTTATAGCCACTGTCAAAATACAAGTTTTGGTATTTTTTCTCGCTATATTCGCGTTTCTCTGGCTTTTCTTTCCCTTTTTGCAGATGAACGGCGCAGATCACGGCGGCGATAAGGCGTGACTCGCGCTGCTTGCGACGCGACTAGGGGCTGTGTTGGGCGCTTGCGGCGCCTAGGGTTCCAAAAACCCTAGGTCTCTGACTTGCTTAATCACTTGGGCCACTCGGGCCTATTTTAGTTTGGGCTGTTTGTTTTAATGTTTTGGGCTTGAGGGTGTAATTGGGTTTAGGTTAATATCGGGCCTGTAAATTGGACTGTAAGGGACTGGACATCTGGTTTATTTTGGTTTTTTATTTTTAATTTTTTGGTTTGTACGGGCCCGGGCAAATTGGGTCTATTACATTGTTTTCAATTAAACAATCATACATTTGAGATTTTTTTATTTTTTCATTGTTTAATTGAATTTATTTTTATCTACAAATTTATATTTTACATTGTTTTTGCATATATTAAAAATATTATGTTAAATTCAGATTCATTATAACGTCATTTTTTAATTACATGACTACTAAGTGAGTATTTTTTATTTAAAAATGTGACATCAAAAAAATTGAAAAAAAAAATTAACGATGTCAACAATTGGACTTGATTTTCAAATTTAAAAAGTAAATGGACTAAATTCTTGAAAATAAAAGTACAAAGACTAAATTACAAATCTGTGAAGTGTACATAGCCTTATGACATATTTTAACCTTTATACTACAAAACATTTACTATTAATATATTTATAATTGTAATAAATATTTATTATTAAAATATTAATATTGAATATTTTCAATAATATGTGAATAATATTATTTAAAATTATTATTTTTAAAATTTATTATTAAAATAAAATTGAAATATTAAATAATTTATTAAAATAATAATTTATATTTATTATATTAATAATTTATTATATAACTAAATATAAATAATTAAATATGTATGTTTAATAATATTGAAAAATATAATATTTTAAATACTTTTAAAAATAAAAATAAAGTTTTTTATCAATATAATAATATTAAGCTTGATTTAAGTTAATTTTTATATAAAAATAAAATTATCTATAGATGAGCTCTTTTCCAAAAAATGACTTACGCTTTTCAAAATGGTAAGTCATTTTACAGGAAAAATGGCTTATTTTACCTTGGCCTGTAAGTCATTTTTCGTTGACCAAACTATTTTCTGTGAAACAAACACAGGAAAATGTAGAAAATATTTTTCGTAAAACTTTTTACATGTAAAAAAAACGGACCCTTAGATGTGAAATTATGAATTTGAGGTATTATTTGTTATTTATAAGCATTTTTTAAGTGATTTTGATGAATTTAACGGTTAGGGATTAAATTGTTGAAATAGTAAAAATACAAGGACTTGGTGTGAAATTGTTGTAAAAGTGGGCTGTAATGGATGCTATTAACATTCGGCTGATATGAAGTTTCAATAAAATTGGTTTATTTGCATGACTAGGACATAGGGACTAAATTGAATAAAAATAAAAAGTTGAGGGTAATTTTGTAAAAATGTTAGAATGACTAAATTGCGTAAAATGAATTGGCTTTACTATTTAAATTAATGAATTGAATGAAATTATTAATTTAGATCAAGAATGAGTGGAAAACCGAAGAGAAGAGAAAATTACCAAATAGCCCCTGTACTTAGTCATTGCTGCAATTTAGACAGGTAAGTTCATATGAACTGTAATTGTTAATGTTAGCTAAATTTGAATGTTATTACATTTTTATGAAACAAATGAAATTAAGTATAAATGAATTTATGCCATGATGTATTGATGGATATTAAGTCCCGGTTAAACCTTAGGAATTCTTAGGATACAAATGAAATGCCATTAGGGTTTTCATGTTTTGGATGTTGGTCTTGAATGTCCTACCAACGGCTGAGATCCTAAATTTGTTGCGGATACTCCACAACTCATGTGAGCAACATCGTGTAGCTTACATTCCGACCCACAGCTCGTGTGATCAATAATGTAAAGGAAAGTAAATGTTACAGTTATAAGTTAGCACACTTCGTGTGAGCTATCCCGCATATCCAATGATATTCCAAACGGTTCAACGGGCATGGAAAGGAAAGGAATGGTAAGTGTTCAAAAGGAACTATATCATGTATTTATGAAAAGGGTTGAAATGGTAAGTTTCATTAAAAATATGATATGTTAAGGAAAATGATGAATTCAAATGAATTATGTTCATGTGTAATGACTTACCTATGTTAAAATCATGTGGATTATGTTTGAATATGCTAACATGTGTTGTTGTTGGTGCTTAGGCTTGTGTCAAGCTTGTGTAATTGGTTGATGTTTATACTTATGTCTTGTATTATGCAAATGATACAGGTAAGAAAAGGTAATGAAACTGTAAGTTCATAATTGGGATGTAGTATGATGAAATAAAATGATTGATAAGTTAAATGACATATTTATATGTGAGAAGTATACTTATGTTATGGATGAATTTACTCATGTCATGAATAAATACACTAACTCGTGAATTGATAATGTTGTTTAGGCTTATGTTAAGCATTTGGAATGAAATGGAAAGTAAGTAAATAGAAAGGTTCATAATCTTATGAAAATGTTGATGATTTCGTAATATATCTTATAAAATCCTATTATGTTATGAATGAAAAATATATGTGATGCAGATGAACTTACTCATTTGTGAGTTGATGGTTATGTAGTTTTATAAACCTTATGGCATTGGTATAACTTATTATTTATCCTATAAAGTTCATTATTGAAATGGAATATTATGTGTAACACCCCTATTTTTGGGGTTAGAAGTTTGAGATTCTAGTATGCGTCAGTGGGTAGGATGCGCACTTGGGATGGTTTCAATGTTCTAGTGTTAGAATGGGCCTGCTGGTCTGGTGGTTGATTGTGTGTTAGTTTAGCTTGGGGTCCCGTGTTTGAGCCCTCGTCTGTTTGATTTAGGGATGATGATTTTAATTTAGTTTTTGTTTTAAGTCCAAAAATACTTATTTTATATATTTTTATTTTAAAATCTTTTTGGAAAAACTTCCCAAAAGTTATTTTCACGTTCTCTATGCTTCTCTCCCACCTTCTCATATCATTTTTATTTTATTTTTTCTATTTTTTTCTCTTTACTTTTCTTCGGGATTTAAAAATTATACGTTTTCTCTGCCATTAAATTCTTCTCTTTAATTTTCGTTGATGGTGTTTGGGTAGTTCAAGGGATCAAGCGGAGGTAAGTGGTGTTCTTGGTTTTTGGTAGAGCAATTTTAGGTTATTCATTTGTGTTAGATTGTTATGGTGATGATATTGGTATTTTTGTGTAATTGAGATTTTAGAATTTTGTTGAGGAGGCAAGTTGGTCGAGGTCTGGTACTTGAGAATCCATTTAAAGATTTGTTTCTGAACCCGTAGTAATCAGGGACTTCTTTGTGGCTGTAAATTCATGGTTTCTCAGTCGTTTCGGTGTAGTTTCGTGACAACATGGGTGGCCACACGGGCGTGTGCCCCCACACGAGCGGTTCACACGGCCGTGTACATTTAGGAATGAAAGTTTTCGAGCAAGATTTGTACCACACGGCTGTGTGGCTGATTTGGGGAAATTAGTCGATTTCCACACAGCTGTGTCCCTTGGGCACATGGGCATGTGCGTTTGGGAATTAGGGTTTGAGTGATTTGGTGCCACACGGTCTTGTGGCTAATTTGGGGTTTAAAGATTCCACACGACATTTTTTTAGGACACAAGACCGTGTCTGGTGGGCACACGGGTGTGTGAGACCTTCACACGACCGTGTCTTCTGTGTACCCTAGATTATCAATCGGACAGAGAGTTACACAGCCTATTCACATGGTCATGTTCTTGGGTCACACGGGCATGTGCCTTAGCCACACGGCCATGTGCCTCCTTTCACATGGGTGTGTGCCTTTACACACGGGTGTGTGTCGTCTCCACATGGGCGTTTTGACCTACACATGGCCTAGGCACTTCCACACGGCCGAAGTGCACGACTGTGTGGCCCTGTTATGCAAATTTGTTAGCAAATTTGTTACTCTGAGCTACAAACTGACTTGTTTTAAATATCTGTGCTTCCCACTCTCTGTGAGGCTTCTGTAGTTAGTTTGGATTTGTGTGTGTATTTGCAATTCCGCCAATCCGATGTATAACTGTTTATATGATGTTTCTGTGAGATTGTATGCATACATGAATTTGCATAAATTAATTTTTGGGGTTGGTTGTGAAGAGAACGGAGTCCATATTCTGTTCTGTTCTAGCAGTTTTGTAACAGGCCATTTTTTGTCAAATCGAAATAGTGGTTTCGGGACCACAAATCTGAGGTTAAAATATTTATTTTATTATTATTTTAATGTTTACAATATGATTGAGTGATTTTGTGAAAATTTCGTTAAGAAATTTTATCGTTTAAATGGTCCATTTGATAAAAAGGACTAAATCGGGTAAAGCATAAAACTTGAGTTCTAATAGCTAAAGGTGTCTAATAGCTGTAGAACCTTAAAGTTAAGGTCATTATGTGGTAATTAATCCATTTGTGAGATAGTGGATGATAGTGGAGTGGTATTTGGTGTAATTACTAATGTTTTTAAAGGTTAATTTTGGTAATTGATAATTAAAGATAAAATAAATAAAACAAAATAACATTTTATTAGTTATCATCTTCCCTAGCCGAATTTGACAAGAAGAAAACATCCATGGAAAACTTTTAGGGTTCGGTCACTTAGTATCTCAATTGGTAAGTGATTTTGACTCGGATTTTAATGATTTCTATGTTTTTAAGATCGTTGCAGCTTAGTCTATCTAGACCAGGGACTATTTTGCAAAACTTTTAAGGATTTTGAATGTTTCCATTGATGAATATGTATGAGTTTTGATGATTGATGATAGTGAATGGTTGTTGATAGTTAAACAAGTTTTGTAAAGTGATTTTGAGTAAAAATGCAAAATAGGGATTTATTTGTGAAAATGTCAAAATGTGTGGTTAAACGTGTGAATAAATGAAAAATATGGGTTGCTAGGGACCTAATTGAAATTCGGCTAGGGTTGTGATTGAATTGTGTGAATTTGTGATTTTATGAAATAAGGACTAAAGTGTAAAAATGTGAAACTTTAGGGGCAAAAGTGTAAATATGCCTAAATATGTATTTTGGACTTAATTGAATAAAGTAGTGATTGAATAAGCTAAATTTGATATTATATAGATCAAAAAAAGTGAAATACAGATTTAGATTGGGGGAATAACAAAGTTTTGGATTAGTTGACCCGCATTATCGTTTTCACATCCGAGGTAAGTTCGTATGTAATAAGCATTGTTATAATTATGCTTTAAATGCTTTGATATTGCATAAATTGTGTATACGAGACTACAGTCATGTTTGACGACAATTCGGCTATGTATGGCACTTAGTGTGCGATTCGAGATAGCTTCGGCTATGTATGGCACTTGGTGTGCGAGATCGAGATAGGTGCGAGATTAAAATAGCTTTGGCTATATATTGGCACTTAGTGTGCGAGATATCAAGTATTCGACAGTATTTCGAATAGGTATGAACTCGTTACGAATTTGTACAGGTATGTACATGGAAAGTATGAGCTTCAAATAGAAGAAGTTATGAATTTGCATATAAGCATATGATTAAGTATATGGAAGGTTTGTTTGTTATTATGAATTATATGTTATATAGTTCAAATTTGCTGATTTTTGTATTATGATTTGTCGAGTTTATTTCATACGAGCTTACTAAGCTATAAAGCTTACTTTGTGTATTTCTTTGTGTTTTATAGTGATTTCAAAGCTAGCTCGGATTCGAGGATCGTCGGAGATATCGTCTGTAACAGCCCAAATTAGGGGCTAGTCGGGACAGTGGTTTCGAGACCACTAATCCAAGGTGGAAGAAAATTATTTTGATATTATTTTATGTGTTGTAACATGTTTATAATGATGCATGAGAATTTTGGTACCTTAATTTTAACGATTGAACGCATAATTGCGAAAAAGGACTAAATCGCATAAAGTGCGAAAGTTCTATTTTATTTGCTAGAAGTGCCAAATAGCCATAGAATTTTAATTGGAGGTCCTTATAGTGCAAATAGGCCATGGGAGGAGTGATGGCCGGCCATAGGGGGACAAAGAAAGGACTTTGTCAATGGTTAGGTGGAAATTCGGTGATAAAAATTTATTTTTATCATAAAACAAAGAAAGGAAAATATCACCTTTCCTCTCCATCTTCTCTCCACCGAAAATGAGCAGCAAAAATGGGGGTTGAGAGCTCAAAATTTCAGCCAAGCTTTCTTCCTTACAAGTAAGTGATTTTGATGGTTTTAGTTGATAATTTTTATATTTTTGGAACCCTCAAAGCTTAAGCTAGCTAATGAGGGGACTAAATTGCTAAATGGTTGAAATTCTAGGGACTTGCCATGAGAGAGCTTATGTTGTTTGCTGAGTTTTTATGGAAGAAAATGAATGTTAGGGAGATGAGAAACAACTTTTGTTAAAGGTGTTATCATGAAAACACCTAAATGGGACTAAGTTGTAAATGTTGTAATTTGGTAATAAATGCATGAAATAGTTGGATTTGTGAGTAGTTGTAAGAGAAATAAATGTTTAGCTAGGCTTTTTTAATAAGAAAATGTGATGAAAAATGATTTACGAGCCTAGGGGCAAAATCATAATTTTGCCATAGTACAAGGGCAAAATGGTCATTTTTGCCTAAGTAGAGATTATGATGTAATATGATCATAAAATGATTAAATGAGTAAATTTTATTGTTCTAGATCAAAGAAAAAGATATTCGGACCTAGAACGGGAGAAAAGAAAAATATGGACAATTAGGTCCCTTTTTGCCCTTTTCGATATCGAGGTAAGTTCGTGTGCTAATAATGCAACTGTAAGTGAAGTATTTAATATTTCGATATTGTATGAAATGTATATTGACTCTACGAATATATATTAAATACGTTTTGACGAGATGTCAAGAATTGAAAGTCATCAATTGAATCTAAGAATAGAGGGAATGCAAATATTATGATACTATGATAATTAAGGTCCCGTGTAAGACCATAATTGGATTATGGCCTCGATGTGAGATTTTGTATAAGACCATGTCAGGGACATGGCATCGATATGATATTTCATGTAAGACCCTATTGGGGGTATGATGTTGATTCGATACTATATGTATGAGATTTAAGAGTGTTCTTTAGCATTTTGAATAATTCAACAGGTATGTTGAAAATGAGAAAGTATGTGGTTATACCATGAGAGGTACAGGTATGTGCCAGAACTCAATTGAGGTGAATTCGGTATATGATGAAACCATGGTGAGTTATGTGTAAATGATGCATCCTGATTGCATATGTTATATTTATTAATGCATTGCGTGAATGCAAATGATTATTTTAGAAATCTATTTAAAAATGATAGAGTGTGAGGATATTCTTGGATGAACATTCGAAACAGGAAAAAGGTGTGTGGATAAATATCCGTGAATGTGTAATCAATGGTGGGCTGTGTGCGTTACCACCTTTTTATTTGTTACCGATGGGCTGTGTGCAATACCATCATGCTTATTATTAAATGGTGGGCTATGTGCGATACCACCTTATAAATTATTAAATGGCGGGCTGTGTGAGGAACCACCGAGAGTTGGTATTATGCCGAATGGATCATTGAGAAATTACTTAAGTATATGTGTCATGGATTTTTTTGATGATGGATGCAGGGATTATGTGCTAATAAATGAGAGTACTATAATTGTAACATGGTTAGAATGTGGTAAGAGACGGAATGAGTAAGCCTTATGAATGATATAGTGGGAAACCATGAGTTTAAGAGTAAATCTCATTATAATGCCTTTGTGGTTGAGTAAAATCAATGAATGTCAATAGTTGATTATTATTTGCATATGAACTTACTAAGCAATACTGCTTACTCCTCTTCCTTTCCTATCTCTTATAGGTTAACTTAACTAGCTCGGGTTGGAAACCATGAGATACTTTCACACTATCGAAAGCGACACTTGGGTATGAGATTCAAGTCTTCTTGAAATATGGCATGTATAGGGATCTTATTTTGGTTTAATTAAGTCATAGTTAAAGTAGCCAAATGTGTTGGCTTAAAAGAGTTTGTGGATTGGTTGTGTGCAGCCATAGATGATGGCTCAAGTCGATTGTAATTTTACTAGTAATAGCTCTCTCTCGTATATGGGGTGAAGATTTAATTTTCATGATTCAAATGTGATAATTCAAGAGTTATAATTAATGATTTGAAAATGTTATGCGATGATGCGTGAATGTGTGCAAGTGAGGGTGGCTAAATGGCTTGGAAAATAGCCTTGAATTGGTCCACACGGGTAGACACACGGGCGTGTGTCTAAACCGTGTGAGACACACGGTCAGCCCCATGGTTTTGTGACCAGGCCGTGTGTCCCCTAAATGTTGGTATTGCAAGTCAGTGTCGACCACGGGCTAGCTACACGGGCGTGTGTCTAGGCCGTGTGCCCCATATGAGGTTGCTGACGTCACAAATAGAATACCCAGGTTTTTACACACGGGCGAGGACACGGGCGTGTCTAGGTCGTGTGGAGCACACGGGCCAAGAACACGGGCGTGTGTCCGGCCGTGTGAAAACCCCTGTAGGTTCGAAAATAAAATAATTCTACTCGGGTATGGAGCATGGGTGTGTGATATGTCACACGGGCGTGCCCCACTCTACACACGGGCGTGTGGCCCAGTTTTTATGCCAAAATTTTCTAAGTGTTTAAAAGTTTCGGTTTGGTCCCAAAGCATCTCGGGTTTAAGTAAAGGGTCTCGTAGACCCATAATAGGGACGTTACGATTGTAAATGAAAAAGTTTTAAATTGGAACAAATTTTATAGCCCAAAGTCGAATGCTCAAGCAAGTCAAGTCCAGTAATGCCTCGTACCCGGTTCCGGAGTTGAATACGGGTAAGGAGTGTTACATCGTCACACTATCCAACCATCACTTTGGTACTTTTGAGCTTATGGTTTGGTCATATGGCATGTATAGGAATATGGTCATTTTGATAAGTATTTTGGTAGTGACTTTTTCCATTTGAGTTAGTTTATGAATGCCTATATTTTGGTTTGTATATATAGCCATGTGAGTTGGCTTATATAAATGATTTTGATGATGTATATAAGTGTGCAAATGACCTTTGTTTTGAGTTTGGTAATTGTCCTATAAATGCTAATTGTGATGGGTAGATTTTGAATTAGTATTTGAAGTATGAAATAGCCCATGTTTAATGAATGATATGTTGGTGATATTAGGTAAATAAATGTACGTTTGGATGTGTCCATATTGATGAATTGAGATTGTGAATATTGGTTTGTTTTGAAAGACATGTTGGGGTATAGTGTGTATTGTATTTGTTGGTATTGAAATGGTATGAAAAATGTTTGATTGAGGTTGTTTAAAATGCTTATAAGTATTATGTTTTGGTGACTTTGAAATTGGTATAGGTGTGCATAAGTTTGGGTGGAAAATTGGCTTGGGAAAATAGCCTATTTTTGTCCACACGAGCAGAGAGACGGGCGTGTGTCTCAGCCGTGTGTGACACACGGTCATGTTACACGACCGTGTGTCCCCTGGTGCTAAAATTGAATTGAAGTCAGTATGCTCCACACGGTCTCACATACGGGCGTGTGATCGGCCGTGTGGCATAAGTTAGTATACCCCTAATTTGCACATGGTCTAGCACACAGGCATATGACTTGGCCGTGTTGCATAAGTCAGTATACCCTACAAGTTTGGCATGGCCTAGCACACGGCTTAGCACACGAATGTGTGTGGCCACTTCGAAGGGAACACGGGCTAAACACACGGGAATGTGGTTGGCCGTGTGGCCCAAGTCAGTAAGCTCACTTGTTTGGACATGGGGTAGGACACGGGCTGGGACACGGCCATGTGCTCCCATTTCGAATGTCCACACGGCCTGGACATGAGCGTGTCTGGTGGCCGTGTGAGACACACGGTCTGGCGACACGGGCATGTGTCCCCTATTTTGAGAAAAATTTTCTAAGTGTTGAAAAATTTCCCGGGTTATCGGTTTAGGCTCGAACCACTCCCAATGCATGTTTAGGGCCTCGTAGGCTCGTACTAGAAACATATTGATTGAGATTGATTGATGAATGTTTGAATTGATAAAATGTATGCTAAAGGTATGTATAATTTTATTATAAGTTGGGTAATGCTCCGTAACCCTATTTCGGCGTTGAATACGGGTGAGGGGTGTTACATTTATTGGTATTAAAGCTACGGTTTAGCCGATTCTTGGACTAACATAACATGTGTGAGAGTCTAGCTATACATGTCATATATAAACTGTGATAGTGTGATGACTCCTGAAATTTTAAGATGTGTTTTCATATAGCAAATGGATCCCAATCGAGCCATAGCTGATGAGGTTGAAAGTAATGCGCATGCTCCCGCTCAAGGGACAACGCCGTCTGATTCTAGACCCATAACGGGCAGCTGAGGGGGAGAGGCTAAAGAAGCCTTCTTCCATATGATGAACGTGTGGTTCAAACAATATATCCGAGCGAACCTGGCTGCTCAACAACCTCTACCCCTTCCTAATCCCCAACCTATATCCGTAGCTCCTCAAGTTGTGGAACATCAAAGACTGAATAAGCCGCTGGTTGATAAAATTCGTAAGTACGGGGCCAAAGAGTTCAGAGCTACCGTTGATGATGATCCAGAGAAAGATGAATTTTGGTTTGAAAGCAATATTCGGGTATTCGATGAACTTTTGTGCACACCAGTTGAATGTTTGAAGTGTGCCATTTCCTTGTTGAGAGACACAGCATATCAATGGTGGAATACCTTAGTGTCTGTAGTACCGAGAGAGCGAGTGACTTGGGTATTCTTTCAGACTGAGTTCCTAAAGAAATATATAAGTCAGAAATTCCTTGATCAAAAGCATAAAGAGTTTCTAGAGTTGAAACAGGGCCAAATAACTGTGACAGAGCATGAAAGAGAATTTGTACAGTTGAGCAAGTATGCTCGGGAATATGTTTCTACTGAAGAAATCATGTGCAAGTAGTTCGTTGATGGGTTGAACGAGGATATTAAACTTCTGGTTGGAATCTCAGAATTGAAAGAATTTGTTGTTTTGGTCGACAGAGCTTGAAAAGCCGAAGAACTTAGCAAAGAAAAGAGAAAAGCTGATTCAGAGGTAAGAGATTCGAGGAAGAGATCGATGAGTAAACCTTATCATTCCTCGTCAAAGAAATCAAGAGATTATTTTAACCGATATTATTTTAACCTATCGACCACTTCAGCGGGATATTCCAATAGAGATCGCGGAAAGTAATACACCAGTTCTAAAGCTCAAGCTACATCGGTATCGAGTGTTGGTAATGTGAAAGACATCAAACCCGAGTGTCAACAATGTAGAAGACGGCATTTAAGATTGTTGGTTGAAAAATAATAATAGAGCTTGTTACAGTTGTGGTTCACGAGATCATTTTATCTGAGATTGTCCCGAGTTAAATGAAAAAGATAAATCTCAGAATGCAAGACAAGCAATACAGCTAATCGAGGGAGGCCGCCAAGAAATGCAGGAAATACAAGTGGTAATCGTGGTACAATGAGAGATTCTACAGTGAGATCTGAGGCCAGAGTACCTACTAGAGCTTACGCTATTCGCGCTCGCGAAGATGCGTCATCACCAGATGTCATTACCGGTACATTTTCTCTTTACGACACTAATGTTATTGCATTGCTTGATCCTGGATTGACTCATTCGTATATATGTATGAATTTGGTGTCTAATAAGAGTTTGCTTGTTGAGTCTACTCAGTTTGTGACTAAAGTATCGAACCCCTTAGGCAAGTATGTTCTAGTTGATAAAGTATGCAAGAATTGTCCTTTACTGACTCGGGGTTACTGTTTTTCGGCTGACTTGATGCTTTTACCATTTGATGAGTTCGATGTGATTCTGGGTATGGATTGGTTGACTCTGCACGATGCCATTGTGAATTGTAGACGAAAGACTATTGAACTGAAATGTCAGAACAGTGAAATTCTTCGAATTGAATCTGATGAGTCGGGTGGATTGCCTATAGTGATTTCATCAATGTCGGCTCAGAGATATGTGAGAAAAGGTTGTGATGCATATCTAGCATATGTTTTAGATACTAAAGTGTCTGAAATGAAGATTGAATCGGTGCCTGAAGTTTGTGAATATCCGGACGAATTTCTAGAAGAATTGCCTGGGTTGCCACCAGTCAGAGAGGTTGAGTTTTCTATTGAGTTAGTACCGGGAACTTCACCGATATCTATAGCTCCGTATAGAATGACTCCGACAGAGTTGAAAGAGTTGAAAACTCAGTTGCAAGAGTTAACAGATAGAGGTTTTGCACGACCGAGTTTTTCGCCCTGGGGTGCGCCAGTATTGTTTGTTAAGAAGAAAGACGGGTCCACTGAGAATGTGTATTGATTATCGTCAGCTCAACAAGGTTACGATAAAGAACAAGTACCCGTTGTCGAGAATAGATGATTTATTTGATCAGTTGAAAGGTGCAACTGTGTTTTCAAAGATTGACTTGAGATCTAGCTATTATCAGTTGCGAGTTAAAGACTCAGATGTGCCGAAAAATGCGTTCAGAACGAGGTACAGACACTATGAATTCCTTGTTATGCCTTTTGGACTAACTAATGCTCCTGCTATTTTTATGGATTTGATGAATCGGATCTCTGGACCGTATTTATATAGATTTTTTGTTGTGTTCATTGATGAAATTCTGATCTATTCACGAGATGAGACTGAGCATGCCGAACATTTGAGGATTGTGTTGCATACCTTGAGAGATAAGCAATTGTACGCTAAATTTAGAAAATGTGAGTTCTGGCTCCGAGAAGTTGGATTTTTGGGACACATTGTTTCTGCGGAAGGTATAAGAGTTGATCCGAGTAAGATTTTTGCAGTTATTGACTGGAAACCACCTAGAAATGTATCCGAGGTCAGAAGCTTTCTGGGATTGGCTGGTTACTATCGACATTTTGTAAAAGGATTATCGATGATTGCTACACCGATGACCAGACTGCTACAGAAAAATGTTAAGTTTGAATGGTTCGAGAAATGTCAACAAAGTTTCGATCAATTGAAAGTATTGTTAACTGAAGCACCAGTGTTGGTTCAACCTGAGTCGGATAAAGAATTTGTGATTTACAGCGACGCGTCATTGAACGGTTTGGGTTGCGTGTTGATGCAAGAGGGAAAAGTGATAGCTTTTACTTCCAGACATTTGAAGCCACATGAAAAGAACTATCCGCCGCATGATTTAGAATTGGCTGCTATAGTTTTCGCATTGAAAATTTGGCGACATCATTTGTACGGTGAATGCCACATCTTTACCGATCATAAAAGCTTAAAGTATATTATGACTCAGAAAGATTTGAATTTGCGACAACGGAGATGGCTCGAGCTACTAAAAGACTATGAGTTAGTAATCGATTATCACTCGGGGAAAGCAAATGTGGTCGCGGATGCTTTGAGTAGAAAATCGTTGTTTGCCTTAAGAGCAATGAATACTCAATTGACACAATATCTGATGATGGCTCGATTCTAGCTGAGTTAAAAGCTAAACTAGTATTTCTTTAGCAAATTTGCGAAGCTCAGAAATGTGATAGTGATTTGCAAGCTAAAAGAGTGCAATGCGAGTCGACTAGTGATACAGAGTACCAAATAGGATCCGATGATTGTTTGATGTTCCGAGATAGAATCTGCGTACTGAAAAATCCAGAGTTGATTCACAAAATTTTACACGAAGCACATAGTGGTTGTTTATCCGTTCATCCCGGAAGTACTAAAATGTACAATGATTTGAAACAACTGTATTGGTGGTCAGGTATGAAACGTGACATTTCTGATTTTGTAGCGAGATGTTTAATGTGTCAGCAAGTTAAAGCTGAACATCAAGTGCCATCAGGTTTACTTCAGCCTGTGATGATACCAAAGTGGAAATGTGACAGAGTTACGATGGATTTCGTATTGGGATTGCCTTTGTCTCTGAAAAATAAAGATGCTATTTGGGTTGTCGTTGATCGATTAACAAAATCAACACATTTCATCCCGGTACGTACTGATTATTCCCTCGATAGATTAGCTGAATTGTACATTGCTGAGATCGTTAGATTGCATGGGGTACCAGTTTCGATTATTTCGGATAGATATCCGAGGTTCACGTTGCGGTTTTGGAAGAAATTGCAAGAAGCTCTGGGCACGAAGTTGAATTTCAGTACAGCTTTTCATTCGCAAACCAACAGTCAGTCTGAGAGAGTAATTCAGATTCTCGAAGATATGCTCTGATGTTGTGTTTTAGAGTTCGAAGGAAACTGGGAGAAATATTTGTCACTGGTTGAATTTACATATAATAACAGCTTTCAATCGAGCATAAAGATGGCACCGTATGAAGCATTGTATGGTCGTAAATGCCGAACTCCATTGTACTGGACTGAACTTAGCGAGAAACAAATTCACGGGATTGATTTGGTTAGAGAAACTGAAGAGAAAGTAAAAGTAATTCGCGATTGTTTGAAAGCAGCTTCAGATCTTCAGAAATCATACGCACATTTGAAACGAAAAGATATAGAATTTCAAATCGGTGACAAAGTATTTTTGAAAGTAGCTCCGTGGAAGAAAATACTTCGTTTCGATCGTAGAGGCAAGTTGAGTCCGCGTTTCATCGGGCCGTATGAGATTATTGAATGAATAGGGCTAGTGGCATATCGAATAGCTTTACCATCAGAGTTAGAAAAGATCCATAATGTGTTTCACATATCGATGTTGCACCGATATAGATCTGATCCATCCCGTGTGATTTCTCCGTCAGAGATCGAAATTCAACCTGATATAATATACAACGAAGAACCAATCAAAATTTTGGCTCGAGAGGTTAAAGATCTGAGAAATAAATGCATAGCTTTAGTGAAAGTCCTGTGGCAACGTCATGGTGTTGAAGAGGCTACGTGGGAGCCTGAGGAAGCTATGAGAAAATAGTACCCTAACCTATTCACTAGTAAGATTTTCGGGGACGAAAATCCCTAAGGGGGAGAGTTGTAACAGGCCATTTTTTGTCAAATCAGAACAGTGGTTTTGGGACCACAAATCTGAGGTCAAAATATTTATTTTATTATTATTTTAATGTTTATAGTATGATTGAGTGATTGTGTAAAAATTTCGTTAAGAAATCTTATCGTTTGAATGGTCAATTTGATAAAAAGGACTAAATCGCGTAAAGCGTAAAACTTGAGTTCTAATAGCTAAAGGTGTCTAATAGCTATAGAACCTTAAATTTAAGGTCCTTATGTGGTAATTAACCCATTTTTGAGATAGTGGATGATAGTGGAGTTGTATTTGGTGTAATTACTAATGTTTTTAAAGGTTAATTTTGGTAATTGATAATTAAAATAAATAAAACAAAATCACATTTTATTAGTTATCATCTTCCCTAACCGAATTTGACAAGAAGTGTAACACCCCTAACCCGAAACCGTCGCTGGAATAGGGTTAAGAGGCATTACTGATCAATCAAAACATTACACATCCATTTCACAACACTTAGTCATTCATCCATCAAACATATTCATTATCAAACATAAGGTCCCTTATTGAGGTCTATGAGACCTTAAACACATGTTAGAAAGTGTTCGAGACTAAACTGAACACTTATGAAAATTCTCAGAAATTTAAAACTTTATATCAAGTATCCCAACCAATAACTTAATGGCCTCGTTCAGTCCTTCTATGAAGCGTTTACACATAGTAGCTTCAGTCAAAACACATTCTCTCGCGTATTGACTCAGTCTCACAAATTCTCGCTAGTACTCAGTAACTGACAAACGGCCCTGTTTCAGTTCTAGGAACTTTTTACGTTTCTGATCAATGAAGCGTTGACTGATATACTTCTTTCTAAACTCAACTTGAAAGAAATCCCAGATGATTCTCTCTCTCGGAACCACGGATATCAATGTTTTCCACCAATTATAAGCCGTATCTCTCAACAAGGAAACTGCACATTTGATACATTCATCAGTAGTCAACGACATCTCATTGAATACTCGAATTGTATTCTCAAGCCAAAACTCAGCTCGCTCAGCATCGTCATCAGTTGTGGCCTTAAACTCTTCGGCCCCATACTTTCGAATCTTATCCACAGGAGGTTTATTTAATCGAATCGGATCTACAACTTGTGGCACAACCGGTACTTGTGGGGGTGGAGGTTGTGGAGTAGCTGGATTCGTTCGAACGAACTCTGAAAACCAATCACTCATAATTCAAAGGAAGGCTTGTTTAGCCTCTCCTTCCTCACTATTATCATTCGGCCTAGATGTGGCGTAGCATCCCCCCGGGAGCGAGCGCGCGTTACTCTCTCGTCGTCGAAACTATTCGATCGGGATCCATTACTATATGAAAACACATTTATAACTGTCAGGATTCATCACACTATCGTAATTTCATATATGACATGTATAGCTAGACTCACACACGCTACGTTAGTTCGAGAATCGACTAAACCGTAGCTCTGATACCAATAAATTGTAACACCCCTAACCCGAAACCGTCGCCGAAATAGGGTTAAGAGGCATTACCGATCAATCGAAACATTACACATCCATTTCACAACACTAAGTCATTCATCCATCAAACATACTCATTATCAATCATAAGGTCCCTTATTGAGGTCTAAGAGACCTTAAACACATGTTAGAAAGAGGTCGGGACTAAACCGAACAATTATGAAAATTCTCAGAAATTTAAAACTTTTCTAAGTTTCATGGGTTACACGCCCGTGTGGGCAGGCCGTGTGCCTCCCACGGCTATTAGACACGCCCATGTGTCTCCCCCGTGGTCGAACCTGACTTAACTCCACGGCCACCAAGCACGCCCGTGTACCTTGGCCGTGGTCGATCCTGACTAAACCACACGGCTATTAGGCACGCCCGTGTGCCATGGCCGTGCACTCTTAGCTAAATACTGACTTACAACCACAGTCATCAAGCACGTCCGTGTGCCACAACCGCGTGACAAAACAGGCCATTTGCAAGGCCAAAATGCCACCCACATTAGGGTCCTGCCTACAAGCATCAATACAATACCAAATCAAGCTTACAAATGCCTTCAATCATACCATTTCATGCATTATTCATTCACAAACTAATCCATTTACTTCCATGCTTATTATCATCACCACAAAAGCTATTCAAAATGACAATTTTACAATTCAATATGCATATACCAAATTCATGAACTATCTTCAACCACATCCTTTCATCAACCACACCATCATGAGATATACCATTTCCATTAATCATTAATAAGTTCAACAACATTGAACTTCCAAGCCAACTCACATGGCAAGGATTAAACATTTCAAGACATATCTTAACTACTAGCCTATACATGCCATAATTCAACTATATACATCTTTCCAAAAGTACCAAAATAGATTGCCGATAGTGTGATAGAGATGCTGATGATTCCCGAATCCGAGCTAGCTTTACTGACACTGAAAAGCAGAGAAATAAATCACACAGTAAGCTTTCAAAGCTTAGTAAGTTTGTGACATAATACAATTAACTCATTAAACTGAATCAATCTACAAATTAAAACATCACATAGATAATTTACTTATGATACACAAACTCAACCATGTCTAATCTTCACATAGCATTCCATTCATCTACATCCAAATTCACCAACCACATAGGTTTCATACATATCATCATTCATAGCCAATAATCCAATTCAACCATTTATGAAATCATACACAATCTCATCAACCACAAAGGTTCAATACGTACCTTTATCAGCACATAGTTACTCATCCACCATGCTACTCAATTTCTCGATATTACCTCTCGTTCAACCTTTGCTATTCCTTTGATTTGTTCGCACACTTAGTGCCGATTCCATAACCGAAACATAATTGTCATCGCACACTTAGTGCCAATATGATAAGCCGAACTTATATCGGTATCGCACACACAGTGCCAATACAATAAGTCGAAGCTTCTATCTTTTCGCACACTTAGTGCCATCTATTTCCATTCCGCACATAGCATTTCTAATTTCATAATTACGTATATATATATATATATTCATTCAATTCACATCACATAGATATAATTTAACAACTAGTATTATATCCGAACTTACTTCAGACGTCGAAATACCGAAACGGTCGATTAACCGAGCACTTTGTCTTTGCCACGATCACAATCCAAACCTCTCTTTTCTTGGTCTATACACATTAAAATTCAGTCCATTCAATCACCAATTCATCCAATTTAATCAACACACACTTATTCAGGGCATTTTACAAAATAGCCCTCACATTTTCACATTTCGACAATTTAGTCCCTATTTCATAAAATCATCAAATACACACAATTTCATATCACATATACTTAGCCGAATTCTTCCGATGCTAATACAAGCCCACTCATTTCATTCATTTCACATTTCAGTCCCTCAATTTATACTTTTCTCAATTTAGCCCAAATTACTTAATTTCACTAAAAATTCAAATACAAAATATGTTCATCCTTCACATATCTTCCAAATTCCACCATCAAACATCCAAGAACTCACATGTTCATCAATGGCACATTTCAAAAACATCATCAATTCACAAAATTTAAGCATGGGTTTTTTAGAGCACAAAGCAATGATTGCAAAAACGTAGAAATTATCAAAAACCAAATACAAAATGCTTACCAATTAAAGCTTTCAAGTGCCGAACCTAGCTAGCCCTTATTCTTTTCTTTTTCTTTAAATTTTCGGTGAAGGATGAACAACCATCCACTATCTTATGTTTTATTTTAATATATTATAACTTATAACATAGATTTTTAACTTTTATAATTAATAAATATTTATAAACTATATATATTAATCATAATGTCATCCACTATCATTATCTTTTGGCAATTTACAACATAAAACCCCCAATTTATAAAGACAACAACAATTAGGCACTTTAACAATCAGCACCCAACTTTTACATTTTATGCGATTAAATCCTTTTTCATAATTGAACACACAATCAATAAAATCTTCACACAGAAATTTCACACAGGCTAAATCATATATGGTAAACTCAGAAAATAATAATATTAAAATATTATTCTGACCTCGGATTTGTGGTCTCAAAACCACTGTTCCGACTAGGTTCTAAATCGGGTTGTTACAACTCTCCCCCCTTAGGGATTTTTGTCCCCGAAAATCTTACCAGTGAATAGGTGTGGATAATGCTCTCTCATAATATTATTAGGCTCCCACGTAGCCTCTTCTACTCAGTGTTTGTGTCACAACACTTTCACTTTCTGTTCAGTCTCTTTTATCAAATTAATCCCGTAAATTTCATTTTCATGCAGCTCAGTTCAATACAATGGAGTTCAGCATTTTCGACCTTAAAGAGCCTCATATTGCATCTTTCTTTCTCGAAGATAAAGGTAATCCTGACACAAAGTCCATTGTAATCCTTTTCCATTTCCACTCAGGAATCATAATCGGTTGTAACAATCCGGACGGAACCTGATGTTCAGCTTTAACTTACTGACAAATTAAACATTTCGACACAAAGTCATAGATGTCCCATTTCATACCATGCCGCCAATAAAACTATTTCAAATCATTATACATTTTCGTACTCCCCGGGTGAACAGTTAAACGACTTTTGTAAGCTTCATTCAAAATTAACTGAATCAACTCTGACTTCTTCGGAATACAAATCCGATATCTAAATCTCAGACAATCATCACTATCAACTCGAAATTCTGAATCAATATTCAATTCACACTGAGTTCATTTAGCCATCATTTCAACATCACTTTTCTGAGGATCACAATTCTGACGTACAAACCTCAGCTTTACTTTCAACTCGGCCAAACCCATACTATCATCATATAGATTTATCTGAATACTCATAGTTCGCAAAACACATAATGATTTTCGACTCCAGGCATCAGCTACAACATTAGCTTTACCCGGGTAGTAATCTATCACAAGCTCGTAGTCTTCCAACAATTCAAACCATCTTCTTTATCGCAAATTCAATTCTTTGTGAGTCATCAAGTACTTTAAACTCTTATGATCGGTATAATATGGCATTTCTCACCAAAAAGATAGTGACGCCAAATCTATAACACAAACACGATCACGGCTAATTCAAGGTCGTGCGTCGGGTAGTTCTTTTCATGCGGCTTTAACTGCCTCGTAGCATAAGCAATGACTTTGCCTTCTTGCATCAGCACACAACCCAAACCATTTAATGATGCATCACTCTAAATTATAAACTCTTTACCCGATTCAAATTGAACTAACACTGGTGCTTCTGTCAACAACACTTTTTAACTGTTCAAAACTCTGTTGGCACTTTTCTGACCACTCAAATTTAACATTTTTCTGTAGCAACTTTGTCAACGGAGTCGCAATCATCAAGAAGCCTTTCACTAACCGTCTATAATATCCCGCTAGTCCCAGAGAACTACGGACTTCAAACACATTTCTCGGAGGCTTCTATTCTAAAATAGCAGAGAGTTTACTCGGATCAACTCGTATTCCTGCAGTTGGCACAATATGCCCCAGAAAACCAACCTCACCCAACCAAAATTCACATTTGCTAAACTTAGCATACAACTGTTTCTAACGCAGAGTTTGTAGCACAATTCTCAAATGCTTGGCATGATGCGTCTCATCACATTAGTAAATCAAAATATCATCAATGAACACCACAACAAAACAATCCAAATACAATCTGAATATCTGATTCATCAGATCCATAAACACTGCAGGAGCATTTGTTAATCCGAAAGGCATCACTAAGAATTCATAATGTCCGTACCTCGTTCTAAAAGCAGTTTTTGGCACATCAGATTATTTAACTCTCAACTGATAGTAGCCCGATCTCAAATCTATTTTTGGAAAACACTGTAGCTCCTTTCAGCTGATCAAACAAATCATCAATACATGGCAACGGATACTTATTCTTTACCGTCACCATGTTCAACTGTCGGTAGTCAATACACATCCTCATAGTGCCGTCTTTCTTTTTTACAAACAAGACCGGAGCACCCCAAGGCGAGAAACTCGGTCGTGCAAATCCTCTATTTGTCAATTCTTGCAACTGAGATTTCAACTCTTTCAATTCAGTCGGTGCCATTCTATATGGAGTTATCGAGATAGAAGTCGTCCTTGGCACTAATTCAATTCCAAATTCAACTTCTCGTATTAGAGGTAATCCCGGTAACTCTTCAGGAAATACATCTAAAAACTCACAAACCACAGGTACCAATACAACTTTCTTTTCTGACACTTTTGTATCAATCATATATGCTAAATAAGCTTCACAACCCTTTTCTCACAAAGTTCAAAGCTTTCATCGCAGATACAACAGCTGGTAATCCTTTCACATCACTAGATTCAATGCGAACCACCTCACCATTCTGGCTTCTCAATTCAATACTCTTTCTTTTACAATTAACGATAGCATTAGACAGATTGAGCCAATCCATACCCAGAATTATATCAAATTCATCGAACGGTAGCAACATCAAATTAGCCGAAAAATATATATCACGAAACATCAATGGACAATTCTTTCACACCTTATCCACCAAGACACACTTGCCTAAGGGGTTTGATACTCTAACCAAAAATTCAGTAGACTCAACAGGTAGAGTCTTATTTGATATTAGACTCATACACACATATGAATGAGTAGAATCTGGATCTATCAATGCTATCACATCAGTATCAAACAGAGTAAAAGTACCAGTTATGACGTTTGGAGATGATGCTTCCTCTCGTGCACGTATAGCATAAGCTCGGGCAGGTGCTCTCACCTCCGATCTCACAGCTGTATCAATAGTCCCTCTCTGGCTTCCGCTCACATTTCCAGTGTTTCTGGGTGGTCTACCCTTAGCCATCGTGTTACTTGATCTCACATTCTGAACATTTTCTTCTTCAGCAAACTTTGGACAATATCTAATGAAGTGATCTCGTGATCCACATTTATAGCAAACTCTATTGTTGTACTTGCTCCAACATTCTCCCACATGTCGTCTTCCACACTGTCTACACTCAGGCTTGTTTCTTTTAACACTACCAGCACTTAGTTCTATTGGAGCTTGAGTTCTCGGACCAACACTTAGTCTTGCACGATCTCTATCCAAATGTCCAAATGAAACATTTGATTGGTTGCTTGCATATTTAAATCTCTTCGTCGAAGGTTGAGAAAACTTATTCATCGATCTTTTTCTTTCATCACAAGCTACAGAATCAGCTTTCTTCTTTTCTTTACTGAGCTCCTCGGCTTTACATGCTCTTTCAACTAACACAACAAATTCATTTATATCAATTATCCCAACCAATAACTTAATGGCCTCGTTCAGTCCTTCTATGAAGCGTCTACACATAGTAGCTTCAGTCGAAACACATTCTCTCGCGTATTGACTCAGTCTCACAAATTCTCGCTCGTACTCAGTAACTGACAAACGACCCTGTAAGTTCTAGGAACTCTTTACGTTTCTGATCAATGAAGCGTTGACTGATATACTTCTTTCTAAACTCAACTTGAAAGAAATCCCAAGTGATTCTCTCTCTCAGAACCACGGATATCAATGTTTTCCACCAATTATAAGCCGTATCTCTCAACAAGAAAACTGCACATTTGATACACTCATCAGTAGTCAACGACATCTCATCGAATACTCGAATTGTATTCTCAAGCCAAAACTCGGCTCCCTCAGCATCGTCATCAGTTGTGGCCCTAAACTCTTTAGCCCCATACTTTTGAATCTTATCTACAAGAGGTTTATTTAATCGAATCGGATCTACAACTTGTGGCACAACAGGTACTTGTGGGGGTGGAGGTTGTGGAGCAGCTGGATTCATTCGAACTAACTCCGAAAACAACTCACTCATCATTCAAAGGAAGGCTTGTTTAGCCTCTCCTCCCTCACTATTATCATTCGGCCTAGATGTGGCCGGCGCTGTCCCTTGAGCGGGAGCAGGCGTATTACTCTCTATGTCGTCAGCAACTACTCAATCGGGATCCATTACTATATGAAAACACATTTATAACTGTCAGGATTCATCATACTATCGCAATTTCATATATGACATGTATAGCTAGACTCACACACGCTACGTTAGTCTGAGAATCGACTAAACCATAGCTCTGATACCAATAAAATGTAACACCCCTAACCCAAAATTGTCGTCGGAATAGGTTAAGAGGCATTACCGATCAATCGAAACATTACACATCCATTTCACAACACTAAGTCATTCATCCATCAAACATACTTATTATCAATCATAAGGTCCCTTATTGAGGTCTATGAGACCTTAAACACATGTTAGAAAGAGGTCGGGACTAAACTGAACACTTATGAAAATTCTCAAAAATTTAAAACTTTTCTAAGTTTCAGGGGTTACACGCCCGTGTGGGCAGGCCGTGTGCCTCCCACGGCTGTTAGACACGCCCATGTGTCTCCCCCGTGGTCGAACCTGACTTAGCTCCACGGCCACCAAGCACGCCCGTGTACCTTGGCCGTGGTCGATCCTGACTAAACCATACGGCTATTAGGCACGCCCGTGTGCCATGGCCGTGCACTCTTAGCTAAATACTGACTTACACCCATGGTCATCAGGCACGCCCGTGTGCCACAACCGTGTGGCAAAACAGGCCATTTGCAAGGCCAAAATGCCACCCACATTAGGGTCATGCCTACAAGCATCAATACAATACCAATTCAAGCTTACAAATGCCTTCAATCATACCATTTCATGCATTATTCATTCACAAACTAATCCATTTACTTCCATGCTTATTATCATCACCACTAAAGCTATTCAAAATGACAATTATACAATTCAACATGCATATACCAAATTCATGAACTATCTTCAACCACATCCTTTCATCAACCACATCATCATGAGATATACCATTTTCATTACTCATTAATAAGTTCAACAACATTCAACTTCCAAGCAAACTCACATGGCAAGGATTAAACATTTCAAGACATATCTTAACTACTAGCCTATACATGCCATAATTCAACTATATACATCTTTCCAAAAGTACCAAAATAGATTGCCGATAGTGTGATAGAGATGCTGACAATTCCCGGATCTGAGCTAGCTTTACTGACATTACAAAGCAGAGAAATAAATCACACAGTAAGCTTTCAAAGCTTAGTAAAGTCGTGACATAATACAATTAACTCATTAAATTGAATCAATCTACAAATTAAAACATCACATAGATAATTTACTTATGATACACAAACTCAACCATGTCTAATCCTCACATAGCATTCCATTCATCTACATCCAAATTCACCAACCACATAGGTTTCATACATATCATCATTCATAGCCAATAATCCAATTCAACCATTTATGAAATCATACACAATCTCATCAACCACAAAGGTTCAATACGTACCTTTATCAGCATATAGTTACTCATCCACCATGCTACTCAATTTCTCGATATTACCTCTCGTTCAACCTTTGCTATTCCTTTGATTTGTTCGCACACCTAGTGCCGATTCGATAACCGAAACATAATTTTCATCGCACACTTAGTGCCAATATGATAAACCAAACTTATATCGGTATCGAACTCACAGTGCCAATACAATAAGTCGAAGCTTCTATCTTTTCGCACACTTAGTGCCATCTATTTCCATTCCGCACATAGCATTTCTAATTTCATAATTACGTATATATATATATATTCATTCAATTTACATCTCATAGATATAATTTAACAACTAGTATTATATCCGAACTTACTTCGGACGTCGAAATACCGAAACGGTCGATTAATCGAGCACTTTGTCTTTGCCTCGATCACAATTCAAACCTCTCTTTTCTTGGTCTATACACATTAAAATTCAGTCCATTTAATCACCAATTCATTCAATTTAATCCGGACACACTTATTCAGGGCATTTTACAAAATAGCCCTCACATTTTCACATTTCGACACTTTAGTCCCTATTTCATAAAATCATCAAATACACACAATTTCATATCACATATACTTAGCTGAATTCTTCCCATGCTAATACAAGCCCACACATTTCATTCATTTCACATTTTAGTCCCTTAATTTACACTTTTCTCAATTTAGCCCAAATTACTTAATTTCACTAAAATTCAAATACAAAATATGTTCATCCTTCACATATCTTCCAAATTCCACCATAAAACATCCAAGAACTCACATGTTCATCAATGGCACATTTCAAAAACATCATCAATTCACAAAATTTAAGCATGGGTTTTGTAGAGCACAAAGCAACGATTGCAAAAACATAAAAATTATCAAAAACCAAACACAAAATGCATACCAATTGAAGGTTTCAAGTGCCGAACCTAGCTAGCCCTTATTCTCTTCTTTTTCTTTAAATTTTCGGTGAAGGATGAACAACCATCCACTATCTTATGTTTTATTTTAATATATTATAACTTATAATATAAATTTTTAACTTTTATAATTAATAAATATTTATAAACTATATATATTAATCATAATGTCGTCCATTATCATTATCTTTGGGCAATTGACAACATAAAACCCCCAATTTATAAAGACAACAACAATTAGGCACTTTAACAATCAGCACACAGCTTTTAGATTTTATGCGATTAAGTCCTTTTTCATAATTGAACACACAATCAATAAAATCTTCACACGGAAATTTCACACAGGCTAAATCACATACGGTAAACTCAGAAAATAATAATATTAAAATATTATTCTGACCTCAAATTTGTGGTCTCGAAACCACTGTTCCGACTAGGGTCTAAATCGGGCTGTTACAAGAACAAAACATCCATGGAAAGCTTTTAGGTTTCGGTCACTTAGTAGCTCAATTGGTAAGTGATTTTGACTCGATTTTTAATGATTTCTATGTTTTTGAGATCGTTGCAGCTTAGTCTAGCTAGCTCAGGGACTATTTTGCAAAATTATTAAAGATTTTGAATGTTTCTCTTGATGAATATGTATGAGTTTTTGATAAACCATAATTTATACATATTTTGACCCCATGCTTGGTTTATTTTTTGGATGAATTTTCATTAGATTTGATGAATTCGATGCTTCTAATCCTTGAATTTCATGTTTTACACTCAGGAGAGCCTAGGGAGTCGAAAAGAACGATAAACGGGCCAAAAATGGGGCCTACCTTAGAAATCAACATGGCCTGGACTATCAAACACGGCAGTGTGTTACGAGCAGAATCGAACATGGCCTAGACTGTCGCACACGGGCAGACCACACGGCCGTGTATGACGAGCAGAGTCAAGCACGGCCTAAGGCTATCGACCACGGCCGTGTCACACGGGCGTGCCCCTGCCGAACCCGAGTTGAGTTCTATTCGAAAAAGGCTACTTGTGGGCTAAGAAAGGTGCTCCAAAGCTTATATAAACACCCTAGGGGATGACCTAAGAGGGATGCAGAGTAGAAGGCAGAAAATACTAGAGGACAGCCATCGGGAGCAGCTCGGAAGAAGGATCTCCATCAAGACTGAAGATCTCCTATCAATTTCTCTTGAAGTTTTTTGGGTTTTCCTATGTTTTGTTATTTTTCCTATTCTATGATGTTTCCCTCTATCAGTATGAACTAAATCCCTTAAATACCTAAGGGGATGAAACCTAAGACGGATCTTATTATTATTTGATTTATAAGATAAATACTTGTTCTTATTCTTAATTGTGAGTTCTTATTCTTGTTTTGATAATTCAGGTTATTGATTCAAGTCGAATGTGCTTATTCAGAGGAGCAAAAGTCCCTGTTTAAGAGTAGATCAACACAATTAAGCGAGTTGATTGCAACCACAGAAATAGGGCGACAAAAATCACGATTAGAGTCAAATCTAATAAGGGAATCCATAGATCGAGTTAATGCGACAATAGGGGTTTTAATTAGAAAGAGATTTCAATTAATCAACCTAGAGTCAGTTGTTTTTAGTCTTGAAAGAGATATTAACATAATTCAGGGATTTCTACGGATTAAGTCAAGTGAATAAATCGTATGAATCAAAAGTAATAAGTGAAGTCTAGGTGGATTCTTCCTTGGGTATTGCCTGTCTCATATAGTTGTCTAAAAGTATTTTCACAATTCATTCTCTGTCGTGCTTTTAATTGATTTTTAGTTTAAAAAAAGAAATCACTCCAATTCTTAGGCTAGATAATAGAAAGATAGCAATCACTAGTACTCTTGGTCCTTGTGGATACGATATTTTCGGTCTTACCATAACTATACTACAGTTTGATAGGTGTGCTTGCCTTTATTGTGATCGTAGTTAGTTAGAGACACATCAGTTTTGATGATTGATGATAGATTTTGAATGGTTGTTGATAGTTAAACAAGTTTTGTAAAGTGATTTTGAGTAAAAATACAAAATAGAGATTTATTTATGAAAATGTCAAAATGTGTGGTTAAATGTGTGAATAAATGAAAAATATGGGCTGCTAGGGACCTAATTGAAATTCGGCTAGCATGGGTTTTGATTGAATTGTGTGAATTTGTGATTTTATGAAATAAGGACTAAAGTGTAAAAATGTGAAACTTTAGTGGCAAAAGTGTAAATGTGCCTAAATGTGTGTTTTGGACTTAATTGAATAAAGTAGTGATTGAATAACCTAAATTTGATATTATATAGATCAAGAAAAGCGAAATACGGATTTAGATCGGGGGAAAAACAAAGTTTCGGATTAGTTGACTCGTATTATCGTTTTCACATCCGAGGTAAGTTCGTATGTAATAAGCATTGTTATAATTATGCTTTAAATTCTTTGATATTGGATAAATTGTGTATACGAGACTACAGTCATATTTGACGAGAATTCAACTATGTATGGCACTTAGTGTGCGATTCGAGATAGCTTCGGCTATGTATGGCACTTGGTGTGCGAGATCGAGATAGCTTCGTCTATGTATGGCACTTAGTGTGCGAGATTAAAATAGCTTCGACTATGTATTGGCACTAAGTGTGCGAGATATCGAGTATTCGATAGTATTCCGAATAGGTATGATCTCGTTACGAATTTGTACAAGTATGTACATGGAAAGTATGAGCTTCAAATAGAAGAAGTTGTGAATTTGCATATAAGCATATGATTAAGTATATGGAAGGTTTGTTTGTTATTATGAATTATATGTTATATAGTTTAAATTTGCTGATTTTTGTATTATGGTTTGTCGAGTTTATTTCATACGAGCTTACTAAGCTATAAAGCTTACTTTGTGTATTTCTTTGTGTTTTATAGTGATTTCAAAGCTAGCTCAGATTCGGGGATCGTCGGAGATATCGTCACACTATCCAACCATCACTTTGGTACTTTTGAGCTTATGGTTTGGTCATATGACATGTATAGGAATATGGTCATTTTGATAAGTATTTTGGTAGTGACTTTTGCCATTTGAGTTGGTTTATGAATGCCAATATTTTGGTTTGTATATATAGCCATGTGAGTTGGCTTATATAGATGATTTTGATGATGTATATAAGTGTGCAAGTCACCTTTGTTTTGAGTTTGGTAATTATCCTATAAATGCTAATTGTGATGGGTAGATATTGAATTAGCATTTGGAGAATGAAATAGCCCATGTTTAATGAATGATATGTTGGTGATATTAGGTAAATAAATGTATGTTTGGATGTGTCCATATTAATTAATTGAGATTGTGAATATTGGTTTGTTTTGAAAGACATGTTGGGGGTATAGTGTGTATTGTATTTGTTGGTATTGAAATGGTATGAAAGATGTTTGATTGAAGTTGTTTAAAATGCTTATAAGTGTTATGTTTTGGTGACATTGAAATTGGTATAGGTGTGCATAAGTTTGGGTGGCAAATTGGCTTGGGAAAATAGCCTATTTTTGTCCACACGGGCAGAGACACGGTCGTGTGTCTCAGTCGTGTGTGACACACGGTCATGTTACATGGCCGTGTGTGACACATGGGTGTTGAAATTGAATTGAAGTCAGTATGCTCCACACGGTCTCACACACGGGCATGTGATTGGCCGTGTGGCATAAGTCAGTATACCCCTTAATTTGCACACAGCCTAGCACACGGGCATGTGACTTGGCCGTATTACATAAGTCAGTATACCCTACAAGTTTGGCATGGCCTAGCACACAACCTGGCACACGAGCGTGTGTAGCCACTTCGAAGGGCACACGGGCTAAACACACGGGCGTGTAGTTGGCCGTGTGACCCAAGTCAGTAAGCTCACTTGTTTGGACATGGGGTAAGACACGGGTTGGGACACGGCCATGTGCTCCCATTTCGAATGTCCATACGGCCTGCGACATGGGCGTGTCTGGTGGCCGTGTGAGACACACGGTCTGGCCACACGGGCGTGTGTCCCCTGTTTTGAGAAAAAATTTCTAAGTGTTGAAAAATTTCTTGGGTTATCGGTTTAGTCCCAAACCACTCCCAATGCATGATTAGGGCCTCTTAGGCTCGTACTAGGGACATATTGATTGAGATTGATTGATGAATGTTTGAATTGATAAATTGTATGCTAAATGTATGTATAATTGTATTGTAAGTTGGGTAATGCTCCATAACCCTATTCTTGCGTTGAATACGGGTAAGAGGTGTTACAAGTTTCAACTGCAATGCATCAGTACGGCGGTTTACCGCACAGTACTACATATATGTCAACTTTGCTACATATAAATATCTGAGTGGCCTAGTCCACATTCTGGGTGTGTAGGGTCGGATGGGCTTTTCGAGGTCCTATGGGTTGTGCATGGTTGGCTGAGCATCATATAGCTCTTATGGGGTGTGAATGGGGGACGGAGAGGTGTTTGGCTGGATGGGTGGGATTGTTTTCTGACATGTGACATATCATCTGAATTTGTGTGCATATTGTTTGTCTGGTTATGAATCTTATATATATCTGACTGTACATGGTTTGGATCTTTAGTTCCTTGTTTTTACTAGGGTTTAGACTCACACTGAACTCGTGTAGCTCACCCTTTAGTGTTTCCCTTTTTCAGGTACGCTCGGTTTCTGTAGCTGGACTCGGCTCGCCAAAGGTCTTAGACAGTCGTGTCTTGATAAGGAAACATGTTTAAGAGTCTTCTTTCCGATTGCTATTTTGGTAAATGGTTTTGAATTGTAAACAGTTATAAGAACTGTGGTACGGTTTTAATTTGGGCTTTTCGTAAATGGTTTTCTTTGGACAGAATTTTTTTTGTAATAACAAGACTTTATTTCTGAGTGTTTTTACGGAACTTAAATGCTGTAATGTTTTTTCCAATTTGTTAAACTAAATTTCCCACGATCACTTCGGTGATTAATGTAAACTCCGATATTCAGTCTAAACTCCTAGGCTGGGTATTGGGTGTTACATTATGTTTAAAGTTTATACGAGATTACTAAGCATTCATTGCTTACGTAGTTATTTTCCTTTACTTTACAGATTATCGGAAGCTCGATCAGTTGGAAGTTCGTCAGAGATCTATCACACAATCCATTGGACAAATCGATAGTTTTTGAGTAATTTGGTTATGGTTTATAATGGCGTGGATAGGACGATTGTAATGGTATTATAGTGCATGTGTAAATGATGTTTTGATATGTGTAAGCTTTGGAAAGCTATATTGGTTTGGTACATCTCGACACCTTACCAAATTATGCAATGTTGATTACTTTAAAGTTCTTGTTGATATGATTCATTTAGCATGTTGATGATAGATTGAAAAATGGCTACTTGTGACATGTTTTAGTTCATAATTGAACTAAGTTATAATGTTTGAAAATGGTAGAAGGTGATTTAGTAAGTATACATTATGTAAGTTAACTATGTTGGTACTTTTGATGCCTTGTTAGTTTGGGTCATTGTGACTATATCATGTTGTATGTTCTGAATGGCTCAAATAACATGTTTTGTATTAGAATAGTAATGGTCAAATTTGATGTTTGATTTGTTAGAAGTTGAATTAGGTTCGAGGATAGAAATGAGATAAAAAAAATGCATGTTTAGGTAAGATTAAATATTCGCATTTGAGGTGCCTTGATTGACATATTGGTTGATTGATTTGGGATCATTAAATTGGTCATTATATGTAAGTTTTGGTAAGGTTTTGATGCTTTGATAATGTGTACTAAATTTTTTTAGGTGGATGCATGAAAATGTGTTGGGAATGGCTTGAATTTGGCCAATTTCATGTCCACACGGCCTGAGACACGGGCGTGTGACTCAGTCGTTGTGACACACAGCCAAGCGACACAGCAGTGTGTCTCTTGTAGGTTTAGTTGCATGCAAGTCAGGCTGTTACACGGCCTAGAACATGGCGTGGGACACGGGCGTGTGGAGCTATTTTGAGAGTTACACGGCCTGACACACAGGCGTGTGGCTTGGCCGTGTGACTCAACTCAGAGAGTTACACGGGCACAGACACGAGCTGGGACACGGTCGTGTGTCCCTATTTCGATTGTTACACAGCCTGAGACATGGGCGTGTGACCCTTACAGTTCAAATTTTCTAACTTTTTCCTGAACTTTCCGAATGATTCCAATTTAGTCCCGAATTGTTTCTAAAGTGTTTTTAAGGCATCAAAGGCTCTATTAAGGGACGATATGCATGTAGATGAATGATTTATGCTATGTTTATGTTGAGGTATGAAATGTATGTTTTTAAAGTTATGTTTTTACGGTAATGCTCTGTAATCCTATTCCGACGACGGAAATCGGGTTAGGGGTGTTGCACTTAGTTGCCAACAACCCTTATTTATGGAATATTATTTTAGTGAGTGCATTTGATTGTAAAACCTTTGTGTTGTGATTTTACAAGCTAAGTTCTCAAAGGGGGGAGAATTTAGTGGTAAGATTTCTAGTCTTTAAAGGTACAAGTGTGAGTAAATTGTCACTGGGGTATGATAGGTTTAGAACCATTGGTTGTAAGTGTTTGAAAATAATAGATACTTCTCATTGAGCTAGGCTCCACAGACATAGGGAAACCGATTTGCATGTCCTCTATAGAAGTGCCAACTTCTCCAATTACTTCTATTAATACCTAGCTTATTACCTAACAACTAATTTTAGGTCAACAATCTAAACGATGTTAACGCCAAAACTTGAATTTGGTCCAAATGCTTGGAAAAGAAATTCACTTTCACTTCTTGTAACTAGTTATTGGTAATTTTTAATTTAAATTTAAATTACAATATAAACTATTTTGAAATAATAATGTTTTATAATTTGTAGCGGAACCCAACCCGAAAATTTTGATGGTGGAAAGGGCCTAAGTCATAATGGGGGGACAACCCTGGATCCATGGTTC
Organism: Gossypium sturtianum; assembly: GCA_025698515.1. Classification (NCBI taxonomy): domain Eukaryota; kingdom Viridiplantae; phylum Streptophyta; class Magnoliopsida; order Malvales; family Malvaceae; genus Gossypium; species Gossypium sturtianum. Next base: position 105,386,205 of record CM046954.1, read on the forward strand.
TCACAATCTAATAAACTCTCTCGCTCGTGGAAACACGAGGAATACACAAAAGATAGCGTTCTTCTCAATTACTGTCACAGTTTGCCTTCATTAAGCAACACCTTCCCATCTTCACTTCTCCTACCACACACACACACACACACACAAAAAGCAGTTTAATGGCGAGATATATTTCATCCACGTAATTCAAAGATAGGTCCCATTATTAAGAACCCATCAATGGAACAAGACAAAAAAAACGCAAACTAATTCTATGGTTGTTTCTGCTCCACGTAAATTATTTAACACTAAACCATGTTTTTTCTTTATAAAGAAATTAACTCAATTATCAACTGTTGCGATCTCTTCTCTTCGCCTCTCCTGTTTCTTGCTCCTAAAACATATAGTCGCCGGCTTCGAACTTAGTTGAGAAAGATAGATGCTTAGGTTAAATGTTTATTGTTCCCTAAATATTCCTATTCCTGAACATATTAAGCTTGGGAGTAGTTATGGTTCAGGCTTACCTAAGTTCCATGGTGGACCCAAGCTGCCTCGTCGGGTTTCAGTCAGGGCGTTAAAAGATGAGATGGACGGTGGTATGAGCGGCGGCTTTCAAGGCCGGAGCTGGGAACCTGGCTTGGAAATTGAGGTCCCTTTTGAACAAAGACCGGTATGTTCTGCGCATTTACTGTAACAAAAATCTCAAAGTTCCTTTGAAAGCATGGAAAAGCTTGTGATTTGCTAGGCATACATGGATTCTGAGTCGGATGTAACATGTCTTGTAGGCTATCTAATCTATACTGTTATCAATGCATTTCTTTTATATATATATATATATATATATATATGATCATACTCACCAGCATCTGTTTGGTGAAATAGGTGAATGAGTACTCGTCTCTGAAAGATGGACCTCTGTATTCATGGGGCGAACTGGGACCAGGCCAATTTTTCCTTCGACTAGGAGGACTCTGGCTGGTAACTTTCACGGTTCTTGGAGTCCCAATAGCAGCTGCAAGCTTTAATCCTTCAACAGTAATGTTATTCAGACTCGTCATTTTCCTTAATTATTTATGTTCCAACACATATTGGAACAAGCATACCCTTAATCGAAAACATTCCGGTACGACACAGTATAATTGGTCCAAATAACGTTCTAATTCACACCTTGCAGGAACCTTTAAGATTTGTGCTTGCAGCTGGAACAGGAACTCTCTTCCTCGTGTCACTGATTGTATTAAGAATTTATCTGGTATGTTTATCTTCAAGTTTTAAGACTGTTTCAGTCATGGCCATTTGTTAATCATTCCGGTGGGTATAATTGTGTTTGCCATGTATATCTAAGAAACATGCCGGCCTCAATATGCATGTGATTTATACATGAAAAGATTATAGCTTTGCATCAACGTAGCAGTCTCATCATTTATGCAGAACGATTTTGTTTCGGTATATTCATGTGAAGTATAAACAGAAGAAGCATTTTTATTGAGACTTGAACACATTGGGGCCTTTGATTCGTTCAACTGTTTCCGTGATTAGACGGATGGAATCAAAACATAATATAACTCAAGTAGCTGTAACCATAAAAGCATGATCCATTTGAATAAATTTGAGAGGCTAAAAGTCTGGTAAGCACAGGTAAAAGCACCATAGGACTAGTTTTTAATAGTAGAAATAGATGAAATTTTTAATAGATAATCAGTTTGTTCTTTGATCTAATGTATAGAGATTAATTTGCCCATTTCTTCCGTAGAGAAGGCAAAATACAATCCGACTCCTAGTACAAGGGCCTCCATGATAATTTTACTGTTCAGCACCATAAAACTTTCCAAAATTAACGCAACAAAAGAATGACTTAGCTTGCATCTTCGTTCTTGATTTAACCGTATTGGCCCAAAGTTCGGATAATAAATTTGCTTGAACTTCAAAACATGAATATATTCCGCATGATGCAGGGGTGGAGTTATGTTGGGGATAGACTTTTGTCAGCAGTAATACCTTATGAAGAGACTGGCTGGTATGATGGTCAAATGTGGGTTAAACCACCTGAGGTTCGTAGTTTCTAAACCAAGAAAATTACAACCTTCAAACTTTCTTTTTTTCATTTTCTACAGTTGCAAATAGAACAACAAGAATGAAATTCTTCATCATACTCTTTTAAGATACACCATCAAAAGCTTTTGCAGATACAGTTTCATCAGCTCTTGTGATATCTTTTAATTCCTTTTCAATTTCCAGGTCCTGGCTCGTGACAGACTGCTGGGCTCTTATAAGGTATTATCACATTCATATTCTGATTATGAAAAAGCCATGAAAGCTTGACATTAGGAAAATGTTGGCCTCCAGGTTAAACCAGTTATCAAGTTGTTGAAGCAGACACTAGTGGGAACAGGGGCTTTGCTTGTTACATCAGTATTTCTATTTATCTTCGCTACACCAGTGGAAGATTTCTTTAAAACAGCATTTGTCACAAAGGATGCACCATCAAACGTTGTTGCTTCAAAAACCAACACAAAGTTCAACATAAGGTAACATGGATGTGACATATGTGAAGAATCAACACAAGGTTCATATTTACAGCAACACTTTCCATCTGTATATATTGTGTAGGAAAGAAGAGTTGCTTCGACTTCCGGTTGAGGTTAAGGACGATGACGATCTAGCGGCGGCTGCAGCAGAGGCTGCTGACGGAAGACCAGTGTACTGCAGGGATAGATATTATCGTGCATTAGCAGGTGGGCAGTACTGCAAATGGGAAGATCTATTGAAGTAGTTAGTTTGATTGAATTCTGGGTTTGGGGAATGGAGACCTTGAAATATCTCGGATTTTTATATGGTTAATTTGCTTTCAACATTGTAGCTAAAAGATGTAAATGCCATTTTTTTCTTTTTCTTTTTGCAATTATTACATGACATTCAGAAAGTTTAAAGAAACAGAAGGGGAAAAGAAATCCAAATGTCATGATCTGTTCATAATTACACTGTAGCGTATATAAGCCTAATTCTGCCTACTGTAAACCAAAAAGAACTCCTCCCCTACGATATAACTCTGTTATTGAATATAAATCATACAAAGTTTTTATTTTGGTAGGATGAAGTAGTTGGTATTTATTCCTTTCAATAATATCACCTATAAATATAATATACCTTACCATTAAATTTAACATTTGTTAATTATCCTGCTAAATTTCAATAATTAGAAACTCCCCCACTTTTCCAAGAATCAGTTAGATGCACTTCTTTTTTGCCTATATATTCTATATGGTGTGGATAAGTGATCCAGCAATCAGCACATTGTATCCTCAAATTCATGTTTTGAATTACGACGGTGGACATATTTTAATCATTTTTCTGAATTCAGATTATAATAATTTTAATCAATTATGATAAGAAATCAGCAAAGGTTACCTTAAAAAAAAACACCTGGTTTTTATAATATATATATATATATATATATATGATAATTAAATTGGTAAAATTTTAAATTAACTACTAAACCAAAGCTTCATTTTAATGTCTTTTATACAATTTATTAACAATTATAGTACATTTAATATTCTTAATATGATGTATTTACATGTTTAAATTTTGTTTTACTTACAATTTAATCTATTTTTCAATTTAATATTGTACATATTTCTTGTGTTATTATGATTAATTAGTTTCAAACCATATAGTTCATTGTTTATCGTATGTTATTTTTAAACACACATCTATGTCCTAAATCCGTGGTTTTTACACGCATATTCGTATGATAAATTTCTAGTCATAAATTAAGCCTTTTTACTGAGTTGGTGCCACCCATTAACTAGGTCCCAAGTCAGCTAGGGAATTACCATACAGTTCATTGTATTTGTAAAGTAAGTTATATGATTATGTGAGTGTTTTCGTCTTTTTTATATTTTTATAAATCAATAAAAATTATCCATAATAAGATTTGAACCAGGAACACCATGCATATAATTTTTTTTCATTTATCATTTAAAGTAAAGCAATTTTTAATTTCTATTTGAATCTTTAATAAGTATATATGTGTTTTAATTTATATATATATATATATATGAATAATGTTGTTGATTAAGTTAGTATCATAAATGAACACGATACCAATTCCGAATTGATGACAAAAAAGTGATATACAATTGTATTCATTTAATATTATTAATCAAATGCGTTTTTGTGTTTATATATTAGCATGAAATCATACTTTTCATTATTTATTGCATATTCAGTGGCGAATCTAGAAGGGGGCTGGCATGGGCACCGGCCCCCCTAAAATGTAAAATTGTTATTTAAGCCCTTAAATTTTTTAAAAAAATTTTAAATTAGTAAAGGTAAAATTGTACTTTGGCCCCCCTTAAAATTATAAAAATTCGATTTAATCTTTTAAAAATTATAAAGATATAGACTATAAAAAATTAAAATTTCATTCGGCACCCCTAAAAGATTGTTCTGGCTTCGCCCCTGTGTATATTACTTTTAAATACATATTTAAATTCTAAATATGCTATTTCCATACATATACACGTGTGATAGAAATTTTAGTTTAAATTATTGCTATATTACACGATATGATACGACATAAACTAACAATTATGTGACTTAATAAAAAAGTGATACGTGGTACAAAGCAACATATCGGCTTTGTCACACTAGTATTTGTACAAAATAATTACAAAAGATTAAAAAGAAAAAAAATATTAAATTTTTTTTAATTTATGAAAATTTATTTTTATAATATATAAAATATATAAAATATAATTTATTTAAAATAAAAAGGAAAAATAAAATAATAAAAAATTCTAAATATATAAAATTATAGAAAATACTAAAATATACATACATTCTAAAAAAATTATTAAAAAATGAATATTTTTAATTAAAGTTTTAGACTATTAAAAAAGTTTACAAATTCAATATATATAAGTTATAGAAAATTCAAACAATTCAAATATAATATTTTAAAGTTGGTTGAGTATTAACTTAATTTTGTACCATTGCTATTGTAGTAACCGGGAGAGTTTAGATTTGAGTACACTGAAGTATTTTTTTTTTCTGATTTAAGAGTTCAAGAAGAAATTATAGGTAATAGGTTGACTTTGTATAAAAATAATATTTAAAAATTAAAAGGTTAAACATTTATTATTTACTTTAAAAACATATTTTTAAGAAAAATTCAAAAATTAATATATAATTTGATGGACATTGACCAATATTGACCACATCAATACTCATCAGCAAATGCAAGGCAACAAAGTTCAATGTTGATCAACCTAATAAACTTTTATTTTAAATGTATAGAACATTTCTTTTTTTAAAGATATCTGTTAGGATAATTTGAATATTAATAATGGCTTGGTATGTAAATTCCGCTTTATGTCATGTTTCATTTTTTTTATTGAGTTATATCGTAGTTGCACCAAAAAAATATAATAGAATAATAGTTTGAATATCACTTTTAAGTGTTCAGATAGATTGAAAATATTGGAAATAAGAAAGTAAGAAAAAGAGTTATTTGATCCAAGTTTATTTCTCTATTTTTGAGCATCAAGATATCTTAAGTGCCAAAGTGGGGGTTCATCTTAACAAGTGGTATCAAGAGCCAAGGTTGAAGGAGTGTTAGTTTTCCTAGTATGCTTTGTGATTACAGTATTGTCTGATTTTTCACATCAAAAAAGAAATTTTCAATGTTGCTTGAAGATTATCCTCAATTGCTAGAAAGAAGTGTGATGTGTGGAAGTGCATGCCTAGGAAAAGTTCTGACTAGGAAACACTTGGTATTTGAGAGTATCCATTGTGACCCATCTCTCTTTCCTAAGAACCCACCTGGTGCATTGTTCATAGACTACATTTACTATTTCAGTATTTAGTTGTGATGTTAAGTTTCTTGAGGTTTGATATAGATAATTTTGATGGAAAGATTAATTTTAGTTTGTGGCAAGTACAAGTAAAAGATTCGTTGATACAATATAGGTTACAAAAGGAATTGAAGGGAAAGCCAACCAATAAGGATTCTAGAAAGGTCTGGCTGTTGGAAAAACTCCAATTTGAAAATGATTTTTTTGTCACAATGAAAATATAAAAATTTGAAAATCGAGTCGGGTTGTGATATTTTTAGCAAGAAACTTTTCTTAAAAAGTCCCTCTGTTTTGTGCGAGATGGATCCTTGTCGTTCTCGACTTTTAACCGAATGACCTTCTCCGCTATTCTCGTACTACGAATCGCTTTAAGTGTGAGCTCAATCACGAATCAAACACAGAACCAAAAATTTTTTTCTTACTTTCTATAGAAATTGATAGAAATGTTATGTCACACCCCAAAAATTACAAATCCAATTAAGAGTGAGATAATGTATGTTAATTATGTTTTGGGCCTGCCATGACAGCTTAATCTACCATTCAGTTGGTTGGTTGGTGAGTTAGAGTTTTGGCACATACTAGCATTAAAGCATTTGCCCGTTGGCGCTGCCTAAAGAATTGATCGCGGGATTTTTCCGGGAAAAGAAAGATTTCGCCCAAGAAAGTGCGTGCCTATGAAAGGGGGTACGCCCAAGAGTTTTGCCTAAACACTAAGAGACTGTCAAATGTATAAGGAAACTATAGGAGACTTAATTGTCTTAAAACTATGCCAAACGAAAGTCTCCGCCAAGATATAGTATGCCCGATTTGTACGAGTATTGTTCATTTGAATCTTATATCGGGTTAGTTGGGAGTTGTTGGGATTCTATAGCAATAGAAGGCAGACATCAGAGTAAAGAGCAGAGTTGCAAAATGAATGAAAAATTACTTGTACTCAATATCAATCCAACTAAACAAATCATCATGCGAAGCATGGTTGACCATTTCTGAACAAGAGTAAATTAGATTGATTTGACCTCCCTATGACTAGTCAACAGTGAGGATTAATCTTCACCAGATTTTATTTTACCTACCATGGATTTGCTAGAGAAATCAGGGGATCGAGAATATATTTATGGGAAATGGACACTTCGAATGGTTTTTGGCTGTATGCTTAATGTTCAGGTTCTTCTTTCTAACCAACAGTCTCTTCTTCCTCTTCGTTAAGGTCGAACTAAGATAGATAATTCAGCCTTCTGGTAAGTCTTACAACTTTGCACGATACGACTATAAAAGGGAAGAGTGTTACATGAAGGCCCTACATGGGGGTTGTTGTAGTTGAAATATTAGTAAAATGTCTGTAATGAGGATTCTAATGGAAATCTTATGATCGTTTAAGCAGTTGCTATTGCTAGATCGAGAAAGACTGTCGAAGCAAAAGCTTTAAGCCGAGGTAAAGGTAGGTCTCTAGTGAGTCTCTAAACCTAACTCTTGCATGTCATGTAATTATGTGAATACATGTCTCTGTGAGATATCTTAAAATACGTAAATGAGGTGAACAATGTGCAACATGGTATGACGTTGTGTGATATAAGGTGTTGTCACTAGCGTGTGTGTAGTCCTTGTCTAATACTTTCTTATTATATGTGTTCAGTACTTGAAAATTCTGTGTTGTGTAAAAAGGTGAGAAAGAGATCTGTTTGTGTTGCCTCTGGTAGGGCAGGTATATTGCTAACCGAATAGGTAGATCACTGTGAAAATGAAGATTTACTGTGTAGCCTCTAGTAGAGTAGCTGTAATCCTAACCGGATCGGTAGATCACGAAATAAATCTGTGGAAAGTCCAAGGCCATGGCATCATATGATAATACGCTAAGAGGGCGTTAAGGTATAAGACCATGAGGGAAAAGCTACATGACATCCATTGAGATGGTCCACTGGGACAGTAAACACAGAATTCTCTGAAAAGCCTTTGTGGCGAATACTCTGGAATGCCTTTGTGGCGAATTCTCTAGAACGCCTGTAACAGCCCATTTTTAGAGAAATCGAAACAGTGGTTTCAGGACCACAAATCCGATTCTGAAAAGAAAATTTATTTTAATATTATTTTATTATCTATAATATGATAATAATGTTGTGTGAAAATTTCGTAAAGAAATTTTATCGATTATGTGCTTAAATTGGTAAAGGACCAAATTGCACAAGGTGTAAAAGTTGAGTTCTAATAGCTAAAGGGATTAAATAGCTATAGAACTTTAAATTTGAGGTCTTTATATGGTAATTGGACCATTAAAAATGCTTAGTCATTAAGGATGATGATTCATCCATGGAAAATAAAATTAAAGAAAAGGACAAAATTGGAAGAATAAAAAAATAAAGGTGATAAATAATAAAAGATGAAAATATCATCATTTATCATCATCTTCCCCAAATATTTTGCATGGAAATCCTAGGAAAGATAAAGAAAGCTTTCTTGGTTAAATTAGGTAAGTATTCAAGCCCTGTTTTTAGTAATTTTTATATTTTTGAGATCGGGTTAACTTAATCTATTTATTTTGGGGATCAATTTGAAAAGATATCAAAGTATAGAATTTTTACCATGGATGAATATGCTGAAATTATGAAATTTATAGTAGAAAATGAAAGGTTGTTGATAGATAAACAACTTTTACAAAGTGAATTTTGATGAAAACTTGATTTAGGGACTAAATTGTAAAAATGAGAAATCCATGGAAAAATTCTGATTTTTATGAAATATATGGGTTGTAAATATTACATGAAAATTTGGTTAGGCTCGGAACAAGGATTAAATTGCATGAATTTAATTTTCCGAGTCTAGGGACGAAATCGTCATTTATTAAAAGTTTAGGGGCAAAATGATAATTTTACCTAAAGTGTAAATTGGACTAAATTGAGTATGAATTACATTAAATTGATGTTAAATTTAATCGTATAGATCCGAATAAACCGATATGGAGTTAGAACGAGGAAAAGGGGAAAATGTCGGATTAGTAGATTTTACGTACACGAACATTTGTCGAGGTAAGTTCGTGTAACTAAATTGTGTATATTTATATGTTTGAATTAGATATTGTGTATATGAATTCTATAAATATCATATATGTATGACATTGAAATCATATCCGAAAAAGCCTGATAAATGATAATGCCTGATACATGATAAATGATAATGCCTGATAAATGATAAATGATAATGCCCGATAAATGATAAATGATAAATGATAAAAATGTTACTTTTATGTTTGAAATGAATGAGGAATGTGTTTATTTGAATTATATGAATGTTATGGATGTATGAAATAATCACATGTCTGATAAGGCTTGAAAAATGTTAAATCCCGTTTGAATAAATGAAAATCGATGAATACGTGATTTCCCCTATTGAATGAGGTCCTGCATTTGTTGCTGACGGGATTTAGCTCGGACGAGTAATCCTATTGACCTCATTACAGAAAGGATTTAGCCTGGACTGGTAATCTTGATATAAGCCCTCTTGAGCATATTTATAGATAGGATTTAGCCCGGATGGGTAATTCTGATTAAGCTCTTATGAGCATATGTTGGAAACAGGATTTAGCTTGGACAAGTAATCCTGTTATATGATATGTGGCTCAAGAGTGTGCTTTCTGATTAAGTGCCTTAATGGGTACCCCTGAATATGAATTGACAGATCTGATTTGTACACCTCGAGTGTATTATCTGTGTATCCATCGATATTTCAAATAAATGCAACGGGAAAAATCCTGACATGAGAGGATATGAATAAGAAAGGAGTTATTAGACGTATCTGCCTGAAATACATGAAAATGATGATACATGATAATTGATATATGAAAACATGAGATGATGATATTTGTACATGGAATTTATTTGATGAATATGTTCATCCTTGATTATAGATTTGTACACCTTGAGTGTACTACTCGTGTGACATTGATATTTCGAATGATATGAGTAAAGTTCTGACCTAAAATAATCTAAACTTGAAATGAATTATTATGAAAATATACTTGTAATATAAAGATATGATTTATACATATTAAATGAATATGTGAAGTTGAAAGCATATGTGTTTGGAAATCTGAGTTTTGTTGAGCCCATATATATATATATATATATATCTTGATGTTATTATAGAATATATGACTAACAAAGGCAATGAGGATATGTGTAGGGCTTGAGATCAAATTGATTGAATGTGCCTTACATGTTTATCTTGAAAAATAATAAATGGTAAGTTAAGTACCATGTTATACGAACTTACTAAGCATTATATGCTTACTTAGTTTTATTTCCCTGTTTTATAGTAAAATCGGAAGCTCATTAGATTGAAAGCTTGGAAGAGATCACTCACACTATCCATCGGCCCATTTCGGTACATATGGTAAATCAGTTATGGTTATAATGGCATGTATAGGTTAGTTGACCATATTGACATGTAAATGGTTGATTGTAATCTAGCCATTGGAATGGCTAGTAAAGATTTGTTTTGGCAAAAATTATAAAGTATATCATGATGAATATCCATGTGTTTAGTGTGGTTGATTAAATTATGTTAACATGTATGTTCACAAAAGGGTAAGATTATAAACATGAATGCATGAAATGATGTACCATGTTAGGTGTTAGAATTAATTTGGTTATGATGCTTGAATTGGTTGGTATATGAATGTAAATTTTTGGTGTAGGTTATTGGCAAAGTTTTGGGTGAGAAATAAAGCTAGAAATGGCTTTATTTTGTCTACACGGGTAAGACAAACGGGCGTGTGTCTTGACCGTGTGTGACACACGGCCATGCATATGGGCGTGTAGTCTGGCCATGTGTCCCCTGCATCTTAAAATTTGAGAAATAGAATGCTCAAAATTGAGTACACGGGCAGAGACACGGGCGTGTGTCTTAGCCGTGTGAGGTACACGGGTGTGTGACCTGACCGTGTAAAACCTGTACCTAATTTTTTTTTGAAAAATAAATTAACCACACGGCCTAGCACAAGGGCATGTGGCTAGTCGTGTAACCTAAGTCAGGGAGTTATACGGGGTAGGACACGACCTGAAGCACGAGCATGTCAAAGGGTCACACGGGCGTGTCCTTTGACCACACAGGCGTGTGTGCCCTGTACCAAGGAACAATTTTGAAATTTTATGAAAAATTCTCTGAGTTCTCGATTTAGTCCCGACTCGGTTTTAATACTCATATTGGGCCTCGAAGGTCCATTTAAGGGACGTTATAGAAAAATCTCGGAAAATGAATAGTAATTGACATGAATTATCTGTAAATGTTCTGAAAATTTTAATAATTCTCCGTAACCCTATTTCGGCGACAGGCACGGGTTAGAAGTGTTACATTGCCTTTGAGGCGAATACTCTGGAACGCCTTTGTGGCGAATTCTTTGAAATGGTGAATTCTCTGAAAAGCCTTTGTGGCAAATACTTTGGAATGCCTTTGTGGCGAATTCTTTGAAATGTCTTTGTGGCGAATTCTTTGGAAAGCCTTCGTTGTGAACTCTCTTTGGAAGCCTTTATGGTGTGCTACTTGGGAAATCTATAGAGTGCATCCTGTAATGATCAAGTAGAGAGAGACTGGTCTACCTTGCATGATATTTGGGTATGATGGTGAGGCATATTCCGATAGAGTAATGAACTGATGAATATGCCTTCGTGACCTGCCATGACAAGGAACTTGGGAAATCTGGAATGTGGGTGGTGTAAGAGCCCGCCATATCTGAGAACTATTGAATTCTGTAAGGGAGTCATTTCGAATTTCTATTACAAGATTAAACTGTTATATTCTTCCATTAAGTTCATTTATATGGATTGATTTGAAGGTATAAGATATCAGGTATTTTGGTAATTGTTGGAGTATGTAAAGGAATCCACCAAGAATAGTATTCGTTGGGTATTGGTTTGAGAATTGTATCTAGCTAAAAATTGTAAGGGAATGATGTAATGGGATTCAAAATTATGATGTATAGTCTTGAGATCCGTCAGTTTAGTAAAAGGAGTATAAGATGGTTAAGTGCAGTGATTAACGTATGGTTATCCGCCAACCGAGAATCAAAATTGTATCCACCAATGTCTAAAATGGAACTCAAACCCTTAAGTTGAAAATATTCTACAACCCCATAAAAAAGTAATTATGGGAGAGACCCACTAAGTTCCTTGGAACTTATATGCCTATTTTTGGTATGCAGGTATGTGAATTGGACCAATCAATCGGAAAGGACCAAGCCAGGGATGCGCCATGGTAAAGGAATCTGTAACACCCCTAACCCGTAACCATCGCCGGTTTAGGGTTAAGAGGCATTACCAGACAATCGGAAACTTTTACGAACATTTCATAATATAATTCATCAAATCCAAAGAAAATGTGTCCCTCAAAATATTATTTTCTCAATTTAGTCCAAATTACTCAAATTCATCAAAAATTCAAAGACAAACTATGTTAATCTATCATATATCTTTCATAATTCATCTTCAAACATCACAAAACTCATGAATTCATCAATGACATATTTCAAAATCTTCATCAATTCACAAAATTGAGACATGGGTTTGAAAGAACACGAAGCAACGATTAAAAAAACGTAGAAATTATCAAAAACCATAACAAAAACTTACCTCAATTGAGCTTAGACAAGAGCCGAATATTCAAGAGCTCTAAACCCTCTTTTTCTTTCTTATTTTCGGTGGAAACAACAAAGATGAGCACTATTTTAGCTTTTTTTTTTATTTTAATTCAACTTATTAATCATTTTACAATTTTAACCTTTATTAATACATTATAATTTCCACTAACTTTAGGAATTAATGACCATCCATATTTCCAATGGTCCATTTGCATTATAAGTACCTCACATTTATAAAGACATGACACATAGGTGCTTTTAACATATGGCATGCTAATTTAGCATCTATCACAATTTGGTCCTTTTCTCAAATTAAGCACATAAATGACCAAATTAAATCTCGAAACTTTCACACATACTTAATCTCATATCATAGGCACGAAAAATAATATTAAAATATTTTTCTAACTCAGATTTGTGGTCCCAAAACCACTATTCCGACTAGGGTCTAAACCGGACTGTTACAATTCTTCTTCCCTTAGGGATTTTCGTCCCCGAAAATCTTACCGTTAAACAGATTCGGATATTGTTGTCTCATTGAATCTTCAGGCTCCCACGTAGCCTCTTCAACTCCGTGTCGATGCCACAGTACCTTAACTAACTGAATTTTCTTATTTCGCAATTCTTTCACTTCGCGAGCTAAGATACGGATCGATTCCTCTTTATAAGTCATATCAGATCTGATTTCAATCTCAGACGGAGTAATCACATGTGATGGGTCATATCTGTATCGATGAAGCATTGACACGTGGAATACATTATGAATCTTTTCCAGCTTAGGTAGTGACAACAATCTATATGCTACAGGTCCGATGCGCTCGATGATCTCATACGGTCTGATGAACCTCCGACTCAACTTGCCTTTACGTCCGAATCTGAGTACTTTCTTCCACGGAGATACTTTTAAAAATACTTTATCTCCGATTTCGAATTCAATGTCTTTTCTTTTCAAGTCTGCATAGGACTTCTGACGATCAGACGCTGCTTTCATACTATCACGGATTACTTTCACTTTTTGTTCAGTGTCTTTTATCAAATCAACCCCATGTATCTTATTTTCACTGAGTTCTGACCAGTACAAAGGTGTTTGACATTTGCGTCCATACAAAGCTTCATAGGGTGCCATTTTGATGCTCGACTGATAACTATTATTATATGCAAATTCAATCAATGGCAAATATTGTTCCCACGTACCATCAAACTCAAGGATGCAACATCTCAACATATCTTCGAGAATTTGAATAATCCGTTCGGACTGACCATCTGTCTGCGGATGAAAAGCCGTACTGAAATGCAATTTCATACCTAAAGCTTCTTGCAATTTCTTCCAGAATCGTGATGTAAATCTCGGATCTCTATCGCATAACAATAGACAATGGCACTCGCGCAATCTCACAATATCGTAAATATAAAGCTCAGCTAACTTATCAAGTGAGTAATCAGATCGTACCGGAATAAAATGAGCAGATTTCGTCAATCAATCAACTACGACCCAAATTGCATCTTTTTTCTCGGAGTCAATGGCAATCCAGAAACAAAGTCCATTGTCACTCTATCCCATTTCCACTCGGGAATCAGAATCGGTTGTAGCAAACTAGATGGAACCTGATGTTCATCTTTAACTTGCTGATAGACTAAACATTTCGACACAAAATCAGAGATATCTCTTTTCATACCAGACCACCAATAGTGTTGCTTCAAATCATGATACATCTTTATACTTTCCAGATGAACAGATAGACGATTATTATGAGCTTCATTCAAAATTAACTGAATCAACTCTGGATTCCTCGGAACACAAATCCGATCTTGAAATCTCAAACAATCATTATCATCAAGTCTAAATTCAGATTCGAAGTTCAAGTCACACTGATTTTGTTTCACTATCAACTTTCTGAGCATCACATATTTGTTGTAAAAATAACGGTTTCACTTTCAATTCCGCCATAATTGAACCATAATCAGACAGGTCCAAATGAGCATTCATAGCACACAATGCAAACAATGATTTTCGGCTCAGTGCATCAGCAACAACATTTTCCTTACCCGGATGATAATCTATCATAAGCTCGTAATCTTTCAACAGCTCTAACCATCTTCTCTGTCGCAGATTCAAGTCTTTCTGAGTCATTAGGTACTTCAAACTTTTATGATCTGAAAACACATGGTATTTCTCACTGAAAAGATAATGACACCAAATCTTTAATGCAAACACAATCGCAGCTAGTTCAAGATCATGTGTCGGATAGTTCTTTTCATGCGGCTTCAATTGTCTCGAGGCATAAGCTATAACTTTGCCTTCCTGCATCAAAACACATCCCAGACCGTTCAATGAAGCATCACTGAAAATCACGAATTCTTTACCCGATTCTGGCTGTGTCAAAAATGGAGCTTCGGTCAAAAGGGCTTTCAACTGATCAAAGCTTTTCTGACATTTATCGGACCATTCAAATCTCACATCTTTCTGAAGCAATCTAGTAAACGGAGTAGCAATCATCGAAAATCCTTTTACGAACCTTTGATAGTAACCAGCAAGTCCCAAAAAACTACAGACTTCAAACACATTTCTCGGAGGCTTCCACTCCAAAATAGCTGATATCTTGCTCGGATCAACTCGTATACCAGATGCTGACACTATATGTCCCAAAAAACTGACTTCACGCAACCAAAATTCACATTTGCTGAAATTTGCATATAATTTATTATCTCGCAGAGTTTGCAAAATAATTCTCAGATGCTCAGCATGCTCAATCTCATCACGTGAATAAATCAAGATGTCGTCAATGAATACAACAACAAATTGATCTAAGTACGGTCTAAAAATTCTGTTCATCAGATCCATAAAAACAGCAGGAGAATTTGTTAGTCCAAAAGGCATAACTAAAAACTCATAATGCCCATACCTCGTTCTGAAAGCAGTCTTCGGAATATTTGGATCTTTTACCCGCAATTGGTAGTATCCTGATCTCAGATCTATCTTTGAAAACATAGTGGCTCCTTTAAGCTGATCAAATAAATCATCTATTTTTGGGCAGAGGATATTTGTTCTTTATAGTCACTTTGTTCAACTGACGATAATCAATGCACATTCTCATCGTGCCATCTTTCTTTTTCGCAAACAAAATAGGAGCACCCCAAGGTGAGAAACTCGGTCTTGCAAACCCTCTGTCAGTCAACTCTTGCAACTGTGACTTTAACTCTTTCAACTCTATTGGTGCCATTCTATACGGATCTATCGAAATAGGAGTTGTTCCTGGTAACAAACCAATACCAAATTCAACTTCACGTATCGGAGGCAATCCCGGTAATTCTTCAGGAAATACATTAGGGAATTCACAGACAACTGACACTGATTCAACTTTCTTTTCAGTTACTTTCGATTTAATTACATAAGAACAATAAGCTTCATAACCCTTTTTCACATAATTCTGAGCTTTCATCACTGATATCGCAGCTGGTAGTCCATTCATATCATTAGACTCAATCCGAACTATTTCATCATTCTCACATCTCAAATCAATAGTTTTTCTTTTGCAATTCACAACAGCATCATGTAGTGTCAACCAGTCCATACCCAAAATTATATCAAACTCATCAAATGGTAATAGCATCAAATCAACCGAAAAACAAACATCTCTAAACATCAACGGACAGTTCTTGCATAGTTTATCAACCAGGACACTTTTACCTAAGGGGTTCGATACTCTAATAAAAAATTCAGTCGACTCTACAGGCAAAGTCTTACTGGATACTAAGTTCATTCATATATACGAATGTGTAGAACCTGGGTCTATCAATGCAATCACAGAAGTATCATAAAGAGTAAATGTACCCGTTATAACATCCGAAGATGAAGCTTCCTCACGAGCTCGGATGGCATATGCTCTGGCAGGCGCTCTAGCTTCAGATCTCACAATAGTGTCTTTCGTAGTTCACTGACTACCACTGACATTTCTTGCATTTCGGGAAGGTCTACCTCTCGCTGAAACATTATCAGATCTCAGATTCTGAACAATCTCTTGCTCAACAGACTCTGGGCAATCTCGGATGAAATGATCTAACGATCCACATCTGAAACAAGCTCGATCATTCAATCTACAACTACCTGGATGTCTTTTACCATAGTGCTTAAATTCAGGTCGTTCGGATCAGACATTTCCCACACTAGCTATCGATACAGCTGGAGCTTTAGAATTTGACTGTGATCTAACTCGATCTCTCGTATTCGAATGTCCTACATTAGTTCTGGAACGGCTATGCTCATCTCTGAATTTCTTTGATGCAGATTGAAATGTTTTACTTGAGAATCTCTTTCTCACATCTCTGGCTTCAGACTCAGCTTTTCTTTTGTCTTTCCCGAGTGCCTTAGCTTTGCACGCTCGATCAACAAGCACAACAAACTCTTTTATTTCCAAAATCCCAACAAGCAAACGGATATCTTCATTTAAGCCATCTTCAAATCTTTTGCACATTATTGCTTCAGTGGAAACACATTCTCGAGCATACTGACTTAATCTCACAAATTCTCGTTCATACTCGGTGACAGACATACGACCCTGTTTCAGTTCTAAAAACTATTTTCGTTTCTGATCAATAAATCTCTGACTAATGTATTTCTTCCAAAACTCAGACTGAAAGAAATCCCATGTAACCTGTTCTTTCGGAACAACGGAAATCAAAGTCTTCCACCATTGATAAGCTACGTCTCGTAGCAAAGAAACAACACACTTTATGCATTCGTTAGGGGTCAATGACATTTCATCAAATACTCGTATTGTGTTCTCAAGCCAAAACTCAGCTTTCTCGGCATCGTCATCACTAGTAGCCCTGAACTCTTCGGCCCCATACTTACGGATTTTGTCAACCGGAGGTTTATTCAATAGATTCATATTCATAACCGGAGGCACAACTGAAGTCTGAGGAGGATTAGGCGGGGGCGGAGGTTGTGAAATAGCCGGATTAGTTCTTACATACTGAGTGAACCACTCATTCATCATTTGGAAGAAAGCTTGTTTAGCCTCTCCCTCTTGACCGCTAGTAGCCGGTCTCGTGGCTCTGTCCCTTGAGCGGGAGCAGGCGCATTGCTTTCAACATCGTCAGCTACGGCTCTTTCGGGATCCATTACTATACGAAAAACATATTTTTCACGTCAGGATTCATCACACTATCACATTTCATATATATGGCATGTATAGCTAGACTCTCACACGCTACGTTAGTCCGAGAATCGACTAAACCGTAGCTCTGATACCAATCAAATGTAACACCCCTAACCCGTAACCATCGCCGGTTTAAGGTTAAGAGGCATTACCAGACAATTGGAAACTTTTACAGACATTTCATAATATAATTCATCAAATCCAAACAAAGTGTCCCTCAAAATATTATTTTCTCAATTTAGTCCAAATTACTCAAATTCATCAAAAATTCAAAGACAAACTATGTTAATCTATCATATATCTTTCATAATTCATCTTTAAACATCACAAAACTCATGAATTCATCAATGACATATTTCAAAATCTTCATCAATTTACAAAATTGAGACATGGGTTTGAAAGAACACGAAGCAACGATTACAAAAACGTAGAAATTATCAAAAACCGTAACAAAAACTTACCTCAATTGAGCTTAGACAAGAGCTGAATATTCAAGAGCTCTAAACCCTTTTTTTCTTTCTTATTTTCGGTGGAAACAAAAAAGATGAGCACTATTTTAGCTTTTGTTTTATTTTAATTCAACTTATTAATCATTTTACAATTTTAACCTTTATTAATACATTATAATTTCCACTAACTTTAGGCATTAATGACCATCCATATTTCCAATGGTCCAATTGCATTATAAGTACCTCACATTTATAAAGACATGACACATAGGTGCTTTTAACATATGGCATGCTAATTTAGCATCTATCACAATTTGGTCCTTTTCTCAAATTAAGCACATAAATAACCAAATTAAATCTCGGAACTTTTACACATACTTAATCTCAAATCATAGGCACGGAAAATAATTTTAAAATATTTTTCTAACTCGGATTTGTGGTCCCGAAACCACTATTCCGACTAGGGTCTAAACCGAACTGTTACAGAATCATTATAGAAACATGTTTTTCAAAGGATAAATAGTAATACCCGTTACAATTATGTCTGTCTATTTGAGTAATTTGTTGTATGGTCTTATTTTATCTTTAAAAGTTTTGTGACAAACAATCAATGTATTATTAAAACCTATGGTTTTATAAAAGAATTTAAATAAATAAAAGGTATATTCAGTATAGCTTTCGTTGCTTGTAAAATTTAGCTAAGTAAGCATTGTGACGTCTTATACTTGGATTAGGTAAATCAGGTTGGGTATAAGGCGTTACATGTTATTACCGGAAAATAAAATTTATAATAAAAAAAATCTGACTATTTTTAGGCAAAATAATAATATTGAAAACTTCTGTGTAAATAGTTCTACTAGTGCCATTTATTTAAAGATAGAGATAGAAGAATCATTGTTGAATTAGTAGAATACAAATAATATTTATCTGATAGAAAAAACAAGTCCCCTAGTTCTTCTAGGAGAGAGGGGCGACTAAACCTAGTTAATTATACTAAACAAGTCCCATAAACTTATTATGACGGGTTTTTGGTCTGTCCAATATTGGATCCAATTACATGTGCTTCTTGGACTTTTAACGTAGCACTTTATAATTTAATCCAACTCAATACATGTTTTTCTATTTCTCAAAAAAAATATCATTTATTAAATTAAATTTTCAACTAAATTATTTTTTCAACTCAATTTTAATTCTACTAAAGTCACGGCAATTTTACCGTAAAATAATCTATAAGAAAATATATTTAATTTTTATATTCAATAGGTTAACAATGACCAACTAATTTAATTTCATTTTTGAACTTCAATTGTTTACTTAAATAATAATTCGAAAAACTTAAATTAATTCTCAGTTCATTTCTATACTTAATGAGAAACCACATTCATTTTCGAATGTAAGACATTTCTTTAACTTTATCATTTTTATCCATTTTTGTTCATTTGATTCTAAATGCAATTCATTTTTGGTTTCAATGAGCTAGCGGAATTACCAAATGGACATATGTAATTAGAGCGCAAATGATTTATAATTAAGTTTTAGCTTTTTGCCTATTAATTACAAACTCATTTAGTTACAAAGTTATTCTACTATAGTATTGTTACTGAGCTTTCCCCAATTACATACCATTATGAAAGCTATTCGATCAGTGCTCGTCCAATGATCTTGTCATAAGTGTGTTACCCACATAGGATAACCTTAATCTCTTTGGGATAAATTTGTTCTCCAAATATGATTCTATTTTACCTAATGGTAACCATTACATTTTCTTTCATGAAAAGTCAATTACTATTGAATAGTAATTAAGTCATTCATTAAAAAGTCAAATGACTTGTGGCCACATTCACTTTTCATCTATCATGTAATGCCAATGAGAGGATACCATTTACACATTACTTTGGCTATGAATTCCACTAATGTGAATAGTGTTATGTACTGTAGAAGTCACGTATCCAATGCACTAGCTTTTGGTTCATTATCTATTTGAACTCAGGTTTTTACTTACTCTAACACCCCTATCCTATCTTCATTGCCAAATTAGGGTTACGGAGTTTTACCGATCAAAACAGAACAATTTTCTTCATAATAGAAATAATTATAAAAATTAAATTCTAACACATAACAATTGAATCAAAACATGGAAAAATACACTTATGGGCCTTAAATTGAGCCTACGAGACCCTAAAAATAGTTTGGGAACAATCTGGGATTAAATCAAAACAAATTAGAAAATTTCGAAAAAACTTGAAAATTTTGAAAACAGAGATCACACAATCATATGACTAGGACGTGTGACATAGCCCAGACCATGTGAACATTCGAAGTCTAGACACACGAACATTTCCCAGCCCGTGTGCCCGCCCGTGTGGGTATTCAAAATATGGCACACGACCGTGTCGCAGGCCGTGTGGCAAACCGTGTGTGTATTCGAAATTGGGTCACCCAGCCGTGTCGCAGGCCGTGTGCCAGACTGTGCCACAAACTGAATTGAGACACACGACTATGTCGTAGGCCATGTCTCAAACCGTGTGAAACCTGCACTTAAAACAATAAATATACACGGCCGTGTGATAGCCCGTGTCCCAGGCCATGTGCTCCATTTTTAACCCCTAAATCAAGCCAATTCAAGCATCATTACTTGCACATTAAGACATACCACAACTAGCCTATTTCACATGGTTAAAAACAAATTCAAAACACTAATTACATGTCAAATATTTATCCATCCTATGCCTAATCAATATTCCATCAAAAGGCACCTCAAATCACACACCAATTCAATTCATGAACAAGTTGCAATAAGAACTAAGCTTTATCATTAGTTAACCATTCATGCCTAAAACCAGCAATCTAATTGACCAAAATATGGGCATACTCAACAAGCAACCATTTCAAATCATCATCACCAAATATATATACCATTTAGGATCAACATATGTAACATCCCGAAATTGGGCCTAGTAGAATTGGGCCCAATGGGCCTTGAGCGTAGAAGCGTTTTAAAATTTTGAGAACAAGAGAACGACATTATTTCAAGTTGGACTTATTAAGAAGGTAATTTTGGAAAGTTACGAGGTTTCTATGAAGTTCCGGGTTCAAGTTGGGCCTTAGTAAAATTTTGTGTTTAAGCCTATTAAGGAGAGATAGTAAGTGGCATCAAGGCTTATGGAAATAAAAGAGTAAATTGCTAGCATAAATGAGCAATTGGTAAAAGGGTTATGGCGCCACATGTAGTACCTTGAGGGAAGAGGTTCGAATCACTTTGTGTGCAAATTTTGACTTATATTTTTGCACCCTTTCCTTAAGTGTCGGCCAAGAGGCATTCATGGCAAGGTTGACTTCATTATTTTGGTAAGGTGGCTAAAAGAAAAATGCAAGATTGAAGTTGGGGAAAGGAATCAAGAGAAATAGGTAAGTAAGGGGAACAAGTGGCTTATTTCATGGAGAATGTTATGGAAAGTATGGTTGGCAAAATTTTGACCCTTATGGCTATGCATGTGGACGGTTTTGGGGGTAGATAGGTAGCTGAAATTTTACTTTGGCTTTTGGTAAGGTTTTGGTATTGTTTTGGCCAAAAATCCCATTTTCAACTTTGTGTCATTTTCTCCCAAATTGCTACTCTCTTTGTCGAAATCTTCTAGCACAATAGTGCATTTTTTTCTTCTCTTTGGATTGGTCACATATTCATCTTTTGTCCATCTTCCTTGATAGCTGAAACTTCAAGTTGATATTAAACAAATTCTTCTTCTTTCTTCTTGATTGTCGAAACTCTAAAGCCATTAGTGAGTACTTTTCTTTCTTTGTTTTGCCGAAACCACCTAGCCTAATTGATCATCTTCTCCATCTTCCAAGTTGGGTTTTTCTTTCTTGATTAAACCGGGTAAGTGTTTTTATTCAAACCTTTTCATTCTTTTTCTCTTTTGCCGAATGAGAGTCCCTCATTATTTGGTTGTTTCATCTTGATTCTAAAACCGAAATGGTGTTCTCCCTTACTCCCTCACATCTTGATAATCTTTTATTTGTAGTATTCTAGTGGATTGGCCGAATACCACATCATTGCCTAATCATCTCAAGTCATAAGTCAATTGGTGGGAATTGGGATTATCATCGATTAAGGTAAGGAGTTCTTCATGGATTATTTGAAATCGTTCTTTATTCGTTTAAAGGATAATAGTGGTTGTGACTAATCGATTATGTTTTAGGGATGAAATCACTCGATATATTCTACCTTCAGACATAGTGGTAAGTGACTCAAGTGTAAGTGATACGAAATCTTTTGGAAATCCGAAGCTAACTTTTGGTTGGTATTGTTCTAGGTCATCGACGAGTGGTTCTTTAGGAAATCAAAATCAGGTGTGTAATCCCGTACCTTCCGAATACATGTTTGATATGGTGTGTAATCTCACATCTCTCTGAAAGTTTGTATGAAATATTCTGTGAATTGGTTGGAATACCGAAGAAAACAGAAAACTGGCATCTGTGATCACTCGGGCGTGCGCATGATCGTAGTGGTAATCAATATGTTGTAATAAAATAGTTTCAGTCAAAAATAGTGATGTGTATTTGAAAAATCACGAAAAATAGGAGAAAAGGAGTTACAAAGTGAATAAGATATCAGATTACAGCTTACTGTGTCTATTTTGATAAGGAAGAAACGGAGAAGGAAAAGGAATTCTATATTTTGAGATATCTTAATTTTAGTGAGACTGGTTCTGAATGATTTCGTGGTTCCCTGATCTGTCCTAGAAAAATCTTATAAAATTGTACAAAGTGAATTATGAGTTATAGTTTATATGTACAGATTCCTTAGTGAGTCTATTTTCAATAGAAACAAGTGGGAGCAACATATGAAAACTGTACAGTGAGATATTTGAATTTTGGGTAAGAGAGATCAGAATATTTGGTCAGTGAAACAAGAGAATCTTTAAGGAATAAACTGTACTAAATGGCTAAGTCAAAAATTCTAGAAAAATTATAGTAAGAATATATATGAGTCTAGTCTCAAGGAAAATTTACGGAGTTAGATTTCGAGATTCCTAACTCAAGTTATAGTCAATTTAGTTAGTACGATGCAGATGGACAGTTTCGATTTTTTTATGCTCCACATTAGTAGTTAAGTCTAGGTTGCGAAATTTCCAAAATACCCTTAGGTTGCGAGATTACCGAATTACCCTTAGTGGGTAAATTATCGAAATTACGAAAATGCCCCTGAAGGGCCGAATTACGAAATTGTTATATGAGCCAATTTGATATTTTGATAAATGGGCCAATTTGATAAATGGGCCAATTTGATAAGTGGGCCAATTTGATATTTTGATAAATGGGTCAATCTAATATTTTGATAAATGGGCCGATCTGATATTTTGCTATATGGGCCAATCTGATATTTTGCTAAATGGGCCAAATCTGATATTTTGCTTAATGGGCCTTTTGATTAATTGTTATAATGGGCCATAATTTTGTAATAAATATCTTAATAAATTACTGTTATTATATTGTGATTTGTTATGCATTATATACATGATTTGCATGGGATGGGATATTGATAAAGAGAAGTTCTGGTAGCTCTGCTACATAATTCTGGTGGCTCTGCCACAAATATGAAAAATGGCGATGCCATGTAAATTCTGTTAATCTGGTGGCTTGTCCACAAATTTGATATAATCGGCTTAATGCCTACGCTTGGTGTGTTGGCGGGGTGGGTGACTAAAGCTCCCACAGTGTGCTTTGGTTGGTACGGGTGGTGTGTAGCGGATGGAAAACTAGGTTTGGTTTGGGAATTGCATATCATATGCATATTATATTTGATACATTATTGTTGTTGTAAATGGGCTTAGGCCCAAAATATTGCTAATTGGGTTCCGACCCAATGAATAACTGTAAGGATTTCACACACCGAGTTCTTGTAACTCACCCCCTTTCTCTTAACCCTTGTAGGTAATGCTTGATGATATGGACTTGGGCTATGGATGACTCGAGGAGGCCATACTTGAAATGGTTTATTTGGACTTTAGACTTCTTTCTCGTTTATTTTATTACTTTACTATTTTGTGTTAAATGTTGTAATAAGGCCCCTGGACTATTTTTTTATTTTTGCTTTTTGGTTGGGATGTTTTTATTATTTTTCTTAAATTGTTTAAAAAGGGGAAATTTTCTAAAAACTTAAACAATGGTTTCCAAAATCGATTAACAAATGGATTTCAAAATAAACTTTTACAAATATTTTTAACACGGATATTTTCTCTCGAACTATTAACGATATTTTCAAAAGACTTGGATTCTCTTTCGAATTTTCAACGTCGTTTTCAAAAGTCACGGTTTTGTAAGATCATTACTTCAAATTTATTGATCTATCAATCAAATCTTTGAGGATAGTAGTATTTGATCAAATCAAACTTGTTTTTCTTGATTTTTAACAAAGCAATATTTTAGTACTAACAAAAAGGGTTTAACATGTTTTGCTCATGTGACATACCAAATCCGCTCATAACGCATGGGCCGGGTTTGGGGTGTTACAACATAATCATAACCAACACAAGTACACATCCAAAACCAAGCACATCACTAGAAATACCAAAATAACTTAACAATTTACAAATCAACAACAAAACCCCTATATGCATGCCACATCTGAAAATGAAATACAAAAGTTAACAAGATGGTTGGATAGTGTGAGCTCCAATTCAATTCGTCCGACCAGTCCTCAAAATGACAACTACAATAGAACCACAAACAAAATAAGCTTAAGAAGCTTAATAAGTTCATAGTTTAAACATAATTTAACTTATCTTAACCAAGATAAACAAACAAGAAGATAATTTCTAATTCCTGATAACCAAATACAAATTCACACCCTATTAGTATTTATTCATGTATAACATAATAACACCTTTCTAAGAATCAACCAATTCCATCAATCAAATTATCTTAATGTAGCCATCCCCATATATAATATGAATTTCATCTCAACATTTATTACTTAAAAACATCATAAATATGCAAAAACAATAAGTATGTAATTGAGCTGTAACTCAATTAACACTTAGCCCGATGAACTATAACAACTTGACTCAGATACTCGGGTAACTACACCACACCAAAGGCATCATAGATGTGTAACTGTAACATCCCGGGTTAGGGGCTGTTTTGTTGTTGCATGACATTGCATGTGTCTAGTGTGCTGCGTGGCTATTTCTATGTTTTGGGGGCTTAATTGAAGTCTAAGTGTATGCCTGAGTGAATGGGAAAATTTTGATTTTTGGGTGTTAAGTCAGGGGAGCTGTTGGAGCTAGGGTATAAGAGTTTTATTTGGTGTTTTGTTGAACAAGAAAGGAGCTGGTGGAGTGGCAGGATAGGCGCCACTAAGGCTTGTGTGTGTGGCGTCATTTGCAGGAGGGAGAGATCTTGTGTTCAAGCTGCGGAGTGGCCACCTTTTGGCTTTCTTTTTGACGCCTAGGAAGGGAGAGTTTGTAGGCGCTTCAAACTCGCCATGGACCAGTCAAAGTGTTCAAATGATGGGTGGAGAGTGAGTTTAGGAAGGAGACTTGTTCAAAGTGTTTTGAATGGATGGTTGTGAGAAAATATGGGTAGTGGCCGAATGTTGGGGTGTGTGTGGAGAGAGTGGCCGGTTTTGGCAAGGGGGATATGGGAGTGCCGAAATTCATTTTTGAATTTTAGTGCATTTTCGGTCACTTTGTGTCAAGCAAAAATCCTCTCTTTTGTTAGCTAGCCGAATTTGTTTTCCAAGAGAATTCCTCCATCTTTCTTCCTGAAACCGAAAGATCAAACCTCCCTAAAGCTTGCCAAAATTGGTTTTGTGTGTTCTTTCAATATTATTGATAGCTGAATGCCCTTCCATCTTTCTTCCTTTTCATTTGTGTTGAGCCGAAACCATTACCCTAGTGTTCTCATATTTTCTTTCCCCTATTAACACTTTGATAGCCGAAAGTTATCCCCTAAAACTTTTTCTTCATTTCTTCTTCTTTTAAGAACCGAAAGTACTTTCTTGTTCTTCTTCTTTTTCCCATTTCTATTGTTGGCCAAATATCAACCCCTCTCTTTTCATCTTTCTCTTGTATTTCTCCCTTTGTGTAAAGCCAAATTCTTTTCTTTTTTTTTTCTAAGTGTTGGCCGAATCTATCCCCTCTCCTGGTGGTTGTTGGCCGAATATTGGTTGGTGTTGGGTAAGTGCTTGGCCGAATGGCCATTCCTCCTCTCCCTTGTCTTTTATCGATTTGGGTTTGATTAAGGACCGATTTCGGCATTGGGTGAAGGGTGTTAATCTCTTGTGTTTAATCGATTTTATTATAGGACATTTGGATTTTGGGATACAATCAAGAGAAGCCTTCTCTTTCTGTTAAGCTGTTGGTAAGTGGTGGTAAGAACGAGTTCTTTTAGTATATTCTTTTAGTTTTCATTAAGTCAAGTTATTAAAGGATTAACCGTTGTCATTTGTTAGAGAGTGGCCGATTGGTAAGGGAACCATTGTTGGTTCGAGTTTGGTAGGAAACCAAACCATCTGCAAGGTAAGGGTTTAAGTGTTAACCCTCTTGTGTTATCTGATATCGCCGAATGGTATAGATGGCTAACCTATGTTTGGCCGATTATAGGAGCAGAGTAATCGAGGGATTTAGACCGGTTCTTTGGAGCTAAGGCTTTCGTGTTAGCAGGTGTGTAAACTAACACACTATACTTAGTAATATTGTTATTAAACCTGTTTGCCTATTAAGATCATGACAGTATGATGGATTATTGGATACCCTAACGGGGTATGTGTGCGTATCCTGTAAGTCTAATTTGTTACAAGTTCTATTATGGATACCTTGGGTATTATGATCTATGTTATGTATGCTATGAGATGTAATGCTAGACATGTTGGCATGATATGCATGACTTGTATGATACGCATGATCACATGAGTTGGTATGTTGATGGGTGATATGAGAGGAGGGAGCAGTGATATTTTGTGCTGACGAGCACCAGTGTTTTGGTAACACAACTTTGTGACTTTGGGTCACCAGTGCTTTGGTAGCACATTTGTGTCTTTGGGACACCAGAGGTTGGGCACCTCATTGCGACTTGTCCCTGTGGTTAACACCACCGTGGGTTGGCCCCACTTTGAGATATGGGATCGTCTGCTAGTGATTGGGTATCACACGATGGGTTGGCCCCATCATTCGATTATTGTGACTACGGTCACCAGTGCTTTGGTAGCACATTTGTGTCTTTGGGACACCAGAGGTTGGGCACCTCATTGCGACTTGTCCCTGTGGTTAACACCACCGTGGGTTGGCCCCACATGAGATATGGGATCGTCTGCTAGTGATTGGGTATCACACGATGGGTTGGCCCCATCAATTGATTTGTGACTACGGTCACCAGTGCTTTGGTAGCACATTTGTGTCTTTGGGACACCAGTGTTTTGGTAACACATTGTGACTATATGTCACCAGTGGTTTGGCACCACCAGTGGTTTGGTACCACACGGGGTAGAAAAGGAGATACGGATGGTTAGGATCGGGTTGCATTAATTATGTTGCTATGTATGATGTGTGTTAGCATGTTGTTTCATCGGGAGCGGGATTTATGCACTGAGTCATTCAACTCACCCTCTCCTTTGACATTTCAGGTGACTCGTAGACGCGGACATGGAGCCGGGGTGGACTCGGGGTGCACATGCCATGCTTTAATAAAAGTCTTGCTCCGACTATTCACTTTGGGTACTTTAGCTTATTTATTTTTATTTGAGATTTAATTTGGATTTGTAAAAGGCCTTTAAATTATGTTTTATGATGGGTATGTTTTAATTAGATTCTCAACCTGCTTAACAAATAACTTGGCATGAAATTTTACTAAAACTTGGAAAGACAACGTTTTCAAAATTATATCGCAATGTGTTTTAAACTATACCATCGGGTATCTCGCTATGTTTTGCTATACAATAAACTCAAATGATCTCCAAATCAAACTCGATTTTCTACTAAGTCTAAAATGTTTCGAAATGGCACTAAGAAACTATTGGAGACGCTAAATGAAATCAACTCGTTTTTTTACTATATACTTTAGATAAGTCTTCAAAATCTAATCAAACAAGCCTACTCAAATTTTCCTCAAATTCACTATGTTTTCACCCCGCTTTTAAACGAAAAATCTTATCTCTCAAAAACGTTTTCCGTAACATACCAGTTCGATTCGTGGTGTATTGTCCGAGTTTGGGGTGTTACAATTGTGGTATCGAGCTAAGTTCAAAGGCTCATTGTGGGCACGAGGCCCAAAATGTTTTCAAAAGGTTGTTTTGTTAGTCTTTATTCTTAAAGTATGGTTTGAAAGGCATGGCACCGAGTCTCCTGCACTTTTGATTCGCCCGGTAAGTACCCTTACTATTGCTTGTGAATTGATTGGATGTGATATGATTTGATGAATAGCAATAGTATACTACTTTAGAGATTGAAACCGATAGGATTACGTGAACTCGTGAGAACAAACCCTCTTAAAATATTCATAAGACTTACTTTTAAACAAGTGGAATAAATACTGATGCATAAAAATTTTTAATCAGATACGTAGGAAGGTTAGTCATGAGCGCTAGAGGTGGACGTGGTCGTGGACGAGGTCGTGGTAGGATGACGGTTTCTGAGCCCGTAGGATCCGGTCGGGGTTCGAAAATGAGATCTACCGGTTCCGCCACCACCGTGGAGGTGGTGAGTTCCAAGATCGGGCCCAGGGACGACGCGATGTCACGAGCGATCTTTGCGAGTGTTGGAAAGAGTAGCTGGTGTAGGTGGTAATGCAGGAGTTAGGAAATCTGTTCCTGAGCGACTTTGGGCCAATGGGGCCGAATTCTTCCGAGGTGTTTTACGGTGTTGCTCCCAAAACTTTGCTGAATATTGGTGGAGGCAATCGAGCGGATCATGGATGATCTGGACTTGACAGTGAAGAGAAGTCGAAGGGCATCGTATCGCTTCTCCGTGATGAGTCATATCGGTGGTGGCTCACGGTTCGAGAGCGATGTGGCGGCGAGAGGATCTAACATGGGATTATTTCAGCGACATATCAAAGGAAATACATCGGAGCTAGTTATATCGACTCCAGAAAGGCTTTTCTCGAGGCTTGTTCGGGGAGTAAATCGGTTCTTGAGTCACGAGGTGAGTTCCCGGTGAGTAGGTATGCCGGGGCATTGTGGCCACTTGAGCATGAGAGGTGTGTTCGTTTCGAGGATGGTCTGCGAGGCGACTTGAGATCTGCTGATTGCTCCTCGGCGGGAGCGCGAGTTCGTTTGTCTTAGTTGAGAAGGCTAAGGTGGCGAGGTGTTAAGGAGTCGGTGAGGCGGGGCATGGATAGAAATAGGCATAAGAGGAGCTTTGGGTCTTCTAGATCGTCGGGTAATCCGCAGAAGAGGGCTAGGCCGAGTGGGCCGAACCACCTGCTAGGTTTGTTCTTTGCTAGGCGAGGACCGCCCGCAAAGGTGATCGATCTGGAAAATCTCATTGGGGTGGTTCTTTGGGTGGAGGAAAAGGTTGCTTCGAGTGTGGTTCTCTGGAGCACCGTGTGAGGGACCGTCCGCGTAGGTTGGCTAGAGATCATCGAGAGTCGGGCCGTGTCGATTCAGAGGTAGTGGACCGCCACCGCAGAGGGCCGTGGTAATGGCGAGGTGGTAATGGTTACGGTCGGGGGCCGTGGAGCACCGGCGAGAGTGCGAGTAGTTACGATGCCGATACCTGGATTAGTGTATCTTTGCGAGGCGTCGAGAGGAGGGCGACGCGCCGGGCGTCATAATCGAATGCGTTTTTATTTTTGGTTCTCCTTATACTGCTTTGATTGATGTGGGTTCAACGCACTCCTATGTTGCCGATAGTATAGTAGAGACCATGGATTTAGACTCGAGATATCTTCTAGGCGGATGACCGTGATTAGCCCTCTAGGTCACTCTGTAGTAGTAGATAAAGCTGTTTGAGAGGTACCCTTAGAGCTCCAGGGGTAGTGTTTCTTTCTTGATCCGATGGAGCCGCCGTTTGGGGAGTTCGATCGATTCTTGGGATGGATTGGTTGGTCAAGTACCAGCGAGGTTGGATTGCGCGCCAAGTGCATGGTTCTTAAGGCGGGTGAGGGTGAAGAGGTGGCTATGATAGGTAATAGGAGAGATTACTTATCTAATGTGGTATCCGCTCTGAAAGCGAGAAGATGGTCGGAAGAATTTGTGAAGCATATGTAGTTCATGTGTATGCGTTGGAGGCTAAGGAGTCTGCATGTGGAGAAGGTTCGTACCAGTTAAGGAGTTTCTTGATGTTTTCTGAGGAGCTTCGGGTTTGCCGCCAGTCGCGAGGTGGAGTTCGGGATTGATCTGCATTGCCGAATCGCTGCGCCAGTGTCCATTGCTCCGTTTAGGATGGCGCCAAAGGAGTTGGTGGAGCTTAAGGCTCGAGATCCAGGAGTTATTGGATAGAGGTTTCATCGAGGCCAAGTGTTTCGCCATGGGCGCGCCGGTACTCTTTGTCAAGAAGAAAGATGGCACGATGCGGATGTGTATAGACTACCGCCATTGAACAAGTGGACGATTAAAAACAAGTATCCGTTGCCACGGATAGATGACTTGTTTGATCACCGAAGAAGCCTGCGGTATTCTCGAAGATCGACTTGAGGTCCGGGTATCACCGATTAAGAGTTAAGGAGGCGATATCCATAAAACAAATGGCGTTTGGACTCGGTATGGGCACTACGATTTACTGTAATGCCGTTCGGGTTGACTAACGCACCGGCGGCGTTTATGGATATGATGAAACAGTGGTGTTTCAGCATATCTGGATCGATTCGTCGTGGTTTTCATAGACGACATCTTAGTGTACTCAAAGACAGAGGAAGAGCATGATAAGCATTTGCGAGTGGTGTTGCGATTTTGAGGAAAAGCGACTCTATGCTAAGTTCGGTAAGTGTGAGTTACGGCTTAGGAAGTGACTTTCTTGGGTCATGTAGTGTGGGTGAGGGATTCGAGTAGATCCTCGTAAGATTGAGGCGATTTTGGATTGGAAGCCGCCTAAGTCGATGGGTGAGATTCGGAGTTTTCTGGTTTGGCGGATACTACCGAAGGTTTGTTGAGGGTTTCTCGTTGATAGCGACCAGCACCGATGACCAAGTTGCCGAGGAAAGAAGTTCCGTTTGTATGGACCGAGAAGCGGCGGAAAGCTTCGACAAGTTAAAGAAGATTTTGACCGAGGCTCGGTTCTAATTCAACTGAGGCCGTAAGAAATTCACGATCTATTGCGATGCATCACATACGGGCTTGGGTTGTGTCTTGATGCAAGAAGGTAAGGTTGTGGCTTACGCTTCTCGGCACCGAGGCCACATTAGGTCAATTATCCGACGCTTGATTTGGAGCTAGCGGCCGTGGTCTTCGCCTTAAAGATTTGGAGGCACTACTTATACGGGAGAGATCGATAGTCTACACGCATCATAAGAGTCTGAAGTATCTTGACTCGAAGGATTTGAATTTGAGGCGTATGCAGATGGGACGAGTTCTTTGAAAGATTACGACATCGTTCGATTGAGTATCATCCGGGCAAGGCTAACGTGGTAGCGGACGCGTTGAGCCGTAAAGTCATTTCGGACCTAAGAGCATTGTTTGCCCATTTGAGTTTGTATGACGACGGGAGTATTCTCGCGAGTTGCGAGTTAAGCCTACTTGGGTTGAGCGGTCGAGAGAGAAACATTTATTGGATGAGGTTACGAGTGCGCGAAGGTTGCAAGTGCGAGATGGTGGTTTGGAGGGTTTCTGACTTGTCTAGTGATGAGGTTCTGTGTTTCCAAGGTAAGGCTTGTATGCCTAAAGATGTTGAGTGAGGCAAAAGATTCTTCAGACTTTATAGCAGCCCCTTATGCTATGCATCCCGGAGGTAGCAAGATGTATAGGGATCTTAGAGAGCGATTTTGGTGGCTTTGGCTTGAAGAAAGAGGTGACAGAGTTTGTTGGGAAGTGTCGACTTGTCACAGTCAAGGCTGAACATCGATTGCCGTCGAGGTTGCTTCACTGTGAAGATTCCTCGATGGAAGTGGGAAAGGATAACCATGGATTTCGTCGGTGGGTTACCGCTTCGCGTCAAAGCAAGAAAGATTCGGTTTGGGTAGTGGTGGATCGATCGACTAAATCGACTCACTTTATTCCGGTGAGGTTGACTACTCACTTGAAGCTAAGCGAAAAATCGTGTATGTATTAGAGATAGTGAGGTTGCACGGTGTGCGGTTTCGATAATCTCGGATAGGGATCCTAGATTCACGTCAAGGTTACGGAAAGCACCGCATTAGGCTCTGGGTACTCGTTTGGATTTCAAAGACGACTTTTCACCCGATCGACGGTCAATCGAAAAGGGTTATTCGGTCTTAGAGGATATCTTTGAGAGGTTGTATCTTGGATTTCGAGAGTAGTTGGGAGGAGTTTCTACCATTAGTGAGTTTGCCTACAACAACGATTACCAAGCGAGCATCAAGATGGCACCGTATGAGGCGTTGTATGGTAGGAAGTGTCGCTCACCTACGTGTTGGACGGAGTTAGGTGAACGTCGGTTGTTGGGACCCGTTGGTTCTTTGAGACGAAGACAAGGTTAAGGCGATTTAGTCTCGATTGAAGGAAGCTTGGACCGGCAAAAGTCTTATGCCGATCTTAAGCGAAGAGATATAGAGTTCGCCGTGGGGATCGAGTGTTCTGAAGGTCTCGCCTTGGAAGAAGGTGTTGAGGTTCGGGAAGAAAGGCAAGCTAAGTCCGAGGTTTATTGGACCGTATAAGGTGCGAGGACGAGTTGGACCCGATGGCGTATCGGCTTGAGTTGCCGGCGAGCTTAGTCGATTCACGACGTTTTCCACGTTTCGATGCTTGGAGGTATCGTTCGGATCCGTCGCATGTGGTAGCGATGGAAGAGATCGAGGTGAATCCAGATTTGATCGTGGAAGAAGAACACGTGCGATTCTTGATCGGGATGTGAAGGTTCTGCGTAAAAGTCTGTGCCTTTGGTTAAGGTTCTTTGGCGGAATCATGGCATAGAAGAAGCTACGTGGGAACCCGAGGATATGATGAGACAAACAATACCCGCAACTCTTACGATCGAGGTAATTTCGAGGTCGAAATTATTTTAAGAGGTAGAACTGTAACATCCGGGTTAGGGCTGTTTTGTTGTTGCATGACATTGCATGTGTCTAGTGTCTTTGCGTGGCTATTTCTATGTTTTGGGGGCTTAATTGAAGTCTAAGTGTATGCACGAGTGAATGGGAAAATTTTGATTTTTGGGTGTTAAGTCGGGAGGGTTGTTGGAGCTAGGGTATAAGAGTTTTATTTGGTGTTTTGTTGAACAAGAAAGGAGCTGGTGGAGTGGCGGGATAGGCGCCACTAAGGCTTGTGTGTGTGGCGTCATTTGCGGGAGGGAGAGATCTTGTGTTCAAGGCTGCGGAGTGGCCACCTTTTGGCTTTCTTTTTGACGCCTAGGAAGGGAGAGTTTGTAGGCGGTTCAAACTCCGCCATGGACCAGTCAAAGTGTTCAAATGATGGGTGGAGAGTGAGTTTAGGAAGGAGACTTGTTCAAAGTGTTTTGAATGGATGGTTGTGAGCAAATATGGGTAGTGGCCGAATGTTGGGGTGTGTGTGGAGAGAGTGGCCGGTTTTGGCAAGGGGATATGGGAGTGCCAGAAATTCATTTTTGAATTTTAGTGCATATTCGGTCACTTTGTGTCAAGCAAAAATCCTCTCTTTTGTTAGCTAGCCGAATTTGTTTTCCAAGAGAATTCCTCCATCTTTCTTCCTGAAACCGAAAGATCAAACCTCCCTAAAGCTTGCCAAAATTGGTTTTGTGTGTTCTTTCAATATTATTGATAGTGAATGCCCTTCCATCTTTCTTCCTTTTCATTTGTGTTGAGCCAAACCATTACCCTAGTGTTCTCATATTTTCTTTCCCTATTAACACTTTGATAGCCGAAAGTTATCCCCTAAAACTTTTTCTTCATTTCTTCTTCTTTTAAGAACCAAAGTACTTTCTTGTTCTTCTTCTTTTTCCCATTTCTATTGTTGGCCAAATATCAACCCCTCTCTTTTCATCTTTCTCTTGTATTTCTCCCTTTGTGTAAAGCCGAATTCTTTTCTTTTTTTCTAAGTGTTGGCCGAATCTATCCCCTCTCCGGTGGTTGTTGGCGAATATTGGTTGGTGTTGGGTAAGTGCTTGGCCGAATGGCCATTCCTCCTCTCCCTTGTCTTCTATCGATTTGGGTTTGATTAAGGACCGATTTCGGCATTGGGTGAAGGGTGTTAATCTCTTGTGTTTAATCGATTTTATTATAGGACATTTGGATTTTGGGATACAATCAAGAGAAGCCTTCTCTTTACATTAAAAATTTGTTGGTAAGTGGTGGTAAGAACGAGTTCTTTTAGTATATTCTTTTAGTTTTCATTAAGTCAAGTTATTAAAGGATTAACCGTTGTCATTTGTTAGAGAGTGGCCGATTGGTAAGGGAACCATTGTTGG
This sequence comes from Gossypium sturtianum, assembly GCA_025698515.1. NCBI lineage: Eukaryota > Viridiplantae > Streptophyta > Magnoliopsida > Malvales > Malvaceae > Gossypium > Gossypium sturtianum. Next base: position 105,420,768 of record CM046954.1, read on the forward strand.
TTCGAGTTTGGTAGAAACCAAACCATCTGCAAGGTGAGGTTTAAGTGTTAACCCTCTTGTGTTATCCGATATCGCCGAATGGTATAGATGGCTAACCTATGTTTGGCCGATTATAGGAGCAGAGTAATCGAGGGATTTAGACCGGTTCTTTGGAGCTAAGGCTTTCGTGTTAGCAGGTGTGTAAACTAACACACTATACTTAGTAATATTGTTATTAAACTGTTTGCCTATTAAGATCATGTGATATGATGGATTATTGGATACCCTAACGGGGTATATGTGTACGTATCCGGTAAGTCTAATTTGTTACAAGTTCTATTATGGATACCTTGGGTATTATGATCTATGTTATGTATGCTATGAAATGTAATGCTAGACATGTTGGCATGATATGCATGACTTGTATGATACGCATGATCACATGAGTTGGTATGTTGATGGGTGATATGAGAGGAGGGAGCGGTGATATTTTGTGTCTTGTGAGCACCAGTGTTTTGGTAACACAACTTTGTGACTTTGGGTCACCAGGTGCTTTGGTAGCACATTTGTGTCTTTGGGACACCGGAGGTTGGGCACCTCATTGCGACTTGTCCCCGTGGTTAACACCACCGTGTAGGTTGGCCCCACTTTGAGATATGGGATCGTGCGCTAGTGATTGGGTATCACCACGATGGGTTGGCCCCATCATTCGATTATTGTGACTACGGTCACCGTGCTTTGGTAGCACATTTGTGTCTTTGGGACACGGAGGTTGGGCACCTCATTGCGACTTGTCCCCGTGGTTAACACCACCGTGGGTTGGCCCCACATGAGATATGGGATCGTCTGCTAGTGATTGGGTATCACACGATGGGTTGGCCCCATCAATTGATTTGTGACTACGGTCACGGTGCTTTAGTAGCACATTTGTGTCTTTGGGACACCAGTGTTTTAGTAACACATTGTGACTATATGTCACCAGTGGTTTAGCACCACCAAAGGGTTTGGTACCACACGGGGTAGAAAAGGAGATACGGATGGTTAGGATCGGGTTGCATTAATTATGTTGCTATGTATGATGTGTGTTAGCATGTTGTTTCATCGGGAGCGGGATTTATGCACCTTTGAGTCATTCAACTCACCCTCTCCTTTGACATTTCAGTGACTCGTGACGCGGACATGGGCCTGGTGGACTCGGGGTGCACATGCCATGCTTTAATAAAAGTCTTGCTCCGACTATTCACTTTGGGTACTTTAGCTTATTTATTTTTATTTGAGATTTAATTTGGATTTGTAAAAGGCCTTTAAATTATGTTTTATGATGGGTATGTTTTAATTAGATTCTCAACTGCTAACAAATAACTTGGCATGAAATTTTACTAAAACTTGGAAAGACAACGTTTTCAAAATTATATCGCAATGTGTTTTAAACTATACCATCGGGTATCTCGCTATGTTTTGCTATACAATAAACTCAAATGATCTCCAAATCAAACTCGATTTTCTACTAAGTCTAAAATGTTTCGAAATGGCACTAAGAAACTATTGGAGACGCTAAATGAAATCAACTCGTTTTTTTTTGACTATATACTTTAGATAAGTCTTCAAAATCTAATCAAACAAGCCTACTCAAATTTTCCTCAAATTCACTATGTTTTCACCCCGCTTTTAAACGAAAAATCTTATCTCTCAAAAACGTTTTTCCCGTAACATACCAGATTCGGTCGTGGTGTATTGTCCGAGTTTGGGGTGTTACAGTAACAGAGGCACCGAAGTGTAGGCAGAGGCACGATTGTCTAATCAGAGCCACCGTAGTCCAAACAGAGACACCGAAGTGTAAACAGAGGCACCGGAGTGAGAACAGAGGCACCGGGGTGAGAACAGAGGCACCGAAGTGCAATCCTACACAAGCGCGAATACTTACCCTATTGGCATGCCAATCGTATCCTAGTCGTTTACGAAGTTCAAATGGGCAGTTAACTGAATTCAACACATTATCACATTAGAGGCACTTCCATTATATTCATACCTATTCTACGAATTCAAGGTGTTCATTCTAAGATTTCATCATTCATAATTACATCCATTTCTCAAAAATTACAAAATCCATTCATACTTATTATTAATCAATACACAATTCACATTTCATAATAATATATTTAACTAATTCAAAACAACATTAATTTAAATATAATACAGTTTAATTCATTTATACTATAAACTTACCTACAATCCACTTCCGGTTAATTCACAGGGACTACGCCATAATTTTCCCCTTTCATCAGTTATTATTATTTTTACTCGATTCTTGATCTATATAATAATTAAATTCAATTTATTAAATTCACATATATTAAAAACTCAATTCAATGCATGAGACCCTTAAGTTTCCATTATTTACACATTTTTCCTAAACTTTTACACTTCTCACAAATTAGTCTCTAATCTTGAAATTTCAAATATATCCAAATTTCACAATTTCCCAAGCCAATCGAATTTCTTCCTAAGCCAGAACAGTCCACAATTATTCATAATTCACAAAAATTCCATGAAATTTTAAATATTTTATCAATTTAATCCTTTAACTAAAACTATCAACAATCACTTAATAAACTAATTTTAATCAACAACCAATACTTCAATTTCATCAGTTAACATCAAGAATAACAAAGATTCATCAATGGAAAATTTCAAAATCTTTAATAGTTTTGAAAACGAAGGTTCAGGTTAGTTGGACCTAGTTGCAATGATCTCAAAAACATAAAAATTAAAAGAAATGAGCTCAAAATGGAATTACATGCAAAAGGGAGCTATGACCAAACCCTTCAAGCTAAAAAATGGAGAATCCTCTTTTAATTTTCGGTGGAAGAACCATTAGAGAAGATGATGATAAATTTTGATTTTTATTATTCATTAGTTTAGCTTTATTTAATTACAATTTTACCCCTTTAATAAACATAGATTTTAACAATTTAAAAGCCATTAACCGTCCATCTATATTCACAATGGTCTAATTACTACACAAGTCCTCTCTCATTTAATAATTAAGCCACCTAATCTTTACAATTCAATTATGATTAGATTTTGCGACTTTTACAAATTAGTCTTTTTTCTTAAATTAACTAAATAAATAATAAAATCAGCGAACCAAATCTTAATACGACAATTACATAACCATAAAAATATTAAATACCTATAAATTACAGACTCATTAGCTGGAATTGTGGTCTCAAAACCATTGTTTCCGACACCACTGAAAAATGGGTTGTTACAACTCTGCCCCCTAAAAAAATTTTCATCCTTGAAAATCTTACCAGAGAAAAGGTTTGGATATTGGGATTTCATGGTTTCTTCTGTTTCTCACATAGCTTCTTCTATCCTATGTCAACGGCATAAGAATTTAACTAACGACATAGATTTGTTTCTCAACTCCTTTATTTCCCAAGCTAAAATCTTCACAGGCTCATCATCATTAGTCAAATTGGGTTGTAATCCAATTTTACCTGTAGTTAAAATATGTGACGGGTCATATCAATAACGACGAAGCATCGAGACGTGAAATAAATTATGGATTTTGTCGAGTTCTGGAGGTAATGCCAAACGATAAGCCACAAGTCCGATTCTTTCTAAAACTTCATATGGTCTGATAAATCTTGGACTGAGCTTTCCTTTTCTGCCTAAACGCAACACTTTCTTCTAAGGCGAGACTTTTAGGAACACTTTTTCACCAATAGAAAATTCTATATCTTTACGTTTCAAATCGGCATAGGATTTCTGACGATCAGACGCAGCTTTCAAATTGTCATGAATGGTTCTAACTTTATCTGGCACTTCTCGTACCAAATCAACCCCAGCAAGCTTTCTTTCATTTAATTCAAACCAATACAATGAACTTCTGCATTTCCAGCCAAATAAAGCCTTGTATGATGCCATTGCTATGCTCGATTGATAATTTTTATTATATGCAAATTCAGCTAACGGCAAGCACTGTTCCCAACTACCTTTGAACTAAACAATACAACAGCGCAACATATCTTCGAAAATCTATATTACTCACTCAGACTGACCATCTGTTTGCGAATGAAAAGTAGTACTAAAATTTAATTTGGAGCCTAAAGCCTCGTGAAACTTACCGCAAAATCTAGAGGTAAACCTTGGATCGCGATCTGATAAAATCGACAATGGTACACCATGCAATCTCACAATTTTTGCAACATATAGCTTTGCCAACTTATCGAGTGAATAATCAGATCTAACAGGTATAAAGTGAGCAAATTTCACCAATTTATCAACTATAACCCATATTGAATCTTTTCTGCTCAGAGTCAACGGTAACCCTGAAATAAAATCCATAGTGATACGCTCTCACTTCCACTCTGGAATCATCACAGGCTGTAACAAACTCGACGGAACTTGATGTTCGACTTTCACCTGCTGACAGACCAAACATATGGATACAAACTCTGTTATTTCATGTTTAATACCAGGCCACCAATAACGTTGCTTCAAATTGTTATACATTTTGGTACTCCTAGGGTGAACCGAGTAAATACTATTGTGAGCTTCATTTAACAACTTTTTTTGTAACAGCCCGTTTTTAGTCAAATCGGAACAGTGGGTTTGGGACCAAAAATCCGAGGAAAAAATATTTTTATTATTATTTTAATGTTTACAGCATGATTGAATGATTGTGTGAAAATTTCGTTAAGAAATTTTATCGTTTAAATGGTCAATTTGATAAAAAGGACTAAATCGCATAAAACGTAAAACTTGAGTTCTAATAGCTAAAGGTGTCAAATAGCTATAGAACCTTAAAGTTAAGGTCCTTATGTTGCAAATAGACCATCATAATGGCGAGTGGACAGTTATGGGCATTAGATATGAAAATTTTAAGGTTAATAATAAAGGTTAGTTAAGTAATTTATAATTTAAAGTTCAAATAAAAGAAATAAAACAAAACATCATCTTTTCTTCTTCATGTTTCAACCGAAACTAGGGCAAGGAACCACCATTTTCATCTTTTTCATTCGACACTTCTATTTTCATCAATTAGGTATGTGTTTTTGATCTGTTTTTAATGATTTCTATGTTTTTGTGATCGTTGCATCTAGTACTAGCTAGCCCAAGGACTATGTAACATCCTGAAATTGGGTCTAGTAGAATTGGGCCCAATGGGCCTTGAGCGTAGAAGCGTTTTAAAATTTTGGGAACAAGAGAACGGCATTATTTCAAGTTGGACTTATTAAGAAGGTAATTTTGGAAAGTTACAAGGTTTCTACGAAGTTCTGGGTTCAAGTTGGGCCTTACTAAAATTTTGTGTTTAAGCTTATTAAGGAGAGATAGTAAGTGGCATCAAGGCTTATGGAAATAAAAGAGTAAATTGCTAGCATAAATGAGCAATTGGTAAAAGGGTTATGGCGCCACATGTAGTACCTTGAGGGAAGAGGTTCGAATCCCTTTGTGTGCAAACTTTAACTATTATTTTTGCACTCTTTCCTTAAGTGTCGGCCAAGCATGTAAATAAGGCAAGGTGGACTTTTATTTTTGGCAAGATGGCTAAGGAAAATAGGAAAGGATGAATGTGAGGAAAGGAATCAAGAGAAATAGGAAAGTAGGGGGAACAAGTGGCCTTTTTCAAGGGAAATGTTATGGAAAGGGTGGTTGGCAAAATTTTGACTATTAGGGACATGAATGTGGACGGTTTTGGGGCTAAAGGGGGTGATAGCCGAATTTTGCTAGGAGTTTTTGGCAAAGCTAGTGCTTGAGAGGTTGTTCTCTTTAGTTTTTTGTATCATTCTCTTTCTCTCCAAATTTCCTCTTCTCTTTGCCGAATTTTCAAGCCTTTAGTGTGCATTTTTGTTTCTTCTTTTCTTCCTTGTTGCCGAAAGTACCTAAGCCTTGGAGATCAAATTGTTCACTCGTTTTCCTTTGGAAAAACCGAACCCTTCATTTCTTCTTTATCGTTCTTCTCTTCCGTATTAACACTCACTCCTTTGATCAATCGGTAAGTGGTTCTATTCAAACATTTTTTTTATTTTTTCTTTCTCCTAGCCGAATATATGTCTTGGCATGGGATGGTCCTTTTAACCGAGACCATCATTTTATTCTACCCTCTCAAACGAGATTATTTTCTCTTTTTCGTAGTGTTTTAAGTGGGAGACCGTGTATTGTTCTAGCCGAAGTCAAACGGTGGAAATTGGATCCAATATCGATAAGGTAAGGGGGTTCATTTTGGATTTTTCGTTATATCTCTATTTGGCTATGTTGCAAATCGGATTGAAGTTTTGACTAATTAATTATGTTTTAGGGACGAAACCACTCGATATATCCTATTTGCAAATCTTTCGGATATAGTGGGTCAACGAAGAGTGGTTCTTTAGGGAATCCTAATCAAGGTGTGTAATCCCGTACCTTCCAAATACATGTTTGATATGGTGTGTAATCTCACATCTCTCTGAAAGTTTGTATGATATGTTCTGTGATTTGGTCAAAATACCAAAGAAAACCAAAAACCGGCATCCATGATCACTCAGGCGTGCGTATGATCGTAATGGTAATCGTATTTAAGTAATAAAACAGCTTTGGTCGAAAAGCGATGACGTGTATTTGAAAAATCACAAAAAATAGGAGAAAAGAAATTACAAAGGAAATAAGATATCAGATTAAAGCTTACTGTGTCTATTTTAATATGGAAGAAACAGAGAAGGAAAAGGATTTTTATATTCTGAGATATGTTAATTTGAGTGAGACTGGTTTTGAATGACTTTGTGGTTCCCTGATCTGTCTTGGAAAAATCTTATAAAATTGTACAAAGTGAATTATGAGTTATAGTTTATATTTACAGATTCCTTAGTGAGTCTATTTTCAATAGAAACAAGCGGAAGCAACATATGAAAACTGTACAATGAGATATTTGAATTTTGGGTAAGAGAAGTCAGAATTGTTGGTCAGTGAAACATGAGAATCTTTAAGGAATAAACTGTACTAAATGGCTAAGTCAAAAATTCTGGGAAAATTATAGTAAAAAGATATATGAGTCTAGTCTCAAGGAAAATTTTGATATTTTGATAAATGGGCCAATCTGATATTTTGATAAATGGGCCAATATGATATTTTGATAAATGGGCAGATATGATATTTTGCTATATGGGCCAATCTGATATTTTGCTAAATGGGCCAAATCTGATATTTTGCTTAATGGGCCTTTTTGATTAATTGAGATCATGGGCCATAATTTTGTAATAAATATCTGAATAAATTGTTGTGAATGGCTATGCATTATATACATGATTTGCATGGGATGGGATAATGATGAAGAGAAGTTCTGGTAGCTCTGCTACATAAATCTGGTGGCTCTGCCACAAATCTGAAAAATGGCAATGCCATGTAAATTCTGTTAATCTGGTGGCTTGTCCACAAATCTGATATAAATGGCTTAATGCCTACGTTTGGTGTGTTGGCGGGGTGGGTGACTAAAGCTCCCCACAGGTGTGTTGGTTGGTACGGGTGGTGTGTAGCGGATGGAAAACTAGGTTTGGTTTGGGAATTGCATATCATATGCATATAATATTTGATACATTATTGTTGTTTTAAATGGGCTTAGGCCCAAAATATTGCTATTGGGTTCCGGCCCAATGAATAACGGTAAGGGGATTTCACACTGAGTTCTTGTAACTCACCCCCCTTTTCTCTTAACCCTTGTAGGTAATGCTTGATGATATGGACTTGGGCTATGGATGACTCGAGAGAGGCCATACTTCGGAAATGGTTTATTTGGACTTTAGACTTCTTTCTCGTTTATTTTATTACTTTACTATTTTGGGTTAAATGTTGTAATAAGGCCTCTGGACTATTTTGATTTCGCTTTATGGTTGGGATGTTTTTATTATTTTTCTTAAATTGTTTTAAAAAGGGGAATTTTCTAAAAACTTAAACAATGGTTTCCAAAATCGATTAACAAATGGATTTCAAAATAAACTTTTACAAATATTTTTAACACGGATATTTTCTCTAGAACTATTAACGATATTTTCAAAAGACTTGGATTCTCTTTCGAATTTTCAACGTCGTTTTCAAAAGTCACGGTTTTGTAAGATCATTAGTTCAAATTTATCGATCTATCAATCAAATCTTTGAGGATAGTAGTATTTTATCAAATCAAACTTATTTTCTTGATTTTTAACAAAGCAATATATTAGTATGAACAAAAAGGGTTTAACATGTTTTGCTCGTGTGACATACCAAATCCGCTCATAACGCATGGACCGGGTTTGGGGTGTTACATTTTATGGTATCAGAGCCCAGTTGCAAAACTCGGCCGTGGTTTGGGTTCAAAAGCATTTTCCAAAGCTGTTTAGAATTTTGATTTATAAATATATGTTCTAAAGGAAGTATGGCACCACGAGTATCCAGCACCAAGTCAAGTAAGTATTTGTTTTCATTTTATGATTATTGTGTTAGTATTTGTGTAAAAATTCTATGAAATAGAATACTCTAGAACCTATTAGCTTTAGGAGTTGAAACTATAGAGATTGAAACTCTAGGATGCGGATTTGACACTCAAAAACAAGTTTTCTACTTATACTCCATAAAACATCGTTTAATAAACATCGAATAGTATCTTGATTCATAAAACTCGTAATCAAGATTAAATCGACTTAGTGAACATGAGCAGCTAGAAGATGTGGACGCGCGGTGAGACGTGGACATGCTAGAGGCCGAGGTGCTAGGACTTGATCTTCAAAGAATGGGCGCAGTGTGCGAAAGGGAGGAGTTGGCATCGCCGATGTGGTGAGCGGGATCTCATGATCGAGCCGGGAGTTAATGAGTGACTCGGATAGTTAAGAAGGTATTGAAGGAGGTTAAGGAGATCGCGAAGCACTTCGAGTTGGAGTGCGGATTATGTAAGAAGAAAAGAGATTGTGGTTCTTTTGGGTCGCAGTCTCGTTCAGTGAAGCATGTCAAGGCATGACCAAACTTTCCGGCTTGTGATTATTGCGAAGGCGTCATCCGGGAGAATGCCGGAGGAGGTTAAGAGCATGCTTGAGATGCGGGTCTAAGGAGCATAAGGCTCGGGATTGTTTCATCACCATCAAGTCAGGTATGTTTTGGTTGGACGTGATGATTGAATGTAGAATATTCTAAGTATAAATGGTAGATAACTGTTTGCTTCTATGGTTAGACGTTTGGTTGTGTGAAAGAGGATTCAAGATTAAGTTAAGGGTACATTAGTGTTATTAAGATCAGAGTGCGCAGCGAAAGCTTAGTGGTGTGATTTGAGCGATGCGTTCAGTAGTTGGTTGGAAATTTCGAGGACGAAATTTCTTTAAGGAGGGTAGAATTGTAACATCCCAAAATTGGGTCTAGTAGAATTGGGCCCAATGAGCCTTGAGCGTAGAAGCGTTTTAAAATTTTGAGAACAAGAGAACGGCATTATTTCAAGTTGGACTTATTAAGAAGGTAATTTTGGAAAGTTACGAGGTTTCTATGAAGTTCCGGGTTCAAGTTGGGCCTTAGTAAAATTTTGTGTTTAAGCCTATTAAGGAGAGATAGTAAGTGGCATCAAGGCTTATAGAAATAAAAGAGTAAATTGCTAGCATAAATGAGCAATTGGTAAAAGGGTTATGGCGCCACATGTAGTACCTTGAGGGAAGAGGTTCGAATCCCTTTGTGTGCAAACTTTAACTATTATTTTAGCACTCTTTCCTTAAGTGTCGGCCAAGCATGTAAATAAGGCAAGGTGGACTTTTATTTTTGGCAAGATGGCTAAGGAAAATAGGAAAGGATGAATGTGAGGAAAGGAATCAAGAGAAATAGGAAAGTAGGGGGAACAAGTGGCCTTTTTCAAGGGAAATGTTATGGAAAGGGTGGTTGGCAAAAATTTTGACTATTAGGGACATGAATGTGGACGGTTTTGGGGCTAAAGGGGGTGATAGCCGAATTTTGCTAGGAGTTTTTGGCAAAGCTAGTGCTTGAGAGGTTGTTCTCTTTAGTTTTTTGTATCATTCTCTTTCTCTCCAAATTTCCTCTTCTCTTTGCCGAATTTTCAAGCCTTTAGTGTGCATTTTTGTTTCTTCTTTTCTTCCTTGTTGCCGAAAGTACCTAAGCCTTGGAGATCAAATTGTTCACTTGTTTTCCTTTGGAAAAACCGAACCCTTCATTTCTTCTTTATCGTTCTTCTCATCCGTATTAACACTCACTCCTTTGATCAATCGGTAAGTGGTTCTATTCAAGCATTTTTTTATTTTTTCTTTCTTCTAGCCGAATACATGTCTTGGCATGGGATGGTCCTTTTAACCGAGACCATCATTTTATTCTATCCTCTCAAACGAGATTATTTTCTCTTTTTCGTAGTGTTTTAAGTGGGAGACCGTGTATTGTTCTAGCCGAAGTCAAACGGTGGAAATTGGATCCAATATCGATAAGGTAAGGGGGTTCATTTTGGATTTTTCGTTATATCTCTATTTGGCTATGTTGCAAATCGGATTGAAGTTTCGACTAATCAATTATGTTTTAGGGACGAAACCACCTCGATATATCCTATTTACAAATCCTTCGGATATAGTGGGTCACGAAGAGTGGTTCTTTAGGGAATCCTAATCAAGGTGTGTAATCCCGTACCTTCCGAATACATGTTTGATATGGTGTGTAATCTCACATATCTCTGAAAGTTTGTATGATATGTTCTATGATTTGGTCAAAATACCGAAGAAAACCGAAAACCGGCATCCGTGATCACTCGGGCGTGCGTATGATCGTAATGATAATCGTATTTCGTAATAAAACAGTTTCGGTTAGAAATAGTGATGTGTATTTGAAAAATCACGAAAAATAGGAGAAAAGGAATTACAAAGGAAATAAGATATCAGATTAAATCTTATTGTGTCTATTTTAATATGGAAGAAACGGAGAAGGAAAAAAATTTTTATATTCTGAGATATGTTAATTTGAGTGAGACTGGTTTTGAATAACTTTGTGGTTCCTTGATCTGTCTTGGAAAAATCTTATAAAATTGTACAAAGTGAATTATGAGTTATAGTTTATATGTACAGATTCCTTAGTGAGTCTATTTTCAATAGAAACAAGCGGGAGCAACATATGAAAACTGTACAGTGAGATATTTGAATTTTGGTTAAGAGAGGTCAGAATTGTTGGTCAGTGAAACAAGGGAATCTTTAAGAATAAACTGTACTAAATGGCTAAGTCAAAAATTCTGGAAAAATTATAGTAAAAATATATATGAGTCTAGTCTCAAGGAAAATTTACGGAGTTAGATTTCGAGATTCCTAACTCAAGTTATAGTCAATTTAGTTAGTACGACGCAGATGGACAGTTTCGATTTTTATGCTCCACATTAGTAGTTAAGTCTAGGTTGCGAAATTTCCAAAATACCCTTAGGTTGCGAGATTACCGAATTACCCTTAGTGGGTAAATTATCGAAATTACAAAAATGCCCCTATGGGTCGAAATTTCGAAAATGCCCCTAAAGGGCCGAATTACGAAATTGTTATATGGGCCAATCTGATATTTTGATAAATGGGCCAATCTGATATTTTGATAAATGGGCCGATATGATATTTTGCTATATGGGCCAATCTGATATTTTTCTAAATGGGCCAAATCTGATATTTTGCTTAATGGGCCTTTTTGATTAATTGAGATCATGGGCCATAATTTTGTAATAAATATCTGAATAAATTGTTGTGAATGGCTATGCATTATATACATGATTTGCATGGGATGGGATAATGATGAAGAGAAGTTCTGGTAGCTCTGCTACATAAATCTGGTGGCTCTGCCACAAATCTGAAAAATGGCAATGCCATGTAAATTCTGTTAATCTGGTGGCTTGTCTACAAATCTGATATAAATGGCTTAATGCCTACGTTTGGTGTGTTGGCGGGGTCGGTGACTAAAGCTCCCCACAGGTGTGTTGGTTGGTACGGGTGGTGTGTAGCGGATGGAAAACTAGGTTTGGTTTGGGAATTGCATATCATATGCATATTATATTTGATACATTATTGTTGTTGTAAATAGGCTTAGGCCCAAAATATTGCTAATTGGGTTCCGTCCCAATGAATAACGGTAAGGGGATTTCACACTGAGTTCTTGTAACTCACCCCCCTTTCTCTTAACCCTTGTAGGTAATGCTTGATGATATGGACTTGGGCTATGGATGACACGAGGGAGGCCATACTTCAGAAATGGTTTATTTGGACTTTAGACTTCTTTCTCGTTTATTTTATTACTTTACTATTTTGGGTTAAATGTTGTAATAAGGCCTCTGGACTATTTTGATTTTGCTTTATGGTTGGGATGTTTTTATTATTTTCTTAAATTGTTTTAAAAAGGGGAATTTTCTAAAAACTTAAACAATGGTTTCCAAAATCGATTAACAAATGGATTTCAAAATAAACTTTTACAAATATTTTTAACACGGATATTTTCTCTCGAACTATTAACGATATTTTCAAAAGACTTGGATTCTCTTTCGAATTTTCAACGTCGTTTTCAAAAGTCACGGTTTTGTAAGATCATTAGTTCAAATTTATCGATCTATCAATCAAATCTTTGAGGATAGTAGTATTTTATCAAATCAAACTTGTTTTCTTGATTTTTTAACAAAGCAATATTTTAGTACGAACAAAAAAGGTTTAACATGTTTTGCTCGTGTGACATACCAAATCCGCTCATAACGCATGGGTCGGGTTTGGGGTGTTACAGACTATTTTGCAAAACTGTTAAAGATTTTGAATGATGCCATTGATGAATAAGCATGTATTTTGAGGTTTCTTGATAGACTATGAATGTTTGTTAATAGATATACAAGTTTTGTTAAGTGATTTTTAGTGAAAATGCAAAATAGGGATTTAATTGAAAAATGTGTAAAGTTAGTTGTTAAAATGTGAAAGAAATGAAAATTATGGGCTGCTAGGGGCATTATGGTAATTTGTCTAGCATGGGTATATTTGGAATTTCACTAATTTTTGATTTTATGCAATAAGGACTAAATTGTGAAAAATGTGAAAGTTTAGGGGTAAAAGTGTAAATGTGTCTTAAAGAGTGTTTTGGACTAAATTGAATGAATAGATGATTAAATAAGTTAATTTTGAATAAATTTAGATCAAGAAAAGTGAAATACAGACTTGGATCTGGGAAAAGATAAAGTTATCGACTAATCAACTCGATTCACCGTTTTAACATCCGAGGTAAGTTCGTATGTTATAAATTCATTTCAAATGTATTTTATATGCTTCGATATAGCATGAATTGTGTTTATGTGATTACGTATGAGTTCGGAAATGATTCGATGAAGATTCGACAGGTGGAAATCCGATTGAACCTTAGGAATAGTTTAGGATTCTAGTGACATGTAATTAGGTATACTTGAGTTGGCTTCGGGCCATGATTTAGCACTATGTGTGCGAGATAAACGGATTTGGCTTCGGGCCATGCATATCGACTAATTTGGCTTCGGGGCATGATATCAGAATTTCAGATAAGTTACCTTGATTTGGCTTCGGGCCATGGTATAGGTACTTATTGAGTGAGACCTTGAGTATCCGACTTCTATTTTGAATGGTTCAACGGGTAAATGAGGGATGCGGTTGAGTATGAGATTAGTACGAGATAGTACAGGTACGTACAGAAAAGAATTAAGTATTGAAAACTATGAAATTGATGAGTTCCTTGGTAAGTATATGAATGATCATTTAATAGCTTGAGATTTATTAGAATTGTTGTACACTGTTTTCCATTATATGAATGATTAATGAATGATGATAGTTTCTCATTGTTAACATACGAGCTTACTAAGCTATATAGCTTACTTTGTTGTTTTTCCATGTTTTATAGTGATTTCAAAGCTAGCTCGGATTCGGGGATCGTCGGAGACTTCACCACACTATCCACTGACTCTTTGGTACTTTTGAAACTATGTTTTAAGTATATGGCATGTATAGGTATTTGAGTCATGTTGGTTATGTTTTGGTAATGACTTTGGCCAAATGAATTGGTTTGTAAATGTCTATACTTTGAGTTGTAAATATAGCCATGAGAGTTGGCTTAATTTGGTGAATTTGGTTATGTGCTTATATGTGCATATATGTTGATATTTGAGTTCTTTAGATGAATATGTGAATGACCATATTATGAAGTTGCGGAATTGGTATCTTGCTTGTAAATTGGTACAAAAATGGGGTATGTTAGGTAATAGTTAAACTAGTTGATTGGTATATGTATTTGAGTAGGTTTTTGGTTGAGTTAAACTTGAGTTATAAGCATGTTGAATGTTGGTATTGAAAATGGTATGGATTAGTCTTGAATGTGGCTGAATTGAATGTTATCTATGCTATGATTTGGTACCCATTTGGGTTGGTTTAGGTATGTGCAAAATGGGAGGCAAAATGGCTTGGTAAATAGCCTATTTTTGTCCACACGGGCAGAGACACGAGCGTGTGTCTCAGCCGTGTGTGACACACGATTAAATTACACGGTCGTGTGTCCCCTGGTGTTGAAATTGAAATGAAGTCAGTATGCTCCACACGGCCGATCACACGGGCGTGTGATCGGCCATGTGGTACAAGTTAGAATACCCCCTAAATGGCACATGGCCTAGAACACGGGCATGTGACTTGGCCGTGTTGTATAAGTCAGTATACCCTACAGGTTTGGCATGGCCTAACATAAGGCCTAGCACACAGACGTGTGTGGCCACTTCAAAGGGCACACGGGCTAGACACTCGGGCGTGTGGTTAGCCGTGTGACCCAAGTCAGTAGGTACCCCCTATTTTCACACGGCCTGTGACACAGGCATGTCTGGTGGCCGTGTGAGACACACGGCCTGGCGACACGGGCGTGTGTCCCCTATTTGATGCAAAATTTTCTAAGTTTCACAAAAATTTCCCGTGTAATCGGTTTAGTCCCGAACCATTTCTAATGCATGTTTTAGGCCTCGTAGGCTCGTTTAAGGGACACTATCATGGGTTGTAATTGAATTGTATTTGAAATGATAAATTGTATATGAAATGTGTGTTTTAAAGTATTGTAATTTCGATAATGCTCTGTAACCCTATTCCGGCGTTGAATACGGGTGATGGGTGTTACATTTTTCTTAATTCAGAATCTTTTGGTACACAAAGACATCCACGGAAATATAAACAATCATCAGTTCCAATATCAAAATCAATTGTCTGCTTGTTTATCACAGCTTCACATTTCATTAACAATTCAGAGTCATTCTTTTGGAGTTCTTGAATCTCTAACAGAAATACAGATCTCACTTTCAACTCAGCCAAAATGGAACCATTGCTTATCCATCGCTAAGCTTGCATTCAAAGCTCTCAAGGCAAACAAAGATTTATGACTCAACGCAACTGCTACAACATTAGCTTTCTCGAAATGTTCATCAATTATTAACTCATAATATTTTAATAATTCAAGCCACCTTCATTGCCGCAAGTTTAAATCCTTCTGAGTCATCATATATTTCAGAATTTTATGATCAGTAAAAATGTGATATTTTTCACCGTATAAATAGTGTCGACAAATCTTTAACGCAAACACAACTGCAGCGAGTTCCAAATCATGTGTCGGATAATTTTGTTTATGAGGTTTTAACCGTCTCGAGGCATAAGCAATCACTTTCTTGTTTTGCATCAGAACACAGCCTAAACCACAAAAAGATGTATCACTATAAAATGTAAACTGTTTTCCAGTTTCAGGCTAGGTCAACACTAGAGCTTCAGTCAACATATTTTTGAATTGATCAAAACTCTTCTGACATTTATCGGACTAGACAAAATTAACATCTTTTTCCAATAACTTTGTCATGGAGCTGCTAAAATAGAAAAGTTTTTAACAAAACGCCAATAATATCCCTCTAAGTCCAAAAAGCTATGAACCTCAGTAACATTCTTCGAAACTTTCCAATCAATAATTGCTAATATCTTATTCAGATCAACCTAGATACCATCAGCAGAGATTACGTGACCTAGAAATCTAACCTCCCGTAACAAAAATTCGCATTTACTGAATTTCGCATAAAGTTATTTTTCACGCAGAGTTTGCAACAAAAATCTCAAATGCTCGACATGATCTAACTCGTTCAGCGAATATATCAAAATACCATCAATGAATACCACAACAAACCGATCTAAATATGACTGAAATACCCGGTTCATCAAGTCTATAAATGAAGTAGGAGCTTTAGTCAAACCAAACGACATTACTAAAAACTCATAATGTCCGTACCAAGTTCTGAATATAGTCTTCAGTACATCAGGATCTTTAAATTGTAATAGATAATATCTGAATCACAAATCAAATTTAGAAAACACTGTAGCTCCCTTTAACTGATGGAACAAATCATCAATGTGATGTAATGAATATTTATTCTTGATAGAAACTTGATTCAACTATCGATAATCTATACATAATCTCATCGACCCATCACAAGTTCTATTACAAATTCAACTTCTCTATTCAGTGGTAACCCTAGTAATTCTTCGGGGAAAACATTAACATACTCTTTAACTACTGGTACCTGATTGATTTTTTATTATGCCACTCGCGAATCGAGGATATATGCCAGATAAGCTTCACACCCTTTTTTAATAAAATTTTGAGCTGACAATACCAGAATAACATTTGTCATACAATTTGTCCCATCAACCTTTACACAAATAAATTAACCACTCGGACGTTTTAAACTAACTTTCTTCCTTCGACAACTCACTATTACATCATGTTCAGACAACCAATCCATTCCCAAAATAAGATCAAAATCTTCAAATGGTAATAGCATCAAATCAACAAGAAAGTCGTAACCCTGAACTTGCAGTGGAAATAACTGACAAATTTGGTTGACTAAAACACACTGACCAAGTGGATTTGTTACCTTAACTGTATAATCAGTTGACACAATGGGTAAATTCCTTTTTTTCTACCAATGTAGTGCATATATATGAGTGTGTTGACCCATAGTCAATCAATACTTATACATCAACATCAAAAAGAGAGAAAGTACCAGCAATGACATCTGTAGCAAAAGCTTATTCTCGAGCTCTAATTGCATACGCTCTAGCAGGTGCTATAGCTTAGGATTGTTCAATTGTATCACTAGTTTTTCCTCGACCAGCTATAGTATTTCTATCATTTCCAAGTCATCTACCTCTCTACGGAGTAGCTTCAAGCTTGGAAGGCTGATTTCCTGAGTCATTATGTCATTTTGGAAAATCTCTAAGAAAATGATTAAGAGATCCACATCAAAAACAAATTCCCAGCTTAGCTCAACATTTACTGAAATGTCTTTTACCACATTATTCACATACAATCTTCTATACATTTCTCACACTTCTGACACTAGCATTCGGTGAATTAACAAACCTCAAATTACTATGTCTAGGTCTATCTCTATCAGTGTACCCTAAAGGAGCGATCGATCAATTAGCATCACTTTGGAACTTCTTCAATGGAAAATTCTGAGCTAATTTGGACGATCCTCTTTTACTGAAATCTCAAGATTTCAAATCAGACTGCATTTTACTTTTGCAGATTTCTTCAAATTTCTGAGCATGTTTTGAGAGCTCCACAAATTTGCGTAATTTCAACGCTGCGATCAACATTCAGATTTCATCATTCAACCCGTCTTCAAATCTAATGCACATATCTTCATTTGATACAATATTACGAGCATACTTTCTTAACTGTACAAACTCCCATTCATACTCGACTACTAATCGATTCCCTTGTTTCAATTTGAGAAAAACTTTCTTTTTCTTATCAAGATACAACCAGCTAACGAGTAACACCCCTAACCCATCTTTGTCACCGGATTTGGGTAACGAAGTATTATAGTACAATTTAGAACATTTAGATTCAAATAGAAATAATTACACAAATTATCTTATATCATTCAATAATTTATACAAATTCAGGTAAAAATACATTTATGTACCTTAAATCGAACCTACAAGGCCCTAAAAGTAATTTAAAAACAATCAGGGGTCATTTTGAAATAAAATTGAAAAATCTGGGAAAATTGAAAACCAGTGGTCACACGGCCGTTTGACACAGCCCAGATCGTGTGAGTACTCGAAGTATGGACACACAGCTGTGTCCCAACCCATGTGTCTGCCTTTTTGAATATTCGAAATAGGGCCACACGGTCGTGTCGTAGACGGTGTGCCAAACTGTGTTTACATTCAAATTTGGGTGACACAGCCGTGTCGCAGGCCGTGTCTTAGACCGTGTGAAACTTGCGCTTGAAAACATTTATGACAGATGGTCGTGTGTCGTACACGGCCAACTCACACAGCCGTGTGTCATTATTGTTTTTAAGTGCAAGTTTCACACGGTTTGAGACATGACCTACGACACGACTGTGTGACCTAACTTCGAATGCACACATGATTTGGCACACGATCTACGACACGACCGTGTAGCCCTATTTCGAATATTCACACAAGCAGACACATGGGCTGGGACAAAATCTTGTGTCCATACTTTGAGTACTCACACTATAACACCCCTTACCAGTATTCGACACCAGAACCGAGTACGAGGCATTACCGAACATAACCTACTTAGATCATACAAAATCGATCATAAATTTTCTTTTGAACTTTAGAATTCTTCATTCATAATCATATAATTCCTATTACGGGTCTACGAGACCCGAAACATACAAATAAAGCAAATCGGAACGGAACCGGAAACTTACAAACACTTAGAAAAATTATATTCAAAACAGGGCCACACGCCCGTGTGGAAAAGAACACGCTCGTGTGGTCACACACGCCCATGTCCCTAGCCCGTGCAGATTTTATTTTTCATTTCAAACCTACAGGGGTTTTCACATCGCCTGGCACACGCCCGTGTCTATGGCCCGTGTCCCTCACACGGTCATGACACGCTCGTGTCTTAGCCCGTGTATAAAAACCTTGACATTCTGTTTATGACGTCAGCAGACACTTAGGGTCACACAGCTGAGTCACACACCCGTGTGCTAACTCGTTTGACGAACTGAATTTTTCGCAAATTAGATGCAGGGGACACACGGCCAGGCTACACGCCCATGAGGCAGACTGTGTGTCACACATGGTCTAGACACACGCCTGTGTGTCTACCCGTGTGGACAATTATAAGGCTATTTACCAAGCCATTTGCCACCCTGAAAAGCAACCACACTTATACCATCTCTAGAAACACATAATATAACAATAATGCACCTCTAATATTCACAATCAAGACATCCACACCATAAAATTCACGCTGCATTCATCATGCATATGCTTCACACTTTACTCATTTAACTGCACAAGCTTACAATTCATGAATTTCATCATCATTGAATAGATATAACTTAACAAGTATTGGCCAATTCCAATGGCCAAATTACAAAATGAAATCAGTAACATTAATAGCCAACACCTTGGCTAACCAATATGACATATAACAAGATGACCAAGTTTTTATACATGTCATACCCAAAATAATCAAACTTTACTATACCCAAAAGGATTGCCTGATAGTGTGAATCGAGCTCCGACGTCCTTCGATCCTTGAGCTAGCTTGGCGACACTACAAGAAAAGCGAAAAGAGAGGGAGTAAGCATAAAGCTTAGTAAGTTTGTATGTAATAGATAACAACCTAAAATCTTGTGATAGTATCCATATATTACATCATGGATTAACACCAAATTCTCAAGTAACATTGACATGGCTTACTCATGCTCACTCTTACCAATCACACATCACAAACCGGACTCATTTCTCGTGAGTTTCGCATATGTACCTGTATCACTTCATCATATAACTTTAGCCCTCTTTTCATCTCTAACATAAACCTTCTTAATTTATCCCGTTGAACCATTTGGAATGTCGAGGGATTTTCAAAAATTGTCACCCACATAGTAAGATGCCAATGCCATATCCCAGATATGGTCTTACATGAGATCACATGTCGATGCCGATGCCATATCCCAAATATGGTCTTATATGGGATCTCATATCGATGTCGATGCCATATCCCAGAAATGTAACACCCATTACCCATATTTGATGCCAGAACAGGGTACAAGGCGTTACCAGACTTATACACAAGAAAACATACAAAGCCGATACATAACTTCCCACTAAAAAATTAAAACATTTCATATCATCTCTTAAACAAGCCTATGAGGCCTACATCACACTTTAGGAACGGTTCGGAATAAAATCAAACTCTTAAAAAGATCTCTAGAAAGACTTAGAAAATTTTCATCAAACAGTCCACACACCCGTGTGGAGAAATGGACACGCCCGTGTGGAACTTCACATGCCCGTGTTCCACACTCGAGTGGATTTATTTCTCATTTAAACCTACAGGGGTTTTCACACGGCCGAGCACACACCTGTGTCCATGTCCTGTGTCCCTCACACGGCCACGACACGCCCATGTTTTAGCCCGTGTGTAAAAACCTTGGCATTCTGTTTCTGACGTCATCACCCCATAAATGTCACACGGCCAAGGCACACGCCCGTGTCCTTTAACCGTGTGGCGAATTAAATTCCTAATTCAGGTGCAGACTTCACACGGCCTGGGCACATGCCCATGTCCTATGGCCGTGTCTTCCACACAGTTGAGACACACGGCCTTGTCTCCGCCCGTGTAGTTACTACTGAGCATACTGACTTGCCAACTTAGTATGCAGGGGGACACATGGCCTAACCACACGCCCATGAGGCTGGCCGTGTGTCACACACAGCCTAGACACACGCTCGTGTGTCTACCCGTATGGACAAGAACAAGGCTATTTACCAAGCCCTTATTGCCACCCCTACTTACACTATCATAAACCACAATGAACAACCAACTTATTCATGCATAAATACTCCAATTAAACAATCCTACAACTTGCACATTCATGAATAACCTCATCATCTCATAGATTAATAAGAAAAAGCCATCAACTATGGCCTTATACAAAAGAATTCGTCCTCAAATGAGCCAACACATTTGGCCAAGACAATATGACATTCAACTAAAACTAAGTCCCTATACATGCCATACTCAAAATGCTAAATTAACTATACCAAGATGTGCTGATAGTGTGGGTGATCCTCTGATTATCTCCGTATCCCGAGCTGGCTCTTCAACACTATAAAACAAGGGAAAAGAGAAGGGAGTAAGCTTTAAACTTAGTAAGTCTATATGTAAACAATAAGCATCATACCACATACTTATCAATCAAAACATTACATACTAAGTAAAAACAATTCAGATCCTCATAATCATGCTTACTCATTCCAAACCTCGCCACATCCCAAACACATATCATATAACAGTACTCACATTTACTTGCACTTATACCCTGCACTTATCACCACAAATCCACATGTAATTTCACTTAGACAAGTTTCTCGATGTACACTTTGAAATAAAGTTAAATACTCGGTGGTTTCGCACACAGCCCACCATTTAATAATCAACAAAGGTGGTATCGCACACAGCCCACCAATAATTACATGTCTATGGTGGTATCGCACACAGCCCACCAATGATAATAAATACGGTGGTATCGCACATAGCCCATCGTTTATAAATAACAAGGTGGTTTCGCACACAGCCCACCAATAATTACATGTTCACAGATATTTATCCGCACCCGTTTTCCTATTCTGAAGGTTCATCCGAGAATTTCCTCACTTTCTATCATTTTTTTATTAGATCTTAACAATAATCATTCGCATTTACACAATGCATTAATAGGTAAAACTTACGCAATAAGAATGTATCGTTTACACATAAACTTACCTCAATACAAAATATGTCAGTTTGTAATTTAGTCCGTAACCTTGCCTTTTCCCCGGTCAAGCTTGATTCCACATTATTCTTGATCTATAATGACATATTTAACTTATTAAATCACCACATTATTCAAAACATTTCAAAATTTCTATTTTGGCAAAATTACCATTTTGCCTCTATACTTTTACAAAATTACACTTTTGCCCCTAGGCTCGTAAAATGAAATGTGTTCATTTTTCACATATCCAGGCCTAGCTGATTCATTTTCTCTCTTATAGCAACTCACAATTTCAATTATTTCACACATTTACTACCCAATTTACAACCTTTACAAAAAAGGTCTTTTTAGGTGTTTTCATAGAAACACCTTTCACAAAAGTTCTTTATTTAACAACCATAATTCATTTTCTTCCCTAAAGACTCGGCAAACAACATAAACACTCTCATGGAAATTCCCTAAACTTTCAACCATTTTGTAAAATAGTCCCCTCTTTAGCTAGCTTAAGCTTTAGGGGTTCCAAAAACACAAAAATCATTAAAAATAACCATCATAATCACTTACTTGCAAGAGGATAGCTTGGCTGAAAGTTTGAGCTTCAAAACCCCTAATCTTGCTAGAATTTTCAGGGGAAGAAGAAATGAAAATAGGAAAAGATGATAGCTTCTTTATTTTATCTTATTTTATTCAATTAAGTCACCAAAACTCACCTAACCATTGACCAATTTGATTTTCTTGTCCCTATGGCTGGCCCTCACTTCCCAAATGGCCTAATTGCACATTAAGGACCTCCAATTTAATATTCTATAGCTATTAGACACCTCTAGCTTGTAAAATAAAACTTTCACACTTTATGCAATTTAGTCCTTTTTTTGCAATTAAGCATACAATCATCAAAATTAGTGCACCAAAATTTTCCTGCACTCTTATAATCATGATATAACACATATATTAATATTAAAAATAATTTCTCTGGTCTCGGATTAGTGGTTCTAAAACTACTATTTCGACTAGCCCCAAAATCAGACTGTTACAACTCTTCCCCCTTTAGAGATTTTTGTCCCCGAAAATGTTACCGGTAAAGATGTTTGGGTATTGTTCTCTCATGGCTTCTTTCGGTTTCCACGTAGCTTCTTCTACACCATGTTTTTGTGACAACACTTTCACTAATACTATACTTTTGTTCCTCAATTGTTTAACCTCTCAAGCCAAAATCTTAATTGGTTCCTCCTTATAGGCCATATCCGGTTGTATCTCAATTTTGGTCGGAGGAATCACATGCGAAGGATCGAAACGATATCGTCGTAACATCGACACATGAAACACGTTGTGTATTCTCTCCAATTCTGTCGGCAAAGCTAACCGGTATGCTACTGGTCCAATCCTTTCAATAATCTCATACGACCCTATGAATCGCGGACTCAATTTACCCTTTCGACCAAATCTCAATATTTTCTTCCACGGGGGTACTTTCAGGAATACTTTATCACCCACCTGAAACTCAATTTCCTTCCTTTTCAAATCTGCATATGACTTTTGTCGATCTGAAGCAGCTTTCAGACTATCACGGATCACTTTCACTTTCTCCTCGATTTCTCTAACTAGATCAACCCCTTGAATTTGCTTCTCACTAAATTTGGTCCAATACAAAGGAGTTCGGCACTTGCGACCATATAATGCTTCGTACGGTGCCATCCATATACTCAATTGATAACTGTTGTTGTAGGCAAATTCAACCAAAGGTAGATATTTTTCCCAACTACCTTTGAATTCTAAAACACAGCATCAGGGCATATCCTCGAGAACTTGAATCACTCTTTCGGATTGACCATCAGTTTGCGGATGGAACGCGGTACTAAAATTCAATTTCGTACCCAAGGCTTCTTGCAACTTTTTCCAAAACCTCGAAGTAAACCTTGGATCTCTATGTAATCTCACAATTTCAGCAATGTACAGCTCAGCCAACTTGTCAAGCAAGTAATCAACACGTACCGGTATAAAGTGAGCCGATTCGTTAATCTATCAACGATAACCCACACAACATTTTTCTTTTTCGGAGTCATAGGTAACCCCGTTACAAAATCCCTCGTGATTCGGTCCCACTTCCAGTCGGGAACCATCACTGGCTGAAGTAATCCCAAAGGTACTTGATGCTCGGCTTTCACTTATTGACAGATCAAACACTTTGTAACAAACTCGGAGATATCTCTTTTCATACCCGGCCACCAATACAACTTCAAATCATTATACGTTTTTGTGCTGTCCGGATGTACTGAAAAACAACCATTTTGCACCTCATGTAAAATTTTTCGAATCAACTCATCATCTTTAGGTACGCAAACTCTATCACAGAACATCAAACAATCATCTGAACCAACCCAAAAATCAGAGTTATTTCCCGATTCACACTGAGCTCTCTTAACTTGCATTTCACTATCATTCTTTTGAGCTTCACGAATCTGCTGAAGAAATAACGGTCTAGCCCTCAACTCGGCCAATATAGAACCATCATCAAACAATGCTAAGCTCGTACTCATAGCTCTCAAAGCATACAGGGATTTTCTGCTCAAGGCATCTGCAACCACATTCGCTTTCCCTGGATGGTAATCAATTACCAGCTCATAATCTTTCAATAATTCGGGCCATCGCTGTTGTCGCAAGTTCAAATCCTTTTGGCTCATTAGGTACTTCAAACTTTTGTGATCGGTAAAGATTTGGCATTTTTCACCATAAAATAATGACGCCAAATCTTCAAAGCAAAAACGATGGCAGCCAACTCCAAATCGTGCGTCAGATAATTATTTTCATGCGGTTTTAGCTGTCTCGAGGCATAAGCTACTACCTTGCCTTCTTGCATCAACACACAATCAAGACCATTCATTGACGCATCACTATAGATTACAAACTCCTTTCCTGACTCAGGTTGTACAAAAATCGGTGCTTCAGTTAACAATGCTTTTAGTTTCTCGAAACTCTGTTGGCACCTCTCGGTCCATTCAAACTTAACATCTTTATGTAGCAGTCTCGTCATCGGTGTAGCAATCATGGAGAACCCTTTAACGAACCATCTATAGTAACCTGCTAAGCCCAAAAAGCTCCTAATCTCTGACACATTCCTCGGTAGTTTCCACTCCACAATAGCCGAGATCTTACTCGGATCAACTCTAATTCTATCACCCGACACGATGTGTCCTAAGAATCCGACCTTTCGGAGCCAAAACTCACTCTTGCTAAACTTAGCATACAACTGCTTGTCTCTTAGAGTCTGCAAAACAGTTCTCAAGTGTCCTACGTGTTCACTCTCATCCCGAGAATAAATTAGTATGTCATCGATAAAAAAAAACTACAAATTTATCCAAGTACGGTCGGAAGATACGGTTCATTAAATCCATAAATACCGCAGGAGCATTCGTTAAGCCAAAGGGCATGACAAGGAACTCATAATGACCATACCTTGTCCGAAATGCAGTTTTCGGCACATCTTGCTCCTTAACTCTTAACTGGTAATAGCCAGATTTTAGGTTTATCTTAGAAAACACCGTGGCTCCCTTCAATTGGTCGAACAAATCGTCGATCCTTGGCAAAGGATACTTATTCTTTACTGTCACCTTGTTGAGCTGTCTGTAGTCTATACACAGTCTCATCGACCCGTCTTCTTCTTCACAAAAAGTACCGGAGCACCCTACAGTGAATAACTCAGTCTTGCAAAACCCTTATCCGTTAACTCTTGCAGCTAAACCTTCAACTCTTTTAACTCTAACGGTGCCATCCTATATGGGGCAACTGATACAGGTGCCGTACCCGGAACTAACTCAATGCCAAACTCGACTTCTCTAACTGGAGGCAATCCGGGTAACTCTTCTAGAAACACGTCCGGATACTCGCATACCACAGGTACTGATTCAATCTTTACTTCTGAATCTTGGGTATTCAACACAAATGCAATATAGGACTCATACCCTTTTCTTATGTATTTCTCAGCTACCATAGACGAAATCACTACAGGCAAACTATCCGATTTACCTGATTCAACCCGAATAATATCTCCATTTACACATCTCAGTTCAATAAACTTACTACCACAGTTTACTAAAACATTATAAGCAGTCAACCAATCCATGCCAAGAATTAGGTCAAATTCATCCAACAGCAACAACATGAGATTAGCAGGAAAACAATGACCTCTAATCATCAAGGGACAATTTCTACACACTTTGTCAACTAGCACATGCTTGCCTAACGGGTTTGACACTTTTATCACAAATTCTGTAGACCCAAAAATCATATTAATGCTAGGTATCAATTTCATGCAAATATAGGAATGGGTAGACCCCGGATCAATCAAAGCAACAACAGAGATATCATGAAGAGAAAAAGTACCCGTTATCACATCTTGAGATGATGCCTCTTCACGAGCGCAATTGCCATAAGTCCTTGCAGGTGCTCTGCCCTCTGATCTCACAGCAGAATCTCTAGGCGCACCTCTACTACTAGTCCCACTTCCCGGGTTCCTCTATGGTCTACCCCTCGAAGGTACATTGCTCGCTCTTACTTCTTATTTTCTGTCTTTTTCATCTATCTTAGGACAGTTTTGAATGAAATGGTCTAGTGAACCGCACTTGTAGCAAGCTCGATTGTTTCCCCAACACTCCCCAGTATGTTGTCTACCATAATTTGGACACTCGGGTTTATTTGACTTCGCATTGCCCACACTTTCCATCGAAGTGGCTTGAACCCTAGAGCCTGAATATGTGTTACCACGATCTCGGTGTGAATATCCAGCTGAAGCAGTCATTCTAGGGTTCATTTCTTTATATCTCTTTGATTGGGTTTGGAACGACTTACTCATCGGCCTCTTCCTTTCATCTCGGGCCTCAATCATAGCTTTTCTCTTTTCTTTATTCAACTCTTCAGCCTTGCAAGCTCTGTCGACTAACAGCACGAATTCTTTCAACTCTAAAATCCCGACTAACAATCTGATATCCTCGTTTAGCCCATCTTCGAATCTCTTGCACATAATAGCTTCCGTAGACACATACTATTGGGAATACTTACTGAGTCTAACAAATTCACGCTCGTACTCTGCCACAGACATTTTGCCTTACTTCAATTCGAGGAACTCTTTCCGTTTCTGATCAATGAACCGCTGACTTATGTATTTCTTCCGGAACTCTTCTAAGAAGAAGTCCCATGTCACTCTCTCCCTCGGTACTGCAGATGTTAGCGTTCTCCACCAGCGGTATGCCGAGTCCCTCAGTAATGACACAACACATTTTTAGCTCTCCTCGGGCATGCAAGAGAGTTCATCGAATACCCGCATAGAGTTCTCAAGCCAGAACTCTGCTTTCTTAGGGTCATCATCTATGTTGGCTCTAAATTCCTCGGCCCCTTGTTTTCGAATCTTATCGACCGGGGATTTGGTCATTCTTACCAAATCTATACCTTGAGGAGCCACGGGGACTGGCTGAGGTATAGGTGGGGGTGGAGGAGGTTGAGCATTAGGGTTTGCTCGTACAAACTCAGTTTACCAATTACTCATCATGTGGAGAAAGGCTTCCCGAGCCTCTTCTCCTTGACCCAAGGTCTCGGGTCTACTTTCTACTAGCACGGTCCCTTGTGCGGGAGCCGGCGCATTACTAGCAGCATCATCAGCAACAGCTCGACCGGGATCCATTCACTATGTGAAAACACAGTTTGAAATTGTCAAGAGTCACCACACTATCATAATATATTTATGGCATGTATAGCTAGACTCTCACACACGCTATGGCAGTCCAAAAACTGACTAAACCATAGCTCTGATACCACTAAACGTAACACCCATTACCCGTATTTGATGCTGAAACAGGGTACGAGGCGTTACCAGACTTATACACAAGCAAACATACAAAATCGATACATGACTTCCCACTAAAAATTTAAAACATTTCATATCATCTTTTAAACAAGCCTAAGAGGCCTAAATCACACTTTAGGAACGGTTCGGAATCAAATCAAACTCTTAAAAAGATCTCTAGAAAGACTTAGAAAATTTTCATCAAACAGTCCACACGCCCGTGTGGAGAAATGGACACGCCCGTGTGGAACTTCACATGCCCGTGTTCCATACCCGTGTGGATTTATTTCTCATTTTGAACCTACAAGGGTTTTCACACGGCCGGACACACGCCCGTGTCCATGTCCTGTGTCCCTCACACGGTCACGACACGCCCGTGTCTTAGCCTGTGTGTAAAAACCTTAGCATTCTATTTTTGACGTCATCACCCCATAAATGTCACACGGCCAAGGCACACGCCCGTGTCCTTCGACCGTGTGGCGAATTAAATTTCTAATTCAGGTGCAGACTTCACACGGCCTGGGCACATGACCATATCTTATGGCCGTGTCTTCCACATGGTTGAGACACACGGTCGTGTCTCCGCCCGTGTGGTTACTACTGAGCATACTGACTTGCCAATTTAGTATGTATGGGGACACAGGCCTAACCACACGCCCATGAGGCTGGCCATGTGTCACACACGGCCTAGACACACGCCCGTGTGTCTACCCGTGTGGACAAGAACAAGGCTATTTACCAAGCCCTTATTGCCACCCCTACTTACACTATCATAAACCACAATGAACAACCAACTTATCCATGCATAAATACTCCAATTAAACAATCCTACAACTTGCACATTCATGAATAATCTCATCATCTCATAGATTAATAAGAAAGAGCCATCAACTATGGCCTTATACAAAAGAATTTGTCTTCAAATGAGCCAACACATTTGCCCAAGACAATATGACATTCAACTAAAACTAAGTCCCTATACATGCCATACTCAAAATGCTAAATCTAACTATACCAAGATGTGTTGATAGTGTGGGTGATCCTCTGATTATCTCCGTATCCCGAGCTGGCTCTTCGACACTATAAAACAAGGGAAAAGAGAAGGGAGTAAGCTTTAAGCTTAGTAAGTCTATATGTAAACAATAAGCATCATACCACATACTTATCAATCAAAAACTTTACATACTAAGTAAAAAACAATTCAGATCCTCATAATCATGCTTACTCATTCCAAACCTCGCCACATCCCAAACACATATCATATAACAGTACTCACATTTACTTGCACTTATACCCTGCACTTATCACCAAAAATCCACATGTAATTTCACGTAGACAAGTTTCTCGATGAACACTTTGAAATAAAGTTTAATACTCTGTGGTTTCGCACACAGCCCACCATTTAATAATCAACAAGGTGGTATCGCACACAGCCCACCAATAATTACATGTCTATGGTGGTATCGCACACATCCCACCAATGATAATAAATACAATGGTAAAACACATAGCCCATCGTTTATAAAGAACAAGGTGGTTTCGCACACATCCCACCAATAATTACATGTTCACGGATATTTATCCGCACCTGTTTTCCTATTCCGAAAGTTCATCCGAGAATTTCCTCACTTTCTATTATTTTTTTATTAGATCTTAGCAATAATAATTCGCATTTACACAATGCATTAATAAGTAAAACTTACGCAATAAGGATGTATCGTTTACACATAAACTTACCTCGATACAAAATATGTCAGTTTGCAATTTAGTCCGTAACCTTGCCTTTTCCCCAGTCAAGGTTGATTCCACGTTCTTCTTGATCTATAATGACATATTTAACTTATTAAATCACCACATTATTCAAAACATTTCAAAATTTCTATTTTGGCAAAATTACCATTTTGCCTCTATACTTTTACAAAATTACACTTTTGCCCCTAGGCTCGTAAAAGAAATGTGTTCATTTTTCATATATCCAAGCCTAGCTGATTCATTTTATCTCTTATAGAAACTCACAATTTCAATTATTTCACACATTTACTACCCAATTTACAACCATTACAAAAAAAGTCCTTTTAGGTGTTTTCATGGAAACACCTTTCACAAAAGTTGTTTATTTAACAACCATAATTCATTTTCTTCCCTAAAGACTCAGCAAACAACATAAATACTCTCATGGCAATTCCCTTAACTTTCAACCATTTTGTAAAATAGTCCCCTCTTTAGCTAGCTTAAGCTTTAGGGGTTCCAAAAACACAAAAATCATCAAAAATAACCATCATAATCACTTACTTGCAAGAGGATAGCTTGGCTGAAAGTTTGAGCTTCAAAAATCCTATTTTTGCTAGAATTTTCGGTGGAAGAAGAAATGAAAATAGGAAAAGATGATAGCTTCTTTATTTCATCTTATTTTATTCAATTAAGTCACCAAAACTCACCTAACCATTGACCAATTTGATTTTCTTGTCCCTATGGCCGGCCCTCACTTTCCCAATGGCCTAATTGTACATTAAGGACCTCCAATTTAATATTCTATAGCTATTAGACACCTCTAGCTTGTAAAATAAAACTTTCACACTTTATGCGATTTAGTCCTTTTTCGCAATTAAGCATGCAATCATCAAAATTAGTGCACCAAAATTTTGTTGCACTCTTATAATCATGATATAACACATATATTAATATTAAAAATAATTTCTCTGGTCTTGGATTAGTGGTTCCGAAACCACTGTTCTGACTAGCCCAAAATCGGGCTGTTACAAGATATGGTCTTACACGAGATCTTATGTCGATGCCATGTTCCAGACATGGTCTTACACGATTTCTTACCGAAGCCAGGTCCTAGACGTGGTCTTACATGGAATCACTATTCGATGCCGATGCCATATCCCTGATATGGTCTTACACGAGATCTCAATTTGGTGCTGAGGCCATATCCCAGATATGGTCTTATATGGGACCTTATTAATTTAATGTCGTGACAATAGTATCCTTTTTATTCCTAAGGTTCAACCGAAACTTCAACATAATAAAATTTCATCATATTTTCATCGAAATCTCATTAACAATTTCATAGAAAGAATATACACATCTCACGTAATATCAAGCATCCAAAATCATAATAAATTTTCTTTTGAACTTTAGAATTCTTCATTCAAAATCATATAGTCCCCATTACGGGTCTACGAGACCCGAAACATACAAATAAAGTGAATCGGAATGGAACCAGAAACTTACAAACACTTAGAAATTTTTTACTCAAAACAGGGCCACACGCCCGTGTGGAAAAGAACACACCCGTGTGGGCAGGCCGTGTGGTCACACATGCCCATGTCCCTAGCCCGTGCGAATTTTATTTTTCATTTCAAACCTACAAGGGTTTTCACACGGCCTGGCACACGCCCGTGTCTATGGCCCGTGTCCCTCACACGGCCATGACACGCCCGTGTCTTAGCCCGTGTATGAAAACCTTGACATTCTGTTTATGACGTCAGCAGACACTTAGGGTCACACGGCCGAGTCACACGCCCGTGTGCTAACCAGTGTGACGAACTGAATTTTTTGCAAATTAGATGCAGGGGACACCCGGCCAGGCTACACGCCCATGAGGCAGACCGTGTGTCACACACGGTCTAGACACACGCCCGTGTGTCTACCCGTGTGGACAATCATAAGGCTATTTACCAAGCCATTTGCCACCCTGAAAAGCAACCACACTTATACCATCTCTAGAAACACATAACATAACAATAGTGCACCTCTAATATTCACAATCAAGACATCCACACCATAAAATTCACATTGCGTTCATCATGCATATACTTCACAGTTTGCTCATTCAACTGCACAAGCTTACACTTCATGAATTTCATCATCATTGAATAGATATAACTTAACAAGTATTGGCTAATTCCAATGGCCAATTACAAAATGAAATAAGTAACATTAATAGCCAACACCTTGGCTAACCAATATGACATATAACAAGATGACCAAGTTCCTATACATGCCATACCCAAAATAATCAAACTTTACTATACCCAAAAGGATTGCCTGATAGTGTGAATCGAGCTCCGACGTCCTTCGATCCCCGAGCTAGCTCGGTGATACTACAAGAAAAGGGAAAAGAGAGGGAGTAAGCATAAAGCTTAGTAAGTTTGTATGTCATAGATAACAACCTAAAATCTTGTGATAGTATCCACATATTACTTCATGGATTAACACCAAATTCTCAAGTAACATTGACATGGCTTACTCATGCTCACTCTTACCAATCACACATCACAAATTGGACTCATTTCTCGCGAGTTTCGCATATGTACCTGTATCACTTCATCATATAACTTTAGCCCTCTTTTCATCTCTAACATAAACTTTATTACTTTACCCCGTTGAACCATTTGGAATGTCGAGGGATTTTCAGAAATTGTCACCGACATAGTAAGATGCCAATGCCATATCCCAGATATGGTCTTACATAGGATCACATGTCGATGCCGATACCGTATCCCAGATATGGTCTTATACGGGATCTCATATCGATGTCGACGCCATTTCCCAGATATGGTCTTACACGAGATCTTATGTCGATTCCATGTTCGAGACATGATCTTACACAATTTCTTACCGAAGCCAGGTCCCAGACGTGGTCTTACACGGAATCACTATTCGATGCCGATGCCATATCTCAGATATGGTCTTACACGAGATCTCAATTTGGTGCCGAGGCCATATCCCAGATATGGTCTTATACGGACCTTATTAATTTAATGTCGTGGCAAGAGTATCCTCTTTATTCCTAAGTTTCAATCGGGACTTCAACATAATAAAACTTCATCATATTTTCATCGAAATCTCATTAACAATTTCATAGAAAGAATATACACATCTCACGTAATATCAAGCATCCAAAATCATAATAACATGATGTTGATTTATTGCACACAAACTTACCTCGGTACTAAAATATAGATAGTTGTTCAATTTAGTCCACCACCTTGTTCTTTCCTCGGTTTAGGTCTGGACTTCGTGTTTCTTGATCTATAATAGAAAATTTAGCTTATTTAATTATCACATTGTTCAAATCAGTCCAAAATTCATACTTTGGAAAAATTATATTTTTTCCCCTAAACTTTCACATATTTACGAAATGGTCCCTAGGCTCGTATAATGAAATGTGTCCATTTTCTTTGTTACCCAAATATAGCCGAACCTAACACATACTCATATGAGCCCACATTTCTCATTAAAACATACATCTTATTACTCATTTTACATCTTTTACAAATAAGTCCTTTTTATGCATTTCCATCAAAAATCACTTAGTAAAAGATGTTAAACACACATCAAACTTTCATAATCTACCATGAAACATCAAAATACATGCATGTTACACATGGTAGATTTTTTGAACATGAACCCTAGCTCAAATAAATGGTAGAAATAGCTAGATCAGTTGATAACAACTTTAAAAATACAAAGAACATTAATAACGGGGCTAGGATGCACTTACTATTGAGCTTGAAAGGATGAACAAAACCCTAGCTATGGCTTCTTAGAAATTTCAAAAATGGGGGAGGAAGATGGACACCAACTTTGACTTCTTTTCCCCTTTTTATTAATTTATTAACCAAATGACTAAAATGCCCTTAAGGCCCTTCCTTGAGATTTTTCCCTTCCATGTC
The DNA here is from genome assembly GCA_025698515.1 of Gossypium sturtianum. Lineage (NCBI taxonomy): Eukaryota > Viridiplantae > Streptophyta > Magnoliopsida > Malvales > Malvaceae > Gossypium > Gossypium sturtianum. The sequence continues at coordinate 105,454,054 of CM046954.1, forward strand.
CATTTTTGTCCATCAAGATATATAATGGTCTAATTACTAAATAAGGACCTCTAATAAATTTTCTAATGCTATCTCATGCTTAAAACTTCTAGACTCTCATATTTATCAATTTTTGCAATTTAGTCCTAAAAGATAAATTGATCACTAAATCATAAAATTCCTTCATGAAATTTTCACACAACCGTACAAACATGTCATAGACCTCATAAAAACCATAAAACATATATTTTCTACTTAGAATTTGTGGTCTTACAACCACTATTCTGACTAGGCCCTAAATCGGGCTATTACACACACGATCTGGGTTGTGTCACACGACGTGTGACAACCCGTGTCCCAGGTCGTGTGCTGCCTAGATTACCTCTAAAACAAGTTACTTTCTACCCAATTGCTTATGTGCCAAGACATTCCAAAAACACATGATTACAAACCTTCAAAACACAATCAAATATACTCAAAACATCCCAAAACAATTCACCTATGTGCCTAACCAATGTGCCATCATGGACACCACAATCCAAACACTTAAACAATCCAACATTTAGGCTATGTTATCAAGTCACAAGCATGTATCAATTGGATGCTTTTAAGTTCGAAAACTACCTTACATTCAAGTCAAAACTTACCATTTCTCTATTCATCCATTCACATTCAAATATACCATAACTTAACACCTATAAAAGGTTTATACCAAATGACCACACAACATAACAATTCCATAAACACACTATGTCTTGACATGATCACATTTAGCTATTACAAAACATAAATATCATTTCATCCATCTAACCATTACCGTATACATAACCTATTCAAAACATATACAACTTCACCTATTACATGATAAATTCCACACCATATATGAATTTTCATACCAAACCATAAACTAGCACATTATTAACTAAAGCATATATAACACAAGTAGAGAATACACCACTTGTAATAAGTACTTAAAACATATACAAGATACTCCTATTACATGCCACATATCCCAAAATTAAACATTTTCAAAATCTACCAAAAGGAATCTGGATAGTATGATATCCGTGTTGATCCAATCGCCCGATTTCGCAAAATGTTATCTACAAGGAAACATGAAAATGACACGAGTAAGCTTTAATAGGCTTAGTAAGTTCATAGGTTAAAATGATAAAACTTATTGAATAAACATAATAAATCATTTAACAACAATGTTAATAGACATTAGTCTTGCGAACCACTATCAATCAATGGTGAGTTATACAAATATACAAGTTGCATAATATGTTCAATCATATGAATTCAATAAATATCAAGCCACGATATACTATTGGAAATCAAGTAAATATTTATACAATTCAATATACAAGTCATTTAATCATTTTAAATTTGTCCGATGAACGATATAACAAATATGGATACGTGGTTATCCACCGAAACACACCAAAATGCTCCAACGATCCAAACCAACTGAGAACACGCCTTGGCACCAAGTGCCTAACCCGTAGGCTAACATCCCTCCAGAACACACCTCGACACTAAGTGCCAAGCCCGAAGGCTTTACATATGCCCCCGGTAACATGCCAGTAACACTGTAAATATGACAGATAGTTCGCAAAAAATGTTGACTCTGGTATATTCAGTGGACAGGAATAAATCAGGAATCATCATCTCATCTCAAGTTAGACCCGTTCAATGGGTGATATAACATATTGGCATGCCAATTGTATCCTATCATATGTTCATCCGGGCTCGATATACAAAACCACATAATATCTTACAATTCAATTACATTTCTCACCTTGAATCATCTTTACGATTATTTCATTAAATATATATAAGTATTCACAAATCATAAATCTTAAGTCAATAAAATATTAAAAATTATACTAAATTAAATCGTATGAACTTACCTGGGCTAAACTGCAAAGACAACAAAAGTTTAGAGACTATTCAAGAACTTTCTCTTTTCCTCAATTATCTACTTGTTCTTGATCTATAATATAATTTATTTCAATTATTAGCCTCAACTTCATATATTATTCAATTTAATACATATAACTTTATATTTACAACTTTTCACATTAACCCCAAACTTTCACATATTATTCAATTTGGTCCCTAAGACCAAAACATGATTATTTCTACAATTAAACTTTATAACCATTATACCAAATTTATAAATATCCCAAATCAGTCCTTACATGCTAAAATTTCACAAGAAAATCATGTCTAAATTAATTCATTTTCAATTAAACCTTAAACTTGAAAATTATACAAAATCACTTAACAAAATATTTCTATTAAACACCCAAACATCACATTCTACCAATTAACATACAAAAAATTTAATATCATCAATGGTATATTTTCTATACTTTGATAATTTCACAAATTAATCCCTCTACTAGCTATATTAAGCTATAATGATCTCAAAAACATAAAAATCATGAAAAATAATTTAAAATTCCTTACCATGTAAGAGTAACTATGATGATCGAAAGCTTAGAGGTTTTTCCATGGTGTATTCAATTTCTCCAAATGAAAAAGAATAAAGATGATAACTTTTATTTTGTTTTTACTTTGTTTATGATTTTAACTAATTTACAAAAATGCCATCAACTAACATATTTTTGATTTAAAATATACATACATACCGTCCACTAAATTAGAAATGGCTTAATTGCCATATAAATCCCTACCATAATTTTTTTCCATCCTTTTGACTCAATTAAACTAATATTAATTGATTTTTTCACTTTTTACAATTTAGTCCTTTTTACTTAATTTACAATTTAGCACAACTTGACTCTTATACCAATTGTTAGGAAAAAATTCGATTTGAAAACGGTTTTTTGTCGCAACGAAAAAAAAAATTTAAAAATTGAGTCAGTTTGTGATATTTTTAGTTGTAAACTTTTCCCGAAAAGTACATGTGCTTTGTGTGAGATGGATCCTTGTCGTTCCCAACTTTTAACCAAACGACCTTCTCCACTATTCTCGTACCATGAACTGCTTTGAGTGTGGGCTCGAACAATCACAAATCAAATATAGAACCAGAAATAATTTTCTTACTTTCAGTAGGAAAGTACATCTCTCTCTTTATAAAAATTGGTAGAATTGTTATTTCCAGAATAAAGAATTTATACTTAGAAATAAAATCTGACTATTTTTGGGTAGAATAACAGTATTGAAAATGTCTATGTAAATAGGTCTACTAGTTCCATCTATTTAGAGAGAGATAGAAAAATCTTGGTTGAATTAGTAGAATACAAATAATACTTATCTGATAGAAAAATAAGTCCCCTAATTTTACTAGGAGAGAGCGGCGGCTAACCCTAGTTAATTATACTATGGTTGTCGGCCTCTCCTGTATTGAGTCCAATTACATGTGTTTTTTGGACTTTTAATCCAAAAATTTATAATTTAATCCAACCCAATACATGTTTTTCTATTTCCCCAAAAAAATATTATTTATTAAATTAAATTAATTAATTTTCCAATTAAATAATTTTCTCAATCTAATTCTAATTTCTCTAAAGTCATGGTAACTTTACCGTAAAAGAATTTATGAGAAAATATATTTAATTTCCATATTCAACAGATTCACAATAGCCAATTAATTTAATTTCATTTTCGAACTTCGTTTATTTACTTAAACAATAGTTTGAAAAACTTAAATTAACTCTCAGTTCATTTCCATACTTAGTGAGAAACCACATTCATTTCTGAATGTAACATATTTCTCTAACTTTATCATTTCTATTCATTTGATTCTAAATTCAATTCATTTTTTGTTTCAACGAGCTAGAAGAGCAATCGATTGGACATATGTAATTAGGGCTCAAATGATTTATAATTCAGTTCCAGCTTTTTACTCATTAATTACAAACTTATTTAGTCATGAAGTCATTCCATTATAGTATCATGACTGAGCTCTCCACAATTACATATCATTACGAAAGATACTCGATCATTGCTCATCCAATGACCTTGTCATAAGTGTTTTACCCTCATAGGATATTCTTAATCTCTTTGTGATAAATCCGTTCTCCCAATATGATCCTATTTTACCTCATGGTAACCATTACATCTTCCTTCATGAAAAGTCAATTACTATCGAATAGTAATGAAGTCATTCATCACAAATTCAAACAACCCATGGCCATGTTCACTTTTCATCTATCATGTAATGCCAATGAGAGGATATCATTTACCCATTTCTTAAGCTATGAAATCCACTATTATGAATAGTTCTACGTACTGCAGAAGTCGTATATACCCAATACACAAACTTTCGATTCCTTATCTATTTGAACTCAGGCTTTTATTTACATCAAAGTATACGAGTCACACATACATAGTCCATCATCCACTAAGGATTAAGGTATACCACACTATGAATGTCACAAGTGAATAAATCTATAAACGGATTCAGGATATATTCTACTTGGCACTTGTCTGATGTATTGTCAGTCCAGTCAATCACATTTATGTCTATATCTTCTTGGAGTCATTCGTTCTGATGCCCAAGACAAAACATCTCCCCAATTAGACTTGATAGACGACATATTAGTCTTTCAGTCGGTTTGTTCATTTCTAATTAGACTAAGGAAATTTTTAGGTTCATCTACTAATACAAGTTATCTTTCCATATTACGATCCAACTACGTAATACCGCTTAGTATTAGTTAAACATTAGATAACCAATGAATTAATATTTTCTTCCATTTTGCTTTGCGTGCAAAAACTATTGAGGAAAATATACAAATAATATTAATGCAACTCATGGGTAATTTTATTAAACCAATTTGATCGAAAAAATACAAGTATACAAACAAATATACTATACTTAGGGCACCCAATCCAATATTGGCTAGTATGAGTAATGAAGATTGGGAAGAGTTGGATTTGAAAGCTGATTTGTCGTAATTTAGTGTAGCATATTAAACTAGTTTTCGCATTTATGGAGCTTGAATACAAACACTGTAGTTGGATTTTAGTTAAGTTTTTATTACTTTATTTAAATTCAATAAAAAGTGTAATTTGAGTATTTTATTTACTTTAGGGGCCGAATGAGGCCTAAGGGTGAGCTAATATACTTTGTGAGTGTGCAGAAGACCATTAGAAGGTGTGCTAACTTGATACTGGTCCCTGTGTTGCAACACAGAGAGTTTGATGTCGCAACATAGGGAGCAAAATAGAAGAATTCCAAGGCCGCCTTCAGTGTCACGACACATCCCTGAAGATACCCTGAATATGAGTATACTGCCTTTGATGTCATAACACAGGACCTGGTGTACGAGCTAAGGCCATTTTGGTCTGCACAATCAAAATTTAAATACGATAGCATCAACTGACCTAGGGTTGAGGACGACAGTAACCCTGACTCTATAAATAGGCTCTTAAACACTTGTTAAAGGATAAATTTTCATATTATTAGTTTCCTTTGTAAAATTTAGTTTTCAGTTTATTTTTCTTTCTCTTAGGGTTTAGACTTCTTTTCATTCGTGTTCTTCGGAGAACTTGATTTGTAAACGCAATCAAACGTTTGAGGATTTTAACACTTCATATATCAAATATTAACAGGATTCTCTAAACTCTACTCTTTTTTTATTCTTTATGCATATATTCAATATCAAGTTTATGGTGTTTATTGAATCCATGAGGAACTAATCCTCCTATGAAAGATTAGCGAGTAGAGGTATGATCTATTAACTATTTTGTAGGGTTACTCAATGAATTAGTTGTTTGGGAAAGGAAGAACGTAAAACAAACCCTAGGCCTGACAACCCTAGGAAGTTATCAAGATGAGAATTAACCCAAATTTGGTATGGTCTATCTGTGAACACCTTCACTCTAAACCGGTCTGGACTGTGAGGTCGAAAGATAAGTAGTTCTTGCCGACTCATTATTTTAGTGGAAGATCAAAAGATCATGCTAGGATAGCGACTAGTTGATTGACGAGGAACCTGAAGCGACAGTTGATGGGGATTACCGAAGCAAGCTAATCACCCATAACCAGATTTGATCCCGTTTATAATCTAATTTTTCGAAGACTCCTTTTATTTATGTTATTTTTAGTTCTTTAATTATAAAAACCACAAAACCTTTATTTATGTTTATTCGTATACAATTTATTTAAAGAACTAATTAGATCTATTAGAGTTTAGGTTATAATTAATTTAGTACTAGCCTCCCTTGGGTACGATCCTCAAAATACTTACTAAATGTTTCATTGTAAACAAACTATATTATAACCTGACTCGTATACTTGCGGACACTGCCTTAATTCCATATATTGTGTAGCAGTATTCACACTCTAGACGTTAGTACGTCCGGAGGTGGTCAAAAGCTAAAGTGCAATATGTCTATTCTTGGCAAAGAATATTCTTGAAAATGTGCAAGGAATATTAAGTGTCAAAGAACTTTGGGAAATGCTTAAAGGGTTGTATCAAGTAAAGGGCATCTTAAGCAGATTAATGTTGAAGGAACAACTTCATACTTCATGTAAGGATGAAGGTTCAAATATTTTGGATCACCTTAGTGTTATCAATAGTATTATCTCTAAACCAAAAGCTATTAAAAATTGAAGATGAAAATAAAGCTTTAAAGCTTATATGGTCTTTTTTGTCTTTTTTGCCAGCAAGCTCATTTTTTAAGAGAGAAGGTCAAAGATCGAAGGTCATGCTTCATCAAACTTTATGTTGGCAATGAAAAATTATAGTAACAAGAAGAATAAAACGAATATAATTTGTTAGAGGTGTGGAAAGTCTGGACATGTAAAGAATTGTCTAGGTAGAGCTAATTCAACAAAAGGCTCTAAATCGGAAGCTAAATGTGTCTTTGTTTTCTTGGGTGATGGTAATCTTATATGATATTGAGAAGTACATCCTTGTGGTGTATCCATTTTACCATGGAAGAGAATGTGGTATTGTTAGCGAATCTGGTGGAAGTATGTTGATGGCTGAAGAACTTTTAAGGAAAGTCAACATGAAAGTTGTACCATAAATTCAGTAGGTTTTTCGACTTGTACTGAAGTGAAATGTTTAGTGAATGTACTTTTATGGTGAAGTAAAATAGTTCTCTAAGTTGAGAATTATGATTGTCAATGAAGATAATGGAATCTAAAGTGTACATTCTTAATCAAGGTGGAAATTTGTTGAGGTTGATTGAAAATGTTAGAAGTAAGAAGATAAAGAAATGAGTTATCTTATATGTTGTGAGAATTCTCAAATTGCTAAGCAAAGGTAAGGGGTTTTCAAGTCTATATAAGGAACTTGAGTCTTTGATTTACAAATGCACCAAATCAAGTATTAAGCATTGGATTTGACTTTTTCAAATTCCTCTCTTTCTCTTGTTTGAGAGTATTTTCTATTGTATTAGAGTGTTTGGAAGGTATAGTTAAATATTTTGCTTTGGGTTATGGGTGTTCTTAGGCCATTGGGTTCAGAAAATATCATGTGTGTTGTAACAATTTTCACATAATAATTTTTCTTGGTTGCCTTTGACAACAATCGTGGTTTTTTTTAAATTGGGGAGTTTTTTTACATAATTTTTTGCGTGCTTATTTATTGTATTTGTTTCAAGTTTATTTCTTTATTTTTAAGCATCGAGATATCTCAAGTACTGAAGCGATGGTTGTTCTTAACATTAAGTACCTATATAAGAATTGATGCATTTTAAGATTCCACATACTAGTAAATCCGTAATCTTAGGTAGCGTTTGTATTGATGGAAAGTAGTCACTTTCCTGAGAATTTAATAAGTTGGAAAGTAATTCTAATGTTTGTTATGTCAAAATTTATTTACTTTCCTTGGAATCTAACTTTCCTTTGAGAGTTACTTTACTATGAACATAATAATGTGATTCCCATGATAAAAGGAGAGAAAATTAAAAAAAAATATATTAAGATAAAATTAACCCTATTTTATATTGGTTTAGGGTATTAGTCTAGTAATAAATGTAATAAAAAAACTATTTTCTACTTCCTACTACTTGATTTTCCCTGTTACTTCAACATATTCTTCGCAAGTAAGGTTTTTTTTCTCTGATTTTTTTTTCTCAGCTACAAATTTTACTTAGCACTTGTTTTTGTATGAAATACTTATTATGTTTTGTAGAATATGGGTAGAATTGTTCCATTTAAGTTGTGTAAGAATTGTGGGTTAGACCACCTATGGGTTAGTCTTTAGCTAAAATAAAACGTGATTTCAAATATTTTTTAATTTATTTCAAAATGAGTTTTATATACTCATGATTTTTTATATGCATTATTATATTTACAAAATATACACAAGACAAATTTAAAATAATTTTACTTTCAATTAAAATTAAAATTTAAAAATTATCAATTAAATTTTATTATTAAATATTTAATTCAAATATTTGTTAAGAATAATTTTTATTATAAAAATTAAATACATGGAACATATTTTTTTTATTTAATAAGGGTAGATTTATAAATTATCACTACATTCTTAGAAAAATACTTAGTGAACTAAACATGATAATGTCTTGAAAATTTAATCATACTAAAATTAAAATATGAGATGACACCAAATATAAACTTACACAACTACTCAAGTTTTGTGTACAAGATTCATTGAAGATTTGTTCTTACATTTCAATCAACTAGCTGATACTGAGAGCAAAAGGGACATTTTCTCTTAAAAGAACAAAAAGAAAAATGAGAAAACCTTGAATAATTGGGAAAATGATTTCATGAACACTCACAAGCGTGGGATATGGTGTCAAATTAAGAATAAAGCTTTCATGAAAAGCAAAGGCATAAACCACTCCATTCCCTAATTCTATTTATATATGGCCCACATTTGTAATTATAAGAGTTTATACCACAAATCCCCAAACAAAATGGACAAAAAGATAGATCACAAGGAAAATAAGTACTGATTTTCCAATATCTAATAGATCAACTGATGAAACAATACAAGAGGCAGACAAAAACTATCATTACTCTTCCCCCATCAAATTTGAAATTAAGATGAAATTACGTCAAATAATAATCACTTCAGTCCAGTTATTAGACATTAATTGACATTTCCCATCCATATCCATTCCTCCCAACTTTTCTTTTTTGGGGCTAAATTGCATTCTTCCAAATTCTTTTTCTTTATGGGATTGCTTTATTTTATTGTAATAGAAGATATTTCTAATATCATAAATATATTCTTATACAGCACATACAACAGTTTGAGTTTGGCTGACATAGATGATAACTGTCCTTGTTTGGTTTTAATGACAGACTGACATGTCACGAATTGCCGTTTTCATGTCTTGTTTAAAGTTCGACACTTTAATCATCATAACCACGCCCACCACCACCTATCACGGCTCTGCTACTATTTTTCCCATCAATATATATATATATATAAATATATATATTTACCTCATAAACCTGAATTCAGAATTTTCTTTTTTAAATTTAAAACTTCAATAATTAACAAACTGCAAATCTCACAACACACAGTGAGACACAGATTTTATAGGTACAACAGCCTGCAATTTGAAGCATCTAAAAGAACAAAAATATAAACCAAAAAGAACAAAAAAGTTGAAAAATGATGAAAGTAAAGAAAAAAGGAAGCATGCGAGAGATTGTTCATTGAGTCTTTTTTTTCTTCAAGCCTCATCAACAAAATTTGCATGTGAAAGCTCCTTTAACCATTCATACGTTCGATGACGTGACAAAACTCGCTTTTCTTTCATTTTCTTCTTTATCTTCACTTCTTGCAGTAGCTTCGTCTTTTCTTCCATGGCGGCTTGAAACATTGCTTTCTCTTTCTCACTCTTCTTCTTTATCATCATACTTTTGATGACTGCTATTTTGTTCAATGGAACTGTTTCAACTACATTAACTGAACATTTACATCCACTAAACAACCCTTTTCTTAAGAACCCTTTGATCGAATCTAGCTGACTGTTACTGCTATTACAACTGCTGTTCCGGCTGACAGAATTTCGACTCGGATTATTGTTGTTGTTGGTCCGAATTTTCAACTCGTGGAATTCAAGTTCTGGTGCTCGAACCAAGCCTAACCTGAAAAAATCCCACACCGATGATGATGTCTGGTTTCGACTGCTGCTGATATTCATTGGTCGAGTTTTGGACAACCTTATCTGGGGTTTTGGACTTGGATGTGTGTTGAAGTGGTTTATGGATTTGTTTGGATTTGATTTGTAACTGGTAATTGAATTGAAACTTGTTGCTGCTGTAACTGTGGTGGAGTTACTGCTATTTGTTGAGTAATGGCTACTTCCAGTGCTACTGCTTCTGCTACTGCTAGTGACACTTGTGAACCTACTTAAGGAACCATGGTCCATGGACTCAGACCTTGGCTTGTTCTGGCTATCTTGACGGTGGCACCATGTTAGGCTACTGTCTGAACTAATTGAGACACATAAGGGCAGAATTTGGCCTTTAAAGAACACTTCGTCAGCTGCACACATTTCAGGTTTTGTTGACAAACAGCCATCCCATGAGCCAAAGTTGAAATCTTCCTCGGTTTTAATGGCTTGGGATTCACCATCTTCTTCATTCCTTGGCTGGATTTGGTTCTCTTCTTTAATCAAATTGACTGGCAAATCACACAATGACAATGCTTCTTCTTCTTCCTCAGCTTCCCATTTTTGTTCTTCATCACAGTTACTTGCAGCACTCTCCATGGCTTGAAACTTCAAAACTTCATGTAAACTTAAACTCTCTTTAGGTCTTGCTGAGAAGTAACAAAGGGAGCAGAAAGTGGAGTATTATATAAGCTAGGAAGAGCAAGGTAATAGTGAGTAAAGAGGGAGACAAGTGGAATAAAAGAAGTAAAAAAGTTACTATCAAAAGGAGCAATAAAGAAAGAAAGGAAAACACAGAGGCAAGAGAGTGCAGGTGAAGACAACAGTATGCTGCTGTTCTTGTTTGGGAGTGAAACAAGAGGGGTCTATCAGGTTGGCCATTACCCAAACTAGTATTTATGCACTCTCACTTTCATCAATACTATTGTCGAGGACAAAGGAGGAGGGCAGGGGGGAGGGGTTAGATTTCATGCTCTAGTGGGGCTCATAACCTGCAATCCAATTACCCTCCTTTTGCAAATTATGATATTTTTATTTGTAAAAAATAATTTTGGTTTAGAGGATCAAATTTGGAAGGCAAAGTTGAAATTGGAATTTTGAGTTAATTCAAAGTGTTGAACAGTGATAAAAATGAAATGATAAAGTTACCTGGTTGCAGTTGACATTATCCAACATATCTGGTTTGTTTTGCTTTTCTGTTGTGACAAAAACATGTCCAAAAGGCAGGAAGAAACATGTTCTTTCTTTATGCTTTTCTTTTTCTTTCTAAAAATATGGTAGGATGGGTTTAGAAGAAGGATGAAGATGATGTAAGTGGAATCCTAAATTTATTGAATCATATTTTTTAAAATTAAATAGGTGACAGTGGCAGTGGACTGGAGTTTGAAAATTGAAATTGAAAAGATTCTGCATAATATGGCATTCAAAGTTGTTTGTTGGATTGCAATTCTGGATTTGGACGTGTATTAACATCTCTTTTATTGTGGTTTAATAAATTTGTATCATGCCAAAATCAGATTAGGCATTTGAACTCTTTGCAACTTTTATGTTTTTTTTTCTTTTTAAATGTTTTTGTTTTTTTCTAGGTTACGAGATAAATATTAAAATTATATATAAATTTTGATTTAATGTGATTTGATATATGAAATTTGATTTTGTGTAATTATATACATTACATTTTGATTTTGATTAAATGTTTACATAAAATTTTATTTTTAATTCCATTGTATACATTTAGTGAAATGAAAACATCAATTTATTTTTATATTGGATAAGTATACTTATTTATTCATGCAATATGCAAACATAAAGTGATCATATTGATAATAATGTTAGTCATTTATAAAAATTAAATCAAATCAAAATATCATGTATAATATTGTACATTGAACCAAAGTTTACTGTAGTTTTTGGATTTATCCCTACAGATTAAGAAGGGTAGAGGCGAATCTAGAAGGGAAGTAGGGACTCCCCAAAATAAAACTATCTTTTACTCCCTTCAAAAATGATGAAATCATAAGATAATATAAAATAAATTACAGATTGAATTCAAAAATACTTGGAAAATGAGTCTCAAAGCGAAATCACTTACATAGAATAACCAAAAATAACAAGGGTAAAAATCAACACTTTCTCTCTCTTTTACTAGATATTGTTTTTGTAGAATGAGCACAATAATCTCTCCAAAATTTAAAAATTGTTATAAAATAAATAGATAGAGAGTAAAGAACAAAGAAAATGGGAGAGCAAAAGAGAGAGCGTATTTTATTGATCAATCAGAATATCAACAAAACTTCTCCAAAGTCTCTATTTATAAGCAAAAGAAGTATAAATGAAGTAGAGATCTACTTCTAATGACTATTAGAATTTAAAGAACATCAAAACTTATCTTGATATTGATGGACATCCACTTAATAAGATATTCATAACACTCACCTTGGATGTACTCTTACTAAGATAAAAACCCTGTGGGAAAAAAAATCCTAGTGAAGGAAAAAAAGTATATATATCTATAATACGCATAATATGCTGCCTCATTAAAAATCTTAACAGGAAAACCCAATGGAACAAAACCTAAATTAAGGGAAAAAAAATACAATGCGTATTTACTCCCCCTCATAAAAACATCACATACATTCTCATATTCTACGTATTCAATCTTGAATACTAGTTTTTCAAATGACTATTTGAATATATTTGCTAAGCATTTATATCACCATTCTTTTGAAAGTCATGAGTCAGGGAAAATTTGGGGAAAATATATTTTGATCTCTTTAGGAGTTTCAACAATAATCATAGCAAAATTTAATCATGATTCTTCTATAAAAAAAACACAAATAGGTATTTTGGATCATTTTATAATCTTCCTTCAACTACTATTTACCACATATATTCAAATTATTTCAATTCATATAAATGAACAATTTCCCGAGAATTTCAATATACTTCTAGCATCCTAAATACTTCAAGGATTTTAATATAAACTTTACTATATAGTGGTTCATAAAATGTTGTAACAATAACCATTAGATGAATTACCAAAATAATATATCTAAAGGTTATTGCATCTACCACAAAAGAATATTATATCTTTTTATAATCAATACCAGTACTTAGCAAAAAACTTCATATTTTTATTTCGCTTTTGCAAAACTACTTCATTTGCACCCTCATTGGCTTTATACCTTTAGATATTTGGACTACTGGTCCAAAAACTCCACGAATTTAATTGTACTTGCGTTACGTCTTTCTATTTTGATCAATTTATTCCATTTCTATATTTCTCAATAGATTTATTTAAGATCCTCCTTTTATTTCATTATTTCAATAATAATATTGCATGCAAAATCATTGTCACCACTTTTATTATTCGGTTCCATATTTTCTCGAATTGACATAACTTATGGAGATCTCTTATTTTTATTATTTTAATCTTCAGTTTCAGGTACCTAAATTCCTTTTGGAGTTTTACTTATTAGTTATGTCTTGGGTCTCTTCTGAAGCACCCGCCTCCACTATATGACCATCTAGAAGAATTTTCATATTTGGAACTGATCAATCAATTATTTATTCTAACTTATTGTCCTACTGGGACTTTGATTCAAATTAAAATATTAGATGGTATATAACAATTGGTTATTCTCATTAAGTTTGTAAATACATCTAAATGTTACCTTGTAACGAGTTATCCTTGTTGAACTTCTGGTTCAAATTACTTTCCCCTTAACTAATTACAAATTATTATTTCTCTCCCCCTAATGTCGGGAAAACTATCGAATCAAAATTGTTATAACAAATCATGTCATAATTGAATCTCCAATACATTTAAAACATATAATAATACAAAGAAACTTGTAATTAATATATATTCCCAACTTTCTTTGAGGATTCACTCATCTTTGTGCATTGTGGTGGAGCAATTGGAACATATACGCACATACAAAAATTCAAAGATGAGAAATATTTAGTTCTTGATCAAAAACCAATTGTAATGGGGAGTATTTATAACTTATTGGCTTGATGAGTACAACACATAAATCAACATAATCTCATGTCAAAATAGGAAGTTTAGTTCCCATAAGTAATGGTTTAGACATTAATCAGAGGCGTTAAATCAATAATTTCTCTAATCCATTATGCACATAAATAATAAACTTTTACAAAAGTCAAACTCAATCAATAAAAGATTGAGATATAAACTCATCAATATTAGCAAAATGAATTACCTTAATTGCATGATCTAAAATTAATTATTTAAACAAGCAATCTTGCAAACGATAGGTTGCAAGTTGATAACACATACATGATTATTTTGTAGATGCATCTACCAAAATCATATAATATCAAAACCATCCACATGGTGGATGAATGGGCCCCTATTCATTTAAAAAATGCAAGACATTAAATCTCAACTTTAGCTAGTGAGTTTCTAACAATTAATTTTCATTGAGAACAAGCAACAAATGAGAATGCTTTAAATTAAAGAATCTTCTGGTTCTTTAATGAATGTCCATATGAATTCTGTAACACCCCAAACCCGGCCCAGACGTTATGGCCGAATCTGGCGACATCACATTGAAGTGTTTTCCGAAAACATAGTTTCTTTGGAAAATCCATTCTTATTATTTAATCTCGTTTATGATCTTAACGAAAATTTTAGGGTATCTTGTTCTTTTAAAACTCAAGTTGTTTTTAGCAGAACATTGATCATATTAGTTTGTTACTATACTTTAACATAATGTTTGATGCGGAAGCTTTTATAGCATGTTACGAAAACGTGGTGTTTTGAAAAGCATTTATCTTTTGAAAATTCGCGTCCTACTACTCTCAGATGTGAATTAAAATAAGTAAAATCCCCAAATTAAAAGTTAAAATTTAAAGAGGCCTTATTACAGAACAAATACCCAAATCAAATTTATTGGAAATAAAAATCAAATATAAAAACAGGTGCGGTTGTGTGGCCACCTCCGAATCCCTCGCAGCATCGATCCGCCTAAGACTGGGGATTACTCATGCAGATAAATGAGGGGTGAGTTTACGACAACTCGATGTGTAACCCCATATAAGCAAAATGGCCAATCGGTAGCCAGAGGCAATGCGATGCGGGCCTAAGCTCAAATCAACAACGATTCATTCGGTTGAGCCTTAGCCCATAACAAAGATCGATATCACCGTGGGCCTTAACCGATTTCGATGTGATATGATTCGGGCATGTAATCAAAAATCCTACCCAACCAAATTTCTACACTCCACTCCGGCCGTCCATTAACACTCCATGTGGGGATAAAATCAACCCACCCATCCCTACACTCCAAAAATTAGCACCGGCATGCGACTAAATAGTATTTGCAGCAGAGCCACAAAGATGATACACTTCCTCCAATCATAATAATCCCATCCCTATGCAACATATCACACATGTATTCAACATATAAATCGCGGCATGCTCATATACAATCATACATATCATAAGGCACATATGCATTTAATATCATAGGGGCATAATAGTCATTTTATCAGTTTGGGGGTCTAAGTACACTTACCGACCCATCAGTAGGTCCACAGTCGTCTCGGGCGACCCGTGTAACCTTAACAGACAAACAGAAAAAATGGGCCCAAGACCCATTATGCGGGCCCATGTGGGCCTACACGCCCGTGTGGCCCACATAGCCCAGAATTGGTCTCGGTCATGAATATTACACAGTTTGGCCCAATATTTTCCACACGTTCGTGTGGTTTACTCGTGTGGGGCCCACAAACTCGTTGGGCCCACACGGCCCATTTCGACCCAACGTGGCCCAAAACGGCCTAAGACCATGAAATCGCTCATGGTGGCCTCAACAGTCAAACGCCTACAGTTTATGCATTCAGATTACCACAGGAGCGAGCACACGTTCGTGTAGCGTCAATTGTCATGTTTTCCAGCTTTTGCCGATTTACGATTTGGGTAGTGTTTACACACCTGTTTGCGAAAACGTGCGAATAACCCGCAATCACCAAACCTGCCTTGATTGAACAAATGTGGCTTAGTCCTCTTAGATCACTGACGAAGGTTGATTACCACTCCTTGATGAATATCTGTGTTACAAGCGAATTTTATTAAACAGAGTTGTTTATACCCATGGCTTAAATCCCTATGTAATAACTTACAGCACCACAGCACCCCAAAAGTAGGGGAAAGAGAATTCAGCCTTTACCCACATGCAAGACAAAATAGTTACCTTTGATCGAGTGACGAAAGAAAGGTTTCGCATGCTTCAATACCACTTGCAACCCCTTCACTCCTTGAGAAGTTCTAAAAACCGAAAGAAACACAAGAGTATTCGGCTTTGCCAGTGTAAGAAAGGAGGAGACTTGATACAAATTAAAAGAAACAAGAAGGAGTCGAGTGCTCTTACCGATTGTCAGAGAATAATCGCTAAACCGAAGACAACATAGCGATGGAAATCCACCTGGTTACCAACTAGAGAAATATGATAGGAGAAAACGGTTTACAGGAGAAAAGAGAAAAGGAAGATAAGGAGAAAGAAAATCTGTTAGCCAAAGGATCGAAGGAGAGGAAGAAGGTGCATTCGGCCAACGATAGTATCAATTGGGAAAGAACGAAGAAAAGGCAATTGAGAGAGGAAGTATTCGGCCAAAGGAATGTTTGTCAAAAAGAAAAAAAAACAAGGTGAAACAGAACCCCTACCACATTTGGCCTTCAAGCAACTGAGGAAAAGCAAATACCAAGCAAACCGAAATGAGGAGTATACCAAAAGAGGAGTATACAACTCTGACCAAAATTCTTGAGTGCCCACAGTCCAATTTCGGCACAACACTCCCTCTCTTCTCACCTCCCTTGATTTTCTCCTGAAATCCCTCCTCAAATCTCTCCACCCGATCACACCTCCCCTCAACCACTTGATTTGAATTCTTCTCAACCACTTCAATGTTTTAGTCAAACTAAAACACCCCCACGGCACAGCAGCAAAATAAATACTCTCTTGCCTCCACCAAGATTCGAACCTCAATCCACTGGCATAGGTAACAAGCCACGTACCCCCTAGACCAGCAGGCTTTTTATGTCTTGTTATACACACAATAATTTAAAAGCCTACTAACTATAGGCAAGGGTTTATTCTTTAAAAACAAAACTTTTTGCACAAGCCCAGGCTTGAATCCAAGACTTCTCAGACACTCCCAAACACACCCAAATCACTTAACCACTGAAGCAGACATGTATTTATTTTACAAACATACAAAAATAAATACCTAGATTTTGGGGCATTACAACTCTACCCCCTAAAAGAAAATTTCGGCCTCGAAATTTACCTGATCAATATAGATGAGGGTATTGTTGACGCATCGCCTCTTCGGGTTCCCACGTGGCCTCCTTTGAGCTGTGATTGCGCCAAAGTACCTTCACCAGTGGGATAGACTTCTTCTTCAAAACTTTCACATCATGATCTAAAATCTGAACCGGTTCTTCTTCAAAAGTCAGGTCCGGTCTAACCTCAATCTCCTCATTCAAAATCACGTGTGTGGGATTAGAGCGATAACGCCTCAGCATAGAGACGTGGAACACATCATGAATCCGATTCAACTCTGGAGGTAACTCATGTTGATAGGCAACCGGTCCCACACGCTTCAGTATGCAATAAGGCCTAATAAATATAGGGCTCAACTTGCCCTTCCGTCCAAATCTCAGTACCTTCTTCCACGGTGAGACCTTAAGAAAAACGAAGTTCCCCACAGAATACTCAATCTCCTTGCGCTTCAAATCCGCATACGATTTTTGTCTGTCAGATGCCGCCTTCAATCGCTCCCGAATTAATCTAACTTTGTCCTCAGTATCAGAAACCAATTCAGGGCCCAGAACACTCCACTCGCTCAACTTAGTCCAACACGTAGGAGTACGACACCTACGGTCGTATAATGCCTCGTAAGGTGCCATCTGTATGCTAGGCTGGTAGCTATTATTATATGCAAACTCTGCCAATGAAAAACAGTCTTCCCAACAGCCTTGGAAATCTATTACACAACTCCTTAACATATCCTCCAAAGATTCGAATTACCTCTCTCTCGATTGACAATGCATGCTCGAGGATGAAATGCGATCTTCAAGTCCAATCTTGCTCCCAAAGCCTCGTGTAACTTCTTTCAGAACCTAGACGTGAAGCAAGGATCTCTATCTGATATTATGGAAACCGGTACCCCATGCAGTCTCACTATCTCAGCCACATACAGTTTAGCCAACTTCTGCAAAAAGTAATCACTACGAACTGGTATGAAATAGGCTGACTTGGTCAACCGATCCACGGTGACCCATACTGTATCCTTCTTAGTAGACGTTAGGGGCAGCCCACTAACGAAGTCCATAGTTACTCTCTTCCTCTTCCAAAGTGGAATTTTAACTAGCTAAAGTAACCCTGAAGATAACTGATGTTCAGCCTTAATCTGTTGGCAAGTCAGACACTTACTCACAAAGTCGGTAACTTCACGCTTAAGACCTAGCCACCAATATAACTCACGAAGGTCTCGGTACATTTTATTCCCGCTGGGATGCATAGTATAAGGACTACTATGCGCTTCTCGCAGTATAGACTGCCTCAAATCAGTATCCCTTGGAACACAGACTCTCCCACGGAAACACAGTACCCCTTCGCTATTCAGTCTAAAATCTGAAGTTTGCCCACTCTCAATCTGTCGGAATCGAGGACCCAAAGACCCATCCTCTAACTGTTTACCCTTAATCTGCTCAAGCCACGATGGTTTAACTTGAAGTTCGGCCAACAAACTATCGTCATCAAATAAGCTGAGACGAGCAAACATCGCCCTCAGATCTGTCATAGCCTTACAGCTCAGTGCGTCAGCCACCACATTGGCCTTACCAGGATGGTATTCAATCGAACAGTCATAATCCTTAAGCAGCTCAATCCATCTACGCTGCCTAAGATTTAGCTCCTTCTGAGTGAAGAGGTATTTAAGGCTCTTGTGATCTGTGTAAATGATACACTTTTCACTGTACAGGTAATGCCTCCAGATTTTCAGTGCGTATACCACCGCGGCCAACTCCAAGTCATGCGTCAGATAATTTGCTTCATGAGACTTAAGCTGGCGAGACACATCGGCCACTACCTTACCCTCTTGCATCAACACACATCCCAAACTGACATGTGATGCATCGCTGTAGACAGTGAATTCTTTCCCAGACTCTGGCTGTATTAAGACAGGGGCCTCTGTCAAAACCTTCTTAAGTTTCTCAAAAATCTCTTGCTGCTTATCAGTCCAGACAAACAACACCCCTTTACGCAACAATTTAGTCAGAGATGCAGCAATCAACGAAAACCCCTCAACAAAACGTCTATAATACCCTGCCAGACCCAGAAAATTTCGAATCTCAGATACCGTCTTAAGCGGCTTCTAATCCAAAACAGCTTTAATTTTTCGAGGATCAACTCTAATCCCCTCAGCAGATACCACATGGCCCAGAAATGTTACCTCTCGTAGCCAGAATTCACACTTGCTGAACTTAGCGTATAATTGTTTCTCCCTCAAAATCTGCAGAACAACTTGGAGATAAGCGTCATGTTCATCCTCAGTTCTCGAATACACCAAAATTTTCATCTATAAAAACCACCACGAACCGATCCAAATAAGGCTGGAACACTCGGTTCATCAGGTTCATAAAAGCTGTTGGTGCATTCGTTAGTCCAAACGGCATCACTAGGAACTCATAATGACCATAACGAGTCCTAAATGCTGTCTTGTGTATATCAGCCTCTTTGACTCTCAGTTGATGGTACCCCGATCGAAGATCAATATTAGAGAAGACCAAAGCTCCTCGAAACTGGTCGAATAGATCATCAATCCTCGACAGGGGGTACTTATTCTTAATAGTCAATTTATTCAGTTGCCGGTAGTCGATGCACATACGCATGGATCCATCCTTCTTTTTTACAAATAACATCGGTGCTCCCCATGGAGACACACTAGGGCGGATGAACCCTCGATCCAGTAACTTTTGAATCTAAGCCTTAAGCTCCACTAGCTCCTTCAGTGCAATTCTATAGGGAGCAATGGACACCGGAGTTGTACCCGGTAGGAGCTCAATCCAAAATTCAACTTCACGGTTTGGAGGTAGTCCAGGTAGTTCATCGGGAAAAACATTCAAAAAATCTTTGACTATCCTGATATCTATAACAGACGAAACCTCAGAATCAACAGCATCAATGTAGGCTATATACGCCTCACAACCCTTACGAACCAACTTCTTGGCCTTCAGGGCAGAAATCACATTTGACAAATAATTCCGACGCTCCTCTATTACTACCACCTCATTACCCTCCACAGTTTTCAGTACCACCCGTTTAGTAGCACAATCAAAATTCACTTGATGCTTAACTAGCCAATCCATGCCCAGTATTAAATCGAATTCTCCAAATGGCAATTCCATTAAACCCGCCAAAAAGATGGTTCAATGAACCTCCAAAGGTACATCTCTGAACAATTTGTTTACCTTAACTGACTGCGCTAAAAGACTCAACACAGTAACCTCACTCGCAGTGGTTTCAACCATTATACCCAAAGTCTCAGACACCGAGCATGCTATATACGAATACATAGACCAAACATCAATCAGTGTAGTATAAGGTACATTATAGATAAAAACATACCGATAAATAACATCCGGGCGTCTCGAGTCCTCTCGGTGACGTGCGGATAAACCGTAGCCGGCCGCCTCGCCTCGGCATGACCAAAGACTCTCGCTCGGTGCTCCACGACCACGACCCATACCATTTCCATCTTTGGCTTGACCACGGCCTCTCGATGGCTTCTAAACACCTCTCGACGGCTATACAGTACCCCGACCTGTAACTTGCATCTGTTCGAGCCTTCGTGGACAATCTCTGATACGTTGCTCTAATGATCCGCATCTCAAACATGCCCCAATCCTTTTCCAACACTCGCCTTGATGGCGTCTACCACAGTCAACACATGGCTGCGGTCCAGTAGCAGCATTAGGGGCCCCAACTCTGACCGGCCCATCCAATCTGGCCTTTTTCTTTGGCCTCTAAACGGAACTTGAGGGCTCCGAATCCCTCTTATTCCTACCCTTTTCTCGGTTCTAACACTCAGTACACTTCACCTCCTCGACGATCTTCGCCTTATCTACCAGTGTGGCAAAATCTCGCTCCCTCTGTGGAGCTATCAAAATTCTCAGACTATCCCTGAGGCCGTCCTCGAAACGAACACACCGCTCATATTCAGTTGCCACCATCCCACACGCATAGCGGCTCAATCGCAAAAATTCAGCTTCATATTCAGCCATTGATTTATCCCCCTGAGTCAGATTTAGAAACTCCCTCCTCCGGGCATCCACATAACTAGCGCCCACATACTTCCCTTGGAAAGCAGTCTTGAAGAATTCCCATGTCAATCGGTCGGCTTGAGTACCCTCTTTAACTGTAAGCCACCACTGATAGGCTTCATCTCGTAACAATGGCACTGCACATTTTAGTTTCTATTCGGGGGTGTAGTCGAGGTCATCCATGATCCTCTCCGTGGCCTCAATCCAATATTCAGCCACATTAGGGGCAACTCCAGCAATACCCCTAAAAATATCAGCCCCATTAGATCAGAGTCGTTCTGTAACCGACCCACAGCCCACAGTACCGGTGTTGGGCCCATAAACCCTCTCCAAAATTTGCAACATAGCTTGGGAAAATGCGTCGTCCCTAGCCGCTCGATCGTGAGACCTAGTCTCAGTCACAGGTGATGCCGGTGCCTCTCTAGCTTCAGCGTTAGGCATGTGGCCCGATGAAGAAGGCCCAGCCTGAGCACCTCTACGGCCTCCGCCACGGCCTCTTGTACCCCTTCCACGAGTACCTCTGGTGCTTATTATCTATTTGCGTATTATCTATTTTTTAACAATTTTATGCATCAGTTTACAGTTCCAGTGTTGATTAACATATATCTTATGGAAAACAATATCAGTATTTAAGAGTTTTTTTTTTGCAAAACGCAGTCTTACTACAGTTTTAGTTTTCCCTATTCAGAATATTTCAGTACAGTCTACTACCTATAGTAGTCTCAATATTTCACTTTAAACAAACAGAAGTTTCAGAGGACTTACCAGATCGGCGCCGGAGATTCGGTGAACCACACATTCAGTAAAAATATTTCAAAATTACTTCCAAGTCGTTTGGAACAGTTCTTTTTAAAATTTCCAAATTTTAAAAGAAATCCAAAAACCACAGCCGAGTTTTGTAACCTGGCTCTGATACCACTAAATGTAACACCCCAAACCCAGCCCAGACGTTATGGCCGAATCCGGTGACATCACATTGAAGTGTTTTCCGAAAACATAGTTTCTTTGGAAAATCCATTCTTATTATTTAATCTCGTTTATGATCTTAACAAAAATTTTAGGGTATCTTGTTCTTTTAAAACTCAAGTTGTTTTTAGCAGAACATTGATCATATTAGTTTGTTACTGTACTTTAAAACAATGTTTGATGCAGAAGCTTTTATAGCATGTTATGAAAACGTGGTGTTTTGAAAAGCATTTATCTTTTGAAAATCCGCGTCCTACGACTCTCAGATGTGAACTAAAATAAGTAAAATTCCCAAATTAAAAGTTAAAATTTAAAGAGGCCTCATTACAGAACAAATACCCAAATCAAATTTATTGGAAATAAAATTCAAATATAAAAACATGTGCGGTTATATGGCCACCTCCAAATCCCTCGCAACACCGATCTGCCTAAGACTGGAGATTACTTGTACAGATAAAAATAGAGGGGTGAGTTTATGAAAACTCAGTGTGTAACCCCATATAAGCAAAATGGCCAATCAGGCCGTAGGCAAGTACAGTCTGGGCCTAAGCTCAAATCAACAATGGTTCAGTTCAGTTGAGCCTTAGCCCATAACAATGATCGATATCGGTGTGGGCCTTAGCCCATTTCAAAGGATAATGAATGAGCCGGCATGCAATCAAAAATCCTACCCAACCACCTCTACACTCCACTCTGCCCACCTTAACACTTCATGTGGGATAAAATCAACCCACCCATCCCTACACTCCAAAAATTAGCACCTGCGACACACTAAACGAGATTTGCAGCAGCAGAGCCAAAAGATAGTACACTTTATCCAATCATAATAATCCCATCCCCATGCAACATATCACACATGTATGCAACATATAAATTGTGGCATGCTGATATACAATCATACATATCATAAGGCACATAGGCATTTAATATCATAGAGGCATAACAGTCATTTTATCAGTTTGAGGGTCTAGGTACACTTACCGACCCATCAGTAGATCCACAGTCGTCTCGGGTGACCCGTGTAACCTTAACAGTCAAACAGTAAAAATGGGCCCAATGCCCATTATGCGGGCCCACACGCTCGTGTGGCCCACATAGCCCAGAATTGGTCTCGATCATAAACATTACACAGTTTGGCCCAATATTCTCCACACGTTCGTGTAGTTTACCCGTGTGGGGTCCATAAGCCCATTGGGCCCACACGGCCCATTTTGGCCCAACGTGGCCCAAAACGGCCGAGGACCAAGAAATCGCTCATGGTGGCCTCAACAGTCAAATGCCCATGGTTTATGCGTTCGAATTACCACACGAGCCAGCGCACGCTCGTGCAGCGTCAATTGTCATGTTTTTCGGCTTTTGCCGATTTACGATTTGGGCAGTGTTTGCACACCTATTTGCGAAAACGTGCGAATAACCCGCAAGCACCAAACTTGCCTTGATTGAAAAAATGTGGCTTAGTCCTCTTAGATCACTGACGAAGGTTGATTACCACTCCTTGACGAATATCTGTGTTACAAGCGAATTTTATTAAACAGAGTTGTTTATACCCATGGCTTAAATCCCTATGTAATAACTTACAGCACCACAACACCCCAAAAGTAGGGGAAAGAGCATTCGACCTTTACCCACATGCAAGACAAAATAGTTACCTTTGATCGAGTGACGAAAGAAAGGTTTTGCATGCTTCAATACCATTTGCAACTCCTTCACTCCTTGAGAAGTTCTAAAAACCGAAAGAAACACAAGAGTATTCGGCTTTGCCAGTGAAAGAAAGGAGGAGACTTGATACAAATTAAAAGAAACAAGGAGTCGAGTTCTCTTACCGATTGTCAGAGAATAATCGCTAAACTGAAGACAACATAGCAATGGAAATCCGCCTGGTTACCAATTAGAGAAATATGATAGGAGAAAATGGTTTACAAGAGAAAAGAGAAGAGGATTAATAGAGTATTTGGTCACAAAAGGAAGATAAAGAGAAAGTAAATCCGTTAGCCAAAGGATCGAAGGAGAGGAAGAAGGTGCATTCGGCCAACGATAGTATCAATTGAGAAAGAACGAAGAAAAGGCAATTGAGAGAGGAAGTATTCGGCCAAAGGTATGTTTGTCAAAAAGAAAAAAAACAAGGTGAAACAGAACCCCTACCACATTTGGCCTTCAAGCAACTGAGGAAAAGCAAATACCAAGCAAACCAAAATGAGGAGTATACCAAAAGAGGAGTATACGACTCTGGCCGAAATTCTTGAGTGCCCACAGTCCAATTTCGGCACAACACTCCCTCTCTTCTCACCTCCCTTAATTTTCTCCTAAAATCCCTCCTCAAATCTCTCCACCCGATCACACCTCCCTCTAACCACTCAATTTGAATTCTTCTCAACCACTTCAGTGTTTCAGTCAAACTACAACACCCCCACGGCACAGCAGCAAAATAAATACTCCCTTGCCTCCACCAAGATTCAAACTTCAATCCACTGGCATAGGTAACACGCCACTTACCCCCTAGACCAGCAGGCTTTTTATGTCTTGTTATACACACAATAATTTAAAAGTCTACTAACTATAGGCAAGGGTTTATTCTTTAAAAACAAAACTTTTTGCACAAGCCCAGGCTTGAACCCAAGACTTCTCAGACACTCCCAAACACACCAAAATCACTTAACCACTAAAGCAGACATGAATTTATTTTACAAACATACAAAAATAAATACCTAGATTTTAGGGCATTACAAATTCTCAATTAATTTTTGCATCATATATGATCCAAGATGGTCTAACTGGTCATGCGAAGTAGTAAATGTATTTTTATCGGTAAATTTATAGTTTACTTTAACATGCATTTCAATTGTATTAAATTGTAACAAATTGATAATTTTTTACTATCATTCCTTTTATTTTGTATCCAAATATAAGTGTTATTGTGACATTTACTACTGGAAATGTCTACTAAGTCAATAAATATAATTTCCAAATAATTATATGCAATATTCGCTTCAGGGAATATGCCAAAATCTTCAAATGCAGGGAATTTGGTCTAGTGGTATAATTCTCACTTCGGATGCGAGAAGTCCCGAGTTCGATTAAAAATACTTTTAAAACCCTTTTAACAAGAGTTTTGCATAATCAGTTAACCATCAAGAATAACTGCCTAGGTCATGTACAGAAACAAGCTTATATTAAATATATAAATAAAAGTCACATCTCAAACATAAAAATATGACATAACGAAAAATTAGATTTTTTTTTCATAACCATCATCATAAACATGCATGAAATTTAATTCAAAATCCAACCATTCATGCTCATAGAACTTTTCATTTGTAATTGCTCATGTCATTTCTCTAAATAATTAACAAATGAAATAATATAAAACGTATAAATTACAACCTTTAACAATTCTTTGAACTAAATCAAAATTGAATAATCAGAAAATTCATTGATTTGTTAACATAAATTTGCATACTAGATATGTTTTAATCAAATATATTATTTAATTATAAGACCTACTATAGCGACATAAATAAATCAGTTAATATTCATTTTAATGAACAAATGAGATGTTTAAAACAATATTTAACACATGTAATCAAAACTTGAAAAGAAGATCATCTCAAATATTTAAACCATATATCAAGTTGATTTAATATTTAAAGATGTGCATTTTTTTTCTCCGTTGAGTCTTGATGATTTTATCAAGAAGTAAGAAAATTAAACTCCAATAGTAGATTCTAAATCCAATCAAAATCTATTAATAACAAACTTTGAGAGTAGATCTTATTTTCCAAGTGTACAATAGGTACATTGATCTTATTTTCCAAGTGTACAATAGGTACATAACCAATGACTCTTCATAAATAAAATGTTTCTCTTCTTAAGAACTTCTTGGAAATTCTTGTTCTTTTCTTGTTTTCTTTATTTTTCCCCTTCTAGTGGTGAGAAAATTTATTACAACAATCCCCCATGAATATTACTATAGTCTTATTTACTACATCCACGTTAAAGATTATGTCTTTCAAATTTTTTACATATTGTTACATTCTCTTCAGGGAATGGTTAGGTTCTGTGGTTAAAAACTTTTGTTTAATTATAAGTAAAAAAAATTCACGATATTGCTACCGTATGAGCACATTTGAATCATGAAAAGTTGAATAAGTTCTCTCTTGCAAGGTTCTCATCAGTAATATTTTTTCATGTAATTTTAATTGAGAACTTATTTTGAATACTGTAGATTTATACTCATAGTTTGAAAAAACTTGCAACTTCAGGTGTATCCAACCATAATGAGCTTTAGATAGATTTACCATATTCTATTGCTCATAAGTAGATCTTTCATAGTCAAATATTTTACTTTCAATCCCTTAATGGGAAAATGATGACAAAAGAAGATTGCAATGA
Organism: Gossypium sturtianum; assembly: GCA_025698515.1. Taxonomy (NCBI): domain Eukaryota; kingdom Viridiplantae; phylum Streptophyta; class Magnoliopsida; order Malvales; family Malvaceae; genus Gossypium; species Gossypium sturtianum. The sequence continues at coordinate 105,480,827 of CM046954.1, forward strand.
TAGCAACAGTCAATTCAATTTAATAATTAGAGTAATCAATAAATCAATCCTCCCTTTTTTTCATCCTTTCAGAATAGATATTTATCTTCATTCACAATCTCAATATGATATCCATTATAAATATTTTTTAAAACCAATGGATTAACCATCACAATATGTAACGCCCCAAAAATTTAAGTATTTATTTTTGTATGTTTTTAGCGCGACTACTTGCTTGCTTCAGTGGTTAAGTGATTTGGGTGTGTTTGGGAGTGTCTGAGAAGTCCTGGGTTCAAGCCTAGGCTTGTGCAAAAATTTTGTTTTTAGGGAATAAAACCCTTGCCTATAGTTAGTAGGCTTTTAAATTATTGTGGGTAAAGCATGACATAAAAAGCATGCTGGTTTAGGGGGTAAGTGGAGTGTTACCTATGCCAAAGGATTGGTGTTCGAATCTTGGTGGGAGCAGTGGATTATTTATTTTGCTGCTGTGCCGTGAGGGGAGTTGTAGTTTGACTGAGACACTGGAGTGGTTGGGAGGAATTCAAATTGAGTGGTTGAGGGGAGGTGTGATCAGGTGGAGAGATTTGAGGAGGGATTTTAGGAGGAAATCAAGGGAAGTGAGGGGAGAGGAAGAGTTGTGCCGAAATGGGACTGTGGGCCCTCAAGAATTCAACTAGAGGGGTACTTCCCATTTTCAGTTTTGCTTGGTATGTGTTGTTCTCTCTGCCAAAATCTCTCCCCCCATTTTTGGGTTTTGCATTGTTTTTTCTCTCTTTGGCCGAATGTGGTAAGAGTTTTCGGGCATTCTTCTGTTGCACTTTTTGACAACCTTTCTCTTTGGCCGAATACACCTTTTCTTTTCTTTTCATCTCCTTTTCTCTTCTTTCTCTGTGTTGGCCGAATATTGCCTCTTCCCTATTGGCACTGTGTTGGCCGAATATACCTTATTTACCTCCTTCGATTTCTCCTCTCTCTTCTCCCTAAATCGTTTCCCTTATCATTCCTCTCTAGTTGGCACCCAGGCTGATTCAATCGCTATTTTGTCTTCGGATTAGCGATTATTCTCTGACAAATCAGTAAGAGCACTCGACTCCTTCTTGCTTTCTTTTAATTCGTATCAAGTCTCCTCCTTTCTTACACTGTTAAAGCCGAATACTCTTGTGTTACTTTCGGTTTTCTTAGAACTTCTTGAGGAGTAAAGGAGTCGCAAGTGGTAGTGAAGCGCCCGAAACCCTTCGTTTGTCACTCGACCAAGGTAACTATTTTGTCTTGCATTGTGGGTAGAGGCCGAATGCTCTTTCCCCTACTTTTGGGGTTCTGTGGTGCTGTAAGTTATTACGTATGGATATAAGTCATGTATAAACAACTCTGATTAATAGAATCTGCTTGTAACGCAGATATCCGTCAAAGAGGTTGTAATCAACCCTCGTCAGTGGTCTAAGAGGGCTAAGCCACCTTTGCTCAACCAAGGCAAGTGTGGTGCACACGGTTATTCACACGGTTTCACAAATAGGTGTGTAAACGCTACCCAAATCGTAAACCGGCAAAAGCCGGATAAGTATGAAAATAGACGCTACACGAGCGTGCGCCTGCTCGTGTGGTAAACTGAATGCATAAAATGTGGGCGTTAGACTGTTGAGGCCACCATGAGCAATTTTGTGGTCTTAGGCTGTTTTGGGCCATGTTGGGCCGAAATGGGCCGTGTGGGCCCAACGAGCTTGTAGGCCCCACACGGGTAAAACACACGAATGTGTGGAGAATATTGGGCCAAGCTGTGTAAATTACATGGCCGAGATCATTTTTGGGCTATGTGGGCCACACGAGCGTGTGGGCCTACATGGGCCCGCATTATGGGCCTTGGGCCCATTTTCACTATTTGACTGTAAAGGTTGCACGGGTCGCCCGAGATGATTGTGTACCTACTGATGGGTCAGTAAGTATACCTAGACCTCAAGCTGATAAATGACTGTTATGCCCCTATGATAGAAAATGACTATTATGCCCCTATATTATAAAATGACTGTATGTCTTATGTTATGTATGACTGTATTTGAGCATGCCATGAGATAGAAATGTTGCATACATGTGTGATATGTTGCATGGGGATGGGATTATTATGATTGGAGGAAGTGTACTCTACTGGCAGCTCTGCTGCAAATACTGTTTATTACCGCAACCGGTGCTAATTTTTGAGTGTAGGGATGGGTGGGTGATTTTATCCCCACATGGAGTGTAGGTCTGGACGGAGTGGAGTGTAGAGGCTGGTTGGGTAGGATCTCTGTTTGCATGACTGAATGGCTATCATCATTTGAAATGGGCTAAGGCCCATCTTTGATCGATATCTGATAATGGGCTAAGGCCCAACTGAACTGAACTGTTATTGATTTGGGCTTAGGCCCAGACTATACTTGCCTAAGGCATGATTGGATATTTACTTACATGGGGTTACACACTGAGTTTTTGTAAACTCACCCCTCTATTTATCTGTACAGGTAATCCCCAATCTTAGGCGGATCGGTGCTGCGAGGGATTCGGAGGTGGCCACACAACCGCACCAACTTTTATATTTGAGTTTTATTTCCAATAAATTTAATTTGGGTTTTTGGTTATGTAATAAGGCCTCTTTAAATTTTAACTTTTAATTTGGGATTTTACTTATTTAATTCATATTTGAATGAAGTAGGACGTGTATTTTTAAAAGATAAATGTTTTTCAAAACACCACGTTTTTGTAACATTCGATAAAAGCTTCCATATCAAACATTGTTTTAAATATAACAACAAACTAATATGATCAACGTTTTGCTAAAAATAACTTGAGTTTAAAAGATCAAGATACCCTATATTTCTGTTAAGATTCGTAAACGAGATTTAATAATGAGCATGGATTTTCCAAAGAAACTATATTTTCGAAAAACACTTCAATGTGATATCGCCAGATTCGGCCATAACGTCTGGGCCGGGTTTGGGGTGTTACATTTAGTGGTATCAGAGCCAGGCTCAAAACTCGGCTGTAGATTTGGGTTTTTAAACTTGGATTTTAAAAGCACTGGTTTTTAGATGATTGAAATGTTTTACCGAATGTGTGGTACACCGAGTCTCCGGTGCCGATCCTGTAAGTCTTCTGAAACTGTTGTTTGTTTTAAACTGAAATGCTATAAATAGAGAATACTGAGACTACTGTAGGTAGAAAACTGTACTGAAACACTCTAGTTAGTGTGAACTGAAAATTGTAGTAAGACTGCGATCTACGAAAACGAACTCTGAATTACTGATAATGATTTGCATAAAACTTTGCTAATAAATAACTGAAACTGTAAACTGATCTTCATAAAACTGTTAATTCAGATAAAACAAAATTCGATAATGAGCACAAGAGGTGCTCGCGGATGGGGTACAAGAGGCCGAGGTAGAGGCCGTAGAGGTGCTCAAGCTAGGTCCTCGTCGTCTGACCATATACCTAATTTGAAGACTAGTGAGACACCGGCTTCACCTGTGACTGAGACGAGGTCGCATGATCGAGCGGCTGGGGACGACGCATTGTCCCAAGCTATGTTGCGAATTTTAGAGAGGGTCGATGTAACACCCCTTACCCGTCTCCAAACTGGGACAGGGTTCGAGGCATTACCTAACTAATCTTGCTTAAACATCTCAAATAGGGTTACAAAGTCTCGTTTAAACCCATCACTTACTTATACATGGCCTAAGAGGCCCTAAACATACTTCCGAGAGGTATCGGGACTATTCCGGGGACATTTACACGTTTGAGAAAATTTTCAACAAAACAGGGGTTACACGCCCGTGTGAGTCTAGGGACACGCCCGTGTGCCCCTAAGACATGCCCGTGTCTACCACTCGTGGTCGAAACTGACTAATTTCACACGGCCTTGACAAGCCCGTGGCCTTGGCCCGTGTGCCAAACCTTGGCATTCTGACTAATCCACACGGCCCGCACACACGTCCGTGTGTTTCAACCGTGTGGCGATTTAAATTCCAAGTGCATGGTGAAGACTTCACATGGCCTGGGCGCACGCCCATGTGATAGCCGTGCTGCTCACACAGTCTAGACACACGCTCGTGTGTCTACCCATGTAGAAAATTAGAAGACTATCTACCAAACCCTTTGCCACCCTACATTGCAAACATACATATTCCAATTCCATTCAACGAAATTCATGACCCAAAGACACATCTAAATACTCAATTCGACATTCATACACAAGGGAATACACTTCAAGAAAACCACTTTCATTAAACAAAAGAATTTGCCAAGTATTTGCCTAACTTAAGGCCATTTACAAAATGACTTTAGTAACATACATAGCCAACACTTTGGCTAACAATTACAACTTAACAAAATACTCGAGTCCTATACATGCCATACTCAAAATAAGTCTAAATTGTTATACCAAAGTGATGTCGATAGTGTGATTTCTGAACTCCTACATCCACGATCCTCGAGTTATCTAGGCAATACTACAAGGAAGAAGGGCAATGAAAGGGGTAAGCATATAGCTTAGTAAGTTTGCATGAATGTAAATAACAACAATAAGCTCATAAAATAATCCATCCATGATATTAACTAGCCATACACAAGTCATAGGCATTTTGCCATACTTACTCACAATTGCCCTTATTTAGCACATACCATGCCACATGTCGTAAACATTTCTTCGTGACTCATTCACGAGTACCTGTATTCACTTATTCATATGACTTTAGTGCAAATCTCATTTCTACTTCTAAACTCATCTACTTATCCCTTTAATCACTAGGGATAGTTAGAGACGTATATTCAACATCGTTCATGTAGAGACGAAGCCAATGCCACATCCCTGAGGTGGTCTTACAAGGAGTTACTTCTAAATGCCAATGCCATATTTCGGATATGGTCTTATATGGACTTTTACATCAATTATCAATGCCACATTTCGAATGTGGTCTTAACGGATTTCTTATTCTTTTTCGAAGCCATATCCCGGATATGGTCTTATACGGGATCTTAACTCGAAGCTGAGGCCATGTCCCGAACATGGTCTTATACAGGACTTTATCTTATTCACATCTCGATGATAGCAATCCCATATTCATTATAGTCCACTTGGACTTCAACATCATACTTAACATCAATTTCTCATTTCAATGAAGTATCATACATCAATGTGATACCAAGCATTTTCAATTATGCTAACATAAATATTTCATTAATCATATACAAACTTACCTCGATTTCAAAATGAGCTAGCTCGACGATTTAGTCCGAGACTTTGTTCTTTCCCCGATCGAGGCAGATCCTCGGTTCTTCTTGCTCTATAACAACAATTTAGCTCATTTTAATCATCTCATTAATAAATCATTTCAATAATCATGCTTAGGCAAAATTACTATTTTGCCCCTAGACTTTGGCAAATTGACCATTTTTCCCCTAGGCTCGGAAATAAATTCTAATCACATTTCTACCTTTAACAAGCCTAGGTGAACATTTAATACTCTTGTAGCTATCATCAAAACCCAACATTTCACATATTTACTACAATTTTGTAACCTTTTCATCAAGGTCCAAATTAGGTGTTTTCAAGACAACACATTTCACAAAAGTTGTTCATACAACAAATAAGACTCATTTTCTTCCATAAAAATGCAGCAATTAGCAATGAAAGCTCTCATGGAAAAACTCTAAACTTTGCATCAAATTGCACAATAGTCCTCTCATTTGAAACCTTAAGTTCTAGGGGTCTTAAAAGTACAATTATCATAAAGAAAAATCATCAAAATCACTTACTAGAATGGAGGAGAGCTTGCTGAAAATTATGAGCTTTCAAACCCCTATTTTGCTTGAAAATTTTAGTGGAGAAAGATGGAGAGAAAGATACTATTTTCCCTTTCTTTATTCTAATATTAAACTAGTCAAACAAGTCACCAACTATCAACAACTTTGACCAATTTTTTGTCCATCTTTGTCTCCTATGCTAGTCCATGGCCGGCCAAGCATGTATTGGGGGTCTAATTTCCTTTTAAAGACCTCCAACTTACATTCTACGGCTATTTGGTACCTTTATCTAATAGAATGGAACTTTCGCACTTTATGCGATTTAGTCCTTTTTCGCGATTAAACATGGAATCGCTAAAATTAAAGCACCAAAATTCTCATGCACATATACTATCATGCTCTGACTCATAATATAACATGAAAATAAATTTTTCAATTCTCAGATTAGTGACCCCAAGATCACTATTTTGACTAGCCCCTAAATCGGGCTGTTACAATTCTCCCCCCTTAAGGATTTTCGTCCCCGAAAATCTTACCTGCAAAAAGGTTAGGATATTGGTTTCTCATCATTTCCTCGGGCTCCCATGTAGCCTCTTCTATTCTATGCCTTTGCCATAAAACTTTCACAAGGGCTATGCTTTTGTTTCTCAATTGCTTGACCTCTCGCGCCAAAATCTTAACCGGCTCTTTACCATAAGTCAAGTCTGGTTGTATCTCTACCTCTGTTGGTACAATGCCATGTGAAGGATCTGAACGGTATCGACGCAACATGGATACATGAATGATATCATGAATCTTTTCTAGCTCAGGTGGCAAGGCCAACCGATAAGCTACCGGTCCTATCCTCTCGGTAATCTGATAAGGTCCGATAAAGTGCAGACTTAATTTGCCCTTCCGGCCAAATCTGAGGACTTTCCTCCAAGGTGATACTTTCAAGAACACTTTATCACCGACTTTGAATTCTATCTCTTTCCTTTTCAAATCTAAATAGGACTTCTACCTATCTGAGGTGACTTTCAGACAATCACGTATCACTTTTACTTTTTCTTCAGCTTCCTTAACCAAATCGACCCCGTGTATCTATTTCTCTCTGAGTTCTGACCAATACAAGGGCGTGTGGCACTTACGCCCATACAATGCCTTATAAGGCGCCATCTTCAAACTTGACTGAAAACTGTTGTTGTAGGCGAATTCCACCAACGGTAAGTATTTCTCCCAACTACCTTGGAATTCTAAAACACAACATCGAAGCATGTCCTCAAGTATCTGGATTACCCTCTCCGATCGTCTCGTCGGTTTATGGATGGAAGGTCAGATCGAAATTTAATTTCGCCCAAGGCTTCTTGCAACTTTTTCCAAAATCGTGACGTGAATCTCGGATCTCTATCCGAAATGATCGACAACGGTACACCATGGAGTTTTACTATCTCTGACATGTACAAGTCTACCAATTTATCAAGCGAATAGTCGACTCGTACTGGTATAAAATGGGCTGACTTTGTGAGTCTATCAACCACTACCCATACTGCATCTTTTTTCTTTGGAGTCAACGGTAAGCCCGTCACGAAGTCCATGGTAATACGGTCCCATTTCCACTCAGGAACCATAATGGGCTGAAGTAAACCCGAAGGTACTTGATGTTCAGCCTTCACTTGCTAACAAATTAGACATTTTGATACAAACTCGGAAATGTCTTTCTTCATACCAAGCCACCAATACCATTTCTTTAAATCAATGTACATCTTCGTGCTGCCGGGGTGTACATTCAAACATCCGCTATGTGCTTCATGCAAGATTTTATCAATAAGCTCGTCATTTCTAGGTACACAGATCCTATATCGAAATGTCAGACATCCATCAGGATTTACCCAAAACTCTGACTCTACGCTCGACTCACATAAAATTCTCTTGGCTTGCAAACCGTTATCATCTTTCCGAGCTTCACAGATTTCTTAGAGAAACAAGGGTTTAGCCCTCAATTCGGCTAAAACAGAACCATCATCTAACAAGGTCATCTGAGTACTCATGGCTCTTAGTGTAAACAATGATTTTCTTCTCAAAGCATCGGCGACTACGTTCGCCCTTCCCGGATGGTAGTCAGTTTCCAACTCATAATCCTTAATCAACTCTAACCACCTTCGTTGCCTCAAATTCAATTCCTTTTGAGTCATCAAATATTTTAGGCTTTTATGGTCGGTGAAAATCCGACACCTTTCACCATATAAATGATGCCTCCAAATTTTTAACGCAAACACAATTGCGGCCAACCCTAAATCATGAGTTGGCTAATTCTTCTCGTGCGGCTTCAATTGCCCAGAGGCGTAAGCAATCACCTTACCCTCTTGCATGAGTACACAACCCAATCCGTTCAAGGACGCGTCACTATAAACCACAAATTCTCTTCCTGGCTCAGGTTGTACCAAAACAGGGGCCTCAGTCAACAGTGTCTTCAGTTTCTCAAAACTCTATTGACACCTTTCTGTCCAATCGAACTTCACATCTTTTTGCAAAAGTTTAGTCATCGGGGTAGCTATCATGGAAAACCCCTTGACAAAATGCCTATAATAGCCAGCTAGGCCTAGAAAACTCCTTACTTTAGTTACGCTCCTCGGCAGTTTCCATCAATAATTGCTGAAATCTTACTCGGGTCGACTCTAATCCCATCTCCCGAGATAATGTGTCCCAAAAATCCCACTTCCTCGAGCCAAAATTCACTCTTACTGAATTTGGCATACAATTATTTTTCTCTCAAAACTCACAGAACCATAATCAAATGCTCGGCATGTTCGTTCTCATCCTGAGAGTAGATTAGTATGTCGTCGATGAAAGCCACAACAAATTTATCTAAGTATGGCCAAAAAATGTGATTCATCAAATCCATGAAGATCACCGGGGCATTTGTTAGACTAAAAGGCATGACCAAAAATTCATAGTGGCCATATCTAGTCTTAAACGCGGTTTTCGGCACATCCGAGTCCTTGACTCTCAGCTGATAGTACCCTGACCTTAAATCTATCTTGGAAAATACTGTGGCTCCCTTCAATTGATCGAATAGATTGTTGATCCTCGGCAACGGGTACTTTTTCTTCACAGTTACCTTGTTAAGTTGCCGATAATCTATACATAGTCTCATGGAACCATCTTTCTTCTTCTACTGAATAAAACGGGAGCACCCTACGGAGAAAAACTCAGCCTTGCAAAACCTTTATCCGATAGCTCTTGCAATCGTTTCTTTTAGTTCCTTTAGCTCACGAGCCATTCTAAAGGGAGAAATAGAAATAGGGGCGATGCCGAGCTAACTCAATCCCAAATTTGATCTCTCTAACCTGAGGTAGCCCCCTGGCAACTCTTTCGGGAAAACATCTGGGTACTCGCATACTATGGGTACCGACTCCATTTTCAATTCAGTCTCTTTAGTGTTCAACACAAAGGCAAGATAGGCCTCGTATCCCTTCTTTAAATACTTCGAGTCGACAAGGTTGACATCACTCATCGGTAGCCTATCCGGCTTATCCGATTCAACACGAATTAGATTACCATTTTCATCTCTCAACTCAATATGCTTCTTCCCACAATTCACAACTACTCCATGAGTAACTAACCAATCCATCCCAAGGATGACATCAAACTCGTCAAACGGTAATAACATAAGATCGATCGGGAAACAATGATTCTTAATCATCAAAGGGAAACCTTTGCAAACTCTATCAATCAACACACACTTGCCTAGGGGATTAGACACTCTTATTATGAATTCGGTAAACTTTACAGGCATGCTCATTCTAGAGACTAATTTCATGCATATGTAAGAGTGGGTGGATCCCGGATCAATTAAAGCTATAACATGAGTATTATGGAGAGAAAAGGTACCCGTGATTATGTCGGGGGAAGATGCCTCTTCACGAGCACAAATGGCATATGTCCTCGCTGGTGCTCTACCCTCGACTCTAGCAGCTTGCTCTCTAGATAGATTCTTGCTACCCATCTCATTTCCCGGGTTTCTCAGTGGTCTTCCCCTAGAAGTACTTCCTGATCTTGCATATTGAGGCTTTTCTTTCTCGCCCACCTCGGGGCAGTCTCTGATAAAGTGGTCTAAGGACCCACATCTGAAGCAAGCTTTCTCATTAGCTCGACACTCACCAGAATGGCGCCTGCCACACTGAGGGCATTCTGGTTTACTTGGTCGGACGTTGCCCCCACTAGCAACTGATGTGGTCAGCCCTTTCGACCCTGAAAATTGCTTGCCTTTACTTCGGGTTGAAAACTCCGCTGAAGTGACTGATCGAGTAGCAAAATCCCTCGATTTCTTAGATGAGGACTGGTGAGACTTATTTAGTTGTCTCTTCCTCGAGTCACGAGACTCATACTCAGCTCTTCTATTCTCTTTAGCCAACTCTTTGGCTTTACAGGCTCTATCTACCAATACTACAAATTCCTTTAGTTCGAGGACTCCTACGTATAAACGGATATCTTCATTTAATCCGTCCTCGAATCTCTTGCACATGACGGCTTCGGTAGACACGCACTCCCGTGCATACTTGTTAAGCCTTACAAACTCCCGTTCATAGTCGGTTACTGACATACGGCCTTGCTTCAGTTCCAAGAACTCCTTCCTCTTATGGTCGATGAACCATTGACTGATGTACTTTTTTCGGTATTTCTCTTAGAAAAATTCCCAGCTAACTCTCTCCCTTGGCACCACCGAAACCATGGTGTTCCACCATCGATAGGCTGAATCTCTCAGGAGAGATACCGCACACTTTAAGCACTCCTCAGGTGTGCAGGATAACTCATCGAATACCCTGATGGTATTCTCGAGCCAGAATTTCGCTTTCTCCGGGTCATCATTTTTATTTACCCAGAATTCCTCAGCTCCTTGCTTCTGGATCTTATCCACCGAAGGTCTTTCTCTTCTCACCACCTCAACTACTTAATGAGCTACTGGAGCAGGTTGAGGGATTTGTGGGGGTGGAGGGGGTTGAGCGTTTAGATTTGCTCGAGTATACTCAGTATACCAGTTGCTCATCATATAGAGAAAGGCTTCTCGAGCCTCTTCCCCCTGACCCAAGGTCTCGGGTCTACTATTAGTCGGTGCGGTCCCTTGAGCGGGAACCGGCGCGTTACTCGCAGCATCATCAGCTATAGTTCGGTCTAGATCAGAATCCATATACTACATAAAACACAATTTCATACGTCAGGAGCCATCAAACTATCATTACTCAGACACCCTCACATATGGCATGTATAGCTAGACTCGTACTTATGCTACGTTAGTCCTAGAACCGACTAAATTGTAGCTCTGATACCAATAAATGTAACACCCATTACCCGTCTCCAAACTGGGACAGGGTTCGAGGCATTACCTAACTAATCTTGCTTAAACATCTCAAATAGGGTTACAAAGTCTCGTTTAAACCCATCACTTACTTATACTTGGCCTAAGAGGCCCTAAACATACTTCCGAGAGGTATCGGGACTATTCTGGGGACATTTACACGTTTGAGAAACTTTTCAACAAAATAGGGGTTACACACCTGTGTGAGTCTAAGGACACGCCCGTGTGCCCCTAAGACATGCCCGTGTCTACCATTCGTGGTCGAAACTGACTAATTTCACACGGCCTTGACACATCCGTGGCCTTGGCCCGTGTGCCAAACCTTGGCATTCTGACTAATCCACACGGCCCACACACACGTCCGTGTGTTTCAACCGTGTGGCGATTTAAATTCCAAGTGCATGGTGCAGACTTCACACGGCCTAGGTACACGCCCATGTGCTAGCCGTGCCGCTCACACGGTCTAGACACACGCCCGTGTATCTACCCAAGTAGAAAATCAGAAGGCTATCTACCAAGCCCTTTGCCACCCTACATTGCAAACATACATATTCCAATTCCATTCAACGAAATTCATGACCCAAAGACACATCTAAATACTCAATTCGACATTCATACACAAGGGCATACACTTCAAGAAAACCACTTTCATTAAACAAAAGAATTTGCCAAGTATTTGCCTAACTTAAGGCCATTTACAAAATGACTTTGGTAACATACATAGCCAACACTTTGGCTAACAATTACAACTTAACAAAATACTCGAGTCCTATACATGCCATACTCAAAATAAGTCTAAATTGTTATACCAAAGTGATGTCGATAGTGCGATTTCTGAACTCTTACGTCCACGATCCTCGAGTTATCTAGGCAATACTACAAGGAAGAAGGGCAATGAAAGGGGTAAGCATAAAGCTTAGTAAGTTTGCATGAATGTAAATAACAACAATAAGCTCATAAAATAATCCATCCATGATATTAACTAGCCATACACAAGTCATAGGCATCTTGCCATACTTACTCACAATTGCCCTTATTTAGCACATACCATGCCACATGTCGTAAACATTTCTTCGTGACTCATTCACGAGTACCTGTATTCACTCATTCATATGACTTTAGTGCAAATCTCATTTCTACTTCTAAACTTATCTACTTATCCCTTTAATCACTAGGGATAGTCAGAGACGTATATTCAACGTCGTTCATGTAGAGATGAAGCCAATGCCACATCCCCGAGGTGGTCTTACAAGGAGTTACTTCTAAATTCCAATGCCATATCCCGGATATGGTCTTATATAGACTTTTACATCAATTATCAATGCCACATTCCGAATGAGGTCTTAACGGGTTTCTTATTATTTTCCGAAGCCATATTCGGGATATGGTCTTATACGGGATCTTAACTCGGTGCCGAGGCCATGTCCCAGACATGGTCTTATACAGGACTTTATCTTATTCACATCTCGATGATAGCAATCCCATATTCATTATAGTCCACTAGGACTTCAACATCATACTTAACATCAATTTCTCATTTCAATAAAGTATCATACATCAATGTGATACCAAGCATTTTCAATTATGCTAACATAAATATTTCATTAATCACATACAAACTTACCTCGATTTTAAAATGAGCTAGCTCGACGATTTAGTCCGAGACTTTGTTCTTTCTCCGATCGAGGCGGATCCTCGGTTCTTCTTACTCTATAACAACAATTTAGCTCATTTTAATCATCTCATTAATAAATCATTTCAATAATCATGCTTAGGCAAAATTACTATTTTGCCCCTAGACTTTGGCAAATTTACCATTTTGCCCCTAGGCTCGGAAATAAATTCTAATCACATTTCTACCTTCAACAAGCCTAGGTGAACATTTAATGCTCTTATAGCTATCATCAAAACCCAACATTTCACATATTTACTACAATTTTGTAACCTTTTCATCAAGGTCCAAATTAGGTGTTTTCAAGACAACACCTTTCACAAAAGTTGTTCATACAACAACTAAGACTCATTTTCCTCCATAAAAATGTAGCAATTAGAAATGAAAGCTCTCATGGAAAAACTCTAAACTTTGCATCAAATTGTACAATAGTCCTCTCATTTGAAAGCTTAAGTTCTAGGGGTCTTAAAAGTACAATTATCATAAAGAAAAATCATCAAAATCACTTACTGGAATGGAGGAGAGCTTGCTAAAAATTGTGAGCTTTCAAACCTTTATTTTGCTTGCAAATTTCGGTGGAGAAATATGGAGAGAAACATGATATTTTCTCTTTCTTTATTCTAATATTAAACTAGTCAAACAAGTCACCAACTATCAACTACTCTGACCAATTTTTTGTCCATCTTTGTCTCCTATGCTAGTCCATTGCCGGCCAAGCATGTATTGGGGGTCTAATTTCCTTTTAAAGACCTCCAATTTACATTCTAAGGCTATTTGGTACCTTTATCTAATAGAATGGAACTTTCGCACTTTATGCGATTTAGTCCTTTTTCGCGATTAAACGTGGAATCGCTAAAATTAAAGCACCAAAATTCTCATGCACATATACTATCATGCTCCGACTCATAATATAACATGAAAATAAATTTTTCAATTCTCAGATTAGTGACCCCGAGTTCACTATTCCGACTAGCCCCTAAATTGGACTGTTATAGTCGCTGAGCCCAATACTGGTTCTGTGGCCCGTGGGTCAGTCACCGAACGACTTCGGTCTAATGGGGCTGAGATTTTTAGAGGTATTACTGGAGTTGCCCCTAGCGTGGCTGAATATTGGATTGAGGCCATAGATAGGATCATGGATAACCTCGACTACACCCCCGAACAGAAACTAAAAGGAGCCGTGTCATTGTTACGAGACGAAGCCTATCAGTGGTGGCTTACAGTTAAAGAGGGTACTCAGGCTGACCGATTGACATGGGAATTCTTCAAGACTGCTTTCCAAAGGAAGTATGTGGGCACTATTTATGTGGATGTCCAGAGGAGGGAATTTCTAAATTTGACTCAGAGGGATAAATCATTGGTTGAATATGAAGTTGAATTTTTGCTATTAAGCCGCTATGCACGTGGGATGGTGGCAACTGATTATGAGTGGTGTGTTCGTTTCGAGGACGGCCCTAGGGATAGTCTAAGAGTTTTGATAGCTCCACAGAGGGAGCGAGATTTTGCCACACTAGTATATAAGGCAAAAATCACCGAGGAGGTGAAGTGTACTGAGCATCTGAATAGAGAAAAGGGTAGGAATAAGAGAGATTCGGAGCCCTCAAGTTCCGTTCAGAGGCCGAATAAAAAGGACAGAGTGGATGGGCCGGTCAGAGTTAAGGCCCCTATTACTGCTACTGGACCGCAACCATGTGTTGACTGTGGTAGACGCCATCAGGGCAAGTGCTGGAAAAGAATTGGGGCATGTTTGAGGTGCGGATCATTAGAGCACCGTATCAGAGATTGTCCACGGAGGCCCGAGTAGATGCAAGCTATAGGTTGGGGTACTGTTTAGCCCCCGAGAGGTGTTCAGCAGCCACCGAGAGGCCGTGGTCAGGCCAGAGATCGAAATGGTATGGGCCATGGTCGTGGAGCACCGTGCGGAGGTGCTGGTCATACTGAGGCGAGGCAGCCAGCTCTGGTCTATGCTGCACGTCGCCAAGAGGACAGGGACACCCCAGATGTTATTACTAGTACGTTCTTTATCTATAATGTACCTTATACTGCATTGATTGATGTTGGATCTACACATTCGTATATAGCATGCTCGGTATCTGAAACTTTGGGTTTAATGGTTGAAACCACTGCGAGTGAGGTTACTGTATTGAGTCTTTTAGGGCAGTCAGTTAAAGTAAACAAATTGTTCAAAGATGTACCTTTGGAGGTGCAAGGAACCATCTTTTTTGCAGACTTAATGGAAATTCCTTTTGGAGAATTCGACTTAATACTGGGCATGGATTGGCTGGTTAAGCATCAAGTGAATTTGGACTGTGCTACTAAACGGGTTGTACTGAAAACAGTGGAGGGTGATGAGGTGGTACTAATAGGGGAGCGTCGAAATTATCTGTCAAATGTGATTTCTGCCTTGAAGGCCGAGAAGTTGGTTCGTAAGGGTTGTGAGGAGTATATAGCCTACATCAGTGGTGTTGATTCTGAGGTTCCGTCTGTTAAAGATATCATATCAGAACAGTCAAAGATTTTTCAGATGTTTTTCCCGATGAACTACCTGGACTACCTCAAAATCGTGAAGTTGAATTTGGGATTGAGCTCCTACTGGGTACAGCTACAGTGTCCATCGCTCCTTATAGAATGGCACCGAAGGAGCTATTGGAGCTTAAGGCTCAGATTCAAGAGTTACTGGATCGAGGGTTCATCCGTCCTAGTTTGTCTCCATGGGGAGCACCGATGTTATTTGTGAAAAAGAAGGATGGATCCATGCGTTTGTGCATCGACTACCGGCAACTGAATAAATTGACTATTAAGTATAAGTACCCCTGCTGAGGATTGATGATCTATTCGACCAGTTTCGAGGAGCTTCGGTCTTCTCTAAGATTGATCTCCAATCAAGGTACCATCAACTGAGAGTCAAAGAGGCTGATGTTCACAAGACAACGTTTAGAACTCGTTATGGTCATTACGAGTTCCTTGTGATGCCGTTTGGATTGACGAATGCACCAACAGCTTTTATGGACCTGATGAATCGAGTCTTCCAGCCTTATTTGGATCGGTTCGTAGTGGTTTTTATAGATGATATCTTGGTGTATTCGAGAACTGAGGATGAACATGACGCTCATCTCCGAGTTGTTCTGCAGATTTTGAGGGAGAAACAGTTATACGCTAAGTTCAGCAAGTGTGAATTCTGGCTACGAGAGGTAACATTTCTGGGCCATGTGGTATCTACTGAAGGGATTAGAGTTGATTCTCAGAAAATTGAAGTTGTTTTGGACTGGAAGCCGCCTAAGACAGTATCTAAGATTTAAAGTTTTCTGGGCCTGGCAAGGTATTATAGACGTTTTGTTCAGGGGTTTTTGTTAATTGCTGCACCTCTAACTAAATTGTTGCATAAAAAGGTACCATTTGTCTGGACCGATAAGCAGCAAGAGAGTTTTGAGAAACTTAAGAAGGTTTTGACAAAGGCCCCTATTTTAATACAGCCAGAGTTTGGGAAAGAATTCACTATTTACACCGATGCATCACATGTTGGTTTGGGATGTGTGTTGATGCAAGAGGGTAAGGTAGTGGCATATGCGTCTCGCCAGCTTAAGTTTCATGAGGCAAATTATCCGACGCATGACTTGGAATTGGCCGCGGTGGTATTTGCACTAAAAATCTGGAGGCATTACCCATACGGTGAAAAGTATATCATTTACACAGGTCATAAGAGCCTCAAATACCTCCTCACTCAGAAGGAGCTAAATCTTAGGCAGCATAGATGGATTGAGCTGCTAAAGGATTATGACTGTTCGATCGAATACCATCCGGGTAAGGCCAATATGGTGGCTAACGCATTGAGCCGTAGGGCTATGACGGATCTGAGGGCGATGTTTGCTCGTCTCAGCTTGTTTGATGATGGTAGTTTGTTGGCCGAACTTCAAGTTAAATCGTCGTGGATTGAACAGATTAAGGATAAACAGTTGGAGGATGTGTCTTTGGGTCCTCGATTCCGACAGATTAAGAATGGGGAAACTTCAGATTTTGGACTGAATAGCGAAGGGGTACTGTGTTTCCGTGAGAGAGTCTGTGTACCAAAGGATACTGATTTAAGGCAGTCTATACTGCGAGAGGCGTATAGTAGTCCTTATGCTATGCATCCCGGTGGGAATAAAATGTACCAAGACCTTCATGAGTTATATTGGTGGCCAGGTCTTAAGCGTGAAGTTACCGACTTTGTGAGTAAGTGTCTAACTTGCCAGCAAGTTAAGGCCGAACATCGCCACCTTGTGGTTGCTTCATCGATTAAAATTCCACTTTGGAAGTGGGAGAGGGTAACTATTGACTTCGTCAGTGGGATGCCCCTAACGCCTACTAAGAAGGATGTAGTATGGGTCATCGTGGATCGGTTGACCAAGTCAGCCCA
Organism: Gossypium sturtianum; assembly: GCA_025698515.1. Classification (NCBI taxonomy): domain Eukaryota; kingdom Viridiplantae; phylum Streptophyta; class Magnoliopsida; order Malvales; family Malvaceae; genus Gossypium; species Gossypium sturtianum. Next base: position 105,497,978 of record CM046954.1, read on the forward strand.
TTGCATACCGGTTCAGATCGATTACTCATTGCGTGTCGCTAAACGTATGTGGTCGAGATAGTGAGACCGCATGGGGTACCGCTTTTCCATAATATCGAGATAGAGATCCTCGTTTCACGTCTTGATTCTGGAAGAAGTTACACGAGGCTTTGGGTACAAGATTGGACTTCAGCACAGCGTTTCATCCTCAATCAGATGGTCAATCAGAGAGGGTGATTCAAATACTGGAGGACATGTTAAGGAGTTGTGTAATAGATTTCCGAGGCTGTTGGGAAGACTATTTGCCATTGGCAGAGTTTGCATATAACAATAGCTACCAGTCTAGCATACAGATGGCACCTTACGAGGCATTATATGGCCGTAGGTGTCGTACTTTTTCGTGTTGGACTGAGTTGGGCGAGCGGCGTGTTCTGGGCCCTGAATTGGTTTTTGATACCGAGGACAAAGTTAGATTAATTCAGGATCGATTGAATGCGACATCAGACAGACAGAAGTCGTATACAGACTTGAAGCAGAAGGAGATTGAGTATTCTGTGGGGGGACTTCGTTTTCCTTAAGGTCTCGCCATGGAAGAAGGTACTGAGATTTGGATGGAAGGGCTAGTTAAGCCCTAGATTTATTGGGCCTTATCGCATACTGAAACATGTGGGACCGATTGCCTATCAACTTGAGTTACCTCTAGAGTTGGATCGGATTCATGATGTGTTCCACGTCTCTATGCTGAGGCGTTATCGCTCTGATCCCACACACGTGATTTTGACTGAGGAGATTGAGGTTAGACCGGACATGACTTTTGAGGAGGAACCGGTTCAGATTTTAGATCGTGATGTGAAAGTTCTGAGAAAGAAGTCTATCCCGCTGGTTAAGGTACTTGGGCGCAATCACAGCTCAGAGGAGGCCACGTGGGAACCCGAAGAGGCGATGCGTCAACAATACCCTCATCTGTTTTGATCAGGTAAATTTCGAGGCCAAAATTTTCTTTTACGGGGGTAGAGTTATAACGCCCCAAAAATTTAAGTATTTATTTTTGCATGTTTTTAGCACAACTACTTGTTTGCTTCAGTGGTTAAGTGATTTGGGTGCGTTTGGGAGTGTTTGAGAAGTCCTGGGTTCAAGCCTGGGCTTGTGCAAAAATTTTGTTTTTAGGGAATAAAACCCATACCTATAGTTAGTAGGCTTTTAAATTATTGTGGGTAAAGCATGACATAAAAAGCCTGCTAGTTTAGGGGGTAAGTGGCGTGTTACCTATGCTAGAGGACTGGTGTTCGAATCTTGGTGGGAGCAGTGGAGTATTTATTTTGCTGCTGTGCCGTGGGTGGAGTTGTAGTTTGACTGAGACACTGAAGTGGTTGAGAGGAATTCAAATTGAGTGGTTGAGGGGAGGTGTGATCAGGTGGAGAGATTTGAGGAGGGATTTTAGGAGGAAATCAAGAGAAGTGAGGGGAGAGGAAGAGTTGTGCCTAAATGGGACTGTGGGCACTCAAGAATTCGGCTAGAGGGGTGCTTCCCATTTTCGGTTTTGCTTGGTATGTGTTGTTCTCTCTGCCAAAATCTCTCCCCCCATTTTCGGTTTTTGCATTGTTTTTTCTCTCTTTGGCCGAATGTGGTAGGAGTTTTTGGGCATTCTTCTGTTGCACTTTTTGACAACCTTTCTCTTTGGCCGAATACACCTTTTCTTTTCTTTTCATCTCCTCTTCTCTTCTTTCTCTATGTTGGCCGAATATTGCCTCTTCCCAATTGGCACTATGTTGGCCGAATATACTTATTTTCCTCCTTCGATTTCTCCTCTCTCTTTTCCCTAAACCGTTTCCCTTATCATTCCTCTCTAGTTGGCACCCAGGCTGATTCAATCGCTATTTTGTCTTTGGGTTAGCGATTATTCTCTGAAAAATCGGTAAGAGCACTCGACTCCTTCTTGCTTTCTTTTAATTCGTATCAAGTCTCCTCCTTTCTTACACTGTTAAAGTCGAATACTCTTGTGTTACTTTCGGTTTTCTTAGAATTTCTTGAGGAGTAAAGGAGTCGAAGTGGTAGTGAAGCGTCCGAAACCCTTCTTTTGTCACTCGATCAAGGTAACTATTTTGTCTTGCATTGTGGGTAGAGGCCGAATGCTCTTTCCCCTACTTTTGGGGTTTTTGGGTGCTGTAAGTTATTACGTATGGATATAAGCCATGTATAAACAACTCTGATTAATAGAATTCACTTGTAACGCAAATATCCGTCAAGGAGGTGGTAATCAACCCTCGTCAGTGGTCTAAGAGGGCTAAGCCACCTTTGCTCAACCAAGGCAAGTGTGGTGCACACGGTTATTCGCACGGTTTCGCAAACAGGTGTGGAAACGCTGCCCAAATCGTAAACCGCCAAAAGCCGAAAAAGTATGACAATTGATGTTACACGAGCGTGCGCCTGCTCGTGTGGTAAACCGAACGCATATAATGTGGGCGTTAGACTGTTGAGGCCACCATGAGCGATTTCGTGGTCTTAGGCCGTTTTGGGCCATGTTGGGCCGAAATGGGCCGTGTGGGCCCAATGGGCTTGTGGGCCCCACACGGGTAAACCACACGAATGTGTGGAGAATATTGGGCCAAGTTGTGTAAATTACATGGCCGAGATCATTTCTGGGTTATGTGGGCCACACGAGCGTGCGGGCCCACATGGGCCCGCATTATGGGCCTTGGGCCCATTTTCACTGTTTGACTATAAAGGTTGCACGGGTCGCCCGAGACGACTGTGGACCTACTGATGGTTCGGTAAGTATACCTAGACCCCAAGCTGATAAATGACTGTTATGCCCCTATGATAGAAAATGACTATTATGCCCCTATATTATAAAATGACTGTATGCCTTATGTTATGTATGATTGTATTTGAGCATGCCATGAGATAGAAATGTTGCATACATGTGTGATATGTTGCATGGGGATGGGATTATTATGATTGGAGGAAGTGTACTGTACTAGCAGCGACTCTGCGCAAATATCGCTTTTAGTCATAACCTGTGCTAATTTTGGAGTGTAGGGATGGGTGGGTGATTTTATCCCCACATAAAGTGTAGGGCTGGACGGAGTGGAGTGTAGAGGCTGGTTGGGTAGGATCTCTATTTGCATGACTGAAAGGCTACTGCCACTGAAACGGGCTAAGGCCCACACCGATATCGATCTCAGAATGGGCTAAGGCCCAACCGAATCGAATCATTATTGATTTGGGCTTAGGCCTAGACTGTACTTGCCTAAGGCATGATTGGCTATTTACTTACATGGGGTTACACACTGAGTTTTTGTAAACTCACCCCTTTGTTTATCTGTACAGGTAATCCCCAGTCTTAGACAGATCAGTGCTGCGAGGATTCGGAGGTGGCCACACAACCGCACCTACTTTTATATTTGATTTTTATTTCCAATAAATTTAATTTGGGTTTTTGGTTATGTAATAAGGCCTCTTTAAATTTTAACTTTTAATTTGGGATTTTACTTATTTAATTCATATCTGAAAGAAAAAGGATGCGGATCTTCAAAAGATAAATGTTTTTCAAAACACCACGTTTTTGTAACATTCGATAAAAGCTTCCGCATCAAACATTGTTTTAAATATAGCAACAAACTAATATGATCAACGTTCTGCTAAAAACAACTTGAGTTTAAAAGATCAAGATACCTTAAATTTCTGTTAAGATTCGTAAACGAGATTTAATAATGAGCATGGATTTTCCAAAGAAACTATGTTTTCGAAAAACACTTCAATGTGATATCGCCAGATTCGGCCATAACGTCTGGGTCGGGTTTGGGGTGTTACACAATATATTAATATATTAGCTCTTCTTGAGCTTTCGACTAATTTTGTACTACCAAATATTGGAATAATATTGGTTTATATTTTCTTTTGTGTTCACTTAAGGGAATGCAATTGATTTACCAAGACGAACTTATAAACGTCCCAAAAAATTATTTATTTCATAATCACCATCGCAAACATGCGTGGATTTCAAATAAAAAAGTCTATTCATGTTGTCATGATTAGTCTCCAATTATAATAAACATGATATAATAAATAAATCATAGTAAAATATACCTGAAGATCTTTAACATCATCATCATCACCCTGAATATTATCACGAACACTATTGCAAGTAGTAAAACAAATTTGTTTTCGTAAAAACATTTATAATCTAATAGTAAAAATCATTTCATAAACAATCAAAATTTTCGTGTATGATGCTTGAAAGTTATCCGATACACATTGTACCAAATTTCAATACCACATATATGTTATAAAATCTTATGAAGTTTCTAATCAAATATTTATAAATTCAATATAAAAGATATAATACAATCATTCAACATTAGCAAATTAATAAAACTTAATAGATTCTATCAAATTTTCCTTTAATCAACTATGGTAGGTTACTAACACTTTCCACTATAGTTTTAATCAAAATACAAGAATATTTAATAAGAAGAATTTAATAACTAAATATTTAAGCATCTAAATATTATGCATTCTATAATTTAATAAAAGAATCTTAGTTTAAAAGAAACCTTAAAGTAATAATATTTTTCCATAAAATAATTTTACCAAAAAATCAATCAACAAAGGAGAAAAACATACCACGTAAGGATTATATAAATTTCTTTGCATAAAAGGGCATAAAAAAATTTAGAGACTTATGTGTACCTGAGTGGTTAAAGACTCTAATGATTACCCATGGTGCGCAGGCCTCAATTGAAATAGCAGCAGGAGGCAATCGACAATAGTAAATTTTGGGATATTTTTGTGACTTATGGAGAAAAACAATTAAAAGAGAATCATGTTAATAACGTGTTATAAAATAAATAGACAGAGACTAAAGAACAAAGAAAATGGGAGAGCAAAAGAGAGAGCGTATTTTATTGATCAATCGGAATATCAGCAAAGTTTCTCTAAAGTCTCTATTTATAGGCAAAAGAAGTATAAATGGAGTAGAGATCTACTTCTAATGACTATTGGAATTTAAATTACATAAAAACTTATCTTGATCTTGATGGACATCCACTTAATAAGATATTCATAACAAAAGCAAAAAATTTCTAATTATTTTATGCTGAAGAATAAAAGTACAAAATAAATTTTCCTTAAACTTTAAGGGAGCTTCTTTTAAGGTAATATATATATAATCATGAGATTACCTTTTTATTTATAAAGAGAGCATATAAAAGAGTTCAATAAATTACAAAAGAAACAAAACACAAGCCGACAACTTAGATGAGGCTTGATTATGAAACTTATTTTCAGCTTACTTCATTCTCTAAAGAAAAAGCTTCTTTTCCTCTCACCTTTCTCTTCTCTAGAACCGATAATTGCCTTGAGGCACCACGAAATACCACGTGTTGGCATCATCTCAGGCTAGAACACCATCAACCAACTCCACTCTTCTCCAATCACTTTTAAACCAATTGGAAACACATTGATCTAAGCTTAAAACCGAAACCCAAAACCTTTGATTAAGTAAGCCTCAAAGTCCTGTTGTATCCTCATTGCAACTTGATTCATCCCCTCTCGTGTATCAAGATTATGTAAATGTTAGATTTGTAAAATAAATCTGAAATAAAACTTAATAAACCAGGATCTATCATGTCAAATCATCAAGAATAAATCAATAATAAAACTAAATGCGGAAGCGTACCTGAATCCATGAATTTGTGGATTTGATCTTCCAAATTAGCACACAAGAAATTCAGAGAATATCTGCTCTTTCTTTCCTAATGATGGGATATTAGAAAAGATATCTTGTGTATAATTTGGGGACCATAACCCTAATATTTATAAACTTGGCATATTAGTTCTAATTAATTTCTAATTAGCCCATCATTGATTAGAATTTGATTAGAACTCAATTTGTAACACCCCTAACCCGTAACCATCGCCGGTCTAGGGTTAAAGGCATTACCGGACAAAACGAAACCTTTTACGGACATTTCATAATATTATTCAACAAATCCAATCAAAGTTTCCCTTAATGAGGTCAACGAGACCTTAAACATGCATTAGAAAGGGGCCAGGACTGAACCGAGATCATACAAAATTTTTCCGAAAATCAAACATTTTTCAAAGTTACAGAGGTCACACGCCCGTGTCGGTAGGCCGCGTGCCTCACACGGCCTCAGACACGCCCATGTGCCCGAGCCGTGTCAAAATAGGGCATACATACTGACTTGACCACACGGCTTGAGACACGCCCGTGTGCCTCACTCGTGGTCGAGCCTGACTTGCACCACACGGCCAGTCACACGCCCGTGTGTCCAGCCTGACTTGTTTTGAAATTTTAACCACGAAGGACACGGTTGAGCCACACGCCCGTGTGCTCAACCGTGTGGGCAATTATAGGCCATTTGCAAGGCCAACATGCCACCCACACTTTAGGCTATCCCTACAAGCACCTACAAACATCAACCCAACACTTATAGCAACCAAAAACATGCCAAAATGACCATCTATCTTACATCATTCCAGAACATTTCATCACAACATTTTATATGCCAATTTGCCCAACTAAATCACAAGTAAATCCAAGCATGATTCATCCATAACTTACCACGTCATTATAACCACCATTCATCAAATATATGCTTACTTTGCATCAATAAGCTTACCATTATTTTGGCCATTTCACTAACCATCAAACCATACCAAAACCAACCATCACATAGCATGACTACTCATTCATACCGCAATCATTTATCTAGCCATATCACATGGCTATGTACATATCTCAAACATAATTCAAAGTGACTAGCCTATACATGCCATACTTTAGTATATACACTTTCAAAGGGTACCAAAACAGGATTAAGTAGTGTGATGATGATCCTCGACGATCCCCAAGCCTTTCGTAGCTTTAACGATCTATAAAACAAAGCAAACACACACAAAGTAAGCTTTCAAAAGCTTAGTAAGCCATATACAAATAAACTTAACATATAATACACATATTCATATTAATACAAGATTATTAATGTTTATCAATTGCAAAATTCATACATTTTCTTTGGCTCATTTGTTTAGCCATCTCTTACCCACAATTCATAGCTCAAAGTATCACTTTTGCTCATAACACAAATCATGCATATATCACATTATATTTCCTCAAATCTATGCACATAATTCACCTTGGTAAGTTCATATATACACTTACCTTTGATACACATACAATGTGTACATTTCAAACATACCTGATTCGATTGTACATTCCACATAGTCTTTCATTTCTCGGAATTGCCCGTTGAACCATTCGAAACTAAATATGACACTCGGATTACTCAGAATAATCGTACAATGCCAACGTCCCAGACGTGGTCTTACATGTAACCAAATATCGATGCCACTGTCCCAGACAGGGTCTTACACGAATCAAATACGATGCCAATGTCCCAGACATGGTCTTACATGTAAATCTCAAATCGATGCCAACGTCCAAGACGTGGTCTTACACGATATCACACATCGAAAACTTATGTCATGACATATGTAATCCTATCTATTCATAGGTTTGTACGGGACTTCTCTGACATTGATACATTGTCGATACTTCCTCGGATTTCATATAGTTATTATTTCGTACACATTCATCACAATGAAATTTCATATGAAAAAATATAAATCAATGCAAATACATTTATTTGTATATAGACTTACCTCGGATTCGGATAAACGAACGGACTCGACTATTCAATCACTTTCGACTTTTCGCGATCTAAATCCGTTTTCTTCGGTTCTTGATCTATACATATTCAAATTTAATCCATTTATTCACCAATTCATTCAATTCAATCCAAAAACTCATATTTAGGGCAATTTACAAATTAGCCCTCACATTTTCACATTTTGGCATTTTAGTCCTTATTTTACAAAATCACAAAATACACAAAATCTCTATATACCCATGCTTAGCCGAATGTTCGCTATGATCATACAAGTCCCTACGTTTCATTTATTTCACATTTTAGTCCTTCACAATATTATTTTCTCAATTTAGTCCAAATTACTCAAATTCATCAAAAATCCAAAAACAAACTATGTTAATCTAACACATATATTTCATATTTCATCCTCAAACATCACAAAAATCATGAATTCATCAATGGCACTTTTCAAAATCTTCATCAATTCACAAAATTAAAGCATGGGTTTTGAATAACACAAAACAATGATTACAAAAACATAGAAATTATCAAAAATCGAACAAAAACTAACATTGAATTAAAGAACATCAATGGCCGAATGTTCAAAGCTTTTCTTCTTTTATTTCTTTTGTATTTTCGGCACCAAAAGATGAACAACTCCACCATTTTCATATTTTGTTTTGTTTTATTATAATCATATTATTAGATTATTTACTATATTAACCTTTTAATTAATATATGAAACTTATATACATTAAGGTCATATTTGTCCATTTCCATCCACTATATTATAAAATGGCTTAATTGCCACATAAGGCCACTACATTTAAAAGCCAACTCAATTAAGCACATTAACATATAGAATGTCACTTTTACCTTTTATGCAATTTAGTCCTTTTATCAAATTAAGCACACAAACGGATAAATTATTTCACGAAACTTTCACACATGCTTAATCACATACTGTAGGCACGGAAAATAATATTAAAATATTTTTCAGACTCGGATTTGTGGTCTTGAAACCATTATTCTGACTAAGGTCTAAATCGGACTGTTACACAATTACTAGAGTATCTACACATATTTGACCCATACTTTATTTAATAATTAAAGCCCAATAAAATTCTAACCAAATTAGATCAATTTTAATTCGGGCTATCCTACCATGATAGTAAATAATAACATGTAATTACCTTTATTATATATGTGATGTACATATTTTTCAACAATCTCCCACTTGGACCACATATATATATACTAATTACTCTATAATTACATGTCATTATATAACCTTATGAGCTCAAAATTTTACTATCATATCCAAAACGTATCCCGAACAATCTCGTCCATTAATTATGTTAACATAGAACCAGTGCGACTTTCATTACATATATCGTAACTAAATCCATCCATGATCACGTATATTAACACAACCAAATGACATAGATCAAGTATGGATGTGTAGCATGGAAATTTCATGCAATATGATCTAAACATGTCTATTTCCAACTGGTCCTCCTTAGTGAGATCAAATATTAACAAAAATCAGAGTGTGAATAAACCAAATAAACTTTATTTCTGCAGAAAATAAACTTAATATCTTTAAACTGAAATAACTGAAAATGTGTCTATAACATAAAATCATTTAAAAATACAAACTCCTACTAAAACCAAATATCCTTTAAATGACATTACACCCATATGAGCAGTGTGCTCTTATAAAACCTTAGGTGTAGTTCCTTAGTAGGCGGATCCGCAATCATGGAGTTTGTCCTAATATGCTTTATAAACACCTAACCACTCTGAACTTTTACTTTAACAACCAGGAACTTAAAGTCTATGTGTTTTTACTTTGATGTGCTCCTGTTGCTATTGGAATAAAAGACTGCAATTTATTTTCACACTTTGCACCTTTGTGACAAAATCTTGTATCCATATTCCATCAAAATCGGAGTCTATATACCTGATGATCTCTAACTGATTAGACCTCCGATATGTGAGCATGTAATCTTTTGTTCTCTGAAAATACCTTATAACCCTCTTGGATGCTATTCAATGGTCCAATCTAGGGTTGCTTAAAATATTTGCCTAACATCCTAATAGTGTACACAATATTCCAATGTATACAAACCTGAACATACATTAGACTTTCTACTGTTAAAATGTAAAAAATCTAATGCATTTTTTGTAATCTCAAAATCATTCTTAGGGTATTGATTGAGGCTATACTTATTATTGACAAGCAATATGTCATTAATATATAAAACCAAATATAGAACCTTACTCCCACTAAACTTATGGTATATACGATTATCAATAAAAATCATCTCTATTTTGAAAAAAAATTTGAAAAAAATTGAAAAAAAGAAAAAAAACTTTTGAAAAAATATTTGAATTTTTTAAAAAACAAAAAGAATTGAAAAAGACCTTTTGAAAAAAATTTAAAAAAAAATCTGAAAAAGAATTTTTGAAAAAAAAAAGTGGTCCACATGGTCTGAGGTGATCTACACGGCCTGGACACACAGGCATGTCTTAGGTCGTATGCATACTGGAGTTAATTTTTCCAATTTTAATTTGACCCACATGGGCACAGAGAGTTACACAGGCTGGAGATGTGGCTGTGTGAGACACACAGCCTGTCCCACGGGCTTGTGGTAGACCGTGTAGCTCACATGAGCTCGCACACAAGCATGGGAGAAGCAAAAGAGCATCGCACATGGCCTGGCACACGGTCGTGTGGTTTTTAGGCTTCTTTTTCTCTATTTTTGAATAACACACGGTCTGGGTGATTCCACATGGCCGTGTGGCGCACACGACCTGACCACACGGCCATGTGGCTCACATGGCCTAGCACATGACCATATTTTTCTCTAGTTTTCTTATTCTTTTGTTTCCTTCCTACCCCAACCAAAGCGATTTCATTTAGTTTTATATTTTATTTATTTTTATTTTTATTTTTTTGTTTTTGTCTTTTGTCTTTTTTCTATACTTTTGTTTTTGTTTTTTGTTTTTGTTTTTTGTTTTTTGTTTTGTTTTTGTTTTTTTTATTTTATTTTATTATGCATTGTACTTTTATTGCTTTGTCAGTTGTTTTTCTATTTTGTTATGTCTTTATCTTCTTATTCATTTTTTTTCTATTTTCTTATTAGTTTGCTCAGAAACATGCACTTCATTTAGAATCGCCCACAATTCTGATTTTCAATATTCCAATGAATTCATCCAAATTCAGGGCAGTTTTAGTTCTCTTCCTCCTTATGATATTGTACTTATTATGTGATTTTAATTGTTTGGACATTGAGGGCAATGTACATTTTAAGTGTGGGGAGGATTTTATATGTTTATGCGATATAGCCCCAAAATTATTGTTTGTGTTTAAGTAATTTTCTCGAACCTAACATTGAAGTAGTTTATTTTAATTTAGAGTTTTTATTGATTTGGTTTTGTAATAATTTGTGGATTTTTGTGCGTTGTGTGATTTATACTTTAAGACATGAGATAGTCAAGCATGATAAGTTGTTTTTCAGAAATTATAATTTTAGATTTTCTCCCTGAACTGAAAAACTATTTTGAAATTTTAAATTTGCAAGTTTGACATCAAAACCATAATTTTTTGTGAGCTTTTGAGCCAATAGAGCATATATTTTATTTCTTGCTCATTTTATTTTTGGTTGTGTGTATGTCAACTTGATTTGGAGTTCTAGAACTTGCTTCGATTATGCATGTCGAGACCACATTATTGATTTGATATACTGAGATAATAGAGGTACTTAGGATTTAACCCACTTAACCTGTAAAAAGTTTACCAATTGAATTAACCCTTAGTAAACCCCGTTGATCCTAACACATTTTTTCTAACCCATTAATGTTAACCCATAACCCATATCTATGTTGTAAAATTATCCTTTTTATTGACTCCCTTTTTGTTAAGATTTGATTTGGTTAGTTGCGTAACTATGTTTCATTATTTGAACTGCTAAATTTTATTTTGTTTTTTTTTTAAAAAAAAAAGAAAATCAAAAGCGAAAAAAATCAAAAATCAAAAATATATTTGATTTAGCTTGAACAATTAGTTTCATATTATGTTGAAAAGCTCAATTCCATTTGTGATATTTCTTGTTGATGTGAATTCTTTTAATTCAGCAACTGATTTTTTTTCTAGTTTGGTAACTTATCAGCTCGACTCTTGATTATAACCCACTTTTCCAACATTTTTCATGCCCTTAACCTAAGCCCCATTACAACCTTGTAAAGACCTATTGATTGGTGCGTCATCTCATTTATAGTGGTGGAGATTTGATTTTCAAGTAAGCCTATGGTAATAACATTTCTCGTTTGACTGTTGACTGCACATTATTTGAACCTTAAACACTTTGAGTGTTGTGAGTGAATATTAGTGAGGATGTTATTTCTATTAGAGTATGCCCAAAGACTAATCATGAGATGATTTTAATAACATACTTATTTTACCTCGTTTATTAATATAAGGCATAGTGATCGTTGTGAATCAGAGCTTTAAAATTTATAAAAAGAATGATCGAACCTGGAAACTGACTCTGACAACGATTGAGGCAAGTGCACCTATCGAACAGTAGTATAGCTTAGCAAGACCGGATTATCGAACCCAAAGGAACTAAAAGTACTAATACTAACTTTCTTTTTATTATCTAGCCTAAAAATAAAGAGAGATTGTTTATCTAATCTAAATTAATTAACTACTAAACTAAAGACTCTAAGACAAAGAAGAATGAATTTGGAAAATAACTTGGGAAAAACTCAGTTGATTTAGATGATACCCTAGGAAGAATCCACCTAGACTTCACTTGTTATCTAACACTCAACCATACGATTTATTCACTTAGTTTGATCCGTAAGACTCCTAACGTATATTAAACCCTCTCTCGAGGCGAATAACGCCTAACCCTAGGTTAATTAGTGGAATTCTCGTTCTCTTATAATAACCCCTAGAATAGCAAAGATAAATCGATCTATGGATTCCCATATTAGGTTTCACCCTAATCCGACAAAATCTCGTCACCCTATCTCTAGGCGTGCGATCAACTCCGCTTAATTATGTTGGATCTACTCTTGGCGGTGGTCTATTCCTCCTCCACCTAAGCACATTAAATTTGGATTAAGCTCACATAATTAAGAACAAACTAATTATTTATCATATAATTCAGAAAACAATAACAAGATTCATCATAGGTTTCATCCCCTTTGGGTATCCGAAGGGTTTAGTTCATAACAATAAAGGAAAACATCTCAAGAGAAAAGATAAAACAAAACATAAGAAATCCCTAAAACCCCCTGAAGGAATTGAAGGAGAGATCCTCCGTCTTGAGTATAATTTTGGCTTCTCGAGATGGATCAACTGGCTATCCCTAAGTGAATCCCCACAAATCTGCCTTCTCTGGCCTAGCACGACGCCCCTAGACGATGGCTTTGGGCTCCCCCTCTTAGGTCATACTTAGGGTGTATTTATAGGCTTTTGAAATACGTTTCTTTCTCCCTAAGTATCCTTTCCCGAATGAAATTGCTCTTCTCCACGGCAAAGGCACGGCCATGGCGCACGCCCGTGTGAATCGTGGCCAAGCCATGTTCGGGTTTCTTTAATGAGACACGGCCGTGTGAGTCGGGGTTAGACTGTGTTCTAGATGATTGACTTGGCACGGCCGTGTGGGTCCAAGTCCAGGCCGTTTCGATTTCCTCATTGGTCCGTTTTGGCCCGTTTTGAGCCCGTTTCTCGTTCTTTTTATCCTTGGGTGCTTTCCTGAGTATAAGACATGAAAAGAAAGGATTAAGAGCACCTTTTTACATAAACCAAGGGATAATTCATCCAAAAGCATACTAAATTTGGGCCTAGAATATGTTACTATTTCGGTTTATCAAATACCCCCACACTTAAGCTTTTGCTTGTCCTCAAGCAAAATTCTCAACTTACAATTAACACGAACTTCCTATAATTCATAATTCCTATCAACAATGTTTTATCATAATTTATAGATAATTTATACATGGATAATTCAATTCAAAGGGTTCTAAAAATTCAAACAATCTAAGTCATAGATTTTGTAGCTCGAAAACATAGGTGTCTCCCCTTATCTAAATAATTACCTTTAATTCGAAATTGTCAAGGATCGACATCCTCATTAAAGATTCACTCAAATTACTCAAAGTGTTTAAGGTTCAAAATTTAGGCCCTCAAAAGTCAAACATGAAGAGTTAATCCCATAGGCTTGCATGAAAATCAAATCTCCACCACTGGAATATGAGATGAAACACAAATCAAAAGGTCTTTGTTAGGGTTGTAACGGGGCTAGGGTTAAGGTGTGGAATAAGGCTGAATTTAGAAGGTTAGAATCGAGATTGAATTGACAAATTACCTAACTAATAACTAATGAACTAATAATAATAATTACATCAATTGAAAACTAATAATACTAATAATACGAGCTTCTTTTTTGATATTAAATAAATGTATAAGCTCGTTTAATCACATAACTAATAATGAATATACTTCGTCATTTTTTTAATAACATAATAAATACATAATAAAGGATAAATTACTAAAATTCATAATTAGGCAACTAATCAGATCAAATCTCGATATAGGGGTAGTTAGAAGGAATGGTGATAACAATTACAAAGGGTTTTGGGTTAATATTAGTGGGTGAGTCAATAAATAGGGTTGTTAGGGTTAAAAGGGGTTCACTAGGGGTTAATTGTGAAGGTAGGCTTTTTATGGAGTTAGTGGGTTAAAACCTAGGTGCCTTTATCATCTCTGTATATCAAATCAAAAGTGTGGTCTCGACATGTATAATCGATGCAAGTTCTAGAATAACAAATCAGTGTTGACATATTCATAATCAATAAAGTGAGCAAGAAAAAGAATGTATGCTCTATAAGGCTCAAAATCTCACAAAAATTATGGGTATTTTGACGTCAACCTCGTAAATTTCAAACTTCAAAGTAATATTTAAATTCAGGTAGACAACCTAGCAAGTTTTTTTAATTTCTGAAAAATAGACTTATCATGCTTGATTCTCTAGTATTATTCAAATTTAATTATCAATGCACAATTATCAATGACTTAATCTAAAACATATCAATAAAAATCATAAATCATCAGAAATTTCATCCTAATTAGTAATATGAGAAATTTACTTTCAAACAAGACTAAATTTAGGGATTTTGAGAATAATGCAAAAAAGTTTGGTACCTAATTTCAGAAATTAGGCACCTTTTTTAGGTTGTTCACCCCCCACACTTAAGATGTACATTGCCCTCAATGTACAAAGATAGATAATATAAATGTAATTTTCAGATCAGAAGATATGGGGATAAGTAAAACTCCCTGAATTATGGATGAGCTCCTTGGAGGATGTGGAAAATACGTTGGAGGGGCCGGTCTGGGTGACGATCCTGCGCTAGATGAAGAAATTGGGAAGCTCATACAGGATTAGCCAAGAAATCTAAAGAAACCTTAATAATATACTAATAATATAATTAAAGACAAGAAAGATAAAGATAAGGAGACTAAGAAGGAAAATAAACTAAGTTTAAAAGATAAAGGGGCTTGAGAATCCTTATTGGTAGATGGTTCGAGAGGTGGGTGTGACTTTGAAGGTGACGGAGGTGTTGGTGATGGTGGAAGTGGCATGATTCCCAAGCAGCCTTAAGAACCTAAAAACAAGAAACTAAAACAAAATAAACTAGATAAAGCATAAGATAGTCAAAGGGAAGGAGAATGAAAGGAAAGGGAAAAGAAAAATAGAAATTAAATGGTCTCAAAGACCCTTGGCTTGTTGTTTGGATGAAGCTGCCGGCATGAACTCATGTGAATCATTTTCATTTGAGGATATTGGCCTTTTACGCTTCTTTGCCATGGATATGATTTTGTTGTAGCTCAAGAGTCTAAGGATTTATTAGGGAAAAGGGAAAAGGAAAGAGGGAGAAAAGAAAGAAAGAAAGAGAGTGGGTTAAGAAGAGAAAGGAGAGGGGAATGGTGTTTAAACAGGATTTCAAGTCTGGCAGTTTCCCACGCCCGTGGACTGAGGGTGTGTCGATTCACACGGCCGATTCGCACGGCCGGATTCCTAGGCGTGTTGGTTCCCCACGCTCGTGTCTAGCCTGTGTTCGACAAGTCAGTATGTTGGCATAGTTTTCAAGCACGGGCGTGTTCAGCCCGTAGTTGGAAAGTCAGTAGCTTCACACGGTCATGGGGCACGGCCGTGCCCCTTTGTCGGTGCCCGTGGTGTAGTGGTTGGATCTGTGACGTCAAAAAGTGGTTGGAACTGATTCGCACGGCCTCTGCTATGTCAATATGGGGATTCTTATGGTCCACACGGCCACGGCCACGGCCGTGTGCAGGGCCATGTGACTTGGAAATCTGCACTTTTGGTTAGTTTATAAGTAAGTGTTCGGAGAGAAAAGAAGAAAAGAAAAACAAATTTAAAGCAAAATGTGAGAATAAATTATGTTAGTGCTCGGGTTGCCTCCCGAGAAGCGCTCGTTTATAGTCTTAAGCTAGACTCTCCTCTCGTTTGCTTCTTCAGGGTGGTTTGAGGAGTTGGAAGTCCTTCCCCATGCTATCATTTGTGTCTTCGTGAAAAAATTTAAGTCGAGATGTGTTTATAGTAAAAGTATCAAAAATAGGATTACTTACCTCGACTGTTCCATATGGGAAAACACTGGTTACCCTAATAGGTATTTCTTTGTTTGTGTTAGGGTCCGGAGGAGATGTTCGAGGATCTGCCTGATCTAATAGTACCTGGTCCCCTATTTTGACGTGGTTTGTTGTTCCAATTAGCTCTTTTGGGGGCTCCTTCGGTTTTATCTTGTGTGGTTCCGGTTCTTCGTCGTGTATCCCTAATTTCTCCTTGAAGTGTGTCTTCCACTCGTCTAGATCATCGAACTGAATCCTTCGATCTTCATGAACTACTTCCTTGTTGGCTTGAGGTTTAGGATCGGGTTCAGCTGTATTCTTCGGTGGTGCTTCACGAAAATAAGGGTTAACCGAACGGTTATCGTGAGAATTTACGTTCTCACCTTGATTACTCGATGTTCTATCCGAGTCGAGAGCCTTGAGGGTGACCGTCTCATTACCTACACAAAGTGTGAGTTCTCCCGCATAAACATCAATTTTAGTCCTGGCGCAATGCTAAAAAGGTCTTCCTAAAATTAGGGAATCGAATTATCCTCATCCATGTCTAAGACAACAAAATCTCACTGGGAAAACGAATCTTTCAATTTTTACAAGAACATCTTCGATAATACCCTAGGAATTCTAACAGCTTTATCACTAATTGAATGCTCATCCTAGTTTGTTTGGGTTTCCCTAGACCTAGTTGTTTAAATAATTTATAAGGCATGACATTAATGCTTGCCCCTAAATCAGCTAACGATTATCAACGCTAGTCTACCAATTAAACATGGAATCGTAAAACTTCCCGGATCTTTTAGCTTTTGTGGTAGTCTATTCTCAGAACATTGCTTGAGCACAATCGCATTTAATTCCACATGTGGATCTTCGTCTAATTTGCGCTTATTCATCAAGAGATGTTTTAAAAATTTCCTCGAATCTGAATCGTGAAAGAGCTTCAAGTAGCGTAAGTTAATATGTAATTTCTTTAAAAGTTTAAGAAACTTACCGAATCTGTTCCTCTTATCGTCTCTCGTTAACGCCGGGATATGGTATGTGAGGTTGGTACTCCTTGATTACCGATTTTGGCTTGTCTTGTGTTACCTTAACTTTACCTTTTTCTACCTCGTTTCCTTGTGTTGGGTAGGGTTCGTCTACTTCTTTACTTTCTTGAGTCATTATGGCTTGGATTTGCTCCTTTGGATTAATTTCAGTATTACTCGGTAGACGCCCTTGCGGTCATTCGGATAATAGCTTCGCAATTTGTCCGATTGACTGGGTAATTTCCCCAATTGCCTTTGTAAGTCCTCCAACTTGGTTCTCGATCGTTTTGATTGATGTTTGTTGGGTGTCGAGTGTTACCTCAGTTTTTTGGAGACGGGCTTCTGTGGATGCTATGAATTTGTTCAACGTCTCTTCAAGATTCAGCTTCTTTTCCTGTGGATAGGGCTGATTTTGGAAATTTTGAGGAGGTTGTTGTCTTTGATTTCCTTAATTTTCTTGTCCTCCCCACGAAAAATTTGGGTGGTTCCTCCAACCTGGATTATAATTATTACTATAAGGGTTATTATTAGATCTGAAATTGTTACCTATATAGTTCATCTGTTCGCTCTCTGTGCCCGGTTGGTAGGGTGGGTACTCAGGATTTGCCACAGTTCCACTTGTGTCGCACTGCATTACTGGATGTGCCTGCGAAGAACACAAACTATCAAGCTTCTTATTCATCAACTCTCCCTGATTTGATAGCATGGTTACTGCGTCGAGGTTGTAAACTCGCTATTTTTGTTGGCCTTGTTCTTGTAACTTGCCATCGATAGTTATTCAAATGACATCTCTTCTATAAATTCGTAGGCTGCTTCAGGAGTTTTATTATTCAGAGTTCCACCGGCGGCTGAATCAATTAGTTGTCTCGTTGAGGGGTTTTCAACGTTATAGAAAGTTTGGACTTGGAGCCACAAGGGTAAACCATGGTGCGGACACCTTCTCAAGAGATCTTTATATCTCTCCCATTCATCGTATAATGTCTCTAAATCCATCTGCACAAAAGAAGATATATCATTGCGTAATTTGGCTATTTTGGCCGGTGGGAAATATTTTAATAAAAAATTATCGGTCATTTGTTCCCATGTAGTGATTGACCCTCGTGGTAACGAGTTTAACCACTGTTTGGCTTTATGCCTTAATGAAAAGGGAAATAACCGAAGACGTATGGCATCATCAGAAACGCCATTTATTTTGAAGGTATCACAAAACTCTAAAAATTTAGCTATATGAGTATTTGGATCTTCGTCCTGCAAACCATCAAATTGAACAAACTGTTGAATCATTTGTATAGTGTTAGGCTTTAATTCAAAAATATTAGCAGCCATAGCAGGCCTAACAATACTTGATTCGGCTCCTGTTAAATGAGGTTTAACATAATCAAACATAGTACGAGGAGCATTATTTTCTCTCACATCTTGTGGTGGTGGGTTATTTTCGTCCATCCCTTCAGTAGGATTGGATCTGTCTTCTTGCTCTCTTTCTTGGTAATTTAGGGCTCGCCTAATTTCTCTGCGATTTCTCCGAGCGGTAGCTTCAATATCACTATTGTATTCTAAAGGTCCTCTCGGGTTCCTTCTAGTCATAAACTAGAGGTACCTGCTAGGAAAAGAAAGAAAGAAAATTTAGAAAAAATTTAAAAAACAATAAAAATAAATTGCGAAAAATAAAAATAATGGCTAAAGTAATAAAAATAGAGCTTTCTTAATATTTTAGTTCCCCGGCAACGGTGCCAAAAACTTGATCGCTGTGAATCAAAGCTTTAAAATTTATAAAAAGAATGATCGAACCTGGAAACTAACTCTGACAACGATTGAGGCAAATGCACCTATCGAACAGTAGTATAGCTTAGGCAGGACCGGATTATCGAACCCAAAGGAACTAAAAGTACTAATACTAACTTTATTTTTATTATCTAGCCTAAAAATAAAGAGAGATTGTTTATCTAATCTAAATTAATCAACTACTAAACTAAAGACTCTAAGACAAAGAAGAATGAATTTGAAAAATAACTTGGGAAAAACTCAGTTGATTTAGATGATACCCTAGGAAGAATCCACCTAGACTTCACTTGTTATCTAACACTGAACCATACGATTTATTCACTTAGTTTGATCCGTAAGACTCCCTAACGTATATTAAACCCTCTCTCGAGGTGAATAACGTCTAACCCTAGGTTAATTAGTGGAACTCTCATTCTCTTATAATAACACCCTAGAATAGCAGTAAATCGATCTATGGATTCCCATATTAGGTTTCAACCTAATCCGGCAAAATCTCGTCACCCTATCTCTAGGCGTGTGATCAACTCCGCTTAATTATGTTGGATCTACTCTTAGGCAGGGTCTATTCCTCCTCTACCTAAGCACATTAAATTTGGATTAAGCTCACATAATTAAGAACAAACTAAGTATTTATCATATAATTCTGAAAACAATAACAAGATTCATCATAGGTTTCATCCCCTTCGGGTATCCGAAGGGTTTAGTTCATAACAATAAAGGAAAACATCTCAAGAGAAAAGATACAACAAAACATAAGAAATCCCTAAAACCCCCTGAAGAAATTGAAGGAGAGATCCTCCGTCTTGAGTATAATTCTGGCTTCTCGAGATGGATCAACTGGCTATCCCTGAGTGAATCCCTACAAATCTGCCTTCTCTAGCCTAGCACGATGCCCCTAGACGATGGCTTTGGGCTCCCCTCTTAGGTCATACTTATGGTGTATTTATAGGCTTTTGAAATACGTTTCTTTCTCCCTAAGTATCCTTTCCCGAATGAAATTGCTCTTCTCCACTGCAGAGGCACGGCCATGGCGCACACCCGTGGAAGTCGTGGCCAAGTCGTGTTCGGGTTTCTTTAATGAGACACGGCCATGTGAGTCGGGGTTAGACCGTGTTCTAGATGATTGACTTGGCACGGCCGTGTGGGTCCAAGTCCAGGCCGTGTCGATTTCCTCATTGGTCCGTTTTTATAAGACATGAAAAGAAAGGATTAAGAGCACCTTTTTACATAAATCAAGGGATAATTCATCCAAAAGTATACTAAATGTGGGCCTACAATATGTTACTATTTCGGTTTATCACATAGCCATTATTATTTCAATTTATTTTCTATGTATATAAATAAATTGTTTTATAATAATGTCCTGAGAATAATATGATTATTCTTAAAAGGTCCTTAGTCGAGTATTATTGTGAGCTTGGACAACAATAATGCATTAAGACTAACATGTAGTTGATTGATGACAAAGTGTTGTCATTGACAGGAGATGTCAAAATCAATACATGAGTATGTGTGTTAGAGAACAACATATTAGACTAACCGGCTATGAGTATGTTTCTTGGATTATTATGTAATAGTCACAACATTACTCATAGTGATTACTATGTATACGATCCTCAAACTTGAGATTATCATTATCCCAACATCGTGAGTCGTATATTTTGATACAGTCAAACGTCTACCGTAACTGGTTGTTCTATAAAGGCTGATGTTGGATATACCACAATCTATGTAGTGGGATATGGTTGGTCAATATAGAATTTGTCCCTCCTACATAATGGGAGCAATATCCTAAGCCACTTGATTGAGTGAGACTAGAAATGCATGGCCATGCTCAAATAAGTTGATATGAGATGTCATACTTGTTTATTTTTCATAGTCTACTCAAGATACCAAGAAACATTAGATGGGCTATGCAAGTGTGACTATTTCATGATTTGTGTCAATTCTAGATATAAATGACAAAAGGATTTAATACATGAAGGGGTAATCACAGAGAGGTTATGTCGAATCATAACTTCTTGTAACTTAGGTAGCAATGATGCATTGAAATATGTCATTCATTGATTGTAATATTAGAATCGTTCTAGTATTACTGCTAACGTTATAAGAACCTACAAGGTCACACCCTATGGTTAAAACGAACGGAATCCAAACATAGTTGGTATTGAGTTTAGTTGTCACATGAATTAAATTGATTATAGAATTAATTCAATTGGGCACTTCAATATCGAAGGATTTATATTTACAAGTATGTTGTACACATAATGAAAAATATGGTTAAATTAATATATGAATTTGATTTGTATAAAATTTAACTAAAAATAATTTACCAAAATTCTTGTTATAATTATTGTAATTATAATTTAGGATCAAATATTATTATAATTACTGTAATTATAATTTTTTTGGTCAATACATTATTATAATTATTGTAATTATCATTATTATAGTTGGTTAATTATTATGATTTGATTCATATGAAAAATATCAACTATTCCTGAATTAGGAAATATAGGGTTTTTAAGAAAAATCTTATATACCTGAAAAATAAAGTGTGTGCTCTAAAAAAAATTTAGAGAGTGCTTACCGTTCGCTATCACACCGGGTGGATTACGTAGAGGCTAAATTTTTTTGTAGTGGCTTGGAATAGACATACAATAGCGTAATATGTTTCTTCGATTTTTCAGACGATTAAAGGTAATCGTTCATACCCTTTTCACCCTGATTCGTTCCTTGCACATGGATCCCTGGATGTGATTGGCAGATTTATTTTTTTTCGTTGCACCATGGGGTGTACAGGTGATCCAACAATTTCTTGTTGAGTTTGAATTTCAAGTAACTTTTGAGATAGGGGAGATGCCTAATGTTTTGAAAGCTTTAAATTCTCTAGTTGGATTGCTTGAGCTGTTTAGTGTTGTTTTAGTATGAATTTCCAATGCATGAATATCTATAAATTATCCTAAGACATTATTTGTTAAAACAATAAATTGAGGGAGGTTAATTTGATTGTGGATTGAGAATTTTGCTTAAGGACAAGCAAACGCTTAAGTGTAGGGATATTTGATAAATGCCAAAAGTAACATATTTTAGTCTCATTCTTAATGTGGTTTTGGATTATTATTCGATTTAAAATGGTGAATTTTATGCTTCTAATCCTTTAAATTCATGTTTCTATACTTAGGATAACATTTGGGAGCAAAAGGAGTGAAAAACGAGCAAAAATCAGAAAATTAGAGCAAGTTTTAAGAGCCACACGGGCTGGGCCGTTCCATACGAGATGGACACATGGAGGTGTGAACTACACGAGCTACCACACGCCCATGTGTCAGGCCATGTGGAAATCAAAAATCGCACTCCAAACCTACAGGAAAGCACAATTTTTAGATTTTTCAGGCATTTTAAGACCTATATATGACAAAAATAAGAAGATAGGGGAGGGCCGTCACAAAATACTAAAGAAACAACAACTCAGAAAACACTATTAAAGCCAAATTTGAAGCAGATTTCCATCAAGATTGAAGATGTAACACCCTAAACCCGGCCTAGACGTTACGGCTGAATCTAGAGTGTCACATCGAAGGGTTTTTCGAAACCAAGGTTGATGGGAGAAATCGTTCGAGTAAAAATCTATTTAGTTCTTATTTCTTGGGAAAACGGTTACCATGTTGGTTACTGTTGGTTTAAATTCGCGGAAGCTACTCTATTTACAGTTATCATGAAGTTGGAAATATGTGTTTGCCTTGTAAAACAGTTATTAGTTGTGAAAACTTGTTTGTATCCGTTTGGCAGTTCAAAATAAGAAATTAAAAACCCCAATTAAAAGAATTTAAAAATCACCAGAGGCCTTATTACAAAAATATCAACCCAAAATAAAATATTTAAATGATTACATTTAAACAAACATCCTCGATCGTGTGGCCCCCTCCGAGTCCCTCGCAACTCCAAATCGCCTAAGACCGGGACTACCTGCATGGAGCTTAAAGAAAAGGGTGAGTTACGAGAACTCAGTGTGTAATCCCCTATCACTCAATCAGTAATACATGCGATGCTGATGCAGGCACGAGCCCTGTTCGGTAATAGTACAGTGTGGGCCTTAGCCCAATACAAGAATAAGATGGGCCTAAGGTCGACATGAAGACGATGGTGCCATGTATGCAAACCCACCCTAATCCAAACAAAGACACCACCCGTACCAACCCAACACACCATGTGGGGACAAAGTCGACCCACCCAAATTTCTCACACTAATATTGCAAAGATAGCCGCCAGAATAATAATAATACAAGAGAGTCGCAAGATGCAGAGATATGTGGCAAAGCCACCAAGAATGCAGATATTGTGGCGAGCCACCAAGATCGTGATGTGTGGCAGAGCCACCAAGAATGCAGATTTCTTCCATAATGTAAATCCCAACCCCATGCGCAAGATGCCATGTCATCAATATTTTGTGTATGCAACATGTCCTACTCAAGATGCAGTCATACAAAGACATATTTTCATATGTCAATCTATCTCTAGGGTAAAATAGTCATTTTCATGTATTAAGGGGTAAAACGGTAATTTTGCCCTTTAGGGGTATTTTGGTCATTTTACTCACTAGGGGTATTGCAGTCATTTTACTCATTAGGGGTATTTTAGTCATTTTACTCCCTAGGGTATTTCAGTCATTTTACTCAGGGGTATTTCAGTCATTTTACTCAGGGGTATTTCAGTCATTTTACTCATTTTTCGAAGGCCTACAGTCGCCTCGAACGACACAGATAATCCATTTGGTCGAAACAATGTAAATAGGCTCAAAGCCCAATATTCGGCCCAAATAGGCCCACACGCTCGTGTGGCCCATTTGGCCCAAATTCAATCACGACTATGTGCTCTACACAGCCCAATCCAGTTTCTGCCACTTTTTGTAAATTTTATCCTGGTGGGGCCCACGAGCACATTGGGCCCACATGGCCCATTTCGGCCCAACGAGGCCCATAACGGCCTTAGTGCACGAGAACACTCATAGTGGCCTCTTCATTCTACCACCCTCGGTTGTGGGCTCGATTTTTCAACACGAGCGATCGCACGCTCGTGAGGCCACAAATGCCGAAGTTTCGACTTTTCAGCTTTTGCCGATTCATAGCAGAGATAGTGTGATTACACACCTTTTTACGAAGTCGTTCCAAGATCTACGAGCACCCAACCTAGAATCATTGAGATCCGATGTTAGTCCTTAATTGTTAGGGTAACACCCTCTTAATAACACTTAATTCGAAATATCTTTCTTACCTTGTTTGAATGAGGGTGACCTTAATCCCTCAACGCTCGTTGTTCAGAAACGATCACACGCCTTCGTTGCTTTCCTAAAGTACAGTCAAGAATCGATTAGAAGGTGGTAGGGCATATTCGGCCATCCCCAAAAACAAGAGGTAAACTTATTACCTTACCGGACGTTTGAGAACGAGAGTGTGACTCCTCCAAACCTTTCACACTTCACCACTCCTCGAGGAAGACCCTTGAATCGACATGAGTGCAGTACGTGAAGATTGAAATAACAATCGGTTAATGGGGTCATTCGATTTGGAAAAGAAGGGAAGAACGCAGGTGCATTCGGTTTTAAAAGAAAAGTAGAGAATAGCCTTTGATCATTTACCGATTGTCAGAGCCGTTGCAGAATCAAAACAGAGAGGGAAAAACACTTGGGTTCCAGCCCAAGTAAGAAGAGAAACCAAATCAAGAAGGGAAGAGAGGGACTTTCGGTCACCACCTACCAAATGTTGAAAAAGAAGAAGAAGCACAAGGGAGAGGCAAAGGTGGGGTTCGGCTGAAACAAAATAAACCAAAGAATGAAAAGGCAGTAGATCGAAACTTGAAAGGAACAGGGAGTTTCAGCAGAGGTTGATACCAGAGAAAGAAAGGAATGGTCAATTGCAAGAGAAAAAGAAAAAAATGCACGAGTGGTAAGTTGAAGTTTCGACACTAGAGAGAAAAGGAAGAAAAGTCCAAAAACTGGTGACAAAAAAATTGACCAAAATGAGGAAAACTCCTCAGCCGAAATTCCTAGGCTCCCCTATACCCAATCGGCACAACCACTCCCACACACTCCAATTTCCTTGATTCACTCCACCAATCTCTCCATAATCCTCTCCATAACTTGCTCCTACAATCTCTCCATGACCAATTCAAACCTCTCATCCATCAGACTTCCACTGCAACACAAACTCTAGCCGTCCTAGCTGCAAAATAAATGCCCCTTATGCTGCGCCAACACTCGAACCTCAGACCCCTTGCCACACTTGTAACGCCACAACCACTGCACCAATAGGCTTTTTGTGACTTAAGGTAAGCACAGTAATGAATAAGACCTAGGTGCTAGCGTCCAGATCCTTTTAAGAGCAAAATTTAAAAATTCTGCAAAAGCCAAGACTTGAACCCAGGCTTCTCACACACTCCCAAACACACCCAAATCACTTGGCCATTAAAGCAAACAAGCAACTTGTGTCTAAACATGAAAAATTAAAGTCACAAAACTTTTGGGGCGTTACAGAAGATATCCTTTTGATTTCTTTAAAGTTTATTATGAGTTTATTTGTTTCTTATGGTTATACTGTCTTTGAGATGTTTTTATTTGCTATCATGAACTAATTTTCCAAATACCTAGGGAGGTGAACCCTAGGATGGATTCTGTTATATGATTTCTATTTTTATGCAATAAATTCTTGGATCTTGTTCTCAATTATGTGTGCTTAATTCTTGGTTCAATATTTCTAGACTATTAATCCATGTTTGATATTCTTGAATCAAAGGAGGAATAGACTCAGTTTAAGAGTAGATCTAGCATAATTGAGTGGAGTTCCATGCAATTCTAGAAATAGGACGACATAAATCTATCAAATTAGAGTCAAATCTAATAGGGGAATCCATAGATCGAGTTAATACAATAATATGGGTTTTAATTAGAAAGAAATTCCAATTAATCAACTTAGAGTCAGTTGCTCTTAGTCTTGAAGAGGGATATTAGCATAATTTAGGGATTTCTACGGATGAAGATACTAAGTGAAGATGTTGCGTAATTTAGATTAATAATGACAGATGAAATCTAGGTGGATTATTTCCTGGGTGTTGTCTCGCTTCTTCGTTGTTAATCGTTTATTTTCCTGATTTATTCTTTCTCGTGTTCTTTAGTTAATTAGTTTAGTTATTTTAGTCTTAATCAACCATTCCATTTTATCGGTTAAATAATAGAAAGGCAGTAATTACTAGTACTTTTAGTCCTCGTGAGAACGCTATTTTTTCTCACCATAGCTATACTATTAACTGATAGGTGCACTTGCATTTTTCAGATTTTTAGTTGGTTTACGACTGCATCAGTTATCTACTGGTTGATTTGGTTCTTGATCTATACGTTAATACATTCAATTCATCAATGACTACTCTTCAAACTTTAACAGTTTTGAAATTAGACATACAAGTTAACTAAATCGAAATACAACTATCTCACAAACATAAAATTCATGAAGAATAGGCTTTGAAAACACTTACATGCAAAACTGATTGTTCAAAAATACCAAGAGCTTTTATTTCTTCTCTAATGGAGATGTTTTAAGTGGAGGAAGATGAGAATGAAGACTCTCTTTCCATACACTAAAGATTCTACTTAAACACCCAACACTAATCGTTCATTACTAGGAAAATATGGTTAACTACCACATAACACCTCAATCAATTCTTATGAAATACATTTAACTAGGTAGTCAATAATTCTTACAGATTATTTCATACATCAACATTACTATCCAATTCAACCAACTATCAAATAAAGGATCAATATAACACTAAAATAAGCTTGTAAATATTAATGAATAATATTTACTGACTCACTCATCGGAATCGTGGTCCTGGAACTACTATTTCTGACATTACAGAAAACCAGGCTGCTACATATACAACCCACATCAAAATGCCAAATCATTCTTTAAACTTAGAATTATATAACATATGACTCCTTTAAGTACATGCCATTAAAGTACAAGAAACATCACCACTCGTTGAGCCCGGCATTATTGTCGGATGCTGATACTGTGGGACGCTCACAATCACCCTAACCTACGCACGAAGAACAAAATTGTATGCTGAGTGTGAACCCAATGGTATTTCCATCATCCGAATAACAATTCATAATAGAAAAATACAAAAGCACAAAGTAAAGATCATAAGATTTACATGCCATTCATATGTCAACCTATGCCATTTCATCATTTTACCACAATTATAACATCTAATGCATTTTATACCATGGTTGATATAACACAAGCTATTGTCATATTTCTATTCCAAACTTTATATTCAATGAACATAGCCAATTATTCTACAAATTTATTCCATAATTCAAGATCCATTTTACATTTTTAATTCCCTACTAACTTGACTTGGACTCGGACGGATACACAGATCTAACCAATCACACCGGTTTGGCACCTAGTGCCTATCGGATAAATCTAAAATAGTAAGTTGCACCCAGTGCTAGTTAGTATAACCAATCACTCCTAGACTCGTAGTCGTAATAACCCTGAAATCTTCCTATCCTATGGCATGCTAATTATATCTAACTCTGCCTAAACAGTTAATAGGGTAACAATTTCTCAGTTTCATTAATAATTTTTTTTTCAACTCAATACTGTTATTTCATCTATCAATCATCAATATATGTATATGACAACATAATCCATGTCAAAATGGACTCAATTTAACATTTATATCTATGTGCAACATTGTCGAATATATTCAATTTAGTCCTCTTTGCAAACAACCAGATCCGAATCGGATCTGTAACACCCTAAACCCGGCCTAGGAGTTTAGATCGAATTCAGGATGCTACATTGGTCACCGAAGTGATCATGAAAAAAATTCTACAAAACCAGTCGACCTTAATTCCATTTCCAAAACCATTCATATCTTTACGAACCAAAAACCTTTACTCGTTTAAAATCCATTCATTAAGGTTACCGTTAAGTCTGATAAATAACCAAAATAAATGTACGAATGAAAATCTGAAGTGGAAACTGTACCACAGTCTTATAAAACCTTACAGCTCGAAAACAATATAATCATAATATAATTTAGAAAGTAGAACCGAAATAAGGTTTTCAAACCATGACCGTCCGAGACCTCCGCATACCAAGTCCAGCGTCAAAATTCAGAAGGGTACCTGAAAGGGGAAACAGAAGAGGGGGTAAGCTACTCGAGCTCAGTGTGAGATCAAAACCGTCTAACTACAGAATTAGATACAAAAAGCCAGAAAATAGTTCAAAAGCAGAACATACTTACAGCATTATACAAATCCAGATGGTAGGCTCGAAACCGAAGTTTTGACGGTTATTACAATTTGAGCCACAAGAACTCACAAACAGTCACAAGTACTATCAGTCAGACAAAACATTCAGAGTTCACGAAGTGTACAAAGACATAGGTACTTTTCAGTCAATTAGTACAGTCAGACCAATGCGTATGAATGCTGTTCAATTATAAAACCCACCCATCCAGCCAACACACCTCTCTGACCCCCATCACTTCACATAAGAGCTGTTTGAGCTCATCCAACCAATCACACCACATAAGACCTTGTAAAGCCCATCCAACCTTGCACTCCAATAATGTACACGACCCTCAGGGTATTGGGACTGCCCTCGACCCTCTGGGTATTGGGGCTAACAGTAAGCTGTACGGTGCCATGTGGTAAACCGTGGTACAGGCATGCAGTATGAACTGCCAAATTAGATAGTGGGAATACTCAGCGAAGCTGACATAAATGTGGTACAGTGCAATGCGGTAAACCGCTATACCGGTAAGTTGTAGTTAAACTGCCAGTTCAGATAAATATGCAGCAAAGCTGAAGTAAATGCGGTACAGTGTAATGCGGTAAACCGCTATACCGGTAAGTTGCAGTTAAACTGCCAGTTCAGATAAATATACACAGCGAGGCTGACGTAAATGTGGTACAGTGCAATGTGGTAATCCACTATCAGCATAGTCCACGACCCTCAGGGTATTGGGACTGCCCACGACCCTCTAGGTATTAGGGCGTTCAGCAAGCAGATAAACTGCCAGCTCAGTTCAGCCTCAGTATTCCTTCTCTTCAAAATCCCACCCAAAAACATTATATGCACATGTATGTGTACAAACAGATGAACAAAATAAGAGTACAAGGTTACAGACAGTCATTCAGAGACAAAACTCACATCCAGTCAGTTAGAATCAGAAAGGTGAATACTCATCTACCCAAATTAAGATTCAACGGCAATGTAACCTTGTAGAACAATGACGCCTAATCAGACAATCAAACAGAACCATATTGCACACACACACCCCGTCAACCGGGTTCAGAATCAAACATGTTACGCAACCAATCATAAATGTCACCAAAACCGAAGTCAGAACAGTCATACTTACCCTTACTAAAGCTTAGCCAAGGGTTGAAACACACAGAGTCACAATTACAATTAAATTGACCTAAAATCAATATTTGACGAGATAGGGCAACATGCCCGTGTGCCCCAGCCGTGTGGGACAATCCAAGCCGTGTGGGGGTCCAAACCCCCGTGAGAAGGGAGGCACACGGTCGTGTGACAGAGGTACACGCCCGTGTGAAGCAAAGACATGGCCGTGTGAATAGGCCGTGTAACTCACTGTCCAGTTATGCTAAAATCAAGTGCAGGGCAGACACGACCGTGTGAGGATCTCACACGCCCGTGTGCCCAATAGACACGGCCGTATGTCCCGAAATACACGCCCGTGTGGGATCCCTAAATCCCCAAATCAGTCACACGGCCGTGTGGCCAAGCCGTGTGACACTAAAGCTCAGAATCCCTAATTCCCAAACCCACACGCCCGTGTGCCCAAGGGACACGACCATGTGAAAATCGAAAAAATCCCCAAATCGGCCACGCGGCCGTGTGGCACCCAATTCAGCCTGAAAACCCTAACGCCCAATTTCACACGGCTGTGTGGTCGCCGGAATGGTCACGAAACCACCCTTAAACAGCCCCAAAAATGTCGCTTTAGCCACCAAATACGTCCCCAACCTGAGCAACATCAAAAATATATCAGAAAATGGAGTATCGCACTCCCTTTTAGCCATCAAAACTCCAAAACCAAGAAGTTAAAGCACTCTCTCGAAAAGCCGAAACAATTACTTGCAAAATAAAAGAAAAGTAGTCAAGGTTCGAATCCTACACCTGTTTCGACGACAAAGGAAATGACAGATGAGTAGAAATCCCTGATGCCAAAAACCAAAATCGATCTTTGAGTAATTTTATTAAAAGTGAAAAGAAAGGCAAAAAGAATAGAGAAGTAGCAGAACGTGAAAACGGGAAAAACTGAAAAATAAAAATAAACTTATATCCTAAACACATAATTTAATAATTTTAAAAGATTATAATTATTAACTAAAAAAAACAAAATAAAATAAAAATAAAAAGGCTTTCCAAAACCGTGTACCCCAAGACTCGAACCCAGAACCTCGAGGTACACTGACACTCATCCAACCACTAGACCAACAAGCCTATTCTGTCACTAAATTGCACGACTAAACACATATGTGCAGCCTCCTCACTGTCCCTATGCTCAAATCCCAAAACTTCTAGGCCCAAAATTCAGGGTGTTACAGGATCAATTCAGCTTGTTTTATCATTTTCAACTCACCTTATGATCTTACCATGCAAAACAGTTCATAAATGCAGTAAATGAAGTTGTTCAGATTATAAAAATACAAACCATAAACTCTGAGCTATTTATCGACGGTTTTGTCTTTTCCTTTCCTTTTTTAGGAATCCGGGTTGACATTAGCTATAGATTAACATAAACACAACAATTTGTCAATACAAAATCAAATTCACTCAATTTCAAATTTAAGCAACATTTACAATTTATTCAACTTAGTCCCTAAAACTGGGACTAACATAACTTTCAATTTAGAAATCAAATTTTTAATATGATTTCATTGCAATCCATTTAGGACCTCCTATTACTCATTTCCACCTCTAATTTTGTAATTTATACATTTTAGTACCTATTGTGTGAAACTATCAAACAACTATATAAATTAGTCCTTTTTCACTCCTAAGCTTAAAATCTATTAATTTAGTACCTAAAACTTCAAGATATCATCAATTGCATCAATTGCATATTTCTGAAACTTTAACGGTTTCGAAAAATAACACACAAGTTAGCTAGATTAAGCTCTCGGGATTTCAAAAACATAAAAATTATAAGAAAATGACTAAATGGCACTAACCAATTTGAAGCTTGAAATCTTAGAACCCTAGACCAAATTTCATTCTTATTCTTCTTCAAAATTTGGCATGGATGAATAGAAATAAGATGAGCTTTCTCTTTTTTTGACACCCTACACCTAACCTGGTCGCCGAGTCTGGATATCGAATGTCACAATTAAATCGTATTGCTTAACAAGTTTTCTAACTAGATTTATTTACCCACTTAGAGAATAACAAATTTCAAATTTTAACTTCTATTATAACTCATATCATATAAGTATTACATTATTATAAACTTCTACCTTATTAATCTAACAACTATTTAAAAAAATTTAAAATTCAGACTTTAATATAGATATATCCACTTGATCCCCGAGGTGTGGCCACTAAGGGTGCCCCTTTATACGCATGATACAACTATCGCGCCCTTCGCACAAGGCTGGAGGTGTCCGGCTTGGTCCCTTTACACAATGACTCCAATAGTTTTAATCCTGCATCCAAGGCAACATTATCGTAATTTCAATTGAACTTAGTGAGATTTTGTACATCAATGAACAAAAGCACTATGTTTCTGGAACAAAATAAAAACACATAATTTAAAACCGTTGAGCATCTTAGGAAGTCTGCTGATTTGTTGGCGTAACCAAGCTTTGGAATCTTTGAGCCATTCATTTGGCAGACTTATTCCATGGTTTAGGAATAGATGCGTTTTTCCAAATATCCATTTCTTCTGGTATTTAACCCAAAAAAGCTTCCTCACGGACATCCATATTACCTTTCCTGGCTTGACTCTTTAAATATAGTCACAAACACAAATCATTCAGACTGTCGACTTCTACTAGTGGACTTACATTGTAACGGCTTTAGTGGAGGATCCTTGCCCTGATCCATTCATTCCACACTGAACTCATCATATAATTACCTTATTACCCCGGAAACTATATTTCTTTGACTTAGCCCTACAATAAACCCTTCCCAAAGGAAACCCAATTTCAACATCTTCACATGTAGTCTCGTATATGACATTTGGCTACTTGCTGAGCACCCTTTCCTTACAGACTTGTCCGCAGGATAACCCCGTAGGATCTTTCCTTTTCAAAACATTTTTGCTAAGACCTATCTAATAGCAACAGATAGCCCCCGGAGGACTATCTCTTTCTCAGGTTTCCCCTTGGTAGATTTTCCACTATGGACAGTCCCATGCAGACTCCTCATACCAAATAGACCTGATAGGTACCATCTTCTTTAGATAAATCCCGATGATCTCTCCACTAAAGACAATCATTGGTAGACCTCCCACTCTAGATAAAATCATTGGCAGACTTACCCGTCTCTGGCTGCCTCTTATTAGAAGACCCTTAGGATTTAAAATCCACTTGTTCGGCTCACTATCATACCCGATACTAGTTTACTTACCAAACACTGGTGAACTCATAGCGGAGAATACTTAGATACCTCGAAGAATATATCCCTTCCATAACATCAACCACGTTAAAATTGCTTATACCAATTCCTCTTACTGTCATAATTTGGCGAATCCACTTATCAACAGGCTTACCCGCATTCTCAGACACTTCTATCACTTCTACCTACCTTCGAATTTTGGAAGATCCTCTTGTTATCCCATTTGCCCGTCTTCTTAGTCACGCTATGATCATTCAGTCTTGCTACTCACCACGAGAGTTATACGACGACTACCCTTTTTTATGCCCTAGCAGGCTTCCTGGTTTTATGTCCTTACGAACTTCATATGTTCCCATAGCCCAGCTATGGTCTTACACATTATGATCTCATGTTTACTGTCCTGGTGGACTTCATATGTTGCCATAGCCCAACTATGATCTTACACATTATGGTTCCATGTTTACCATCTTAATAGACTTTATATGTTACCATAACCCAACTATGGTCTTACACATTATGGTGTCATGCACCTATGACTCCGAAGAATCAGTAAACATTTTCTTAGGTGTCACCTCGAAAGACCAAATGATAACCGCTATCACGGTGTCGCTCCATAAAGTTGATAGATCATCGTCACGGTGTCGCTCTAGCGATCTAGTACATAACCATTCCACGATGCCACCCAACTCCCCTAGATCCCTTAACTATCCGTCCGTTTCTCTATTATGCCAACTTTTCCTATCTTCATCTACCTCGTCAAGGCATCTCCCTCACTACTCTGTATTATATAACATATATGCATTTCACGCAATTAATTGTATTTATTTCTATAGCATACATTACGCCATCCATTAATACATCAACTCATAACTAATTGACATCCAATATACATACTTGCAAGCATACTCATTCTTACGCATCATTATGCATACACAACATACTCATTCACCATGTTCATACACAACCACAGATTCAGACATCACAGAACAGACATAGACACATATCATTCAAGTAGTTCAATGTCATCAATCACCCAAAGATGGAGCATAGAAACCCACCTGAACCTTTTTATCCTCGCCAGCTTAGCTTTTCCAAATGCTAGAGCCTCTATCATCCTGGAAACTAAGCACGACAATCGTATATCAGTTAAATCAAAGGTATTCTAACCTTAAACATTGAATCAAATTTTTATATATGAGCTTTTTAGGGATCCTTACTTTTTTTTTCCTCTAATTATGGACATAGAGGGACGTAGGAGCTTACCAACTTACTGGACTCTCTTTTTCTTGACCTCAGACCTCACGATCACCGCCCCATACAATGCTTTCCTTAACTCTCCCTTCTTCGAGGCAATCGAAGAAGATGATGTAAATGAGAAGCAAATACAATCAGAATTGAGAAGAATTCATCTACTGAATAAGGCTTCTCCCCTATATATAACCCTTCTCGAATGGTCTTCAAAGCCCCAACTAACCACTCACTAATAATTATTGTTTCTCCCACTAAGGGACCAGCCATTTCTATTCTAACTGATCTAGAATGGAAACTTAACTATTTACCAATCAGTCACAAATTTCCCAAAATTTCTAGTAAAGCCCACCATCTTATCATTCTATTCAAATAACTCCTAAATTTCCTTTAATTTTGGGGTATAAGTGAAAACCAGGTGTGACACTTTCCATCCACTAAGTTTATTTGTTAAGCTTTAATTCATTTTACCATTATTTATTAAATTACCCTTTTAGCCCTTCCATAAATCATATAGCTAGCCACCGTCCACTACCCTTATTAACAATCATGGTCTAATTGCTAACTTGATCCTTGTCCCTTACTTTTAATTACCACTTCTTTGGCAATTTGAACTTTAACCACTTTTACAATTTAATCCTTCTACTTAAATTAATTACTAATTTAGTAAAATTTCTTATTCAAAATTCAATTCACTTCTAAAATAACTCTGTAAATATTTGGTTTACAGAAATGGAGTCCCAAAATTGGAGTTTTCGACACCATTGACTTTCGGGTTGTTACATATTAGACGCAAGTTAAATCTTTCATGAACAGTCAGTTTAATAATATATTTAAAGGTTATTGCATCCACCACTAAATAATATTATATCTTTTCATAACCAATGTCAGGATTTAGTGAAAAACTTCAAATTTCTTATTTCGTTTTTATAAAACTACTTCAGTTGTACCCTCACTGGCTTTATGCCTTTAGATATCTGGACTATGGGTCCAAAACCTCTACAAATTTAATTGTACTTGAGTTACGTCTTTCTATTTTGGTCAATCTATTCCATGTATATATTTCTTGACAAATTTATTCAAAATTATCATTTTCTTTTATTATCTCAATAATACTATTGCATGCAAAATCATTGTAAAAAAATTTCTATTTCATGGTTCCATATTTTCTTGTATTGACATAACTTATCAAGATCTCTTTATTATCATTTTTTTTCATTTTTAAGTACGTGAATCCCTTCTAGAGTTTTAATTATTAGTTATGCCTTAGGTCTCTTCAAGAGCACCTGCCTCCACTATATGATCATTTAGATTTATTCTTTTCTTTTACAAGAATTTTCATCTATCAAACAACCATGATTCAGGCATGTGTAACCTTTAATTAGTCTAACAAGTTTTCCTACTGGGACTTCAATTCAAATCAAAACATTAGCTGGTATGAAACACTTGGTTATTCTCATCAAGTCAATAGGTGCATTTGGCAGTTAAGTTGTAATAAAGTGAATTATCTTTTTGAATTTTTGATTCAAATTAATTTCTACGAGGATCTAGATAATGATAATTCATTCTATTTAATCATTTCATCTAGATATTATCATTTCTTTCCCCCTGATGTTGGGAAAACTTGTTAAATTAAAGTTGTAATCATTAAATCATATCATAATTGAATCTCCAATTCGATCAAAACATATAATAATACAAGGAGATTCATAATTCGTATATATTCCCAACATTATTTGAATACCCTTTTTGTGCATTGTGGTGGAGAAACTTAAACATATATCACACATTCAAAAATTCTAAAATGGGATGTATTTAACTCCTGACCAAAAGCCAATTGTAATGAGAAGTATTTATCAAAACCTATTGGCATGATGCGTACAAGTGTTGATTGATATAAAATATCATATCCTTATATACAAAAAAAAATTTTCTCAACAGTAATGGTTTAGCTACTAACTTGAGGCATTTAATCATTAATTTTGCTAAACCATTTCATACATATAAACAATAGGCTTTTGCTAGTTACTCACACTAATAATCTAGCATATAATAATCATTGAAAGTATGAGTAATAAAGTCACCAACATTAGCCAGACTTGTACCAATTGCATAATCTAAAAGTTTTGCTCATAAACAAATCATTAAATAAGTAATCTCTTAAACTACAAGTTGCGAGTGATAACTCACATGTGATTAACTTGCAGATGCATCTACCAAAATTATATCAAAATATTCACTTCTTAGACAAATGAGCCCATTTTTCTTTCAGAAATGTAAAAGATTCAATATCAACTTTTACTAGTGAGGTTTAATAATTATTTTTTTAGAAAAAGCAACACTTGATAAATGAAGAATCTCCAAGTTCTTTACTAAATATTCATGTAAATTCTTATCTTGTCGCATCATTATTGGTCGAGATGGTCTAACTGATCATGCCAACTAATGATTGTATTTGGACTAGTAAACTTCTTGTTTACTATGCACGTGATTCAACAATACTAATGTATACTTCTGATTTACCATCACATGTGATTTAACTATGCAAACAAATATACTAGAATTGTATTGAAGAAAACACAAAATTAATAAGTCTAGAGTTAGTTATAAATGTTATCTTTGAAACATCCAAACATAGAACATTAGTCTCAATAAAATAAAATCAAAGCCAAAGCTACATGTATTTGTTGCAAATAAATTTTATCAATTTACAAAATACACACAAACACATATTTAATTTGTATAGATATATGTGCAAAATTAAGCAAAGAATATAAGCATACCATAAATGCACAATAATTAAAAGTTGGAATATAGGATGAAACTATTCATTTGAATTCCAACACAAATCTTATTATTAGTCTCAACATTATCTTCACTTTCCACTTCTGGTGGTGAGAAAATTTATTATGACTACCCATTTGACGATTATTATAGTTCCACCTACCATGTCCACGATTATATCCTTTGAATTTGTTATATATTGCTACATTAACTTCAGGGATTAGAGCAGATCCAGTAAGAAAGACTTAATGTTTTTTATTTTTTTATTTATTTAATAACTTGTTATTTTATTCAATCACAAGTAAACAACATTTTTTCACGGTATTGCTACTGCAGGAGCACATTTATAGCGCGAAAAGTTGAAAAAGTTTTCTAAAAAGTTCTTATAGTAATGCTCTCCCTATATAATGTTAATTTGAGAACTTATCCTAAATATTTTAATGTTATATCCATGTCACACCCTGAAGAACAGGTTAGAAGAATCGGGTCTTTTAATCAGGGGTTGTGTCAGATAACAGAAAATAGGGTCGTAAGTGAGTAACTTAAGTATGTGAGTTTCATAATCAGATTCTTACTTTATTTGTTAGCTCAAAACAAAATTCAATTTTGAGGTCTACTTTGAAAAAAAAAATGGATTTTAATTTATTTAGAACCTAATTAGAAAAAGGAAAGAGCTAGGAGTGACCAAAAGGGCAAATTGCCCAATTTTTGTAAATTGGCTTTTAAATAGCAGCCATTCACGTCTTCTCCTCATCATTTGCCATCATTCAGAACAACAAATTATCTTAAACCCAAATCCCCTATTTTCTCCCTGACTGACATAATCTTCGCGATTTTCTCATTTCCCACTCTGAAATATCTCCCAAATTTTTAAGAAAACCCCCCAAAATATTATCAATTTCCTTATTCGATTTCCAAATGAATTTTTTGACAATCAACCTTTCATTCATTCCTCTTCTTGATAGAGGTAAAGTTTTTTTCCTTATTAAATTTTGATATACTCTAGCTAATCAAATCAAGTTTTAATTCGTTTAAAGAGAATTTCATGTTTTAGTTAAAATTTGGGTCTTTAATTGCTGAATCTAGGTTTTCCAATTGAAATGTTGTTTCTAGGTGTTTTTTGACTTTTTTGATGAGATTAGAAGGTTTTTAAACTTGTTTTAATCAATCATTAAAATATTTGAAAGATTTAATGATTTTTAGTTCAAAGTAATATGAATGTCGAAATTTTTCATAAACATAAATCTGAAAATTATGGGTGGTTTAAAGTTTGAGATATGCTCTTAAATAAATAAATAGGTGTTTGGAATCTATTTTAAGCAATAGGAACAAGTCTGAATTAAGAAATCTGAGTTTCGGCTAAACTAGTCAAAATTTATGGTTTAAAGAGGAGCTAGGTAGAATCTACTTTAATATTTGATTTATGGTGTGTTTATGGCTATTAATTGTTTGTACATGGTGTGTGGTTATTTTTTTTGAAGTTTCAGAATCTTTGGAGCCCTCTACGAGTAAGGCAAAAGGCAAGGAAAAGTTAGTTTGAGCTTCCGGCTAATAAGTGGAAGCGTGATTGGTGAGTGTCTGGAGTCACTGCTGGTATGCACAATTCGTAGCATTAATCGAGAGCTTAGGAATAGCCTAAACTCCTATCCTATGTTTCGAGTGTATGCTTTCTTTATACTTTTGTCTTGATGTAAAACTTTGCTTAATGTATGTCGAGTTAAGGAATGTGAGGTTCTTATGACAAGTAATGTGTGTGACATTTGGATGAAATAAATTGATTTTAATGCACACAAATGTGGTCTGATATGTGATGTCTCAAGAAGCATTGTTGTGGCACTTAAAGTGCAAATAAATGTGAATTCGATAAGCATGCATTGTGTACAAGTTTGTGATGTAAATTGATGAATATGAATAGAGATGGTGTGCATTAAAATAATAATTAAATATGTGTAATTGTGGATATTTTGGCCTTGTGATCTCTTGAAACCGTTGATATAGTTGGCATGCCATAAGATGGAGAGATAAGGGAATGATGAGCTAAGTTCCATTCATCGGGACATGTTGGTATGGTGGAGAGTGTTTAGTAGTATGCTACACTTATGGGACATGTTAGAGTTTTTGAGTCATTGGTGTGATGGAGATCCATGTATCCAATGGGTGGTGATAGACTCCAGTTTTTCGTTTCATAATCTCAAGTTGTCAAATTATCATTAAATGATTTATGTATGAAATATGTCATATGTATGTGCATGTGAGTACTTAAGCTAAACATGTGAGATAATGTAGCATGAATATGATATTTTGACTTAATGAAATATGAATGTGAATGTGTCGTAGTATGCTCTTGCTTAACATATGATGTTGTGTATGCTTGTGGTAATTTTTAACATTCACTGAGCTTGTTCAAGCTCGCACACTCCACATTAAAATTTTGCAGATAAGTAGCACTTTCGATGTGAATGGTATGGCCAAGGAAGTGATATTAGCAAGGCAATAAAATTTTGAATAGGTGGTATTATAATTTTTTAACACTTTGAATAAATGCACTATTGAATACTCAAGACACGATTATCAATACCTTGAGGTTGGGATGTTTTTAAAAATTGATAGTAACCCAATTTTGTATCGATACCCAATCACGAGTATTGATACTCGTGATTGAAATATCAATACTCTTGCCAAAGTATCGATAAAATGGTATAAAACAAAATTTGACAGAGAGCTAAAAAGGTATCAATTTTTACATCAGTATCGATACCTAATTTACTAGATATCAACACCTACTATTTTGTATCGATACCTACGTTTTTTTCTTTGGGACTTTTAAAAAATGGACCATATTTACGGATTAAACTGTTTTAGTGCCATATAATGTTTAACTAGACATGAACACCCTTGTTAATGATTGAATGTAGTAGTTGTTGTTTTTATTTGAAGATATATGTGCATGTGTATAAGTTCCAATAATGGTTGTAGCATCCTATTACTAGGGTTTGACGACCAGGCCAGGTGAAGGGTGCTACATTTGGTGGTATCAGAGCCTAGGTTTTATAACACTCAGACCTAAGTTCGTCAGTATTTTGGACTAGGGTGTAACCCATGTACCTAGATTTTCATATTACTTAAACTGTTTGACTTGAATATCTCTGTTGAAGTTATTGTGAAATTGTTTTTTTTTTTTGAGGGGTAGGATTGGGAACACTTTACCTTTATTTAAATTTTTTCTTTCAGGAACATGCCTTGGATCATTTCCCACCACTTACACTCTTGGTTGATTGTGTATGTTAGAGTAGATACAATATGCCTAGTAGACGTATTAATGTGAATGGGAATGCTCAAGAGGATGGTACATCCTCTGCACCTCCTGTGTCGCCTCGTAGAGTAAATGTACCAGATGAGAGTGTTGGCCTTCTAATGCAAGCCATGATTGGTGTATTTTAGAGGATTGTTGGTGCCAACTGTAAAACCCCAAACCCGGCCTAGACATTATGGCCGTACTTAGCAATATCACATGATAGTTTTTTTGAAACCTCGTTTTTACGATGAAAACATTCCATGTTATTATCTTTAGTAAACCTTTGTTAGAACTTAGAAAGTCGTCTTTATTCATTTAAAACATATGTTTTGTTACATCCCTCTTTATGGAAGCTTTAATAAATCAATCTAGGTCATCATGCGTTTAGAAAATACTTTAAATTTTTTTTTGAAAACCGAATTTCCTACGACCAGCAGGTACAAATCCATAAAGTAAAATAAATAAATAAAACCCAAATTTAAAACAAAAGTCCTAGAGGGTCATTAAATTACAACCCAAATAATCAATAATAAACAAATCATAACTCGTAAATTGAAAACCATGAAGTCCAAAAATTACTGAGGTCACCGCTGAGTCCTCCGTCGCACCGGTCCATCTAAGTCTAGGGATTACCTGTGTACATTAAACAAAAAGGGTGAGTTTACGTAAACTCAGTGTGTAATCCTGCAAAAAACAAACAAACAATCAATATTCACAGTGCACAGTTGAACAGTCTTGGCCCTAAGCCCTTTTCAGTATCAGTGACAGTTTAGGTCTTAGCCCATCTCAGTACAGTGTCAAAAATGCAGTAAGGCCTTAGCCCATCACAATATTAGTAGCTGTAACAGTTATGCTGTAACGCCCCGAAATTGGGCCTAGGAGAATTGGGCTCATTGGACCTTGGGCGTGGGAGCGTTTAAAATTTTTGGGAATTTGAGAACGGCATTATTGCAAGTTGGACCTTTTAGGTAAGTGATTTTGGAGCGTTTCGGGGTTTCCATGAAGCCCCAGATTCAAGTTAGGCCATAGGAAAAATTTTGATTTTTGGCTCTTTAGGGGAGAGGGCTACTAGAAGTAGGACTTAAGTAAAATTGTGTGTGTTTAAAAGACACAAGTGGAGTGTGTGGAAAGGTGGCGTGGCGTCAAGGGGGAGTGCAAGGAGGTTGGAGGTTCGAATCTCACAAGTGGTATTTGGAGGCTATTATTTTGTGCTCAGGAAAGGAGGAAGCAGAGTTGTGACCAAACTCTGCCTTGGTGGTTGAAGACTTGGTCAAGGTTGTTGGGGGAATTTGAATGAGAGATGGGGAGTGAAATAAGGAGGGATTTATGGAGGAAATCGTGGGGATGGATGAGTGAGGAGGAGTTGGCTGAGTGGGGGGAAGTAAATGGGGATTTTCGGCCAAGGTCATGGCATTTTGGAAAGTGCGCATTCGATTTGGTTAGGGGGTGTGCCGAATTTCTCTAGTTTTTCCTTGGCATTTTTCTTTCGTTTTGTGCACTCCCCTTAAACATTTGGGGTCTATTTTCTTCCTTTGCAATTCCCTGGTGGCCAATTTCTTTATCTTCCTCTTTTTTCCAATTGGAAGCTATTGCTAATACCCTTTGCTAGTAGCCGAATCTTCTCCTACTCACCTATTCTCTCATTTCGTCCATTTCTTTCTCTTTACTTTCCGTTTTCTTTCTTCTTCTACTACTCTTTTTGTCCATAAGCCGAATCTTACCTACTCTAGCTATTCTGGCTTGGTTCTCTATTTGTTCTTCAGTTCAGTGTAGCCTCCTTAGCCGAATCTTGAGTTCTCTGTTTTGCTACTGGTACCGAATCTCTTCATTCCATTCGGTTTATCCCTGGTATTAAGGTAATGGTTCTTCTTCTTTCACTTTCTTTCTTCCTTCTTCTTTTGGCTTTGTTCAAAACTGAAACTCTCATCTTGACTTTTGTGGTTAGGCCGAATCTATTCTCCCTTAATACTTCATCTGTCGTTCCCTATTTGATCAAGCTTATCTTCTTCTCTGTTCATTCAACATCCGAGTATCGGTAAGTGAGTATATCCCCTTCTTTTTAATTAATCTCTCTTATTCTCTTATTCTCTTATTCTCTAATGGTCGATTACTCCTTTTGTT
Source organism: Gossypium sturtianum (assembly GCA_025698515.1). NCBI lineage: Eukaryota > Viridiplantae > Streptophyta > Magnoliopsida > Malvales > Malvaceae > Gossypium > Gossypium sturtianum. The sequence goes on from CM046954.1 coordinate 105,540,208, forward strand.
CATGCTCTTTGATGGCCGTATGGTAACCCTTGGTGTGGTGATAGTGGGTTTAGCTAATCGACAGTTCTTTATGGTGGCAAGTGATAGCCAGGCTGTGAGGGAAGCAGGAAGAGTGCCTATTGGAAGTGGACTCGTAGCCCATGCTCCCAAGTTTAAGCGGCGTAGGGTGTCGGCGGTTCGGGACTTTCCACCCGGTTGCGAAAAGGCGTCGGCATCTGGTTTGGATAGACAAATCGTGGTTGCCCGCTCTAGTGAAGGTGATGACGATCGTGAGTGTATAGTACTCTTCGTAATCAAGTGTGTGATCTCACACCCCTCCGAATGCATGCTTGCAATGTTCTGTGACTCGGTCGAAATGCCAAAAAGCCAGAAAACTAGCAATTGTGACCACTCGAGCGTGCGAGCGCTCGTAGTGGTAAATCGAGATACAAATGATGGCGTTAAGTCGTTGAGAGCGTCACGAGCACTCTCACGAAACTGAGGCTGTAACGGGCCTGACCGAGTCGAAACGGGCCAAATGGGCCCAAGGGGCTATCCGGCCCACTTGGGCAAAATTGTAGGAAAACTATCAAACGATAGGTTCGATTGTGAAATTTGCAAATCTATAACTGAAACCATGCGTTTTGGGCCACACGAGCGTGTGGGCCCATTTGGGCCTGAAATGGATTTTAGGCTCAATAGTTTCGTAGTGACCTAAAAAGGTCCTGTGTCGCTCGAGGCGACAGTAGGCCTTCGGAATGGCCGTTAGATGATAAAATTACCAAAATACCCCTATAGGGTAAATTACTGAAATACCCCTGGAGGGTAAATTACTGAAATACCCTTGGTGGGTAAATTACTGAAATACCTTCAGTGGGTAAAATTACTGTTATACCCTTAATGGTTGATTAGTATAATTGTATGTATTCTGTTTAACTGGTTATGATGGTAATTTATTTCATACATCATTTTAATATGTGCTTTGCATACATGACATTCTGCATGGGATTGGGATATTGATGATCGGAGGAAGTGTATTCGGTGGCTCGCCACATTCGATTCTCGTGGCTCGCGCCACATTACGTATAGTGGCTATGCCACGTATATTCTGTTATTCTGGTGGCTCCGCCACAAATTCTGTGATTAGCAGCTTGTCTGCATATGGGTGTGTAGGGCTGGGTGGAATGACTTGGTCCCCACAGGTGTGTAGGGCTGGTACGGGGGTGTGTAGCGGATGGATTATTAGGTTGGGCTGCATACGTTATATGCATTATCATGTTTATAGGGCTTCGGCCCAGTCTGCTTCTGTATGGGCTCAAGCCCAGTTAATGACCGATTAGGGGATTACACACTGAGTTCTCGTAACTCACCCCTCTGCTTTAACCTTGTAGGTGATCCCCAGCGTTAGAGGATTTGGAGTTGCGGAGGACTCTGTGGTGGCCATACATCGGAAATATTTCTCGTGAACTTAGTAAATTCAGTTTTTACCTTATTTCAAGTCTATTTATTTTGGGTTAATATTTTGTAATAAGGCCATTGGGATTTTATATTTTGCCTTTAACTTTCAATTTGATTTTCTTTTAAACTGTTAAATATTTGAACTCTGGGTTTTCCAAAAACGTTAGTCACCGTTTTAAAATATCACGTTTCCACTACTATTCAAGGTAAATTTTTACAACGAAAATAGTTTCAAAACAATAATAACAACTTTATAAGAATGGAAATTAAGTAAATCGAGTTTTTACAAACAAACATCGAAACTCAGAGTTTTCAAAAAGAGATGCAACATTTTAAACGAACGCCTAGCTTTTCAAACACCTCAATGTGACACGCCAGGTTCGGGCCTAACTTCTAGGCCGGGTTTGGGGTGTTACATATGCAGTAGCAAAATCCTACCCAACCAGCCTCTACACACCATCTCCGTCCAACCCTACACTCCATGTGGGGATATAATCAACCCACCCATCCCTACACTCCAAGTAGTACCGAATGCAAAGACAAAACAGTGAGTTTGCAAATCGAAATTTGCATGAAATTAGGCTTAAAGCCTTTTAGTACACTTCCTCCGAATAACAACCCCCAACTCAATGCAATGCAACATACAATGGATGATATGCTATTTTGAAATTTCAGAACATATATTCAGTTCAGATATTAACATGCTCAATACAGATATCATTCAGTCAATTTCACACATTTAGGGGTCTAAGTAGCGCTTACCGACCCTACAGTAGGTTCAAAGTCGACTTGGGCGACCCGTGCAACCTTAAAAATATTTCAATAAAAATGGGCCCACACACCCATGTGATCTGCTCGTGTGGCCCACTCGGCCCAAATTGGCCTTGGCCATGTGATCCATTTTTAAAGTAACCCATGCTAGCTCAATACTCATATATGTTTTCACTATTTACTTATATGTTCATTCAAAGCTGTCTACTTGAGTCATTATCACTAAATTATTTATATCTTGAGCTACAGAATTCCAAATTAAGATCCGCTTGATGTTTTTGAAAATAGACTCAAATACCTTTCTACCATAAAATTTTCAGAATTTATAGTTTATCAAATAAGTACAGTAAAATCTTTAAAATTATCCCTATTCTGTTGTTTTACAGCTTCATCCTTTCCTTACTAAAAATTATGTATCTCTTAGTACGGAATTTAGATGATGTTTCCGTTTGTCTCTCTTGAAAAGAGACTTATTAAGGATTTAAAAATATAAATTTAAGCCCCTAATTATTTTTTTTACAATTTTTGATGATTTTCCTAAGTCAGAACAGGGGAACCCAAAATCATTCTGACCTTGTCTCACAGAATTTATTATATCTCATGATTTACAATTCTATTGATTACACCGTTTCTTCCATGAAAAACTAGACTCAATAAAATTTAATTTCATATTTTATTCAACCTCTAACTCAATTCCCACTATTCTTGATGATTTTTCAAATTTAGACTACTGCTGCTGTCCAAAACTATTTTAGTGCAAAATGTTGATTTCCAAGTTTATAACACCCTTATTTCCTTTCTCTACAATTTTTCGCATCATTTTCTCTTATTTCTCGATAGCAAGCAATTTCGGCTTTTCACCGAATCCCGTTTTCTGCGTTTCGGGTACACACTTGGTATCGATTCACTGAGCAAAGTAACCCGAGCCTTCAAAAACCTATATTTGACTAATATATCCCTTAATTAATCACTTGATTCGTCAATCAAACCAAATATCCCCAACATAAAAATCGAGAAACTAAACCAATGACGATTCGAAAACTTACCACGACGAATCAAATAACCAGTCGTCTCCACACACTGGAATATCTGCTTAAAACCTTTGAACAGCACCTAAATGAGAGTAAAACAAACCCTTTGTTAATTGCCTACTCGAAATACAATAACTAAGGGGAAAAAATTCCACTTACCGAAACAGATGAAGTCAAAAGTTGCACCCAAAGAGATGACTTGCAAAAAAATACAGAAATGAAAAGAGAGGGGAAAGAGAAGAAACAAGATTCGGCCAAAGGGGAACAAAAACCAAAAGTGAACAAAAAGGGAGAAGAAACGGCAGAGAAACAGAAGTCTAACATCAGAAAATTTGTTGGGAAAAAAAGAAAATAGAAAATTGATAAGAAGAAAATCTTATTTTGATAACTTCTCCCCAATTATCTCCTAAAAACACTCCCTATTAACCCACTAAAACAAAACTACTCAGAATTTTTCCCCAACACAACTCTTAGCCGAAATTGGAGCAAAAATATTGTCTCCACGCCATCATAGAGAATTGAGCAGAGGACTTCCAACACTCCAACACTCCACTTAACCACCAGACCAGCAGGCCCATTCTAATATAAACATACCAACAATTAAACTTAAGCCCTTTGCACAAGGTTAAGCCTTTATTTATAAAAAATACCAAAATTTACCAAAGTAAGGCTTGAACTTGGGACCTCTCACACACACCCAGAACACATAACCACTGAAGTAGATAGACATTGTGTGTCACACATACACGAAATCAAAAATTAAAATTTTGGGGCATTACAATTCTACCCCTCTAAAAGAAAATTTCGTCCTCAAAATTTACCCGGTCAGAACAGATGAGGATATTGCTGACGTATCGTATCCTCAGGCTCCTACGTAGCCTCCTCAGTGCTATGATTACGCCAAAGAACCTTAACCAGTGGAATAGATTTCCTCCTCAGTACTTTTACATCTCAATCACGAATATGAACTGACTCCTCCTCAAAGGTCAAGTCTGGCCTAACCTTAATCTCCTCCACGGAAATGATGTGAGTAGGATCAGAGCGATAGCGCCTCAACATCGAGACGTGGAACACGTCATGGATACGATCCAACTCTGAAGGTAGCTCCAACTGATAAGCTACTGGTCCCACTCGCTTTAAAATACGGTAAGGTCCAATAAACCTAGGGCTCAACTTTCCCTTACGACAAAACCTCAATACCTTCTTCCATGGCGAGACCTTAAGGAATACAAAGTCCCCCACCGAATACTCAATCTCAAGTTACTTCAGGTCTGCATAGGATTTCTGTCTGTCAGAAGCCGCTTTCAGTCGATCCCCAATCAGTCTAACCTTATCCTCTGTCTCAGAAACCAAGTTAGGACCCAGAACACGTCGCTCGCCTAACTCAGTCCAACATAAAGGAGTGCGACACTTACGACCATACAGTGCCTCGTAAGGTGCCATCTGGATGCTAGACTGGAAACTGTTATTATAGGCGAACTCCGCTAGCAGTAGATAATCCTCCCAACTGCCTCAGAAATCAATAGCACAGCTCCTGAATCTGAGCCTTAAGCTCTACAAGCTCCTTCGGTGCCATTCGATAGGGAGCGATGGACACCGGAGCTGTACCTGGAAGTAGCTCAATCCCAAATTCCAACTCGCGATTCGAAGGTAACCCCGATAGCTCCTCAAGAAAGACGTCCGAAAAATCTTTTATCGTTCTGATATCCTTAACTGTAGAATCCCCAGAATCCAAAACACTTACGTAGGCCAAGAATGCCTCTCATCCCTTACGAAACATCTTCTTTGCCACAAGTGCAAAGATCACATTAGATAAGTAATTCTGGCGTTCTCCAATCATGACTACCTCATTATCCTCCTCAGTCCTTAGTACAACCCTCTTAGTCGTACAGTCCAAGCTACCACGATGCTTGACCAACTAGTCCATCCCCAGAATTAGGTCGAACTCCCCAAATGAAAGCTCCATCAAATCAGCTAGGAAGATTGCCCCTTGTACCTCTAAAGGAACGTCCCTATACAGTTTGCTAACTCTAACAGATTGCCCTAACGGGCTTAGTACCGTAACCTCACTCGTAGTGCTCTCAACTAAAATCCCCAAGTTTCCAGACACAGTACAGGCTATATAGGAGTGAGTGGATCCTATATCTATCAATGCAATATAAGGTACATCATGAATAAGAAACGTACCCGTGATGATGTCCGGAGCATCTCCATCCTCTCGACGTGCAGCATATACTAGAGTCGGATGCCTCACCTCAGTCTGTCCAGTACCTCTGTCCGGTGCTCTCTGCCCACGGCCCATGCCATTACCACCCCTAGCCTGACCACGGCCTCTCGGTGCTATTGTACTACCCTCTGTGGTTGTGCATTACCAATACCCTGAGCTTGCATCTGACCAGCCCTAAGTGGACACTCCCTGATACGGTGATCCAATGATCTACACCTCAGACACGCCCCAGTCCTCCTCCAACACTCGCCCTGGTGGCGTCTACCACAATCAACACACGGCTGCTGTCCAGTAGCAGCAACAAGGGGCCCAGCTCTAACTAGCCCATCAGCTTTGGCCTTTTTCTTAGGCCACTATACAGAACTAAAGGGCTCTGAATCCCTCTTGTTCCTACATCTCTCTCTATCGTAGTTTTAGCACTCAGTGCGCTTAACCTCCTCGGCGATCTTCGCCTTCTCGACCAAGGAAGAAAAATATCGCTCCCTCTACGGAGCTCTCAGAACCCTCAAGTTATCCCTGATGCCATCCTCAAAGCAAACACATCGCCCATACTCTATTGCCACCATACCTTGCGTATAGCGGCTCAGTCTCAAAAACTCGGCCTCATACTCGGCCACTGATCGATCTCCTTGTGCCAGATTCAGAAACTCCCTCCTATGGGCGTCCACATAATTGGCTCCCACATATTTTCCCTGGAAGGCGGTCTTAAATAACTCCCAGGTCAGATGTTCGGGCTGAGTTCCCTCCTTAACAGTAAGCTACCACTGATAAGCCTCATCCCGCAGCAGTGAGACTGCACCCTTTAATTTTTGCTTAGGGGTGCAATCTAAATCATCCATAATCCTCTCCGTGGCCTCAATCCAGTACTCGGCCACATTAGGGGAAACTTCAGTGACACCCCTGAAGAGCTCAGCTCTATTGGATCGGAGTCATTTCGTAACCAACCCTCGGCCCCTAGATCCAGTATTGGGCCCAACGACCCTTTCCAAAATCCTTAGCATAGCCTGGGACAATGTGTCGTCCCCAGCCATGCGATCTTGAGACCCAGTCTCAGTAGCAGGCAACACTAGTGTCTCACTCGTATCCAAATTCGGTATGCTACCCAGTGAAGAAGACTCAGCTCGAGCTCCTCTGCGGCCTCTACCTCGACCTCTAGTACCCCGTCCGCAGATACCTCGTGCACTCATTGTCTAATCATGTTTATCTGTATTAACAGTTTTATGAATCAGTTACAGTTCCAGTGTTTATTAACAAATGTTTTATGTAAAACAATATCGATTATTCAGAGTTCGTTTTTGTAAATCGCAGTCTCACTACAGTTTTCAGTTTCTCTACAATTTTCAGTATACACTAACTAGAGTGTTTTTAGTACATTAACTAACTATAGTAGTTTCAGAATATACTATCCATAACAGTTTCAGTTTAAAACAAATCACAGTTTAGAATACTTATAGGATCGGCGCTGGAGACTCGGTGTATCACTTACTCACTAAAAACATTTTAAATCATTTGGAAATCAATCAATTTTTTGAAAGCCCATTTTTTTATAAAACTCATAATCCACAGCCGAGTTTTGTAACCTGGCTTTGATACCACAAAATGTAACACCCCAAACCCGGCCTAGATGTTATGGCCGTATCTGGCAATGTCACACGATAGTGTTTTTGAAACCTCATTGTTATGATGAAAACATTCCCTGTTATTATCTTTAGTAAACCTTTGTTAGAACTTAGGAAGTCATCTTTATTCATTTAAAACATTTGTTTTGAAACATCCCTCGTTGAGGAAGCTTTAATAAATCAATCTAGGTGATCATGCGTTTAGAAAATACTTTAACTTTTTTTTTTTGAAAACCGAATTTCCTACGACCAGCAGGTACAAATCCATAAAGTAAAATAAATAAATAAAACCCAAATTTAAAACCAAAATCCCAGAGGGTCCTTAAATTACAACCCAAATAATCAATAATAAACAAATCATGACTCGTAAATTGAAAACCATGAAGTCCAAAAATTACTATGGTCACCGCTGAGTCCTCCGTCGCCTTTCGATCCGTCTAAGTCCGGGGATTACCTATGCACATTAAACAAAAGGGTGAGTTTACGTAAACTCGAGTGTGTAATCCCGAGAAAAACAAACAAACAATCGGTATTCACGATTACACGTTGAATGGGTCTTGGGCCTAAGCCCTTTTCAGATGCTCGATGACAGTTTGGGCCTTAGCCCATCTCAAGATCTGATGTCAAAAAAAAGAAGGCCTTAGCCCATCACGATGCACGATGCAAGATAAAGAATGGTTATGCGATGAAAAATCCTACCCAACTAGCCTCTACACACCATCTCCGTCCAACCCTACACTCCATGTAGGGATATAATCAACCCACCCATCCCTACACTCCAAGTAGTACCGAATGCGACACAAAACAGTAGTTTGCAGCTAAGCTGCTAGTAAATTAGGCTTAAAGCCTTTCAGTACACTTCCTCCGAATAATAACCCCCAACCCAATGCAATGCAACAAACAATGGATGATATGCTATTATACAATTTCAGTACATATATTCAGTTCAGATATTAACATGCTCAGTACAGATATCATTCAGTCAATTTCACACATTTAGGGGTCTAAGTAGCGCTTACCGACCCTACAGTAGGTTCACAGTCGACTTGGGCGACCCGTGCAACCTTAAAAACATTTCGGTAAAAATAGGCCCACACGCCCATGTGATCTGCTCGTGTGGCCCACTCGACCCAAATTGGCCTTGGCCATGTGATCTATTTTTAATGTAACCCATGCTAGCTCAATACTCATATATGTTTTCACTATTTACTTATATGTTCATTCAAAGTTGTCTACTTGAGTCATTATCACTAAATTATTTATATCTTGAGCTACAGAATTTCAAATTAAGATCTGCTTGATGTTTTTGAAAATAGACTCAAATACCTTTCTACCATAAAATTTTTAGAATTTATAGTTTATCAAATAAGTACAGTAAAATCATTAAAATCATCCCTATTCTGCTGTTTGACAGCTTCATCCTTTCCTTACTAAAAATTATTTATCTCTTAGTACGAAATTTAGATGATGTTTTTGTTTATTTATTTTGAAAATAGACTCATTAAGAATTTAAACATATAAATTTAAGACTCTAATTATTTTTTAAAATTTTTGATGATTTTCCTAAGTCAGAACAGGGGAACCCGAAATCATTTTGACCTTGTCTCACAAAATTTATTATATCTCATGATTTACAATTTCATTGCTTACACTGTTTCTTCCATGAAAAACTAGACTCAATAAAATTTAATTTCATATTTTATTCAACCTCTAACTCAATTTCCACTATTTTTGATGATTTTTCAAATTTAGACTACTGCTGCTGTCCAAAACTATTTTAGTGCAAAATGTTGATTTCCAAATTTATAACACCCTTATTTCCTTTCTCTACAATTTTTCGCATCATTTTCTCTTATTTCTCTTATTTCTAGACAGCAAGCAATTTCGGCTTTTCGTTGAATCTCATTTTCGACATTTCGGGTACACACATGGTATCGATTCGCTGTGCAAAGTAACCCGAGCCTTCAAAAACCTATATTTGACCAATATATCCCTTAATTAATCACTTGATTCATCAATCAAATCAAATATCCCTAACATAAAACTTGAGAAACTAAACCAACGATGATTCGAAAACTTACCGCGACGAATCCAATAACCAGTCGTCTCCACACACTGGAATATCCGCTTAAAACCTTTGAACAACACCTAAACGAGAGAAAAACGAACCCTTTGTTAATTGCCTACTCGAAATACAATAACTAAGGGAAAAATTCCACTTACCGAAACAGATGAAGTCAAATGTTGCACCCAAAGAGATGACTCGCAAAAAAATACAAAAACGAAAATAGAGGGGAAAGAGAAGAAATAAGATTCGGCCAAAGGGGAACAAAAACCAAAAGTTAACAAGAAGGGAGAAGAAACGACAGAGAAACAAAAGTCTAACGTCGGAAAATTTGTTGGGAAAAAAAGAAAATAGAAAACTGATAAGAAGAAAATCTTATTTTGATAACTTCGCCCCAATTATCTCCTAAAAACACTCCCTATTAACCCACTAAAACACAACTACTCAGAATTTTGCCCCAGCACAACTCTTGGCTAAAATTGGAACAAAAATACTGTCTCCACGCCATCACAGAGAATTGAACACAGGACCTCCAACACTCCAACACTCCACTTAACCACCAGAGCAGCAGGTCCATTCTGATATAAACTTACCAACAATTAAACTTAAGCACTTTGCACAAGGTTAAGGCTTTATTTATAAAAAATACCAAAATTTGCCAATGTAAGGCTTGAACTTGGGACCTCTCACACACACCCAGAATACATAACCACTGAAGCAGATAGACATTGTGTGTCACACATACACAAAATTAAAAATTAAAATTTTGGGGCGTTACACCAACCCTGCTCCTACCAATCGGGGACTGCCACTTGAATGTCTGTGGGCATTAGGTTTTAAAGAGTTTACTGGATTAAAGGAAGTCGATCCAACTATAGCGGAATAATAGCTTGAAAGTGTGGAGAGGATCCTCGATCAAATGTCCTATATTGACGAGGAGAAGTTGGGATGTATTGTGTCCCTACTCGACGGAGAAGCCCACCGTTGGTGGAATACGATGAAGAGAGGTACTATTGCAGACTGTTTGACTTAAGATTATTTTCTAGAAGTGTTTAAAATGAAGTTTATGGCGAGCAGTACTTGGAAGCCCGTAAACTTGAGTTTCTAGACATGGTTCAAGGTAGTTTGACTGTGGCTGAGTACGAACAGAAATTTTTGCGACTCAGAAAGTATGCTCATGATATGGTACTTACTAAGAAAGACTGATGCAAATGGTTTTGTTTTAGGCTTAATCAAGAGATTCAAGTTTATTCGGTAGCTCAAAATACTGTGTTGTTCAATGAGATGGTTGAGAAATCCAAAGCTGTTGCGGAAACTTTGGTTGAGCCGCTGCGCTCAGTGGTGACTTAATTGGGGAAAAGAACCTCTAATAGTTCTGAAAGATCGAGACGACCGTCTAACATAGGTCATGATATTTAGGGTTCTGATAAGAGTGCGCGACACGATTTTCTACCAAGTCAATCTAATGTAACACTCCTAACCTATATTCGTCGCCGAAATTGGGTTAAAGAGCATTACCGTAGTTTACAGAACGAATACAATTAATTCAAGTCATTTACTATTCAATCAGAAACCAATCATATTTAAACATATTGTCCCTTAAATGGACCATCAAGACCCAATTTAAACATTTAAAACAAGTCGGGACTAAATCAGGAACTCAGGAAATTTTTCGTGAAATTTCAAATTTTTTCTTAAATACAGGGGTCACACGCCCGTGTGGGTAGACCGTGTGAGCCACACAGCCAAATGACACGCCCATGTCCTAGGCCATGTGGGCATTTGATGTAAGGCACACGGTCGTGTCCCAGCCCATGTTCATACCCATGTAACTCTCTGACTTGGGTTACATGGCCAGCCACATGCCCGTGTACTAGGCCGTGTGGACAATTTAATTTTTGAAAATTAGGTGCAGGATTCACACGGCTGAGACACATGCCCGTGTCTCTACCCATGTGACTAATTCTGAGCATTCTGTTTCTCAATTTTTAAGTTGTAGGGGACACACGACCAAACCACACACCCACACGGCTGAGACACACACCCGTGTGGACAAAATAAAGCCATTTCCAAGCCTTATTTCTCACCCAACCTGAATTCAACATATCCAACCATTTTTTTTTGTACCATTACAAGTCACAATAGAACATTCAATTCAAGCCAATTTCAAGTTCAATACATGTCATAACATCCCATTTAACCAAATATTTGATCTTACCTAATTGACCATATAAACATATGAGTATACTTTACCCATTCATGCAACCATTATTATATTTATTTATCTTCCATCATTCAACCATTTCAATACTTACATCAAGCATGATAAGGCCTTATATAACTACATCAAAATATATTTAACACTAGCCATACCAATGGCTAGTTACAACCAAAACATTTTATCATTATGCCTACTTAGCTTATACATGCCATTATACCAATACCAAAAGTTTTCTTGTTTTATATACCGAGAAATCTGAGGGATAGTGTGATGTGTCTCCAACCAAGTTCCAATTTCACGAGCTTCCGAGCACTATAAAATAGAGGAAGTAAAACAGAGTAAGCATATTATGCTTAGTAAGTTCGTTTAACAAGAATTTAACTTACCACTCATATTCATTTAAAGTAAGCATACAAATATACATCCAAAACATTGTGGCCAATTGCCTAGACACATGCTCTCATCAAACAAGTTAGTCATGAAATTTACATGAATATTAAGAAAACAGGGATTAGCTCATCATACAACCATTTCCAGGTATTTTAGGGATATTCAATATATAATTCATTTAATCCTCATTTTTTTTTCATATCAGAAATTTGTCCGTTGAATCACTAAAATATCGATGGATACCCGGGTGGTACACACAAGATGTACTTATCAATGATCAGTCAATTAATATATGGGGGTACTCATTAGAGCACATAATTGGGAAGCACACTCTCGAGCCTTATAACGGGAAGCTCACATAGAGCCATATCGGGAAGCCCACAAAGAGCCTACCGGGAAGCTTATCCGGGCTATATTACGGAAAGCTCATAAGAGCCGTAATCGAGAAGTTCACAAAGAACCATATCGAAAGCTCACAAAGAGCCATATAACGGGAGCTCCGGATAGGTTTACATCGGGAAGTTCAATCGAGCACTATCGGGAAGCTCACAAAGAGCCTTAAATCAGGAAGCTCATGAAGAGCCATATAATCGGGAAGCTCATAAGAGCTAAGGTGTGTCCACAACCCCTCTAGACGCTCCGAAGATCTATAACGGGAAGCTCGCGAGAACCATATACGGGAAGCTCAAGAGGGCTATTAATGGGACGCTCATAAGAGCTGTGGTGTGTCTGCAACATATGCTGGACCACAACCAATATGGGAAATCCCGTATCCATCGACTTTCATTTATTCAAACGGGATTTGACATTTTTGGGCATTGTCGAATATGTGATCATTTCATATATTTATGACATTTATACAATTCACATAATCACATTCAATTCAAGCATATAAATATACACAATTTAGTTACACGAACTTACCTCGATACTTGTTCCTTTTAAGAATATACTAATCTGACACTTTTTGTTTTCCTCGATCCAACTCAGTACTAGGTCTTTCCGGATCTATATAAATGAATTTAACATCAATTTAATACATTTCACACTCAATTTAATTCAATTCACATCCTAGGAAAAATTATCATTTTGCCACTATACTTTCCATAAATGACGATTTCGTCCCTAGGCTCAGAAAATGAAATTCATGCAATTTAATCCTTATTCCAAGCCTAACCAATTTTTACATATAACATTCACAGCTCATGTATTTCACAAAAATTAGAAATTTTCCATGAATTTTACATCTTTACAATTTAGTCCTTAAATCACAATTTCATCAAAATTTCCTTTACAAAAGTTGTTTATCTGTCAATAACTTTTCAATTTCTACCACAAATTTCTGAATTTCAGCATATTCATCCATGGAAAAATTTTAATACTTTGATAATTTTACAAATTGATCCCCAAAATAGCTAGATTAGGTTATTCCGATCTTAAAAATATAAAAATTACTAAAAACGGGACATGAATGCTTACCCAATTAGGCTCGCTTGTTTTTATTTCTCTTTCCTAGGGTTTGCATAGGATTTTTGGGAAGAAGATGATGAAATAAGATGATATTAGGCTATTATCATCTTTATTTATTCTAAATTCCAATTTAATCCTTTTCTTTTTTCTAAATTTCCATGGATGAATCATCAAAAATATCTACTAACTTCTCTTAATGGTCTAATTTCCATATAAGGACCTCAAGTTTTAAATTCCATAGCTATTTGTTACTTATAGCTACTAGAACTCAACTTTTGCATTTTATGCAATTTGGTCCTTTCCATAATTAAACATGTAATCGGTAAAATTTTCTTATCAAAATTTTCAAACGTCTTTCCTATCATAATGTAGACCATGCAATAATATTAAAATAAAATTTTCTTTCTGACTCGAATTTGTGGTCCCGAAACCACTGTTTCGATTTCACTGAAAATAGGCTGTTACATCTAAGTAGCCGAGCAATGTGGTGGTTAGCACTGGTGGGTTATCGAGAGAATCTGGATGGCCGTTTTGTAGACATTGTGAGCGTAAACATTCTGAAAAGTGCCGGAAATTGACAGGAGGATGTTTCAAGTGTGGCTCTAAAGAACACTTGGTGAGGGATTGTCGAAATAGAGTTGAGGTTTCGTAGACTTAGAGTTTTGCACCTGCACCTGTGCTTGCTAAAGGTCGTGGCCGAGGTAGAGGTGGTAATAAGGGACCGGTTGGGCAGTGGGTTTTTGTTCATATCGTTACTACTCAGGTGGAGAACAAAAGACCAGCTCGCGTGTATGCTGTTAGAAAGTCAGAAGATCAAGATTCTATCAACGAGATTGCGGATATTTTTGCCTTGTAATCAATCCCTTTATTTTCATTGGTAGATTTAGGATCTATGCCTTCGTAAATTTTGAGCGATTTAACTAATAAGCAAATAATCTAGATAAAGGCTATTAAATTAGGAACTATGATTACGAGTTCTTCAAACGAGAGTACCGTAGAGAATAAAGGAAACTAATAGTGAAGTCATCGAAAGATAGTTCATGGTATTGAATAGGATCTTCAAGAAAAACTGTAGGAAGTTAAAAAGGAATCTGAGTTGTGCAGCGAAAGCGTGATGGTTGGTTTAAAAGAAAACATAACAGATTTTATGATTAATCGAATGATGTGTCATTAGGAAAATTTTGAGGACAAAATTCTTTTTAGAGGGGGAGAGTTGTCACACCCCGAAGAACGAGTTAGAAGAATCAGGTTTTTTAGCTGGAGGTTGTGTCAGATAAAGGAAAATAGGGTCGTAAGTGAGTAATTTAAGTATGTGAGTTTCATAATCAGGTTCTTAATTTGTTTGTTAGCTGAAAACAAAATTCAATTTTGAGGTCTAATTTGAAAAAAATGGATTTTAATTCATTTAGGACCTAATTGGAAAAAAGGGAAGAGCTAGGAGTGACCAAAAAGGCAAATTGCCCAGTTTTTATAAATTGGCTTTCAAATTGCAGCCACTCACATCTTCTCCTCATCTTTTGCGTCATTCAAAATAAAAATTTCTCTTAAACCCAAATCCCTGATTTTCTCTCTAATTGGCTTAACCTTTGTGATTTTCTCATCTCCAAAACTCTGAAATCTCTCTCAATTTTTAAGAAAACCCCCAAAAAATTATCAATTTTCTCACTGATCGTTATGTCAGAGTCTTAAAATTTATATAGTGAATAATCTAGCCTAGAAAATAACTGTGACAACGATTGAGGCAAGCGCACCTATCGAACAGTAGTATAGTTTAGTGGCAAGACCAGAATATCGAACCCAAAGGAACCAAAAGTACTAATACTAACTTTTTTTCTATTATTTAGCCTAAGAATTGAAGTGAATTATTGTTTAATCTAAAATTAACTAACTACTAAGCTAAAGACGCTAAGACAAAGAGAACGAATTGGGGAAATACTTGTGGGAAAAACCAATTGATTAAGACAATACCCAAGGAAGAAACCACCTAGACTTCACTTGTTATCTAACTCTGAACCAGACGATTTATTCACTTGACTTGATCCGTAGGATTCCCTAATGTATATTAATACCTCCGTCGAGGCAACTAACGTCTAACCCTAGGTTGATTAATTGAAATCTCTTTCTAATTAAAACCCTTAGAATTGCATTAACTTAATCTATGAACTCCCATATTAGGTTTGACCCTAATCCGGCAGATTTTCGTCATCCCATGTCTAGGGTTGCGATCAACTCCGTTTAACTATGCTAGATCTACTCTTAGACAAGGACTTTTGCTCCACTGCCTAAGCACATCAATACTTGAATCGATACCCTAAAATATCAAAGCAAGAATTAAGAACACATAATTAAGAACAAATCAAGTATTTATCATATAGTTCAGAAAACAGAACAATATCCGTCTTAGGTTTCGTCCCCCTCAGGTATCTGAGGGGTTTAGTTCATAATTATAAAAGAATACATCTCAGAAGAAAAGATAAAACAAAACATAAGAAAACCCTAAGACCCCCTGAAGGAATTGAAGGAGAGATCCGCCGTCTTGAGTATGATTTCGGCTTCTTGAGATGAATCAACTGGCTTTCTTCGAGTAAATCCCACGATTCCGACCTCTCTGACTCGGCTCCTTGGCCTAGCTGGGCCGCGCCCATGACGTAAGGCTTCATCGACTCTCCCTTTTAGGTCATACTTAGGGTGTTTATATAGGCTTCGGAATGTGTTTCTTTGCCTCTAAGTATCCTAATCCGAGTGAAATTCCTCTTTGTCATGGCAGGGACACGCCCGTGTGGCACACCTGTTTGAATCGACTTTAGGCCTTCTTCGAGCATACTAAAGGGGCACGGCCGTGTGGTGAGACCTCAGGCCGTGTCGATTTCCTACTTTGGCCCATTTGGCCCGTTTTAAGCCCGTTTTCCGTTCTTTTCATCCTCCTATGCTCTTCTGAGTATAAAACATGAAATTAAAGGATTTAGAGCACCAAAATCTATATTTCAAGGGATAAATCATCCAACAGCATGCTCAATGTGGAGATAAAATATGTTACTATTACGGTTTATCAAATACCCCCACACTTAAGCTTTTGCTTGTCCTCAAGCAAAATTCTCAACTTGCAATTAAAATGAACTTCCTCAATTCATAACCTTCATCAATAATGTCTCATCATAATTCATAGGTAATTCATACATTGATAATTTAACCAGAAAGTTACTAAAGATTGAAACAATCAAAGTCATAGTTTTTATAGTACGAAAAATAGGTGTTTTCCCCTAACCTAAATAATTACCTCTGATTCAAAATCGAAAAAAATTGACATCCTCACTAAAGATTCACTCAAATCACTCGAAGTGTTTAAGGTTCAAAAATAAGCACTCAGAAGTCAAACATGAAAAGTTAATCCCATAGGCTTGCATGAAAATCAAATCTCCACCACTGTAAAATGATATGATACACAAATCAAAAGGTCTTTTATGGGTTGTAACGGGGCTTGGGTTAAAGGTATGGATAAAGGCTTGAATTAGAGGGTTAGTATCGAGACTGAATTGACAAATTACCTAACTAAAAAGTTGTACTAATACTAAATAATTACATCACGAAAACTTAATACTAATAACATGAGCTTCTTCTATGGATAATGAAATTAACAGTTTGAGCTCAAATAACATAGGGCTAATAATGAATATACTTCATTTTTTTAGAACAAATCAAGTACAATAATAATATAGAATTTAACAACTGATATAAAGAAAATAGTTAAGTAACCGATCAAATCAAATCTCGATATACGGGTAGTCAAGAGAAATGGTGATAACAAATACAAAGTTGGTTTTGGGTTAATGTTGAGGGTGAGTCAATAAAAGGGTTGTTAAGATCAAAGGGGTTCACTAGGGGTTAATTGTGAGGGTAAGCTTTTAGTGGAGTAAGTGGGTTAAAACCTAGGTGCCTTCATCATCTTAGTATATCAAATCAAAGGTGCGGTCTTGACATGTATAATCGACGCAAGTTCTAGAATAAAAAATCAATGTTGACACACTCATAATCAATAAAGTGAGCACGAAAAGGAATATATGCTCTAAAAGGCTCAAGATCTCACAAAAATTATGGGTTTTTTATGTCAATTTTGTAAATTTCAAACTTCAAGATAATAATTAGATTCAGGTAGACAACCTAAATATTTTTTTTTTAACTTTGAAAATAAACTCATCATGCTTGATTCTCTAGTCTCCTAAAGTTTAACTCATCACTGCACAATTAACTATGACTTAATCCAAAGCATATCAATGAAAATCATAAATCAAAGGAAGTTTCATTCTAACAGTAATATGAGAGAATTCCTTAAGAACAAGGCATAATTCAGGAATTTGAGAATAATGCAAAAAGTTAGGCACTTTTTCACGATAAAATTCACCCCCCACACTTAAGATGTACATTGTCCTCAATGTACAAAGATATATATGAACAATATTTTAAGAAAATCAAAAGGGAGGGAGAAGTGAAACTTCCTGAATTATGGATGAATTCCTTGGAGGATGATCAATGATGAACATGATGACTAGGCATAGGTGAAGGTGGTGGAGAATACTCCGGTGGTGTGTTCGTTCCTTGAGTGGCACCTTGAACCTTTTTAAACTGCGAAGTCATCAGTAAAGTTTTTAGGGAGTTCTTATTTAATGGACGTTTGTTATAGTTACTCGAGAGTTAAACAGCCAGAGATAAAAGAAATTAAATTATACTTAAAAATTTAAAGAGTTTAATAATAAAGGAAAATGAACTAAAATAAAAATAAAAATAAGAATAAGAATAAGAATAAAGAAAATAAAAAGGACTCAAAGGTCCTCATCATCGGAGTGATCTCGAGGTGGTGGTGGCGGCGATATGTGAAAAAGCTGATAATATCGACCACGACTGCCTCGCACGGCCGTGTGGATTTATCTCAGCCTGTGTTCTTTAGGCAGTTTCGACCACGGCCGCGTTGCACGAACGTGGCATTTAGTCAGAGCCCGTGTCTTGGGGAAAATTTTTGTTATGTTTCTGCACGATATCTGCCATGCCGATATGCATACTCGTGGTGTCCACACGGCCACGGCCATGCCCGTGTGCAAGGCCGTGTGGTATGGAAACCTACACCTAAAAATTTGGTTAGTTTTTGCTAAAATTCAAAAAAATGGACGTTAGTGGGGTTAGTGCTCGGGGTGCCTTCCGAGAAGCGCTTGTTTAAAGTCTTGAGCTAGACTTACCTGTTATTCGTATGGCCATGGTGGTTTACGGATTCGAAACTCCTTTTTCTTACTATCAATTCTATCAACATATGGTTTGAGTCGGGTAATATTTACCTCAAAAGTGCCGAAATTAGAATGTGTTACCTTGACCGTTCCATATGGAAAGACCTTAAGTACCGTAAAAGGAGTCGCATCGTTTGTATTAAGTTCTGAAGCGACTATTCGAGGGTCGATTGTATTTGACAGTACCTGGTCCCCAACTTTGAAGTGATTGGTTCCACCTTTAATACTCGATGTCCTAGCCGTGTCAAGAACTTGAAGAGTGATCGTTTCGTCACTTACACGAAATGTGAGCTCACGTGGTATTTCGTAGAATGGCTGCGCACATTGCATTTAGCTCCAAATGCAACGTATCGTCTAACTCCTGTTTGTTTGTCAAAAACTCTTTTGAAAATTTCCTTGAATCTGGCATCTGCGAAAGAGCTTCAAGAAACGGCAAGTTAATATGTAATTTCTATGGAAGTTTAAGAAATTTACCGAATTGTTCATCTGTGTGGTCTTTCTTTATCGTATTGGGGTATGGCACACGAGGTTGGTACTCTGTAATTACCGGTTTTGGTTTATCATGGCTTACCTCAACCTTACCTTCCTCTACCATATTCTCTTGCTTCAAATTTGGTTCATCTAACCCTTCACTATTGTGAGCAGTTATTGCTTGCGGTTGCTCTCTTGGGTTAGTTTCGGTGTTGCTAGGCAAGATACCTTGTGGTCTTTCTGAGATCAGCTTAGCAAGCTGACCTATTTGGTTTTCGATCCCTTGAATTAATGCCTGCTGATTTTTGAGCATTGTCTCGTTGTTTTGAAAACGGGTTTCTGACACTGCGATAAATTTTGTTAACATCTCCTCAAGGTTCGGCTTCTTTTCCTGCTAGTAAGGTGGTTGTTGAAAGCCTGGGAGGGGTTGTTGTCTCCGATTTCCTTGGCCATCCCACGAGAAATTGGAATGGTTCCACCAACCTGCATTATAAGTGTTACTATAGGGATTATTTTGAGGTCTAGAATAGTTACCCATATAGTTAACTTGTTCGTTCTCTGTGGTAGGGTTGTAGGATAGATATTCTGTGTATCGTACTGTATCGTACCTATGTAGAACCATACCAACTATCAAATTTTTTATTTAAAAGCTCTACCTGGTTAGATAACATGGTGACCGCGTCAAGGTTGAAAACACCGGCTGCTTTATTAGGCATTGTCCTCATGTCTTGCCATTGATAATTATTCAGTGACATCTCTTCGGTTTCTGTGAGTGGTATGTTTTATTTCACTGTCAAAAATCAAGGGTCCTGACGGGTTTCTTTTAGTCATACACTAGAGGTACTTGCAAGGAACAAATAAAAGAAAGAAAATTAGCAATGTCAAAAACAAAATAAAAGTAAATTGCAAAAATTAAAAATGGCTAAAGTAATAAAAATTGAGCGTTCTTAATGTTTTGGTTCCCCGACAACGGGGCCAAAAACTTGATCGTTATGTCAGAGTCTTAAAATTTATATAATGAGTGATCTAGTCTAGAAACTAACTATGACAACGATTGAGGCAAGCGAACCTATCGAACAGTAGTATAGTTTAGTGGCAAGACCGGAATATCGAACCCAAAGGAACCAAAAGTACTAATACTAACTTTCTTTCTATTATTTAGCCTAAGAATTGAAGTGAATTATTGTTTAATCTAAAATTAACTAACTACTAAGCTAAAAACGCTAAGACAAAGAGAACGAATTGGGGAAATACTTGTTGGAAAAACCAATTGATTAAGACAATACCCAAGGAAGAATCCACCTAGACTTCACTTGTTATCTAACTCTAAACCAGACGATTTATTCACTTGACTTGATCCGTAGGATTCCCTAATGTATATTAATACCTCCGTCGAGGCTACTAACGTCTAACCCTAGGTTTATTAATTGAAATCTCTTTCTAATTAAAACCTCTAGCATTGCATTAACTCGATCTATGGACTCCCATATTAGGTTTGACCCTAATCCGGCAGATTTTCGTCATCCTATGTTTAAGGTTGCGATCAACTCTGCTTAACTATGCTAGATCTACTCTTAGACAGGGACTTTTGCTCCACTGCCTAAGCACATCAATACTTGAATCGATACCCTGAAATATCAAAGCAAGAATTAAGAACACATAATTAAGAACAAATCAAGTATTTATCATATAGTTCAGAAAACAATAACAAGATCCGTCTTAGGTTTCGTCCCCCTCAGGTATCTGAGGGGTTTAGTTCATAATTATAAAAGAATACATCTCAGAAGAAAAGATAAAACAAAACATAAGAAAACCCTAAAACCCCCTAAAGGAATTGAAGGAGAGATCCGCCGTCTTGAGTATGATTTCGGCTTCTTGAGATGAATCAACTGGCTTTCTTCGAGTAAATCCCACGATTCTGACCTCTCTGGCTCGGCTCCTTGGCCTAGCTGGACGTGCCCGACAAAAGGCTTCTGTCGACTCTCCCTTTTAGGTCATACTTAGGGTGTTTATATAGGCTTCGGAATGTGTTTCTTTGCCTCTAAGTATCCTAATCCGAGTGAAATTCCTCTTTGTCACGGCAGGGACACGCCCGTGTGGCACGCCCGTGTGAATTGACTTTAGGCCTTGTTCGAGCCTGCTAAAGGGGCACGGTCGTGTGGTTAAACCCCAGGCCGTGTCGATTTCCTACTTTGGCCCATTTGGCCCGTTTTAAGCCCGTTTTCTGTTCTTTTCATCCTCCTATGCTCTTCTGAGTATAAAACATGAAATTAAAGGATTAAGAGCACCAAATTCCATATTTCAATGGATAAATCATCCAACAGCATGCTAAATGTGGAGATAAAATATGTTACTATTACGGTTTATCACTCATTCAATTTCCAAACGAATTTTATGAAAATCAACCTTTCATTCATTCGTTCTTCTTCTTGATTAAAATAATTTTTTGTTTCCTTACTAAGTTTTGATATATTCTAGCTACTCAAATCAAGTTTTGATTCGTGCCAAGAGAATTTAATGTTTTAGTCGAAATTAGGATATTTAATGGCGAAATTCGGGTTATCCAATTAAAATATTGTTTCTAGGTGTTGTTTGACTTGTTTTGATGAGATTAGAAGGTTTCTAAACTTGCTCTAATCAATTGTTAAGAGATTGGAAGGATTTAATGATTTTTCATTTAAAGTAGTCATGAACGTTGAAATTTTTCATAAACATAAATCTAAAAATTCTAGGTATTTTAAAGGTTGAGATCTACTTTTAATGAATAACTAGGTGTTTGGAATCAATTTTAAGCAATAGGAACAAGTCTGGATTAAGAAATTTGAGTTTCGGCTAAACTAGTCAAAATTTTCGATTTAAAGAGGAGCTAAGTAGAATATATGTTTATGTTTGATTTATGGTGTGTTTATGGCTGTTAATTGTTTGTACATATTGTGTGGTTAATGTTTCTAAAATTTTAGAATCGTTGGAGCCCTCTACAAGCAAGGCGAAAGGTAAGGAAAAGCTAGTTTGAGCTTTCGACTAATAAGCGGAAGCGTGATTGGTGAGTGTCTGAAGTCGCTGCTGGTATGCACGATTAGTAGCGTTAATTGGGAACTTAGGAATAGCCTAAAATCCTATCCTAAGTTCTAAGTGTAAGCCTTCTTTATACTTTTTCCTTGATGTAAAATTTTACTTAATGTATGTCGAGTTGAGGAACGTGAGGTTCTTATGACAGGTAATGTGTGTGAATATTTGGATGCGATAAATTGCTTTTAGTGCACACAAATGTGGTCTGATATGTGATGGCTTAGGAGCAGTGTTGTGGCACTTAAAATACAAATAAATTTGAATTCGATAAGTATGCACTGTGTACAAGTTTGTGATGTAAATTGACGAATATGAATAGAGATAATGTGCACTAAAATAGTAATTAAATTTGAGTAATTGTGGATATTTTAGCCTTGTGATCTCTTGAAAACGTTTGATATAGTTGGCATGCGATAGGATTGTGAGTACTCACTTTTGTGTTTTGTGATTTGGGCATTGAAGCCCTGGAACAGGTTGGAGAGATAAGGGAATGTCGAGCTAAGCTCCATTCATTGGGACATGTTGGTGTGTTGGAGAGTGTTTGGCATTATGCTGCACTTATGGGACATGTTAGACTCTTTGATTCATTGGTGTGATGGAGATCCGTGTATCCAATATGTGGTGATAGAGTCCACTTTTACGTTTCATAATCTCAAGTTGTCAAATTATCATTAAATGATTTATGTATGAAATATGGCGTATATATGTGCATGTGAGTACTTAAGCTAAACATGTGAGATAATGTAGCATGAATATGATATTTTAACTTAATGAAAATATGAATACGAATGTGTTGTAGTATGTTTTTGCTTAACATATGATAGTGTGTATGCTTGTGGTAATTTGCAACATTCACTGAGCTTGTTTAAGCTCAAACACTCCACACCAAAATTTTGTAGATAAGTAGCACTTTCGATGTGAGTGGCACGGCCAAGGAAGTGATCTTAGCAAGAAAATAAATTTTCGAGTAGGTTGTTTTATAATTTTTGAACACTTTGAATAAAAGCATTGTGGGATAGAGTTATGGCTCTAGTTGTTATCATCGTTTTAATTATCACAATTCTGGTATTGGACTTATGGGATGTGGATGTTATTTCGGACTTCGTTTATGGTTAATTTGATGTTTGAAATTAAGGTTGATAATGCATGTTAGATGTTCTTATTTAAATGTATAGACGTGGCATGATTAATGTTTAAAGGATGTTAATAAGTTCAGATAAATTGGACTATATTTTTGTGTTGAGTAAAACATTGAGTTAAGCATGAAGAATACTTTATTTTGTGAAATTTTTGGCATTTTGGGGTATCGATACCATGAGGTTGAGACGTTTTTAAAAATTGGCAGTAACCCAATTTGGTATCGATACCCAATCACGAGTATCGATGCTGGTAATTGAAATATCGATACTCTGGCCAAAGTATCGATAAAATGGTTTGAAACAAAATTCATTAGAGAGCTAAAAAGGTACCAATTTTTACATCAGTATCGATACCTAATTTACTAAATATCAATACCTACTATTTTGTATTGATACCTACGTTGTTTTCTTTGGAACTTTAAAAAAAATGGACCTTAATTACGGATTAAACTGTTTCTAGTGTTGTATAATGGTTTAATTAGACATGAACACCCCTGTTGATGATTGAAAGTAGTAGTTGTTGCTCTTATTTGAAGCTATGTGTGCATGTGTATAAGTTCCAATAATGGTTATAGCATCCTATTACTCAGGTCCGGGTGAGGGGTGTTACAATCCAATTATAACGAGCTTTAGATAAAATTATTATATTCCAACGGTCATATATTTTTCTTAAATAATTCCACAATTTAAGTGGATATTTGATAGTCAAATATTATGCTTTCAACCTTCCATGGGAATGGTGACAAAGGAAGATCGCAGTTAGTTCAATTTAATAATAAAAGTGACAAATATAATTCAATAACTCAAATCTTCACTATCCTTTTCAAAATAAAGATAGGCAGTGGCGAATCCAAAAATGTGACTTAGTGGGCAAACTTTATTAGCATTCTCGACTACATTTTTTTTACTATTAATTTGGTTTTTTTTTTTTAGGTTTGGAGGGCAAAATTTAAAATTTTAGGGAGTTTAATGTGATAAAGTTCATCTTAAAGGGGGTGCTATGTAAATTTCTAAAAAGCGAGGGCGGTGGCTTTCACCTGCCCCCTTGTAGAGGTGTTCATGGTTCGGGCTGAGTTCGGGTCGGGCCTAACATGATATTAACATACTTTATGTTTGCCCAAACCCGGCCCAACCCAAAATATAGGCCTAAAATTTTGCCAAAACTCGTCCATATTTGCAAAAGATTAACTCAAGCCAATTTTAGGCCTGCCCATATTATTTTTTAAACTTTTTAAAAAAAAATATTTATTTTATTTTATTTTAATATTTAATAATTTTATACATTTTTTATTTATTGAAATTTTGATAGTCATCTTAACACTATTTTAATGTTTACATTAGAGTAGTATTATATATTTAGTATAGGTTTATTTTTTTAATGTGTTCTAAATTACATAATATATAAAAATAACATAATATAAAGTATTATAAACTTAAAAATGGGTCGGGCCTTGAAGGTTAAAGCCCAAGCCCGACCCATATTTCAAACGGGCCTAATTTTTTTCCCAAGCTCATTTTTTGGGCCTAAGATTTTTACCCAAACCCTCTCAAATTTCGAGTGGGCCTTTGAGCCTAGACGGGTAGCCCAACCCATGAATAGGTCTACCCACTTGTATCCGCCAAAGAAGATATGTATCAAGTATCATGCATAATATAATTCAATAACTGAATCTTTCTGTATCAAAAGAGGTAGATATTCATAGTAAGAGTGATTCTTACTAAATATAATTTTTTCCTCATTCACAATCTCAATATGAGATACATTATTGTGAATATATTTTAAAACTAATCCATTAACCATCACAAATTTTATTCTTACTGCATTAAACATCATAAATTTTATTTTTTCATATTAGTTCTTCTAAAGCTTTCAACTAATTTTTTACTATCAAATATTGCATTAATATTAGTTTGTTTCAATATTGAGACTGGCTAGAACATAATGCATTAATTATCACAAATTTTGTTCCTTCAAATACTGATATATTAACTCTTCTAGAACTTTAAATTAATTTTGTACAATCAAAGATTCGTTTGTTTTATTACCAAACAAGAAAAATGTTTTTATCCCAAAGGATAACATGCTCTGTTGATTGTCGACAACACATACATGTTTAATTTCATTTGAGGAATATTAATAGAGTTGCGCAAAATATATGAGCATATGACAGACATGTGACCAATGATTTTTCATATCACATTGATAACATAAATTATATCTACTATTTGAATAGTTACCTTGAGAACTCTCATTGTTCTCTTGTTTATTACTATAGTTTCACTTCTAATGGTTTATTATTATGCCACTTATTATATTCATGATTATATCCTTCAATTATTTTTTTATGCTTGCATCTATTTCGAGGAATGCAAAAGATCTAGTAGGGTGGACTTCTAAATGTTCAATATATTATTTAATTAAAAAGAATCAATATCACAAATATATGTATAATTTCTCAGTGCTTTATCAAGAAGCACCTACTTCAAACTATTTCAATTAATTGAAATCTCTTTAATTTAGTAACTCCAAAATTTTTGTTGTAGGTAGAAAACCAATTTAGGGACAAAATAGTGGCTCACAATACATATATATAAATATCACTTTGATAATATCAATTTTTTAACATCAGAAAAATTAGCCAATAAGATCAGTCAAAGAGGATCATAATTGTTTTATTCATTAATAGAACACAAAAAAAATATCACTTAATAATTTCAGTATATACCGCAATTGAAAAAATGGTCGAAATATAAAAGTTTCTTACCAAATCTGAATTTTACTTGTGCTTATAAAAGGGTAAATCAAATATCAAGAATAAGAATCAAGATCCATTCTGAGGCCGAATCTTTCAATATCCTTAACAACATAGAAATAAAACAAGTTAATTAAATCAATAATAATTAATCATGGAATAATAATAATAATCCCAATATAAAACCTTAAATAAACATTTCATGCAAATCCCCGCATCTTGTGTTTAGGCTCGAATGAATAAATATCAGAAGTTACGGGTTCGAATCCTTGTTCCAATGGTTGTCTTCCTTTTCTTCTCTCAAGCATTGATTATGTTGTATATTTCTTTATGCATTTAGATAATAATATCTTGAGGGAGAAGAATGGTCGAAGTTAGTACCTCCCTCATAGGAGGCATAGGTTGAAGCTAATGTGTTGGTGTTGTTTTGTTTTTTTTTTTTTTCCTTCATTTGAATCCCATATTGAGATTTATTTTCTTCTTGTAGAAGATGTATAAAAATTAGATTTGCTTTCTGGTTAAGGAAAGATGGAAGAGATGTAGAACATAGGTTTGATTCCCCATTGGATTTATATTGTTTTCTTGAAATACAATTGATTGATTTTATTGATATTTTTGCGTGCAGGATGTAAAAGGTTAATGCAGTTGAGCGATTATGGGTTTTAGAAAAAACAAAAGGGACATTGGTTCAAAAAAAGTTTCGTTTTTCTTTTAGATTTTCAATTTTTTTTTCTTTTGTTTTCAAAAAGAAATTTAAGAAAAAAATAAGAAAATTTTGAAAAATAAAAATAAAAATTGAGTATGAAATAAATAATAAAGGTAACAAAAGAAAAATTGTAACATCCCAAACCCGGTTTAAACGTTATGACCAGATCTTGAAGGTTACATTAACTTCACGAAAATTTAGATTGTCACTTTCTGAAACTTTCTCCCTTTTTTTTCTGTAAAAGTAAATTTTGAAATACTCGTTTTCACTTAATAATTGCAAAAATAAACCATTATACAAAAAGGGTTTCTTAAAAACATTTGTTCTTTACTAATGAGTTGAAATAATAGACATGCTATTAACTCGCTTATTTTTCATAAAATTAAATTGCTCATTTTTTTTTAACAACGGAATTTTTTTTTAATTTTTTTAATTTTGAAAATTGAACATTTATTCTAATTAACAAAAATCATACAGAATATTTAAACTAATTAACTAAAAACTCAACAAAACCCAAAACCAAAATAAAAGTCTAAAAATTAGTCTGACTGTCCAAAAGTCCATAAATTTTAATTAATAATTATTTAATACAATTTTAGGCAAGAAAACCAATCCGAGCTCCCGAACATCGCCCAATCCTAAGTCTGTGGGTTACCTAAAAAATTAAGCAAATGTGATGAGCTAAAAAGCTCAGTGTATACCTTGGCCCACAAACAAAAATCATATACAGAATTATGCACATATAAGAACTAACAAATCAAATCTTATAACATTCTTAGCATAACAAAGTTATACAGAATAATTTTAACCCCCATCCACTACACACCAACTCCATCCATCCAACCAACCACACCAATTAGGGCTACTAGAACCCATCCATCCATCACACCAAGTTGTGGTTGTATGTCACTCAAATGATATGCAGTTGTGCTGCCAGATATATTGCAGAAATACCGCCAGAATCAGACTTCCTCCATCACATAACCATATCTCATCCCAATGCATATGCAAAGACATACCTCATGTTAATATATAACCATAACAAGTCAGAATTATGCCATATATACGTAAGAGATAACAAAACAAAACAAAAGCACACTAAGTAGCTTACTCAGAGCTTTCCTAATCAGAATCATACTTAAGCTGATATACATACACATAAGTTTAAGGATTACATGACCTAGCATGCATACAGAATATTTAGAAATAATTTTATTTACATATCAGAGTCCTTAACTTAACAAACCTCTTTCATTAGGCCTGAAAATGGCCCAATTTAATAGTGCAAAAAGGCCACACACCCTACTTGCCTAGATCGTGTGGCTCACACGCTTTACTTGAACAGATCATGTGGCTCACACAGCCGAGCACACGACCATATGGCGTCGATTGCCACCTTTGGTTTTTCATGAATTTTTCAGTTTCCCATGAATTTTTCAAAGTTTTTTCGGGTTAAAACACACACCTAATTGCTAACGGAAGATTGGCACTACCACAACAAACCGAGTTCTGCATATGAAAACAAAACCAAACCCGAATCTAGACAAAGGACACTTGTTTACTAAACAAAACCAGCCCCTAATCTTGGGCATTTGATCACTTACTTAGAAAAACAACGGTCCTACAATACCTAATTCACCAAAGGAAAGTTGTGTGTCTCATGATCTTCTCCTAACAGAACCAAAACAACCCTCTATAAAAAGAAAACAGATTACAGTTGAAAAAATAAAATAAAATAAAATATGATACTATACTAAAACTATGAAGCACGCACGACTAGAAACAAGAACAGAGAATTAGCAATGACACTAAGAAGAAACAAGGTTTGGTCGGCTAAAGAGAAAGTAACCAAAAGATTGCCCATGAAAATATGGGAAACCAAAAGGAAAAGGAAAAAGAAATGGAAAGAAAGAAGAAGACAAGTAAGAGAGGAAGATTATTCATCAACAAAAGTGGAAAAACAAAGAAAAGAAAGAAAGTGGGAGAAGTGGGGAGTTCGACGGCAGAAAGGAGAGAAATTTTAGGGATATTTTCCATTTTTTTTTTAAAATAAAAATATTAAGTACTCCAAATCTTATCAAATCTGGCTAGTTGTTATCCTAACAAGCTGCTAAGAGTTCGAATTTGACCAACATTCTGATGCTTTGGGAGGCACAGCAAGAGGGAAACAAAAATTAATTCTGTTTTGGGTACTACGGGATTCAAACTTGGGACCTATGGGTAAGCTAAAGCCTTACCACTGAACCAGCAGGCTAATTCTTGCTAACAACTTACGAAAAACTAAAGATAACCTTAACGTGACAAGCTAGGTGTAGGAATAAAAATACTGAAAATTTAATGAAAAGGAATCGAACATAAAACCTTAGGCACACATCAATAACACTTAACCATTAGAACAGATTAATTTACTTTACACAAATAATTACCATGAAATTAAAGAATTTTGGGGCGTTACAAAAAAAAAAAAGAACAAAAGAAAATAAGGAATAAGAGAATAAAATTTTATTTATCAAGATCTTTACAATAGATAAAAATTAATTATAAAATAAATAAATCGATGTTGAAGGTGTTGATGCAAGGAATGATTGTGTGTGTTGTGGTGCTTGTGTAAGATAAACTAGAGCTGAAGGTGTTGATGCAAAGATTGATTGTGCGTGTTGTGGTGCTTATGTAAAATAAATAGAGTTAGCACCAAAAATATATGAACCATACTGACCGGGAGGTTGCACAGCAATCGAGTCCTCCTATGGATCTGGAGTAGATGTTGATCCCCCTGTGACATCTTCTCTCGACATAGGATTGATGGGCCCTCATCTTGGCCTTCTACGCCGATATTTCCTACTCCTTTCTGAAGCCGACAGTAGATACAGCTTGTCGTATGCCTGAACCAAACCATGTAATCCGGAGATATCCCCAACTCCGGTGTGAGAAATAGTTCACGCGTTGGCAAGTAATCGTACCTACACTACCAAATCCAGATATACTTCTTGTGAAATGTTGGCCAATCTTCCTCAAGTCTCTCCCGCAAGTCGATCTTGTACAGGTCATCGAGCTCTTGGGGTGACGGCGAAATACATTGCGTACACCCAAACTGTCGCGTCACTCGGTCAGATTCGTGCATCTCGACCGTTGCAAAAATGATTAATGGCACTTTGACGTGCCAGATGTTGCGATTGGCCAAAAATTTGGTCGGGACAAATTCTTAAATCGTCGGATCCGCATATGGAATCCATACAAACTACAATATGAATTTATAAATTTTAGCACATGCCTAATATTTAATTTCAAATACAAGAATCAAAAACCAATAACTTTGAAATTCATAAACTAACCTCCTCTTCCATTTGTTGATCTAAAGTTAGTCGGATATCCTCGAGCTCGGTCGGTATATCGTTGTGTCTCCTAGGGTTGTTCCACTTATTCAAATAATATGTTATTTCAAAATTATAACAATGAAAAATAAAAAGATAATGGTATTATCAAATGAATTTTACCATATTACAAGTGAAGATTTGTAAGGGAGTTCCACTCGAGGGCGTAAAAATTGTAGTCGATATCATGCCCACGATTGAAGCAGGAGCATGCAACTGCTGATTTTAGTTTTTTCTAGTTCCATCGCTCGACACAGTTCTCAGTATAATGTCGTCAGCATCGCTGATCCCCAATTAAGTTGTTTTGCTTCTTTCAAGTTGGCTAGTAATAGTAGTCACCTTAAATGTACCAGATTTCAAGATTTATCTGGCATAAGTAGACCCCTGATCAATGTAACACCCCAAACCCGGCCCATGCGTTACGACCGGATCCGGTATGTCACATAAAGAAAATGTATAAAGAACTTGTGATTGTACTAAAGATTGATGTTAATTTGTTATAGTTAAGAAAACAGTTTTGGTTTAAAAATACTACAGATTTCAAGAGGTTGTTTTGATGAATCGAGATTCGAACTAGTGAACTTTAAAAACCGTGACTTTTGAAAATGACGTTAATAATTTGAAAGAGAAACCGAGTTAAATTATTTACGCATATTTATTATGAAAAACATTAAATAAATTTTTAGAAAACCATTATTTATGATTTTAGAAAACCCCCTTTAAAATAAATCATAGAAGGTAATAAGAACATCAAACATAAAACAAAAATAAAAATCCCAGAGGCCTTATTACAACTTTAAACCCAACATAGTAAAAGTAACGTAAATAAAGCGGAAAAGTAATTTACTAAAGTTCAAATTATTATTCCAAAAGTATGGCCTCCACCAAGTCATCCATGGCCCCAAGTCCTCGTCACTAAGCATTACCTGCAAGGATTAAGAAAAAGGGGTGAGTTACTAGAACTCAGTGCATTTTCCCCACTGTCATTCATCGGGCCTAACCTCGCTTAGCATACTCCTGGGCCTAAGCCCATTTACATAGTAATAATTAAAATGAAGTAAATGTATGCAACCCAACCCATCCATCCATCACACCCCCAACCAGCCAATCACACCTGTGGGGATCAAGTCAACCCACCCCGCCACTCACACCAATTTACAATCAGTCATATTTATATAATATTTTTGTGGTCAAGCCACCAAATCATATTTAAGCACAATAATAAACAAATTGTGGCAATGCCACCAAAGCACCGCTCTCCATACAATTTTTCCCAACCCATGCAATATGTAAGAATGCCACATACATAATATAATAAAATATCTACAAACATATAACAACCATTAATCTAGTGAATTATTACAGTGAATCGGCCCATTATAGCACTTTGGTAATTCGGCCCACTAAGGCATTCTAGCAAATCGGTCCGTTAGGTCATTTTGGTAAATCGGCTCATAGGGGCATTTTGGTAAATTAACCCATAGGGGCATTTTGGTAAATCAGCCCATAGGGGCATTTTCGTAATTTAACAAATTAATATCGGTTTTGACAGATTTTAGATATCATGTTGTTTAAGCCAATTACTCGATTCATGCTATATTACGGTTATTAGACTTGTAAATAACAACGATCTATTCTTCCAACATAATAGTGAATCACGAATTTACGGAATTTCGGAGTGGGATTACACACCTGATTACGGTAAGAACTAAACATTCTTGATCGTCGGCACCTATGTCACCATAACACTCGATTAACTAACAAAAGAGTTTCTTAATCCAAATCTAAATCAGACAATCTAAGAAAATGCTTACCCTTAGTATCGTGAACGACCACGATTTGCCTATTCTCACCGGATGATGGTCCACAACCCGGTGGAAAATCCCAAACTGCCGATACCGCCCTACGTTTGAACTTGGGAGTAGAGATTGCAAGTCCACTCCCTATTTGCCCTCCTATCGGTTTTCTTTTAATAACGCTACCACTCGCCTCCATTGAAAAAGAGTCTTGGTCAGTATAATACTACTATGAGAGAGAGTAGTTATCTAAGGGGAGGTTTCGGCTTACCACCACTTCCGAAGGATCAACAAGTAGAGAAAAACGAGTGGTTTAGTCCCTAAAATAATCGATTAGTTACACTTTCGATTTGATTCATCAAAACAACCTCTTGAAATCTGTAGTATTTTTAAACCAAAACTGTTTTCTTAACTATAACAAATTAACGTCAATCTTTAGTACAATCACAAGTTCTTTATACGTTTTCTTTATGTGACATACCTAATCCGGTCGTAACGCATGGGCCTGGTTTGGGGTGTTACAATCAACTTCAAGATAAATGCGCACATGAATTGTTCTTTTTTAACATCATTTGTGAAAGCTTTAATATTTTGGAAGTTGCCCTCTAACCATCCCATCTCAACCCGACTACCCCTAAACTTGTTCAGAACCTTCCCTAGTAGTTGCTCGCATGTTGCACTCCAATCAACACTAATCACTGGCCCCATAATGACTTCCCCATCAACCGGTAGACCAAGTTGTAAACTAACGTCCTCGAGTGTAGTTGTATACTCACCGCAGGGAAGACGGCATGTGTGTGTCTCCGGTCTCCATCTTTCAACCAAAGCACTGAGAAGTGGGGGATCCAATTTAGTCCCTCGAGCATGCAAGTCACGCATAAAAATCCCGCATCTCGTAAGTATCCATAAATGACATCCGATGCACCTTCGCTTAAATTATTTATGTATGTCTCCAAAATCTGATCTTCGGGCTGAGTATATAAATATAAAAAATTAATAATGTTAACAACATAACAGGTAACTATTTAAAATTAAATAACTTAATAATATTTTCTTACCATTTGTAATTGAACGCCAGAGATATGCTTGTCATCCAAATGAATAAGCTGATTTGTCATTTTAGAAATTATAATGAATAAAATAAATTCGAAGAGAATAAAATTTAGAAAAAGAATTAAAAAATAATTGAGGATTGAGGATTGAGGATTAAGAATTGATGATTGAAAATTGAGTATTGAGTTTTGAATTGAAAAGAATGAAGTTTGGAGGGGTTTATATACGAAACTTTATGGCTGTTGGAGCCCTTGTAGCCGTTGAAAATGTTACCGTTGAAAGAAAAACACGCCCTACATGACTCATTTTCATTGATGTGGCAGTGAAAATGCACCCTACAGGACACATTTTGAAACTTTTTTTTGTTGGTTCTGAGTTTTATTTTGTGAAACAACTATATATATATATATATATTAAGGAATGAAGGGTTAACTTTAAAGTTGGCACATTTAATTTGAGATTCTTAATTTTATTTCTCACGTTTCCAAGGTAAAATCAAATAACCGTGAATTTGAGATTGAGAGAAATGAAGTTTGTGGTATTGGATGAGACTTGCTGGCTAATATCTTCACAATATAATCGCTGTATGATCGTTGTTGAAACTGCTATGGCTTAGGAATCAAACCATAATATTTGAAACTGCGATGGTGTTGGAAGAATTGAGAAGAAACAGTGACAGTGATAGATGAAAAATTAATTAATTAGTTAAGACTTTTTATTTTTAAATAAAAAAGAAAAGAAAATTCAAAAAATAAATTAAATATTTTTTAATACATGCAATATGATTGGTCCTTTAATACATGTGGCATGATCTAATTGGATGTGATGAAAAAATTAATGGTTTTAATCAAGTACCTAAAAAAATATCAAGTTGGTTAATAGATTTCAAGTTTAGGTATCAGTTAGATAAAAAATATATATAGATACTAAGTAAATACAAGCTATTAGGTTTAGGTACCTCCGTCTATATTAACCCTTTATATTATTTCATTAAATTTTAATTAAGGGTCTGTTTGGATAGCACAAAATAATTGAATTAAAATGTAATTATTAGGATAGTAATTACTCTCTTTTGTAATTATAAGAAATTGTAATTTCCTAGATGTGTTTGGTTAACAGAGAGTAATTACATCGTAATTTTCTATGTCATGTTTAGTAGTACAAATTGTAATTACATAGTTACATAGATTTCATTTAAAAAATATTAATTACTATAAAAATTTATTAGTATGATAAAAATAATTTATAAACAAGTAACAAAAATTAAAATAAAATAATCATATGCATTGTGTTAGTCTAAAAATGTAATTGATAATACGATTACTAAAAAAATAACAAGAAAAATAATCATATACAATGTTTGGAGACTTAGGTTCATGGAATTCTGGTTACTCGGTCAAAGGTAAGGCTTTTGAAGGTTTTAGGTTGAACATATCATTATAGTTTCGTCAGTAACACTGATTTTGGGCAATGGAATATCGATTTTTAGGTTCTGGAGTGTTCGTGGTTGCATTAGCATCGAATCGATACCAGGTGTGTACCCGAAAATGCAAAAAACGGGGTTTCAAAGAAAGCCAAAAACCCCACTGTCGACGCCACACGGGCATGTGGTCGCTCGTTTGGTGTGCCGTGTGCCCTAACACAGGCGTGTGATCGACGAGGCCAGGCCGTGCGCGCAAGACACAGCCCTGTGATGGCCAGGTAGGCCGTGTGATGGCTAGGTAGGCCATGTGCGACACACGAGCTAGACTGATTTGGGTCTTGTGGGCCACACGATTGTGTGGGCCCACACGGGTAGTCCACACGGGCGTGTGGGAATTTGGGCCAGGCCGTGTGATCCACACGGGCCAAGGTCAATCTGGGCGTGTGGGCCACACAGGCGTGTGGGCCCACACAGGCAGGCCACATGGGCGTGTGAGCCCATTTAACTGAAATGTGTTCTAAGGTTGCACGGGTCGCCCAAGTCGACTGTGAACCTACTGTAGGGTCAGTAAGCACTACTTAGACCCTTAAATGCGTGAACTATATGTATGATGTATGTACTGAGCATGATGATTATATGAATGAATATTGAACTGTATGTTTAACTGATAATCATGTATTAGCATGTCATGTAACACCCCCACGCCATTCTGCCAGCGCATTTTTTATGATATAAATCCGCCACATATTCTTTTAAGCCCTCCTTCCTTAGTTCCTTCCTTTTAAACGCCAAAACCAAAAATAAAACCCAGGTGCTTTCCATGCTATTCGAACTTGAGTCCCTTGCCAAGACCCATAAGTGGCGCCCCAAGCCACTCCACCAAGCTGACTTTCTTGTCCGAAACCCTCACCAATTATTTATAAGACCTTCTTCTCGGTCCTCTTTCTTCTAACGCAAAAGCCCAAAATAAAAACTTCTTGCTTCCTTCATGTCTCGAACCCGAGACCTCATACCAAGGCCCTTAAGCCACGCCCCTTGCCACTTCATCGAACCTAACTTTCGTGTCACAAACCTCCTTTATTTAATTATAAGGCCTTCCTACTTAAGCCCATCACCGCATATATAGAAAATAAAATGCAAAACGCTTGCTCCACCCACTCAAATCGCGACTGCGCCCATTCTCTCCTCCAACTCTTAAGGGCGCTAGGTTACCACTTTGCTACCGCTTTATTTCGTGACATGTTTCTCCCAAATTTCAAATTTACCCCTATCTCCTAGCTTCCTCATTTAAGATACTTAAAAAGAAATTTTTAGTTCCAAGTCCGACTGCTCTGGGTTAGCTCTAGGCCCTAGAACATGCTTAATACTTCTAGAATTTAATTCTTCAAGCACACATATGGGAAAATATTTAAATTACAAATAACCCCTAATTCAGGGTGTTACAATTCTACCCCCCTTAAAATAATTTCGTCCTCGAAATTACTTACTATCGTCCAATCATGCATCCTTAACCCATCACACTATGCTACTGCTCGTATTATTCGATCTTAAAGAACTATCGTACTTTCTAGAAACATTCCCTACGTTCATAATCCAAGTTCCATACACTTTACTAGCAACATAGGAATGAACTAACGTAACCACAACCAAGACAAATGAGGGTATTCCGAAAATAAGAAACTTACTCGTTGTCATGTCTGGCACATCTTCCTCCTCGCGACGACCAACCGCATAAACCAACCTTGGTTGCCTCGCCTCTGCACCTTCAAAGACTCGCCACGCCCGCTACCATTATCATTACCTCTAGTCGCACCTCGACCCTCCGTGGTGGTCCTTCATTTCTAACCCGAGCACGGTTCGACCCTCTGGTTGATTCTTAGCTAACTTCTGAGGACAATCCCTTACACGGTGATCGAATGATCCACACTCAAAGCACCCTCGATTACCACTCCAACACTCTCCCTTGTGAGGCTTGCCACACCGAGCACATTGTGGCGGCCATTGGGTGCGGCGGCAAGCGAAGCCCTAGCAGCTTGATCGACCCATCAAACCTCGTCCTCTTCTCGTTCATTACCCGAGAACCTTGAAGGTTCCGAGCTCCTCTTATTCCAATTCCGTTCTTGGTTCCGCTTTAACAAACTGTCTTACTCCTCAAAGAACTTTAGACTTCTCCACAAGAACAAAAAACTCGTTCTGTTGTGGAGCTATCATCATCCTCGCCTCATCTCTCACCCATCCTCGAATCTAACACAGCGTTCATGCTCGGTACCCACAATACCACGAGCATACCTACTCAACCGAAGGAATTCGGCCTCATACTCCGCCATCGTCTTATTGCCTTGAACCAGTTCAAGAAAGCCTTCGCTATGCATCTACGTAGCTAGTTCCGATGTACTTCTTTTGATAGGCATCCTTGAAAATTCCTGTGTGAGATTTTCTCTCGCCACCGCTCCATCCCTTACAAAGTGAGCCATCACCGATATGACTCATCCCAAGCAAAGAAATTACACCCTTCAATTTCTCCTCACCAAAATCTATGTCATCCATGATTCTTTCAGCTTGCTTCCAACCAAGACTCACCAGACTGGGTGCCACTCCGGAAACTCCCTAAATACTTCGCCCGTTGGCCCGAGTCGTTCAACCACAGATTTACGGGCCCTCCTGCACCGCGCCAAATTTCAAAAGAACTCGTTCCAACACCCGTAATACAGCTTGAGATACGAAACCATTACCACCCGTCTGATCTTGAAATTCAGTTTCCGCCGCCGGCAGATCTGGCATCTCATTTCCGCACCTGTGACTGGACCTTGCTAGCTCCGACAAGGTCATCCTACCCCTTCTACTACTCGCCACGCGGCGGACGCCCACGACCTCTTGAACTCATTCTAACGATTGCGCGCTTATCTACTTAAGAATTTTATGGATTAGTACGTGTTTCACTTTGGTTATCCGCGACGAAATTTTATGAAAAGAGTTTAGTAGAAATTCTTTCGATCAATCAAAGGTTTAAGTCCTCCATCCTAGTTTACACAGAAGAGCACATCCATTCCCTAATATCTTTCATCCTTATTCACTCATCCTGTGGGTAGTTTCGTCTTTTTCCTACAGGGGTGTTTTCGTAATTTCCAAAGTTAGGGTATTATTTATTGTGTTTGGCCTATGACCGAGTCCTCTTGGTTAGGGTGAACCGAAGCTACGCACCAGGTAGGAATCCCGCGAAGAGGAGGTGAGTCACGAGGACTGCTTAAGTACCAAGCTCTTCCGGATCCAATCCTAGACATGCGCACCAAGGTTACCACACCCTAACTCGGCGACTTGATCATAGGTTTGTTTAATTAGGCTTTTAAAGTTTTATGTATTCTGTTGGGGTAGTCTAGTCCTAAAGTTCAAACACCTATCATACTGTCTACATTCCGTACTTCCTACCCTTCTACAGAAAATAAATCATACAGAGGTTAGGAGTACTTACGTGGGCGGATAGGTGCCGGAGACTCGGTGCCATGCTGTTCAAAACCCAAAAATAGTTCAAAAGGCCTACTAAAACATTTTTGGGCCTTGGGCCCCACACCGCTTTGAACTGGCTCATACCAATTTGTAACACCCCACGCCATTCTCGCCACAAGATTTTTATGATATAAATCCGCCACATATTCTTTTAAGCCCTCCTTCCTTAGTTCCTTCCTTTTAAACGCCAAAACCAAAAATAAAACCCAGGTGCTTTCCATGCTATTCGAACTTGAGTCCCTTGCCAAGACCCATAAGTGGCGCCCCAAGCCACTCCACCAAGCTGACTTTCTTGTCCGAAACCCTCACCAATTATTTATAAGACCTTCTTCTCGGTCCTCTTTCTTCTAACGCAAAAGCCCAAAATAAAAACTTCTTGCTTCCTTCATGTCTCGAACCCGAGACCTCATACCAAGGCCCTTAAGCCACGCCCCTTGCCACTTCATCGAACCTAACTTTCGTGTCACAAACCTCCTTTATTTAATTATAAGGCCTTCCTACTTAAGCCCATCAC
Organism: Gossypium sturtianum; assembly: GCA_025698515.1. Taxonomy (NCBI): domain Eukaryota; kingdom Viridiplantae; phylum Streptophyta; class Magnoliopsida; order Malvales; family Malvaceae; genus Gossypium; species Gossypium sturtianum. The sequence goes on from CM046954.1 coordinate 105,578,511, forward strand.
CGCATATATAGAAAATAAAATGCAAAACGCTGCTCCAGCCACTCGAAACTGCGACCTGCGCCCATTCTCTCCTCCAACTCTTAAGGGCGCTAGGTTACCACTTTGCTACTGCCTTATTTCGTGACATGTTTCTCCCAAATTTCAAATTTACCCCCTATCTCCTAGCTTCCTCATTTAAGATACTTAAAAGAAATTTTTAGTTCCAAGTCCGACTGCCTGGGGTTAGCTCTAGGCCCTAGAACATGCTTAATACTTCTAGAATTTAATTCTTCAAGCACACATATGGGAAAATATTTAAATTACAAATAACCCCTAATTCAGGGTGTTACATGTCATATACTATATGTTGCATTGCATTGGGTTGGGATGTTGATATTTGGAGGAAGTGTACTGAAAGGCTCTTAAGCCTATAATCTGGCAGCTCAGCTGCAAGTTACTAATTATGTGCCGCATTCGGTACTACTTAGAGTGTAGGGATGGGTGGGTGTTTTAAACCCCACATGGAGTGTAGGGACGGACGGAGATGGTGTGTAGAGGCTGGTTGGGTAGGATTCTGTTACTAATAAATGTATATCTGATACTATTACTGTGACGGGCTTAGGCCCTAATGCATATCTCATTCTCGAAATCAAATAGGGCTAAGGCCCGAATCACATCGAAATCGAAATAGGCTTAGCCCAGACTACATTTGACTGTTTGTTGTGACTGACTGTATACATGTGATTTGTGGGGATTACACACTGAGTTTACATAAACTCACCCCTTTTTGTTTTATCTGCACAGGTAATCCCCAAAATTAGACGGATCGATGCGGTGGAGGACTCTATGGTGACCACACAGTTATTGGGCTGATTTAATTTTTATTATTTTGGGAGTATTTTGTTTTAAATTGGACTTTTGGACTATTTGCTTTCGTTTTGTTTTATTTTACTGTTTTCTTGAACTTTTGAACTGCAACAAAAACTCGATTTTAATAAACACAACATTTTCTTAAACGCGAACAATTTTCTCTAAATAATACGTTTTAAAAAGCTTCCGCTACAGAATATGTTTTTAAATGAATAAAAATTAACGAGGAATTTATTTTTGAAATTAACGAGTGGTAAATAGATGCTAATAAACGGTAACGGCTTTAACTGGATAAATTCGATTTCAAATCCCATTCCATGTGACATCGACAGATTCGGCCATAACGTCTAGGCTGGGTTTGGGGTGTTACAGGATTAGATTGTGTTTTGATGCAGTAAGGCAAAGTATAGCCTGTGCTCTCAGACAGTTAAAAACCACATGGAAAGAATTACCCGATACATGATCTAGAATTGACAGTTATTGATTTTGTGTTGAAATCTGATAACATTACTTGTTTGGTGAAAAATGTCATATATTCACCAATTACAAAAGTTGAAGTATCTGATGTTTCTAAAAGATTTGGCTTTGAGATAACGTATATGGTTTGAAATGTTGAAAGATTGTGATTTGATAATTGAATATCACTCGGAAAGAGCGAATGTGGTTACAAATTTTCTGAGTAGCAAAACTCTATATATTTTGCAAGCCATGGATATCGATTTTGATTGTCTGATAATAGCTCAATTTTAACTGAGTATGGAGCTAAACCGATGTTTCTACAACAGATTAATGAAACCCAGAAAAGTGATAATGAGTTGTAGGTTAAATGAATACAGTGTGAAATAATTTCTGATTCAGAATTTCAGAGTAGAACTGATAAATGCCTATTATTTAGAAACAAAGTTTGTGTACTGAAGAATTTAGAATTTATACAAAAAATTTTACATGAATGATCACAGTGGTACTATGTCTTTTTATCTGGGGAATGATGAAATGCATAATGATCTGAAAAAGATGTATTAATAGCTCGGAACGAAATGTGGTATTTCTGAATCTATATTTAAATGCTGGATGTATCAGCAAAATAGAGATGATACTTTCAAGATGGTTATAGACAGTGAAAATACCGAAATGGAAATGGGACAAAGTTACTATGATTTTATATCAGGATTTTCCCCTGACCATGAAAAAGATGATACGAATTGAGTAATTGTCGATTGTTCGACGAAGCCTGCACATCTTATCCTGATATGAATGGGTTTCTCACTCAATAGATTGCCCGAATTATCTATTTTTGGAGATTATCAGATTATATGATGTGCTAGCTTCGGTTATTTCTGATAGAGATCTACAGTTTATATTCCAATTCTGAAACAAGTTATAAGAAACTCTGGGTATACGGTTGCACATTTTAGTACCATATTTCATTTTCAGACGGATGATCAATCTGAACATATGATTCAGATTTTGGAAGGTATGCTTCAATATTGTGAACTTGAATTCAAAGGTAATTGAAAAGGAAATATTTGCTTGTTATAACAGTTAACAGTCAAGTATAAAATTTTACCGTATGAGGTTTTATATGGTCACAAGTGTAAAACTTTGGTGTTTTGGACTAAATTCAGTGAGAAAAGATACATGTAGTTGGTTTAATTCTTTGAAACCTAAGAAAGGTGAAAGTGATCTGAGACAGTTTAAAAGCAGAATTTGATCGTTAGAGATCTGATATGGATCTAAAATGAAAAAGACTGAGTTTCAGATTGGTGATAAAATATTTTGAAAGTTTCGCCATGGAAGAAAGTTCCTCGGTTTGGCCGTAAAGGCAAATTAAGTCCGTGATTTATTGGGTCAAGCGAGATTATTGAAAAGAACTGGACCTATTGCGTATTGACTGATACTATTATCAGATTTCTATAGAATTCACAATGTTTTATGAGTATATGTGTTATGACAGTATCGATCAGACCCATCATCTGTTATTTCTTTGATAAATGTTAAATTTAGCCTGATACTATTTACAGTAAGAGATTAACTTAATTTCTGGTACTTGGAAAGAAAAGCTGAAAAATATAAAGGTAGCTTTAGTAAAAGTTTCTGACAGTGAAATGATATAGAATAGCTACCTAGGAACTGGAGGAAACTATGAGAGAGTAATGTCTGAATCTCCTTACTGGTAAAATTTTCGAGGACGAAAATTTCTTAAGGGGGGAGAGTTGTAACAGCCCACTTTCGGTGAAATCGGAACAGTGGTCTCGGGACCACAAATCCGAGCCAAAAAATAAAATTTATTTTTATTTTATTATATGATCCATATTATACTAGAAATGTCGTGTGAAAATTTTGATAAGAAATTTTTACCGATTATGTGCTTAATTACGAGAAGGACTAAATCGCATAAAATGCGAAAGTTGAATTCTAGTAGCTATAAGGATCAAATAGCTATGGAATTCAAAACTAGAGGTCCTTATATGGTAATTAGACCATTAAAAAAAGTATGTAGATTTTTCTTGGTGGCTCATCCATGGAAATATAGAAAAAAGGCAAGGACTAAATTGGAAATAGCAAAATACTTATTAATTAAAAAGATGATAAAAGTTGCCATCTTATTTTATGTCATCTTCTTCCCCAAAAAAAACATGGAAACCCTAGGAGAAAGAGAAGAGACTTTCATGGCCAAATTGGATACGGATAGACCAAATTCGGAGTTAGAACGAGAAATGAGGAAAATGTCAGATAAGTAGATGTTTGTACACGAACCTTTGTTGAGGTAAGTTTGTGTAACTAAATTATGTTTATTTGCATGTTGTTTTGATGTAATTGTGTAAATTGTATAAATGTCATATATATATATGAAAGGATTACATATTCGATCAAGCCCGATAAATAAAAATGTTCTAATTAATTGATAATGCCCGATAGATGTTAAAAAGGTAAATGATGGAAATGTTGCTTTCATGCTTGGATTAGGTGTGGAATATTATCACATGAATTATGTGGTGTTAAAGATGTATGAAATGATCACATACTGGAAAATGCTTGGAAATGTTAAATCCCGTTTGAATAAATGAAAATCGATGGATAAATGTAATTGCTAGAATGAATGAGGTCCTGCATTTGTTGCAGAATGGATTAGGCTCGAATGAGCAATCCTAAGGACTTCATTACAGAAAGGATTTAGCCCGGATGGGTAATCCTGATATAATTCCTCTCGAGTATACGTTATGGATTGGATTTAGCCCGGACGGGTAATCCAGAATGGACTCTAAAGGGAATTCTTTGTAATTTAAAGGATTTAGCCTGGACTGGTAATCCAACAAAGCCCTTAGAGTATATGTTACAGCTAGAATTTAGCTTGGACTAGTAATTCTGTTGTATTATATGTGGCTCGAGAGTGTATCTAAAAAGGTACTACTGAATATGAATTGACGGATCCTGATTCGTACGCCTCGAGTGTACTACTTATATATCCATCGATATGTCAAATAAATTCAACGGGCAAGGTTCTGACAGGGGCAAGTATAAATCTAAGACAAATTGACATGGAATGGTGTATATGATATGGAAGTATTACATGAAAGAATATTACATGAAATGCAAGAAAATGATGATACATGACAAGTGATATATGAAATATGAGATGATGATGTTTGTACATGGAAACTATTTGTTGAGAATGTTCATTCTTAATTATAGACTTGTACACCTAGAGTGTACTAATCGTGACTTTGATATTTCGAGTAATATGTGTAAAGTTCCGATGCGAAATGATCTGAACTCGAAATGAACTATTGTGAAATTATATTCGAAATAATGAGATGAATTATGTATGTTGAATGAATACATGATGTGGAAAGTATATGTGCTTGGAAACTTGATTATTGTTGAGCCCATACATGTCTTGATGTTACTACGGAATATATGACTAACAAGGGCAATGAGGATGTGTGTAGGGCTTGAGATCAAAGTGGTTGATTATACCTTACTTAGTTACTTCAAATAGGATGAATGGTAAGTTAAGTACCATGTTATACGAACTTACTAAGCATTTTATGCTTACCCCGTTTTATTTTCCCTTATTTTAGAGTAAATCGGAAGCTCGTTGGATTGGAAGCCTGGCGGAGATCACTCACACTATCCATCGGCCCATGTCGGTATAGTATGGTAATTTAATTGCTGTTGTAATGGCATGTTGATAAACCGTAATAGTAACATATTTTATCTCTACATTTAGCATGCTTTTGGATGATTTATCCCTTGAATTATGGAATTTGGTGCTCTTAATCCTTCAATTTCATGTTTTATACTCAGGAGAGCATAGGAGGATGAAAAGAACAGAAAACGGGCTTAAAATGGGCCAAATGGGCCAAAGTAGGAAATCAACACGGCCTGGGCCCAAAGCACACGGCCGTGCCCCTTTAACAGGCTCGAACACGGCCTGAAGTCAATTCACACGAGCGTGCCACACAGGCGTGTCCATGCCGTGACAAAGAGGAATTTCACTCGGATTAGGGTACTTAGAGGCAAAGAAAGCCATTCCAAAAGCCTATATAAACACCCTAAAGGCCAACCTTTAGGGGGCGTCCAGCTAGGCCAAGGAGCCGAGCCAGAGAGGTCGAAATCGTGGGATTTACTTGAAGAAAGCCAGTTGATTCATCTCAAGAAGCCGGAGTCATACTCAAGACGGAGGAACTCTCCTTTAATTCCTTCAAGGGGTTTTAGGGTTTTTCTTATGTTTTGTTTTATCTTTTCTTCTGAGATGTATTCTTTTATAATTATGAACTAAACCCTCAGATACCTGAGGGGGATGAAACCTAAGACGGATCTTGTTATTGTTTTCTGAACTATATGATAAATACTTGATTTGTTCTTAATTATGTGTTCTTAATTCTTGCTTTGATATTTCAGGGTATTGATTCAAGTATTGATGTGCTTAGGCAGTGGAGTAAAAGTCCCTGTCTAAGAGTAGATCTAGCATAGTTAAGCGGAGTTGATCGCAACCCTAGACATAGGATGACGAAAATCTACCGGATTAGGGTCAAACCTAATATGGGAGTCCATAGATCGAGTTAATGCAATTCTAAGGGTTTTAATTAGAAAGAGATTTCAATTAATCAACCTAGGGTTAGACGTTAGTAGCCTCGAGAGAGGTATCAACATAAATTAGGGAATCCTACGGATCAAGTCAAGTGAATAAATCGTCTGGTTCAGAGTTAAATAACAAGTGAAGTCTAGGTGGATTCCTCCTTGGGTATTGTCTTAATCAATTGGTTTTTCCCACAAGTATTTCCCCAATTCATTCTCTTTGTCTTAGCGTCTTTAGCTTAGTAGTTAGTTAATTTTAGATTAAACAATAATTCACTTCAATTCTTAGGCTAAATAATAGAAAGAAAGTTAGTATTAGTATTTTTGGTTCCTTTGGGTTCGACATTCCGGTCTTGCCACTAAACTATACTACTGTTCGATAGGTGCGCTTGCCTCAATCATTGTCACAGTTAGTTTCTAGGCTAGATCATTCATTATAATAAATATTAAGACTTTGACACACGATCAAGTTTTTGATCCCGTTGCCGGGGAACTAAAATATTAAGAACACTTGATTTTTATTACTTTAGCCATTTTATTTATTTACAATTTATTTTTATTTTATTTTAACTTTGCTAATTTTTCTCTTTCTTTGCTTCTGGCAGGTATTTCTAGTTTATGACTAGAAGAAACCCGTCAGGACCCTTGATTTTTGACAGTGAAATAAAACATACAACTCGCAGAAACCAAGAGATGTCACCGAATAATTATCAATGGCAAGACATGAGAACAATGCCTAATAAAGCAAATTTCGGTGTTTTCAACCTTGACGTGGTCACCATGTTATCTAACCGTAGTGCTTTTAAATAAAAATTTGATGGTTGGTATGGCTCTCACGCAGTACATCCGTGTCTACAAAGACGATACAAATGGAGGAGGGGTGAACAACACAGAATATCTATCCTACAACCCTAGCACAGAGAACGAACAAGTCAACTATGTGGGTAACTATTCTAGACCTCAAAATAATCCCTATAGTAACACTTATAATGCAGGTTGGTGGAACCATTCCAATTTCTCGTGGGATGGCCAAGGACACCGGAGACAACAACCCCTCTCAGGCTTTCAACAACCACCTTACCAGCAAGAAAAGAAGCCGAACCTTGAGGAGATGCTAACAAAATTTATCGCAGTGTCAGAAACCCATTTTCAAAACAACGAGACAATGCTCAAAAATCAGCAGGCATTAATTCAAGGGATCGAGATCCAAATAGGTCAGCTTGCTAAGCTGATCTTAGAAAGACCACAAGGTATCTTGCCTAGCAACACCGAAACTAACCCAAGAGAGCAACCACAAGCAATAACTGCTCACGATAGTGAAGGGTTAGATGAACCAAAATTGAAGCAAGAGAATGTGGTAGAGGAAGGTAAGGTTGAGGTAAGCCATGATAAACCAAAACTGGTAATTATAGAGTACCAACCTCGTGTGCCATACCCTAATGCGATAAAGAAAGACCACACAGAGGAACAATTCGGTAAATTTCTTAAACTTCCAAAGAAATTACATATTAACTTGCCATTTCTTGAAGCTCTTTCGCAGATGCCAGATTCAAGGAAATTTTCAAAAGAGTTTTTAACAAACAAACGGAAGTTAGACGATACATCGCATTTGGAGCTAAACGCAGTGTGCCCTGCAATTCTACAAAATAAACTACCACGTGAGCTCACATTTCGTGTAAGTGACGAAACGATCACTCTTCAGGTTCTTGACACGGCTAGGACATCGGGTATTAAAGGTGGAACCGATCACTTCAAAGTTGGGGACCAGGTACTGTCAGATACAACCGAACCTCGAATAGTCGCTTTAGAACTTAATACAAATGGTGCGACTCCTTTTACGGTACTTAAGGTCTTTCCATACGGAACGATCGAGGTAACACATTTTAATTTCGGCACTTTTGAGGTAAATATTACCCGACTCAAACCATATGTTGATAGAATTGATAGTAAGAAAAAGGAGTTTCAAATCCATAAACCACCATGGCCATACAAATAACAGGTAAGTCTAGCTCAAGACTTTAAACGAGCGCTTCTCGGGAGGCAACCCGAGCACTAACTCCATTTGTTTTTACATTTATTTCTACCTCTTTTTTTAGCATCTAACTATTAACTAACAAAAGTGCAGATTTTCATACCACACGGCCCTGCACACGGTCGTGGTCGTGGCCGTTTAGACACCACAGATTTTCGTACTGACATGGCAGAGGTTGTACGAGCCGATGAAGAAAGATCCCCAGATCACGGACGGGTATAAACTACCACAGCCATGCGATATGGTCGTGGCCGACACTGAGAAAGTCACACGGGCTCCGACTAAACACCACGGCCGTGCGATATAGCCATGGTCGACACTGTTTTATCAAACATGGGCGTGGTGACCACGAAACGGGCGTGGGAGAAACGAACGAGCCACCACACGGCCGTGCGGTACGGACGTGCGATGCAACACGCCCACGATACACGGGCGTGGGGATGTACCAGATTTGAAATCTCTATTTAAAACACCCATCTCCCCTTCTTACCTACTTCCCATTCCCCTTCTTCTTCCATATCCTTTACACCCCCGTCCATTTTTATTTTTCATTTGTTCTTCATTCTCCTAACTCTTGATCTAACTATATCCATGTCGAAGAAATAGAAGGATCCTAGCACAGTCTTCCTCTGTGAGACCGATCTACATAAGTTCATGCCGGCCGCTTCAATTACTCGACAGGACAAGGACCTTTGAGTCCATTTAACTTTTCTTTTTATATCCCCTTCTCCTTTATTTTCCTTTTCTTTATTTTACTTTTACTTAGTTTAATATATTTTATTTCATTTTCTTTGATTTAGATTCTAAAGACTGCTTGGGAATCACACACCACGGCCTTAGAAATCACACCCACTTCGCTAACCATCTAACGATAAGGACTTTTCAGTCCATTAATCTTTTCTTTTAATTTTATTTTACTTTCTATTTTCTTTCTTTTTATCTTTCTTTTCTTTAAATATATAATTAGTATATTTTGAATTTTTCTTATTATTTCCTGGTTTTTTCTTCACGAGCTACCCAATTTCTTCATCTAGCGCAGTGATTGTGGGCAGCCACCATACCACCACCAGAGACGCCTCCTCCAACTTATCTTTCACCTCCGAATCAAGTTTCCACACTTCCAACTCAAGGAATCCTAAATTCAGGGAGTTTCACCTCTATCCCTATCTTTTGATTTTCTACTATATTGTTTTATATATCTTTGTACATTAAGGACAATGTACATCTTAAGTGTGGGGGGTGAATTTTATCGTGAAAAAGTGCCTAACTTTTTGCATTATTCTCAAATTCCTGAATTATGTCTTGTTCTTAAGTAAAATTTCTCATATTACTGTTAAAATGAAATTTCCTTTGATTTATGATTTTTATTGATATGTTTTGGATTAAGTCATTGATAATTGTGCAGTGATGATTTAAACTTTAAGAAACTAGAGAATCAAGCAGGATAAGTCTATTTTTCAGAAGTAAAAATTTTGTTAGGTTGTCTACCCGAATCTAATTATTACTTTGAAGTTTGAAATTTACAAGGTTGATATCAAAAAGCCCATAATTTTTGTGAGATTTTGAGCCTTTTAGAGCATATTCTTTTTCTTGCTCACTTTATTGATTATGAGTGTGCCAACATTGATTTGTTATTCTAGAACTTACTTCGATTATACATGTCGAGACCACACCTTTGATTTGATATACTAAGATGATAAAGGCTCCTAGGTTTTAACCCACTTACTCCCAAAAAGCCTACCTCCATAATTAACCCCTAGTGAACCCATTTGATCTTAACAACCCTTTTATTGACTCACCCACTAATATTAACTCAAAACCCATCTTGTATTTATTATCACCATTTCTCTTGACTACCCTTATATCGAGATTTGATTTGATCAGTTACTTAACTATTTTCTTTATATCATTTGTTAAATTCTATCTTATTATTATTGTATGTGACTTGATTTGTTCTAAAAAAAATTAGGAATCTATTCATTTTTACTTCTATGTTATTTGAGCTTAAACTGTTAACTTCATTATCTTTAGAAGAAGCTCGTGTTATTAGTATTAGTATTATAAGTCTCCAATTGATGTAATTATTTATTATCAGTTCGTCGTTTCTAGTTAGGTAATTTGTCAGGTCAATCTCGATTCTAACCCTCTAATTCAGCCTTTATCCACACCTTTAACCCAAGCCCCGTCACAACCCTTTTTAAAGACCTTTTCATTTGTGTATCATCTGATATTATAGTGGTGGAGATTTGATTTTCATGCAAGCCTATGGGATTAACTTTTCATGTTTGACTTTTGAGTGCTTAATTTTGAACCTTAAACACTTCGAGTGATTTGAGTGAATCTTTAGTGAGGATGTCAACCCTTGTCGATTTTGGGTTAGAGGTAATTATTTAGGTAAAGGGAAACACCTATGTTTTCAGGCTACAAAAATATATGACTTAGATTGTTTGAATCTTTAGGAACCTTCCGGTTAAATTATCAATGTATGAATTACCTATGAATTATGATGAAAAACTGTTGATGAAGGTTATGAATTGAGGAAGTTCGTTTTAATTGTGAGTTGAGAATTTTGCTTAAGGACAAGCAAAAGCTTAAGTGTGGGGGTATTTGATAAACCGTAATAGTAACATATTTTATCTCCACATTTAGCATGCTTTTGGATGATTTATCCCTTGAATTATGGAATTTGGTGCTCTTAATCCTTTAATTTCATGTTTTATACTCAGGAGAGCATAGGAGGATGAAAAGAACAGAAAACGAGCTTAAAACGGGCCAAATGGGCCAAAGTAGAAAATCAAAATAGCCTGGGCCCAAAGCATACGGCCGTGCCCCTTTAGCAGGCTCGAACACGGCCTGAAGTCGATTCACACGGCCTGCCGTGACAAAGAGGAATTTCACTCGGATTAGGGTACTTAGAGGCAAAGAAAGCCATTCCAAAAGCCTATATAAACACCCTAAAGGCCAACCTTTAGGGGGGCGTCCAGCTAGGCCAAGGAGCCGAGCCAGAGAGGTCGGAATCGTGGGATTTACTCGAAGAAAGCCAGTTGATTCATCTCAATAAGCCGGAGTCATACTCAAGATGGAGGAACTCTCCTTCAATTCCTTCAGGGGGTTTTAGGGTTTTTCTTATGTTTTATTTTATCTTTTCTTCTGAGATGTATTCTTTTATAATTATGAACTAAACCCTCAGATACCTGAGGGGGATGAAACCTAAGACGGATCTTGTTATTGTTTTCTGAACTATATGATAAATACTTGATTTGTTCTTAATTATGTGTTCTTAATTCTTGCTTTGATATTTCAGGGTATTGATTCAAGTATTGATGTGATTAGGCAGTGGAGCAAAAGTCCCTGTCTAAGAGTAGATCTAGCATAGTTAAGCGGAGTTGATCACAACCCTAGACATAGGATGACGAAAATCTGCCAGATTAGGGTCAAACCTAATATGGGAGTCCATAGATCGAGTTAATGCAATTCTAGGGGTTTTAATTAGAAAGAGATTTCAATTCATTAACCTAGGGTTAGACGTTAGTAGCCTCGAGAGAGGTATTAACATAAATTAGGGAATCCTACGGATCAAGTCAAGTGAATAAATCGTCTGGTTCAGAGTTAAATAACAAGTGAAGTCTAGGTGGATTCCTCCTTGGGTATTGTCTTAATCAATTGGTTTTTCCCACAAGTATTTCCCCAATTCATTCTCTTTGTCTTAGCGTCTTTAGCTTAGTAGTTAGTTAATTTTAGATTAAACAATAATTCACTTCAATTCTTAGGCTAAATAATAGAAAGAAAGTTAGTATTAGTACTTTTGGTTCCTTTGGGTTCGACATTCCGGTCTTGCCACTAAACTATACTATTGTTCGATAGGTGTGCTTGCCTCAATCGTTGTCACAGTTAGTTTCTAGGCTAGATCATTCATTATAATAAATATTAAGACTTTGACACACGATCACATGTATAGGATATGTTGGCCATATTGGCATGTAAGCATAAACGATACTTGTAATCTAGCCATTGAAATGGCTAGTAATGATTGTTTTGATATACTTGTAATGTCATATTATGTTAGCCACATATATGTTAAGTAGTTGATCAAATTATGTCTAACATGAGGACATAACCAAGATAAGATTGTAAACATGTATGCATGAAATGATATGCCATGATGATGGATGGAATATGCTTGATTAGAATGCTTGAAATGGTTAGTAATTGTATGTGATGATATGTCTTGTTAAATGATAGAATTAACTTGAATAAAATGCTTGGATTTGTTGGGTTATGAATGCAAGATGTGGTGTAGGATTATGGAAAAGATTGGGGTGAGAAATGAAGCTAGGAATGGCTTTATTTTATCGACACGGGCAGACACACGGGCATGTGTCTAGACCGTGTGTAACACACGGCCTGGTAACACGGGTATGTGGTTAGGCCGTGTGTCCCCTTCACCTTAAATTTGAGAAAACAAAATGCTCAGAATTGAGCACACGGGCAGAGACACGGGTGTGTGTCTCAGCTGTGTGGGAGACACGGCCCTGAACACGGGCGTGTGTCTTGGCCGTGTGAAACCTACACCTAATTCGAATTGAATTAATTAACCACACGGCCTAGCACACGGGCGTGTGGCATGGCCGTGTGGCGCAAGTCAGAGAGCTACCTAGTTTTGAACACGGCCTGCAGTACGGGCGTGTCCCAGGGTCACACGGTCGTGTGAGCCCTGCACCTTGGAAAATTTTGGAATTTCGCAAAAAATTTCCTGAGTTCCTGATTTAGTCCCGACTTGATTCTAATGCTCGTATTGGGCCTCGAGGGTCCATTTAAGGGACATTATGAATGACCTCAGTAAATGAATAGTAGCTTGCCTGAATTTATTGTTAAATGTTCTGAATGTTCCGATAATGCTCCGAAACCCTGTTCTGGCGACGGATACGGGTTAGGGGTGCTACAGGTCTGTTTGGATAGCACAAAATAATTGAATGAAAATGTAATTATTAGGATAGTAATTACTCTCTTTTGTAATTATAAGAAATTGTAATTTCCTAGACGTGTTTGGTTAACAGAGAGTAATTACATCGTAATTTTCTATGTCATGTTTGGTAGTAGAAATTGTAATTACATAGTTACATAAATTTCATTTAAAAAATATTAATTACTATAAAAATTTATTAGTATGATAAAAATAATTTATAAACAAGTAACAAAAATTAAAATAAAATAATCATATGCGTTGTAATTAATAATACGATTACTAAAAAAATAACAAGAAAAATAAACCATTTACAATTTTTTTAATTATTTTAGTTCATATTTATTGGGTTATTCACTCTCTAGTATTTAAAATATGCACCTTGTTATCATATGTTGGTCTTTACTCTTTAACTGAGTTAATTATCATTTGAATTTGTATCATTAAGATTATCAAGATGTTCTTCTTCCATGTACTTTTTGAAATATGAATTATCTCAATTCCACCTATGATTAAAGTTGTGAAATATGCAACATGCTAGTACGATCCAACTTTTTTTTTTATATATGTTACACTAAGGTGATGTTGTTAATATAAGAAATATTTTTTCAAAACAACAAACACCTTCTAAACCACATTTTGAAGCCATAAATGTTTCAAATCAAAAGAGTTTGTAAGTTTTTTATTGTGCTTGTGTTTAGCAGTATGGTTAAAAGAGTTGGAAATTTAAATGGATGACTAAAATGATTTTTTTTTTTTTTTTAAGTTGGAGGGGCAAAAAAATCATTATGCCAATAAGTATATTATTTTTATACTTCTTGGCCATAATTTTCATAAATAAATATATTATAACACTTTTATAACAATATATTTTTTTTCATAATTTTAGACTTTTTTAGGATTTAAATAATATTTTTTTGTTATAACTTTAAAAATACACATTATTTTTATAATATAAGAAAATTTTGGTCATAATCATCCCAAACTCTCATACATGTTCATGTTTTTTATAACTTGTATAAATATAATTTTTAAAAATTAGATTGTGGTGTAATTATCTGCGTAATTATTTCCATTCTCACTCTCTCCCTAAAAATCGAAAAGTGTAATCCTGATGCTTCAATTACACTTAATTTAGTAAGATTCATTTTGACGATTGCTAGTTAATGTTTTTTTTTTTTTTTTAAGAAATGAAGTAATTTTAATTGTATATAGAATATTTACCATCACAATTATAATTTATAATGCATATAGAATATTTTATATTATACTCTTAACTTCTCATAAAATGTAATTAAATAAATTAATCTTCCCATATAACAAATTTCTATTATCGTGAATATACCAAGACAATTTTTAGATTAAAAATGAATTGGGAAGAAAAAATGGCAAGTCAATCTTGGCATATAACATAATATTCCCAACTATTTTATTTTATCATTACAAACCATTTTTTATGTATTTTATTATATCATATTTACTATAATTGGAGAATAATCATGACAACATGAATGGATAGATTTTGATTTAAAATCCACATATATTTACGATGGTGATTATGAAATAAAAAATCAATAAAGTTGTTTAGAAGTCTACCCTACCATATTTGTTACATTCCCTAAAGTGAATGCAAATATAAAGAAAATAAAAGATATAATCATGGATCACTAAAAGTGGGAACATAGTAATAAGTAAGAGAACAATGAGAGTTCTCAAGATAACTCTTCAAAGGGTAAAGATAACTTATGTTATCAATGTGATATGAAATATTATTGGCTGCATGTGGCATATGCCCAAATATTTTGTTTTTGTTAGTATTCTTTGAGGAAGGATATGAAAATGTAGTAATAAATTCTATCATTATAGATAGAAAATATTTATCTTAGTTGGCACTAAAACAAACAAATATTATTCCAATATTTGATAGTACAAAATTAGTCGAAAGCTCTAGAAGAGCTAATATACTAATATCTTGTGATGGTTAATCCATTGGTTTTTAAAGATATTTATAATGGATATTATATTGAGATTGTGAATGAGGAAAATACTATATTTCATATGAATCATTATTGCTATAAATATCTATTTTGAAAGGATGAAAAAGAGAGGATTGGGTTATTAATTTATATTTATTTTATAATCTTTGTGATCTACTTTTGTCATCATCCCCATTAAGGGGTTGGAAGCAAAATATTTAATTGTGAAAGATCTATTTATGAACAATAAAATTTGACAATTCTATCTAAAGCTCATTATGGTTGGATGCACCTAAAGTTGCAAAAAAAAAATTAGATATTTGAATATTTTGGCATATTCCCTGAAGCGAATATTGCATATAATTGTTTGGAAATTATATTTATTTGGTTGACTTAGTGAAATTATAATCTTCACATTGATTTAGACATTTCCAGTAGTAAATGTCACAATAGCACTTAATGTGGATATAAAGTAAAAGGAATGATAGTAAAATTATTAATTTGTTACAATTTAGTACAATTGAAATACATGTATTAGTAAACCAGAAGTTTACTAATACAAATACATTTACTATTTGGTGTGACCAGTTAGACCATCCTGAATCATATATGATGCGAAAATTAATTGAGAATTTATATGGGCATTCATTAAAGAACCAGAAGATTCTTTCATTTAAAAAAAAAAATCTCATTTGTTGTTTGTTCTCAATGAAAATTGATTCTTAGAAACTCACTAGCTAAAGTTGAGATTTAATGTCTTGCATTTCTGAAATGAATATGGGCTCATTCATCCACCATGTGGGTGATTTTAATATTATATGATTTTGGTAGATGCATCTACAAAATAATCACATATGTGTTATCAATTTGCAACCTGTCGTTTGCAATATTACTTGTTTAAATAATTAATTTTAGATCATGCAATTAAGACAATTTATATTGCTTGAGTTTATATCTCAATCTTTTATTGATTGAATTTGAAAAACTTTTGTAAAAGTTTGCGCATAATGGTTTAGAGAAATTATTGATTGAACACCTCTGATTAATGTCTAAACCATTATTTATGAGAACTAAACTTCCTATTTCAACATGAGATTATTTTGATTTACGTGTTGTACGCATGAAGCCAATAAGTTATAAATATTCCCCATTACAATTGGTTTTTAATCAAGAGCTAAATATTTCTCATCTTTGAATTTTTGTATCTGCGTATATGTTCCAATTGTTCCACCACAACGCACAAAGATGAGTGAATTCTTAAAGAAAGTTGGGAATATATATTAATTACAAGTTTCTTTGTATTATTAGATGTTTTGAATGCATTGGAGATTCAATTATGACATGATTTGTGATTACAATTTTGATTCGATAGTTTTCCCGACATTAGGGGGAGATAAATGATGACTTGTAATGAGTTAGGGGAGAGTAATTTGAACCAAAAGTTCAATAAGGATAACTCATTACAAGTTAGCTGTTTATTTATTTACAAACTTAATGAGAATAACCAAGTGTTATATACCATCTAATATTTTAATTTGAATCAAAGTCCCAGTAGGATAATCAGTTAGAATAAATAATAGATTGATCGGTTCCAAAGATGAAAATTCTTCTAGATGGTCATATAGTGGAGGTCGGTGCTCCAGAAGAGACACAAGACATTAATAAGTAAAACTTCAGAAGAGATTCAAGTACCTGAAACTAAATTTTAAAATAATGAAAATAAGAGATCTCGATAAGTTATGTCAATTCGAGAAAATGTGGAACCGAATAATAAAAGTGGTTGACAATGATTTTGCATGCAATATTATTATTGAAATAATGAAATAAAAGGAAGATCTTGAATTAATCTATTGAGAAATATATATATATATGGAATAAATTGATCAAAATAGAAAGACGCAACTCAAGTACAATTAAATTCGTGAAGTTTTTGGACCAGTAGTCTAAATATCTAAAAGTATAAAACCAGTAAGGATGCAATTGAAGTAGTTTTGCAAAAGCGGAATAAAAATATGAAGTTTTTCGCTAAGTCCTGGCATTGATTATGAAAAGATATAATATTCTTTTGTGGTGGATGCAAAAACCTTTAGATATATTATTAAATTGACAATTCATAAAAGATTTAACTTGCGTCTAATGGTTATTGTTACAACGTTTTATGAATCACTATATAATAAAGTTTATATTAAAATCCTTGAAGGATTTAGGATGCTAGAAGCGTATTAAAATTCTCAAGAAATTGTTCATTTATATGAATTGAAATAATTTGAACATATGTGGTAAATATGACTTAGTGAATAGTAGTTGAAGGAGGATCATAAAATGATCCAAAATACATATTTGTGTTTTTATAAAAGAATCATGATTAAAGTTTGTTATGATTATAATTGAATCTCCTAAAGAGATCAAAATATATTTCCCCAAATTTCCCTCACTCGTGACTTTTAAAAGAAACTGCTTAGCAAATACATTCAAATAGTCATTTGAAAAAATAGTATTCAAGATTTAATACGTAGTGTACAGGCCCAATTTAGCCCGGGCCCACTACTAATCAGATACAAAAAAATAAAAAAAAATTAAGTCCAATTACAATGGCCCAAACAACCCAAATAAATTAGAAACACTAAGGGCTCGATAAGCCTACTACCTAAACTAGTTTCAGCAAAGCTGAAACCCTAGCCAGCCTTCAAGCGTCGCTCATCCCTACTCCTCCACGTGCCTTGTCAGCGCATCCAACGCCCGAGGCTCGGCCTTACACCAGAATAGCTCACCAACTCCTCTGTCACACCTGCAAACAAGCAAAAAAGAGGACAGAAAAGGAGCAGAGAATAGCAACAAAAACGAAAGAGAATAGTAGCAGATGAAATCACATGTAAACGGCTATAAAAGCCACCACCATCGTTGTAATAGGGGATTTTTTCAATGAAAAAACAGAGACTTTGAAATCAGAAAACAGATTCAAAAAATCGATTCTTTTTTTTTATGTCATTTGTTTTATTTATTTATTTATTTATTTTTCTACTTAATATACATCCATCAAAAAGCACGAAACTCTTACCTTTCTTGCGATCGGGGAAGAGAACCCAAGAGTTCCTTCGCGTTTTTGTTCTTTAGAGGGCATTTTTGGAATTTTCTGGCCGGATCTAGGTTTAGGGGTTAAAGCGGTCAAAAAAGGGATTTTTAGAATTCGCCACCGTGCACTGCAGTGGCTTTGTGGTCCCTGTGCGGGATCTTGGCCAGATTCTGGGCCATGTGAGAGGAAGGGAGAGAGTTTTGAGAATTTTTAGAAGTTTTTTTTTTAAACAGGTGTTAAAATGATTTTTTTGTTGGAAATTTTGATTTTATAAAGGGCTAAAACGACATCGTTTTGACTTGGGTCTTTAAACCCCAAAACGGCGCCGTTTCATGCTTAGCCCATGCGCGACCCGACTCGCTTCCTCAGGATCCGCGTGTTTCTATTGAACGGGCTATTTGCGCGCGCAATCCCCCCGCTTTTGCGGCGCCTTGCAATTTAGTCCTTATTTGTTTTGTTTATTTTTTTATTTTTAATTTTACCGCATACTTTTATTTTCATTGCATTCTGGCCCATATTGAAACGCTGTGCAAAGGGAATGGGATATTTTCCTTTCTGGTCCCTCCCCTTTTTCGCGCATTACACTAGGGCCCGAATTCATTTTTCCCTTTTTTTATTTGGACTTTTATTTTTTACTTTTCTCTTAATTTAGTCCTTTTAATGTATTATTTTCAATTTGGGCTGTCAGTTTTTCTTTAATTCCAATTTAATATTAGTTCTTATATTTATATGTGTTATACATTCATTTATTTGTTGGCATATGCATATATTCTTTTATTTTTCATCATTATTATGCTCATTTTTATTCCTTTGTTCGTTCGTTTTATTTATTATTTCATTAATTTATTATTATTATTATTATTATTATTATTATTATTATTATTATTATTATTATTATTATTATTATTATTATTATCACTATTATTATTTTTGTTATTACTATTATTATTTCTAGTATTACTATTTTCATTTGTATTATCATTATTATTATTACTATTGCTATTACTATTATCATTATTTATTTCTATTTTTTATCATCATTATTATTATTATTATTTATTTTTACTATTGTTATTAGTTTATTATTATTACTATTATTATTATTGCTATTATTATCGTTAGTATTATTATTATTACTATTATTTTTATTATCATTATTCTTAAACCATTTCATTCAAAGTTCTTTATTCATATGTTTATTTGCTTATTCTCAATTTAAATTAAATTTTCACGTTTAGCCATACCCGAATATGAAATTTTGTTTTGAAATAAGCGAATACTCTGCGTTCTAAGGTTCGAAAGAAATCGTACCTAACTTACTGGGTTTCGATTTTTGTCATCGAATCTAAAGAACCTATTATTTTTCTTTTAAAATCAAAGCATGAAAGTTAAATAAAAACTTATTCTTGAGTATTCAAAATGATGCGTCCTAACTCATTGGATGTGACATTTTGTTATCTCGAGGTAAGGATTTCTAAAAAAACAAAGGTAGTATTTTGTATTTGGAACTTCGAGAAATCGTGCCCTAACTTACTGGGTTCCGGTTTTTTCATTTGATCCAAATAACTGAATATCCTCCTCAAGCTTAAATGCACTAGTTTTAAATGTCAAAAGATAAGCTTAGTTTCGAGGATTCGAAATATCGTATCCTAACTCACTGGGTATGATATTTTATTCCTTCGAAATAAGCGGGTCTCGACATCCAGTTTAATTCATTCAAGTTTTTTTAAAAAAAGCAAAGAAGGATCGTAGTTTAATTTCTTTTCGAGTTTTCGACTTTCGACGTAAAGACATCAATTAATCAACCAGGTACCGATTTTGGGCGTATCGAGGGTGCTAATCCTTTCTCGTGCGTAACCGACTCCCGAACCCATTTCCTGTATTTCGTAGACCAAAAATCGTCGTTTTAGTAAATTTAAATTTTATTAAAATGATTGAATTACGAGGTGACCCGATCACACCTCATCAAAAAGGATTGGTGGCGACTCCCGTTTTTCGTTTTCATTTTCAAAATCAAAGTCGATCCCCTTTTTCAAAAAAATGGTTTCGACAGCTTGGCGACTCCACTGGGGACCAATAAGAGAGTCAAGCCGTAAAATTGATTATTTTTTGTCTTGTTGTCGAAAAATTGAAAAGCTGATTTGAAAAATTACGATCCTATTATTGCATTTGTTCGTATTGTTTCATATGATTGCTGTGGTTTGAGTCTCGTATAATATTTTCGAATCATGTTTCATAATGACCTTTTGGTCTTACCCTTTTAAGTGGGAGTGAGAAGCTACTCCTTCGTGAGGTTTTCACCTCCGTGCAGGATAGTGGATCGCTTTCAGGATACATCCATACCTATGTCTTCGTGAGATTTTCATCTCCGTGCGGCCATAGGGAAATGTATTCCCTTGAACTGAACTCGGTCCATATGAGCCTATAATGGGTGAGGATCGAGGAATCTACCGGTTCGGGTACCTTTACTTTAGAACCAAACTGCATATAGCGAGCCTTAAGAGCCCACCCTAGGTAGAACCACTCCAAACCCTAGTGGTCACCCGAATAGATGTTCTATTTATTTTTCCTTGCTTGTTTTTGCTTTGTACTAACCTGTTTCATTTTTGGTTATGATTGCATTGCATTTTCATCATAGAAAAGAGGTGTTGAATCACATTCGATTGCTAAATAGAAAAGCTTGTCATGGAGAATGAATTTTTTGATAAAGTGGAATATAATACGGATGTTCGAATAGGGTCCGAGTAAACAACAAGAGAAGGTTGATAGTCCATGAAGGAATACACGACTTTGCTTCATTGCCTGAGGATTCAAGCCAACAAAGATTATTCGGGAGCCGTCAACGTCCCGACTTACTTAAAGAAGCTAACGAGTATCACGAGGATAAGTGAACGATGGGTCGCAGCCCGGATCAAGCAAAAAGGAGCTAGTAGAGGCATCCATTAGAAAATTCGCGAGATTTGGTCTTAACATCCTGATAAGAAGAAAATGGTTGATGTATTCGCTTTAAGCATTTACACGCTGGTTGTTTTCCCTAAAACATTGGGGCACGTGGACGAGACAGTTTCAGATTTGTTCGATAGACTTGACAAGAGGGTCACGCCCGTCCCTATAATTTTGGCCGAAATATTCTGATCTTTGAATGCATGCGAAGAGCGAGGATTCATTGGATGTGCATAGCTCTTGTTGGCTTGGTTTCATAGTCGCTTTTGGAGGGTGAAAAGGATTTCTTATCAAGTATTCTCTGAGACCTACTCTCCATTGAAAGAATTAGTTGCTCAAATACAAGAGGTGGCCAATCATTGGCAAACCATAGCAGTTTAAGCTGACGTGCTAAGTTTGAAGTGAATCAGAATCATATTAGGGTTAGGAGTTGATCTGGCTTCTATGGAAGGTTAAGGCTTCGAGCATTAGGGCAAGGCCGTATATGTAATCTGTTTTATGTAAAGAAATTTGTTTTCTAGAAAATTTGTTCTAATGGAATTGAATCCAGAATCAACACCTCTCTTTCTTTTTGCATTCATTTCATGCATTTACATTGCATTGCATTGCATGCATTAAATTTCACAAAAAAAAACCTAATTAATCAAAATAATTGGAATTCCTTGAAGAAGTCAAAAGCCTAGAAGGAATATCGAGAGTCTGAACATTAACGCCGTATCTAAAAAGGGAACAGGAGAATAGAATTTTTCAAACGTCTGCCCTTACGTACTTGGGAGTGTTTTGAACAATGGGACTGTGGAAGAGATCCCTGTATTTTTTTAGAGCCAAATTCGGAGTAATGTCCAAAACACGCTTATTGCTCTAAGCCTAGGAGCAATAAGAATCTTTTTGTGAAATGGGCTTATGTTCAACATCTATATTTTTAATGAAAATGCGTTTTTGTGTCTCACTTTGAGCAAATATTCTTTTATTCCTTTATTTCATTTATGATTCATACCACATAAATAATTATTCTTAGATTCATTTGTCCCTTGAATATTCCTTCATACCTACAATAGGTCCCTAGATATCAACGACAAGAGCAACGCTGCTACTGACTCAGAATCTACTTTTGAGCAAGATATGTGTCTAGAGGGATCTCAGGACTTTGAAGACGACAGAGAGTGTAACTTATCTTCTGATTTGTTAAGGATGGTAGAATAAGATGAAATAGATCTTACCCTACAAAGAATCAATGGGAATTTTGAGCCCAGGAGAAGAGAAGGAGGTGAAGATCGGAGCCTGTATCACTACAGAGACAAAGCGAGATGCCATTGAGTTATTCCAAGAATTCAAAGATGTTTTCGCCTGATCGTATAGGCTAAGGAAATCTTAGAAGAGTAACACATGCTAATGGTCTTACAATGGCCAGCCAAATCATGAGGTTCAGATATTGCTGGTCCACCATGGAAGGGGATCGCATCAGTTATACCAAGAAATGCCATAAGTGCAAAATTTATGGAGACAAGATTCCTCTGCCTCCTTCATCTCTTCATAGGACATCTGTATGGCCTTTCTATATGTGGGGGATGGTTGGCAGTGGGCCAATCATGCTGAAAGCTTCTACGAGTATCAATTCATATTTGTGGTCGTCGATTACTTCACCAAGTGGGTGGAAGCTACTTCATATGCCGATGTCACAAAGTCGACAGTCAGCAAATTTTATATCGGTATGGAATCCCAAAAGGGGATTATATCTGACGATGCATTAAATTTGAATAACAGCGCGACATCATAAGTTTACAGTTTGTTCAAGATTAAACACCGTATCGCCCTAAAATGAACTGTAAAAAAAATGATTGAGAGTCATGAAGATTGACATATGTGCTTGTCGAACATCTGTAGGGACCCCCATCGGGGTAACGCTTTTCTCATTGATTTATGGAATAGAAGCGGTTTTGCCCATTGAAGTCAAGATTCCTTCTCTTTGAGTTTTATCAGAGCTGAAGTCGGATGGATTCAATCCTAATATGATTAGCTGAACTTGATCGAAGAAGAAAGGTTAAGGGCTATCCTCATGGTCAATTGTACCAAAAGCGAATGATGCAGGCCTATAACAAGAAGGTTCGCCCTAGAGAATTCCATGAAGGAGGCCTAGTTTTGAAAAGGATCTTTCCCATACAAAAGGACTTCTGAGGAAATTGGATCCCAAACTGGGAAGGACCTTAAGTGGTAAAGAAGACCCTCTTTGGAAAAGCGTTGATTTTGACCTAGAGGGATAACAAGGACTTGCCTAATCCTATGAGTTCAAATCAAGAAATATTTCATAAGTAAAAAAGAAAAAAGAAAAAGAAAAAGAAAAGAAAAGAAAAGAAAAATAAAGAAAAGAAAAGGAAATGGAGAGGCCAAGGTGAAAACCCGTAAAGGGCGCCTTGAGACCAAAAGAGTTTTGAATTGAAAACCCAAAAAAGGGAAATTCAAATTTTGATCAAAGGTGGGGCATGCGGTAGTCTTGCTATGCCTGAATTAGCAAGAAGGAGAGATGTTACGTCTTGGGGCATCGACAAAGTACTCCGGATCCCCTGAACACATATTGAGCTTAAAATGGTCCTCAAGAAGTTTGAACAGAGAAGCTAAGGCTGCGATATCTGGGGCACCTAGTTTCTATTTTACCCATTCTGAATTTGCTAGCCTTAATTATTTTATTCGTTTCAAAATACACTACCAATAAATTTCCTTCTTGATTGCATTTGCTATCTTTGCTTAACTTATTTGTTTCAAGCTATGCTTCTAATTAATTTCCTTCTTGTCCATTGTTATAATCTTTTTCAAGCATTTTGCATTGAAATAACGATTAGTGGACTAATGATACTTTCATAACAGGAGTTTCGCATATTACTCTGAAAGCTTCTAAATAATACAAGAACTTGAAATAGGACTATTGTTTAAAACTCACCAAGTTTAAGGGATGGAAATATTGGTTGAGGAAGAGTCTAAACTGAGACTATCTCTCTGGATTTTTGTCAAAAATGGTGATTGAACAAAATGACAAGATATTGCGTCAGTGATACAATCTTGACGAAAAATGGGCAATGTTAACCCAAGTGTAAAAAGGGAATCATTCTCGAAAAAATGATATTCTGCATCCATGCAAATATCATGCATACACATTTGGTTAGGCCACCCGGGGAGTGATCAATTGATCGAACAAGTTACAGATCCTATACCCTTGAGTTGCAGTGGGATGGGTTGAAGTTGATACAGATCCTATAGCCATAAGTCACAGTGGGATGGTTTAAAGATGGTACAAACCTTATGTCCCCAAGGTACAGTGGGAAGGACGCTGAAGTTACAGTGGGGCAAACCGGTTGAGCAAAATACGATTGTTTCTTTGGGTTTTCGATCAGAATACCACCCAAGCAAGAAGACAGGATATTACGTCAAGTGATACAACTTGGAAGAACAACGAGCAATGACAACCCTAAGCATTTAAAAAGGGACCATTCTTATGAAATTCTGCACTCATGCAGAACACATTTAGTTAGGAGCATTTGATTCATTCCGATCATTGCATCCTAATCATTATACATTTTAAAAAGATCATTCTCATGACATTCTGCATTCATGAAAATGTCACCCATAATATCATTTAGTTAGGAGCATTTGATTCATTCCGATCATTGTATCCTAATAATTGTACTTTTTTTAAAAAAAAAAAAAGAGATCATTCTCATGACATTCTGCATTCATGCAAATGTCATCCATAATATCATTTAGTTAGGAGCATTTGATTGATTCCGATCATTGCATCCTAATCATTATACATTTAAAAAAGGGATCATTCTCATGACATTCTGCATTCATGCAAATGTCGTCCATAATACATTTAGTTAGGGGCATTAGATTCATTCCGATCATAGCATCCTAATCATTTGGCATAAACATAAACATATGAAATCGAGTCTACAGGACATGTCCCCCAGAGGACGGTGTATCAACATCGGTGAAATTACAGATCTTATCTCCCTAAGCAGTAGTGGAGCAGATCGAAGACGGCGAATCTTATCTTTTCGAGGTAGCAATGGAGCAGATTTTAGCCACTAGCCTTATCTTCCTGAGGTAGCAAGGGAGCAGGTTGAATATTGTAGTCTTATCTTCCTGATGTAGCAAGGGAGCAGACTAAAGATTGTAGATCTTGTCACCCTAAGCAGTAGTGGAACAAGATCGAACGACAAATCTT
Organism: Gossypium sturtianum; assembly: GCA_025698515.1. Taxonomy (NCBI): domain Eukaryota; kingdom Viridiplantae; phylum Streptophyta; class Magnoliopsida; order Malvales; family Malvaceae; genus Gossypium; species Gossypium sturtianum. The sequence goes on from CM046954.1 coordinate 105,603,648, forward strand.
GTCTCCCTAGCGAAGAGGGAACAGATTTAAGCCACTGATCCCTATCTCCCCGACCAAAGAGAGAAATAGGTCGAAGATTGTAGATCTTGTCACCCTAAGCAGTAGTGGAATAAGATCGAACGGAAAATCTTGTCTCCCTAAGCAGTAGTGGAACAGATTTAAGCCACCAGTCCTAACTCCATGACCAGCAGTGGAATAGGTTGAAGATTGTAGATCTTGTCACCCTAAGCAGTAGTGGAACAAGATCGAACGGCAAATCTTGTCTCCCTAAGCAGTAGTGGAACAGATTTAAGCCAGCAGTCCTATCTCCCTAACCAGCAGTGGAATAGGTCGAAGATTGTAGATCTTGTCACCCTAAGCAGTAGTGGAATAAGATCGAACGGCAAATATTGTCTCCTAGCGAGAGTGGAACAGATTTAAGCCACGACCCTATCTCCCGACCCGAAAGAGTGGAATAGGTCGAAGATTGTAAATCTTGTCACCCTAAGCAGTAGTGGAACAGATTTCAGCCACCAGTCCTATCTCCCTGACCAGTAGTGGAATAGGTCGAAGATTATAGGTCTTGTCACCCTAAGCAGTAGTGGAACAAGATCGAATGGCAAATCTTATCTCCCTGAGCAGTAGTGGAATAGATTTAAGCCACCAGTCCTATCTCCCTGACCAGCAGTGGAATAGGTTGAAGATTATAGATCTTGTCACCCTAAGCAGTAGTGGAACAAGATCGAAGACGGCGAATCTTATCTCCCTAAGCAGTAGTGGAACAAATTTAAGCCACCAGTCCTATCTCCCGACTGAAAGTGGAATAGGTTAAAGATCGTAGATCTTGTCACCCTAAGTAGTAGTGGAACAAGATCGAACGGCAAATCTTGTCTCCCTAAGCGAAGAGTGGAACAGATTTAAGCCACCACCCTATCTCCCGACCAAGAGTGGAATAGGTTGAAGATTGTAGATCTTGTCACCCTAAGCGATAGTGGAACAAGATCGAACGGCAAATCTTGTCTCCCCTAAGCGAGAGTGGAACAGATTTAAGCCACCACCCTATCTCCCCACTCAAAGAGTGGAATAGGTCGAAGATTGTAGATCTTGTCACCCTAAGCGAGAGTGAAACAAGATCGAACGGCAAATCTTGTCTCCCGAGCAATAGTGGAACAGATTTAAGCCACTGGGTCCTATCTCCCGACTCAAAGAAGGAATAGGTCGAAGATTGTAGATCTTGTCACCCTAAGCAATAGTGGAACAAGATCGAACGGCAAATCTTGTCTCCCTGAGCAGTAGTGGAACAGATTTAAGCCACCAGTCCTATCTCCCTGACCAGCAGTGGAATAGGTCGAAGATTGTAGATCTTGTCACCCTAAGCAGTAGTGGAACAAGATCGAAGACGGCGAATCTTATCTCTATGAGGTAGCAATGGAGCAGATTGAAGCCAGCAGACCTTATCTCCCTGAAGTTGCAGCGTAGCAGGTTGAAATTACCAATTCTTATCTCTTTGAAGTTCCAGCGGAGTAGATCGAAACTACAAATCTCTTCTCCCTGAAATTACGTTCGAGCGAATTGAAGCACCAATTCCTATACTTCTGAAGTTGTAGTGGGTCAGAGCGAGGTTACTTGAAGAAGAAGAAAAGAAGCGCCGAGACTCCACAAGACCAGGCAAAATTGGTCCTTTTAAAGTCTTTGCTCCATTCTCGTTACACGACAATGAGAAAAGAGGGGCAGCTATACAGGCTCAATTTAGCCCGGGCCCATTACTAATCAGATACAAAAAAATAAAAAAACCAAATAAAAAAAATAAGTCCAATTACAATGGCCCAAACAGCCCAAATAAATTAGAAACCCTAAGGGCCCGATAAGCCCACTACCTAAACTAGTTTCAGCAAAGCTGAAACGCTAGCCAGCCTTCAAGCGCCGCGCCTCCCTACTCCTCCACGTGCCTTGTCAGTACATCCAACGCCCGAGGCTCGGTTTTACACCAGAATAGCTCACCAACTCCTCTGCCACACCTGCAAACAAGCAAAAAAGAGGACAGAAAAGGAGCAGAGAATAGCAACAAAAACGAAAGAGAATAGTAGCAGATGAAATCACATGTAAACGGCTATAAAAGCCACCACCATCGTTGTAATAGGGGATTTTTTCAATGAAAAAATAGAGACTTTGAAATCAGAAAATAGATTCAAAAAATCGATTCTTTTTTTTTTTATGTCATTTGTTTTATTTATTTATTTATTTATTTTTCTACTTAATATACATCCATCAAAAAGCACGAAACTCTTACCTTTCTTGCGATCGGGGAAGAGAACCCAAGAGTTCCTTCGCATTTTTGTTCTTTAGAGGGCATTTTTGGAATTTTCGGGCCCGGATCTAGGTTTAAGGGGTTAAAACGGTCAAAAAAAAGGGATTTTTAAGAATTCTGGCCACCATGCACGGTGGCCGGTGGTGGTCCGGTGCCGGATCTTAGTCGGATTCTGGGCCATGTGAGAGGAAAAGAGAGAGTTTTGAGAATTTTTAGAAGTTTTTTTTTTAAAACAGGTGTTAAAATGATTTTTTGTTGGAAATTTTGATTTTATAAAGGGCTAAAACGACGTCGTTTTGACTTGGGTCTTTAAACCCCAAAACGGCGCCGTTTCATGCTTAGCCCATGCGCGACCCGACCCGCTTCCTCAGGATCTGCATGTTTCTATTGAACGGCCTATTTGCGCGCGCAATCCCCCCGCTTTTGCGGCGCCTTGCAATTTAGTCCTTATTTGTTTTGTTTATTTTTTTATTTTTAATTTTACCGCATACTTTTATTTTCGTTGCATTCTGGCCCATATTGAAACACTGCGCAAAGGGAATGCAATATTTTCCCTTCTGGTCCCTCCCCTTTTTCGCGCATTCACTTGTAACACCCCTTACCCGGGTTCTACGCCGGAACCAGGCCCGAGGCGTTACCATAATAAAATCCTCAAGATCGCCACTTAGGCCCATTGTGACTACTCTCTTAAGTCACCTCATTCTCGACTTACGAGGCCTCACTCATACTCACAAGGGCTCTCGAGACCATATCGAAACTTCTACGATTTTTTTTAAAACTTTTCAATCTATACAGGGCTCACACGCCCGTGGAGGTCACACACGCCCATGGTCACTACCCGTGCATGAAAACTCAAGCATTCTGCCAATGCCCCACGGTTAGGGCACACGCCCGTGCTCTCCACCCGTGGTGCACACTGACTACCTTAACACGGCCTAGAGTCTAGACACACGCCCGTGTGGCTAGCCCGTGGCCAACACTGATTTAAAATACTAACATGCAGGGGACACACGGCCAAGTCACACGCCCATGGGCTAACCGTGTGTCACACATGGCCTAGACACATGCCCGTGTGTCTACCCACATGGACAAGAACAAAGCTATTTGCCAAGTTCTTTTCACCTTTCTAGCATACACAACATGCACTCATTCAACACATCCATAATCAACTCAAAATCTTACAATCTCACATAGATAACTACATCTTTTCATATAATAAAGTGCCAACAACTATGGCATTATACAAAATAGATTATCCATCTAAAGGCCAACACATCATAGCCATATACAACAAAATTCACTAACTTGTCTAGCCCTTATACATGCCATATACAAAACATTGAGTCTCATGTACCAGAGTGTGCTGATAGTGTGGGCGATCTTCCAATTGATCCTCGTATCTCGATTCAACACTTTTGCTCTATAAGACAAGGGAAAAGAAAGGGAGTAAGCTTTGAGCTTAGTAAGTTTACACATAAACAATTAAGCACCATAGTATAAGCTAAACAACAATTAGCATTATACTAACATGTAATGTACAACTATGCTTACTCTTTCTATCCCTTACCACATTTCCAACACATCATGAGTCGCTTACTCATAACCATTGACATGCACCCCTGCATTCAATATCACATTTACACAATATACAACACATCATTATTTCTCGATAATACATCCACACAGCTAATGTCTCGGTGGTTTCGCACTTAGCCCACCACAATCAATTAATAAGGTAGTATCGCACTTAGCCTACCATAAAGGTAATCATAGTGGTTTCGCACATAGCCCACTAGACAATATACCTAACGATAGCATCGCACATAGCCAGCTCATCGTCATTATGTATTAGGATGGTATCGCACTTAGCCCATCTTTTAGCATTATCACTACACATTCACATATCTATTTACTCAATCATTCATCCATTCACAAAATCTATCACATTCATTCCACTTGAATCACATAGGTTCTCAATCATTCTCAACCATGCTATACACTAGCTAGCATTAACAAATTGTAAGTATGAATGCATTGTTTATGCATAGACTTACCTCGATACTCAAAAGTATAGAAACGTGCTATTTAGTCCACCACTTTGCTCTTGCCTCGGTTTTGATCCAGGCTTTGTCTTTCTTGATCTATAATGATAATTCAACTCATCAATATACATATTGACTAAATTACCCTTTTGCCCCTAAACTTTCTCCTATTTACGCTATTGCCCCAAGACTCGTAAAGTGATTTCTATTCAACTTTCTAGCCTTTCATGCTTAGCCGAATCACTTACTCAACTAAAACAATCATCAATTCTCACTACATCACACATGTATGACCAAACTCAAGATTTTTACAAACTAGTCCCTACATGCATTTTCTATGGAAACTCATTCAGCAAAAGATGTTTCTACTACATCAAGCTTTCATAATCTTCCATAAAACATCAAAATACATGCATGTCATACATGGCCACATTTTTGAACATCCATCATAGCTCATCAAATAGCTAAAAATAGCTTACTCATACTACAAGGACTTCAAAAATACAAAGAATATAAAAAACGGGGCTTAAATGCACTTACTAGCAAGCTTGAAAATTTTGAAGAACCCTAACAATGGCTCTCTCAATTTTCGGCAGCCTTGGAGAAGAAGATGAATGAATTTTGTCATCTTTTCTCCTATTTTAATCACTTAATTGTTAAATGACCAAAATGCCCTTTTTGATAAACTTTCTATTTTAACTCATCCATGCCCAATTTTGTCCAAAAATTAGAAATTGGGAAAATTTCTGTTTAAGGACTTCTAATTAATATTCTAAAGCTATTTCACACAAATAGCTTCTAGAATCTCACATTTTGCAACTTTTGCAATTTAGTCCTTTTGGACAATTCAACCACAATTTCACAAAATTGCTTCATGAAACTTTCACACTAGCATGCATACATAGCATAAACCTCAAAAACTCATTCATAAACCTCAGATTTGTGGTCTCGCACCACTATTCTGACTAGGCCCTAAATCGGGATGTTACAACACTAGGGCCCGAATTCATTTTTCCCTTTTTTTTTATTTGGACTTTTAATTTTTACTTTTCTCTTAATTTAGTCCTTTTAATGTCTTATTTTCAATTTGGGCTGTCAATTTTTCTTTAATTCCAATTTAATATTAGTTCTTATATTTATATGTGTTATACATTCATTTATTTGTTGGCATATGCATATATTCTTTTATTTTTCATCATTATTATGCACATTTTTATTCCTTTGTTCGTTCGTTTTATTTATTATTTCATTAATTTATTGTTTTTATTATTATTATTATTATTATTATTATTATTATTATTATTATTATTATTATTATTATTATTATTATCACTATTATTATTTTTGTTATTACTATTATTATTTCTAGTATTACTATTTTCATTTGTATTATCATTATTATTATTACTATTGCTATTACTATTATCATTATTTATTTCTATTTTTTAACATTATTATATTATTATTATTATTATTATTTTTACTATTATTATTCGTTTATTATTATTACTATTATTATTATTGCTATTATTATCGTTAGTATTATTATTATTACTATTATTTTTATTATCATTATTCTTAAACCATTTCATTCAAAGTTCTTTATTCATATGTTTATTTGCTTATTCTCAATTTAAATTAAATTTTCACGTTTAGCCATACCCGAATATGAAATTTTGTTTTGAAATAAGCGAATACTCTGCGTTCTAAGGTTCGAAAGAAATCGTACCCTAACTTACTGGGTTTCAATTTTTGTCATCGAATCTAAAGAACCTATTATTTTCCTTTTAAAATCAAAGCATGGAAGTTAAATAAAAACTTATTCTTGGGAATTCAAAATGATGTGCCCTAACTCATTGGATGTGACATTTTGTTATCTCGAGGTAAGGATTTCTAAAAAAATAAAGGTAGTATTTTGTATTTGGAACTTCGAGAAATCGTGCCCTAACTTACTGGGTTCCGATTTTTTCATTTGATCCAAATAACCGAATATCCTCCGCAAGCTTAAATGCACGAGTTTTAAATGTCAAAAGATAAGCTTAGTTTCGAGGATTCGAAATATCGTATCCTAACTCACTGGGTATGATATTTTATTCCTTCGAAATAAGCGGGTTTCGGCATCCAATTTAATTTATACAAGTTTTTTTTTTAAAAAGCAAAGAAGGATCGTAGTTTAATTTCTTTTCGAGTTTTCGACTTTCGACGTAAAGACATCAATTAATCAACCAGGTACCGATTTTGGGCGTATCGAGGGTGCTAATCCTTCCTCGTGCGTAAACGACTCCCGAACCCATTACCTGTATTTCGTAAACCAAAAACCATCGTTTTAGTAAATTTAAATTTTATTAAAATGATTGAATTACGAGGTGACCCGATCACACCTCATCAAAAAGGATTGGTGGCGACTCCCGTTTTTCGTTTTCTTTTTCAAAATCAAAGTCGATCCCCTTTTTCAAAAAAACTGGTTTCGACACGTAGAATATGAGAAAATATGTGATGTTTTCATGAGGGGGAGTAAATACGCGCTGCACTCTTTTTCCCTTAACCGATGTTTTGTCCTATTGGGTTTTCCTTGTAACATCCCGAAATTCGAGAATTTATGTTTTACATTATACCATGCAATAGGCTAGTTAAGAGTGTTAATTGTGTATGTTTAGGGGTTCTAAGAAGGCTTGGGGTTGAGTTGGGCCTTAGCAAAATTTTTGTGTTTAAGCACTTTAAGGAGGGAAGGTAAGTGGCGTCAAGACTTAAGGAAATAAGTGTGTATTTTGCTATCACAAGTGGAGCTAGTAGCAGAGTGGAGTGGTGTCACATGAAGGAGCTTTAGGGGTGGAGTTCGAATCCCACCTATTGCAAAGTTTTGAATTTTTTTTTTTTGTGCTAAATGGTAAGTGTCGGCCATGGCTTTAATAAAGGAAAGGAAGACTTTTCAAATGATGGAAAGAAGACTAAGAAAATAAGGCAAGGAGGAGAATAAGGGAAAAATAAGGAAAGAAATAAAGGAAAAGGAGTAAGAAGGGGGAACATGTTGGCCGAATTTTTGCAAGGAGCTTGGGGAAAGAATTTTGGTCAACAAAATCCTTTTGGTGTTAGGGACATACACGGTTTTGGTAGGGGGATTTTGGGAGCCAATTTTCTTTAGCCTTTTTGCAATCTTGTGCATGACAGGTTTTCATTCTTTTTGAACAATTTTGGTGTTGTCTTTTCCAACCTTTTACTTTGTTGCCGAAACACTCAAAATATGGTGTTCATTTTTCCTTTGTTTTCCAAAACACTCAAGCCTTTTTGACCATCTTCTCTTTGGTGTTAGCCGAAACTATCTAACACTTTTCCCATCTTTTCTTTTCTTTTTCACCATTTCTTCAACCCTTCTCTCTTCTTCTTTAATCAATATTTTTTTATGGCCGAATCTTACTTGATCTTTTCTCTCTAAATAGCCGAAACTTTAATCACATTATATCTTCTTCTTCTTGCTTGCATATTGGGCATATCTTTCTTGACCGATTTGGGTAAGTGATTTCATCATCTTCTTTTCTTTTTCTTTTCTTCATGGCCGAATATGTACCCTTATCATTGGATGGTTCTCTAAACCGAAAACATCCCTTTCTCCTACTCCCTCATAGCGTGATCATCTCTTTTTCGTAGTGTTCTAGTGGGTGGCCGTATATCACATCCTTGTCGATTCATCCGTAGCCATAAGCCCAATCAGTGGAAGTCGGAGCTATTATTGTTAAGGTAAGAAATTTCTTCAAGGTTCTTTTCGATCAATCTCATTACGTTGTTATTCCGCTAAAACGGATCGTTAGACTTGACTAATCGATTATTTTAGGGACTAAACTACTCGTTTTCTCTACTCGTTGGTTCTTCAGAAGTAGTGGTAAGCTGAATCCTATCCCTAAATTACTACTCTCTCATAGTAGTAATTTACTGACCGAGACTTTTTCAATGGAGGCAAGTGGTAACAATTTGAAAGAAAAATCGATAGGAGGACAAAAAGGGAGTGGACTTGCAATCTCTACTCCCAAGTTTAAGCGTAGAGCGGTATCGGCAGTTCAAGATTTCCCACCGGGTTGTGGACCATCATTTGGTGAGAATAGGCAAATCGTAGTCGTTCACGATACTAAGGGTAAGCATTTCTTTAGACCGTTTGGTTCAGATTTGGATTAAGACTCTATCATCTATTAGTTAATCGAGTGTTATGGTGGCATAGGTGCCGATGATCAAGAAGGTTTAGTCCTTACTGTAATCAGGTGTGTAATCTCACACTGAAATCCCATTGATTCATGACTCACCATTATGTTGGAAGAATAGATCGTTGTTGTTTTCAAGCCTAATAACCGTAATATGGCATAAAAATTGAGTAACTTGCTTAATCAACATTATTCCTAAAGATCTGTCAAAATCAGTATTAAATTGCAAATTTACGAAAATGCCCCTATGGGCCTATTTACGAAAATGCCTCTATGGGCTGAGTTATTAAAATGCCCTTATGGGCTGATTGCTAGAATGCCTTAGTGGGCTAAATTACCAAAGTACTAGAATGGGCCGATTCACCGTAATAATTCACTTGATAAATGGTTGTTATTTACATGTGGATATTTTATTATATATGTGGCATATTTTTTTCATATTGCATGGGATGGGAAAAAAATTGTATGAATAGCGGTGTAGCTTGGTGGCATTGCCATAATTTGTTTACTAATGTGCTTAATTATGATTTCGGTGGCTTGACCATAAAAAATATTATAAATAGCAGTTCGACTACAAATTGGTGAGAGCGGCGGGGTGGGTTGACTTGATCCCCACAGGTGTGATTGGCTGGTCGGGGGTGTGAGGGATGGATGGGTTGGGTTGCATACATTTACTTCATTTAAATATTGTTATGTAAATGGGCTTAGGCTCACGATTATGCTTTGCGGGTTCAGGCCCAGTGGATGTCGGTAAGGGGATTATACAATGAGTTCTAGTAACTCACCCCATCTTCTTAACCCTTGCAGTAATACTCGATGAATGAGGACTTGGGCCCATGGATGACTCTTGGAGGCCATACTTTGGAAATATTGTTTTCGAACATTAGTAAACTTCTTTTCCGTTTTATTTTCGTTACTCTTACTATTTTGGGTTTTAAAGTTGTAATAAGGCCTCTGGGATATATTTTATTTTGCTTTATGTTTAGACGTATTTAAAATCTTTCTTGATTTGTTTTAAATGGGGATTTTCTAAAAATCATAATTAACGGTTTTCCAAAATTGATTAATAAATGGATTTCGTAATAAATATGTACAAATATTTTAACTTGGACTTTTCCTCCGAAGAATCATCGTCATTTTCAAAAGTTATGATTTTAAAGATTACCTGATAAATTTTCAATTCATCAATCAACCTCTCGAGATTTGTAGTATTTTTAACGAATATCTATAACTAAACTTGTTTTTCTTAACTTTAACAAAATAACACTTACTTTAGAAAGATTCACTCGTTATTTATACGTTTTCTTCATGTGACATGTCAGATCTGGTCATACCGCATGAGCCGGGTTTGGGGTGTTATATTTTATAGTATCAGAGCCCGATTGCAAAACTCGGTTGTGGTTTGGGTTCAAAAGCATTTTCCAAAGCTGTTTAAAATTTTAAATTTATAAATACATGTTTTAGAGGAAGTATGGCACCACGGGTATCCAGCATCAAGTCAGTAAGTTGTGTTTTTTTTTCATTTTATGATTATTGTGGTATGACTATAGTAAGAAAACTTCACAAAAAAGAGATGCTCTAGAACTTTTAGCTTTAGGAGCTGAAACTATAGAGATTGAGACTTTAGGATATGTTTCACGAAAATAACTTTACTTCTTATACTCCATAAAATATTGTTTAATAAACACTGAATAAGCAACTAATTCATAAGACTCTTAATCAGATTAAATCGATGTTAGTAAACATGAGCGCTAGAGGACGTAGACGTGGTAGACGTGGACGTGGTAGAGGCTGATGTGCTAGAGTTGTATCTGAGGCATCGAGACATATGCCTGAAATGGACGCACCTGCGTCACCAGTGACTGAAGCTGGATCACATGATCGAATGAGAGAGGATGACGCTCTGTCCCAAGTGATGTTGCGGGTACTGGAAAGGGTTGCTGGGGCAAGAACTGGGTCAGCAGCTCGTGGGTCGATATTCGAGCGACTTAGATCGAATGGGGCTAAAGTTTTTAGGGGTATTTCGGGTGTAGCCCCTAATGTAGCGGAGTACTGGCTTGAGGTGGTGGAGCGGATTATGGATGACCTGGATTGCACCGCCGAGCAGAAACTGAAAGGGGTTGTGTCATTGCTGAGAGACGAGGCGTATCAGTGGTGGCTCACTGTTCGAAAAGGTACTCGGCCAACGTACACAGGATTTCTTTAAGACATCATTCCAGGGAAAATATGTCGGTACTAGTTATGTGGATGCCCGAAGAAAGGAATTCCTAAATCTGGTCAAAAGAGGTAGATCTATGGCAGCATATGAGGCGGAGTTTCTGCGTCTGAGCCGGTATGCCTGGGGAATAGTGCCGACTGATTATGAACGCTACGTACGATTTGAGGATGGATTGCGTGATAAGTTACGGGTACTGATAGCCCCACAGAAGGAGAGGAATTTTGCCACACTAGTGGAAAAAGCTAAGATTGCTGAAGAAGTAAAACACTCAGAATGGCAAAATCGAGACAAGGAAAGGGGCAGAAACAAGAGAGACTCTGGGTATTCAGGTCCTGCTAGAGGATTTTTGAAAAGGCCCGGGAATGAGGAGCCAGCTCGAGTGAGAGTTCCAACTACTACCAATCAGTTGCAGTCTTGCGTGGATTATGGGTAACTTCACTCAGGTGAATGCTGGAAGAGAACTGGTGGTTGTTTCAGATGTGGATCCAAGGACCATCGGTTTAAGGATTACCCTTGAGAGCCTGCTCAGACTCAAGTAGTTCGTAACAGATTTGCGCAGCAAGCAGGAGGCGCTCAGCAGCCGCCGAGAGGCCGTGGGCCAAGTCGAGGTGGTAATGGTGTAGGACGAGGTTAGGGCACACCTAGTAGAGGTACTGGTAATAGGGGTAATGCGGAGGCAAGACAGCCAAGGTTAGTCTATGCGGTCAGGCGTCGAGAGGAGGGTGACGCACCGGACGTCATAACCGGTACGTTCTTCATATCTGATGTACCTTTTACCGCTTTGATAGATATTGGATCCACCCATTCGTATGTTGCATGTGCTGTGTCTGGAACTTTGAATATTAGATCTGAGATTACTGCTAGAGAAACAACTGTGATTAGCCCTTTAGGACAGTCGGTGGTAGTAAATAAGTTGTTTAGGGATGTGCCCTTAGAAGTTCAGGGGAAAGTTTTTCTGGCGAATTTGATGGAACTGCTGTTCGGAGAGTTCGACCTTATATTGGGCATGGACTGGCTGGTTAAGCATCGTGCGAACTTAGATTGTGCTACAAAGCGGATGGTACTAAGAACTTCAGAGGATAAGGAAGTGATGATGATAGGTGGAAGAAGAAATTATCTGTCTAATGTGGTATCTGCTTTAAAGGCGGAGAGGTTGGTACGAAAGGGGTGTGAAGCGTTCTTAGCCTTCATTATTGCTTTGGATGCCAAAGAGTTGTCGGTAGAGAGTGTTAGAATGGTGAAAGAGTTTTCAGACGTCTTTTTCGAGGAGCTTCCAGGATTGCCTCCGGATCGGGAAGTGGAATTTGGTATTGAGCTGTTGCCAGGAACGGCTCCGGTGTCCATTGCTCCTTATAGAATGGCGCCGAATGAGCTAGTGGAACTTAAAGCTCAAATCCAGGAGTTGATGGATCGTGGATTTATTCGACCAATTGTGTCACCGTGGGGAGCGCCGGTTTTATTCGTTAAGAAAAAGGATGGGTTGATGCGTATGTGCATCAATTATAGGCAATTGAATAAGTTGACAATCAAGAACAAGTATCCGTTACCGAGGATTGATGATCTGTTTGATCAGCTGCGAGGAGCTTCGATTTTCTCGAAAATAGACTTGAGATCGGGGTATCACCAGTTAAAGGTCAATGAGGCGGATATTCACAAGACTGCGTTCCGAACTCGTTATGGGCATTACGAGTTCTTGGTGATGCCGTTCGGGTTGACTAATGCACCAGCTGTATTTATAGACATGATGAACCGGGTCTTCCAACCCTATCTAGATCGGTTTGTGGTGGTGTTCATAGATGACATCTTGGTGTACTCAAAGACAGAAGAGGAGCATGATTCGTATCTACGGGTAGTATTGCAGATATTAAGGGAGAAGCAACTGTATGCCAAATTCAGTAAGTGTGAATTTTGGCTGAAGGAGGTGACCTTTTTGGGGCATATTGTGTCCGCCAAGGAATCGTGAGTTGATCCTCAAGATAGAGGTCAGATTGGATCGAAGCCACCAAGTCGCGGCAAAAATTCAGAGTTTTGTGGGTTTGGTTGGGTATTACAAGCGGTTCGTTGAGGGGTTTTCGTTGATTACTGCACCCCTAACTAAGCTATTGCGTAAGGGAGTATCGTTTGTGTGGTCAGATAAGCAGTAAGAAAGTTTTGAGAGATTGAAGAAGATTCTGACAGAAGCGCCGGTATTGATTCAACCTGAGGCTGGTAAGGAGTTTATTGTGTATTGTGATGCGTCACACACGGGCTTGGGATGTGTGTTGATGCAAGGGAGAAAAGTGGTAGATTATGCGTCTCGTCAATTAAGGCCGCATGAGGTGAACTATCCCACACATGATTTGGAGTTAGCTGCAGTGGTGTTTGCTCTGAAGATATGGAGACACTATCTGTACGGGGAGAAATTGATTATCTACTCGGACCATAAGAGTCTGAAGTACCTCCTTACCCAGAAGGAGTTGAACTTAGGACAAAGAAGGTAGATAGAATTGTTGAAAGATTATGACTGCTCAATCGAGTATCATCCAGGTAAAGCTAACGTAGTGGCAGATGCGTTGAGTCGTAAGGTGATATCGGATTTGAGAGCGATGTTCGCTCATCTCAGCCTTTATGAAGATGGTAGTTTGTTAGCTGAACTTCAAGTGAAGCCTACGTGGGTAAGTCAGATTAAGGAAAAGCAGATGTTGGATGAAAGGTTGGGCTCTCGATTTTAGCAAGTGAAAGGTGGTGAGATAGGGGATTTTGGATTAAATAGTGGTGGAGTATTGTGTTTTCGCGGAAGAGTTTGTATGCCCAGGGATTCAGAATTGAGACAAATGATTCTGCGTGAGGCGCATAATAGCCCATACGCTATGCACCCCGGGGGAAACAAAATGTACCGAGACCTCCGTGAGTGCGATATTGGTGGCGTGGTTGAAACGAGAGGTTACCGATTTCATGAACAAGTGCTTGACATGTCAGCAGGTGAAGGCGGAACATCAATCGCCTTCGTGGTTGCTACAACCGATGACAATCCCACTTTGGAAATGGGAAAGGATAACGATGGATTTTGTTAGTGGGTTACCCTTAACGCCTACTAAGAAAGATTCAATGGGTGATAGTGGATCGGTTAACGGTCCGCTCATTTCTTACTGCTCGTGACGGATTACTCGCTGCGTAAGTTAGCCATGTTGTATGTAGCAGAGATCGTGAGGTTGCATGGGGTACCGATGTCTATCATATCGCATGTGGATCCTAGGTTTACATCACGGTTTTGGAAGGCTCTACATGAAGCTTTAGGTACAAGGCTAAATTTCAGCACGGCGTTTCACCCGCAGACAGATGGTCAGTCGGAGAGAGTAATCCATATTCTAGAAGACATGTTAAGGGGCCGTGTGTGATCGACTTCAGGGGTAGTTGGGAAGATTTTCTACCATTGGCAGAGTTTGCATACAAAAACAAATATCAATCCAAAGATCCGGATGGCACCCTATATGGTCGTAGGTGTCGTACTCCTACTTGCTGGACTGAGCTGGGGGAGCGACAGTTATTGGGTCCTGAGTTGATCTCAGAGACGGAGGAAAAAGTTAAGGTAATTCGGGCTCGGTTAAAAGAAGCTTCTCCATGCATGTAAAACGTATGCAGATCCGGCGTAAGGATATAGAGTTTGCGATGGGAGATCAGTCTTTTTGAAGGTTTCACCTTGGAAAAAGATCTTAAGATTTGGGCGAAAGGCAAGTTGAGCCCTAGGTTTATCTGGACCTTACCGTATTGAAGCGTGTTGGGCGCTGGCTTATCACCTTGAGTTACCTCCGAGTTAAGCCGATACATAGCGTATTCCATGTCTCGATGTTAAGGCGTTACTGCTCGGATCCGCTCTCATGTTGTGCCAAATGAGGAAGTTGAGATAAGACCTCCGACTTGTCTTTTGAGGAAGAGCCAAGGCAAATTTTAGATCGGGATATTAAGGTGCTTTGAGAAAGAAGTCGATTTCGTTAGTCAAAGTATTATGGCGTAATCACGGGTCGAGAGGAAGCTACATGGGAGCCAGAGGACACGATCCGCAAGAACAAGATTCTCATCTCTTTTAATCAGTAAATTTCGAGGTGAAATTTCTTTAAGGGGGTAGAGTTGTAACATCCCGAAATTCGAGAATTTATGTTTTACATTATACCATGCAATAGGCTAGTTAAGAGTGTTAATTGTGTATGTTTAGGGGTTCTAAGAAGGCTTGGGGTTGAGTTGGGCCTTAGCAAAATTTTTGTATTTAAGCACTTTAAGGAGGGAAGGTAAGTGGCGTCAAGACTTAAGGAAATAAGTGTGTATTTTGCTAGCACAAGTGGAGCTAGTAGCAGAGTGGAGTGGCGTCACATGAAGGAGCTTTAGGGGTGGAGTTCGAATCCCACCTATTGCAAAGTTTTGGATTTTTTTTTTGTGCTAAATGGTAAGTGTCGGCCATGGCTTTAATAAAGGAAAGGTAGACTTTTCAAATGATGGAAAGAAGACTAAGAAAATAAGGTAAGGAGGAGAACAAGGGAAAAATAAGGAAAGAAATAAAGGAAAAGGAGTAAGAAGGGGGAACATGTTGGCCGAATTTTTGGAAGGGGCTTGGGGAAAGAATTTTGGTCAACAAAATCCTTTTGGTGTTAGGGACATACACGGTTTTGGTAGGGGGATTTTGGGAGCCAATTTTCTTTAGCCTTTTTGCAAACTTGTGCATGAGAGGTTTTCATTCTTTTTGAACAATTTTGGTGTTGTCTTTTCCAACCTTTTACTTTGTTGCCGAAACACTCAAAATATGGTGTTCATTTTTCCTTTGTTTGCCAAAACACTCAAGCCTTTTTGATCATCTTCTCTTTGGTGTTAGCCGAAACTATCTAACACTTTTCCCATCTTTTCTTTTCTTTTTCACCATTTCTTCAACCCTTCTCTCTTATTCTTTAATCAATATTTTTTTTGATGGCCGAATCTTACTTGATCTTTTCTCTCTAAATAGCCGAAACTTTAATCACATTATATCTTCTTCTTCTTGCTTGCATATTGGGCATTTCTTCCTTGACCGATTTGGGTAAGTGATTTCATCCTCTTCTTTTCTTTTTCTTTTCTTCATGGCCGAATATGTACCCTTATCATTGGATGGTTCTCTAAACCGAAAACATCCCTTTCTCCTACTCCCTCATAGCGTGATCATCTCTTTTTCGTAGTGTTCTAGTGGGTGGCCGTATATCACATCCTTGTCGATTCATCTGTATCCATAAGCCCAATCGGTGGAAGTCGGAGCTATTATTGTTAAGGTAAGGAATTTCTTCAAGGTTCTTTTCGATCTATCTCATTGCGTTGTTATTCCGCTAAAACGGATCGTTAGATTTGACTAGTCAGTTATTTTAGGGACTAAACTACTCGTTTTCTCTACTCGTTGGTTCTTCGGAAGTAGTGGTAAGCCGAATCCTATCCCTAAACAACTACTCTCTCATAGTAGTAATTTACTGACCGAGACTTTTTCAATGGAGGCAAGTGGTAACAATTTGAAAGGAAAATCGATAGGAGGACAAAAAAGGAGTGGACTTGCAATCTCTACTTCCAAGTTTAAGCGTAGAGCGGTATCGGCAGTTCAGGATTTTCCACCGGGTTGTGGACCATCATCCGGTGAGAATAGGCAAATCGTAGTCGTTCACGATACTAAGGGTAAGCATTTCTTTAAACCGTTTGGTTTAGATTTGGATTAAGACACTATCATCTGTTAGTTAATCGAGTGTTATGGTGGCATAGGTGCCGACGATCAAGAAGGTTTAGTCCTTACCGTAATCAGGTGGGTAATCTCACACCGAAATCCCATTGATTCATGACTCACCATTATGTTGGAAGAATAGATCGTTGTTATTTTCAAGCCTAATAATCGTAATATGGCATGAAAATCGAGTAACTTACTTAACCAACGTTATTCCTAAAGATCTGTCAAAATCAGTATTAAATTGCTAATTTACGAAAATGCCCCTATGGGCCGATTTACGAAAATGCCCCTATGGGCCGATTTACGAAAATGCCTCTATGGGTCGATTTATCAAAATGCCCCTATGGGCCGATTGCTAGAATGCCTTAGTGGGCCGAATTACCAAACTACTAGAATGGGCCGATTCACCTTAATAATTCACTTGATAAATGGTTGTTATTTACATGTGGATATTTTATTATGTATGTGGCATATTTTTTTCATATTGCATGGGATGGGAAAAAAATTGTATGAAGAGCAGTGTAGCCTGGTGGCATTGCCACAATTTGTTTACTAATGTGCTTAATTATGATTTCGGTGGCTTGACCACAAAAAAATATTATAAATAGCAGTTCGACTGCAAATTGGTGAGAGCGGCGGGGTGGGTTGACTTGATCCCCACAAGTGTGATTGGCTGCTCGGGGTGTGATGGATGGATGGGTTGGGTTGTATACATTTACTTCATTTAAATATTGTTATGTAAATGGGCTTAGGCTCACGATTATGCTTTGCGAGTTCAGGCCCAGTGGATGTCGGTAAGGGGATTATACACTGAGTTCTAGTAACTCACCCCATCTTCTTAACCCTTGCAGGTAATGCTCAGTAATGAGGACTTGGGCCCATGGATGACTCGGTGGAGGCCATACTTTGGAAATATTGTTTTCGAACATTAGTAAACTTCTTTTCCGTTTTATTTTCGTTACTCTTACTATTTTGGGTTTTAAAGTTGTAATAAGGCCTCTGGGATATGTTTTATTTTGCTTTATGTTTAGACGTATTTAAAATCTTTCTTGATTTGTTTTAAATGGGGATTTTCTAAAAATCATAATTAACGGTTTTCTAAAATTGATTAATAAATGGATTTCGTAATAAATATGTACAAATATTTTAACTTGGACTTTTCCTCCGAAGAATCATCGTCATTTTCAAAAGTTATGATTTTAAATATTACCTGATAAATTTTCAATTCATCAATCAACCTCTCGAGATTTGTAGTATTTTTAACGAATATCTATAACTAAACTTGTTTTTCTTAACTATAACCAAATAACACTTACTTTAGAAAGATTCACTCGTTATTTATACGTTTTCTTTATGTGACATGTCAGATCCGGTCATACCGCATGAGCCGGGTTTGGGGTGTTACATTCCTGGTAAGGTTTTTAATGAGGCAACATATCATGCGTATATAGATTGTGTACTATTTTTCCTTCATTGAGTTTTTATTCCAAATGGTTTTTCCTAATAAGGTTTTAATGAGGCACATTATCTATCAATGGACATCCAAGGGGGGGTGTTATGAATATCTTATTAAATGGATGTCCATCATGATGAAGATAAAGTTTCAAGGTACTTTAAATTATAATAGTTAGAATTAGATCTCTAGTTCTTTTATACTTCTTATGCCTATAAATAAAGACTCTGAAGAAGCATTGTAATCATCCCCTTTGATCAATAAAGTACATTCTCTATTGCTTTCATATTTTATTTGTTCTTTATTCTCTCCATCTCTCTTTATTTTATAACAGAAAGTTAATTATTGAGCTAACTTTTTACAATCATTTGTACAAAAATATATTTTACAAACGCCGTTGAATTTGTTGATCTTAAAAACAAATGACTGATGAAACTAAAAAAAATTATTTGAAATAGGATTTGTATGATTTATATAATATTATTTATTTATGAAATTTGCGTCCTTATATTTAGAAAATAAACCCTATATTTTATTTCATATTTGAGTCTCTATTTTAATTTCCCCTCAATATTATTCTTAAAAATATTAAAAATAGAAATAATTTAATAAATTTTAATTTATATAATATTATAATCCAATGCATCACATTAAGCATAGTTTTTTTTATATGAAATATGTTTATGTTATACTTAAATATATTATATTAGGGAGAATGATATTATTGTTTTATTAGTTATATATTGATAAATTTTTTAATTTAAATTGATATTATATACAGAAATTTTATACAAAATGAGCAGTATGTTCTTTGTTGTGATAAACTATAATGGTCAAATTTGTGATATAAATATCGATGTAATATTTGAGTCTGATGTTCCTAAAAGATATCATATTAGTGATGATGAAGTGTAAAATCAATTAAAGATCGAAGCTTCGATTAAATTGTAGAGATATAAATTTATTATATATGACAATTCAATAATATATTCTACTATTCATATAATGTATGATGATGATGTACAGATAATGATTGTGGAAGGGTTGAGCTCGACAGCATTGAAGAATAATATGGATCGGCGATATTCTAAAATCGAAAAATCTATATTGTGATGCTGTGCAAAATAATAGGGTGAGTAAAATTAGATTCGATTCGAAAAAAAATTAAATTTTGAGTTAATTGAATCGAGTTATTTGAATTATTCAAGTCAACTCGAATAAATAATTCAAATTTCGAGTTCGAATCGAGTTCAATTTTATAATTTAAATAACTCGAATAATATATTGGTATAAATACTTTTTTGGTCTCTGCCAAGTTTGAAAATGAGCAAATTGACCTCTCTCTCAATAAAAATTACAAAATAATTCAAAATAATTTTAAATTTTCAAAATATTTATAAAAATTCCAAATTTATATATATTTTTTAAAATTATTATAATTTTAAAAATATATATATATATATAATATATAAAGAAAGTTAAAAAAATAAAAATTTTTCCAGAATAATAATTTTGTGACCTAAATAAGTTAATTAATGATTCAAATTTATCATACTAAAGTAATTATTTTTTTTTTGTTTTGAAAAATTTTCAAATATATATGGTTTCAAATTTATGTGCTATATCATGAAACTAGTTATATTATAACAAAATTTTAATTTAACATATTTAATTTTTTTAATTTAACTCAAATAATTTCATTCGAATCGACTCGAATTTCATTTTACTCAATTCAATTTGAAAAAAAAATTAAATCGAGTTAAAATGGTAAAATAAGACTTATTAACTCGATTTACTCAAATTTTTTTATTTAATTCGATCGAATACTCACTCAATAATGTACCGAGAGAGGCCAAAGGGTGTAGGTGAAATAATTACACAACTATTTTGCAAAACTTTTTTTAAAACTCTAATATAGATGATAAAAAAAAAAAAAAAAAGCAGCCTTAGCCACTTTACAATTTTTAACGAAAAGAGAAAAGGTTAGGGTGTTTAAGTATAATACACGTCGCGTTATTCCAGACAAGTTTTGCTTGTAGAGACACAGTTTCTTGCCGGTGAGTCGGTGACCCATCTCAAAATATCACCCGTAATAGCTTTACCCAGTCACGCGGCCACCTTCTATTGGTTTGTCTCTTTGCCCAGCGATACCCCACTGTCCCTACCTCCAGCTGTCTCACTACTTCATTCAATTAGTTATTGTAGGTTTAATTTTTTTCAACCCCTGTACTCTTTCAGCTTTTAAATTTTAATCTATCACCTTTTAATTCCATATCTCTCCTGCTTGATTTAAAAATTAAAATTTAATTAATAACATTTCCTTTCAATTTAAATATATATTATTATTTTTAGATCAAATCTTTAAATATTAAAATGATCTATATTCAAATTTAACCAAGTTTTCATGAATTGGACTTTAACTTTTAAATAAAAACAAAGAGAAACTAAAATTTTAAAATCAAAAGTAGGAAGGCTAAATTTCAAAATCCCAAAGAGTATAGGGGTTGGGGATAAAATTAAACATTTATTATAATATTAATTAGTGGGGTAAACTACACTTAAGGTCACTTAACTTTGAAAAGTTACAACATGGTCAATGAACTATTCGAAAGTATTTATTTAAGTCATTGGATTGTTAAGTATTTTTTTTTAAAGTTCGGTTAGTGAGCTCCAAGTGATGATTCGACGATTGGTACAATGGATTAGTACCTATCGGCGAGTAGAAGAACATACCTCAGATCCAAGTCAATGTAAGAGATCGGAAAAGAAAACTATTTGGATTTTGATTCGTAAATTCATAACATTCAAAGTTGTTCCATGAAAATAATTAAATTATTGAAGAGAAGGAGAATGAGATCTTTTGATTGGTGCAGACCGTGTGAATAAAGAAAGCCATACAACAGCGATTTAATAGCCCAATGAATTAAATAAAAACTTCCAAATGATTTAGTGATTATTTTGTAACTTTTTAAAATTGAATGACTGAAATGTAAATTTATTAATAGTTCAGTGACCTTGGGTGTAGTTTACCCTAATCAGGTAATGTAACATGGTCCACGTATGTGGGCCCCCAATCCAGACTGTGTCGAGTCTTGATCGCCACATTACAATGTGTCTTTGTTTGATAGTTTGATGCCGGTGGGCCCCGCAATAGCTTCTCATCCAACGGCTATTGCTGATCCAAACACGTTCCTAACTTTTTCTTCTTTTCTTTTTATAATCATCATTTTTTCTGATTTCCTCTCCCTCAATTATTTATATATTTATTGAGAGTCTCTTGTCTCCTTGTCATTAGTTTCTGTTACTACTTCACTCTCCCTCTGTCTTCAAGAAATGGATCGTAGAAGTGCATTTGCAGTTGCTTTGATTTGTTTTGTGGTGACCGCTGTCGGTGGTCAATCTCCGGCAGCCTCACCCACTAAAGCTCCGCCGGCCGCGACTACTCCTGCTACTGCTCCCGCTACTGCCCCTGTTAGCAAACCTAAATCACCGGCTCCAACTGCTGCCCCTACCACTTCCCCACCAACTTCTTCACCACCGGCTGCGGCTCCGGAGAAGTCTGCGGCGGTTCCAGCCCCATCTAAATCTGCTCCGTCTTCTTCTCCTCCGGCTGCTGCTCCGGTGAGTTCTCCACCGGCTCCAGTACCTGTGAGCTCTCCTCCAGCCAGATCGCCTCCCGTTGCTGCACCGACGACTCCACCAGAGAGCTCGGCCTCTCCTCCGGCTCCTGTTGCGGCACCAACTACTGCTGAGGCTCCGGCCCCAGCTCCAAGCAAGAGCAAGAGCAAAAGCAAGAAATCCAAGAAACACCATGCTCCGGCTCCTTCACCTGATATGCTTGGACCTCCCGCTCCACCAACTGGAGCTCCTGGACCTAGCCTCGATGCTTCCTCTCCCGGTCCATCTGTCGCTGCCGATGAGGTACATTCTCTTCTCTTTACTAACGTTTCAGTAGCGTACACCATATAACAATGCGCTTTCAGATCTGAACTTTTACACTGCATAAATGTAGAGAGTTCTTGTTTTTCGTTTAATCGCGTCTAAAGGATGCACCGTTGAGCTAGTTCATTTAATTTTCTGAAAAACGACCAACCAACGGATCTTTTTTTCATCTTAAAACTATATTTATTTGTAAAATTTAAAGAGTTATTGTAAACAAATGCAGAGTGGAGCAGAGGCAATGAAGAACATGAAGAAGATAATTGGAGGGTTAGCGTTGGGATGGGCAGCCATTGCTTTGAGCTTCTAGATTAGTTTTGATCACATTCCACATTCTGCGTTGTAATTCTTTGGTTGGTGTACTGAGAGGCGGAAACTCTAGGTTTTTTTTTTTTTCCTCTGTAATTTCCACTATTCTTGTTTTTTCCCCTTCATTTACCCATTTTCTGTCTTTTATTTCTCGATTATATAATAAAATCACAATTTATTTTTACTAATACCAATGCTAATGAATCTCAAGATCGTTTGTGCAGGTTAAACATTGTAAAAGTAACAAAACTGAAACGATCATATATAGCTCATGAACCATTACAGGGAAAAAAGGAGTTGTTTGGTTAGACAATGTTCCAATGAAAGTACAGAAAAGCTTAAAATGGCAGCAAATGCATATCTTACAAATCAATCTGAATATTTAGTTTAATCTGAAAGAACAGTTTTGAGTGAAAAATAATTAGGCATATGGGATAAACCAGGACAGACGTTATTCATTGGTTCCTATCGTCTTCTCCCCCGGCTGCAAACACCAGACGGACTCACATGTATGAAACTTCTTACATTCACAATTGTCACGTATCAGAAGAAGCACTTCACAAGAGGACTCTACAAATTAAAAATTCTCTTTTTCTCTACAAAAAAACCCTGTAGAATGTAAGCCCAAGCAGCAAACCTTCAAAATGCATTATTTGAAGCATCAAATGTATACAAACTGTATTAGACCCAATGCCTACTTTCAGCCTCTTCCAGCACTACCATGTCGTTGGTTCCTGAAGTAGCTCAGAAGTGCCTGTGCCTGTGATCAACTCATGCTTAAATAACAGTAAAGAAGAAAGGTTTAGTGAGAAATAAAAGAAAAAAGAACAGCAGAACTATTACCTTCTCTTTAGCTCTTGGGGTGCCGTTCTGGGACAATGCCACTAGTGGTGGAACAGCTCCTTCTTGGAGAACCATATTGCAAAACCTACCACTGGTTGTGCAGAGTTGTAAAAGGGCAGCGGCAGCATTTTCCTTTCCTCTCGCTGAGCCCAACTCAACAACCTCGACCAGCACAGGAATCCCACCCTCCTGCCCAATAGCATTCCTCCCTTCAGGAATTGTAGCAAGATTAGCCAAAACAGCAACTGCCTTATCAACCATTCCAGCTGCTGGGTCCATCAAGTCCACAAGGTGTCTTACAGCACCGGCTTGCACAATTCGAGCCTTGTTTTCATGAAATATTGACAGATTAAACAAAGCGGTAGCTGCATCTTTCTTTCCCCTAGGAGTACCATTCCCCAATAAATCAACAAGAGGCTTGATTGCCCCAGACCTTCCAATCTTGACTTTGTTATCCTCAATGACTGAAAGGCTGAAGAGAGTGGCAGCTGAGTTTTCTTTAGCTTCAGGGCTTCCTGTCTCAAGGACATGAATCAGAGGCTCAATTGCATCGGCATCAGCAATTGCTGTTTTGTTGTTATCATTAATTGACAAGTTAAGAAGTGCTGTAACAGCATTTTCCTGAGTCTTCGTATCCGGTGAATGAAGCAAATCAACTAACAAGAAAATGGCCCCACAGTTCGCTATTATAATCCGATTATCCATATTGTGCTTAGCAAGTAACCTGAGTTGAGCTGTGGCCTCTCTTTGAGTATCAACTGAAGTGCACTTCAAGTCCTCCACTAACTTCTTAACCTGGGCTTCAATGCCAGAAAGGTCAGCCCTGTTCTCAACACCAGGAGAAGAAACTATTCTTGGAATGAATCTTTCCGATGGCCGGCGCCAGATTGTTTGGCTTCGAGATCGTGTATCCATCAACCGAGGAGGAAACTGAGGTTCTCTTTGTGGAATGGCTGAGCTAACTGTAGGCTGTGCATCAGATTTCACCTCTCCAGAAGCATCACTATTGTAGGCTGCGAGATGAGTTGAACCCTCAGAAGTCTCATTGGCATCTCCAACAGCTCCTCGAGGAGAATCTGGATTAGGAAGTGCACTGGAGGCTGAGACAGATCTTGTGTGGTTCTGAGATGACTGACCAATATTGTTAGAAGGTGACACAGGGGGTTCACCAACGGAATCGCTATACCTTTGTTCCAACTTTGACCTGTCTTCCACACTGTTTAGTGATATTCTTGCAACATCCAAACCCCCTCCATTTCCAGCTATAGCTGGCAAGGAACTTTCTGAGGTAGAACGAGGATGTAGTGGGGAGGTTCCCTTGTGATGAAGTCCACTGGATGTGACTAGGTTCTTACCAGCTTGACCTCTAGACCGTGACTCAGGTGACAATGGTTGGCTGATTCTAGGGGGAGGAAAACTATTTGAATCCCTCGGCAAGCCAGACTCTGCGTGCACAAGAAGGGGGTAGGATTGGTCTAAACTGATGGACTTCGTGGGATTAGGCAACTTCACATTGTTTGACTCGCACCAATTTGCAATTAGTGCCTTTACTGTGTAATTAGGTATAAGAGTGGTATGAGCCAAAGTTTGCCGTGTCTTGGGGCACACAGTGAGCCCAAGACTAATCCAGTTCTTGATGAAAGCCCGCTCATAGGTTTGGCCAGATGCCACAATCACTGGATCAGTCATTAGCTCTAGGGAAAGGGGGCAGCAGAAATCAGCAGGTATTGGAACTGGGCTACAGGTCTCAGATTGTTTCATTAATACAAGACGATCATGCATGCGATTTACAAGAGCAATAATTTGATCAATAAACTCAGCTTCTGCAGTTTTTTCAGCTTGTTCAGCATTCTCCTTCAACTTTTCAAGGGCCACAGCCTCTATCAGAATCTCCTGGTTTGACCTCAAACTCAAGTTCTCTGCAATTTTCACTATTATGTCCAAGGATGGTCCAACACTATCCACTTGATCCCGTATGGCTTCCCTGATGACAGATGATGCTTGCTCATATGCCACATGCTTAATTTTCTGCAAGCAGTGCTGCAATCAATTGCCAATAGTTAAACATCCTGAAATGTGGAATCCCCTTTAGCATTCTTTGAACTCAGAAATTAAATCAAAATGAAAGCTGCATATTTTTTCACATCTCACAACTGTATACTTAGATGCCATTCACGCTCCAATACATGACAGTTTTTTGGTAATCATTGTGAGAATACAATAATTATGCTGTATTTATAAAACTTAAATACAAGATGAAGAGTACAATCTTCAAATAAAAGTAAAAGCTTCAATTAACTTGGGTTTTAAATTACCTCAAGAGATGCTGAACTCAATTCATCAGGCAGATGCTGATGGGAAGACTTCAAGAACTGGAATACATCAAGGCTAAAATTCCGAATCTTCGATATTAATGACTCAACTTGCAGAACCTAAAGGAAGTGAAAGAGAAGATAGTTATCCAAGTGCATTTAACTAAAGGACAACACTAATTGACTGATAGTACCTTAAAAGAAAATTATATTCTTCTATAACATTATTTCCTAAAAGGGCACCCATATATAGCAATTTTCCACCTAAATATGAGCGAACATTCAAGAATCAGCACTTAGGGGCTAAACTTATTCCAAAAGCTATACATTCCAACAATCTCTTAGGACAAACATGATGATGTTCTAATAACCATAAGAAATTAGAAGAAAATGTGTTCATAGACCATAGTGGCAGAAAACATCCACAAGAATTATCTGTAAAAAGACAGCAATAATCTACAGCATGCATCTCATATGAAAATATTAATGTTCAGACGGGTAATTGATCAAAGCTTCACAATATCAGGTGAATGTCAATGCCTAAATGTTTAACTTAGGTACTTCTTTTCCAGTCATAAGTGGACTAAAATTGCTACGTGAAGATGTGAACTCAAGTAACTAGTAACTTACAAAGTAAACTTTACTCAAAAGGGGTTGCCAGCTCTCGAATTGCTCTCTCAATTCTTCTATAGAGAGACTCAATCCTTCAAATGCCTTACTAAGCACTTCATCAGAAGTAATTTCTGAATCAATGATTGCGCTAAGAATTGGCTTCAACAACTTTAGTATCTCTTCTGCTCTCTGGTAAAACTTCTGAACTGGTTCTGAGTTAATGTTCTCAAAAGATGACAAATTTAAAAATGAGGAAATGTTACCGAGAAGTGCTTTTAACAAAGAAATCTCCATATGATCTGGGTAACAAAAAAAGTCAGAGAGATCGCATGTAAGAAAGAGTAGAAGGAGAAAAACTTTAAGAATAATAATAAGCAAACAAAAGATGCAAGTATCTTTGTCGTGAAACAACAGGGAGAAAACTTTGGGCCTAATTACTTTAGTTTAACAACATAATTCCTTTCTCAGAATTCAATTTAACCTAAAGCAAAATATCAATGAACTAGAGCTTATTCTGCCAACATAACAGTTTTTTCATAACCGAACTGATACAGGACAAAATGCATGAACTCATTTGCAGAAGTTTGGAGGGCGAAAAAAGTAAAGCCAGAAAGTCACATACAACAAGGACATAGTACATACCGTGTTTCATAAATTCTAACAGCAAAATCCTTTCTCAATAATGGATGACGAATACTTTGGAAACCATATTATTCCATAAAACTCAAGAAAACCCTTTTGAACATCAGCACCAGAGCTCATGTAGCACACTATATTGATAACAAGAACCAGACAGGTTCTTGAAATCTCACTTTTGCCAACTAGTAATCCCACTGTAGAATCAAAATTTTAGATCAAGCTTGATTGAAACTTAAAATATTAAGAGCACGAACAAAATAAAAAAAATATTTATACCATCAAATATAAAATTTACCACCAAAACACTCACAGCAATTACAGCAAAGTTTCCTTAAAAAGTTCATTATGCTGATAATTTTCCTAGCATCCATGAAATGTAACAAACGTAAACCTAAAAGAAATAATCAAGAGCAGCGACCTCTCCACATTAAACATAACACGATCCCCACTACCAAAGAGAGTTACTTGACTAAAAACAAGCCAAACCCTTCTCTAAAGATTAGATAAAATGAATTTGCCTTAACTCCAATACTTTGTAAGCTTCTGTACTACCTGCAGTCCCTCTTCACTACTGCCCTAATTTCTAGGAAATCAACAATTAGTTATTTGGATATATTTCTCCTATTGCACATCAGACACACCTTTTAGAATAGAAAAAAGACACTATTAGAACAAAATAACCGGATAAGACTACTGGGATAAAGAGCCATCCTATACAAATCAATCAGTTGATGCTTCAAATCAAGGACATAAAGGCCTCAACAAGAATTACAAAAACAAACATAAAATGTCGTGGGAACCATGGTCAAGTTCCACATGCTACTAGATGAAAACAAGCGCGCTGTAATGAAGCTACAAATTTACCTAAACCGTCACTTCCAAAACCTATCAGAAATGGTTTCTAATATCATTTATATTTCTTAGTTTATAATTTACTTGCTTTCCAAGTTCCCAATAACAGAATAGTAAAGTCACAACTTAATCAAATCGTTTTAGAACTTAATGATTTTGGCACTCCTGCATATTAGTGTCATACTCATTACAAAAAATTAATTTGTTCATTGAACAAACATAAGCTGTTTTTCGCACTTCCCCGGCATAAAGGCAGATAAATAAATGAATAAAAATTAACCCTAAAACCCCATCAGTGGTCCTTCAAATATAATTTATCCAAAACACCCACTTAGCCTTTCAAAATCATACTATGAAACAATATGATCATAAAGGAAGTAATTAGATCAAATGGGTTTACTTATTATTTCAAAAAAAATCCAACTCCAAATAAGTAAACAACAACACAAATGCATATATAAAAACCAAAACGATAATTGAACTCAACAAGATAAAGAGAGATTTCCAAAGCCAAAGAAAAAATTTAGTACCTTAATGCAGCTTTGAATTTTGGGTTTTTTTTCCTTCTTGTTTATTGATATCGCTAATCTTTCCAAAAAGAAAAAAATAAATAAGTCCCAGATTTCGCTATCCTGTTGCTGGGTCTTCAGGCCATTCTTTTTCCTTTTTCAAGCTCTTTTTTTTTTTAAATTTTTTTTTTTTGGGGATTAGTTACTTTTTTTAATTTATTTAATCGTTTTGCTGGCGTTGCTTAGTTGGAGATTGGCAGATTCTCGTCGTTTTGGAATTTCTTTATGGGTATTTTGACTGGAATTTTAGAATTTATTTTCTTTTATACTTTTATGATTGGCCAAAAGTAGTAATCCTACTTCATGTAATAAATACCTAATATCCTTACATCATTTTTATCGGATAAAATAAAAGAATTTTCATTAAAAATACCGGGCAAAACTCCAGAAAATACCAAAAAATAACAAAAATTACCGGAAAGTATAGGGTTGAAAATTAATGACCGGAAGGGCAATTTCCCCAAAATCGCGTCCCCCCCGGCGCGCGTTTTGAGAGTGCGGCTAAGAGCGTCCCCGAGGCGCTTTAAGCCGCGTCGGTAAACGCTTCCCGTGGACGCGTTTTTGACGTGGCCTAAAGCGCTCCCGGACGCTTTTTAGGCATAGCAATCAAAAAATTTTTTGACCGCTGGGGGCCAACAGTCGAGAAAAAACCCTATAAATACCCCCAACCCTTCATTTTTTCACAATTCAATCCTTTCTCATTTTTCTCTCAATTTGCTATCAATTTGCTCTCAAATTTCTCTCAAATTTACGCTTAAATTTCAAAATAGTCCTTTACTATTTATAAAAAGCCCTTTATAATTTTTTTAAACCTATTTTTGGAAAATTTTTAAATTATTTATCGGAGTACAATGGTAGGGAATTATGTCGCCTAGGCGAGGACCACATTGCCGCCCAAAGAAAAAAGAAAATGGTAAGTTTGAATGTTAATTTTTCAATATTATTAAATTTTTAATTATGCAATTTTAATTAATTTAGAATTTTATAATTTTATAATTTTTTAAACAATCAGTAGATCGGGTGTTGCAATGTTATATTCGCAACATGCCCGGTCCCCATCGCCATTGATCGAGAATTACCTCGGAAGCGGGTTTTTGGCACGTGGCCACGATAGCCCGGGGTTCAAGTTGGAGCCGCTTTGATCGGTAGCGTTGATAGAGAGGTGGAGACCAGAGACGCACACTTTCCATTTGCCATGCGGAGAGTGTACCATCACCTTGGAAGATGTGCGATTCTGATTGGGATTACCGGTGGGCCGGGTTCGGTAGTCATCGGTCCGTAACATCTCTCGATTGGATGGCCGTATGCTACGAGCTTACGGGTGCCATTCCGGATAAAATTCAAGGAGCTCGGATCGATTTGGCTTGGTTACGAGACGCAATCCCGCACCAAATGAAGGTTCGATCAAGAAGAAGAAGAAAGAATACGGTATCGCGGCATACATACTTGAGATAATTGAGGCTATCCGATGCCGGACCTCTCTAGAAACCTCGTCCACCGAGATGGCTCCTCAAAACTTGTTGATTTCAGAGCAATGGTGAATTGAGTTGGGGTCCGCCGTGCTATCTATATTATACCGGGAGATGTGCGGGCGACGACTGCCGAGTAAACAAAATCTGAGAGGTTGCCTATCACTACTGCGCAGTCATGGGCATGGTTTCGATTTCCATTTTTACGCCCTCGACTCGACCAAACCATATTCATTCCCACGATAACGAGGTAAATTTAATATTATATTTTACAATTATGTCGTATATTTATAGTATAATTGCATGCTAAAAGTTTATTTAATTAGGTGGAACCATCCGAGGAGCGATCATGTTGGAATACCTAACGCGCTTGAGGATATACGGCTCTGTTGGACCAAAGGTCGAATCGAAGTAAGTGTCGAATTTCGTTATTATAATTTAGTATTTCGTAGGTAGTGTCTAATATTATGTATATAACTAATAAGTTGGTAATGTTAATATAGTTTCAATGGACACCGCACGAGGATCCCGAAATTCGGCGAAGAATTCGGATGAGTATCTCCAAAATTCGAGCAGATTGGCACGTTAAGGTCCCGCTAATCACCTACTCAACGGTGGAGATGCACCATCGGATCGGGTTCTGCGGCAATTTGGATGCCGCAACCGATTCCAGTGCCTCTCGAGGTGCTCGATGATGAGCACAAAGTGGACTTACGGCGGCAAAGACACGGATTGGCCAAGATTTTGGTCAGAACATATCGAGACGTGGGAGAACCGGTATGACTTTTTACCTAACCGGGAACCGATCATAGTTCCAGAGTTAGCGTGCGTGCCGGAGTACATGCCATGGTTTAGAATCCATGGCATGCCGTATCTCGTTGTCCGGATGAGGAGAGCGACGCTAATTCGCGGCGAAGGAACGTCGGGGCCCTTTACATCGAAGGAGAATGGATGATGAACCGGGCCCAAGAGCGCGTACACGATCACGGGCCATCAACAGCGCCTACACGATCCACGGCCCATCAACAAGCGCCTACACGATCCACCGGGCCCATCCGTTCAGCTGACAACACCGACATCACAGCATCCACAGTTTATGCCAGGTGCGTACCCTGCCCCTTATATGTATCCTCCTAACCCATATATGTTTCCTTTTCCTTGTCCCACCCCAGGTTGGAATGCATGGCCGAGTTCGAGTCCGTTCCCGACAACTCCCGTTGGCCAGCCGATCGTGAGACCGACTTCGGGTGTGGGATTAGATGAGGTGCCGTCGGGGAGCAGTAGTTTCTACCAGGCTCCTTCACCGTACGGGATGCAGTCACCCCCGCCGTGGTTTATGCAAACACCTCCGGGGTCATTATTTTATCAAGGTGGGTCATCATCGCAACACCTAGAACCACACCCACTTCCGAGGAACCCGAATCCCGCTTTGAGGTTCCACGACCCCGCTGGAAGCTAGAAGAAGGAGGAATCCAGTAGCAGTAATCGCCGACCACCCGATCAGTGGCACTTTGGTTCCCACCGCATCAACATTGATTAGGATAGGCTTTTTTATTTTATAAATTGTAATTTAATTTTTTTATTCTTTGAATAAAAAAAGTTGTTTTTTAATTTGTGTTTGTAATTTAATTTTAATATCAAAAGTTGTGTATTTTTTTTGTATGTAATATAATTTGAATTTTTTAATAAAATAAAAAATTATTTCCTATTTTATATTCTTTTAATTTAGTCCTCTTCACTAAATTAAAATTGAGTTTTTTGCAGAAAATTGAGTTCTTTGATAAAATAAAAAATTATTTCCTATTTTATATTCTTTTAATTTAGTCCTCTTCACTAAAATATAATTGAGTTCTTTGATAAACCGTTGTTCTTTGATAAAATAAAAATTATTTCCTATTTTATATTCTTTTAATTTAGTCCTCTTCACTAAAATATAATTGAGTTCTTTGATAAACCGCTGTACTAAAAAAAAAGAAATTACATAGCCAAAGAGAGACAAACAAGCTAATAACACGGTCAACTATTCCGATTTGGACACGAGCGAGATGTATGGCCCGGTTCCTACACCATCCGCACCGCTTACTTTGGTTGGTCGGTTCTCGGATATCCATATTGTTGCGTATTCTAGTCGAGGAAGGTCGACCTTTTGGTTTTGCCTCAATTCTCTATCCGAAGCAACGGCTTATACGGTGCACGCGCGATACCGATGGCCACTTACGTTCATCCGGGATCGGTGGGAATACGTGTCTCCACACGTTGTACATGTTTTCTAATTTGTACACTTCGTCGACATAGCTCATGGGATCAATACGGAGATTCCGACAAGCCCGCAGTACATGAGCACATGGGTAACGTGCATCAAATATCCTACGATCGCATGTCCTATTTGTCAAGTGTACACGATAATGACCGCCAACAATACCTTGGTTGGGTCTCACAAACTCCGTGACACGAAACCATAGTCTGTCGCGATCATGACATACCGCGTGTGCATGGTGTTCGCACGCGCCTTCCCACGATTAATTTGTTGCAAGACCTTCCGGCTCCATACATGGCCTCCTTCCATTTGCCCTCTATAACTCGCGCCTCTCTTCGGAAATAGTGCCGCTAACCGAAAATATGTCTCTCGCACAACCGCCAGTAATCGGCGGATGACGGGTTCCTTTCGAGCATGTAATTTATGCATTCGGCAAGGTTTGTGGTCATATGCCCATATCGTAGGCCACCGCCATATGCTTGTGTCCACTGCTCAAAGGAATATTGCAAAGGTAGCTTGCGCCTTCGGCGTTATCTCGAGCGCAAATCGCCAAAGATCTCGTGAAAACGGTCTTTATTGATCTCATACCACTGCTAATATACGTTGATAGCGAATATTACATACCACTCTTCAATTGCGAATAAATTGAATATATCAAAATAAATTTTATTATTAGATATTTCATACCCATATCGATCACTTGCCGCTTCTCTCTTTTAGATCGATGTTGCCCATAGTAGTTGGATGCGACATGCCTCGGGCAATATCGATGGTGTGTGCGATGCCACATGCTTCCTCGGCGTTCTATTGCCGCAAGTATTCCAGGCCCCGATCCGATATAACGCATATGTCGGGTTGGGGGCAAACATGCCTCCTTAACTCGGATAGGAAGAAGTCCCAATCATCACCGATTCCCGGTGTTATTGCGAACGCAATCGGAAGGATTCTCCACACTAGTCTTGTGCCACGGCTAGCAATAGCCGATCGTATATCTACCATACATGAAGGTACCGTCAATTTGTACCAATGGCTTGCAATATGTAAAAGCATCTCGGCATTGCTTAAATATCCGAGCGCACGCTTGAACACTGCGCATCCACGGAGCGAGACGATCGTTGTAGTCACGCCGTTCCGTTTCAAGGTCTCATTGTCTTTGCTGGGACATACCTCTCCAAAGACTGACACCACCGCCACACTTCATTATATGAAACGTCCCACCGATCGTGCAATTTTTCCAACGCCGCCTTGGCTATCCAAGCCTTTCTGTAGAGGGCGTGTACCCCATTTGGCTACGAATATTGCCAATTAAGGCCGCATCAGTAGTTCTCGGGATCGGCCTTCACCGTCGGGATTATTAAATCAGCCAACATGTCTCAATCCATCCTTGGATGATCTTCTTACACACTGTCAATGAAGTACGTTAAATAATGCAACATTACATAATATTAGTCTTATTCGAATCATTGAACACATAGTGGTACTGTCTCAGGTAAGACATGTATGCGGACCTTTGTACTTTTTCACCTCCCACGACCGTCCTTTTCCTCAACGACGCCATGATTTTCCATGAACATGTGCCGCCTTGCATCGCACACTTTGCCTCGTACCTATCGAGCTTTGATTTAACCATAGTGTAGTTAACCTGCATTTCTCGATCTTTGTATTGTTTCAATGCGACAAGAAAAGTATTCTTGTTGGAAAACGGTTACCAACTTCTAATTGATCCGAATCCAACAAAGAATTTGTACGGTCACGCGTCCGGTGTGGTAGTTCAGGAAACTCCAATGCATCATCTTGAGATAGATCGACATTATGCATGTGCGCTGGAGGTGAGTATGCCCTGAATAGCGGATCTTCTTCTTCTTCGTCTGAACCGCCCTCAACGTCTTCAGGTACAATTGGAACGGGCTCCGGTTCAGAAAATAATCCAACTTCTGCACCATCAGGCCCTGGCTCCCGAGGTGGATCCACATCTGATTCATCATCCCATCCTCTATAATCTGCAACAAACGAAGCCCCTCACCGGTGCATGTCGCGTCGGTAACAACGAGGGCCCTCATCTGCTTTGGATGTCGCTCGGTAATACATCATCCCTCCTTAAACATCTTTCGTAATGATCCCAATCGTATGTGGATTGCCATCCACTAGAAGTTGATGACCTCCCCAATACGTATTTACGTCATCCGACGTCGAATGACGAATATGCATGTCCCATCCACCAACCGAGAGTGTCGTGCGGGGTTATGTTTTCCATACTACCACCGCACACGGGCACTTCGTGTTTTGCCTCCCACTTACAGTGTCGACTTGGGGTCGTGTATTCCCCTCGAACGATACTAGATGTTGAGGTCGCACCGGATCACTTGGAGATGAAAATTCCACATATACCTCGATATAGGGTGAACCACTCGGCAAGATGAGTCTCCACCATTGCCTCAAGGCTCCGAGGACCTTTGATGTCGAATGAGTCATATCTCACCGGATCAACCAAGCACAAAATCTATACTTAATAGATCGAACTTTCATTAGCGTTGTTCCGAATATTTTACGCCTAATTCTTTTGCGAAGTTCTACCAAATCGACGTTCCGATTAAAACTCAATCGCTACTGTGTTCTCCGATAAGAAAACAACACCATTTTCGTGTCACGCACTTCACCATCGTAGTAAATAACAAAGATTAATACGTTCACTCATTGCAAGTGGACGGTGTAAAAGAGTAAAATTATTGTACTAAAAATCACACTAAGTTCAATTCCCGGAAAGAGAGGTGGATCACAAGGATCACTTAAGTACCAAGTCTTTCCTAGCCGAATATCCTCAATCGTAATTTAATAGCACAATAAATAACTACGATCACACTCACAAGATATGAAAAAATTTTGCCTACGTCTTCTGGCACTAACAAATATATTTCACTCCAAAAATACAAGTGAAAATTTACAAATAGGGAGAGAGAGAACAATGCCTTAAGTAGAGAATGGCAAATTGTGGGATGAAGAAAATGAGAAATGGTTAGGCCTATTTATAGTTGAGGTTTAGGGATCAAACTTACAAAGTACCTATTCAAATAGGGACCAATATTGCAATTACCCCATACCAATTTTCACATCACATCAACTTTCTGCCTAATTTTGGAGCCATTTTCTTCCCACTTGCTGCCACCATATTTCCCGGGAAAAAAGCCTAAAGCGCGTCCCCGGGGGAGCGCTTTAGGCCACGTCATCGAAAGCGCTTCCACGGGGGCGCGTTTTTGATGACGTGGCCTAAAGCGCCCCCGGACGCGCGCTTTAGGTCACTCCTTCAAAAACGCCTCACGGCGGGGGCGATTTTGGGGGAAATTGCCCTTCCCGGTCATTAATTTTCAACCCTATACTTTCCGGTAATTTTTGTTATTTTTTGGTATTTTCTGGTTTTTTGCCCAAAAATACCCGTATATATAAATTTTACGCATTTAATTCCCCACTAATTTTAATCTAATTGCTACAGTTATTAATCTTATCATCGCGGCTGATTTTAGCTTTATTGGAATCAATCTGATCATTCATCTAAATGGAATCTATTAAAATATAGGCATAATGACTTGACTCTCTAATTTTATTAAAAAAATAAAATTATTTTAATCATTTATTTAATTTTTCATTTTTTTTATCAAATCTCTTCAAAATAGATGAAAAAGTTAATGTTTTTTTAACTTTGTTTATGTGACATACATATAGATTGCCACGTGAATGACACGTCAGCAATATTAACTTTTTATTAATTTTGGGTAATTTGACAAGAAATATAAATTCAAAAGTTAAAAAAGACGAAAAATTATATGGGGTTAAATAATTTTTTTTTAAAAAAATTGAAGGATCAAAAAAGTCATTATACTTAAAATATATTAACTTATTTAATAATTTAATTACCGTATTCAATATACAAGATGTAATCAATACAAAACATCATTATACAAAATAATAATTAATTGAAATAATTAACATATAAATTATTTTAAAAATTCAAATAAAATGCTAATAAAAAAAATTTAATCGTTATTAAACCATTTGTAAAAACTATGAAAAAATTCAAAATTTTAACATTTTATTTTCTGAGTAATATATATTTTATTTAGAATAGATTATTCAAGTACAAGCAATACGAAATACTGGTGTTTCAATCTTTTGAAAGCAGTCACAATATTAATAGATATTTTAGAATCAAAGAATATGAAGGGAAAAAAAAAAAAAAGCAACTTGTTAAAAGCAATCCTAATATTAGTAGAAATTTCTATTATAATAAAAAAAATAAAAAATAAAAAAACCAAATGCATCAGTAAATTGAAATACATGTTTTGTTGAAAAGCTGGTTCACGTATATCCAGCTTGGACAAAGTTTAAGGTAGATTTTCAAAATTACAGTGTTTGGTTCCTTGAAATGTTTGAAAAGGATGTTTTTGTTTAGAGTCTCACTCACTCCAATCCTCTATATCCAGCAAGATATGATAAATATATCGTTTACAACACTGTTGTTTCAAACAGTAATCC
Organism: Gossypium sturtianum; assembly: GCA_025698515.1. Lineage (NCBI taxonomy): Eukaryota > Viridiplantae > Streptophyta > Magnoliopsida > Malvales > Malvaceae > Gossypium > Gossypium sturtianum. The sequence goes on from CM046954.1 coordinate 105,639,873, forward strand.
CACTAGGAGGCTTTCATCAATATTGGCATTTGGTAGTAGGTGTAAGGTGTTTCGAGCTTTCTGATATCATGCCTTGACAAGGGTGTCTAAGATCGACTTCTTTGATTCGATATGCCGGTTTAGGGAGTATCAAACGTCAAAAAGCCTCGAGAAACAAGGTAAATTATAAATGCAAGATATGCGCCTGTAGAGGCAGACACTATGCTTGTGAACATTAGGCCACTCACTTCGGAGGAGAAGAAATTGAGTAAAAGATACCCGTTGATCACGATCACCAGCGCTGCCACAATCCATGCCACTGTCTGCAGAAGAGAGGGGAAAACATAAACAAGGCGAATTCTTCATTGACAGGATCTACATGCAGTAACCACATTACTTTGAGTGTTGATAAGGCAATCATCACTCACAGACATTTCCTTTCCTATGCTTAATAGGGAAAATATTGATGAACTGAAGCAGGTATGAAGATGTTGATCACCAAATAAGTGGAACTTATAAAATAGCATGAGTCGATAGTTTGCGTGATGGAACGGTACAAGCACTTAGTTCATGACTAGGTGTAGAAAAAGAGCTAGGTTATATCAATGGCGTCAAGGAATCCCAGTATAACAGTGTATATGAATGGAAAATGTACTGAAACTAGAACTCTCAAGAGGTAGCTTTTAGACAACAAAAGTTGTACATTGTCCCCTGCTAAAAGATGGAATGTAAGAAGTTCTAACTGCTATCAGGGTCGCTGCACCGTTTTCAATGAACCAATTTCGCATTTTATATAGCTCATGCCACAGTCAGTGGCAGGAGAGACGGGTTAATGTATTAACAAGGCGCAACACAAGGAGATTAGCAGCATACCTTGAGTACATGGCCAATTCTGAAGGCACCCATGATTTGTTCCTTGGATACCAGACAAAGAAGTGGGATAACAGCAAAAGGGATCTGAATTGACTGAAGCACATTAAGCCATTTGTTCAATGTATCGAGGGCTGCTTCAGACGAATCGAAAACAAGAGCAACTATAATAGTAGGAATAATTGCACAACTCCTTGTGATCAAAGCTCTTACCCATTTTTTCAACTTCAGCTTCAAGAAGCCTCACATGATGAACTGCCCTGCATAAGTGCCTGTAATAGTGCTACTTTGTCCAACTGCTAACAACCCAATAGCCCAAATATACAAAACGGGGAGTAACCCGCCTCCATATTTTTCTTCAAGATACTGGCCTGCATTCCCAAGACCAATACCAGTGGCTATTTCTGTGTCATAAAATGCTTTAGCAAAGACAATGGTAACAAACAGGTTGATTATAAATGAAATTATAAGTGTAGCAGTCGACTCGATCGAGTAATAATTGGAGCTTCTTGCACCTGGCCTTTCTTGTTACGATCGATTTCGCGTGATTGCACTAAAGCAGAGTGCAAGAATACATTGTGAGGCATAATAATGCAGCCCACAACTCCCACAGCCTGCTTGATGGTTTTGGAGCTGAGTTTTGGAACCAAAACACATGTGAAAATATGAAACCATTTGAGCATCAGTGAACTGCAATACTAAATGAAATTTATTGAGATATATGAAGCATGGAATTTGCTACAATGGAGCCGAGTTTGTCACCGTGAAGAAGCTCGGTGCCACTTGGTTTTGTTTCACCGAACATCCAAGCAAATGAGATGGCCATTGTTGCAATAAGGACAGCAAAAAATGCTTCCAGCTTCCTCACTCCATAGTTTTCAAGAAACAAGAAGATAAAACTGTAACAAGGCAAAGAAAACGAAGAACCAGGTGAGCATACAAAATAAACCGAAAACCTTGAAAATTCAGACATCATATATCATAAAGAAGCAACCTTTAATGCACACAAATACTTCTAACAACAATAATAATAACTCAAAATATCAACAAGAACACTAACCAATCACCAGCTGTAATAAGAACTCCAGCCCACAAAGGCAAAGCACCATTACTCAAAATCTTAATAGCAATAGCACTTCCAATGACTTCCTGTATATCAGCTCCGCCATCACCCACAAAGCCATCCTAGCCCAAGTCGGGTACTCTTCGCTACAAAGCTCAGCCAAGTGTTTCCCTGTCGCCACACCAAGCCTTGCAGCCAACAACTGAACCAACAACCCCATAGCCGTAGCCCACATCAACAGCCACAGTAAAGAGTAACCGGCTATAGCTCCGGCTTGGAGATCGCCTTCTAAATTCCCAGGGTCCAAAAACGCTATTGACATTAAAAAACCGGGTCCGGTGAAAAGCCAAAGCTTTTTCCAGGAAAAAGGTAGGACGACACCCAGTGAAGCTTCATCGTCCGGTTCGTTGATTCCAACGATGTGGACCTGTTCATCGGAGTCGTAGGCAACATCCTCGTCCGAGTCTTGATCGGATAGTAACGGAACCTTATTGTCTTCCGGTTGCATGTCGGGGAATTTTTTACCAGAATATTATAAAAATTAAAATAAAATACCAAAATGGGTTGTTTCAAATAATTATGTGTCAAAATGGTACATTTAGATGGGTGGATATTACCCTCATTTTCTGATGGTATACAGTTAAAAAACTAATAATAATAATAAAATAATGGTGAAGGGTTTTAGATAGGCGGCACTGGTTGTGCCTATTTGATAGGCGGCATACTCAATATATTTTCTCCTTCCCTGTTCGGCTCGTATCAGTTTGGAAAAAAATTTAGCAGAATAAGAGAGGGAGAAGAGAAGAAAGAAAAATATTATGGGTAGAACCATGTCTAGAATGGACTTGAATGGAAAAGTTTGGACAAAAATATAACCTCGAAAAATGGATTTAGAAAAAAAAAAACTTTTTTTTAAACGAACCAGGCCTCAGGTAAGATTTTTTAGTCTGAGTTAGTGTTGTTTTGTTGTCGTTTTGCTATCATTTCATTATTTAAAGTATTTTCAATGTGTTGAAAAATATTTATTTTAATTTTTTAGCGTATTTGATGTATTATATTTTTAAATTTATTTTTATATAAAAAACAATCTAAAAATTTTTAATACGGGCGAGTTGAGTTGGGCTTGGGTTTACTATTTTTAGTTTTGGTCGGGTTTGAATAGAATGTTAGATCCATTTTTCAAGTCGTGCTCAAGTCTAGAATATAAATTTAAAATTTTGCATCAAACATGGTCCTACCCATAATTAGGTCTAAACTAAATAGAAAAGAAAAGGTATTTTTTTCTTTCTTCTCTTCTCCCTCTCTTATTTTGCTAATTTTTTTTTTCCAATCTGATACGAGCCGGATGGGGGAGGGGAAAAATATACTAGGTGTGCCGCATATCAGATAGGCACAACCAGTGCCGCCTACCTAAAAGCCTCCATCATTATTTTATTATTATTATTTTTAACTGTGTACTGTTAAAAAATAAGGGTGGTGCCGCCTATGCACCACCCTCCACCCATCTAAATGTACAATTTTGGTACATAATTGTTTCAACAACTCATTTTAGTATTTTTATTTTATTTTATAATATTCCGATAAAAAACACAAAAATACCACTTCAGCTGGGAGCCTAAATTTGCGGGATATACCATCTACATGTACTTGATATCAATTCAAACTTAGCGTACCCGAGTGGTATGTAACACCCCTCACCCGTATTCGACGCCGGAACATGGTACGAGGCGTTACTAGACTTATACACCAACAATTATGCAATACCAAGACATGACTTTCCACTCCAAATTAAAACTTTTCATAACACCTCTTAAACAAGCCTATAAGGCCTAAATCACACTTTAGGAATGGTTCGGAATCAAATCGAACCCTTTTGAAGCTCTCTTAGAAAAACTTAGAAGATTCTTACTAAACAGTCCACACGCCCGTGTGGAAAAATAGACACGCCCGTATGGCACATCACAGGCCCGTGTTCCACTCCCGTGTGGAATTATTTTTCAATTCGAACCTACAGGGGTTTTCACAAGGCCAGACACACGCCCGTGTCTTAGCTCGTGTGCCAAAACCTTGGCATTCTGTTTCTGACGTCATCACCCCATAAATGTCACACAGCGAAGGCACACGCCCATATCTGTGGCCGTGCCTTCCACACGGTCGTGTCTCTGCCCGTATGTTTACTACTGAGCATACTGACTTGTAAACCTAGCATACCAGGGGACACACGGCCTAACCACACGCCTATGGGGCTGGCCGTGTGTCACACACGGCCTAGACACACGCCCGTGTGCCTACCCGTGTGGACAAGAACAAGGCTATTTGCCAAGCTCTTTTTATCACCCTAACTCATACAACATAAGCCACATTCAAACTTCAACCCAATTCATGCATACTTAAACCAAGTAAATCTACATACTACTTGCACATTCATGAATAACCACATCTTTTCATAGATTAATAAGAAGGAGCCACCAACTATGGCATTATACAAAAGAGTTCATCTTTAAAAGAGCCATCACATTTGGCCAAAACAATATGACATTCAACTAAGTCTAGACCCTATACATGCCATACTCAAAATGCTAAGTCTAACTATACCAAGATGTGCTGATAGTGTGGGTGATCCTTTGCTTATCTCTGTATCCCGAGTTAGCTCTTCGACACTATAAAACAAGGGAAAAGAGAAGGGAGTAAGCTTTAAGCTTAGTAAGTCTATATGTAAACAATAAGCATCATATCACATAATAGTTAGTCAACATTACATGCTATGTGAAAGCAATTCATATCCTCATTATCATGCTTACTCATTTCAAGCCTTACCACATCCCAAACACATATCATACGCATTACTCACATTTACTTGCACATATGCCCTGCACTTATCACCACAAAGCCGCATGAAATTTACACTTAAACAAGTTTCTCGATGAACCCTTCGGCATAATACAAGATACCCAGTGGTTTCGCACATAGCCCACCATTATGCAATAAAAGGGTGGTATCGCACACAGCCCACCAACAATGATAATTACGGTGGTATCGCACATAGCCCACCAACAATGATAATATAAACGATGGTATCGCACACAGCCCATCGTGAATAGATGATAAGGTGGTATCGTACACAGCCCACCAACAATTGCATATTTACGGATATTTGTTCGTACCCACATTTCTATTCCGAGGTTCAATCGAGATTTACCCATTTTCTATCATTTTAAATCAATTTCACCAATAAGCATTTACATCCATACAATGCATCAATAGGTAAAAATATATGTATTAAGGATGTATCGTTTACACATAAACTTACCTCGATGCAAAATATGATAATTGACGGTTTAGTCCGAAATCTTGCCTTTTCCCCAGTCAAGGTTGTTTCCTCATTGTTCTTGATCTATAATAATAAAATTTACTCATTTAATCACTACATGAATCATGACACTTCAAAATTTCTACTTAGGAAAAAATGACCGTTTTGCCCTTATACTTTGGCAAAATTATGATTTTGCCCCTAGGCTCGTAAAATGAAATGTGTTCATTTTTCACACACTCGAGCCTAGCTAATTCATATTCCCTCTTATAGCAACTCAAGATTTCAATTATTTCATGCATTTACTACCCATTTTACAATCTTTACAAAATGGTCCTTTTAGGTGTTTTCATGGAAACACCTTTCACAAAAGTTGTTCCTTAACCCACTAACAATCATTTTCTTCCATAAAAACTCAACAAACAACATAAAATCTCTCATGGAAAATCCCTAAAATTTCAACCATTTTGTAAAATAGTCCCCTCATTAGCTAGCTTAAGCTTTTGGGGTTCCAAAAGTACAAAAATTATCAATAGAAACCACCAAGATCACTTACTTGTAAAGATTGAAGTGGCTGAAAATTTTCAAGCTTCTAAACTCATCTTCTTGCTGAAATTTTCGGTGGTAGGGAGAATGAGAAAAAGATGATATCTTTTCTCTCTTCATTTTTCTCTTATTTTATTCATTAATCACCTAACCCTACCAACCTTGACTAAATTAAGCTTCTTGTCCCCCCTATGGCCAGCTATGGCTTTTAAAAAGGTCTAATTGCACATTTAAAACCTCCAATTAAATTTCTATAGCTATTAGACACCTCTAGCTTGTAAAATGAAACTTTCGCACTTTATGCGATTTAGTCCTTTTTTCGCAATTAAGCATACAAACACTAAAATTAGTGCACCAAAATTTTCATACATCCATATAATCATGACATAACACATACTATAATATTAAAATAATTTTCTTCTACCTTGGATTAGTGGTCCCGAAACCACTATTTCGACTAGCCCCAAAATCAGGCTGTTACAATTCTTCCCCTTTTAGAGATTTTCGTCCCCGAAAATCTTACCGGTAAAAAGGTTTGGGTACTGTTCTCTCATGGCTTCTTCCAGTTCCCATGTAGCCTCTTCTACACCTTGTTTTTGCCATAACACTTTCACTAAGGCTATACTTTTGTTCCTCAACTGTTTAACCTCTCGAGCCAAAATCTTAAGTGGTTCATCTTCATAAGTCATGTACGGTCGTATCTCAATCTCGTTCGAAGGGATCAAATGCGAAGGATCGAAACGATATCGTCGCAGTATCGACACATGAAACACGTTGTGTATTTTCTCTAACTCTGCCGGTATGGCCAACCGGTATGCTACTGGTCCAATCCTTTCAATAACCTCATACGGCCCTATGAATCGCGGACTCAATTTACCCTTTCAACCAAATCTCAATATTTTCTTCCACGGGGATACTTTCAGGAATACTCTATCACCCACCTGAAACTCAATTTCTTTCCTTTTCAAATCCGCGTATGACTTTTGTCGATCTGAAGTAGCCTTCAGACTACCACGGATCACTTTCACTTTCTCCTCGGTTCCTCTAACTAGATCAACCCCGTGAATTTACTTCTCACTAAGCTCGGTCCAATACAATAAAGTCTGACACTTGCGTCCATATAAGGCTTCGTATGGTGCCATCCGTATACTCGACTGATAACTGTTGTTGTAGGCAAATTCAACCAAAGGTAGATATTTTTCCCAACTACCTTTGAACTCTAAAACACAGCATCGGAGCATATCCTCGAGAACTTGAATCACCCATTCGGATTGGCCATTGGTTTGCGGATGTAACGCGGTACTAAAATTCAATTTCGTACCCAAGGCTTCTTGTAACTTTTTCCAAAATCGTGACGTAAATCTCGGATCTCTATCCGAAATAATGGATATAGGAACCCCATGTAATCTCACAACCTCAGCAATATACAGCTCAGCCAACTTGTCAAGTGAATAATCCACACGCACTGGTATAAAGTGAGCCGATTTCGTTAATCTATCAATAATAACCCACACAACATCTTTCTTTTTCGGAGTCATAGGTAACCCCGTTACGAAATCCATCGTAATTCGGTCCTACTTCCATTCAGGAATCATCACTGGCTGAAGTAATCCTGAAGGTACTTGATGCTCGGCTTTCACTTGTTGACAGACCAAACACTTTGTGACAAACTCGGAGATATCTCCTTTCATACCCGACCACCAATACAACTTCTTCAAATCATTATACATTTTTGTGCTGCCCGGATGTACTGACAAGCAACCATTGTGTGCCTCATGTAAAATTTTTTGGATCAATTTATCATCTTTAGGTACACAAACTCTATCATGAAACATCAAACATTCATCTGAACCAACCTGAAAATTAGAGTTATTTCCCGATTCACACTGAGCTCTCATAACTTGCATCTCACTATCATTCTTTTGAGCTTCACGTATCTGCTGAAGAAATAAAGGTCTAGCCCTCAATTCGGCCAATATAGCACCATCATCAGACAATGCAAAGCTCATACTCATAGCTCTCAAAGCATACAGGGATTTTCTGTTCAAGGCATCCGCAACCACATTCGCTTTCCCCGGGTGGTAATCGATTACTAGCTCATAGTCCTTTAGTAATTCGAGCCACCGCCGTTGTCGCAAATTCAAATCCTTTTGATTCATCAAGTATTTCAAACTCTTGTGATTGGTGAAGATTCGACATTTCTCACCATACAAATAATGAAGCCAAATCTTCAAAGCAAAAACGATAACAACCAACTCCAAATCGTGAGTCGGATAATTCTTCTCATGCGGTTTTAGTTGTCTCGAGGCATAAGCTACTACCTTTCCCTCTTGCATCAGAACACAGCCAAGACCATTTAATGACGTATCACTGTAGACCACAAACTCTTTTCCCAACTCAGGTTGTATTAACACCGGAGCTTCAGTCAACAAAGCTTTCAGTTTCTCAAAACTCCGTTGGCATTTGTCTGTCCACTCAAACTTAACATCTTTATGTAGTAATCTCGTCATCGATGTAGCAATCATGGAGAACCCTTTAACGAACCGTCTATAGTAACCCGCTAGACCCAAAAAGCTCCTAATCTCTAACACATTCCTCGGAGGTTTCCACTCCACGATAGCCGAGATCTTACTCGGATCAACTCTAATGCCATCACCCGACACAATGTGTCCTAAGAATCCGACCACTCGAAGCCAAAACTCACTCTTGCTAAATTTAGCATACAGCTGCTTGTCTCTTAGAGTCCGCAAAACAGTTCTCAGGTGCTCCGCATGCTCACTCTCATTCTGAGAATAAATTAGTACGTCAATAAATACGACTACGAATTTGTCTAAGTACGGTCGAAAGATGTAGTTCATTAAATCCATAAAGACTGCAGGAGCATTCGTTAAGCCAAATGGCATGACAAGGAACTCATAATGGCCATACCTCATCCGAAATGCAGTTTTCGGCACATCTTGCTTCTTAACCCTCAACTGGTAATAGCCAGACCTCAGGTCTATCTTAGAAAACACCGTAGCTCCCTTCAATTGATCGAACAAATCATCTATCCTTGGCAAAGGATACTTATTCTTCACTGTCACCTTGTTGAGCTGTCTGTAGTCTATACACAATCTCATCGACCTGTCTTTCTTCTTCACAAAAAGTACTGGAGCACCCCACGGTGAATAGATCGGTCTTACAAAACCTTTATCCGTTAACTCTTGCAACTGAACCTTCAACTTTTTTAACTCCAATGGCGCCATCCTATACGAGGCAACCGAAATAGGTGTTGTACCCAGAATTAACTCAATACCAAACTCAACCTCTCTAACTAGGGGTAACTCTTCCAGAAACACATACGGATACTCGCACACCACAAACACTAATTTAATCTTTACCTCTGACTCTTGAGTATTCAACACAAAGGTGAGATAGGACTCATACCCTTTTCTCAAGTATTTCTCAGCTACCATAGACGAAATCACTACATGCATATTATCCGATTTACCTGATTCAACTCGAATAACATCTCTGTTTACACTTTTCAATTCAATAAACTTACTACCACAGTTTACTAAAACATTATGAGTAGTCAACCAATCCATGCTAAGAATCAGGTCAAATTCATCAAATGGAAACAACATGATATTTGCCGGAAAACAATGACATCTAATTGTCAAAGGACAATTCCTACACACTTTGTCAACTAGCACATGTTTGCCTAACAGGTTTGACACTTTTATCACAAATTTCGTAGACTCAACAATCATACTTATGCTAGATACCAATTTCATGCAAATATAAGAATGGGTAGACCCCGGATCAATCAAAGTTGTAACACCCTAAACCCGGCCCAAACGCTACGACCAGATCTGGTATGCTACGGGGTTTATTGTTAAAAACTTTACTTTAATGGTTTTTGGAAATCTCAGTTTCTTTACTTAGGCATTTGTTAAAAATAAGATATTTGTTGAAAACCTTTGTTTCTACGTTGAACATGTTTGGAAAACCCATTTAATTACTTTTTATGACTTAAGTCCTTGAACATAAACTTTCAAACTGTAAACATGAACAAATGTAAAGCGATAACCTAAGCCATGGGGCCTTATTACATTAATAGTCCCAAAATCAAAGCTTAAAGAAAAATCGAAAATAGTCTATGAAAATAAATAAAATAAAACTTGATGGCCCCTCGAGTCCGCCTCGGCTCCCATGTCCACGATCTACTGCTCATCTGAAAAGTCAGGGAAAAATAAAGGGGTGAGTCACCAAGACTCAGTGTGCAAATCCCAAAAAACACATGAAAGGCTTTAGGCCCACAAACACATTATGGGCCTTGGCCCATACACAATGGCAACAAAATATTTACATGCAACATGGCCCAACCCAACCTAGTGATCCATCCTCTACACACCAGCCCGTACCAACCAACACACCTTGGGGATTTCTACAATCAACCCACCAATCGCTACACACCATATCGACAGTCATGCTACCTATTCCTAACAATCAGGAATCAATTTAACGTGGTTTAGCCACCGATCACTATGTGACCTAATTTTACAGTTCGTGGTTTAACCACCGATCACCAAGTGACCTATTAACATGCTCTTCCCCTTCATCGTATTAACCCTATCCCATGCATACATCCAAGCAGAAGCAAAAATATATACAACCTAAAAGTTCACAGGTTTTTACATACATCGATACACACATAGAGAAGTTTCTATAGTTACGTACCTGGCATCCTTTGCCTACCCTTTTTTGGGTAACACAACTGTCCATACAGCCTTTTTTCGGCTTTTAGCCCATATCATACATAATACAGATAATTAGTGTGTTAGAGATCTACACACCTGATTACAGTCAAGACGAGACCTTCTATGTCGACACTATCAGAAGCCGATACGACCGCTAACTGTCTAAGACTTTACTCCGAAGCCGGTCCACAACCCGATGGCCAATCTCGAACTGCTGACACCGCTCGTTTCTTAAACTTAGGGATTGGGTTTACAGATCCAACCCCCTCATTCGCCTGAACGACATGTGATTCCATCATAGACCTTATCAGTTGCTACCATCACAACATACAGTTAATATCACAACTACGATAACGAATCTTAACGAGAATCTAAAAAGAACCCTTACCTTGAAGTCCCGAAAATAATAATATGGTTCGTACGTTAACGATTTCTGGCTTAGGAACCTAGGCGATTAGATCTCCTTCAAATCCCTGAATGCCGCCCAAAAAGAAAATGCGAGATTAGTGAAAACGTCAAACTAAAGATGGCCTAACAACCATCTAGCCATTCGGCTATGGTCTTAAAAACCGAAAAAGATTACCATTATAATAGCACAAGTCGACACTTACCTCTACATAGAATTCGGTAACTCCTAGAAGGTTTCGGCTTTTGAGAAGATCAAGAAGAGAAGATGATAAGAAGAAATCTATGTAGATTCGGCTTTTAGTTGAAGAGTTTGGCAAAAAGGGAATGGGAGGTATTCGGTTATGGAGATGAGAAGAAGGTTCAAAGTTTCGGCTTTTGAAGAAATCGGAAAAAAGGTATAGAGAGAGCTATGAGGTTTCGGCTTTGTAGAAGAAAACAGAAAAAGAATAATGGACTTTTGACTTTTGCGTAGAAGTGCAAATAAGAGAATAGGCTTAGAGATTTCGGCTTTTGCAGAGAATGAGAGAATAGAGAAACCCTATTGTCGAAATTGAAGAAGAGAGAGTGTGGGAGAATAAGACCCTAATGCAGAAAAATAAAAAGGTATTCCCCTCACTTGAATACAAAATTTCGGCACCCCTTGAGTATACCAAAACCGATTCCCCCTCCCCCTTAGTGTTGGAATTTCAGCCACCACTGTGACCAGCAGATAAAACCTAAATTTTCTCCCTTATCTTTATTCGATCACTCATCCAAAAGAAACCTAGATCACACCACCTCTTCCTCGCTTTATCTGTCACATTATCCACATTATTCATTCAATTAATCTCCCTATTTTTAAGCATGCTAGCTGTCCCCCTCTATCCATTTAAATGCCGAAAATTAGCTAAAATTTAACTAACATAATTGGACTTCATGCGACTCGAACTTGAGCCTCCTCAGCTGACGCCACCTCCCTGCTCCCTAAGTGGCGCCATTTTGCCACTGGGCCACAAGCCCATCTGTGTCTTAAAACACAGATAACATCTTTTAAGCCATATCTTATCAGGCTTTCCACTAGAGTGTCCAAACAGAAAATTTTAACTAAGGCCTCGGCCCAACCCTGAGCCCATTCTTGACCCCTTAAATACCCTATCTAGCACATCAAGCATAACATAAACATCACATCACATTAAAAGTAAAGGCCCATTAATTTAGGATGTTACAAAAGCAACAACAGAGATATCATGAAGAGAAAAAGTACCCATTATCACATCTGGAGATGATGCCTCTTCGCGAGCGCGAATGGCATAAGTCCTTGTAGGTGCTCTACCCTCTGATCTCATAGTAGAATCTTTGGGTGCACCTCTACTATTAGTCCCGCTCTCTGTGTTCCTTTATGGTCTACCCCTCGAAGGTGCATTGCTCGTTCTTACTTCTTATTTTCTGTTTTTCTCATCCCTCTCTGGACAGTCCCGAATGAAGTGGTCGGGTGAACCACACTTGTAGCAAGTTCAATTATTTCCCCAACACTACCCAGTATGTTGCCTACCACAATTTGGACACTCTGGTTTATTTGACTTTGCATTGCCCACGCTTGCCATCGAGGTGGCTTGAACTCTCGAGCCTAAATATGCATTACCTCAATCCCTGTGTGAATACCCAGCTGAAGCGGTTGTCCGAGGGTTCATTTCCTTGGACCTCTTTGATTGGGTTTGAAACGACTTACCCATCGGTCTCTTCCTTGCATCTCGAGCCTTAATCATAGCTTTTCTCTTTTCTTTATTCAACTCTTCAGCCTTGCAGGCTCTATCAACCAATACCACAAATTCTTTTAATTCTAAGATTCCAACTAGCAATATGATATCCTCATTCAGCCCATCTTTGAACCTCTTGCACATAATGGCTTTCGTAGACACACACTCTTGAGCATACTTACTGAGCCTAACAAATTCACGCTCATACTCTGCCACAGTCATCTTGCCTTGCTTCAACTCAAGAAACTCTTTCCGTTTCTGGTCAACAAATCGCTGACTTATGTACTTCTTTCGGAATTCTTCCAAGAAGAAGTCCCATGTCACTCTCTCCCTCGGTACTACGGATGTCAGCGTTTTCCACCAACGATATGCCGAGTCCCTCAGCAATGACACAGAACATTTTAAGCTCTCCTCAGGCGTACAAGAGAGTTCATCAAATACTTGTGTAGAGTTCTCAAGCCAGAACTCCGCTCTCTCAAGGTCATCATCTATGTTAGCTCTAAATTCCTCGACCCCTTGTTTTCGAATCTTATCGACCGGGGGTTTAATCATTCTTACCAAGTCTATACCTTGAGGAGCCACGGGGACTGGCTAGGGTATAGGTGGGGGTGGAAAAGGTTGAGCATTAGGGTTTGCTCGTACAAACTCAGTGTACCATTTACTCATCATGCGGAGAAAGGCTTCACGAGCCTCTTCTCTCTGACCCAAAGTCTCAGGTCTACTTTCTATAAGTGCGGTCCCTTGCGCGGGAGTCAGCTCATTACTAGCAGCGTCATCAGCAGCAGCTCGGTCAGGATCCATTTTCTATACAAAAGCACAGTTTAACATTGTCAGAAGTCACCATACTATCTATATATACTTATGGCATGTATAGCTAGACTCTCACACACACTATGGTAGTCCAAGAACCGACTAAACCATAGCTCTAATACCACTAAATGTAACACCCCTTACCCGTATTCGACGCCGGAACAGGGTACGAGGTGTTACTAGACTTATACACCAACAATTATGCAATACAGAGACATGACTTTCCACTCCAAATTAAAACTTTTCATAATACCTCTTAAACAAGCCTATAAGGCCTAAATCACACTTTAGGAATGGTTCGGAATCAAATCGAACCCTTTTGAAGCTCTCTTAGAAAAACTTAGAAGATTCTTACTAAACAGTCCACACGCCCATGTGGAAAAATGGACACGCCCATGTGGCACATCACATGCCCATGTTCCACTCTCGTATGGAATTGTTTTTCAATTCGAACCTACAAGGGTTTTCACACGGCCAGACACACGCCCGTGTCCCTGGCCCATGTCCCTCACACGGCCTCGACACGCCCGTGTCTTAGCTCGTGTGCCAAATTCTTGGCATTCTATTTCTGATGTCATCACCCCATAAATGTCACACGGTGAAGGCACACGCCCATGTCAGTGGCCGTGCCTTCCACACGGCTGAGACACATGGCCGTGTCTCTGCCCGTGTGTTTACTACTGAGCATACTGACTTGTAAACCTAGCATACCAGGGGACACACGGCCTAACCACACGCCTATGGGGCTGACCGTGTGTCACACACGGCCTAGACACACGCCTGCAGCCTACCCGTGTGTGGACAAGAACAAGGCTATTTGCCAAGCTCTTTTTATCACCCTAACTCATACAACATAAGCCACATTCAAACTTCAACCCAATTCATGCATACTTAAACCAAGTAAATCTACATACTACTTGCACATTCATGAATAACCACATCTTTTCATAGATTAATAAGAAGGAGCCACCAACTATGGCATTATACAAAAGAGTTCATCTTTAAAAGAGCCATCACATTTGGCCAAAACAATATGACATTCAACTAAGTCTAGACCCTATACATGCCATACTCAAAATGCTAAGTCTAACTATACCAAGATGTGCTGATAGTGTGGGTGATCCTTTGCTTATCTCTGTATCCCGAGTTAGCTCTTCGACACTATAAATAAGGGAAAAGAGAAGGGAGTAAGCTTTAAGCTTAGTAAGTCTATATGTAAACAATAAGCATCATATCACATAATAATTAGTCAACATTACATGCTATGTGAAAGCAATTCATATCCTCATTATCATGCTTACTCATTTCAAGCCTTACCACATCCCAAACATATATCATACGCATTACTCACATTTACTTGCACATATGCCCTGCACTTATCACCACAAAGCCACATGAAATTTACACTTAAACAAGTTTCTCGATGAACCCTTTGGAATAATACAAGATACCCGGTGGTTTCGCACATAGCCCACCATTAAGCAATAAAAGGGTGGTATCGCACACAGCCCACCAACAATGATAATTACGGTGGTATCGTACATAGCCCACCAAAAATGATAATATAAACGACGGTATCGGACACAGCCCATCGTGAATAGATGATAAGGTGGTATCGCACACAGCCCACCAAAAATTACATATTTACGGATATTTGTTCGTACCCACATTTCTATTCCGAGGTTCAATCGAGATTTACCCATTTTCTATCATTTTTAATCAATTTCACCAATAAGCATTTACATCCGTACAATGCATCAATAGGTAAAAATATATGTATTAAGGATGTATCGTTTACACATAAACTTACATCGATGCAAAATATGATAATTAACGGTTTAGTCCGAAACCTCGCCTTTTCCCCGGTCAAGGCTGTTTCCTCATTCTTCTTGATCTATAATAATAATATTTACTCATTTAATCACTACATGAATCATGACACTTCAAAATTTCTACTTAGGAAAAAATGACCGTTTTGCCCTTATACTTTGGGAAAATTACGATTTTGCCCCTAGGCTCGTAAAATGAAATGTGTTCATTTTTCACACACTCAAGCCTAGCCGATTCATATTCCCTCTTATAAAAACTCAAGATTTCAATTATTTCATGCATTTACTACCCATTTTACAATCTTTACAAAATGGTCCTTTTAGGTGTTTTCATGGAAACACCTTTCACAAAAGTTGTTCCTTAACCCACTAACAATCATTTTCTTCCATAAAAACTCAGAAAACAACATAAAATCTCTCATAGAAAATCCCTAAACTTTCAACCATTTTGCAAAATAGTCCCCTCATTAGCTAGCTTAAGCTTTTGGGGTTCCAAAAGTACAAAAATTATCAATGGAAACCACCAAGATCACTTACTTGTAAAGATTGAAGTGGCTGAAAATTTTCAAGCTTCTAAACTCCTCTTCTTGCTGAAATTTTCGGTGGTAGGGAGAATGAGAAAAAGATGATATCTTTTCTCTCTTTATTTTTCTCTTATTTTATTCATTAATCACCTAACCCTACCAACCTTGACTAAATTAAGCTTCTTGTCCCCCCATGGCAGGCTATGGCTTTTAAAAAGGTCTAATTGCACATTTAAAACCTCCAATTAAAATTCTATAGCTATTAGACACCTCTAGCTTGTAAAATGAAACTTTCGCACTTTATGCGATTTAGTCCTTTTTTTGCAATTAAGCATACAAACACTAAAATTAGTGCACCAAAATTTTCATACATCCATATAATCATGACATAACACATACTATAATATTAAAAATAATTTTTTTCAACCTCGGATTAGTGGTCCGAAACCACTGTTCCGACTAGCCCCAAAATTAGGGCTGTTACATGGTAGCATGTTTTGGTCAATGAAAAATGTTACGTAGCAATTAAGTTTATTTAAAATAAAATTTAAAATTTAAAATTTTAAAATAAGAAATTATAATAGTAAATATTTAAATATTTTAAAATATTTTTTTTTTATTTTGACCGACTATGGACCGGCGTTGGTTGACTCGCCACATAGCGCTATTAGAATACCGCATGTGTCCTTTTTAAATTTTTTTAATACTATATATTATATATATTAAAAATCATATATAATATATAAATTTTTAAAAAATTTAAAAATTACTTTTTTATAAAATTCTAAAATGTATAATTGTAAATTTTAAAAAGTTAAAATAATTTATGAAAATTGAAAATTGTTATACATATTTAAAAAAAAAGTAACTGCAAAAGCAGAAGAATGAGAAGAAGAAGAAGAAAAAGAAATTTAATTACTTTTTAGAATTTTATAAATAAATTTTAATTTTAAACCTTTTAATTTTTTTTTTATAATTTTTACATATTTTGAAACAATATTATTAATTTCAACTATTTTTTTCAATTATTGTAAATTTTATTTTTATAATTTTTTTACAATTCATATACTTTTTCTAGATTTTGTATATATTTATAAATTTTTATATATTTATTTCTATTTTTTATATCTTTTAGTGTGTATATACATTTAATAAAAAATATTTTTTAAAATAAAAATACTATGTAGCATTTTTTTTTTAATTGGTTAACGTGGGTAAAAAAAAAACTAAAGAATATAATAAATACATACTTTAGGCAATCATGAAAATGTAAAAGTCGGAAAGTTAAGAGAAGCACCACTACGCAAACTAATAGGATGGAGGGTTTTTTACCGGAATATTATAAAATAAAATAAAAATATTAAAATGGGTTGTTGAAACAATTATGTACCAAAATGGTACATTTAGATAGGTGGAGGGTGGTGCATAGGCGGCACCACCCTCATTTTCTGACAGTACACAGTTAAATAATAATAATAATAATAATAAAATAATGGTGAAGGGTTTTAGGTAGGCGGCACTGGTTGTGCCTACCTGATAGGCGGCACTGGTTGTGGCTATCTGATAGGCGACACACCCAGTATATTTCCCCCTTCCCCGTCCGGCTCGTATCAGTTTGGAAAAAAAATTAGCAGAATAAGAGAGGGAGAAGAGAAGAAAGAAAAAAAATACCTTTTATTTTCTATTTAGTATAGACCTAATTATGGGTAGGACCATGTTGGATGCAAAATTTTAAATTTATTTTCTAGACCTGAGCACGACCTGAAAAATGGATCTAAAATTCTATTCAAACCCGACCAAAATTAAAAATATTAAACCCAAGCCCAACTCAACTCGCCCGTATTAAAAAAAAAATTAGATTATTTTTTATATAAAAGTAAATTTAAAAATATAATACATCAAATACGCTAAAAACATTGAAATAAATATTTTCCAACACATTAAAAATACATTAAATTACGAAATGACAGCAAAACAACAACAAAACAGCACTAACCCAGACCAAAAAATCTTACCTGAGGCTTGGTTCGTTTAGAAAAAGGATCTTTTTTTTTTCTAAATCCATTTTTCGACGTTATATTTTTGTCCAAACTTTTTCATTCATGTCCATTCTAAACATGGTCCTACCCATAATATTTTTCTTTCTTCTCTTCTCCCTCTCTTATTCTGCTAATTTTTTTTTCAAACTGATACGAGCCGGATGGGGGAGGGGGAAATATATTGGGTGTGCTGCCTATCAAATAGGCACAACCAATGCCGCGTATGAGGTAGGCACAACCAGTGCCTCCTACCTAAAACCCTCCATCATTATTTTTTTTTTTAACTATGTACTGTCAGAAAATGAGGGTGGTGCCTCCTATGCACCACCCTCCACCCATCTAAAAGTACCATTTTGGTACATAATTGTTTCAACAACCCACTTTGGTATTTTATTTTATTTTTTATAATATTCCGGTAAAAAACCCCATGTTGGGGTGTAGGCTTTTGGACTTGGTTTGAACAAAACTAAAACGAAAAGGACAACTACCATTCCTACCCACCATTGTTCGTGGCCTTTTCTTTTTCGGCTTTAGTGCCTTCACTTTTTTTTTTACCATATACTATATAGAAAATGAAGGATGGTATAAAACTGTGATTTCACGTCATCTTTATCCTTTTTCAATAGGAGGATGACAAATTATATTTTTACCCCTGATTTTTAGCGTTTTTAGTTAGATTTGAATTTTTTTCAGGAGGAAAAAGCTGAAAATCAAAAAGAAAAATTTGATTTGTCATTCTCTTATTAAAAAGGGATAAAAATAATGTGGAATCACAGTTTCATTATATATATTTATGGTATTCTTGGCAATTTACCACCTACATAGATGCAATGGCTAGCAAATCAAGCATTTGCTCGCAATTTACTTTAGTTTAGTTTGAAAAGTTAAATTTAACTTCATTATTATTATCGAGTTAAATTATTTATAGAATTGAATTTAATATGTTGACCAATCATTTATAAATTTAATCAATTTTTTTTTATTTTACTTTATTGTTATTCAATATTATAAAATTAATTCCAACTTGATTTTAACCTCGAATAAAAATGATCGAATTTAAACTTCAGCATAAAAATTATCAAATTTCTTTAAAGTAGAAAGGTTTAATCGAATCAAATTTTTAATTATAAATCCAATCTGAGTTTTAATCTATTTATCAGGAAATACGTTAAAATTATTCTATTAAATTCATTAATGTAACATCTTGAAATAAAAAAATTACTCACTTGTAATCATTTAAAAAAAAATTGTAATGGATTTAAATTTAACATAAGAATTAACAATATTAATAATTGTCTCTTTTTGCTTCACTTTTAAAATGTAAATATATTAGATATCAATTCTCATTCTTTTTTAGAATATTCTGTTGTTCACGTTGGTTTGCCTAGTAGCACGAGTTAGGGTTTTTTTTGTCTGCATTGTAGCACGAATTTCACTTTTTAGGGTTTTACTAGGGTTTTGCTTTCGATCACAGGGGATTTGATTTCTAGGACTGAAGAGGCGGCATGGATAACATCAGTATGGTGGATGAAGATTTAGCCAATCTCAACATTATGGATGAAGAGGAAGATTCCATGGTGGTGATAGGTGATGATGTTGCCTTAGAGCAATTATACGAATTATGTTTGGTAGGGCGAGTCCTTACGGATAGCGTTGTGAATTTTCCATCATTAAAAAATACTTTAGCTGATTTGTGGCATCCACTGAGAGGGGTGTCTATCTTGGAATTGCAAGATAAGCGGATCTTATTTAGATTTTATAGCGAGATCGATTTGAAGCGAGTTATGGATTGTATGCCATGGTTTTTTAATCGACACATTATTGTTTTCCACAGATTAACAAAGGGTGAGGATCCAAATTGTAACACCCCTTACCCGGGTTCTACGCCGGAACCGGGCTCGAGACATTACCGTACTAAAACCTCACGGTCGCCATTTAGGCTAATCGTGACTACTCTCTTTAGTCACCTCAATCACCTCATTCTTGACTTACGAGGCCTCACTCATACACACGAGGGCTCTCGAGACTAATCCGGAACTTTTACGATTCTTAAATTTTTCTCTTCAAATACAGGGCTCACACGCCCGTGTAGAACGAGACACGCCCGTGTGTAGACACACACGCCCATGTTCAACAATCGTGCTTAAAAACCCAAGCATTCTGCCAAATGTCCCACGGTTAAGGCACACGCCCATGCGGTTTGGGACCACGCCCGTGTACTCTATTACATGTCCGTGCCTTCAACCCGTGGTGGTCGACATCGACTAATCACACACGGTCTTGACACGCCCGCGGAGCTAAAACCGTGTTATACCTTGATATACTGACTTATTCAACATGGCCTAAGCACACGCCCATGTGCTGGCCGTGCGTATCACACGACTTGAACAAACGGTCGGGTGATCAGCCCGTGGTCTATTCTGACTTAAGGTACTAAGGTGCAGGGTGCACACGGCCTAGACACACGCCCGTGTGTCTATCCATGTGGGCATTTAAAAGCTATCTTACCAAGCTTTTTACTACTCTTGTTTGCATACAATCATATACTACTTCAAAACATTCTCAATCATCCATTAGAACACATGGATTAATACATTTAATCCTTAAAGAGTTAAGGTTTTCATCCTATACACTAGGGAGAACTTTATCAAATACATTTACAACCAACTCTAGGTTCTCTTAGGCCAATACAATTTGGCTACATCAATTAGGACTTAATCAACCTTAAAATAATCCCTATACATGCCATGACTCATAAGGACTTGATACCTCATACCAAGTGTCTGTTCGATAGTGTGAAAGCATCTCCGGCGGTCTCCAACCCGAGCTAGTTAATATAACCTATAAGAGATGAGAAAAGTAAAGGAGTAAGCAATAATGCTTAGTAAGCTCATCTGCAATAAGTGTCAACATTGATATTCATTGTATACTTAGTCACATAGTATCATGAAGAGTTTCTCTCATAAACTCATGGTTACTTACTCAACTATTCTTGAAACTTACTCATTCAACCTCTTACCACATTCTTACCATGTCACAAGCCAATTGCTCGTTTAATTAGCATACATTCCTGCATTGATCACCACATGATCATATAAAACAACACATCAAGCATTTTCAATAAGTCACTCGTACTACTAATATCTCGGTGGTTGCGCACTTAGCCCACCATTGAATCTCTTACAGGGTGGTATCGTACACAGCCTACCAATCATTTATACCTAAGGTGATTTCGCACTTATCTCACCAATCATTTATATCTATGGTGATTTCGCACTTAGCTCACCAGTCATTTATAAGCGATGGTATCGCACATAGCCCATCAATTAATAATCAATCAGGTGGTAATACACACAGCCCACCAATAAATAATACAGTTGTTGGTATCGCACACAGCCCATCACCACCATCAATAAGGTGATATCGCACATAGCTCACCGTTATTTACATTCATGGATAATAATCCATAAGTATATCTCTGTTTCAAATGTTCATTCGAGAATATTCTCACATGTTTCTATTCTTACTTAACTTTCTACGATACTCATTCTCATTCACACAGTGCATCAACTACACAAACACCACTAGGGGTTCATCATATAATGAATTCATCTCAATTCAGTTCTACACATACTTGTGTTACTCATGGTACAACTACATACATTGAATCATATGAATTGTTAAATAACTCTCTTGAGTCTCATGCGTATAGTTCTCATCGTCATCATACCCCAATTGGGTCTTACATACATTAACATATCGATGCCATGTCCCTGACATGGTCTTTTTATAATTCTTACCCTGAGGCCATATTCTAATATGGTCTTACTCGAGACTTTAACCATCGTCCTATCATGCTATACGCCTTTCCCATTACTCTAAATTCAATTCCATTCACATCTCATCAAGAGACATTTCATACATTCATATAATAATATACATTCCATACAACATTGGAATGCTAAATAAGCTTATACTTAATTGCAACATTCGCGCATGAACTTACCTCGATGTCGAAAGAGTCAAAAATGACTTTTTGCCCACATTTCTCTTTTCATCCATTCTAGGTCCGAAACTCATTTTATTTGATCTAGAACAATGAAATTTACTAATTTAATCTCTTATAAATCATGATATACCATAATCTAAACTTTAGGCAAAAATGACTATTTTGCCCCTACACTTTGGCAAAATTACCATTTTGCCCCTAGGCTCGTAAATAAATTTTCATCACATTTTCTTGTTAAACAAGTCTAGCTGAACATTTTATCCTCTTACAACTAACCACAATTCCATCTATTTCATGCCTTTATGAACAATTTATAACTTTTGCATTTTAGTCTCAAATAGGTGTTTTCATGAAAACATCTTTCACAAAAGTTGTTTCTCATCATTCTATCATTCATTTTCTTCCATAAAACTCATCAAAAAACATGAAATCTATCATGGCAAGTCCCTAGACTTTCAACCATTTTGCAAACTAGTCCCCTCTTTAGAAAGCTTAAGCTTTGGGGACTCCAAAAGTACAATTTTTATCAAGAAAGATCATCAAAATCACTTACTTGTGAGGAGAATTGCTTGTTGAAATTTTAAGCTTCAAAAACCCCTCCCATGGCTGCTATTTTCGGTGGAAGAAGGGAAGAAATAAAAAAGATGATAGCTTTTGCTTATTTCATCTTTTTTTTTATTCATTTGTCAACTAATATCACCAACTTTTGACCAAAATTTAATGCTCTTGTCCCCTTAACTTTATATGGCCGACCAACACATTTAACAAGGCCAAATTGCACATTTGGGACCTCCAATTAATATTCTATGACTATTTGGCACCTCTAGCAATTAAAATAGAACTTTTGCACTTTATGCGATTTAGTCCTTTTTCACAATTTAGCTAGAATTCGCTAAAATTAAGGCACCAAAATTTCCACGCATCCTTATAAACATGTTATATCACATAACATATCATGAAAATAATTTCCTCTAACCTCGAATTAGTGATTTCGAGATCACTATTCTGACTAGCCCCTAAATCGGGCTGCTACACAAATACAGTTCCTCTTTGGGATACGGTATTTTGGGTATAGATTCACAGTATACCAATTGGTTTCATAACGGAGGGGATGGCACGACAGTTTGGGGACTTCATTGGAAAATTTTTAGAGTATGACGCATCATTGGTGACAAGAGGGGTTAGTAAATTTATGTGAATTAGAGTTATAATTGATATTAGGCTTCTGCTTAAAAGGAAGAAACAAATTGGAATTGGACAGAATAGATTCATATATGCATTATTCCAATATGAAAGATTGTCACTGTTTTGTTTTCTTTGTGGTCGTCTTGGACATGGGGAAAGCTTCTGTCAGGTCCGACTAACATTAGGGAATCAGCAAGTGATGTTTGTGTGGGATTTGTCGTTAAGGGCTGCGCCAAGGAAGGGAGGTCAATTGGCGAGTAAATGGCTGCGAGAGGAATCAAAAACTGATAAGTGGGTTAGTATGGAAATCTGTAACACCCCAAACCCGGCCCATGCGTTACGACTGGATCTGACATGTCACATAAGGGAAAACGTATAAAAACCTTGTGATTCATACTAAAATAGGTGTTATTAGTTTATGGTTAAGAAAAAAAGTTTGGATATAAATTCTTGATAAAATGCAACTATTTATGAGAGGTTGATTGATGAATCAGAAATCGAGGTAGTGAACGTTAAAAACCGTGACTTTTGAAAATGTCGTTGGTAATTTGAAAGAGAATTCGAGTTAAAATATTTGTACATATTTATAAAAGAAAAACATTTTGTTAATAAATTTGTGAAAACCGTTATTTATGATTTTTAGAAAATTCCCAATTAAAACAAATCAAGCAAGATAATACGTACGCCAAACATAAAGCAAAAATAAAATATTCTAGAGGCCTTATTACAACTTAAAAACCCAAAATAGCAAAAATAATAAAGTAAACGTAAATAGAAATCTAAAGTTCAAAAACACCATTATCAAGTATGGCCTCCACCGAAAGTTATCCAAGGCCCAAGTCCACCTCACTCGAGCATTACCGCAAGGGTTAAGGAAAAGGGTGAGTTATTAGAACTCAGCATAATCCCCTTACCGTCATCCACCGACTGAATCCATTTAGCAATAACTTGGGCTTAAGCCCATTTACATAACAATATTAAAATGATATGAATGTAACCCAACCCATCCATCCATCACACCCCGACCAGCCAATCACACCTGTGGGGATCAAGTCAACCCACCCTGCCGCTCACACCAATTCGCAGGTAAATTGCCATTTATAAAATATTTGTTTATTGTGGCCAAGCCACCGAAATCATAAGTGATATTTTGTGGCAATGCCACCAGGCTACACTGCTCTTCATACAATTTTTCCCAACCCATGCAATATGTAACATGCAACATACATACTAAAGCATAATAACCACATATATGTACAACCATTATTAATCCAATAATTTATTACAGTGCATCGGCCTATTATAGCACTTTATAATTCGGCCCATTAAGGCATTCTAGTAAATCGGCCCATAGGGGCCTTTTCGTAAATCAACACTTTAAAGGCATTTAAGCAATTCAACCCGTTAAGGCATTTTGATAAAAACGGCCCATTGAGGGTATTTTCGTAATTCTACAAATTAACTCCGATTTTGTCAAATCTTAGTATTAACGATGTTTAAGCAAATCACTCGTTTTATACCATAATACCGTTATTAAGTTCTTAAGCAACATCGATCGATTTTCTAACATGATGATAAATCACAGATTTACGGGATTTCAGTGTGAGATTACACACCTGATTACGGTAAGGACTAAACCTTCTTGATCGTCGGCACCTAAATCACCATTACACTCGATTAACCAATCAAATGAGATTTTATTAATCCAAAACTAAATCAGACGATCTAATGAATTGCTTACTCTTAGTATCGTGAATGACCACGATTTGTCTATTCTCACCGGATGATGGTCCACAACCCGGTGGAAAATCCCGAACCGCCGATACCGCCCTTCGTTTGAACTTAGGAGTAGGAATTGCAAATCCACTCCTTTTGTCTCCTACTAACGCTTTTCCCTTCAAATCGGTTCCACTTGCCACTATTTTCGAAGGATCCACGAGTGAAAAGAACAAACGATTTAGACCCTATAATAACCGTTTAGTCCAAGCTATTATTCCGTTTAGCAACTAATCGAATAATGAGCGATATCAAATAATCCATAAAGAAACTCCTTACCTTAACGATATTGAATCCGATTTCCTCCGATTGACTTAAGGCTAGAATTGAATCGGCCAGGATGATATTCGGCCACCCACTTAGAACACTACGAAAAAGAGGATGATTAAGATGTGAAGGAGTAAGAGGAAACACCATTTCGGTTTAGAAATAAGATACACAACCGAATAGTGATAGACACTTATTTGGCTAGAAAGAAAGGAAAAATGAAAAGAGAAAAAGAAACCACTTACCGATTTGATCGAAGAAGAGGGTGTCAACACAAATGAGAAAGAAATTATGAATGAGAGATTAAGGGTTGAAAGGTTCGGCTATGGAGAAAAGAAAATGAACAAGAAGATTCGGCTATGAGAATATGGGTTAAAGAAGAAGAAAGAAAGGTTGAAGAATTTGTGAAAAAGAAAAGAAAGGATGGAGAAAGAGTGCTTAACTAGTTCCGGCTATCAAAAGGGGAAATGAGCAAAATAAATTGGACACAATGGCTAGATGGTTTCGGCAAAACAAAGGAAAAAGAGATGCTCACTTTTGGCTTTGGAGTTTCGGCAATGAGGGAAGAAATTGGAGAAAGAGATCACCAAAAAAATGCTAAAAGAAACAAGCCATACAAGCACCCAAAATTTTCCAAAAGACTAATGCAAAATTTGGCTACCAAGACCCCTCCCAAAACCGTGTATCCTTTTACCAAAATGATCAAAATTGACCAAAAACTCTTTCCAAAACATCTTCCACATTATAGGCCAACATGTTCCCTTCTCTTTCCTTTTCTTTCATTTCTTTCCTTCTTTTTCCCTTATCTTCCTCCTTACCATATTCCTCAGCCTCCTTTCCATCAATAAAAAGTCTCCCTTACCATAAATAGGACCATGGCCGACACTTGGGATAGGAGTAAAAAAAATAAATCCAAAATTTGCAAAAGATGGGATTTGAACCCCTTCCCTCTATGCTTTCCACTTGACGCCATAACCTCCTTGCCATATGCTCATTTATGCTAGCAAAATACGCACTTATTTCCTTAAACCTTGATGCCACTTATCTTCTCTCCTTAAAGTGCTTAAACACAAATATTTTGCTAAGGCCCAACTCAACCCCGAGCCTTTTTAGGACCTTAAAACATACACAATTAATATTTTAACTAGCCTATCGCATGGTATAATGCAACACATAAAATTTTGAATTTCAGGATATTACAAAATCGATGGGGAAAGAATGGGAGGGAAATTTGGGGCGGATGTAACTAATAATGGTGATTGTAGAGGAGGAATAGGATCGGTGGGACGCTTAATTCGGTAGACACGGAAAACTATGGAAATAAGCACTGACGAAAGATCGAGAAAAATTGAGGTTAGGGGGGATGGAGTAGAGGTGGAAGATATACCTGTGAAATTTGTATATGGGAAGAAGAGACAGAGATCTAACCCAGAAGTGGGTAGAAGAGTATTGGAGTTGGGGTTAGAAAATGAAATATCGGCAGCCACTAATAAGTTGGCGGACCGGGCACAATGAAAATCCTCATTTGAATGTTAATGGTTTGGGGCACCCACGGACAGTTAGACGTCTCAAAAATAAGTTGAGACACATAAGGCCCCAAAATCTGTTTCTCATGGAAACAAAGGTTACAAGTAAGTGAATGGAGACAATAAGAAGGCAATTTGGGTTCGTTAATGGAATTGATGTTGATGCTGAAGGGACAAGAGGGGGTTTATCATTAGGTTGGAAGGAGGGATTGAATCTAGCTTTAAGAAGTTTTTCAAAGTCTCATATTGATGTGGAGGTGGAAGAAGAAAATGAGATGGTTCCTTGGAGATTCACGGGTTTTTATTGGGCACCGGTGGAACATGATAGAAAGGAGTCATGAGAATTATTAAAATACTTGAAGTGCGGGAATAATAAGTGTAACACCCTTAACCTGTATCCGTCGCCGGATTAGGGTTACGTGGTATTACCGATCTAAACCCAACCCAGATTGAACATTTTAAATCATTATGAGACCTACTTCAATCATATCACATTGCATCACAGATGAACAAACTTTATTAATAATCATATCAGACTCACTTGCACGTAATTACATATCAACATATACCTATCACTTATTTTATCAAAAGTTGAAACCAACTAACATGCATCACAACTAAACTACTTATTTTTAATATACAAAAAGATCGAAATATATAAACATTTCATGCATGATATTCGTTATACATATGGTCATAACCGAATGCATAATATGTAATAATGTACTTCCATAGCATGCTTTAGACATTAACTTACAAGTCACTAATCCATAAAACCAAATTCACATAAAGGGGCATTTTTGATCAAATAACAAAAGTTACTATTCATTTGGTCATTAAATATACAAGCCCAATATGCACATGCTTGTAAACATTTTACCAAAACAAATTACCTAATACCGAATATACATATACCAAAATCTTATTTAACCGAATCTAAGATATACCCATTTCATTACCAATTGCCGAACATACAACCATAATATAAATAAACTCTCTCAATATTAATATAGAAAAGTCATTCAGATCAAACATATCTTACTTTAACCAAAAATATATACATCCAAACTCATTACGCACATACATTCATATACCATGACCGATTGACAGAACTAAGATATATATATATAACTTATAGCACCATTCATATTCATCATGAATCATATTTTCCAAATTATACTAAGATCATGGTCACAATTTCGCAACTAATGTATAATTCAATGATCAATCAACCATATGACCAAACACCAATCATAAACACATCATGAAATATACTGTCATAATAACTTAATAACATGGCCGAATTCACATAAGTTCAAAATATCATGTTTTAGCCATAATCGCATGGCATACATAAATACATATATATACACATCTTTTGTAATAACTCAAAAGGTAATATAGCCTATACATGCCATAAACTTTAAGTTTAACCTAAAAAAGGTACCAAAATATTGATGATAGTGTGACGAGCTTTTGTGACGATCCCCGAGCACGAAACGATCACCGAAGTAAATCTAAAATATGAAAGCAACCAAAAACCAAGTAAGTTTTAACAGCTTAGTAAGTTATAAGAAATTATAAAACAATGCATTAAAACATTAAATTAGAAAATTTTCAAATTTCATGACACTTGGGCCGAATATACCCACATTCAATAATGGTTTTCACATAGATCTATAATCCAATTCACATCTTAAAACAAATACATATATTACCTACTAAATTTCTTATTTACATTTCAAACCCTATAAATCACAAATTAATACGTATAATACATAATTCTCATTTCAACAACCAAAGCTTACCATACTACCCATTATGATATATCATTACATACCTGCTCATTTTATTTCTATTAATCTTTCCAATAATCTATATCCCTGATGAATCAATAAACCCATATACTCAATGCCAAATCCTGTAACGTATCGCACACTTAGTGCCGTCACATTAACAATTCACACACTTAGTGCCAAATTCTCGTAACGTATCGCACACTTAGTGCCGTTACCACTAATATCCTGCACACTTAGTGCCAATTGACCGATTTCGCACACATAGTGCTCGGTATTTACATTCGCACACATAGTGCATTACTCAAACTTATTACTCTTTTAAATAATCACATATATAATAAACTTAAACCTCAATTACACATATATATTTACAAATTATCTTATTTAATCTCCATAACAACATCACTTTCGACTATATTATTGACCGATATGTATACATCACATTCGGCCATATAATCATCTCACAAACAATATCACATTCGGCAATGTCACATTGTACATATCTACTTCTATTAAAATACACGTACAACATTATAGCTAAAATTCAATTTAACTCAATTGCTTAAAACTTACCTCGAGTATCGACGGACTTCGTTTTCCGACTATTCAATTAACTTCTCCTTTCCCCGATCCAATCCCGATCCTTTTTGTTCTTGATCTGATAAATTTCAAATTTAGTTCATTCAAACATATTTTCATTCAATTTAATCCAAAAACACATAAATGGGCAAATTACTATTTTACCCCTGACATTTACAATTTTTACAATTTAGTCCCTATTGCACAAAACACAAAATACTCAAAATTTGACCTCATTTCTTTAGGGCCGAATCTTCATCCTCTTATTACAAGCTCATACAATTCATTTATTTCACATTTTAGTCCCTCAAAAATTTATTTTTGCAATTTAATCCTAACTACTAAATTTCATCAAAAATTCAATGACAAAACTTGTTAATCTAACACATATAATCAATATTTCATCATCAACTCACAAAAATAACAAGCTTTATTCAATGGCAATTCACAAAATACACATCCAATTCAAAATTTCAAGCATGGGCTAGCTAAATCACATAGCAACGATCTCAAAAACGTAAAAATTATCAAAAACCGAACAAAATCACTTACTTAATTAAGCCTCCAAAGTGCCAAATGAAGCTAGGTTTTTCTTTATTTTTCTTTTGCTAAGTTCCGGTCATGCAACAAAGAAGATGAGCACTTTCTTCTCTTTCTTTCCAATATAATATTTTATCATATATTATAATATATCATAATGTCATAAAATAAAATAAACAACTTTAAATCACTATTACATGCATTTTGGCCGGCCACTAAGTTCAATTGTGGTTAAATTTCCTTATCAATACTTCAATTTATAAAACCATCATCAATTCGGTACTTAAACATTCAACCACCAAATTTTCTTTTTATGCGATTAAGCCCTTTTTCAAAATTAAGCACCAAAACGATCAAATTTTAATACGAAATTTTCACACATACCAATTCACACATAATGAGCATAGAAAATAATATTAAAATATTTTTCCAACTCGACTTCATGGTCCCGAAACCACCATTCTGATCAGGGTCAAAATCGGGCTGTTACAACTCTCCCCCCTTAAGGATTTTTGTCCTCGAAAATCTTACCGGTGAATAGGTTAGGATAACGTTCTTTCATTGAATCCTCAAGATCCCAAGTTGCTTCCTCGACCCCATGCTTATGCCACAGTACTTTCACCAACGAGATTTTCTTATTTCGCAACTCTTTCACTTTGCAAGCCAAAATACGTATCGGTTCTTCCTCATAGGTCAAATCAGACTGAATCTCAATCTTTAATGGACTAATCACATGAGAAGGATCGGATCTATATCGTCGAAGCATCGAAACATGGAAAATATTGTGGATCTTTTCTAACTCAGGTGGCAACATCAACCTGTACGCAACTGGCCCGATACGTTCAATAATCTCGTATGGCCCAATAAATCTCGGACTCAGCTTTCCCTTGCGACCAAATCTAAGTATTTTCTTCCACGGCGAGACTTTCAAAAATACTCGGTCACCAATTTGAAACTCTATATCTTTACGTTTCAAATCCACATATGATTTCTGACGATCTGACGCTGCTTTTAAACTTTCGCGGATTACTTTTACTTTCTGTTCAGTCTCTTTGATTAGATCAACCCCGTGTATCTTGCTTTCACTTAGCTCGGTCCAATAAAAAGGTGTACGACATTTACGACCGTACAAAGCTTCGTAAGGTGCCATTTTGATACTCGTTTGAAAGCTATTATTGTATGCAAATTTAATCAAAGACAAGTATCGTTCCCACGTACTCTCGAACTCGAGAACACAACATCTCAACATATCCTCAAGTATTTGAATAATTATCTCGGATTGACCATCCGTTTGAGGGTGGAAAGTGGTGCTAAAATGTAATTTAGTACCTAATGCATCTTGCAGTTTCTTCCAAAACTGCGATGTAAACCTCGGATCTCTATCCGAAATAATAGAAATAGGTACTCCGTGTAATCGTACAATTTGAGAAATGTACAACTCAGCTAGCTTATCAAGTGAGTAATCTGTACAAACCGGAATAAAGTGAGCTGACTTCGTCAATCTATCAACAATAACCCAGATTGCATCTTTCTTGCTCGGTGTCAACGGTAACCCAAATACGAAATCCATCGTGACTCGATCCCATTTCTATTCGGGTATCATAATTGGCTGAAGCAACCCGGATGACACCTGATGCTCGGCTTTTACTTGCTGACATATCAAACATTTCATCACAAATTCTGAAATATCTCGTTTCATATCGTGCCACCAGTAATGCTGTCTCAAATCATTATACATTTTCGTACTACCCGGGTGAACAGACAATCTACTATTATGAGCTTCATTACAAATCATTCGAATCAACTCAAGATCCTTTGGTACACATATTCGGTTTCTAAACCGCAAACATCTCTCAGCATCAATTTGAAATTTTGAGTCAGCATTCGAACCACAATGATTCCTTTTTGCCATCAAACTATCATCACCCCTTTTAGCTTCGCAAATATGTTGAACAAATAACGGTCTTACTTTCAATTCTGCTATAATTGCACCATTGTCAGTCATTGCCATATCTGCGTTCATCACGCGTAAAGTAAATAGTGATTTTTGGCTTAATGCATCGGCAACCATATTAGCCTTCCCCGAGTGATAATCAATCAGAAGCTCGTAGTCTTTTAATAATTCCAACCACCGTCGTTGTCTCAGATTCAGATCCTTCTGAGTCAATAAGTACTTTAAACTTTTGTGATCGGAATAAACATGACATTTTTCACCAAACAGATAGTGGCGCCATATCTTCAGAGCAAAAACTATAGCGGCTAATTCGAGATCGTGCGTCGGATAATTCTTTTCATGTAGTTTTAACTGTCTCGAGGCGTAGGCTACAACCATACCCTCCTGCATCAATACACATCCTAAACCATTCAAGGATGCATCACTGAAGCTAACGAACTCTTTACCCGACTCTGGCTGAACTAGCACTGGAGCTTCAGTCAACAAAGTTTTCAGCCGATCAAAACTCTTCTGGCACTCCTCCGTCCACTCGAATTTAACATCTTTTTGAAGTAGCTTTGTCATCGGAGTTGCAATCATCGAGAAACCTTTCACGAAGCGTCTATAATAACCAGCAAGTCTCAAAAAGCTCCGAACTTCAGTAATATTCCGCAGAGGTCTCCAATCAAGTACAGCCGAAATCTTACTTGGATCAACTCGAATACCTGATGCTGAAACAACATGCCCCAAAAAGCTAACTTCACAGTAACGAACTCACATTTACTAAATTTTGCGCATAAAGCGCTTATCATGCAAAATCTGTAACACAAGTCTCAAGTGTTCGGCATGCTCGGTTTCGTTGTGCGAATAGATCAGAATGTCATCTATAAACACAACTACAAACCGATCCAAATACTATCTGAATACCTGATTCATCAAATCTATGAAAACAGCAGGGGCGTTAGTGAGTCTGAACGGCATCACCAAAAACTCATAATGGTCGTATCTCGTCCGAAAAGTAGTCTTTGGCACATCAGAATCTCTGACTCGCAACTAATAATAACCCGATCTCAAATCTATCTTTGAAAACACTAAAGCCCCTTTCAGTTGATCGAATAGATCATCAATGCGCGGCAACGGGTATTTATTCTTTATTGTCACTTTATTAAGCTGTCGATAATCGATGCACATCCTCAAAGTTCCGTCTTTCTTCTTCACAAATAACACTGGCGCACCCTAGGGAAAAAAACTCGGTCGAGCGAAACCTCTATCTGTCAACTCTTGCAACTGGGCTTTCAACTCTTTTAATTCAGTCGGTGCCATTCTATACGGAGCTATCGAGATCGGGGTCGTCCCTAGTACTAATTCAATACCAAACTCTACCTCCCGAACAGGTGGCAATCCCGACAATTCTGCCGGAAACACATCCGGATACTCACATACAACAGGTACAGATTCAATCTTCTTTTCGGTCACTTTATTTTCAATCACATAAGCAAGGTAAGCTTTGCAACCTTTCTCATATAATTTTGAGCCAACATTGAAGATATCACTGCTGGTAGCCCATTTAAATCCGCAGATTCAATCCGAATTATCTCATTATTCTGGCATCGCAGATCAATAGTCTTTCGTCTGCAATTCACTACGGCATCGTGCACAGTTAACCAATTCATACCGAGGATAATATCAAACTCATCAAATGGTAGTAATATTAAATCAGCCAGAAAACATGAATCTCGAATCATCAAAGGGCAATTCTTGCACATCATATCAACTAGCACACACCGGCCTAGAGGGTTCGAAACCTGAATCACAAATTCAGTAGACTTAATAGGTAAAGTCTTACTGAATACTAATGTTTCACACAATAGGAATGAGTTGAACCGGGATCAATCAGAGCAATTACACTAGTATTAAAGAGAGTAAATATACCGGTGATAACATCTGGAGATGAAGCCTCCTCTCGGGCACGAATGGCATAAGCTCTAGCTGGCACACGAGCCTCTGATCGAATGGCTGTATCCGAAGTCCCTCTCTGAGTGCTGCTCCTACCTTCCACATTTCAGGGTGGTCTACCTCTGGCTGCGGTATCGCTCGGTCTTGCACTCTGAGCATTATCCTCCTTAGCTAACTCCGGGCAATCCTGAATAAAGTGATCCTGCGAACCACACTTGTAGCAAGCTCGGTTGTTGGACTTGCCCCAACATTCACCAAAATGTCGCCTACCACACTGTTGACACTCGGGCTTATTCGGTCGAGTATTGCCAACACTAGCAATCGAGGTAGCTCGTGAACTCACTGGTGGTCGCTCTCGTATAGAAATCCCAGCATTAGTCTTAGATTGGTTACTGTCATTTCGAAACTTCTTTGATTTCATCTGAGAAGTTTTACTTGCTGATCTCTTGCAAAAATCTCTAGCTCCGAATTCAGCTTTTCTTTTCTCTTTTTCGAGCTCTTCGGCCTTGCAAGCTCGCTCAACAAGTACTACGAACTCCTTTATTTCAAGTATGTTGACAAGCAATTTTATGTCTTCATTCAGCCCCTCCTCGAATCTTTTACACATAGCATCCTCGGTTGCAACACACTCTCGGGCATAACGGCTGAGTCTCACAAATTCATGCTCATAATTAGATACAGGCATACGACCCTATTTTAATTCGAGAAACTCTTTGCGTTTATGATCAATGAATCGCTGACTGATATACTTTTTGCGAAACTCCGTCTGAAAGAAATCCCAAGTGGCCCGTTCCTTCAGAACAACCGAAACCAAAGTGTTTCACCAATATTAGGCAGAATCCTGTAATAAGGATATAGCACATTTCAAGCACTCTTCGGGTGTACAAGATAGTTCATCAAAGACGCGAATAGTATTATCGAGCCAAAATTCAGCCATTCAATTATCGATGAGTCGTGGCTCTAAACTCTTCAGCTCCGTACTTTTTGATTTTATCAACAGGAAGCTTATTTAACCTCTTAGGATTAACAATCGGGGGTACCACAGGTGGAGTATTTGGATTCGGGGGTTGTTGAACAGCCGGGTTGGTCCGGATATATTGGTTAAACTAATCATTCATTATACTAAAGAAGGCTTGCTTAGCCCCCTCATATTGATTACTCGTAGCTGGTCGAGATTCAACCGCCGCCCTTCTTGCGCGGAGCAAAGCGCCACACTCTCAACATCATCGCCTACAACCCTCTCGGGATCAGGATCCATTTACTATATAAAAAGAGAAAATATGTTTCATTGTCAGAAGTCATCACACTATCATAATAAAGATATTTATGGAATGTATAGCTAGACTCACACGCGCTACGTTAGTCCGAGAACCGACTAAACCGTAGCTCTGATACCAATCAAATGTAACACCCCTAACCCGTATCTGTCACCGGATTAGGGTTACGAGGTATTACCGATCTAAACCCAACCTAGATTGAACATTTTAAATCATTATGAGACCTACTTCAATCATATCACATTGCATCACAGATGAACAAACTTCATTAATAATCATATCAGACTCACTTGCACGTAATTACATATCAACATATACCTATCACTTATTTTATCAAAAGTTGAAACCAACTAACATGCATCACAACTAAACTACTTATTTTTAATATACAAAAAGATCGAAATATATAAACATTTCATGCATGATATTCGTTATACATATGGTCATAACCGAATGCATAATATGTAATAATGTACTTCCATAGCATGCTTTAGACATTAACTTACAAATCACTAATCCATAAAACCAAATTCACATAAAAGGGCATTTTTGATCAAATAACAAAAGTTACTATTCATTTGGTCATTAAATATACAAGCCCAATATGCACATGCTTGTAAACATTTTACCAAAACAAATTATCTAATACCGAATATACATATACCAAAATCTTATTTAACCGAATCTAAGATATACCCATTTCGTTACCAATTGCCGAACATACAACCATAATATAAATAAACTCTCTCAATATTAATATAGAAAAGTCATTCAGATCAAACATATCTTACTTTAACCAAAAATATATACATCCAAACTCATTACGCACATACATTCATATACCATGACCGATTGACACAACTAAGATATATATATAACTTATAGCACCGTTCATATTCATCATGAATCATATTTGCCAAATTATACTAAGATCATGGTCACAATTTCGCAACTAATGTATAATTCAATGATCAATTAACCATATGACCAAACACCAATCATAAACACATCATGAAATATACCGTCATAATAACTTAATAACATGGCCGAATTCACATAAGTTCAAAATATCATGTTTTAGCCATAATCGCATGGCATACATAAATACATATATATACACATCTTTTGTAATAACTCAAAAGGTAATATAGCCTATACATGCCATAAACTTTAAGTTTAACCTCAAAAAGGTACCAAAATATTGATGATAGTGTGACGAGCTTCTGTGACGATCCCCGAGCACGAAACGATCACCGAAGTAAATCTAAAATATGAAAGCAACCAAAAACCAAGTAAGCTTTAACAGCTTAGTAAGTTATAAGCAATTATAAAACAATGCATTAAAACATTAAATTAGAAAATTTTCACATTTCATGACACTTGGGCCGAATATACCCACATTCAATAATAGTTTTCACATAGATCTATAATCCAATTCACATCTTAAAACAAATACATATATTACCTACTAAATTTCTTATTTACGTTTCAAACCCTATAAATCACAAATTAATACGTATAATACTTAATTTTCATTTCAACAACCAAAACTTACCTTACTACCCATATATGATATATCATTACATACCTGCTCATTTTATTTCGATTAATCTTTCCAATAATCTATATCCCTGATGAATCAATAAACCCATATACTCAATGCCAAATCCTGTAACGTATCGCACACTTAGTGCCAAATTCTCGTAACGTATCGCACACTTAGTGCCGTTACCATTAAAATCCCGCACACTTAGTGCCAATTGACCGATTTCGCACACATAGTGCTCGGTATTTACATTCGCACACATAGTGCATTACTCAAACTTATTACTCTTTTAAATAATCACATATATAATAAACTTAAACCTCAATTACACATATATATTTACAAATTATCTTATTTAATCTCCATAACAACATCACTTTCGGCTATATTATTGACCGATATGTATACATCACATTCGGCCATATAATCATCTCACAAACAATATCACATTCGGCAATGTCACATTGTACATATCTACTTCTATTAAAATACACGTACAACATTATAGCTAAAATTCAATTTAACTCAATTGCTTAAAACTTACCTCGAGTATCGACGGACTTCGTTTTCCTACTATTCAATTAACTTCTCCTTTCCCTGATCCAATCCCGATCTTTTTTGTT
Organism: Gossypium sturtianum; assembly: GCA_025698515.1. Taxonomy (NCBI): domain Eukaryota; kingdom Viridiplantae; phylum Streptophyta; class Magnoliopsida; order Malvales; family Malvaceae; genus Gossypium; species Gossypium sturtianum. The sequence goes on from CM046954.1 coordinate 105,676,745, forward strand.
CTTGATCTAATAAATTTCAAATTTAGCTCATTCAAACATATTTTCATTCAATTTAATCCAAAAACACATAAATAGGCAAATTACTATTTTACCCCTGACATTTACAATTTTTACAATTTAGTCTCTATTGCACAAAACACAAAATACTCAAAATTTGACCTCATTTCTTTAGGGCCGAATCTTCATCCTCTTATTACAAGCTCATACAATTCATTTATTTCACATTTTAGTCCCTCAAAAATTTATTTTTGCAATTTAATCCTAACTACTAAATTTCATCAAAAATTCAAAGACAAAACTTGTTAATCTAACACATATAATCAATATTTCATCATCAACTCACAAAAATAACAAGCTTTATTCAATGGAAATTCACAAAATACACATCCAATTCAAAAATTCAATCATGGGCTAGCTAAATCACATAGCAACGATCTCAAAAACGTAAAAATTATCAAAAACCGAACAAAATCACTTACTTAATTAAGCCTCCAAAGTGCCGAATGAAGCTAGGTTTTTCTTTCTTTTTCTTTTGCTAAGTTTCGGTCATGCAACAAAGAAGATGAACACTTTCATCTCTTTCTTTCCAATATAATATTTTATCATATATTATAATATATCATAATGTCATAAAATAAAATAAACAACTTTAAATCACTATTACATGCATTTTGGCCGGCCACTAAGTTCAATTGTGGTTAAATTTCCTTATCAATACTTCAATTTATAAAACCATCATCAATTCGGTACTTAAACATTCAACCACCAAATTTTCTTTTTATGCGATTAAGCCCTTTTTTAAAATTAAGCACCAAAACGATCAAATTTTAATACGAAATTTTCACACATACCAATTCACACATAATGAGCATAGAAAATAATATTAAAATATTTTTCCAACTCGAATTCATGGTCCCAAAACTACCGTTTCGATCAGGGTCAAAATCGGGTTGTTACAAAAAGCCATGACTGATCATTGAGGATTTTAATGAAATACTATTTTCTTTTGAGAAACAATAGGGAAGAATTAGAGAGGAAAGGCAGATGGTCGCGTTTAGGGAAGCATTAGAAGATTGTGAGATGAATGATTTGGGGTTCTCTGGACAGTGGTACACTTGGGAGAGAGGTAGGCTGGTTGGTAATAATATCAGGGAGAGATTGGATAGGGGAGTTGCAAATCCAGAGTGATGGGATGTTTTTCCATATTATAGGGTGAGCCACTTACAACATAGTTTCTCGGATCATTGCCCGGTGGTAGTGGATACAAATGGGGATGGAAGGCCGCGAGTTGGGGAGCAACAGTGGCAATTTCAATTAAACGCTGATTGGATATTACATTCAGGTTTTGAGGAGAGATTAAAATATGAGTGGAATTTAAATACACATGATATTTGGTGAAATTGAAGGAATTGGGAATGATTTTGAATTATTGTGCAAAAAAGGAGAAAAAAACTAAGGGAACGTCGAACTGCAGAGTTAAATGCTAGATTATTTGAATTGAGTGCTAGTGAGATCAATGATGTGGCGCTGGAAGAGATTACAGAGATTAAATTAAAACTGAATTTTGAAGCTGATAAGGAGGAGATCTTTTGGGAACAAAGGGCGAGAATCAATTGGCTTCGAATGGGGGACAGAAATACGGCTTTCTTTCATAGAAGTGCTTCATATCGCAAGAAGAAAAATATGGTTAAGGGGCTGGAAAACGAATTTGGGAATTTGATTACTGATTTTGATGAAATTTCCAAAACGGCAGCAGATTATTTTAAAGACTTGTTTTCGTCGAAAGAGGTTAGTAACTGTGACAGATTAATTATGTCATTCTCACCATGCATTACGGTAGATCTCAATAGGGATTTAATGGCAGAATTTAAAGCAGAAGAGGTTGTTGTGGCAATGAAATCTATAGCCCCTTTTAAAGCATCAGGCAAGGACGGGTTTTCTGCAATTTTTTTATCAAAAATACTGGCATGTTATTGGGGATGAAGTTACTAATTACTGCTTGGATGTACTAAATGGCCGAAGATACATGAGGGAGATTAACAAAACGAGTATCGTTCTTATTCCTAAGGTGAATTCGCCAAAGTCAATGAATCAATTTCGACCTATTAGTCTTTGGAACGTAATCTATAAAATTATCTTAAAGGTGTTAGTTCACAGATTTCGCCAGGTACTGAACTATTGTATTGAAAATAACCAATGGGCGTTTGTTCCAGGAAGGCAAATTACCGACAACATTTTTGTGGCATACGAAATTTTGCATTCTTTCAAGAAAAGAAGAGGGACGTCGAAGAAAGGCTTTACTTTAAAGCTTGATGTGAGCAAAGCGTATGATAGGATTGAATAGAGTTTTTTAGAAAAAATGATGCGCAGAATGGGCTTCTGTGAGGAATGGATCTCAATCATAATAAGGTGTATCACTAGTGTAGTGTATACAGTGGTGATTAATGGGAGACATGGAGAAGAATTTCAGCCTCAAAGAGGGCTCAAACAACGGGATCCACTAAGCCCGTATTTGTTCTTTATTTGTGCTGAAAGTTTTTCACGATTAATTGCATTAGCTAGAAGGGAAGAGCGGCTTTCTGCAACAAAGGTGGGAAGAGGTAATGTCTCGGTGTCACACCTATTTTTTGCTGATGACAGTGTGTTGTTTGGAAAGGCATCTATTGAAGGAGCAAATAATATGAAGAATGTGATTAAAGAGTATGAAAAGGTGTCGGGACAATTGGTTAATTTTGATAAGTCCCTTATCTATTTCAGCGGTAATGTTGATTTAGAAATGCAGGAATAGGTGGGAAGAATTTTAGGGGTAAGGATATCAAATAACCCAGAAAGGTATTTGGGACTGCCAACTATGGTAGGATGTCGGAAAAAACATGCTTTTGTTGATATCAAAGAACGCTTTGTTAAACTGTTGCATAACTGGAGTGTACATTTTTTATCGGCTGGGAGAAATGAGGAATTTTTTAAAATTCGTTTTACAAGCGATACCGATCTATGCGATGCAATGTTTCAAGTTATCGATTTCGTTTTGTCAAGAACTCGAGAACATTATATATAAATTTTGGTGGTGAAATTCTAAGACAAACAAAGGCATACATTGGTGTAAGTGGACTGATATGTGTATCCCTAAAGCGAAGGGAGGATTGGGTTTTAAAGAATTGTCAAAGTTTAATTTGGCCCTATTAACGAAGCAGGGGTGGAAAATTATTACGCAACCTAATTGTTTGTTTGCAAGTATCATGAAAGCAAAATATTTTCCCAAAAGGAGAATTCATGAGTGCAGGCTTAGGTTCTTACCCTTCGTATACCTGGCAAAGTATATGGGGAGCTAGACAACTTCTTAAGGAGGGGATCAGATGGCGAATCAGTAACGGTAATGCGGTAAACATATGGAATAATGCATGGCTGCCGGGGCCTGGAAATGGTAGGGTACAAGGTCAGAACATTGATATTAGATATACTAAAGTATCAAATTTAATCGATAAGGAAACTACTACCTGGAAGCAAGATACTATTCAGGCGTTGTTCGGAGAGGAGCAGCTTGAAAGCATTCTCTTGATCCTATTGGCGAGCAGTGAACCAAAGGATGTGCTAATATGGAGAGGTGACAATACAGGGGTTTATACAGTTAAAAGTGGCTACAAATGGCTAATTACAGTAGGGGGACCTAGATTACATAATGAAATTCCAGCTACTTTCTTTACTAAGCTGTGGGGTCTTAAGGTGCCCAGCAAAATTCGAATACATATGTGGAGAGTTGCTAATGATTACATACCCACTTCTCATAATCTAAGAGCTCGTAAACTAGTTGTAAATACACTTTGCCCGGTTTGTCAAGCAGATGAGGAAACGATGAGTCACATTTTCAGAGATTGCACTTTCACGCAGCAGGTATTGAGGGGGTTGAAAGAGACAAATTCAACATGCAATAGAGAATCCAATTGGAAAAATTGGTTAGCAATAGAGTTTAACAATCTGAGTATTGAAGCATGCAAAATCAGAACTATTGTTAACTGGGCTATTTGGTACAATCGCAACAAGATACATCATGAAGGAGTACGAGAACAAGCAAATGAAGTGGTAGGGTTTGTCAATGCTTATTGTACAGAAATAGCTTTTATGGGGGAGATATCGAAGAATGCGCAGGAAGCTAACAGTTCTGAATGAAAACCACCAGATAATGATACTATAAAAATTAATTTCGACGCTTCATTCAATCAACATAAGAGAAGATCTTTTTCAGGAATTATAGCGCGTAATAAAGAAGGTTTGATGTTGGCAGCATGTACCTTTCCATGGGAGAATATCTCAGATCCGGTTATGGCCGAGGCAAGGGCGTGTTTGCAGGCCATTACTATGGCAGAGGAAATGGGTTTCCAGGATATTTGTGTTGAAAGAGATGCGTTAACCATAATACACAAATTAAACTCTACAGAAGAAGATAAATCTGGCATTAGCAGTCTGATTAAAGAAATCAAGGGGATAATCCCCAATTTTAAAAGGCTGAGTTTTAAATATATACCAAGGGAAACCAACAAAGCGGCTCATGGGATGGCGATAGAAGGACGTCGGTATGAAAATCCCCAATACTGGATAGAGGAGGTCCCGTACGTGGTGGAAGAACTGGTGAATCGCGATAGGAGAAGTGACGGAGATGAAGGATAAATGGAAAAGTAGAGTCCGGACTTTACGACATTTTGTCTGCCCGATGAACTCGTGATCTTGATCGAGACTGAGGTTTCAAAGATTTGATTTTGGGTGATAATCGATCTCTTTGAGTAGCTGATACAGAATAGATTTAGGTTCAAACGCTAGAGAAGAAGAGTTTTCCAGGCCTGAGTTTCTTTTAGTTTTGACGATTCACTTCATTTTAGTTTGTGCACAGTTTACTTTACTTTCTTTTTTCTTTTCTCTATTTGGTGATTCTCAATGCATCGTTTTGGTGCCTAGTAGGAATAAGACAACTGTAGGTTCATTTATTAAGGCCTGTAACCATAATAATTACTTGTTCCATTTATAAAAGTATCAGTTGAAGTTAAAAAAAAAAAAAAACAATACTAATAATTGGACTTACAATTTTAAATCTTAAAAGTAGAGAGACTAAAATTTTAAAAATAAAAATATGAGGACTAAATCATAAATATACGAAGAATATAACAACTTTGAGCATATTTTAACAAATTTCTTATAGGTTAAATTCAACTCGATTTCATGTCATGACTGTGCTTACTCTATGAGCTTTTTCGATTTAAATATATATTTTTTTAAAACTTATAGCTACAAAATGCGTTTAAGAAAAAATAAAAAAATTAATTTAGCCCTCCACTAAATTTACAATCAACTGAACTTTCGTTAATAGTTTTTATATTTGACAATGTTGACCGTTAAAATTAATTGACAGATCAATAAAATAGTGACACGTGTTAATTTATAGTTTAATCTTATATTTGTTCATAAAAAATATTAAAAATCATAAAAATTATAAAAAATTAGGGTAAACTATCAAAATAGTCACTTTTGTTTGCCTTAGGTTACATTTTAGTCACTTATGTTTGAAATGTTATGTTTTAGTCACTTACGTTATCATGTTGTAACATTTTAGTCACTAAGCCTTTAACAGTGTAACGGTAAGCTAAGGTGGCACGTTAAATCATCATTTTAAACGAAAATTTTAGGTGAAATTCTACAATTGATCCTTATATTTTCCCATTTTGAGCAATTTAATTTTTTTCTTTTATGTTCTTTTAACTTTTTTTTTAATTTTCCATTCTCTTCTGCTTCTCCCTCTGTTTTCCTCCTTTTTTTCATTTCTTTTAACGTAGTTTTTCTATATTTTTCATTTGTTAAAACTAGTCCACAAGCTTGCCTTACTCGAAAAAAATTAAATTGTTAAAAAAAATAAAAGTATAGGGACTAGTTTTAACAAATATAAAACATAGAAAAACTACATTAAAGAAATGGAAAAGGGAGGAAAACAGAGGGAGAAGCAGAAGAGAATGAAAAAAAAAGAAAAAAAAAAGGAAAGTTAAAAAAATAAAAGAAAAAAAATTAAATTGCTCAAAACGAAAAAATATGGGGACCGATTGCATAAATTAACCTAAAATTTTTGTTTGAAATGATGATTTAACGTGCCACGTCAGCTTACCGTTACAGCGCTAACGACAATTAACGACTCAGTGACTAAAATGTTACAACGCGATAACATAAATGACTAAAACGTAAAATTTCAAACATAAGTGACTAAAATATAACCTAAGGTAAACAAAAGTGACTATTTTGGTAGTTTACCCAAAAAATTATAAAAATTATAAAAATTATAAAAAAATTATAAAATTAATAAAGCATATTTAAAATATTGAAATCTTATAAAAACTTATAAATAATAAAAAATCTAATAAATTATAAAATTATTAAAAATTAGAAAAATTAGAACTTATAAAAAAAGTTATTTAAACCCTTAAAAGCATAATGAACTCAAGACATTAGACCAATATTTGGATAATGAGAATAGTCATCAAATTGTTAGGATAATTTTCATGTTGAATAAAATGTTTTCGATCCTCTGCAAATAAAACAATAGTTGCGAGACCCTTTCATTTTTATCAATAAATTATTTGTAAAATTTTAATCTCTAGTTTTCTAAGTATAGTACAGTAGTTTGGGTTTAAAAAGTTGAAAATTGTATGCTAACTATGTTATGATATAAGGTATTTTTGGTACAATTAGAAACTATCAACCAAAATTTCATTATCCAACAATTGCAAATATTAGCATATCAATATAAAATATTCTGACCAAGGTTTTTAGAATTGGACTAATAGTCGAACCAATTAGGCCATTGATTCTACCAATTCAATTGATCCATTTAGTTTAATTAAATAAATCATTAAAAAATTTTAAAAATAAAAAAGTATTTAAAAAAGACCAGTTAGTTAAAAATTTGGTAAAAATGTTTTTGGCAATTTTTGAAAATAAGTATGATTTTAAATGCTTAGTTGTTGTCTTAGTCTAGATAGTAAGATATGATACTTTGTATCCGGATCCTTCGATCGGGTCGGGTATAATGTGTTATAATAGTGGTAATTAATCTACTTAGAATAAATTTTAATTTTTGAAAATTACGATATTTATTGGTTTTTTATTGAGAGAATTACTTTTATACTGAAAGTAAGTTTCACATTCTGTGTTTGGTTCGTATTGCTTAAGCCCACACTCGACACATTTCGTGATACGAGAATAGTAGAGAATGCCGTTCGGTTGAAAGTTAGGATCAACTTGAATCTATCTCGCACAAAACACAAGTACTTCTTGGTAAAATATTATTACGATAAATATCACAAATCAAGTCTGTTTTAAAAATTTTGAAAATTTTTAAACTTTCACTATAAATATAAATTGTTTTTTTAATCGAATTTTTCCAACCATTCTTGAATTTTCGAATAGCTTGTAGAATTCTGAGACTCCTAGGATGCGAAGGACTCATGGCTAATGTTTCCTGTGAGGTATTGGTGCAATTGAAGGCTTTTCCCATAATTTGCTAGCAATTATAAGGGCTTATTCTTGAACTTGCAAGAAGGGAATTGTAAAACTTTCATTCCACACCCTGATGCTCAAGTCAAACATATTGAAGAGAGAAAAGAGATAAACGATGTGATTTGGGGACTTACGAGATGGTTATAAATGGTGAAGGTGCTTGCCATTTATAAGATGATTGGTGACAACTAGAGAGCCAAATGTTACGCTCTTATTAAGGGCTTAATAGGTGGTAGGTGTCAATTTCATGTTGGAAGCTTAGGGTGCACGAGATTCTTTGTTGAGCATTGAAATAGGGGATTTCTCTCCAACATTCCAGCGTGGGCCTTCTTAACTTTGTGGTCTTCTTCTTTGGGCCACCTTATGTGATATTGGTAATGTAGTCTCAAATATGGGGACTCAAAGATCTAGAGTCTGAGTTGTACAACTACGAATTATTTGGTCATATATTCTTAAATTGTGTTTATAAAATTAAAAAAAAAAATAGAATCCAAATAATTATCTTTTGCTTGTTATCCGTTCAGTCTTCAAATAATCAAATGTTATGTATTCGATAATTTGAAATCGTAAGATTAAAATTTCAAACAAAAAATATAAAATTAGATGCAAACATAATCTGAACTTGTTAGGTACTTCTGTTCCACTCGACTCGAGTTTGTTTAAAATCTATGTTGGATAAGGTGAAAGTACAAAGCAAGCAAATCTATGAGTATACTCTGTAAAACAAAATGCTTATCAAAAGCTTGTGAGTGCCTGAATTGTTGAGACTTTGCTTCATTCAAGCATGTCCTCAGCCCTGCTTTTCACTTCTCCTCCACCGCCAACACCCTCCATAAACCGTAGCACTCTCTCATTCGCCGCCGTCACCAACTTTCCACCATCACCAGACAAGCTAGCTCTTCTTTTAGATAAATCCAGCTCCATCCATCACTTGCTCCAAATCCACGCAGCTCTTCTCCGCCACGGCCTTCATCAACACCCCATCCTAAATTTCAAGCTTCAACGCTCTTACTCTTCTCGAGGCCGTCTCGACTATTCACTTGCTCTCTTCAATCGAACTCTCAACCCCAACATCTTTTTCTACACTTCTATCATTAACGCCCACGCCCTCCATGGTCTCTCCCAAGAAGCTTTATTTATCTATACGCAAATGTTATTTGAAGGTGTGCAGCCTAATGAGTTCACTTTCTCTTCCATATTGAAATCTTGTTCTCTTGAACATGGAAAAATGCTTCATTCTCAAGTTATCAAACTTGGGTTTGATTCAGATTTGTATGTAAAGACAGGTCTAGTCGATGTTTACGCGAGAGGGGGTGACGTTGGGTCCGCCCGTCTCGTGTTCGAGAGAATGCCAGAGAAGAGTTTAGTTTCTTTGACCACGATGCTAACTTGTTACGCGAAACACGGGGAGCTTAAGGAGGCAAGGTTGCTGTTTGATGGAATGGTGAAGAAGGATGTGGTATGTTGGAATGTGATGATCGATGGGTATACTCAACATGGAATGCCTAAGGAAGCTTTGGTGCTTTTCAGGCGAATGTTGGCAGCGAAAGCTAGGCCAAATGAAATCACTATACTGACTGTTTTATCAGCTTGTGGTCAGCTTGGAGCTTTAGAGTCAGGCAGATGGCTTCATTCCTATATGCAAAATAATGATATTCAAGTGAGTGTTCGTGTTGCTACTGCTTTGATTGATATGTATAGCAAATGTGGGAGCCTGGAGGATGCAAGATTAGTGTTCGATAGGATTTATTATAAGGATGTTGTTGCATGGAATTCGATGATTATAGGGTATGCCTTGCACGGGTTCAGACAAGATGCATTGGAGTTGTTTCATGAAATGTGCAGGATTGGTTTGCGCCCTACTGATATTACTTTCATTGGTGTTTTGGGTGCATGTGGTCACGCTGGTTTGGTCAAAGAGGGATGGAGTTTTTTCAATGCAATGAGAGAGGAGTATGAGATCGAACCCAAGATCGAACATTATGGATGTATGGTAAACCTTCTTGGTCGTGCTGGTCGATTAGAAGAGGCATATGAGCTTGTGAAGAACATGAAGGTAGAGCCCGATCCCATCTTGTGGGGAGCTTTGCTTGGGGCATGTAGGTTACATGGTAATCTTGAATTGGGAGAGAAAATAGCAGAGTATCTTGTCAGCCACAATCTTGCTAATTCAGGGACTTATATTCTTCTTTCCAACATGTATGCTGCGAAAGGCGATTGGGAAGAGGTGGCGAGGATAAGGAGCTTGATGAAAGACAGTGGGGTGCAGAAGGAGCCTGGTTGTAGCTCAATTGAAGTGCACAATAGGGTTCATGAGTTCCTTGCTGGGGATTTGAAACATCCAAAAACCAAAGAAATATATGAGATGTTAGAGGAAATGAATGGTTGGCTCAAAGCTCATGGTTACACCCCACAAACAGAGATTGTACTACATGACATAGGGGATGAACAAAAAGAGCAGTCACTTGAAGTTCACAGTGAGAAGCTGGCGCTTGCATATGGTCTTATCAGCACTCAACTGGGGACCCCTATCAAGATTGTAAAAAACCTCCGGGTGTGTTCGGATTGCCATGCTGCGACCAAGTTGATTTCTAAGATCACTGGCCGTAAAATTGTAATGAGGGATCGGAATAGGTTCCACCATTTTGTGAATGGTTCATGTTCTTGCGGGGACTACTGGTGATCAATAAAAAAGTTAGACCAACATTCTAGTTTTGTTGAAATACTGAAGCTAGAATTGAATTAGACGCTCAAAACTGATGCCCTTTGGTTTAGTAAGACGAACTTGCCGTAGAATGGGATTAGGCCACCTTATTTTAGGCTGCTTCTTGAGGTCATTGATTCAGTGTTTTAAATGCGAAAGGGTGGGCGAGAAGGAAATTTACATGACTGAACCATCGAGGATGAATCCACCTAGTATATTAATTTTTATTTTTAAAGATTTTAATATGTGTATAACCATATTTAATATTGTAATAGCCCAATTTTTGCTCAGCTCAATACAAATAAATAAACTCAAACAAAGACAAAACAAAAACAAAATAAATAAAGCCCAATTTACATCAACCCAAATTACAAACCCAAACCCAATGTTACACAAGCCCAAACCCACAACCTAAACTTTTTTCAGAAAATCAAAAAAACTCTAGATCCCCTATGCGCCGCTGCTCCTGGCCACGTCAGCGGATGCGTCGCCCGAGGATTGCCTCCCTTACCATCGTTTCACCGAAATGGAAAGGGTGCAACTCCCATCATTGTTGACTACCATCTCGACCTGCAAAGAAGAAAGAAAAAGACAAAAACAGAAGCAGAAAAGCAAAAACAAATACAAATATTTGTAATCAATCGGCTATAAAAGCCGAATAAACAGATTGTAATAAGAGGAGGAGAAGAGCAAAAAGATATAAAAACTTCCAGTTCTTAAAAAATATATATTTTTTATATCGTATACATATAAAAAATAATAAATAAAATACGAAACATTTTTTACCTTTGCCGCCGCTGTCGATGTCCCCTCTGGCTTGAAAAGCCGTCGAATCCTTGGGGATTCGCCAAAAGGCCGCGTCGGAGGAGGACCGGGAACCAAAAGGTCCCTTTTGCATTTTCAGATTTTGACTGAATTTTAGGGATTTTGGCCCTAGATCCGGGTTCCCCGTAAAATGGAGATAAAAAAGCCTTTCTTTTTACAACTCCGGCCATTGGAGGCGACGGCCGCTGTCGCCGATGACCGGTGGCTACTGCGGAGCGCCGACGGCCCTGTGGCTGGACACAGGGAGAGCTTCAGAGAAAAAAGAGAAAGGATTTTTTTTTGAAAACTGTTTAAAAATGATTTTTTAAATATTTTTTTACTTAAATAGGGTTACCTAAACGATGTCGTTTCGTCGTGGCCCTAAATGTCCCAAAACGGTGTCATTTTGGGGCCGACCCGAATTCCCTTAGGATCTACGTGTTTTTAAAGGGGAGGGTTTAATTGCTGCTTTGGCCCTTCTGCTTCTTTGCTATTTTTCAATTTCGTCCTATAGCTTATTATTTTTACTTCTATTTTTTTCCTTTTATTTTACTCTTCTGCAATTTGGTCCCCCCTAACCCATTGATGATCCTTCTGGGAATGACACGTGTAAATAGGGTTGGGATAATTGCCATCTGATTCCCTGTATTTTCCATTTTCTTTTAATTTAGTCCTTTATGTTATGTTTTCTTGTAATTTAGACTTTAAATTTTGTTATGTTCTCAATTTAATCCTTCGCTTCCCCTTTCTTTGTTTATTTCGCAATTCATGCTTTAAATTTCGTTTAAGTTTCAATTTGATCCCTCATTTATTTAATTTTTCCGCTTCATTTACTATATCTTTTATTTTAACATTTAACATTTATGTTATTTATATTCCCTTTTTTATTTTATCATTATTATTATTATTATTATTATTATTATTATTATTATTATTATTCATATTAGTATTATGATAATGGTCGTGACACGATTATCGCTATTATTACTATAAATTGATGTATTATTATTATTATTATTCGCTAGCATGGCATTTTTATTTTACCTTTTTATTTGTTTTTCTTTTTATTTATTTATTTATTATTCTAATATCATTTTATTTTACCCATCACTATTTTGCTTTATTTTGTTAATTACCATGCCATCATGTTAAAATATATTTATTCATTTTTTTACACTATGCCTAAATAAATTAAATGTATATCGTTTTAAAAGTTACCTTCGTCTTATCTAACGTATAGAAAATACTTAAAACCGATGCAATGTTCATTATTTTTAGAATTCGAGGAGTTATGCTCCTAACTTACAGAGTATGACATCTCCCTAAAACTGAAGTAATCGAATATCCTATTTAAAATAACGAAAAGCAAGATTTAGGTAACGATCAAATGGCGATTATTCTGGTTTTCGAGAATTCGAGGCATCGTGTCCTAACTCTCGGGGCATGGTCTTTCTTCTCGATTAACTCGCGATAAGACCTTTTCCATTAAATTTAATTTAGTTAAGTAATATCTTAATCAAAGAACATTATGCAAAGAGGGATCGTGTTTTAAATTCTTTTCAAATTTTCAGTTCTCGACACTAAGATATCAAGTAATCAATTAGGTACCAATTTTGGGCGTTATGAGGGTGTTAATCCTTCCTCATACGTAACCAACTCCCAAACTTATTTCCTGGATTTTGTAAGACCGAAAATAATTTTAGTGAATCTAACATTTTATTAAAATGATAAATTTTTTAGCTGATCCAATCACAATTAATTAAAGAGGATTGGTGGCGACTCTATTTTGGTTTTTAAAATAAAAGTCAATTTCAAAAAAAATAGATTCGACAGCTTGGCGACTCCACTGGGGATAAATAAGCGAGTCAAGCCATGAGTTGATTACTTTTCGGTCTTTTTGTCGAAAATTGATAAGTCGGTTTAAATTGACGATCCTCTCCTTGTATTTCATTCTTTATATTTTGTTTTGGTGGTAAATAATGCTGTAAGAACCCATTTATGCCCAGGCCCATATTAACCAAATATTAACCAAAAAAACCAAAAAAACAAGTAAATAACAAAGTCCAATAATTAAACAGTCCATTAAAAGTCCATTACAACCCAATCAGTCCATAACCCAAAACAGACCCAAAAATTAAATAAGCCCAGACTACCTAAAATAACCCAGATACAAAATTAGCCCAAATTAGAATTAACCAAATGGCCCAAATAGCCCAACAATGGGTTTGCAATCTGGGAAACCCTAGAAGTTTAGGAAGTCCCTTGCGCCGTAACCCCAGCCAGACATTTGGGCTGCTTCGGTCCTCACACGCGCACGACGCCACGTCCGCGCGTACAGCCCCCGTACGGCGCCACATCCGCGCAACAGCCTCCGTACCTACATCGAATAATAGACGAACAGCACAACAAACAAAAAGAAAACAGAAAAAACGGTTGTATTCTTATTTTATTTTCATTTTTATTTTTATTTCGATTTCGGCCTTTAAAAGGATCGAAATCAACCACTGTAAGGCTCTTCACATTTTTTTGATATACACGAATGATATACGAAATACAAGAGAAAATCAGTGGTGAAAAAGGTGATTTTAGATCTCGTTTTTCTGGGAAATTTAGTTCTTATTTTCTTTGATTTTCAATTGTTGCATAAAAAAAATATACGAAAGAAGAAGTTTTTTTCTTATCTGTTGTCGATCTAGCCAACGTTTTCTTCTTTGGCCCAAGAGTTGACAGATCCTAGGGGATCCGGTTAAAACCATGACGGTGGCGGAGGTGCTTTAGGCGCCGATGAAACCCCTGGGTCGACTGAGAAGGCGGAAGGGTGGAAGAGTTTGGAGAAAGAAAAGGGTTTTCTGAAATCTGTTTTGAAAAGATGGTGGGCGAAATGAAGTTGTTAGGTCAAATTTTCGGTTTATATGTATGACTAAAACGACAACGTTTTAAGCGGTGAGGGTTAGCATATGAAACGACATCGTTTCACATGCAACCCGATGACCCGACCCTAATATCCATAGGATCCGCGTGTTTCCGCAGTAATGGATAATTTGCTCGTTTGGTCCCTTTGTTTCGTACTGCTATTCGATTAAATCCGTTATACATTTTCTTTGTTTTTAAAATTTTCATGAAATTTGAGCACCATTTCAAATCAGTTAATGCTTATACGCTGCGTTCAGATTTTTGGTTAAATTTCATTTTAAATCCTCGGTTATTTAGGCGCATTCTATTTAGGTCCTAGATCCTGTTTTCACGACTTTATTTATTTAAAAATTACTCTTTTAATTTTGTTTTATTTTCAATTAAGTCTGTTTAGGTTTTCATTATGCTTTTTTTTTATTTGTTATAAATTATTCATTTTAAAAAATATTGTTTTAATATATGAGGTTTTGGACTATTTCATTCATTTTACACTGTTTTGATATTTTCATTTATATATTTTTTACAATTCGTTTTTATATTGCATTGTTTTAAATATTTGTTTAAATACTCTTGTATATTATTAATTTATACATACATATATAATAAGTGTTAAAATTATTTTATTTTGTATACATTATGGATTTCATATTATTCTCATATATATATTTTCTTTTAAATCTATTTATATGTATAGGTATATTTTAAATTTATTAATTTATATAATTTATTTACTCTTAAGTCCATATTTGATTATATATTTTTGTTTATTTCGAAAACCTTCATGCATTATTATTTTCATATGTAAATTATTTATATTAGGTTTCTATTTCATATATTATTCATGTAGATTAATATGTTATTTTGTATATTATTTATTTTAATTTTATTTGTATATAATATTTATTTTCAAATTCATTTATATTATTATTTTATTCATTCACATTTGAAGAATTGCCATATTCTATTTTAATTCGTTTTTTTAATTAGCCATATTTTTAGCTTCCGTTATTTCTTGTTTAATAATGTTGGTATTTTCAAAATAGGAATTGTGAGATCATTGTCTTTGTATATTTTGAATTGTATGTTCATATTATTCTTGTCATCCATTTGTACAAAATAGTATTCACATATTATTTTTCCATGCTCGATGTTATATTTATTTCTCGTTATCGAATAGTGGTTCAATAAAAGCGTTTTGAGTCATTTTTAAAATCGCTTATTTAAAAGTTTTTTTTTTTAAATAAGGCAATGCTCGCGTTTGGACACTTCAAGAAAATCGTGCCCTAACATACTGGGTTCCGATTTCTCTTGTTAAATCCTAGCAACCGAGTCTCCTTTCCGTTTCTAAATCAAAACATTTTGAATAAAAACTTATCCTCGAGAATTTGAGATGTTGCGTCCTAACTCACTGGATGTGACATTTTATTATCTCGGGGTAAGAATTTCAAAGAAAGGCAATATTCCGTATTGGGGAATTTTGAGAAATTGTGCCCTAACTTACTGGGTTCCAATTTTTCATAAAGCCCAAATAACCGAATACCCTTCTCAATCTTTATTACGTGGTTTAAAAAAAATCAAAGGATAAATTTAATTCCGAGAATATAAGATGTTGTACCCTAACTTACTGAGTACGACATTTTATTTCTTCGAAATAAGAAGTTTTGGCATCCAATATGATTCTGTCCAAATGTATCTTAAGCAAGTGGATCTTAATCTAGAATCTTTTCAAATTTTTGGCATTAAGTCATTAAAAAATCAATTAGGTACCAATTTTGGGCGTTACGAGGGTGCTAACCCTTCCTCGTACGTAACCGACTCCCGAACCCATTTTCTCGAGTTTTTGTAGACCAAAATATGTTTTAATAAACCAAAGTTTTATTAAAGCCTTCAATTTCAAGGTGATCCGATCAAACCTCGAAAAAAGGTCGGTGGGGACTCCATCTGTCATTTTAAAAGTTGATCCTCGTTTTTTCTAAACCCGTAAAAAAATGGTTTCGACAGCTTGGCGACTCCACTGGGGACCGAAAGAGAGTCAAGCCGTAAAATTGATTAATTTCTGTCCTTTTGTTGAAAATTGAAAATTTGATTTGAAAAATTACGATCCTTTTATTTGCATTCGCTTGCGTCATCTCATTTGATTGTTATGGTTCGAGTCTTTTAAAATACTTTTGCATCATATTGCATGACCGTCGGGTCATACCCTTTTAAGTGGGAGTGAGAAGCTACTCCTTCGTGAGGTTTTCACCTCCATGCAGGATAGTGAATCGCTTTCGGGATACATCCGTACCTATGTCTTCGTGAGATTTTTATCTCCGTGCAGCCATAGGGAAATGTATTCCCCTGAACCGAACTCGGTCCGTATGAGCCTATAATGGGTGAGGATCGAGGAATCTGTTGGTTCAGGTACCTCAACTCTAGAATCGAACTACATATAGAAAGCCCTAAGAGCCCACCCGAGGTAGAGCTGTGATAAACCCTAGTGGCCACTCAGATAGGAGTTTGAATAATTTTTTTACATGCTTTGAATTTCGTTTCTATTGTACTGATTTTTTTATCTTTGTTACTTAGCATGCATTTTCATATTAGAGAGAGATGTCGATTCGGGTCCGATTGCTAAATTAGGGAGCTCGGCATGGAGAACAAATTTCTTGATAAAACGGAAGACAATACGGATGTTCGTATATTTGTAGTCCGTTTCATGAAAAGAATTTTGTCCTCTAGTAAATTTTTCTAAAGGAAATTGAGTTAGAATCGACACCTCTTTACATTCATTTCATGCATTCACATAACATCACATCGCATGTACTAGATTTCATGAGAAGACCCTGATTAATTAAAAATTATTTCATGTCTGAGACCGACAAAACCTTACTGTGAATCGCATCCCTATTGCACAAGAAAGAAAACTCAAGCAATGGATAAAAGGCTAGAAAAGTTGGAACAAATACAGAAAGAGACGCAAGAACAGATGCAAGCACAAATGCAAGAGCAGCTTGCTAAGATCCAGCAGGATATGATGGACAAAATGATGGAATCGTAGAAAAATATGATGACTCAGATGACGCAGCTGTTGAAGGGGCTTATGGATAAAGGAAAAAGCCTCATGGTTAATGTTGAGGGGGATATTGATTATCATCAATATCCCCCTGATTTTACTCCACCACACGTGCAAACACTACATGAAGTGACTGTACAAAGGCCATCTATCACGATCGAGACTCAACAATTCCAAGCTGGAGTTTCAATGAACCTCCAAACTGGCTCAGGTTCAGGAGATAATATAATCATTACTGATGTCCCTGATTTGGATGAAATAGATGAATGAGAGAGGACAAAAGCAGAATTGGCAAGACAGCTAGAAGACAGATATAAATGGTTGGAGGAGAAGTTTAAGGCTTTAGAAAGTGCTGATAGCTGTTATCGAATCGATGCCAAAGATTTAAGCTTGGTCCCAGACTTGGTGCTCCCACACAAGTTCAAAATGCCTGAATTTGATAAGTATAATGGGACAAGTTGCCCCGAGGCTCATATTACTATGTTTTGCAGAAGAATGACGGGGTACATTAATAATGACCAACTATTGATTCATTGCTTCCAGGATAGCCTGGTAGGAGCCACGGCCAAATGGTATAACCAGTTGAGTCGTGCCAGAATTGGTTCATTGAGAGATTTGGCTCAAGCATTCATGAAACAGTACAGTCATGTGACAGACATGACTCCCAATAGGATTACTCTTCAAAACATGGAGAAAAAAGGAAATGAGAGCTTTAGACAATACGCGCAGCGGTGGAGAGAGGTTGCCATCCAAGTCCAGCCACCACTTCTGGAGAAAGAGACCACAATGTTCTTTATTAATACATTGAAGGCCCTGTTTATCACTCATATGCTAGGGAGCGCTACAAAGAGCTTCTCAGACGTCGTAATGACTGGAGAAATGATTGAGAATGCCATAAAAAGTAGAAGGATAGAGGGAGGAGAAGGTGTCAAAAGATCAGCCCCGAGAAATAGGGAAAATGAAGTGAACAGCTTGAGCAAGCATTCCAAATCAGTCACTGCAGATCAACCGAGGGCTGTAACCACTGGTCATCAGGGCTCATCAAAACAAGAATCTAGTGTAAAGCAACTCTAGTTTACACCAATTCCAATGACATATAGGGAGTTGTATCAAAGCCTATTTGATGCACATATGGTGGCTCCTCATTACATGGAACCAATACAACCCCCATACCCCAAATGGTATGATTCGAATGCTCAATGCAAGTATCACGCGGGAATAATGGGTCACTCAGTCGATAACTACATTGCATTTAAGAAATTGGTGGAGAGGCTTATTAAAATAGGGGTTTTGAAGTTCGATGAGTCAACCGGAGCAGTAGGTTGCGATAATTAAAGGAGGGGGAAAAAGAGTTGCGATTCCTTAAAGAAGTCATCAGAAGCCTAGAAATCGGGAAGTCAGAACACCAATGGCATATCCAAAGAGTGAACCAAGGAATAAAAGTTTTCCAAGCATCGGCCTTTATATACTTGAGAGTGTTTTAAACAATAGGACTCTAGAAGAGACGTGTATTTTTAAGGCTAATCTAGAGTAATATTCAAAACCTGCTTATTGCTTTCAGTCTAGAAGTAATAAGACTCATTTTATGAAATAGGCTTGTGTTCAGAATCCTTATTTCAATGAAATGCATCTTTTTGAGCAAATATTTTTCCATTCTTTCTATTTATAGATTCTTTTGTACTTTGGATTGCTATTCAAATATTCTTTCATTCTTTATTCATGATCATACCATATAAATAATCATTCTTGGAATTTACCTTCGTACCCACAATGGTCCCCAGATATCAATGACATGGGCGACGCTGTTACAGACTCCCTTTTTGAATAAAATATGGGTCTAAGGGATCTAAGGACTTTAAGGATGACAGAGATTGTAACACATCTTCTGATTTGTTAATACTGGATGAAAAACAGATCCTACGTTGCGAGCCAAGGAAGGAGATGAAGATCAAAGCCTAGCTCAACACAGAAATGAGATTTCCTATATGTGGGGCATAGATGTTATCAAGCCAGTCTCATCAAAAGCTTCTAGCCAACATCGATTCATTTTCGTAGATGTCGGTTACTTCACTAAGATGGTAAAAGTCGCTTCCTATGCCAATATTACAAAGTCGATAGTCATCAGAACAAAAAAGGGAGAAAAATAAAGAAAAAACACCGACACAAAAAAATGTCAAAAAGTCACATTTAACCGTAAAATGTCAAAAGTTTGCGGTCTGTTCAAAGATTAGGCTCCACATCAGTGCAGCAAGGGCAACAAAAAAAAAAGAAAAGAAAAGAAAAGAAAAGAAAAACAAGAGATCGTAAAAAAGACCGAGACTTGTAAAGATTGGCATACAGAAGTTACTATTTACCCTCTATTCTTATCAAACATTGGCCAGGGCTGTCACCGGGGCAACACATTCCTCATTGGTTTCGCCCATTGAAGTTAAAATTCCTTTTTTCGAGTTTTATCAAGAACTGAAGTTGGATGAGGCAGAAAGGATCCAATCTCGATGTGATCAATCAAATTTGTGAGGAAAAGTTAATAACTATCCGATGCGGGTTTGTGACAAAGAAGTTCATCCTAGAAAATTGCCAAAGGGAGACCTGATATTGAAGAAGATCCTTCATATACAAAAGGATTTGAGAGAAAAAAATGGAGGCCAAACTAGAAAAGACTTTATGTAAGGAAAAAGTGCATTCGGAAACACTGACCAAAATGGATGGTAGAGATATGCCCAATCCGGTGAATTCAGTCAAGAAATATTTCGATTTTTTAAAAAAAAATTCAATCAAAAGAAAGAACAATGAGAGGCCAAGGCGAAAACCCGCAAAGGGCGCTTTGAGACCAAAGGGATTTGAGTTGAAAACCCGAAAAGGGCGGCTCAAATTTTGATCAAAGGGAGGCATACAACAGATCTTGCCATGCACGAATTAACAATGAAGAAGTATGTCTTTGCGTCTTGAGGCATCGACAAAGTACTCGAATCCCTAAACACATATTGAGCTTAAAATGGTCCTCAAGAAGTTTGAACAGAGAAGCTTAGGCTGCGATATCTGGGGCACCTAGTTTCCATTTTACCTATTTTAAATTTGTTATTTGTGATTATACTGTTCTTTTCAAAATATGTTCACAATAAATTTCCTTCTTAATTGCGATTGCTATCTTTGCTTAGCTTATTTGTTTTGAGCTATGCTCCTAATTAATTTCCTTCTTGTCCATGGTTATGATCTTTTTCAGACATTTTGCATTGAAATAACGGTTAGTGGACTAACAATATTTTCATAAAAGGAGTTTCGCATATTACTCTGGAAGCTTTTGAATAATACAAGAACTTGAAATAGGACTATTGTTTAAAACTCACCAAGTTTAAGGAAGAGTCTAAACTGAGAATTTTTTTTTGCCAAAATGGTAGTTGAAAAAATGACAAGATATTGCGTCAACAATACAATCCTGACAAAAAATGGGCATCATTAACCCAAGTGTAAAATGGGAATCATTCTCCGGAGAAAAATTGATATTTTGCATTCACGCGAGCATCATGCATACACATCTGGTTGGGTCACCCGAGGAGTGATCAGTTGATGGAACAAGCTACAGGCCCTATAACCCCGAGTTATAGTGGGACAGATGGAAGATAATACAGATCTTATACCTTTGAATAGCAATATGATGGATTGAAGAAGAAACAAATCCTACATTTCGAGGTCGCAGTGGGATAGATGGGAAGAGATTCAGATCCTATACCGCTAAGTCACAATGAGATGAACCCTGAAGTTACAGTGGGGTAAACCTGTTGAGCAAGATATTTGTTTTCTCGGGTTTTCTATTGAGAATACCAGCCGAACAAGATGGCAGCATAATACATCAGTGATAAAGCCTTGATAAACAATGAACGATGACACCTTAAACTTTTAAGAAGGGATCATTCTCATGAAATTCTGCATTCATGCAAAACATATTTAGTTAGGAGTGTTTGATTCATTCCGATCATTGCATCCTAATCATTGTAAGATTTCATTCTCATGACATTCTGAATTCATACAAATGTCATCCATAAGACACATCTATTTAGGGGCATTTGATTCATTCCGATCATTGCACCCTAATCTTTGTAAAAGGACCATTCTCATGACATTCTGCATTCATTCAAATGTCTTCCATAATACATTTCGTTAGGAGCATTAGATTCATTCTAATCATTGTATCCTAACCATTTTGCATAGGCATAAACACAAAACTGATTTTACAGAACAGGTCCCCTAGAGGATATTGTCGCAACATCGGTGAATTCGAAGATCTTGCCTTTACGGCGAAGCGGCGGATCGAAGATAGCGGATCGGCAATCCCGAGTTACTGAGGAGCGGTCGGAGACATCGAGTCCTATCTCACGACCAGGCGATGGAATAGGTCGAAGATTTTAGATCTTGTCACCCTAAGTAGTAGGGAACCAAGATTGAATGGAAAATCTGGTCTCCTAAGCGATGAGTGGAGCGATTTAAGCCACCGATCCTATCTCACGACTAGCGGTGGAATAGGTCAAAGATTATAGATCTTGTCACCCTAAGCGATGAGTGGACCAAGATCGAACCAAAATCTTGTCTCCTAAGCGGTAGTGGAGCGATTTAAGCCACCATCCTATCTCCCCGACCAACAAGTGGAATAGGTTGAAGATTGTAGATCTTGTCACCCTAGCGATAGTGGACCAAGATCGAGCGGCAAATCTTGTCTCCTAGCGATAGTGGAACAGATTTAAGCCACCATCCTATCTCCCCGACCAACGATGGAATACGTCGTAGATTGTAGATCTTATCACCCTAAGCGATAGTGGAACAAGATCGAATGGCAAATCTTGTCTCCTAAGCGATGTAGTGGAATAGATTTAAGCCACCAGTCCTATCTCCCTGACCAGCAGTGGAATAGGTCGATGATTGTAGATCTTGTCACCCTAAGCAGTAGTGGAATAAGATCGAACGGCAAATCTTGTCTCCCTAAGCAGTAGTGGAACAGATTTAAGCCACCAGTCCTATCTCCCTGACCAGTAGTGGAATAGGTCGATGATTGTAGATCTTGTCACCCTAAGCGGTAGTGGAACAAGATCGAACGGTGAATCTTATCTCCATGAAGCAGCGGAGTAGATTTAAGCCATCAGTCTTATATCCTCGAAGTCCCAGTGGAGTAGATGGAGGCTACAAATCCCTTCTCCCTGAGGTTATTGAGGATCAAACTATATTTCTGAGAAGTTTCAGTAAGAAGACCGAAGTTACAAATCTCTTCTCTCTGAATTCCTATCACATCGAAGTCCCAGTGGAGTAGATGGAGGCTACAAATCCCTTCTCCCTGAGGTTATTGAGGATCAAACTATATTTTCGAGAAGTTTCAGTAAGAAGATCGAAGTTACAAATCTCTTCTCTCTGAGTTCCTATCACCCCGAAGTCCCAGTGGAGTAGATGGAGGCTAAAAATCCCTTCTCCCTGAGGTTATTGAGGATCAAACTATATTTCCGAGAAGTTTCAGTAAGAAGATCGAAACTACAAATCTCTTCTCTCAGGAATTACATTGAATTGGATCGAAGCGCTAGTTTCTAGGCCCTTAGAGATGCAGTGGGATGGAATGAGGCTACTCAAAGAAACACCGAAAGAAGTAAAAGATTTGAAGACCGGGCAAAAATGGTCATTTTCGAAGTCTTTGCTCCATTCTCGTTACATGATAATGAGCAAAGAGGGGCAGCTGTAAGAACCCATTTATGCCCGGGTCCATATTAACCAAATATTAACCAAAAAAACCAAAAAAAAAATAAATAACAAATTCCAATAATTAAACAGTCCATTAAAAGTCCATTACAACCCAATCAGTCCATAACCCAAAACAGACCCAAAAATTAAATAAGCCCAGACTACCTAAAATAACCCATATACAAAATTAGCCCAAATCAGAATTAACCAAATGGCCCAAATAGCCCAACAGTGGGTTTGCAATCTGGAAACCCTAGAAGTTTCGGAAGTCCCTTGCGCCGTAACCCCAGCCAGACGTTTGGGCTGCTTCGGTCCTCACACGCGCACGACGCCACGTCTGCGTGTACAACCCCCGTACGGCGCCACATCCGCGCAACAGCCTCCGTACCTGCATCGAATAATAGACGAACAACACAACAAATAAAAAGAAAACAGAAAAATAGTTGTATTCTTATTTTATTTTCATTTTTATTTTTATTTCGATTTCGGCCTTTAAAAGGATCGAAATCAACCACTGTAAGGCTCTTCACATTTTTTTGATATACACGAATGATATACGAAATACAAGAGAAAATCAGTGGTGAAAAAGGTGATTTTAGATCTCATTTTTCTGGGAAATTCAGTTCTTATTTTCTTTGATTTTCAGTTGTTGCATAAAAAAATATACGAAAGAAGAAGTTTTTTTTCTTATCTGTTGTCGATCTAGCCAACGTTTTCTTCTTTGGCCCAAGAGTTGATGGATCCTAGGGGATCCGGTTAAAACCATGACGGTGGCGGAGGTGCTTTAGGCACCGATGAAACCCCTGGGTCGACTGAAAAGGCGGAAGGGTGGAAGAGTTTGGAGAAAGAAAAGGGTTTTCTGAAATCTGTTTTGAGAAGATGGTGGGCGGAATGAAGTTGTTAGGGCAAATTTTCGGTTTATATGTATGACTAAAACGGTAACGTTTTAAGCGGTGAGGGTTAGCATATGAAACAGCGTCCTTTCACATGCAACCCGATGACCCAACCCTAATATCCATAGGATCCGCGTGTTTCCGCAGTAATGGATAATTTGCGCGTTTGGTCCCTTTGTTTCGTACTGCTATTCGATTAAATCCGTTATACATTTTCTTTGTTTTTAAAATTTTCATGAAATTTGAGCGCCATTTCAAACCAATACATGCTTATACGTTGCGTTCAGATTTTTGGTTAAATTTCATTTTAAATCCTCGGTTATTTAGGCGCATTCTATTTAGGTCCTAGATCCTGTTTTCACGACTTTATTTATTTAAAAATTACTCTTTTAATTTTGTTTTATTTTCAATTAAGTTTGTTTAGGTTTTCATTATGCTTTTTTTTTATTTGTTATAAATTATTCATTTTAAAAAATATTGTTTTAATATATGAGGTTTTGAACTATTTCATTCATTTTACACTGTTTTGATATTTTCATTTATATATTTTTTACAATTCCTTTTTATATTACATTGTTTTAAATATTTGTTTAAATACTCTTGTATATTATTAATTTATACATACATATATAATAAGTGTTAAAATTATTTTATTTTGTATACATTATGGATTTCATATTATTCTCATATATATATATATATATATTCTTTTAAATCTATTTATATGTATAGGTATATTTTAAATTTATTAATTTATATAGTTTATTTACTCTTAAGTCCATATTTGATTATATATTTTTGTTTATTTCGAAAACCTTCATGCATTATTATTTTCATATGTAAATTATTTATATTAGGTTTCTATTTCATATATTATTCATGTAGATTAATATGTTATTTTGTATATTATTTATTTTAATTTTATTTGTATATAATATTTATTTTCAAATTCATTTATATTATTATTTTATTCATTCACATTTGAAGAATTGCCATATTCTATTTTAATTCGTTTTTTAATTAGCCATATTTTTAGCTTCCGTTATTTCTTGTTTAATAATGTTGGTATTTTCAAAATAGGAATTTTGAGATCATTGTCTTTGTATATTTTGAATTATATGTTCATATTATTATTCTTGTCATCCATTTGTACAAAATAGTATTCACATATTATTTTTCCATGCTCGATGTTATATTTATTTCTCGTTACCGAATAGTGGTTCAATAAAAGCGTTTTGAGTCATTTTTAAACTCGCTTATTTAAAAGTTTTTTTTAAATACGGCAATGCTCGCGTTTGGACGCTTCGAGAAAATCGTGCCCTAACTTACTGGGTTCCGATTTCTCTTGTTAAATCCTAGCAACCGAGTCTCCTTTCCGTTTCTAAATCAAAACATTTTGAATAAAAACTTATCCTCGAGAATTTGAGATGTTGCGTCCTAACTCGCTGGATGTGACATTTTATTATCTCGAGGTAAGAATTTCAAATAAAGACAATATTCTGTATTCGGGAATTTTGAGAAATTGTGCCCTAACTAACTGGGGTCCAATTTTTTATAAAGCCCAAATAACCGAATACCCTTCTCAATATTTATTACGTGGTTTTAAAAAAATCAAAGGATAAATTTAATTCCGAGAATATAAGATGTTGTACCCTAACTTACTGAGTACGACATTTTATTTCTTCGAAATAAGAAGTTTTGGCATCCAATATGATTCTGTCCAAATGTATCTTAAGCAAGTGGATCGTAATCTAGAATCTTTTCTAATTTTTGGCATTAAGACATTAAAAAATCAATTAGGTACCAATTTTCGGCGTTACGAGGGTGCTAACCCTTCCTCGTACGTAACCGACTCCCGAACCCGTTTTCTCGAGTTTTTGTAGACCAAAATATGTTTTAATAAACCAAAGTTTTATTAAAGCCTTCAATTTCAAGGTGATCCGATCACACCTCGAAAAAAGGTTGGTTGCGACTCCATCTGTCATTTTAAAAGTCGATCCTCGTTTTTTCTAAACCCGTAAAAAAATGGTTTCGACAAATGTCTCTATTATCTTGGTTTACATAATGATTTAATATGTCTGCTTTATTGGTTCGAGTTTCTCTTAGTATATTTTCGCACATTGCATGGCATAATCGTTCCATTTTGCCCTTCTTAGGTGGGAGTGAGAAGCTATTCCTTCGTGAGGTCTTCACCTCCGTATAGGATAGTGGATCGCTTTTGAGATACATTCGTACCTATATCTTCGTGAGGTCTTCACCTTCGTACAGCCATAGGGAAATGTATTCCCCTGAATTGAACTCGGTCCGTATGAGCCTATAATAGGTGAGGATTTATGAATCTGCTCGTTCAGGTACCCTTACTTTAGAACCGAACCGCATGTAATGAATCTTAAAGAACCCACTCTAGGTAGAACCATATCAAACCTTTAGTGGTCACCCGAATAGATGTTCTATTTACTATTTGTTGCTTTGTATTCTAGCTTTGTATGAAATGTACTGACTTCTTTTGTTTTGGCTATGATTGCATTGCATTTTCATCATAGAAAAAGGTGTTTATTCGTGTTCAGTCGCTAAATAGAAAGCTTGTCATGGAAAAGGGATTTCTTGATAAAGTGGAAGACAATGCGGCCGTACGAATATAGTCTGAGAAAATACAACAAGAGAAGGGTGACAACCTGACGGATGGGTACATGTCGGAATTATGGGATTTCATTCGCATTAGTGTGACTCAGAATAATCTTCAAAAGTTGAAAGAAATATGGGACCAATAGGATGACGAAATCAAGCAGTTATTATACCGTGAATATGGTGATTTACCTTATTTACTCGATGTCAAAGTGGATAAGCACTTATTCTGAGCTCTTGCCCAGTATTGGAATCCCGCCTATAGCTACTTCACTTTTGGAAAGGTAGACTTGGTGCCCACCGTAGAAGAGTACACAAATCTACTCCGTTGCCCTAGGATCCAAGTCGACAAAGCTTATTCCAGAGCCGCCAACGTCCTGACTTTCTTAAAGAAACTAATGAACATAACTGGGATGAGCGAGCAATGGGTTATGGCCCAGACCAAACAAAAAGAGGATAGTAAATGCATCCCTTGGAAAAGTCTGCTGGATTTAATCTTGGTACATCTGGATGCGAGGAAAAGAGTCGACATTTTTGCCTTGAGTATTTATGGGTTAGTCATCTTCCCCAAAGCACTAGGGCACGTTGATGATGCAGTTTCATATCTATTTGACCGGCTTGACAACAGGGTCGCGCCTGTCCCGACAATTTTGGCTGAAACTTTCAGATCTTTAAGTGCATGCCGGAGAGTGGGTGAAGGAAGATTTATCGGGTGTGCACAAATCTTGCTAGCCTAGTTCCATTGCCATTTTTAGAAGGTAGAAAAAGTCTCTTATCGAGTGTTCTCCGAGGACTACTCTCCATTGAAAGAATTCGTAGCTATCCCAAGACGAGACAACATTTTAAAAAAAAAGTGGATGACAATTCTCTAGAGTTTCCAAGACGAAGACATTGAATGGAGGGCCCCTTGGATGATCCATGATGAAATTTTGTACAGATGTGGAGACTTTGATTGGGTCCTTTTACTTAGGATATGGGGAGCTGTTAGATATGCCCCTCTACTTGTATTGAGATAGTATAGGTCGAGGCAGTTTATACCAGCAACGCAAGGGTTGGCTCAATGTGAGTTTGCGTACAAAGGTGACAATTACAAAAAGAAGGTTCGTGGAATTTTGAATGTGTGGAACCAAACTCACAAAATGAAGATATTTTTCGCAAATCCCATCACGACCCCAGAATATGATTGGTGGTGGGGTAAAAGAATCAATGACAATGTCTATTCGGCAAGCCAAGAAAGTACCCAGCCGATAGAAGAACACTTGCAAGTGATCCCGTCTAAATTAGAGCTTGTAAAGCAAGACTTCGAAAAGAAGAGTTCGAAGCTGGGGAAAAGGATAGAAAAGTTGGAAGAGGAAAAGGTTTAGCTAGGATTAGACATCGACGTCCAGAAGTTAAAAGCTGAGAAAATGAGAAAAGGAAAGAACAAGGCTGAGGAAGACTTGGGCAGTCTAAAAATAGATTATAAGAAGTTGCGTTTGTCGAGAATGACTGCTGGGTTGGGTAAAACATCGGAATAGTGGCGGCAACAAATCTAAGAAGAAAATATTTGAGCTAATTAGTGGGAAAAGATATTTCAAGAGGCTCGAGCTCGAGAAGATGCTCTCAAAAGGGATTTGTTAGAAAGCCAAAATAAAAAGGTTGGATTGAGAGCCCAGGTAGTAGAATTAGAAAGGTCACTGCATCAACATCATAGTCGCAACTCTGTGATCGAGTTGAAAGCAAGCCTGACTAAGATTGAAGAGTTGAAGGGAAAAATAGAAGAGCTCGAGGCCGCACTGCAAAATTATGAACTTCGAGTTGAGCTTTTTGAAACGAACAATGAACATTGGAAAGAACAACTTCAACACTTTCAAGGTCAAATCAGGGATAAAGATCACATCATGGGCGAAGCTTTGACTCAAGTACGGGAAGTAGCCGACCATTTGCAAACCCTAGCAGTTCAAGCTGACATGCTAAGCTTGAGATACGAATTAGAATCAAATCGGTGTCGAGAATTAGCTTGGCTTCTTAGGAAAGTCAAGGCTTTGAGTATTAGGGCAAGACCGTATATGTAAAATGTATCTATTTTATGTAAAGAAATTTATTTTCTAATAAAGTTGTTCTAATAGAATTGAATCAAAATCAATGCCTCTTTTTGCATTAATTTTGCATTCATTAGCATTACATTTCTTCTTATGCATTAAACTTCATAAATAAACCCTAATTAATCAAAATTATGACATTTTTACCTGAAGCCAACAAGAATCATAGCTGAATATCATTATGATTACAGCATTCATGTAAAACTAAAGCCATGGATCAAAGGTTAGAGAGACTAGAACAAATTAAGAAAGACATGCAAGATCAGTTGGAAGAGCAGTTGCAGGGCCAGTTAGCTAAAGTACATGTAATGCCCCAAATTTTAAGAGTTTAATTGTGAGATTCTGTAGTAATTAATTTATGTATCTCTAGTTCTGTGCTCTGCTTCTGTGTTTAAGGTCTGGAGTTCGAGTGGCATCATTAAAATTTTTATTCTTTTAGATCAATCCTTATCCATGCAGTATATGGGTAAAGGCAGTTCTGTAAGAACTTATGACAAGAATGAGCCTGCTGGTTCACTGGTTAAACATTTGTCTGTATTCTGTCTGGTCCCGAATTCGAACCCTATCATATGTGTTAAGTGAAATTTTTTTGCTAGTTGTCAGAGGTATGCTGGTGGTTAAGACAAAATTGATTAGAATTTGGTTAACATTTGTATTTCTTTTTTCTTTTTTTTATATATATTTATTGTCCTTTTCTTTCTTTGGTTCACTTCTTTGAATTCTTCTCGTCGAGTGAGTTCTTGCAACACCCCAAACCTAACCTAGACGTTATGGTCGTATTTGGCAATGTCACACGATAGTGTTTTTGAAACCTCGTTGCTACGATGAAAACATTCCATGTTATAATCTTTAGTAAACCTTTGTTAGAACTTAGGAAGTCGTCTTTATTCATTTAAAACATTTGTTTTGAAACATCCCTTGTTGCGGAAGCTTTAATAAATCAATCTAGGTGATCATGCGTTTAGAAATTACTTTAACTTTTTGAAAACCGATTTTCCTACGACCAGCAGGTATAAATCCATAAAGTAAAATAAATAAATAAAAACCCAAATTTAAAACCAAAGTCCCAGAGGGTCCTTAAATTAAAACCCAAATAATCAATAATAATCAAATCATAAATCGTAAATTGAAAACCATGAAGTCCAAAAATTACCGTGGTCACCATTGAGTCCTCCGTCGCACCGATCCGTCAAAGTCTGGGGATTACCTGTGCAAATTAAACAAAAAGGGTGAGTTTGCGTAAACTTTGTGTGTAATCCCGCAGAAACAAACAAACAATCAGTATTCACAGTGCACAGTTGAAAAGTCTTGGGCCTAAGCCTTTTCAAGATGCTCGATGTGATTTGGGCCTTAGCCCATCTCGAAGACTGATGTCAAAAATGCAAGAGGGCCTTAGCCCATCACAAAGATGTCGGTAGCGATTCTGATTATGCAAAGAGCAAAATCCTACCCAACCAGCCTCTACACACCATCTCCGTCCAACCCTACACTCCATGTGGAGATATAATCAACCCACCCATCCCTACACTCCAAGTAGTACCGAATGTGGCACAAAATAAAGAGTTTGCAAACCGAGTCGCCAAGATAAATAGGCTTAAAGCCTTTCAAGTACACTTCGTCCGAATAACAACCCCAACCCAATGCAATGCAATATACAATGGATGATATGCCATTATGCAATTTCAAAGACATATATTCGATTCGAGATATTAAAATGCTCGATCTGAGATATCATTCATCAATTTCCCACATTTAGGGGTCTAAGTAGCGCTTACAGACCCTCTACAAGAGGTTCACAGTCGACTTGGGCGACCCGTGCAACCTTAAAAACATTTCAGTAAAAATGGGCCCACATGCCAATGTGATCTGCCCGTGTGGCCCACTCGGCCCAAATTGGCCTTGGCCGTGTGATCCATTTTTAAAGTAACCCATGCTAGCTCAATACTCATATATGTTTTCACTATTTACTTATATGTTCATTCAAAGTTGTCTACTTGAGTCATTACCACTAAATTATTTATATCTTGAGCTACAGAATTCTAAATTAAGATCCGCTTGATGTTTTTGAAACTAGACTCAAATAAATTTCTACCATAAAATTTTTAGAAGTTATATTTTATCAAATAAGTACAGTAAAATCTTTAAAGTTATCCCTATTCTGCTATTTGACAGCTTCATCCTTTCGTTACGAAAAATTATTTATCTCTTAGTACGGAATTTAGATGATGTTTTTGTTTGTTTCTCTTGAAAATAGCCTCATTAAGGATTTAAAAATATAAATTTAAGCCCCTAATTATTTTTTTACAATTTTTGATGATTTTCCTAAGTCAGAATAGGGGAACCCGAAATCATTCTGACCTTGTCTCACAAAATATATTATATCTCATGATTTACATTTCCATTGCTTACACTGTTTCTTCCATGAAAAACTAGACTCAATAAAATTTAATTTCATATTTTATTCAACCTCTAACTCAATTCCAACTATTTTTTATGATTTTTAAAATTAGACTACTGCTGCTGTCCAAAACTATTTTAGTGCAAAATGTTGATATCCAAGTTTATAACACCCGTATTTCCTTTCTCTACAATTTTTCGCATCATTTTATCTTATTTCTCGACAGCAAGAAATTTTGGCTTCTCGCTGAATCATGTTTTCTGCGTTTCGGGTACACACCTAGTATCGATTCGCTGTGCAAAGTAACCCGAGCCTTCAAAAACCTATATTTGACCAATATATCCCTTAATTAATCACTTGCTTCGTCAAACATTCCAAATATCCCCAACATAAAACTCGAGAAACTAAACCAACGACAATTCAAAAACTTACGCGATGAATCCGATAACCAGTCGTCTCCACACACTAGAATATCCGCTTAAAACCTTTGAACAACACCTAAACGAGAGTAAAACGAACCCTTTGTTAATTGCCTACTCGAAATACAATAACTAAGGGGGGAAAATTCCACTTACCGAAGCAGATGAAGTCAAAAGTTGCACCCAAAGAGATGACTCGCAAAAAACACAGAAACGAAAAGAGAGGGGAAAGAGAAGAAACAAGATTCGGCCAAAGGGGAACAAAAACCAAAAGTGAACAAGAAGGGAGAAGAAACGACAGAGAAACAAAAGTCTAACGTCAGAAAATTTGTTGGGAAAAAAAAAGAAAAGAAAAAACTGATAAGAGGAAAATCTTATTTTGATAGCTTCTCCCCAATTATCTCCTAAAAACACTCCCTATTAACCCACAAAAACACAACTACTCAGCAGTCCAGTTTAATTTGAACTCCACCATGCCATACGCCTCAAACAAAAATTAGTTCCCCTGCTTGAGCAGGGACTCAAACACAGGACCTCCTACACACTAATACTCCGCTTAACCACCAGACTAGCAGACCCATTTTGATATATTTTTACCAACCATCAAATAAAAGCCTACTGAACAAGAGTAAGGCCTAATTCATTCAAAATACCAAAATTTGCCCAAGCGAAGGCTTGAACTTGGGACCTCCCAAACACTCCCAGAGCACATAACCACTAAAGCTGACAGATATTTGTGTCATATTTTCACAATAACGAAATTAGAAATTTTAGGGCATTACAACTCTACCTCCTAAAAGAAAATTTCATCCTCGAAATTTACCTGATCAGAATATATGAGGATACTACTGATGCATCGCATCCTCAGGCTCCCATGTGGCCTCCTTAGTGCTATGATTACACCATAGAATCTTCACCAAAGGGATAGACTTCCTCCTCAAAACCTTTACGTCACGATCTAGAATCTGGATAGGCTCCTCCTCAAAGGTCAAGTCTAGCCTAACCTCAATCTCCTCAACAGGGACAATATGAGTAGGATCAGAGCGGTAACGCCTCAACATAGAGACGTGAAACACGTCATGAATCCGATCCAACTCTAGAGGCAGCTCCAACTGATAAGTGACCGGTCCCACTCGTTTCAGAATCCTGTACGGTCAAATAAACCTAGGGCTCAACTTGCCCTTACGACCAAACCTCAGAACCTTCTTCCATGGCGAGACCTTAAGAAATACGAAGTCCCCCATAGAGTACTCATCTCACGTCGCCTGTGTCCGCCATAGGATTTATGCATCGGATGCGCGCTTTGGATGATCCCGAATTAGTCTAACTTTATCCTCAGTCTCAGCAACTAACTCAGGACCCTGAAGACGTCATTCACCCAACTCAGTCCAATACAAGGGAGTACGACACTTACGACCATACAGTGCCTCGTAAGGTGCCATCTGGATGCTAGACTGATAGCTATTATTATAGGCAAACTCTGCTAACGGCAAATACTCCTCCCAACTACCACGAAAATCAAAACTCGCACTTGCTAAACTTAACATAGAGCTGCATTTCCCTCAAAGTCTGAAAGACGACTCGAAGGTGCTCATCATGCTCCTTCTCAGTCATCGAGTAAACTAGTATGTCTTCAATGAACACTACCACAAACCGATCCAAATAAGGCTGAAATACTCGGTTCATCAAATCCATGAAAGCTGCCGGTGCATTAGTTAGTCCAAATGGCACCACTAGGAACTCGTAATGACCATAACGAGTCCTAAACGTTGTCTTATGTACGTCAGCCTCCTTAACCCTCAACTGATGATACCCAGATCGGAGGTCAATCTTGGAGAATACCGAAGCTCCTCGAAACTAGTCAAAAAGATCATCTATCCTTGGTAGGGGGTACTTATTCTTAATGGTCAACTTGTTCAGTTGCCGGTGGTCGATACACATCTGCATGGATCCATCCTTCTTCTTCACAAACAGTACCGGTGCTCCCCACGGAGACACACTAGGTCGAATGAACCAACGATCCAATAACTCCTGAATCTGAGCCTTTAGCTCCATAAGCTCCTTCGGTGCTATTTGATAGGGAGCGATAGACACCGGAGCTGTACCAGGAAGAAACTCAATCCCAAACTCCACTTCACAATTCAGAGGTAAACCTGGTAGCTCTTCAGGAAAAACATCCAAAAAATCCTTTACCGTTCTGATATCCTTAACTGTAGAATCCCCAGAATTTGAAACACTTAGTAGCCCAATAATGCCTCACATTCCTTACAAACCATCTTCTCTGCCACCAGTGCAGAGATCAAATTAGGTAAGAAATTCCGGCGTTCTCTAATCATGACTACCTCCTTATCCTCCTCAGTCCTTAGTACGACCCTCTTAGTCGCACAGTCCAAGCTAACACGATACTTGACCAACCAGTTCATCCCCAAAATTTGGTCGAACTCCCCAATTAGAAGTTCCATCAAGTCAGCCAGAAAGATTGCCACTTGTACCTCTAAAGGAACGTCCCAATACAGGTTGCTAACTCTAACAGATTGCCCTAATAGGCTCAGTATCGTAACCTCACTCGTAGTGCTCTCAACTGAAATCTCCAAGTTTCTAGATATGTTGCTAGCTATGTGTGAGTGAGTAGACCCTATGTCTATCAAGGCAATATATGGTACATCAAGAATAAAGAATGTACCCGTGATGACGTCTGGAGCATCTCTATCCTCTTGACGACGAGCAGCATAAACTAGGGCCGGCTGCCTCGCCTCAGCCTGTCCAGCACCTCTGCCTGGTGCTCTCTGCCCACGGCCCCCCGGTGGCTGTTACACTACCCTCTGTGGTTGTACCGTACCAGTATCCAGAGCTTGTATCTGACCGGCCCTCAGCAGACACTCCCTAATGCGGTGCTCCAATGACCAACACTGCAAGCACGCCCCAGTCCTTCTCCAACACTCGCCTACGATGGCGTTTACTACACTGTCGATACATGGTCGTAGTCCAAGAATAATAACGAGGGCCCCAGCTCTAACCGGCCCATCAGCTCTGGCCTTTTTCTTAGGCCTCTGTGCAGAACTCGAGGGCTCTGAATCCCTCTTATTCTTACCCCTCTCGTGATCTCAGTTCTGGCGCTCAGCGCACTTAACTTCCTCGGCGATCATTGCCTTCTCCACCAGTGCAGTAAAATCACGCTCCCTCTGCTGAGCTATCAGGACTCTCAAATTATCTCTGAGCCCATCCTCAAAACGAATACATCATTTATACTCAGAGGCCACCATACCTCGCGCATAGTGGCTCAGTCGCAGGAACTCGGCCTCATACTCAGCCATATTAGGGGCAACTTCAGTGACACCCCTGAAGAGCTCGCTCTATTGGACCGGAGTCGTTCCGTAACTGACCCTCGGCCCCCAGATCCAGTATTGGGCCCAGCGACCCTCTCTGAGACCCAGTCTCAGTAGTAGGCGACACTGGTGTCTCACTCGTATCCAAATTCGGTATGCTACCCAGTGAAGAGGACTCAGCTCGAGCTCCTCTGCGGCCTTTACCGCGGCCTCCAAGATTACCGTCGCGGATACCTCGTGCGCTCATTGTCTAATCACGTTTATCTGTATTAACAGTTTTATGAATTAGTTACAGTTCCAGTGTTTATTAACAAATGTTTTATGTAAAACAATATCGGTTATTCAGAGTTCGTTTTCGTAAATCGCAGTCTCACTACAATTTTTAGTTTCTCTACAATTTTTAATATACACTAACTAGAGTGTTTTTAGTACAGTTTACTACCTATAGTAGTTTTAGAATATACTATCCATAACAATTTTAGTTTAAAACGAATAACAGTTCAAAATACTTACAGGATCTGCGCCGGAGACTCGGTGTACCACTTACTCAGTAAAAATATTTCAAATCATTTAGAAATCAATCAATTTTTCAGAAGCCCATTTTTTTATAAAACCCATAATCCACAGCCGAGTTTTGTAACCTGGCTCTGATACCACTAAATGTAACACCCCAAACCTGGCCTAGACGTTATGGCTGTATCTAAAAATGTCACACGATAGTGTTTTTGAAACCTCGTTGTTACGATGAAAACATTCCATGTTATTATCTTTAGTAAAACTTTGGTAGAACTTAGGAAGTCGTCTTTATTCATTTAAAACATTTGTTTTGAAACATCCCTCGTTGCGAAAGCTTTAATAAATCAATCTAGGTGATCATGCATTTAAAAATTACTTTAACTTTTTGAAAACTGATTTTCCTACGACCAGCAGGTATAAATCCATAAAGTAAAATAAATAAATAAAAACCCAAATTTAAAACCAAAGTCCCAGAGGGTCCTTAAATTACAACCCAAATAATCAATAATAATCAAATCATAAATCGTAAATTGAAAACCATGAAGTCCAAAAATTACTGTGGTCACCGCTGAGTCCTTCGTCGCACTGATTCGTCTAAGTCTGGGGATTACCTGTGCACATTAAACAAAAAGGGTGAGTTTGCATAAACTCAGTATGTCATCCCGCAGAAACAAACAAAAAATCAGTATTCACAATACACAGTTGAACAGTCTTGGGCCTAAGCCCTTTTCAGTATCAGTGACAGTTTGGGCCTTAGCCCATCTCAGTACAGTGTCAAAAATGCAATAGGGCCTTAGCCCATCACGATGTCGATGCTAGATAACATTTATGCAAAGAGCAAAATCCTACCCAACCAGCCTCTACACACCATCTCTGTCCAACCTTACGCTCCATATGGGGATATAATCAACCCACCTATCCCTACACTCCAAGTAGTACCGAATGCGGCACAAAACAGTAGTTTGCAGCTGAGCTGCCAGTAAATTAGGCTTAAAGCCTTTCAGTACACTTCGTCCGAATAACAACTCCTAACCCAATGCAATGCAACATACAATGGATGATATGCCATTATGCAATTTTAGTACATATATTCAGTTCAGATATTAACATGATCAGTACAGATATCATTCAGTCAATTTCACACATTTAGGGGTCTAAGTAGCGCTTACCGACCCTACAGTAGGTTCACAGTCGACTTGGGTGACCCGTGCAGCCTTAAAAACATTTCGGTAAAAATGGGCCCACATGCCCATGTGAACTGCCCTAGCGGCCCACTCGGCCCAAATTGGCCTTGGCCGTGTGATCCATTTTTAAAGTAACCCATGCTAGCTCAATACTCATATATGTTTTCACTATTTACTTATATGTTCATTTAAAGCTGTCTACTTGAGTCATTACAACTAAATTGTTTATATCTTGAGCTACAGAAGTCCAAATTAAGATCCTCTTGATGTTTTTGAAACTAGACTCAAATACCTTTCTACCATAAAATTTTTAGAATTTATAGTTTATCAAATAAGTACAGTAAAATATTTAAAGTTATCCCTATTCTGCTGTTTGAAAGCTTCATCCTTTCCTTACTAAATATTATTTATCTCTTAGTACGGAATTTAGATGATGTTTCCATTTGTTAATCTTGAAAATAGACTCATTAAGGATTTAAAAATATAAATTTAAGACCCTAATTATTTTTTTTACAATTTTTGATGATTTTCCTAAGTCAGAACAGGGGAACCCAAAATCATTCTAACCTTGTCTCACAAAATATATTATATCTCATGATTTACAATTCCATTGCTTACACTGTTTCTTCCATGAAAAACTAGACTCAATAAAATTTAATTTCATATTTTATTCAACCTCTAACTCAATTCCAACTATTTTTGATGATTTTTCAAATTTAGACTCTTCTTTCTTGTCCAAAACTATTTTAGTGCAAAATGTTGATTTCAAGTTTATAACACCCTTATTTCCTTTCTCTACAATTTTTCGCATCATTTTCTCTTATTTCTCTTATTTCTCAATAGCAAGCAATTTTGGCTTCTCGCTGAATCCCGTTTTCTGCGTTTCGGGTACACACCTGGTATCGATTCACTGTGCAAAGTAACCAGAGCCTTCAAAAACCTATATTTGACCAATATATCCCTTAATTAATCACCTGCTTCGTCAAACAAACCAAATATCCCCAACATAAAACTCGAGAAACTAAACCAACGACGATTCAAAAACTTACCGCGATGAATCCGATAATCAGTCGTCTCCACACACTGGAATATCCGCTTAAAACCTTTGAACAGCACCTAAACGAGAGTAAAACAAACCATTTGTTAATTGCCTACTCGAAATGCAATAACTAAGGGGAAAAAATTCCACTTATCGAAATAGATGAAGTCAAAATTTGTACCCAAAGAGATGACTCACAAAAAATACAGAAATGAAAAGAGAGGGGAAATAGAAGAAACAAGATTCGGCCAAAGGGGAACAAAAACCAAAAGTGAACAAGAAGGGAGAAGAAACGACAGAGAAACAAAAGTCTAACGTCAGAAAATTTGTTAGGGAAAAAAAAGAAAATAGAAAACTGATAAGAAGAAAATCTTATTTTGATAGCTTCTCCCCAATTATCTCCTAAAAACACTCCCTATTTACCCACTAAAACACAACTACTCAGCAAGCCAGTTTAATTTGAACTCCACCACGCCACACGCCTCAAACAAAAATTAGTTCCCCTGCTTGCGCAGGGACTTGAACACAGGACCTCCTACACACTAATACTCCTCTTAACCACCAGACCAGCAGGCCCATTCTGATATATTTTTACCAATCATCAAATAAAAGCCTACTGAACAAGAGTAAGGCCTAATTCATTCAAAATACCAAAATTTTCCCAAACGAAGGCTTGAACTTGGGACCTCCCAAACACTCCCAGAACACATAACCACTAAAGCTGACAGATATTTGTGTCATATTTTCACAATAACGAAATTAGAAATTTTGGGGCGTTACAATTCTACACGTGATTATTGGGAATTAGTGAAATCTTTACTTTACTGAAAGACTACTGTGTAAGTTCTGTCGGGATCTTTCCACTTTTGCGAGTTTTTGGTTTGATTTTTGTTACGGTGTTAAATTGGGAATTATCGAATTGTTTTACTTAAACTCTCTGTTAACTAGCCATTTTGTTCCCTTAGGTGTGAGTGCAGAGAAAAGCGACCCTTTGCGTGTTGTGCCGACTTAACACGGTTGAATCATTGGTAAACGTTAGTCGTTGAAGTTTCCTCGTGTTGAATTATTTGACATAGTTGATTGTGTATTAATGTTGTATTAATTAGTTGATTTAGTCAAATCATTAATTTATGAATGGTTAATTAGGTTCCGGGTAATCTCCATATTGTCTCTCAATCAACACGAAACCAAATGCGTACCGAAAACCTTAATTTTGCAAGTTTCAGTCACCGAAAATGGTGGCTGTCGACGCCACACGGCCAGGCACACGGGCGTGTGTCTTGGCCGTATGGGTGGCCGTATAACTTACTGTTCATCAATTTGGAGCCACACGGGCAAGGCACACGGGTGTGTGTGGCCATGGTAGTGCAGGGTTCACATGGGCATGGGACACAGGCATGTGTCTAGGCCGTGTAACTCACTGTTTGTGACTTAGGACCACATGGGTAAGCACACGGGCGTGTGCCTAGGCCGTGTGAGTCACACGGGAAAGGACATGGCCACATGTCCAAGCCATGTAACTCTCTGTTTACAAGTTAGAACCACACGGCCAGAGGGCATGGGCGTGTGCCCTGGCCGTGTGAGCCACACGGACAAGGACATGGCCGTGTGGCATTGTAAAAGTGGCCCGAAACCTATTTTTGAGGCTGTAAATGTTGTTTATGACTGATAATGATTTCCCCATTGTATGAATGATCTGAATTTGATTGAATGAGAACTCTTTGATACTCTGTAACGGATGTATGATTATTATAATTGTAAGTGCATTGTGGGTAATTGTACTTTGGATTTGTATGGGTTGGGATGTTATGAAGAAGGAAGTAATCTACTTTAAATCAGTGGTTATGCCACTATGTTAGTAGTTCCAATTCTGGTGCTTGACGTATTATGATCCAGCAGCTATGCTGTGTTACTTAAAACGTGTCAAACAGACACTTGTGGTGTGTAGGGTTGGATGAGCATTGAATGTCTTTAACGGTGTGTTAGGATGGTCGGAGATGATGTGTAACGGGTGGGGTTTAGGAATATCTGTATCTGAATCTGATATGAAATATATATATATATGAATTAGTAGATATATAAATATATGTATATAACTGATCTGTTCTAAAACTGAACTGTAAATAGTTTTGTATCGAACCGAATTTCTAAATTTGAGACTACTTTATAAATGAACACTAATTGAATAAACTTAACCTTCTTTTACGCACTGAGTTCACAACTCATTTTGTTTGGATTGGATTTTAGGTGATCCCTAATCTTGATCGGGTCAGTGTCGCGGGAGCTCGGTCAAGCATTATTTCTCCTTTTAAGCATTACTATTAGGGTTTGATGATATATGATGTTATGGTATTTACTAGGATTATATGTTTGAATTATTATTGTGATGAATGTTATTAATGAATGGTTCCAATTCGACTATGTTATGAAAGTATAATTTTAGTATGGTAACGTAACTCCCCAAACTTGGTCTGGACGTCTAGGCTGTTACAGTACAGCAAGACATGAAGGACCAAATACAAGAGTCCCAATGAAGCATAATAAGCCAGTTGACCTAGTTACCGGCCGGGGGAGATATGCTTGTTATCCAAACGAATAAGCTGATTTGTTATTTTAGAAATTATAATGAATAAAATAAATTCGAAGAGAATAAAATTCAGAAAAAGAATTAAAAAATTATTGAGAATTGAGGATTGAAGATTGAGGATTGAGGATTGAGGATTGAGAATTGATGATTGAAAATTGAGTATTGAGTATTGAATTGAAAAGAATGAAGTATGGAGGGGTTTATATAGGAAAATTTATGGCTGTTGGAGCCCTTGTAGCCGTTGAAAATGTTACCGATGAAAGAAAAACACGTCCTACATGACTCATTTTCATTGATGTGGCAGTGAAAATGCACCCTATAGGACACATTTTGAAACTTTTTTTATTGGTTCTGAGTTTTATTTTGTGAAACAACTATATATATATATATTAAGGAATGAAGGGTTAACTTTAAAGTTGGCACATTTAATTTGAGATTCTTGATTTTATTTCTCACGTTTCCAAGGTAAAATCAAATAACTGTGAATTTGAGATTGAGATAAATGAAGTTTGTGGTATTGGATGAGACTTGCTGGCTAATATCTTCACAATATAATCTCTGTATGATCGTTGTTGAAACTGCTATAGCTTAGGAATCAAACCATAATATTTGAAACTGCGATGGTGTTGGAAGAATTGAGAAGAAACGGTGACGGTGATAGATGAAAAATTAATTAATTAGTTAAAACTTTTTATTTTTAAATAAAAAAGAAAAGAAAATTCAAAAAATAAATTAAATATTTTTTTAATACATGCAAAATGATTGGTCCTTTAATACATGTGGCATGATCTAATTGGATGTGATGAAAAAATTAATTGTTTTAATCAAGTACCTAAAAAAATATCAAGTTGGTTAACGGATTTCAAGTTTAGGTATCAGTTAGATAAAAAATATATATAGATACTAAGTAAATACAAGTTATTAGGTTTAGGTACCTCCGTCTATATTAACCCTTTATATTATTTATTAAATTTTAATTAAGGGTCTTTTAATAGCCCAATTTCGGTGAAATCAGAACAGTGGTCTCGGGACCACAAATCCGAGTCGAAAAATAAATTTATTTTTATTTTATTATATGATCCATATTATACTAGAAATGTCGTGTGAAAATTTTGATAAGAAAACTTTACCGATTATGTGCTTAATTACGAGAAAGACTAAATCGCATAAAATGCGAAAGTGGAATTCTAGTAGCTATAAGGATCAAATAGCTATGGAATTCAAAACTAGAGGTCCATATATGGTAATTATACCATTAAGAAAAGTATGTATATTTTTCTTGGTGACTCATCCATGGAAATATAGAAAAAGGGCAAGGACTAAATTGGAAATAGCAAAATACTTATTAATTAAAAAGATGATAAAAGATATCATCTTATTTTATGTCATCTTCTATCCCAAAATAAACATGGAAACCCTAGGAGAGAGAGAAGAGACTTTCATGGCCAAATTGGATACGAATAGACCATATTCGGAGTTAGAACGAGGAATGAGGAAAATGTCAGATTAGTAGATGTTTGTACACGAACCTTTGTCGAGGTAAGTTCGTGTAACTAAATTATGTTTATTTACATGTTGTTTTGATTGTAATTATGTAAATTGTATAAATGCCATATATATATATATATATGAAAGGATTACATATCCGATCAAGCCCGATAAATAAAAATGTTCTAATTAATTGATAATGCCCGATAGATGTTAAAAGGGTAAACGATGGAAATGTTTCTTTCATGCTTGGAATGGGTGTAGAATATTATCACATGAATTATGTGGTGCTAAAGATGTATGAAATGATCACATACTGGAAAATGCTTGGAAATGTTAAATCCCGTTTGAATAAATGAAAATCGATGGATAAATGTAATTATCGGAATGAATGGGGTCCTGCATTTGTTGCAGAATAGATTAGGCTCGAATGAGCAATCCCAATGACTTCATTACAGAAAGGATTTAGCCCGGACGGGTAATCCTGATATAAGTCCTCTCGAGTATACATTATGGATTGGATTTAGCTCGGACGGGTAATCCAGAATGGACTCTAAAGGGAATTCTTTGTCATATAAAGGATTTAGCCTGGACTGGTAATCCAACAAAGCCCTTAGAGTATATGTTACAACTAGAATTTAGCTTGGATTGGTAATTCTGCTGTATGATATGTGGCTCGAGAGTGTACCTAAAAAGGTACTACTGAATATGAATTGATGGATCTTGATTCGTACGCCTCGAGTGTACTACTTATGTATCCATCGATAATTCAAATAAATTCAACGGGCAAAGTTTTGACAGGGGCAAGTATAAATCTAAAACAAATTGACATGGAATGATGTATATGATATAGAAGTATGACATGAAAGAATATTACATGAAATTCAAGAAAATGATGATACATGACAAGTGATATATGAAATATGAGATGATGATGTTTGTACATGGAAACTATTTGATGAGAATGTTCATTCTTGATTATAGACTTGTACACCTAGAGTGTACTAATCGTGACTTTGATATTTTGAGTAATATGTGTAAAGTTCCGATGCAAAATGATCTGAACTCGAAATGAACTATTGTGAAATTATATTCGAAATAATGAGATGAATTATGTATGTTGAATGAATAC
Organism: Gossypium sturtianum; assembly: GCA_025698515.1. Lineage (NCBI taxonomy): Eukaryota > Viridiplantae > Streptophyta > Magnoliopsida > Malvales > Malvaceae > Gossypium > Gossypium sturtianum. Next base: position 105,719,160 of record CM046954.1, read on the forward strand.
ATGATGTGGAAAGCATATGTGCTTGGAAACTTAATTATTGTTGAGCCCATACATGTCTTGATATTACTATGGAATATATGACTAACAAGGGCAATGAGGATGTGTGTAGGGCTCGAGATCAAAGTGGTTTATTATACCTTACTTAGTTACGTCAAATAGGATGAATGGTAAGTTAAGTACCATGTTATACGAACTTACTAAGCATTTTATGCTTACCCTATTTTATTTTCCCCTGTTTTAGAGTAAATCGGAAGCTCGTTGGATTGGAATCCTGGCGGAGATCACTCACACTATCTATTGGCCCATGTCGGTATAGTATGGTAATTTAATTGCGGTTGTAATGGCATGTATAGGATATGTTGGCCATATTGGCATGTAAACATAAACGATGCTTGTAATCTAGCCATTACAATGACTAGTAATGATTGTTTTGATGTACTTGTAATGTCATATTATGTTAGCAACATATATATTAAGTAGTTGATCAAATTATGTCTAACATGAGGACATAACCAAGATAAGATTGTAAACATGTATGCATGAAATGATATGCCATGATGATGGATGGAATATGCTTTATTAGAATGCTTGAAATGGTTAGTAATTGTATGTGATGATATATCATGTTAAATGATAGAATTAACTTGAATAAAATGCTTGGATTTGTTGGGTTATGAATGCAAGATGTGGTGTAGGATTATGGCAAAGTTGGGGTGAGAAATAAAGCTAGGAATGACTTTATTTTGTCCACACGGGCAGACACACGGGCGTGTGTCTAGACCGTGTGTGACACATGGCCTGGTAACACGGGCATGTGGCTAGGCCGTGTGTCCCCTGCACCTTAAATTTGAGAAAACAAAATGCTCAGTATTGAGCACACGGGCAGAGACACGGGCGTGTGTCTCAACCGTGTGGGAGACACGGCCTTGAACACGGGCGTGTGTCGTGGCGGTGTAAAACCTACACCTAATTCGAATTGAATTAATTAACCACACGGCCTAGCACACGGGCGTGTGGCATGGCCGTGTGGCGCAAGTCAGAGAGCTACCTAGTTTTGAACACGGCCTGCAGCACGGGCGTGTCCTAGGGTCACACGGGCGCGTGAGCCCTGCACCTTGGAAAATTTTGGAATTTCGTAAAAAATTCCCTAAGTTCCTGATTTAGTCCCGACTTGATTCTAATGCTCGTATTAGGCCTCGAGGGTCCATTTAAGGGACATTATGAATGACCTCGGTGAATGAATAGTAACTTGCCTGAATTTATTGTTAAATGTTCTGAATGTTCTGGTAATGCTCTAAAACCCGGTTCCGGTGATAGATACGGGTTAGGGGTGTTACATTTAGTGGTATCAGAGCTATGGTTTAGTCGGTTCTCAGACTGAACGTAGCATATGTAAAGTCTAGAAATACATGCCATTGTATAACCTGTGATAGTGTAACACCCCAAACCCGGCCCATGCGTTACGACCGGATCTGACATGTCACATGAAGAAAACGAGTAAGAACTTGTGGTTTTTTTACTAAAGAGTTTGTTATTTGGTTATAGATTAAGAAAAACAAATTTAATTGAAAATATTTGAAAATAATACTACTAATCTTGAAAGGTTGATTGAAGAATCGATAATTGAACTAGTGATCTTTTAAAACCGTGACTTTTGAAAATATTATTGATAACTTGCAGGAGAAATCCAAGTTAAAATATTTGTACATATTTATTATGAAATCTGTTTGTTGATAAATTTTAAGAAAAACCGTTGTTTATGATTTTAGAAAACCTCTGTTTAAATCAATTCATGGAAGATAATAAATACGTCAAACATAAAACAAAATAAAAATCCCAGAGGCCTTATTACAACTTTAAACCCAAAATAGTAAGAGTAATGAAATAAAGTGGAAACAAAATTTACTAAGGTTCAAAATATTATTTCCAAAGTATGGCCTCCACCGAGTCATCCATGGGCCCAAGTCCTCACTACTGATCATTACCTGCAAGGATTAAGAGAATGGGGTGAGTTACTGGAACTCAGTGTATAATCCCCTTACCGTCGTCCACTGGGTTTGAACCCGCTTAGCATAACCTTGGGCCTAATCCCATTCTAGATAGCAGTATGCAAATGAAAAAAAATGCAACCCAACCCATCCATCCATCACACCCCCGACCAGCCAATCACACCTGTGGGGATCAAGTCAACCCACCCCGCCGCTCATACCAATTTGCAGTCGAGCTGATATAATATATTATTATTGTGGCCATGCCACCGAAATCATAAGTAAGCATAATAATGAACAAGTTGTGGCTATGCCACCAGGCTACACTGCTCTCCATACAATTTTTCCCATCCCATGCAAAATGTAAAGAGAATGCAACATACATAATAAAATATTCACATATATATATAACCACCATTAATCTAGTGAATTTTTACAGTGAATCGACCCAGTGAAGCACTTTGATAGTTCGGCCCACTAACGCATTCTAGCAATTCGGCCCATAGAGGCATTTTGGTAAATTGGCCTATAGGGGCATTTTGGTAATTTAGTAAATTAATATCGATTTTGACAGATCTTTAGAAATAGTGTTGAATAAGCAAGTCACTCGATTCATGCCATATCACGGTTATTAGATTTGTAATCGACAACGATCTAGTTTCCAACATAATAGGGAATCACGAATTTACGGGATTTCGGTGTGAGATTACACACCTGATTACGGTAAGGACTAAACATTCTTGATCGTCGGCACCGATATCACTATAATACTCGATTAACTAACATAAGAGATTTTTCTTAATCCAAATCTAAATCAACGATCTAAAATGCTTACCCTTAGTATCGTGAACGACTACGATTTGTCTATTCTCACCGGATGATGGTCCACAACTCGGTGGGAAATCCTGAATTGTCGATACCGCCCTACGTTTGAACTTAGGAGTAGGAATTGCAAATCCACTCCCTTCTTGTCCTCTTATCACTTTTCCTTTCAAATCGCTACCACTTGCCTCCATTGAAAAAGTCTTGGTCAGAATAATACTACGATGAGAGAAAGTCTAAGGAGAGTGTCTCGGCTTACCACTACTTCCGAAGGACCAATGAGTAGAGAAAAATGAGTGGTTTAGTTCCTAAAATAATCGATTAGTCAACTTCCAATCCGATTAACAAAATAACCGAGTAGAAAGATATCGAATGAACAAAGAAGAAACTCCTTACCTTAACAATGATAGATCCGACTCCCACCAATTGGGCTTAAGGCTAGAAATGAATCGGCAAAGATGGAATATTCGGCCACCCACTAAAACACCAAATCGATCAAGGAAGAAATGTCCAATAAGCAAGCAAGCAAGAAGAAGAAATAGTGTGATTAAAGTTTCGGCTATTTATAGAGAAAAGATCAGGCAAGATTCGGCCATCAAAATATTGGTTTAAGAAGAAGAGAGAAGGATTGAAGAAATGGTGAAAAAGAGAAGGAGAGATGGAAAAAGAGTGCTAGATAGTTTTGGCTAACAAAAGGAAAATGAGCAAAATGAGGTGAGTGTTTCGGTAACAAAGGAGAAAGGTGAACAATTTTGGCTTTAGAGTTTCGGCAAGCAAAGGAGAAAGAATTGGAAAAGAAAACACCAAAATGCTAAAAGAAAACAAGCCTCTCACGCACCAAAACTTTGTAAAAAGCTATATGAAATTCGGCTCCCTCATTCCCCCTACCAAAACCGTGCATCTCTTTACCAAAAAGATCAAGGTTGACCAAAAATTCTTTCCCAAACACCTTCCACAAAATCGGCCAACATGTTCCCCTCCCTTATCCCTTTCCTTTATTTCTTTCCTTGTTTTTCCCTTGCTTTCCTCCTTACCATATTCCTTAGTCTTCTTTCCATCACTAGAAAGTCTTCCTTTCCTTATTTATAGCCATGGCCGACACTTTGGAAAGAAGCACAAAAAAATTAATCCAAAAAAAAATTGCACTAGGTGGGATTCGAACTCCACTCCTTAAGCCTCTTCATGTGACGCCTCACCACTTTGCTACTAGCTCTTCTTGTGCTAGCAAAATACACACTTAATTCCTTAAGTCTTGATGCCACTTACCTTCTCTCTTTAAAGCGCTTAATCAAAAAAATTTTACTAAGGCCCAACTCAACCCAAAATCTTCTTAGGACCCCTAAACATACACAATTAACATTCTTAACTAGCCTAACGCATGATATAATACAAAACATAAAATCTCGAATTTCAGGATGTTACAATTCTACCTCCTTAAAGAAATTTCGGCCTCAAAATTTACCTAGTTAGAAGAGATGAGGATATTGCTGTCGGATCGTGTCCTCTGATTCCCATGTAGCTTCCTCTGATCCGTGATTACACCATAATACTTTGACTAATGGAACCGACTTCCTTCTTAGCACCTTAACATCCCGATCTAAAATCTGCACTGGTTCTTCTTCAAAAGACAAGTCAGGTCTTATCTCAACTTCCTCCACTGGCAAAACATGAGACGGATCCGAAAAATAACGCCTTAACATTGAGACATGGAATACGCTATGTATCTAACTTAACTCTGGAGGTAACTCAAGTTGATAAGCCACTGACCCAACACGCTTCAATACACGGTAAGGTCCGATAAACCTATGGCTCAACTTGCCCTTCCGTCCAAATCTAAAGATCTTTTTCCAAGGTGATACCTTCAGAAAGACCTGATCACCCACAGAGAACTCTATCTCCTTCCGCTTCAGATCCGCGTATGATTTTTGTCTGTCCGAAGCTTCTTTTAACCGTGCCCGAATTACCTTAACTTTTTCCTTTGTCTTTGAGATCAACTCAGGACCCAATAACTGCCGTTCTCCTAGTTCAGTCCAACAGGTAGGAGTACGACACCTACGACCATACAACGCCTCGTAGGGTGCCATTTGGATACTGGATTGATAGCTGTTGTTGTATGCAAACTCTGCCAATGGTAGAAAATCTTCCCAACTACCCCTGAAGTCGATCACACAGCCCCTTAACATGTCTTCTAGAATCTGGATTACTCTCTCCGATCGACCATCGATCATGGGATGAAACGCCGTCTTTGAAATTTAGTCTTGTACCCAAAGCTTCATGTAAAGTCTTCCAGAACTGTGATGTAAACCTAGGATCCCTGTCCGATATAATAGACACTGGTACCCCATGCAACCTCACGACTTCTGCTATATACAAATTGGCCAACTTTTGCAACGAATAATCCGTACGAACAGATAGGAAATGAGCAGACTTCGTTAACCGATCCACTATCACCCATATGGAATCTTTCTTAGTAGGCGTTAAAGGTAACCCACTAACAAAGTCCATCGTTATCCTTTCCCATTTCCATAGTGGGATTTTCACCATTTGCAGTAACCCTGAAGGAAGTTGATGTTTCGCCTTCACCTGCTGACATGTCAAGCACTTGCTCACGAAGTCGGTAACCTCTCGTTTCAAACCCTGGCCACCAATACTGCTCACGGAGGTCTCGGTACATCTTATTTCCCTCAGGGTGCATAGCATATGGGCTATTATGCGCCTCACGCAGAATCATTTGTCTCAATTCAGAATCCCTGGGCATACAAACTCTTCCGCGGAAACATAATACTCCATCACTATTTAATCCAAAATCTCCTATCTCACCACTTTCCACTTGCTGAAGTCGAGAACCCAACCTTTCATCTAACAACTACTTTTCCTTAATCTGACTTACCCATACAGGATTCACTTGAAGTTCAGCTAACAAGTTACCATCTTCATAAAGGCTAAGGTGAGCGAACATCGCTCTCAAATCTGATATTACCTTACGACTCAGCGCATCTGCCACTACGTTAGCTTTACCTGGGTGATACTCGATTGAAAAGTCATAATCTTTCAACAATTCTATCCACCTCTGCTGTCTTAAGTTCAACTCCTTCTGGATAAGGAGGTACTTCAGACTCTTATGATCCGTGTAGATAATCGACTTCTCCCCATACAGATAGTGTCTCCATATCTTTAGAGCAAAAACCACAGCAGCTAACTCCAAATCATGTGTGGGATAGTTCACCTCATGCGGCCTTAATTGACGAGATGCATAAGCCACCACTTTTCCCCCTTGCATCAACACACATCCCAAACCCGTGTGTGATGCATCACAATAAACAATAAACTCTTTACCAGCCTCAGGCTGAATCAATACTGGTGCCTCTGTCAGAATCTTCTTTAATTTCTCAAAGCTCTCTTGCTGCTTATCTGACCACACAAAACGGTACTTTACGCAATGCTTAGTTAGGGGTGCGGAATCAATGAAAACCCTCAACGAAACACCTGTAATACCCAGCCAAACCTAGAATACTTAAGATTTCTGCCACTGACCTCGGTGGCTTCCAGTCCAATACAGCCTCTATCTTATGGGGATCAACTCTAATTCCCTCGGCAGACACAACATGCCCCAAAAAGGTCACCTCCTTCAGCCAAAAATCACACTTACTGAATTTGGCATACAATTGCTTCTCCCTTAATATCTGTAATACTACCCGTAGATGCGAATCATGCTCCTATATAATCTTTGAGTACACCAAGATGTCATCTATGAACACCACCACGAACCGATCTAGATAGGGTTGGAAGACCCAGTTCATCATGTCCATAAATGCAGCTGGTGCATTTATCAACCTAAACGGCATCACTAAGAACTCGTAATGCCCATATCGGGTTCGGAACGCAGTCTTGTGAATATCCCCCTCCTTGACCTTAAGCTGGTGATACCCCGATCTCAGATCTATCTTCGAGAAAACCGAAGCTCCACACAGCTGATCGAACAGATCATCGATCCTTGGTAACGGATACTTGTTCTTGATCGTCAACATATTCAATTGTCTATAATCGATGCACATACGCACCGACCCATCCTTTTTCTTAACGAACAAAACCGGGGCTCCCCACGGTGACACACTTGGTCGAATAAATCCATGATCCAATAACTATTAGATCTGAGCTTTAAGTTCCATGAGCTCCTTCGGTACCATTCTGTAAGGGGCAATGGACACCGGATCCATGCCTGGCAATAGCTCAATACCAAATTCCACCTCCCGATCTGGAGGCAATCCTGGAAGCTCATCGGGAAAGACATCTAAAAACTCTTTCACCGTTCTAACACTTTCTACCGACAACTCTTTGGCATCCAAAGCACTGATAAAGACTAAGAACGCTCCACACCCTTTTCGCACCAACTTTTCTGCCTTCAAAGCAGATACCACATTAGATAGATAATTTCTTCTTTCACCTATCATCATCACTTCCTTATCCTCCGAAGTTCTTAGTACCATCTGCTTTGCAGCACAGTCCAAGTTCGCACGATGCTTAACTAGCCAGTCCATGCCTAAAATAAGATCGAACTCCCCGAACGGCAGTTCCATCAAATTTGCCAGAAATACTACCCCCTGAACCTCTAAGGGTACATCCCTAAACAACTTATTTACTACCACCGACTGTCCTAAAGGGCTAATCACAGTTGTTTCTCTAGCAGTAATCTCAGATTTAATATTTAGAGTTCCAGACACAACACATGCAACATACGAATGGGTGGATCCAATGTCTATCAAAGCGGTAAAAGGTACTTCAGATATGAAAAACGTACCGATTATGACGTCCGGTGCATCGCCATCCTCTCGACGTCTGACCGCATAGACCAACCCTGGCTGTCTCGCCTCCGCGTTACTCCTATTACCGATACCTCTACCCAGTGCACCTTGACCTCGTCCTACACCGTTACCACCCCGACCGACGACCCGACCTCCTCGGCGGCCGCTGCTGGCGCCTCTGGCAGCTGCGCCGTCTATTACAAACTACCTGAGTCTGAATAGGCTCTCAAGGGCAATCCTTAAACCGATGGTCTTTGGATCCACATCTGAAACAACCACCAGTTCTCTTCCAGCATTCACCCGAGTGAAGTTTTCCATAATCCACGCAAGGCTGTAACTGATTGGTAGTAGCTGGAGCACCCACTTGAACTGGCCCCTCATTCCTGGGCCTTTCCTGAAATCCTCTAGCAGGACCTAAATACCCATAGTCTCTCTTGTTCCTGCCCCTATCCTTGTCTCGATTTTGCCGTTCCGAGTGCTTAACTTCCTCAGCTATCTTAGCTTTTTCCACAAGTGTAGCAAAATTCCTCTCCTTCTGTGGGGCTATCAGTACCCGTAACTCATCACGCAATCCATCCTCAAAATGTACATAGTGCTCATGATTAGTCAGCACTATTCCCCGGGCATACCGACTCAGACGCAGAAACTCCGCCTCGTATGCTGTCACAGATTTAGTTCCTTAAACCAGATTCAAAAATTCCTTCCTTCGGGCATCTACATAACTAGCCCCGACATATTTTCCCTGAAATGCTGTCTTAAAGAATTCCCAGGTAATACGATCAGCCTGAGTGCTTTCCTGAACAGTGAGCCACCACTGACACGCCTCGTCTCTTAGCAATGACACAACCCCTTTCAGTTTCTGCTCAAATGTGCAATCCAGATCATCCATAATCCGTTCCACTGCCTAAAGCCAGTACTCTGCTACACTTGGGGCTACACCCGAGATACCCCTAAAGACTTCGGCCCCATTCGATCTAAGTCTCTCGGATATCGACCCACGAGCTACCGACCCAGGTCTTGCCCAAGCAACCCTTTCTAGAACTCACAACATCGCTTGGGACAGAGTGTCGTCCTCTCTCATTCGATCATGTGACCCAGCTTCAGTCACTGGTGACGCAGGTGCGTCCATTTCAGGCATATGTCCCGATGCCTTAGATACAACTCTAGCACCTCGGCCTCTACCACGTCCACGTCTACCACGTCCACGTCCTCTAGCGCTCATGTTTACTAACGTCAATTTAATCTGATTAAGAGTCTTATGAATCAGTATGCTTATTCAGTGTTTATTAAAGAATATTTTATGGAGTATAAGAAGTAAATTTGTTTTCGCAAAACATATCCTAAAGTCTCAATCTCTATAGTTTCAGCTCCTAAAGCTAAAAGTTCTAGAGTATCTCTATTTTGTGAAGTTTTCTTATTACAGTCATACCACATTAATCATAAAATGAAAAAAAAAACTTACTGACTTGATACCGAATACCCGTGGTGCCAAACTTCCTTTGAAACATGTATTTATAAATCAAATTTCAAGCAATTTTGGAAAACATTTTTGAACCCAAACCACAGCCGAGTTTTGCAACCGAGCTCTGATACCATAAAATGTAACACCCCAAACCTGACCCATGCGTTACGACCGGATCTGACATGTCACATGAAGAAAACGAGTAAGAACTTGTGGTTTTTTTACTAAAGAGTTTGTTATTTGGTTATAGATTAAGAAAAACAAATTTAATTGGAAATATTTGAAAATAATACTACTAATCTTGAAAGGTTGATTGAAGAATCGATAATTGAACTAGTGATCTTTTAAAATCGTGACTTTTGAAAATATTATTAATAACTTGCAGGAGAAATCCAAGTTAAATAATTTGTACATATTTATTATGAAATCCGTTTGTTGATAAATTTTAAGAAAAACCGTTGTTTATGATTTTAGAAAATCCCCGTTTAAATCAATTCATGGAAGATAATAAATAGGTCAAACATAAAACAAAATAAAAATCCCAGAGGCCTTATTACAACTTTAAACCCAAAATAGTAAGAGCAACGAAATAAAGCGGAAACAAAATTTACTAAGGTTCGAAATATTATTTCCAAAGTATGGCCTCCACCGAGTCATCCATGGGCCCAAGTCATCACTACTGATCATTACCTGCAAGTAAAAGAATGGGGTGAGTTACTAGAACTCAGTGTATAATCCCCTTACCGTCGTCCACTGGGTTTGAACCCGCTTAGCATAACCTTGGGCCTAAGCCCATTTTACATAGCAGTATGCAAATGAAAAAAAAATGCAACCCAACCCATCCATCCATCACACCCCCGACCAGCCAATCACACCTGTGGGGATCAAGTCAACCCACCCCGCCGCTCACACCAATTTGCAATCAGTCTTTATAATATATTATTATTGTCGCCATGCCACCGAAATCATAAGTAAGCATAATAATGAACAAGTTGTGGCTATGCCACCAGGCTACACTGCTCTCCATACAATTTTTCCCATCCCATGCCAAATGTAAAGAGAATGCAACATACATAATAAAATAAAATATTCACATATATATATAACCACCATTAATCTAGTGAATTATTACAGTGAATCGACCCATTGAAGCACTTTGATAGTTCGGCCCACTAAGGCATTTTGGTAAATCGGCCCATAGGGGTATTTTGGTAAAACGGCCCATAGGGGCATTTTGGTAAATCGGCCCATAGGGGCATTTTGGTAATTAAGTAAATTAATGCCGATTTTGATAGATCTTTAAAAATAGTGTTGAATAAGCAAGTCACTCAATTCATGCCATATTACAGTTATTAGATTTGTAATCGACAACGATCTATTTTCTAACATAATAGTGAATCACGAATTTACGGGATTTCGGTGTGAGATTACACACCTGATTACGGTAAGGACTAAACCTTCTTGATCGTCAGCACCTATATCACCATAATACTCGATTAACTAACATAAGAGATTTTTCTTAATCCAAATCTAAATCAATGATCTAAAATGCTTACCCTTAGTATCGTGAACGACCACGATTTGTCTATTCTCATCGGATGATAGTCCACAACCCGGTGGGAAATCCCGAACTGCCGATACCGCCCTACATTTGAAATTAGGAGTAGGAATTGCAAATCCACTCCCTTCTTGTCCTCCTATCGCTTTTCCTTTCAAATCGCTACCACTTGCCTCCTTTGAAAAAGTCTTGGTCAGAATAATACTACAATGAGAGAAAGTCTAAGGAGAGTGTCTCGGCTTACCACTACTTCCCAAGGACCAACGAGTAGAGAAAAACGAGTGGTTTAGTTCCTAAAATAATCGATTAGTCAACTTCCGATCCGATTAACAAAATAACCGAGTAGAAAGATATCGAATGAACCAAGAAGAAACTCCTTACCTTAACAATGATAGATCCGACTCCCACCAATTGGGCTTAAGGCTAGAAATGAATCGGCAAAGATGGAATATTCGGCCACCCACTAAAACACCAAATCGATCAAGGAAGAAATGCCTCATAAGCAAGCAAGCAAGAAGAAGAAATAGTGTGATTAAAGTTTCGGCTATTTAGAGAGAAAAGATCAAGCAAGATTCGGCCATCAAAATATTGGTTTAAGAAGAAGAGAGAAGGATTGAAGAAATGGTGAAAAAGAAAAGGAGAGATGGAAAACGAGTGCTAGATAGTTTCGGCTAACAAAGAGAAAATAAGCAAAATGAGGTGAGTGTTTCGGCAACAAAGGAGAAAGGTGAACAATTTTGGCTTTAGAGTTTTGGCAAACAAAGGAGAAATAATTGGAAAAGAAAACACCAAAATGCTAAAAGAAAACAAGCCTCTCACGCACCAAAACTTTGTAAAAAGCTATATTAAATTTGACTCCCTGATTCCCCCTACCAAAACCGTGCATCTCTTTACCAAAAAGATCAAGGTTGACCAAAAATTCTTTCCCAAACACCTTCCACAAAATCGGCCAACATGTTCCCCTCCCTTATCCCTTTCCTTTATTTCTTTCCTTGTTTTTCCCTTGCTTTCCTCCTTACCATATTCCTTAGTCTTCTTTCCATCACTAGAAAGTATTCCTTTCCTTAATTATAGCCATGGCCGACACTTTGGAAAGAAGCACAAAAAAATTAATCCAAAAAAAAATTGCACTAGGTGGGATTCGAACTCCACTCCTTAAGCCTCTTCATGTGACGCCTCACCACTTTGCTACTAGCTCTTCTTGTGCTAGCAAAATACACACTTAATTCCTTAAGTCTTGATGCCACTTACCTTCTCTCCTTAAAGTGCTTAATCACAAAAATTTTACTAAGGCCCAACTCAACCCAAAGTCTTCTTAGGACCCCTAAACATACACAATTAACATTCTTAACTAGCCTAACGCATGATATAATACAAAACATAAAATCCTAAATTTCAGGATGTTACAGATAGTGCGATATCTCCCGACTCTGATGAAAATTGTTTTACAAATAGACAGAGTTGGTTTCCAACCGAGCTAATTCCTATGAATCCAAAAGAGATACTCAAGTATCTGAGTAAAATGTTACTGATGATGAAATAGAATTGGAAAAGGTACGGTTAAATGTTTTATAGTACATGAGAATGATAAATGTTGTGTTATATGAATATATATATATGAAAGTTAAATTTTGAGGCTTACGACCTCCACCCCCTCACCAGTATAGTTTTATACGATGAAAATTCACAAGATTTATGTTGACTAAGTTCATAAGTGTGAAAGAAGAGTTCAAAGGCTGAATGATTAAAGATGTAGTCAGAATGTGAATGGGTTAATAAGTAAAGACGGTATTAAAAGAGATATCAGATTTTTCTGAGGATTATTTTGATTATGTGATGTCATTGTTAAGGAAGAAGTTGTTCATAAGTAAACGACTTACCTAGATATGATATTTACAGAACGGATTGGCTGAAAATTCTTCTGAATTGACTCTTTCAGTGGACTGAATAATGTAAGATTATTGATGACTTTATTGGTCAGTGGAATAGTGATAAAACTGCAAAGATATTTGAATACAGCTGTTATAATTGAGTATATTACAACAACATCTACTGGGTACTCTATAAGTTCTGTTATTATCAGAGGCATATGAAATTGTGCATGTACAGATGCAATATTCATCGTATTGAAAGACTAGTAAATTATGATAAATGGAATTACTAAAAGTCTGGTTGATTCATGAGCGGTATTGCTCTATTTTACTTGGGTTGCTAATTCATCATGAATGATATAAGATTTGATGATAAGATTCATGTGATACTATTTTCTCCTTCTACTGATTGAAGGCCTGAATTGCGAATGTGCAAGTTATATTGTTTTTATCACAGTGGTTTCTACTGAGTATGTGTTATATTATTCTTTTGAATTTTCTCTGAGATATCAACAATCTCTTTAGTATGTAAACCTGGGTTATCTGTGAAAGATATTCTTTAATTGGAGGTAATTACATTCATTACCGATATAAATATTGACTCGATCATGAGGTATGGTGATAGGGATCACAGATTATATAAATTGTATTACTGCATTGGTTATTATTAGGGCCACATTCGGTTCTCCCTCTTATAAATTGAGGTACACTATTGATATTGAAGTGTTGCTTTATCTGTACGGCTGAAATGTAGGTCATAATATATGTAACACCCCTTACTCGTGTTCAACGCCGGAACATGGTACGAGGCGTTACCGGACAATAACACTTGCAACTGAACAAATTCAAGGCATAAATTTTCGTTTAAAATTTAAAACTTTTATCTTATATCATCAAGTCCCTAAAATGGGCCTACGAGGCCCAAAACATGCTTTGGGAGCGATTCGGGACTAAGACGAGAACTTTTAAAGCTATTGGAACATTTAGAAAATTTCCTTGTTTTGGAGAGTCACACGCCCGTGTGGTCACACCCGTCCGTGTGGCCCAGGACACGCCCGTGTCCTCTGCCTGTGTAACTCTCTGTTTATGACATCATCGTTTGTTTTGGATCACACAACCAAGTCACACACCCGTGTGCTAGATCGTGTCCTCCACACGGCTGAGACACACGGCCGTGTCTCTACCTGTGTGGTAAAGAAGATGACTATTTTCCAAGCCAATTTCTACCCTATCCTGCCCATACTTGAGTATAACTTGAATGAAACATTTCATGACATATTAAAGCTACCAAAACATCCACCACACACACGTAACAAGTCATAGCATTCAATTTACTCAACCATGGAATGCGTCATCATGAGTTTATAGCATAACCAATTCATTGGCCTCATTAAATGGCTTGATGCAACAATGAACTCTGAATATCATGGGTCATTATTCTAGGACAACTCATAGTAACATATACACATGACCAAGTTTCCTATACATGCCATAACCTTAAGTATAAAATCATCGATACCTAAATTGTAAGCTCAATAGTGTGATAGGTTCTCCGGTGACTTCCAACCCGAGCTAACCTGAGTACATTATAAACACGAAAAATAAAGGAGTAAGCTATAAAGCTTAGTAAGTACATATGTAAATAATAATCAATTGATTACCATGCTTTTAACAATCCTCATTTTAAGCTCTCAAGATAATACCATCATTATTGCGTAAAATTTCAAAATTCATTTATGTTCATCTTGAGCTATTTACTCGAGTTACAGTTACTAAATTATTTTTATTTGAAGATAAGGAACTCCAAATTAATATTTGATAATTTTCCCTGAAACTAGGCTCACATATCTTCTTACCATAAAATTTCCAGAATTTTTTGTTCAGCCAATCGGTACAGTTTATTCTTTAAAGTCTCCCCTGTTTTGCTGTCTGATAGTTTCGACCCCTCTTCACTAAAAATTAATTATCTCGTTGTACAAAACTCGAATGACATTCCCATTTATTTCTATTGAAAATAGACTCATTAATAATTTCAAGCATATAAATTTTATCCCATTATTATTTTTTTACGATTTTTAATGAATTTCCAAAGTTAGAACAGGGGATTCCGAAATCATTCTGACCCTGTCTCACTAAAATCCAATTATCTCTCCATATGAAATTATTTTGCTTATTTTGTTTATTTTATGTAAAAATAGACTCAATAAGATTTAATTTAATATCTCATTAAACCTCAAAATCAATTTCCACCATTTTTGGTAATTTTTCAAAGTTACACAACTGTTGCTGTCCAAAACTGTTTTATTTCAAATTTCACTCTTTCATGAAACATCATAAAAATATGCTCACATTCAATAACATAATTTGATTAGCATGAATAATGCAAAACTTTATCACTTCACTTACTCGTTTTAATCCTCACCAAAATTCATCACATATCGAATTCATTGCTCACATGAAATTCCACTTAGTCAAATTTTCCCGATGAACACTTCGGAGTAATTATGGATACACAATGGTTTAGCACATAGCCCACCCATAATAACAGATACACGGTGGTTTCGCACACAGCCCACCCATAATAACAGATTCGTACACAACCCACCAATAATAACAGATACACGGTGGTTTCGTACACAGCCCACCAATAATAACAGATTCACGATGGTATCGCACACAGCCCACCAATATTAACAGATGCACGGTGGTTTCGCACACAGCCCACCAATAATAACAGATTCACGGTGGTTTTGCACACAGCCCACCAATAATAAAATATTCACGGTGGTATCGCACACAGTCCACCAATATTAACAGATGCACGGTGGCATCGCACACAGCCCACCCATAATAACAGATACTATCCAGTGCACATAGTAGCCTGCACTTAGTACTACACATGTGACCATAGCCATTTTATTCCACAATCTCACATAGAACCATATCTCGATGCCATATTCTAACTATGGTCTTACACGATTTCACTTAGTCACACTTTGCCACGACTCATTCATGGTCTTTTCCGTCAATTCATCTTTTAGTACCGAACGAAAGTGTTCAACTTTGCGTTCGCTAGTCTCAAACATCGGATTTTCATTGTACAACAAATATTATAATTAAATTCACAAATTATTCATCAATTTATCAAATAAACATTTATGATTAACATACGAACTTACCTCGATATGAAACGACGAAATAAGTCAATTACTCGATTATCTTGCTTTTTCCCCTATCTAATTCCAAATCTCATCTTCGTTGATCTATAACAACACATTTAAGTTATTTTTATTCATCATGCTATTCAAATTAGCCTAATTTCACATTTTTGGTAAAATGGCATTTTTACCCCTAAACTTTATCATATTTACACTTTTGCCCCTAGGCTCGTTAAATGAAATGTGTTCAATTTCTTTACTACCCATGCATAGCCGAACCTTTTTCATGCTTATAGCAGCCCACATTTTCCATTATTTTAGACCTTTACTACCTATTTTACAACTTTTACAAAATGGTCCATTTTAGGTGTTTCCATGAAAATCACTTAACAAAAGTTGTTTATTTAACAACCAAGATTCATTTTCTTCCATAAAAATGCAGCAAACAACATGAATATTCTCATGTCTAAACCATTGGCTTTAAACCATTTTACAAAATAGTCCCCTCATTAGCTAGATTAAGCTACAGGGGTTCCAAAAATACAAAAATCATCAAAAATGATCATCAAAATCACTTACTTGTGAGAGTTAGAAGTTGCTGAAATTTTCAAGCTTCCATAGCCATTTCCTTGGGTAAGAATCGGTGGAGAAAAAGAGAGAGTGAAAAAGATGACAACTTTTTCTTATTTTATTTTATTACATCAATTTAAGTCACCTAATTTCCACCAACTTTGACCAATTTGTATTTTCTTGTCCCCTATGGCCAACCAAATCTTTTCTAAGGGCCTAATTTCACATTAAGGACCTCCAATTTAAGGTTCTATAGCTATTTGACACCTTTAGCTTATAGAAAAAAACTTTTACACTTAATGCGATTTAGTCCTTTTTCAAAATTAAGCATGCAATCACTAAAATTAATTCACCAAAATTTTCATGCACTCATATAATCGTGCTATAACACATAAAATAATATTAAATATTTTCTCCAACCTCAAATTTTTGGTTTTAAAACCACTATTTTGACTAACCCCAAAATCGGGCTGTTACAATATAGCACTATGGTTTTGAATCTATTTGATGGTTCTGGCTTTGGAAAAAACTCAAAGCTTCAATGTTAACAATTGAAATAGCTACATTGATGACATAGTTATTACCGAAAAGATGTAAGAGTTGAATGGACCGATAAATGTCAGTAAAGTTTTGACCAGTTGGAAGCTATGTTGATCAAAGTATTGATTTTGGTTCAGCCGGAATTGGGTAAGAAATTTGTTATTATAGTGATGTATTATTAAATGGGATTTGTAACGCCCCAAAATTCTTATTTTTGTTTCTGCTAAATTGTGACACAAATGTCTATCTGCTTCAGTGGTTAAGTGTTCTGGGAGTGTCTGAGAGGTCCCAAGTTCAAGCCCTGACTTTGGCAAATTTTGGTATTTTTTTTCTGACTTAAGCCTTATACTTGTTTAGCGGGCTTATATTAAGTAATTTGTAAAACCATATCAGAATAGGCTTGCTGGTCTTGCTGTTAAGTTGAGTGTCAGATTGCTGAAGGTCTTGTGTTCGAATCTCTGCACGAGCGTGGAAGTCTATTTTTGCTCATTTGACCGAGAGAGTTTCGATCAAACAGGAACTCCGAGTAGTGGGTGGTTAGTAGGATTTGAGGGAAGAAAATAAGGGTTTAGATGTAGTGGGGATTTGGTAGAACTCTTAGGTGCCCCAAAATTCTCCCTGCAGAAAAAAATACTGTAGTTCTTCTCCTCTCTTTGCCGAATTTTTCCTCTTCCTTTTTCTTTCTCCTCTTTGCCATTTCTTTTTCTCCTCCTCACTGTCATCTTTTATTTTTGATCTTCTCTTCAGTCTGTTTCTCTCTTGTGCAACATTGGTTCACGTTTTGATTAGGTAAGATGAGTAATGTAGTTTTATTTTCGTTGTTAGCTTTTATTGATGTGCGTCATTAAATGCTGATTAGGGGAAGATTCAGGGACTCGTAATCGCTGTTTGGAGGCTTAGGTTTGTGGAATTCTGGTTACTCAGTCAAAGGTAAGGTTTTTGAAGGTTTTAGGTTGAACATATTATTATAGTTTCGTTAGTAACACTGATTTTAGGCAATGGAATATCGATTTTTAGGTTCTGGAGTGTTCCTGGTTGTATTAGCATCGAATCGGTACTAGGTGTGTTCCCAAAAATGCAAAAAATAGGGTTTCAACGAAAGCCAAAAACCCCACTATTGACATCACACGGGTATGCGGTCGCTCGTGTGGTAGGCCGTGTGCCCTAACACGGGCGTGTGATCGACGAGACCAGGCCGTGCGCGTAAGACACAGCCGTGTGATGGCCAGGTAGGCCATGTGCGACACACGGGCTAGACTGATTTGGGCCGTGTGGGCCACACGGTCGTGTTGGCCCACACGGGTATTCCACACGGGCGTGTGGAATTTGGGCCAGGCCGTGTGGTCTAGACGGGCCAAGGTAAATCAGGGCCTGTGTGGGCCCACATGGGCGTGTGAGCCCATTTAACTGAAATGTGTTCTAAGGGTGCAAGGGTCGCCCAAGTCGACTGTGAACCTACTGTAGGGTCGGTAAGCACTACTTAGACCCTTAAATGCGTGAACTGTATGTATGATGTATGTACTGAGCATGATGATTATATGAATGAATACTGAACTATATGTTTAACTGATAATCATGTATTAGCATGTCATATACTGTATGTTGCATTACATTGGGTTGGGATGTTGATATTTGGAGGAAGTGTACTGAAAGGCTCTTAAGCCTATCATCCGCGTACCACCGCAAGTTCTTGATTATGTGCCGCATTCGGTACTACTTGGAGTGTAGGGATGGGTGGGTGTTTTAAACCCCACATGGAGTGTAGGGATGGACGGAGATGGTGTGTAGAGGCTGGTTGGGTAGGATTCTGTTACTGATAAATGTATATCTGATACTATTACTGTGACGGGATTAGGCCCTAATGCATATCTCATTCTCGAAATCGAAATGGGCTAAGGCCCAATCTCTCTCAAACCAAAATGGGCTTAGGCTCGCATCGCATTTGATCGCTTGTTGTGATTGATCAGTATACATGTGATTTGTGGGGATTACACACTGAGTTTACGTAAACTCACCCCTTTTTGTTTTATTTGCACAGGTAATCCCCAGAATTAGACGGATCGGTGCGGCGGAGGACTCTATGGTGACCACACGGTTATTGGGCTGATTTAATTTTTATTATTTTGGGAGTATTTTGTTGTAAATTTGACTTTTGGACTATTTGCTTTCGTTTTGGCTGTTTTCTTGAACTTTTGAACTGCAACGAAAACTCGATTTTAATAAACACAACGTTTTCTTAAACGCGAATGATTTTCTCTAAATAATACGTTTTAAAAAGCTTCCACTACAGAATATGTTTTTAAATGAATCAAAATTAACGAGGAATTTATTTTTGAAATTGACGAGAGGTAAATAGATGCTAATAAACGGAAACGGCTTTAACTGGGTAAATTCGATTTCAAATCCCATTCCATGTGACATCGCCAGATTCGGCCATAACGTCTAGGCTGGGTTTTGGGTGTTACAGGATTAGACTGTGTTTTGATGCAGTAAGGCAAAGTAATAGCCTGTGCTTTCAGACAGTTAAAAACCACATGGAAAGAATTACCCGATACATGATCTAGAATTGACAGTTATTGATTTTGTGTTGAAATCTGACAACATTACTTGTTTGGTGAAAAATGTCATATATTCACTAATTACAAAAGTTGAAGTATCTGATGTTGCTAAAAGATTTGGCTTTGAGATAGCGTATATGGTTTGAAATGTTGAAAGATTGTGATTTGATAATTGAATATCACTCGGAAAGAGCGAATGTGGTTACAGATTTTCTGAGTAGCAAAACTTTATATATTTTGCAAGCCATGGATACCAATTTTGATTGTATGATAATAGCTCAATTTTAACTGAGTATGGAGCTAAACCGATGTTTCTACAAAAGATTAATGAAACACAGAAAAGTGATAATGAGTTGTAGGTTAAATGAATACAGTGTAAAATAATTTCTGATTCATAATTTCAGAGTGGAACTTATAAATGCTTGTTATTTAGAAACAAAGTTTGTGTACTGAAGAATTTAGAATTTATACATAAAATTTTACATGAATGATCACAGTGGTACTATGTCTTTTTATCTGGGGAATGAAGAAATGCATAATGATTTGAAAAAGATGTATTAACAGCTCGAAATGAAATGTGGTATTTCTGAATCTATATTTAAATGCTGGATGTATCAGTAAGATAGAGATGATACTTTCAAGATGGTTATAGACAGTGAAAATACCGAAATGGAAATGGGACAAAGTTACTATGATTTTATATCAGGATTTTCCCCTGACCATGAAAAAAAAGATACGAATTGAGTAATTATCGATTGTTCGACGAACCCTGCACATCTTATCCTGATATGAATGGGTTTCTTACTCAATAGATTGCCCGAACTATCTATTTTTGGAGATTATCAGATTATATGATGTGCTAGCTTCTATTATTTCCGATAGAGATCTACAGTTTATATTCCGATTCTGAAACAAGTTATAAGAAACTCTGGGTATACGGTTACATTTTAGTACCGTATTTCATTTTCAGACGGATGATCAATCTGAACATATGATTCAGATTTTGGAAGGTATGCTTCAATATTGTGAACTTGAATTCAAAGGTAATTGAAAAAGAAATATTTGCTTGTTATAACAGTTAACAGTCAAGTATAAAATTTTACCGTATGAGGTTTTATATGGTCACAAGTGTAAAACTTTGGTGTTTTGGACTAAATTTAGTGAGAAAAGATACATGTAGTTGGTTTGATTCTTTGAAACCGAAGAAAGGTGAAAGTGATCTGAGACAGTTTAAAAGCAAAATTTGATCGTTAGAGATATGATATGGATCTAAAATGAAAAAGACTAGAGTTTCAGATTGGTGATAAAATATTTTGAAAGTTTCGCCATGGAAAAAAGTTCCTGTAACACCCCAAACCCGGCCTAGACGTTACGACCAGATTTGACGTGTCATATCGAAGTGTTGATTTGAAAAAAACTGGTCTTGTCGATGAAAATTCATGACTAAAGGTTTAAATCCTTTTACAACTAATTGCTATTGAAAACGTTGGGGTTGTAAAATCAGAACTTGTTAACCACTTATTGGTCATATAATTTATTACAAGTTTATTAATCTGAATTAAAAACCGCGGAAGTTTTTAAATTTGTAAACCTTAACGTTTGAAATGCGTGATTTTCTTTGGAAACAGTTATTATTTTGAAAAAATCATTTTTCCTAATCTAGCAGGTAGAAATAAGAAGTTAAAACCAAATAAAAGTTAAACCTCAATTGGCCTTATTACATAATCAAACCCAAACATAAATTAAAAATATTTAAAACTCAAGCGGAAGAACAGTGTTCACGTGGCCACCTCCAGGTCCCTCGCGGCTCCAAATCGATTAAGGCTGGGGATTACCTGTACAGTTAAAAGAAAGGGTGATTTTGCGAAAACTCAGTGTGTAATCCCCTATCAGTCAAACATCAATCGGTGCAAGCAGAAATAGACTGGGCCTAAGCCCTATACAATGAGGTCGATGCAGGGCTTTAGCCCTATACAAGATGCAAAGTGATGTGGGTATAACCCCAAAATAATAACAGTACAGAACATAAATGCAACCCAACCCAATCCAGCCAACACACCACCCGTACCAACCAACACACCATGTGGGGACTAAGTCGACCCACCCAACCAACACACCAATATCGCAGCATCGATGCTAACAGTAACGCAGCAAAGCTATTAACAACAGTAAACGTGGCCCAGCCACTAAGATCAAGATACGTAGCGAAGCCACTAGAACAATAAAAACGTAGCAGAGCCACTAGTACAGTACTTCCTCCAAATCAGAATCCCAACCCCAGTGCAGAATGTCGTGTCATAAATATTACGTGTATGTAGTATGTCATATTCACAACTAGTCATATAGGTATCATATATACATCAATAAAACTACCACAAGGGGTATAATGGTCATTTCATCGGTTAGGGGTAAAATTGTATTTTCACCCCACAGGGGTATTTCGGTAATTCTACCCTATAATGGTATTTCGGTCGTTTTGCTCACTAGGGGTATTTCAATCATTTTACTCATTAAGGGTATTTCAGTCATTTTACTCATTAAGGGTATTTCACCATTTCTGACCTTTCTTAAGGCCTACAATACCCTCGAGGACATATATATTTCATTTTGTCGAAAAAGTGTAAACAGGCTCAAAGCCCAATATTCGGCCCAGATGGGCCCACACGCTCGTGTGGCCCGTTTGGCCCAAATCTTATCACAGTTATGTGATCTACGTATCCCCAAAATAGTTTCTACTACTTTTCGTAAATTTTACCTGTGTGGGGTCCACGAGCCCATTAAGGGCCCACACGGCCCATTTCGGCCCAACGAGGCCCAACACGGCCCAATCGCACGAGAACACTCGCAATGGCCTCTTCAGTCTACCGCCCCCGATTGTGGGCTCGGTTTTACCACACGAGTGATCGCACGCTTGTGAGGCCTCAAATGCCGAAGTTTCGACTTTTCGGCTTTTCAGCTTTTACCGACTCATAGAGACGATAGTGTGATTACACACCTTCTTACGGAGTTGTTCCAAGATCCACTAGCGCCCAACCTTGTTTGACGACTGACCTTAATCTCTTAAGACCACCGATCAGGATTGATCACACGCCTATGCCGAATATCTGAATCCAAACAGATCTTATTAATCAAAACAGTGATCAAATATGTGGCCTTTAATCCACAATTGCTGACTTACCAACCATAGGAATATTCGGCCTAATCTAAGAGTATGGTAGTGGTCTTACCCTTAACGAGAGACAGAGTTGACGACTTGAGTCACTTCTGCACTATTCCACTCCTCAGGAATAGCTAAAACCCAACGATAACCACATCAAGAGGAAGGGGTCACCATTTGGCCATCAAAGAAAATGAAAAAAAGAAATAGTCGGTTCTTAGGGAAAAGGGGAATAGGGAGAACAATTTGAAACACGAAGTGAAAAATATGAACACTTATCGATTTCAAAACGCTTGCAGAACTGAAACAGAGAGAGGAAAGGAAACAGAAATTTGGTCACCCCCGAACCAATCAAGAGAAAAGATAAAGGTTCGGTTCAAAAGCCAATTGGAAGCCGAAAGAAAACAAAAGGAGAGAGGTGATATTCGACTTATAAGAAGAAAGGGAAAAAAAAGTAAACAAATGAACGAAGGGGAAGGGAGAGGAAATGTGTTCGGCTTAAGTTGGGAGAGGGAGAGGGAAGAAGAGATTCGGCCAACAGAGCTTTAAGAAGAAATGCAAAACCGAAACAACAAAAGTGCCTAAATGGTTAATTGCAAGACAAAAGATGCATGAATGGTAGGTTGAATTTTTGGCACTCCCAAAAACAACAAAAATGCCAACAACCGAACAGCAGCAGAGAAAAGCACTCAGGAACCCTCCTAGCCGAATTTGCATACCCAAGACTTCTAGTTTGGCTACAACACTCGCACCTTTGAAATTGCTTGATTCTCTCCACGATTTGCTCCTACAATTTCTCTTTGACCAATTCAAACTTCTCACCAGTAGTGTTTCAGTCCAACTCTTCCACCTTCCCAGCTCAAGCAGCAAAATAAACACTTCATTGCTAATCCCAGGATTTGAACCTCAGACCCCTTGCCAGCTGTAGCGCCACCTTGCCACTAGACCACTCACTCTCTTTGTGTCATTAACCAAACATTATTATTAATAAAGCCTAAGTGCCAGTGTCTAGGTTCATTTGAGGGGAAAAAATATTTTTTTTGCAAAATCCAAGACTTGAACCCAGGCTTCTCAAACACCCCCATACACACCCAAATCACTTAGCCATTAAAGCTAACAAGCAATTTGTGTCAGAACACGTATAATTAAAGACCCTATATTTTTGGGGTGTTACAGTTCCCCAGTTTGGCCGTAAAGACAAATTAAGTCGGTGATGTATTGGGTCATGCGAGATTATTGAAAAGAACTGGACTTGTTGCGTATTGACTGATATATTATCAGAGTTCTACAGAATTCACAATGTTTTATGAGTATATGTGTTATGACAGTATCAATCAGACCCATCATCTGTTATTGCTTTGATAAATGTTAAATTCAGCCTGATACTATTTACAGTAAGAGATTAACTGAATTTCTGGTACTTGGAAAGAAAAGTTGAAAAATATAAAGGTAGCTTTAGTAAAAGTTTCTGACAGTGACATGATATAGAATAGCTACCTAGGAACTGGAGGAAACTATGAGAGAGTAATGTCTGAATCTCCTTACTAGTAAAATTTTCGAAGACGAAAATTTCTTAAGGGGGGAGAGTTATAACAACCCACTTTCGGTGAAATCGGAATAGTGGTCTCGGGACCAAAAATTCGAGCCGAAAAATAAAATTTATTTTTATTTTATTATATGATCCATATTATACTAGAAATTTCGTGTGAAAATTTTGATAAGAAAATTTTACCGATTATGTGCTTAATTACGAGAAGGACTAAATCGCATAAAATGCGAAAGTTGAATTCTAGTAGCTATAAGGATCAAATAGCTATGGAATTCAAAACTAGAGGTCCTTATATGGTAGTTAGACCATTAAGAAAAGTATATAGATTTTTCTTGGTGACTCATCCATGGAAATATAGAAAAAAGGCAAGGACTAAATTGGAAATACCAAAATACTTATTAATTAAAAAGATGATAAAAGTTGTCATCTTATTTTATGTCATCTTCTTCCCCAAAATAAACATGGAAACCCTAGGAGAGAGAGAAGAGACTTTCATGGCCAAATTGGATACGGATAGACCAAATTCGGAGTTAAAACGAGGAATGAGGAAAATGTCAGATAAGTAGATGTTTGTACACGAACCTTTGTCAGGGTAAGTTCGTGTAACTAAATTATGTTTATTTACATGTTGTTTTGATTGTAATTGTGTAAATTGTATAAATGTCATATATATATGAAAGGATTACATATCCGATCAAGCCCGATAAATAAAAATGTTCTAATTAATTGATAATGCCCGATAGATGTTAAAAGGGTAAATGATGGAAATGTTACTTTCATGCTTGGATTGGGTGTGGAATATTATCACATGAATTATGTGGTGTTAAAGATGTATGTAATGATCACATACTGGAAATGCTTGGAAATGTTAAATCCTGTTTGAATAAATGGGAATCGATGGATAAATGTAATTGCCAGAATGAATGAGGTCCTGCATTTGTTGCAGAATGGATTACGCTCGAATGAGCAATCCTAAGGACTTCATTACAGAAAGGATTTAGCCCAGATGGGTAATCCTGATATAAGTCCTCTCGAGTATACATTATGGATTGGATTTAGCCCGGACGGGTAATCCAGAATGGACTCTAAAGGGAATTCTTTGTCATATAAAGGATTTAGCCTGGACTGGTAATCCAACAAAGCCCTTAGAGTATATGTTACAGCTAGAATTTAGCTTGGAATGGTAATTCTGTTGTATGATATGTGGCTCGAGAGTGTATCTAAAAAGGTAGTATTGAATATGAATTGACGGATCCTGATTCATACGCCTGAAGTGTACTACTTATGTATCCATCGATAATTCAAATAAATTCAACGGGCAAGGTTCTGACAGGGGCAAGTATAAATCTAAGACAAATTGATATGGAATGGTGTATATGATATGGAAGTATGACATGAAAGAATATTACATGAAATGCAAGAAAATGATGATACATGACAAGTGATATATGAAATATGAGATGATGATGTTTGTACATGGAAACTAGTTGATGAGAATGTTCATTCTTGATTATAGACTTGTACGCCTAGAGTGTACTAATCGTGACTTTGATATTCCAAGTAATATGTGTAAAGTTTCAATGCGAAATGATCTGAACTCGAAATGAACTATTGTGAAATTATATTCGAATTAATGAGATGGATTATGTATGTAGAATGAATACATGATGTGGAAAGCATATGTGCTTGGAAACTTGATTATTGTTGAGCCCATACATGTCTTGATATTACTATGGAATATATGACTAACAAGGGCAATGAGGATGTGTGTAGGGCTTGAGATCAAAGTGGTTGATTATACCTTACTTAGTTACTTCAAATAGGATGAATGGTAAGTTAAGTACCATGTTATACGAACTTACTAAGCATTTTATGCTTACCCTATTTTATTTTCCCCTATTTTAGAGTAAATCAGAAGCTCGTTGGATTGGAAGCCTGGCGGAGATCACTCACACTATCCATCGGCCCATGTTGGTATAGTATGGTAATTTAATTGCTGTTGTAATGGCATGTATAGGATATGTTGGCCATATTGGCATGTAAACATAAACAATGCTTGTAATCTAGCCATTGGAATGGCTAGTAATGATTGTTTTAATATACTTGTAATGTCATATTATGTTAGCCACATATATGTTAAGTAGTTGATCAAATTATGTCTAACATGAGGACATAACCAAGATAAGATTGTAAACATGTATGCATGAAATGATATGCCATGATGATGGATGGAATATGCTTGATTAGAATGCTTAAATGGTTAGTAATTGTATGTGATGATATATCATGTTAAATGATAGAATTAACTTGAATAAAATGCTTGGATTTGTTGGGTTATGAATGCAAGATGTGGTGTAGGATTATGGCAAAGATTGGGGTGAGAAATGAAGCTAGGAATGGCTTTATTTTGTCCACACGGACAGACACACGGGCATGTGTCTAAATCGTGTGTAACACACGGCCTGGTAACATGGGTATGTGGTTAGGCCGTGTGTCCCCTTCACCTTAAATTTGAGAAAAAAGAGTGCTCGGAATTGAGCACACGGGCAGAGACACGGGCATGTGTCTAAGACGTGTGGGAGACACGGCCTTGAACACGGGCGTGTGTCTTGGCCGTGTGAAACCTACACCTATTTCGAATTGAATTAATTAACCACACGGCCTAGCACACGGGCGTGTGGCATGGCTGTGTGGTGCAAGTCAGAGAGCTACCTAGTTTTGAACACGGCTTACAGCACGGGCGTGTCCTAGGTTCACACGGGTGTGTGAGCCCTGCACCTTGGTTATAATTGAATGAAAATGTAATTATTAGGATAGTAATTACTCTCTTTTGTAATTATAAGAAATTGTAATTTCCTAGACGTGTTTGGTTAACAGAGAGTAATTACATCGTAATTTTCTATGTCATGTTTGGTAGTACAAATTGTATTTACATAGTTACATAAATTTCATTTAAAAAATATTAATTACTATAAAAATTTATTAGTATGATAAAAATAATTTATAAACAAGTAACAAAAATTAAAATAAAATAACCATATGCGTTGTGTTAGTCTAAAAATGTAATTGATAATACAATTACTAAAAAAATAACAAGAAAAATAAACCATATACATTTTTTTAAATTATTTTAGTTCATATTTATTGGGTTATTTCCTCTTTAGTATTTAAAATATGCACCTTATTATCATATGTTGGTCTTTACTCTTTAACTGAGTTAATTATCATTTGAATTTGTATCATTAAGATTATCAAGATGTTCTTCTTCCATGTACTTTTTGAAATATGAATTATCTCAATTCCACCTATGATTAAAGTTGTGAAATATGCAACATGCTAGTACGATCCAACTTTTTTTTTATATGTTATACTAAGGTGATGTTGTTAATATGAGAAATATTTTTTCAGAACAACAAACAACTTTTAAACCACATTTTGAAGCCTTAAATGTTTCAAATCAAAGAGTTTGTAAGTTTTTTATTGTGCTTGTGTTTAGCAGTATGGTTAAAAGAGTTGGAAATTTAAATGGATGACTAAAATGATTTTTTTTTTTAAAGTTGGAGGGGCAAAAAAATCATTATGCCAATAAGTATATTATTTTTATACTTCTTGGCCATAACTTTTCATAAATAAATATATTATAACACTTTTATAACAATATATTTTTTTTCATAATTTTAGAACTTTTTTAGGATTTAAATAATATTTTTTTTGTTATAACTTTAAAAATACACATTATTTTTATAATATAAGAAAATTTTGGTCATAATCATCCCAAACTCTCATACATGTTCATGTTTTTTATAACTTGTATAAAAATAATTTTTAAAAATTAGATTGTGGTGTAATTATCTGCGTAATTATTTCCATTCTCACTCTCTCCCTAAAAATCGAAAAGTGTAATCCTGATGCTTCAATTACACTTAATTTAGTAGGATTCATTTTGACGATTGCTAGTTAATGTTTTTTTTTTTTTTTAAGAAATGAAGTAATTTTAATTGTATATAGAATATTTACCATCACAATTATAATTTATAATGCATATAGAATATTTTATGTTATACTCTTAACTTCTCATAAAATGTAATTAAATAAATTAATCTTCCCATATAACAAATTTCTATTATCATTAATATACCAAGACAATTTTTAGATTAAAAATGAATTGGGAAGAATTAATGGCAAGTCAATCTTGGCATATAACATAATATTCCCAACTATTTTATTTTATCATTACAAACCATTTTTTATGTATTTTATTATATCATATTTACTATAATTGGAGAATAATCATGACAACATGAATGGATAGATTTTGATTTAAAATCCACATATGTTTACGATGGTGATTATGAAATAAAAAATCAATAGAGTTGTTTAGAAGTCTACCCTACCATATTTGTTACATTCCTTGAAGTGAATGCAAATATAAAGAAAATAAAATATATAATCATGGATCACAAAAAGTGGGAACATAGTAATAAGTAAGATAACAATGAGAGTTCTCAAGATAACTCTTCAAAGGGTAAAGATAATGTAACATCCTGAAATATTGGGCCTTTGCGTTTAGTATGTGGTTATGTTAGTATGAGTGTTAGGGGTCCAGTATGGGCTCGGGATCGGGCCGAGGTCTTGGTTAAATTTTCTGTTTGGACACTATAGGGTTTAAAAGATTGTATCTGTGGGTTAAATTACAAAGTGGGCTTGTGGTCCAGTAGCCGGGGGGGCTACAAAGGAGCTATAAGGTGGCGTCATTAGCAGGTGAAGAGGCTCAAGTTTTTGGCCGCTTGGGGCCCATGTATTTGGGCCATTTTCGGCACTTAAAAGAGGAGCAGGTTGGACGGTAATAGGGCTTAAAAATAGGGAAATTTAATGAATGGGATAATTTAGATAATATGGCGGATAAGGAGGTTGATGAAGGGAGGAGTGTGAGAGGTGGTTTTGGCTGGGATTCTGCATGAGTGAGTGTGGATTAAGTCAGAAGATAGGATGATGAAGATAAGAGAAAAACGTGGGTTAAGGATTTGAGAGTAGGTGGTGGCCGAAAGTTGGACTCTAGGGACAAGGGGGAGAAATCGGTTTTGATAAGGCTAAGGGGTGCCGAATTTTCATTATTTCCTAGGGCATAGTTTTATTTTTATTTTCCTTCTCTTCTTTTCTCCTTCTAATTTCGGCAACTAAGGGTTCTTCTTCTTCTTCTTCTTCTCTTTTCCTGCCAAAAGCGAAAATTCCTTAAGCATTCTTTCTTTTCACACGTGTCCGCCATAGCCGAATCACTTTCTAGCCTTGGCGAAATCCTTCTTATACTGTTCCTATCACTTCTTTACGTTTGATATTGTTCTTCCCCCTCGATTAGTTCTTTCTAAAGGCCGAAATCATAAACCCCATTTGATCTCTTCATAAAGCCGAACCCCCTTTGTTAGGAGAAGCCGAATCTGTTGGTGTTAAAGGTGAGTGCCGATTTCTTCTGCTTCCTTTCCTTTTCGGTTTTGAGACCATAGCCGAATGGCTAGATGGTGGTTATTTCCCTGATCTCGTGTTTTTTTCTTTGGCGGCATTTCGGGATTTGAAGGAGATCTAGTCGCCTAGGTTTCTAAGCCAAAAACCGGTAGCATTCGAACCATATTATTTTTGGGATTTCAAGGTAAGGATTTCGATTCTCCTTAAGTTGATCAATCGGGTTCTTTTTCGTTATTCGTGCCTTAACCTAATGTTTCGTTAAGCAATCATCATAGTACCTTCTGACCAAGGTCATTCATGGAATCGAATGTCAGCAAATCAAAGGTAGGGGTTGGATCTGTGGTCCCAGCCCTAAAGTTTAAGAAACGAAATGATGTCGACGGTTTGGGATTGGCGCCAGTGTTGTGGACCTAACCGAGGAGCGAATAGTAGACAGATAGCAGTCGTATCGGCTAATGATAGTGTCGACATAGAAAGTGTCGTCTTAATCGTAATCAGGTGTGTAGATCTCTAACACACTAATTAAAACTGTAATATGTATGTTATGGGCTAAAAGCCAGAAAAGGGTCAGTGGATAGTTTTACCCAAACAGGGTAGGCAAAGGATGCCAGTACCTAACCATAGAAACTTCTCTATGTGTGTATCGATGTATGTAAAAACCTGAGATCATTTAGGTAGTATATTGTGTGATTTTGCATGGATGTATGCATGGGATAGGGTTAATGTGATGAAGGGGAAGAGCATGCTAATAGGTCACTCAGTGATCGGTGGTAAAACCACGATATGTACAGTTAGGTCACATTAGTGATCGGTGGCTCTGCCACACTTGATTATGAGGTCACACAGTGATCGGTGGCTCTGCCACAGTGGATTATAAGGTCACATGGTGATCGGCATTATAACTGACAGCATGACTGTCGATATGGTGTGTAGCGGTTGGCGGGTTGATTGTAGAAATCCCCGAGGTGTGTTGGCTGGTACGGGCTGGTGTGTAGAGGACGGACTTTTAGGTTGGGTTGGGCCATGTTGCATGTAAATATGTTGTTGCCGTTATGTATGGGCCAAGGCCCATAATGTGTTTGTGGGCCTAAAGCCTTTCATGTGTTTTTGGGATTTGCACACTGAGTCTTGGTGACTCACCCTTTTATTTTCCTGACTTTTCAGATGAGCAGTAGATCGTGGACATGGGAGCCGAAGCGGACTCGAGGGGCCATCAAGTCTTTTATTTTCATAAACTATTTTTGGTTTTTTTTAAGTTTTAATTTTTGGATTATTTGTGTAATAAGGCCCATGGCTTAGGTTTCGATTTTCTATTTGTTAATGTTTACAATTTATAAATTTATGATCATGGACTTAAGTCAGAAGGAGTAATAAAATGGGATTTTCAAACATGTTCAATAAAAAAAGAAAACAACAGTTTTCATCAAATATCGTTTTTCTGAATGAATACCTAAATAAATAAACCAAGATATCAAGTCCCTTCAAAGCAAAGTTTTTAAAGTTTAACCCGTAGCATACCAGATCTGGTCATAGCATTTGGGCCGGGTTTGGGGTGTTACATTTTGGTATCAGAGCCCAGTTGTAAAACTCGGGCTGTAAAATAGGTCCAGTAGTAGGTTATGAAGGTGGTGAAAATGCTTTGGTTGAGATATGGCCTTCGAGTCTACCGGCACCCGATCCATGCAAGTAAGTATTCTAACTCTTGGTGTGATATGCATACTGGGTCGATGGGCTTTATGGACGTAGACTAGTATGATAGGAATTTATGGACTTTAGGCCTAGTTCAAACAATTCTTTAAATTCATAAAACTTAATCTAACTAAACATGTCCGTAAACCAGTCGCTAGGTTAAGGTGTAGCAACAAGCATGCGCATGTCTAGGATTGGATTCAGGGAGAGCTTGGTATTTAAGCAGTCCTAGTGACTCACCTCCTCTTCGCTGGAATCCTACCTGGTGCGTAGTAACTATTCACTTTAGCCACGAGGACTTGTTGACGGGCCAAAATTTATAATTAAAACCCGGAAGGGACCAGCCACCCTATTTCACAAAATTACTAAAAATACCCCCTAGTTTTGTAAAATTTCTGAAATACCCTTGATTTGTGAAAATTTCCCAGAATACTCCAAATTTGTAAAACTACCAAAATTTGTGAAATCACCGAAACACCCCCTGTTGGCAAAATTACCAAAATACTCATGTTTTGTAAATTTACCCGAAAAACTCTAGATTTACAAAAGTACCCGGTTTACGAAATCATTGAAATTTGAGAAATTACCACAATATTCTCGTTTTAAAAAAAATCCAAAATACCCCTACTTTTAAAAAAAAACCAAAATATCTCTATTTCGAAAAATCACCAAGATACCCTATTTTGTGAAATTAAGAAAAATACCCCGTAGGAAAGAACTACGAAAATACCCCTGGGTAGTGAAATGACGAAAATACCCTTATGTGATGAATGTGGGTTCATGGATGCTACTTGTATGTTGATGTATGATGGTTGAGTGTATGTGGAACTAGGAGATATAAACTTGAGACTGAAACCCGTAGATATACTTTTGAGATTGAAAGAACTACTCCTAAAACTACTGTCCATAAGATTGTTCGTGGTTAATCAGTGGAAGAAATTAATAATTCATAAAATTTCTAATCAGATAAACGCGAATCGGTAGAATGAGTACAAGGGGTCGTGGACGTCCTGCGCGTGGCCGACGTAGGGGTAGGATGGTCGTGTGCGAACCATGGGATCCGGTTATGGGTCCGAAACGAGATGCCGCATCACCACCGGCCGAGGTGGAATTTCAAGACCAGATGGCCGGAGATGATGCGGTATCCCAGGCGATGTTAAGGGTTTTAGAGAGGGTTGCTGGGGCAGGCATGGGCACAGGAGCCCGGAAATCTGTGTCGGAGTGACTTAGAGCTAATAGGGCAGAAGTGTTTAGGGGAATTTCTCAAATAGCCCTGAGTACAGCTGAGTATTGGTTGGAGGCGGGAGGAGAGACCTGCTGCTGTTAGTCAGACACAAAAGTGTGCTCGATGTGGTAAATTCCATGTAGGTGAGTGTTGGGCGGGTAGTGGGAAGTGCTTTAGGTGTGGATCTACGGACCACCAAGTTAGAAACTGTCCGCAGCAACGGGGCAGTGAAGGTCCCACGGGCCAAGGGAATGCACAGCCGGGAAGAGGTGGTCAGCAGCCACAGAGAGGTCGTGGTCCAGCCAGAGGTGGTAACGGTTCCGGTCGGGGCCGTAGAGCACCAGGACAAGGGGCAGGAAACACTGAGGTGAGACAGCCGGGGTTAGTTTATGCTGCCAGACGTCGAGAGGAGGCTGACGCACCGGATGTCATAACCGGTACGTTTCTAATTTTTGGTTTGCCTTACACTGCCTTGATTGATATTGGTTCGACGCACTCTTATGTTGCTAGTGCTATAGCGGGAACTCTGAACTTAGGATATGAGACTTCTTCTAGGGAGATGACTGTAGTAAGCCCTCTAGGACAAACGGTAGTGGTGAACAAACTGTATAAGGATGTACCCCTGGAAGTTCAAGGGGTAGCTTTTTGGGCTGATCTGATGGAACTGCCATTTGGGGAGTTCGATTTGATCTTAGGAATAGATTGGTTAGTGAAGTATCAACCAAATTTGGACTGTGTAGCCAAGCGTATGGTGTTAAAAACTCCCGAAGGTGGTGAAGTGTTGGTGATAGGTGAAAGGGGGAACTGTTTGTCAAATGTGGTGTCTGCCTTAAGGGCAGAAAGGATGGTGAGGAAAGGATGCAAGGCAATTCTAATATTTGTTTGGGCTCTAGAAGCCAAGGAACTAACTGTCGGAGATGTCAGGAGGGTGAAGGAATTCCCTGATGTTTTCCCAGAAGAGCTTTCGGGATTACCCCCGGATCGTGAAGTGGAGTTTGGTATTGATCTTCTTCCGGGAACAGCGCCAGTATCTATTGCCCCGTATAGGATGGCGCCAAAGGAGTTGGTGGAATTGAAAGCGCAGATTCAAGAGTTGCTGGATAGAGGGTTTATCCGACCGAGTGTGTCGCCTTGGGGAGCACCGGTGATATCCGTTAAGAAGAAGGATGGGTCAATGCGTATGTGCATTGACTATCGTCAGTTGAATAAATTGACAATCAAGAACAAGTACCCGTTGCCAAGGATCGATGACTTGTTCGATCAGTTGAAGGGAGCTTCAGTCTTTTCAAAGATAGATCTGAGGTCAGGGTACCATCAGCTTAAGGTAAAAGAGGAGGATATCCATAAAACGGCTTTTAGGACTCGCTATGGTCACTACGAATTCATGGTAATGCCGTTTGGGTTGACTAACGCACCAGCAGCGTTTATGGATATGATGAACTGAGTATTTCAACCCTACTTGGATCAGTTTGTCGTGGTGTTTATAGATGATATTCTGGTTTATTCAAAATCGGAAGAGGAGCATGATTCATATCTTCGAGTGGTTCTGCAGATTCTGAGGGAGAAGCAGTTGTATGCCAAATTTAGTAAGTGCAAATTTTGGCTAAGGGAAGTTACTTTTCTAGGTCACGTTGTGTCGGTAGAGGGGATTAGGGTTGACCCTCGAAAGATTGAAGCGGTGTTGGATTGGAAGCCGCCTAAGTCGGTAGCAAAAATTCGGAGTTTCCTTGGTTGGCCGGGTATTACAGAAGGTTTGTTGAGGGATTTTCTTTAATTGCGGCACCATTGACTAAGTTGTTACGGAAAGGGGTTCCGTTTGTTTGGTCTAATAAGCAGCAAGAGAGTTTCGAGAAGTTAAAAAGGATTTTAACGGAGGCTCTAGTGTTGATTCAGCCGGAGGCTGGAAAGGAGTTCGTGATTTACTGTGATGCTTCACACACGGGACTAGGATGCGTGTTGATCCAAGGTGGAAAGGTTGTGGCGTACACATCTCGGCAGTTGAGACCGCACGAAGCAAGATATCCCACACATGATTTGGAATTGGCGGCAGTGGTTTTTGCCCTGAAGATCTTGAGACATTATCTATACGGGGAGAAATCTGTCATTTATACCGATCACAAGAGCCTAAAATACCTTTTGACCCAGAAAGAGTTGAATCTAAGGCAAATGAGGTGGATCGAGCTGCTAAAAGACTATGACTGCTCGATCGAGTACCATCCGGGTAAAGCTAATGTGGTGGCGGATGCCTTGAGTCGTAAAGTAATCTCTAACTTGAGAGCAATGGTTGCTCACCTTAGTCTATACGATGATGGGAGTTTATTAGCTGAACTTCAGGTGAAACCCTCTTGGGCCAGCCGGGTTAAGGTGAAGCAGCAGACCGATGAGTTGTTACAGGAGAAGTTTCCGGTAGGATCAAGTGAAGGATCAACATAATTTAGTGTGAATGGGGAAGGGCTATTATGCTTTCAAGGGAGAGTGTGTATGCCGAAAGATCCTGAGTTGAGGCATAAGATTTTGCAAGAAGCGCATGGTAGTCAATACGCTATGCACCCTGGAGGAAGTAAGATGTATCGAGATTTGCGAGATCAATTCTGGTGGCCGAGTTTGAAACGAGAGGTGACCAAATTTGTGGGGAAGTGTTTGACCTGTCAGTAGGTAAAGGCGGAACATCGCCACAATCGTGGTTGTTGCAAATGGTGAAGATTCCACAGATGGAAGTGGGAAAGGATCACAATGGACTTTGTTAGTGGGCGACCCTCACGCCTACTAAGAAAGATTCGATGCAGGTGATTGTTGACCACTTGACGAGGTCCGCTCATTTCATACCAAGACGCGTGTCGATTACTCTCTGCAGAAATTGGCTAAGCTATACATAGCGGAGGTAGTGAGGTTGCATGGGGTACCAGTATCAATCATATCGGACAGGGACCCTAGGTTCACCTCACGATTTTGGAAGGCATTGCATCAAGCGTTGGGTACGAAGTTGGATTTCAAGACGGCGTTTCATCCTCGCATCCGATGGACACCGATCGAAATGGGTAATCCGCATCTTAGAGGACATGTTGAGAGGATGTGTCATTGACTTCGAGGGTAGTTGGGAAGAGTTCTTATCGTTGGCGGAATTTGCGTATAACAAGAGCTACCATCAAGTATTCGGATGGTGCCCTATGAAGCATTGTGCGGCGGAGGTGTCGTACACCTACCTGTTGGACGAAATTAGGAGAACGTTGGATTTTGGGTCCGGAGTTGGTTACCGAGATAGGGGAGAAGGTTGAGGTGATTCGGGCTTGACTGAAGAAAGCGTTAGACAGACAGAAGTCCTATGCTGACCTGAATCGTAAGGACATAGAATTTGCAGTGGGTGACAAGATGTTCTTGAAGGTGTCGCCATGGAAGAAAGTACTGAGGTTCGGACGGAAAGGTAAATTAAGTCCCAGATTTATCAGACCTTATCGGGTGTTGAAACGAGTGGGACCAGTAGCTTATGAGCTAGAACTACCTTTTGAGCTAAGTCAGATTCATAATGTTTTCCACGTCTCTATGTTAAGACGTTACCGTTCGAATCCATCTCATGTGGTGCCAGTGGAAGAAATCGAAGTAAGACCCGATTTATCCTTTGAAGAGGAGCCAGTGGAAATCCTGGATCGTGATGTCAAAGTATTGGGGAGAAAGACGGTTCCGTTGGTTAAGGTTCTGTGGCGGAATCACGCGGTGAGGAGAGGCTAGTTGGGAACCTAAGAAGCGTGATGCGCAAAGAATACCCTCATCTTTTTGACCGTGGTAATTTCGAGGTCGAAATTTCTTTAAGGGGGTAGAACTGTAACATCCTGAAATATTGGACCTTTGCGTTTAGTATGTGGTTATGTTAGTATGAGTGTTAGGGGTCCAGTATGGGCTCGGGATCGGGCCGAGGTCTTGGTTAAATTTTCTGTTTGGACATTATAGGGCTTAAAAGATGGTATCTGTGGGTTAAATTACAAATTGGGCTTGTGGTCCAGTAGCGGGGGGCGCTGCAAAGGAGCTATAAGGTGGCGTCATTAGCAGGTGAAGAGGCTCAAGTTTTTGGCCGCTTGGGGCCCATGTATTTGGGACATTTTCGGCACTTAAAAGAGGAGCAGGTTGGACGACAATAGGGCTTAAAAATAGGGAAATTTAATGAATGGGATAATGTAGATAATATGGCAGATAAGGAGGTTGATGAAGGGAGGAGTGTGAGAGATGGTTTCGGATGGGATTCTGCATGAGTGAGTGTGGATTAAGTCAGAAGATAGGATGATGAAGATAAGAGAAAAATGTGGGTTAAGGATTTGAGAGTAGGTGGTGGCCGAAAGTTGGACTCTAGGGACAAGGGGGAGAAATCGGTTTTGATAAGGCTAAAGGGTGCCGAATTTTCATTACTTCCTAGGGCATAGTTTTATTTTTATTTTCCTTCTCTTCTTTTCTCCTTCTAATTTCGACAACTAAGGGTTCTTCTTCTTCTTCTTCTCTTTTCCTGCCAAAAGCCGAAAATTCCCTTAAGCATTCTTTCTTTTCACACGTGTCTGCCATAGCTGAATCTGCCCTAGCCTTGGCGAAATCCTTCTTATACTGTTCCTATCACTTCTTTACGTTTGATATTGTTCTTCCCCCTCGATTAGTTCTTTCTAAAGGCCGAAATCATAAACCCCATTTGATCTCTTCATAAAGCCGAACCCCCTTTGTTAGGAGAAGCCGAATCTATTGGTGTTAAAGGTGAGTGCCGATTTCTTCTGCTTCCTTTCCTTTTCGGTTTTGAGACCATAGCCGAATGGCTAGATGGTGGTTAGGGCTATCCTTAGTTTGACGTTTTCCCTGATCTCGTGTTTTTTTCTTTAGCGGCATTTCAGGATTTGAAGGAGATCTAGTTGCCTAGGTTTCTAAGCCAAAAATCGATAGCATTCGAACCATATTATTTTCGAGATTTCAAGGTAAGGATTTTGATTCTCCTTAAGTTGATCAATCGGGTTCTTTTTCGTTATTCGTGCCTTAACCTAATGTTTCGTTAAGCAATCATCATAGTACCTTCTGACCAAGGTCATTCATGGACTCGAATGTCAGCAAATCAAAGGTAGGGGTTGGATCTGTGGTCCCAGCCCCAAAGTTCAAGAAACGAGCGGTGTCGACGGTTCGGGATTGGCCGCCGGGTTGTGGACCGGCTTCGGAGCAGAATAGTAGATTGATAGCAGTCGTATCGGCTAATGATAGTGTCGACATAGAAAGTGTCGTCTTAACCATAATCAGGTGTGTAGATCTCTAACACACTAATTAAAACTGTAATATGTATGTTATGGGCTAAAAGTCGAAAAAGGGCTGTGTGGACAGTCGTTTTACCCAAACAGGATAGGCAAAGGATGCCAGGTACGTAACCATAGAAACTTCTCTATGTGTGTATCGATGTATGTAAAAACTTGAGATCATTTAGGTAGTATATTGTGTGATTTTGCATGGATGTATACATGGGATAGGGTTAATGTGATGAAGGGGAAGAGTATGCTAATAGGTCACTCAGTGATCGGTGGTAAAACTACGATATGTACAGTTAGGTCACATTAGTGATCGGTGGCTCTGCCACACTTGATTATGAGGTCACACAGTGATCGGTGGCTCTGCCACAGTGGATTATAAGGTCACATGGTGATCGGCATTATAACCGACAAAGCATGACCGCCGATATGGTGTGTAGCGGTTGGCGGGTTGATTGTAGAAATCCCAGAGGTGTGTTGGTTGATGCAATTTGGTGTGTAGAGGACGAACTTTTAGGTTGGGTTGGGCCATGTTGCATGTAAATATGTTGTTGCCGTTATGTATGGGCCAAGGCCCATAATGTGTTTGTGGGCCTAAAGCCTTTCATGTGTTTTTGGGATTTGCACACTGAGTCTTGGTGACTCACCCTTTTATTTTCCTGACTTTTCAGATGAGCAGTAGATCGTGGACATGGGAGCCGAAGCGGACTCGAGGGGCCATCAAGTCTTTTATTTTCATAAACTATTTTCGGTTTTTTTTAAGTTTTAATTTTTGGATTATTT
Source organism: Gossypium sturtianum (assembly GCA_025698515.1). Lineage (NCBI taxonomy): Eukaryota > Viridiplantae > Streptophyta > Magnoliopsida > Malvales > Malvaceae > Gossypium > Gossypium sturtianum. The sequence continues at coordinate 105,757,613 of CM046954.1, forward strand.
GTGTAATAAGGCCCATGGCTTAGGTTTCGATTTTCTATTTGTTAATGTTTACAATTTATAAATTTATGATCATGGCTTAAGTCATAAGGAGTAATAAATTGGGATTTTCAAACATGTTCAATAAAAAAAGAAAACAACGGTTTTCATCAAATATCGTTTTTCTGAATGAATACCTAAATAAACAAACCAAGATATCAAGTCCCTTCAAAGCAAAGTTTTTAAAGTTCAACCCGTAGCATACCAGATCTAGTCGTAGCGTTTGGGTCGGGTTTGGGGTGTTACAGATAACTTATGTTATCAATGTGATATGGAATATTATTGGCTACATGTGGCATATGCCCAAATATTTTGTTTTTGTTAATATTCTTTGAGGAAGGATATGAAAATGTAGTAATAAATTCTATCATTATAGATAGAAAATATTTATCTTATTTGGCACTAAAACAAACAAATATTATTCAAATATTTGATAGTACAAAATTAGACGAAAGCTCTAGAAGAGCTAATATATTAATATCTTGTGATGGTTAATCCATTGGTTTTTAAAGATATTTATAATGGATATTATATTGAGATTTATTTCATATGAATCACTATTGCTATAAATATCTATTTTGAAAGGATGAAAAAGAGAGGATTGGGTTATTAATTTATATTTATATTTATTTTATAATCTTTGTGATCTTATTTTGTCATCATCCCCATTAAGGGGTTGGAAGAAAAATATTTGATTGTGAAAGATCTATTTATGAACAATAAAATTTGATAATTCTATCTAAAGCTCGTTATGGTTGGATGCACCTAAAGTTGCAAAATTTTTTAGATATTTGAAGATTTTGGCATATTCCCTGAAGCGAATATTGCATATAATTGTTTGGAAATTATATTTATTTTGTTGACTTAGTGAAATTATAATCTTCACATTGATTTAGACATTTCCAGTAGTAAATTTCACAATAGCACTTATATGTGGATATAAAGTAAAATGAATGATAGTAAAATTATTAATTTGTTACAATTTAGTACAATTGAAATACATGTTAAAGTAAACCAGAAGTTTACTAATACAAATACATTTACTATTTGGTGTGACCAGTTAGACCATCCTGGATCATATATGATGCGAAAATTAATTGAGAATTTATATGGACATTCATTAAAGAACTAGAAGATTCTTTCATTTTAAAAAAAATTCTCATTTGTTGTTTGTTCTCAATGAAAATTGATTCTTAGAAACTCACTAGCTAAAGTTGAGATTTAATGTCTTGGATTTCTGAAATGAATATGGGCTCATTCATCCACCATGTGGATGATTTTAATATTATATGATTTTGGTAGGTGCATCTACAAAATAATCACATATGTGTTATCAATTTGCAACCTGTCGTTTGCAAGATTACTTGTTTAAATAATTAATTTTAGATCATGCAATTAAGACAATTTATCTTGCTTGAGTTTATATCTCAATCTTTTATTGATTGAATTTGAAAAACTTTTGTAAAAGTTTGCGCATAATGGTTTAGAGAAATTATTGATTGAACACCTCTGATTAATGTCTAAACCATTATTTATGAGAACTAAACTTCCTATTTCAACATGAGATTATTTTGATTTATGTGTTGCACGCATGAAGCCAATAAGTTATAAATATTCCCCATTACAATTGGTTTTTAATCAAGAGCTAAATATTTCTCATCTTTGAATTTTTGTATGTGCGTATATGTTCCAATTGCTCCACCACAACGCACAAAGATGAGTGAATCCTCAAAGAAAGTTGGGAATAGATATTAATTATAAGTTTCTTTGTATTATTAGATGTTTTGAATGCATTGGAGATTCAATTATGACATGATTTGTGATTACAATTTTGATTCGATAGTTTTCCCGACATTAGGAGGAGATAAATGATGACTTGTAATGAGTTAGGGGAGAGTAATTTGAACCAAAAGTTGAATAAGGATAACTCAATACAAGTTAATTGTTTATGTATTTACAAACTTAATGAGAATAACCAAGTGTTATATACCATCTAATATTTTAATTTGAATCAAAGTCCCAGTAGGACAATCAGTTAGAATAAATAATAGATTGATCGGTTCCAAAGATGAAAATTCTTCTAGATGGTCATATAGTGGAGGTCGGTGCTCCAGAAGAGACACAAGACATAACTAATAAGTAAAACTTCAGAAGAGATTCAGGTACCTGAAACTGAATTTTAAAATAATGAAAATAAGAGATCTCGATAAGTTATGTCAATTCGAGAAAATGTGGAACCGAATAATAAAAGTTGTCGACAATGATTTTGCATGCAATATTATTATTGAAATAATGAAATAAAAGGAAGATCTTGAATTAATCTATTGAGAAATATATATATGGAATAAATTGATCAAAATAGAAAGATGCAACTCAAGTACAATTAAATTCGTGAAGTTTTTGGACTAGTAGTCTAAATATCTAAAAGTATAAAACCAGTAAGGATGCAATTGAAGTAGTTTTGCAAAAGCGAAATAAAAATATGAAGTTTTTCACTAAGTCCTGGCATTGATTATGAAAAGATATAATATTCTTTTGTGGTGGATGCAAAAACCTTTAGATATATTATTAAATTGATAATTCATAAAAGATTTAACTTGCGTCTAATGGTTATTGTTACAACGTTTTATGAATCATTATATAATAAAGTTTATATTAAAATCCTTAAAGGATTTAGGATGCTAGAAGCGTATTAAAATTCTCGAGAAATTGGTCATTTATATGAATTGAAATAATTTGAACATATGTGGTAAATATGACTTAGTGAAAAGTAGTTGAAGGAGGATCATAAAATGATCCAAAATACATATTTGTGTTTTTATAAAAGAATCATGATTAAAGTTTGTTATGATTATAATTGAATCTCCTAAAGAGATCAAAATATATTTCCCCAAATTTCCCTCACTCATGACTTTTAAAAGAAACTACTTAGCAAATACATTCAAATAGTCATTTGAAAAAATAGCATTCAAGATTTAATACGTAGAATATGAGAAAATATGTGATGTTTTCATGAGGGGTAGTAAATACGTGCTGCACTCTTTTTCCCTTAACCGATGTTTTGTCCTATTGGGTTTTCCTGGTAAGGTTTTTAATGAGGCAACATATCATGCGTATATAGATTGTGTACTATTTTTCCTTCATTGGGTTTTTATTCCACATGGCTTTTCCTAATAAGGTTTTAATGAGGCACATTATCTATCAATGGACATCCAAGGGGGAGTGTTATGAATATCTTATTAAATGGATGTCCATCATGATGAAGATAAAGTTTCAAGGTACTTTAAATTATAATAGTTAGAATTAGATCTCTAGTTCTTTTATACTTCTTATGCCTATAAATAAAGACTCTGAAGAAGCATTGTAATCATCCCCTTTGATGTAAGACCCCAAACTCGGCCTATACGTTAAGGCCAGATTTGACATGTTACACAAAATAAATATACTTTGATTCCTTTTTAAGTGAAACAGATTTCAAAGTTTTGACGAAGTATTTATCGGGTAAAAGATTTGATTGATAAATCAGTAATTTGAGATGTAAGATCTTGTATATCGAAGTTTTGAAAATAGCGTTAACAGTTCGAGAAAATTTTAAAAGAAATAAAAATGTATTTTTAGAAAAGAATCGATGAAAATCTTGAGAGTAATTTTTCGGTTTAAAATATGAAAAATTATTATGAAATCCTTTCTAAATATTCATTTTAGAATAAATCATTTCTTTAAGTTTTTAGAAAAATTATAATTTGAAATACTTTAAGCAGTTTATAAAATTCTTCACACAATAAACAAAACAAAAATTAATCCAGAGGCTTTATTACAACCTTAATTCAAAATAGTAAAGTAATTAAAAATACTAAAAGAAATCCAAAATCCAAATTTAACCGTTTATGTAACATCCTGAATTTTTGGGCCTATGCGTTTAATGGGTGGATACGTTTAATGTGTTAATTTAAGAATTTGAGGTGCAAATTGGGTTCAGGTTTGGGCTGAGGCCTTGATTAAATATTCTGTTTAGATACTCTAGGGCTTAAAATAAGGTTTTGGTTGTTTAAAATGTCAAATTGGGCTTGTGGTCCCAAAGTAGGGTGGCGCCATAGAGGAGAAAAGGGGGGGCGTCACTAGTGGATGGAGAAGGCCCAAGTTTTGGTTGCTTGGAGCCCAAGTTATTGGGCCAAATTCGGCACTTAAAGAGGAGCTAGGGGGGACGGCAACAAGGCTATTTTTTTGGGACTTTTAATGTTTAATTTAGGAGGATAAAAGGCAGATAAAGGAGGGAGGAGTTGGTGCTAATTAGGGCTATTTTTGAGGAGTAATAGATTAAGATAAGGGAAAGGATAGGAGTTATCTTGTGGAAGCTAGTGTTGGCGAAAAATCAAACTCGATGGGGAGGAATCGATTTAGTATAGGGAAGGGATGTGCCGAAATTTCAAAGGCCACCCTAAGCAATTAATCTTTTTCTTTCTTTCCTCATCTTCATTCTCTAAAAAGCCGAAATCACCACTTCCCTCTCCTCTTGTCTTCTTCTTTGAAACCTCCTTCTAGTCGAATCTTTTGACCTTTATTATTTCTCATCTCTCATACTCTAAAAGCCGAAACTACACCCCTATTCCCTTCCATAGCCGAAATCTCCAAAAGTTCAGTCTCTATTTCCCGAAGTCTCATCATAGCCGAATCCTCTCTGTGGTATCTGCTTGTGCTGAATCTCGAAGTAAACTGAAGGTAAGTATCGATTCATAAGGCTTCAATCCTTTCCGGTTTTTTTTAGAGACTCTAGCCGAATGGCTATAGGGAAACTGACCTTGAGTTTTGCTCTTATTTTTGGCATTCCGGGATTTGAAGAGGAGTCAATCGCATAGATCTCTAAGTCAGAGTTCAGTAACACACGAATCGTGTTACTTTCGGGATTTCAAAGTAAGGAGATCGATTAATTTTTAAACGTGTAAATTCGGGTATTTATTAACCCTTGGCCGAATGTAGGGGAGCCCAAATCTTCATGTTCTTCCGGCTTTTGAGAAAGGTTTCAGACTAAGGGTTGTAGATCCAGATAGTAAGGATATTGACTAAGGGTGTAAAACTACGCGATATCAGGTGTGTAACACTTCCACACCATTTAGATTGCCTGTTTAAAAAAAATATGTTTATTAATCTGAAATATTCTGTAAAATGCTAAAATCCCAGCATAACGGTTGAAACCCAAAGAGGGTAAAAGCGAATCACCAGGTTAGTGATCTCTGTCATTCCTAAGTGAATGTTCCTATTAAGATGACATACATGATAAGTATGCCAATTTCTGTGATTGCATGGGGTTGGGTTTGAAGAAAGGGGAAGTGTTCTGTTGTAGCGGCTTTTTCCGTGACCTGTTGTAGCGGCTTTTGCCGTGACCTGTTGTAGCAGCTTTTGCCGTGACCTGTTGTAGTGGCTTTTGCCATGACATGTTGTAGTGGCTACGGCCATGATCTGGCGATGAGCAGCATGACTGCCATCGATGGTGTGTAGCGGTGTGGGTTGATTGTAGAAATCCCCAATGGTGTGACTGGCAGGTAAGGGTGGTGTGTAGCGGATGGAGACCTAGGATTTGGGTTGGGCTTGCATAATTTTTGTTATATACTAAACTGTTATTCTGTTCTGTGGGGCTAAGGCCCAAATCTAATGGTGCATGAGGGTTGCACACCGAGTCTCGCGACTCAACCTATTATTTAACATTTTCAGGTAGCACCTAGTGCATCGGACCGGGCTGGAGAGGAGCGCAAGGTGGCCATGCGAGAGAGTATTTGGATTCAGCAAAGGAATTTTCATTATTTAGTTATTTTAATATTTTTTTTTATTAGAGGATTTTAAGTTTCAATGTAATAAGGCCATGGGCCACTAGACTCATATTTATTTTGGGTTTCATGTTGGGTTTTTATTATTAGACTTTTAAATTTCATGTTAAAATTAAGCTAAGGCATGTATCAACTTAGTTTTTTTTCCCCTAATTCACCAAGGTATCATTTGAATTTACATTTTATACAGAATATTAAATTACTAAGTCTTTCCGGTTAAAATGATTAAACATGATACTCGTTTTCCAAAGTGTGACAATTTTATAAAATTCCTTCGTGACATACCAGATCCGGTAGTAGTGTTTGGGCTGGGTTTGGGGTGTTACAGTTTACGAAGTATGGCCTCCACTGAGTCATTCCCGACCCAAGTCTCCATCACTGATCATTACCCAGAAGGGATAAGGAAAATGGGGTGAGTTACTAGAACTCAGTGTGTAACCCACTTACCATTGTCCACTGGGCCAAAATCCAATCAAGCATTTATTTAGGCCAAAGCCCATTTACAAAAGAAAAGAAATCATATATAATATGCATGTGATATGAAATTCCCAAACCAAACCTAATTTCCATCCGCTACACACCACCCGTACCAACCAGCACACCTGTAGGGAGCTTTAGTCACCCACCCCGCCAACACACCAAAAGTAGGCATTAAGCCGTTATATATCAAGTTTGTGGACAAGCCACCAGATTAACAGAATTTACATGGCATTGCCATTTTTCATATTTGTGGCAGAGCCACCAGAATTATGTAGCAGAGCTACCAGAACTTCTCTTCATCAATATCCCATCCCACGCAAATCATGTATATAATGCATAGCCATTCACAACAATTTATTCAGATATTTCTTACAAACATTATGGCCCATTATAACAATTTATAACATATCGGCCCATATAGCAAATATCAAATGGCCCATATAACAAATATCAAATGGCCCATATAGCAATTATTTCAATTTGGCCCATATAGCAAATATCTCAATCTGGCCCATATAGCAATTATCTCAATCTGGCCCATATAGCAAATATCTCAATCTGGCCCATATAGCAAATATCAAATGGCCCATTAAGGGTATTTTCGTAATTTTCACAGTCTTAATACCAATTTCACAGTCTTTACCAAAATAGTGACAACTATGCCATGTTACCCCATTTCACCAAAATGTGATTTAATCAGGCGATTTACCACTAACATGTTTTTAAAATATCTAACCCATGAAATACGATGTGAGGTTACACACCTGATTACGGTAAGCACTACGCTTTCCTGATCGTCGATACCTAAAATATTATAACGCTCGATTAGATATTGCTTACTATTTAATAAATCTACTCTAAAACAAACGATCTAAGATTTTACCCTCGGGATCGTGAACAACTACGATTTGTCGGTTTTCCTCGGTTGACGGTCCACAACCCGGTGGAAAGTCCCGAATCGCTGATGCCTCACAATTGTGAACAACCTCGAATAGTTGATTCTCACCGGATGAGGGTCCACAACCCGGAGGAAAGTCTCAAATCACCGAAACAACCCTTCGTTTGAATTTAGGAGTAGGGATCACTAACCCGCTCCTTTTGAGATCTCCACTCGGCTTCCTTTTGAATTGTTACCACAAGCCTCCATCGATTAGTATTATGATAAGTACGGATTTGTTAAAAAGGGTGAAGATCGGCTTACCACTAATCCCGAATGATCAACAATTGGATGGATCAAACTATTTATTCCCTAAAACATAAAGTCAACAATTTATTACTCCTTAGATCATCAATCGGCTTATTGGTTACTATCAATAATCCATAATGATTTCTTACCATACGATTTTGAATCCGATGTTCGTCGTTCGACTTAAGACTTAGAGTGATGTTCGGCCTCCCGCTAGGATTCTACCAAAAGGAAAAATGATCATGTTGTGAGAGAGAAAAGGGAATGATGATTCCGATTAATATAATCATCCCAAGACAAAAACATACATTCGGCCATAGAGAAGAAATTGAGAAGAAAATATTTGTAACACCCCAAACCCGGTCAATACGCCATGACCGAATCTGGCATGCCACGAAGGAAAACGTTTTGAAGAAAAACACGTTAACGATTAAATTTTAGTGAAAAACTTTTTATTATTCTAAATTCGTAGAAAATTAAGTTGAAAACTGATATTTTACTTTGCAATTTCGTAAATAGATTTTTAAAACTTAGTCGCAGCTTAGATTCGTAAACCATTTATAAATTAAGGAGAAACTAAAGCAATTAGGTTGAAAATCGTATCTAATAGAAATTTGGAAACTTAAGTTTTGTAAAATAGTTTGAGTTATCGAAAATACTTAAGTTGTTAAAAATTATCAATTTATTTAGGTTACCCGATGGTAACGTTTTAAAAACCATCGCGCTTTGTATTTTAGAAAAACTTTGTTCACATATCATTAAATCAATCATGTAATTTGCAAGTTATTCCTAAAACAAATCCAAAGCATATAAATAATCCAAAGACATAATTTAAGAGGCCTTATTACAAACCCATAAAAATGAAAACCAAATTAAAATCAAGTACCCAAATGGAAGATCATGTAAAACCAAATTTCATTGCATGGCCTCCTCGAGTTCATCCGGCTCCTCATCCGCGAATTTACGAATTACCTGAAAAAGTAAGGGAGAATGTGAGTCACCAAGACTCAGTGCATATTCCCTCTCTCGGGTAAATACCACATACTTACACAAATTATAACCAAGCAATATATATATTATGCACCCAACCTAGCCATCCGTAACTCCTTTTTCTACCCCGTGTGGTACCAAACCACCTGGTGGTGCCAAACCACCGTGACCAAAGTCACAAATAATCAAGTTGTGGGGCCAACCCACTTGTGATACCAAATCACCGCGACAATCCCATATCTCAAAAGTGGGGCCAACCCACGGTGGTGTTAATCCACGGGACGAGTCGCTATGAGGTGCCAAACCTCCGTGTCCCAAAGACACAAATGTGATGCCAAATCATCGGTGACAAAAGTCACGACTAATCAAGTTGTGGGGTCAACCCACGTGTGATACCAAATCACCGGCGACAATCCCATATCTCAAAAGTGGGGCCAACCCACGGTGGTGTTAATCCACAGGGACGAGTCGCTATGAGGTGTCAAACCTCCGTGTCCCAAAGACACAAATGTGATACCAAATCACCGGAGGTGCCAAACCTCACGGTGTCCAAACACACGAATATCAATCTTCCCCTCCTCTCATATTGCCCATACCAATGCAATAGATAAACAAATCATGTCAATATACTTTGATATGAACATATAACCAATACATATCGTAGATCGTGATATTAAACAACATATAGCAACATCATATCGAAACGGACTTACCCGTATCCTTGCTCATACCCATCAAGGTATCATATCAATATCTCATAGTTTCGGCTTTAACAACTTGAATAGTTATTTAACACACATATATATATAAACCAAGTTATAAAGTGTGTAAGATACACACCTTTCACTAACGCAAATACTAACTTCCGTAGACCCGATCTACCTCACTAGATCACCTTGTCCTACATTCGCCAAACCACAAGATTATAAGCAAAACCATTCGCCAACATCACATCTTAATCCCAATAGCCTTTGGCTTTGCAACCATTAAAAGAATGATGAATCGACAAGAATCCTTACCACTTGACTTACCAACTTTGATTGCTAGAGAAGTAAGGCTTAGATCAAATGCTTCCAAAGTCCCAAAGAGCCTATAAGAATAATCGGTTCCTAATAATAGTTAGAACCTTGCAACAATTGTCCAAAAATTCGGCCTTTGCCCTCTTGATAAGTTACAAAGAAAAGAGGAAAGAAACAAAGGAAATACGGCCATGAATACTTACCCCCTTTCCAAAACCGATTGAAGAAAACCAAATGAAGACCTACCCTTGTTGATATTCGGTCAAGACAAATCAAAAAGGAAATGGGAAGTTTCGGCAATATGGTTAAATGGTGAAGGGATTTTCGGCTATGTTATGAAAAGAAGAAAGCAATTGATTAGAGACTAAAAAGAAATGAAGTACGTGAGTAGAAAAGAGAATAAAAATAAGAGAGGGAGGATTCGGCTTAAGGAACAATGGAAGAAAAGAAAAGAAAAGAAAAGAGAGTTTGGGGAAGAAAGAGGTTCGGCCAAAAGAAAGTAAAACCAATTTGCAAGTGTTAACATATATGTGAAGAAAAGAATAGGAAGATGAGAACCAAAAGAGGTTCTTTTCGGTTACAAAGAATTTAAAAGATGAGAGGGAGGTTCCAAATGAGTTTCGGCCAAATGCCTAAGAGGAAAAATCAACAACACCTAATGGCATTCGGCATGGTTCACTTTGGTGCACAAGAGAGAAGAATTGGTAAGGTTCTAAAGGGATTTTGATATGACTCAAAACAAGAAATGTAAGCATTCCTAACTAACCGAAAATGACCACCATCCAAAAGAAATTTTGGCACCAACTAGCTACCAACAAGACCAAGATTCGGTCCTCCCCTAGCCACACATGCCGTCCACATTCATGGACTAATGGCCTAAGAAAAGTTTCCAAAACATTTTCCATCATCCAAGCCTTGAAATCCTCTACATTCCCAAAGTTGAAGGAATTTTATCCCCAAAATCTAGCAATTCTATCCCTTATTTCATGCTTACCATAACCTTAAGTCTTCTTGCCAAAAAAAAAAAAAAAAATTGTCCATCTTATCCATATGTATAGTTGACCGACACTTAATGCTAGGATGTACAAAAATAAAATCCTCAATATGCTTTCCATGCTACTCAACCACTTCCCTCAAGCAACCTTTCAAGCTCCTTATCCACTATGCCACTAACTCCTCATGTGCTTTAATTTAACACTTAAATTATCTTAAGTGTCAAGCTCACTTAATCCACTTCACTAAATTTTCCACACTAAAAATTATTCTAGCTTAGCTAATATTTCCAAGCCTTTACACAAATATACTAAGCACACAATAACAATCATATCCGAGCTAACACAAATAACAAGATGATACTCTAATATTTTTAGGATGTTATAATTCTACCCCCCTTAAGAAAATTTCGTCCTCGATATTACCTACTCAAAAGAGTTGAGGGTACTGCTGCCTCATCGCATCCTCTAGTTCCCACGTAGCTTCTTCCACGCCATGATTCCGCCATAAAACCTTCACTAAAGGAACGGACTTCCTACGCAAAACTTTCACATCTCGATCTAGAATCGCACGTGTTCTTCTTCTATCGTCAACCGACTCACCTCTATTTCCTCTACTCGCCACGACATGCGATGGATCGAACGATAAGCGTCTAAGCATGGAGACATGGAACACATCGTGAATCGACTCACTCACGATGGCAACTCGAGCTGATAGGCTACTGGTCCCACTCGTCTCAACACCTTATACGGTCCAATAAACCTTGGACTTAACTTGCCTTTTTCCCAAATCTTAACACTTTCTTCCATGGCGAGACCTTCGAAAAACTTTGTCACCCACGGCAAACTCTATATCCCTCCGCTTGAGATCGCAGATATGACTTCGCCTATCTGAAGCTTCCTTCAAACGAGCCCGAATCATCTTAACCTTATCCTCGGTCCTCAGAACCAACTCTCGGTCCTAACATCCGACGCTCACCCAACTCTGCCCAAAGCATGTAGGTGTGCGACACCTCCTACCATACAACGCCTCATATGGTGCCATCTTAATGCTTGCTTGGTAACTATTGTTGTATGCGAATTCAAACTAACGGTAAAAACTCTTCCCACCGCCTCAAGTCCAAAACACATCCTCTCAACATATCCTCCAAAATCTGAATAACTCTTTCCCGATCGCCTCGCACGATCGTGGATGAAATGCCGTCTTCAAAATCCAACCGCGCACCCAAAGCCCGATGTAACGCTCTCCAAAACCTCGACGTAAATCTAGGATCTCTCATGCGTGATGATCGACAACTTTACACCGTGCAACCTCACTATCTCACCACATACAACTTAGCTAACCTCTGGCGAAATAATCCACCCTTACCGGAATAAAATGAGTGACTTAGTCGACGATCCACAATCACCCAAATTGAGTCCTTCTTACTTGTCATAAGGGGTAATCCACCGACAAAGTCCATAGTGATCCTTTCCCACTTCCACTCGTGGAATCTTCACCGGCCGGTAGTAACCCGCATAAAGAATCGATGTTCCGCCTTGACTGCTGCACGTCGACATTTACCCACAAACTCGCCACCTCCCGCTACATGCACTGCCACCAAAATTGCTCTCTTAAATCCCGATACATCTTGCTACCTCCAAGATGCATAGCGTATGGGCTGCTATGTGCATCCCGAAGAATCCTTTGTCTCAACTCAACATCCTTTGGCATACAAGCTCTCCCTTTAAAACATAATACTCCATCACTGGACAAACTATAATCCTCTAAACCTCCGTTCTGAACCCGCAACCTCCGATCATTTAAACCATCATCCTCTAACTGCTTCTCCTTGGTTTGCTCTAACCAAGTCGGCTTGACTTGCAATTCATCCAAAAGACTCCCATCGTCATATAAGCTAAGACGAGCAAACATCGATCTTAAGTCAGTCACAACCTTACGGCTCAACGCGTCTGCCACCACATTAGCCTTGCCTGGATGATACTCAATCGAATAGTCGTAGTCCTTTAACAACTCAATCCATCTACGCTACCTCAAGTTCAAATCCTTCTGAGTCAACAGATACTTAAGACTCTTGTGATCCGTGTAGACTATCGACTTCTCTCCATACAAATAGTGTCTCCAAATCTTCAAAGCAAAAACCACAGCAGCTAATTCCAAGTTATGCGTCGGATAGTTAACTTCATGTGGTCTCAACTGTCGAGATACATAAGCCACTACCTTCCTTCCTCAGATCAAAGACACATCCCAAACCAAGATGTGATGCATCACAAGAAACCGTGAATTCCTTGCTCGCCTCAGTTGAATCAAAACCGAGCTTCGCTTAGAATCTTCTTCAACTTGTCGAAACTTCCTTGCGCTTCTCGGTCCACACAAATGGAACTCCTTTCCTCAATAACTTAGTCATAGGTGCTGCTATCAAAGAAAATCCTCTACAAATCTTCGGTAATACCCCGCCAAACCTAGAAAACTTCGAATCTCAGCCACTGACTTAGGCGGCTTCCAATCCAACACTGCCTCAATCTTTCGAGGATCCACTCTAATCCCATCAGTTGATACTACGTGACCCAAGAAAGTCACCTCCCTAAGCCAGAACTCGCACTTACTAAATTTGGCATAAAGCTGTTTTTCCCTCAGAATCTGCAACACTACTCGCAAATGCGCATCATGCTCCTCCTCTGACTTTGAGTATTCCAAAATATCGTCTATAAATACTACGACAAACTGATCCAAAAACTACTGAAATACCCGATTCATCATGTCCATGAATGCTGCCGGCGCGTTAGTCAACCCAAACGGCATCACCAGAAATTCGTAGTGCCCATACCGAGTGCGAAATGCTGTTTTATGGATATCAGCCTCTTTCACCTTTAGTTGATGATATCCAGACCTTAAATCAATCTTGGAGAAAACCGCTGCCCCCTTAAGCTGATCAAACAAGTCATCTATCCTCGGCAAAGGATACTTGTTTTTGATCGTCGACTTATTCAATCGCGCGATAGTCTATACACATCCGCATCGTACCATCCTTCTTCTTGACAAAAAGTACCGGCGCTCCCCATGGTGAAACACTTGGTCAGATGAAACCTTGATCCAAAAACTCCTGAATCTGAGCTTTTAATTCCACTAATTCCTTCGGTGCCATCCTATACGGAGTAATAGACACTGGCGCAGTTCCGAGTAACAGATCTATACCAAATTTAACTTCACGATCCGGAGGCAATCCCTAAGTTCTTCCGAAATACGTCAACATATTCCTTTACCGCTCGGACATTCCTCACAATGAGACTCCTTAGCCTCCAACGCACACACATGAACCACAAATGCCTCACAGCCCTTCCTGACCAACTTCACAGCTTTCAATGCAGATACCACGTTGGATAGATAATCTCTTCTATTACCTATCATAACCACCTCTTTGCCCTCAGCTGTCTTCAAAACCATGCGCTTAGCAGCGCAATCCAAACTTGCTTGATACTTGACCAACCAGTCCATCCCAAGAATCAGATCAAACTCCCCAAATGGCAGTTCCATCAGATCAGCTACAAACACTACCCCTTGGAGTTCTAGGGGTACATCCTTATACAGCTTATTTACTTCTACGGAGTGACCTAGAGGGCTAAGTACTGTCATCTTCCTAGAAGTAGTCTCAGAGTCTAGATTCATAGTCTCTACTATGCTACTAGCAACATACGAATGTGTCAAACCCACATCTATCAAAGCCGTATATGGTACACCAAAGATTAAGAACATACCGATTATGACGTCCGGTGCGTCGCCCTCCTCTCGACGTCTTGCTGCATACACCAAACCAGGTTGTCCTGCCTCGGTCTTTGCTGCACCTCTCCCGCTCCGCGGCCTCGGCCCGACTGCAACCATTACCTCATCTACCATTACCACGACCTTCTCTGTGGTGGCGGTCCTCATTTCGAATCCGAGCACGACCTTGACCCTCGGGATCGATTCTCGGCTAGCTTACGTGGACAATCCTCACACGATGATCCAAATAACCACACTCAAAACATCCTTTCCCTCCGGTCCAACATTCACCCCAATGAGATTTCCCACATCGGTTACACTCATGTCGTCCTCCCGATTAGCGATAACAGTGCCTCCCAGCATTGATTCGGCCCACTCGCTAACCCTCTTCTCGAGAATTATCGGTGACCCGATGATCCAAAACCTCTCTTATGTTTATTCATGTCGTGTCTCTGCCTTACAGATTCCTTTATCCCTTCAGCTATCTTAGTCTTGTCAACTAGCGCAGCAAACTCTCGCTCTTGATGTGGAGCAATCAGTAATCTCAGCTCGTCCCTCAATCTATCTTCGAACCGGACACATCGCTCGTGCTCAAAGCCACGATACCTCCAAAGATACCGGCTCAATCTTAAAAATTCGCCTCATATTCTCGATACGGACTTACTCTCCTGAACCAAACTCAGAAATGCCTTACGCTGCGCATCAATGTAACTAGACCCAACATATTTCTTTTGATACGCTGCCTTAAAATAATCCCAAGTGAGATCCTCCGCTGCAAAGACTATTCTCGCACCGTGAGCCACCACCGATATGACTCATCCCGGCTTTAGCGACACTATCCCTTTCACTTTTCCTCAAGACTCGATCCAAGTCATCCATGATTCGCTCCGTCGCCTCTAACCAATACTCGCCAGCATCGAGCCACACCTGAAACACCTCAAAATACCTCAGCTCCATTGGCTCGAAGTCGCTCGGGTACAGATTTTCAAACTCCCGCGCCTCCACCTATTCCAGTTACCCTCTTAAGAACTCCCAGCATCGCCTGAGACACTGCGTCATCCCCCGTTTGATCCTGATGCTCAACTCCAACCGCTGGTGGTGGGGGTGGTGGTACCTCATTCTCGGATCCTTGACCAGACCTCACTGGCTCAGACACAGCCATCCTACCCCGACCACGTCCACGAGCAAAACGACCTCTACCTCGAGTACTCATATCTAAAAGTCTCGACTTATCTGATTTAAAAGTTTTATGCATTAGTCAATATTCCACTTTCTTTAAAGCACAGTTTTATGAAAAGTTTTAATAAGAGGTTGTTTCGCGAGTACACCAAACCTATAGTTTTGGGTCTCTAGAGTAGTTCCTACTACTATACAGTCATGCCAACATCATCAAATCATATCATCAAAATCAATAGTTTGATGTACTTACTGTATGCATTGATGTCTGAGACTCGGGGCCATGCCTTTCCAACCATACAATTTTCAACAAAATCATTTTAAAACCATACTTTAAAACATTTTGGGCCTCGCCCACAAAAGAGTTTTGAACCTCTCGATACCAATTTGTAACACCCCAAACCCGGTCAATACGCCATGACTGAATCTGGCATGCCACGAAGGAAAACGTTTTGAAGAAAAACAAGTTAATGATTAAATTTTAGTGAAAAACTTTTTATTATTCTAAATTCGTAGAAAATTAAGTTGAAAACTGATATTTTACTTTGCAATTCCGTAAATAGATTTTTAAAACTTAGTCGCAGCTTAGATTCGTAAACCATTTATAAATTAAGGAGAAACTAAAGCAATTAGGTTGAAAATCGTATCTAATAGAAATTTGGAAACTTAAGTTTTGTAAAATAGTTTGAGTTATCGAAAATACTTAAGTTGTTAAAAATTATCAATTTATTTAGGTTACCCGATGGTAACATTTTAAAAACCATCGCGCTTTGTATTTTAGAAAAACTTTGTTCACATATCATTAAATCAATCATGTAATTTGCAAGTTATTCCTAAAACAAATCCAAAGCATATAAATAATCCAAAGACATAATTTAAGAGGCCTTATTACAAACCCATAAAAATGAAAACCAAATTAAAATCAAGTACCCAAATGGAAGTTCATGTAAAACCAAATTTCATTGCATGGCCTCCTCGAGTTCATCCGGCTCCTCATCCGCGAATTTACGAATTACCTGAAAAGTAAGGAGAAGGTGAGTCACTAAGACTCAGTGCATATTCCCTCTCCCGTAAATACCACATACTTACACAAATTATAACCAAGCAATATATATATTATGCACCCAACCTAGCCATCCGTAACTCCTTTTTCTACCCCGTGGTACCAAACCACCGGTGGTGCCAAACCACCGTGACCAAAGTCACAAATAATCAAGTTGTGGGGCCAACCCACTTGTGATACCAAATCACCGGCGACAATCCCATATCTCAAAAGTGGGGCCAACCTACGGTGGTGTTAATCCACGTGGACGAGTCGCTATGAGGTGCCAAACCTCTGGTGTCCCAAAGACACAAATGTGATACCAAATCACTTTGGTGACCAAAGTCACGAATAATCAAGTTGTGGGGCCAACCCACGTGTGATACCAAATCACCGGCGACAATCCCATATCTCAAAAGTGGGGCCAACCCACGGTGGTGTTAATCCACGAGGGACGAGTCGCTATGAGGTGCCAAACCCCAGGTGTCCCAAAGACACAAATGTGATACCAAATCACCGGAGGTGCCAAACCTCTGTGTCCAAAGACACAAATATCAATCTTCCCCCCTCTCATATTGCCCATACCAATACAATAGATAAACAAATCATGTGAATATACTTTGATATGAACATATAACCAATACATATCGTAGATCGTGATATTAAACAACATATAGCAACATCATATCGAAACGGACTTACCCGTATCCTTGCTCATACCCATCAAGGTATCATATCAATATCTCATAGTTTTGGCTTTAACAACTTGAATAGTTATTTAACACACATATATATATATAAACCAAGTTATAAAGTGTGTAAGATACACACCTTTCACTAACGCAAATACTAACTTCCGTAGACCCGATCTACCTCACTAGATCACCTTGTCCTACATTCGGCCAAACCACAAGATTATAAGCAAAACCATTCGGCCAACATCACATCTTAATCCCAATAGCCTTTGGCTTTTCAACCATTAAAAGAATTGTAACACCCTAAATTAGGGGTTGTTTGTAACTTAGCTAATTTCCCATGTGTGTGCCTGAAGAATAAATATTATGATTTATTTGGTGTATTTTAGGGTCTAGAATTAAACCAGAGTTAGGCCTGATCTAGTGTTAAAATATTTTTTATTTTTATTATTTTTTTTAAGTGTGTAAAAGGAAGGGGCTAGGTTAGTTAGGGCTTTAATAAAATTTTTGGGCGAGTTATGACACAAAGTAGGCCTTGGCAAAGTGGCTACAAGGTGCCACTTAAGGGCTGGAAGCAACGCCAGCAAGGGCCTGGGTTCAAGGCACGGTAGCAGCAAGGGGCGTTTTAATTTTTGGGTTGGCGTTGCAAATGGAAGAAGGCTTTAAAAAGAGCTGGGGCGACTTTTAAGACACAAAGAACTCGTTGGTCAAGTGGCTAGCGTGCGTCACTTAGGCGCTGGAGGAGAGGAAGGGCGCATGTTCGAGCTGCTGAAGCAGCGTTTGGTATTTTTAATTTTTGGGTTAACGGCCTGGGGAGGTCTTATAAATAAATGGTGGGGTAAATTGGCATGGAAGTCGGGCTGAAAGAGGTGGCTAGGGACGTGGAAGAGAGGGCTGCGGTAGTAGGTCCTGCGTTCGAACCGGCAGCGAAGTGGGGATTTTATCTTTCCTGCTTTAGCGTTAGAAGGGAACTAAGGAGGGAAGGCCTAAAAGAAATTATGGCGCGTTTGTATCACAAAACAACGCCTGGCCCAAGTGGCCTGGGGCGTTACTTGGCTGCATGGGTTCTAACAGGTCCCATGTTCGAGACCTATGGGCAGCGGGTGGTTTTTCTTTTATTTTGCAAAGAAATGGGCAGGCAAAGGATCGGCAATAGGGAGGGAGAGACTTTCTCTTTTAAACTCTTAATTTTTATTTAGATAGTAGGATAATATGAGAGTTTTATTGGATTTTCTTTATTTGTTTAATTATAGTGATAATAAGAAGATAATCAAGGATAATGGGAGATAAATGAGGATATTATATGGATTATTAAGAGATTATTATTTATTAATAGGATTAATTCAAATTGTTTGAATTAAATTAAATGAATGGTCGAGCAATTGGGGTAGATGGATCTAAATTTGAACTCCCCGGTGGAGTAGTATGGACTGCAAGCTAAGGGGAGGGTGCCAATGCTTATAAATACCACCATCCACCACCTTATTTTTCTTTTCCATCTCTCTTGCTAGAAAAACCTAACCCTATTTCCTTCTAATTTTTCTTTATTTTCTTAAACCCTTAAGCCAAATTCTGATTACCTCTTCCATTATTTTTCTTTCACATTAGCCGAATTTCATTCCTTCCTCTTCTCAAGACTCCTAGCCGAAACTTCTTTCTTTCCAAGAAACTCACCATTGACCGATACCCCCATATTGAAGTGCCTAATTCTCTTTTTCTTTTGGTAGCATCTTGGCCGAATAGTAGAAGCGAGATAGATCTCTTTGGATTTTCGTGGTCAATCGTTTTGGTGAAGGTAAGTTGTGCCGAAACTTCATGGGTTCCCTTCACTATTCTTTGTCGACTCTTATTTAGGGGTAAGTGCCGATTTCTCGCAGCTGGCTAGCAAGACTTCTAAATGTTTTAGTAATCGATCTCTTCTAGGTACCCCAAGATCGTGAAGCAAGCGACCCAAGCCCCTAATCTCTAACATTCGATTTTGGTAAGTTTGGGTAAGGTCTATGTTGGGTTTCAAAAGCCAAAAAGCTTTAATTATGAGTAATGTTCATTAATCGATTATTTGGTAAAGCAGATCAGTGAATCGAGTGCTGTGGATAGTAGCAAAGAGTTAAAGGTAAGGTTTCGGGATCAAAAGATAAACCCCTAGGATTGTTTGGGTTGGCCGAATAGGCCATGGTACTAACCCATGTATTTGGCCGAATAGGCCTAAGTCCCTAACCATGCTTTTTGGTCGATTATAGGACAAGAGATCTAGCGATGTAGATCGGATCTTCGGGATCTAGGAATTTCGGTAGAAGCAGGTGTGTAAACTCTTTACACACTTTATTAATAAACTTGCTATATTATTGTCTTGAGTATAAATTTTGGTGGTGATCTATGATATGCTTGTGGGGTAAACATGGATTTCAGGTAAGTCCCCTAACTTGTAATTTTTATATGTTTGCATGCCATCACATGATGTTTAATACTATGACATGATATATGAAATTTGATGTGTAAGCATGTGATGGTGGGATTGATGAGAGGAGGGGGATGAATTAGGGATCACTATGCGTCGGGTTTTGACCACAACAATTGATTATTTGCGACTAAGTCCCAGTGGTTTGGTACCACCAGTGGTTTTGACCACACTTGATATTTTGTGACCTATGGTCATCAGTGGTTTTGACCACACGATGGGTTGGCCCCATCATCAGATTTGTGACTCTAAGCCATCAGTGGTTTTGACCACCAGTGGTTTTGACCACAGGGGTAGAAAAGGAGTATGGATGGTTAGGTTGGGTTGCATGTGCATGTTTATTAATGACTTGTGTATGAGTTATCTTACCGGGTGGGGGATTACACACTGAGTCTTGGTGACTCACCCCTTTCCCTTAACATTTTGCAGATGAGTAGATCGCGGAGATGGAGCCGGATGGACTCGAGGTGGCCATGCAGTGGACATTTTAATAGATGAACTTGGATTTTGTTTTATCTTATTTTTGTGGTTGGTTTTGTTTTAATTGAGTTGTAATAAGGCCTCCTAGAATTATTTTATTATTGTTACATGCTTTGAATATTTGTTTAAACTATTTAATTATGTTAATAATGAGTTCACATGTTTTTTCCAAATCAAACGAAAAATGTTTTAAAGTACCATCGGGTACATTTGAAAACTATAAACAACTCGACTTAATAAATATTTTTAAACAACACTAAGTATGGTTTTTAACAAGAGACTTGAAGTTGAAAGATTTTCACAAAACTTAAATCGGTTTTAAAATGGTTCTCAAATTGTTTTCTCAGAGCAAACCAAATTCGGTCGTAATGTTTGGGTCGGGTTTGGGGTGTTACAAATTGGTATCGAGCCAGTGTTCAAAGCTCACTGTGGGGGCCCAAGGCCCAAAAATATTTTGGTAGGTTTTTTTGAATTGATTTTGGGTTTTGAACAAAGATGGCACCGAGTCTCCCAGCACCTATCCGCCTGTAAGTACTCCTAACTTCAGTATGAATTATTTTCTCAGAAGGGTAGGAAGCATGGAACGAGATAGTATGATAAGTGCTTTAAACTTTAGGACTAGTTACCCCAAACAAAGACATAAGACTTTAAAAGCCTAATTAAACAAACCTACGACCAAGTCGCCGAGTTAGGTGTGTGTAACCTTGGTGCGCATGTCTAGGATTGATCCTAAGAGCTTGGTACTTAAGCGGTTCCCGTGACTCACCTCCTCTTCGCGGGATTCCTGCAGTGCGTAGCTTCGGTTCACCCTAACCAAGAGGACTCGGTCATAGGCCAAACACAATAAATAATACCACGACTTTGAAATTACGAAAACACCTCAGAGGAAAAAGACGAAACTACCCCTGGGATGAGTGAATAAGGATGAAAGATACTAGGAAATGGATGTGCTCTTCTGTGTAAACTAGGATGGAGGACTTAAACCTTTGATTGATCGAAAGAATTTCTACTAAACTCTTTTCATAAAATTTCGTCGCGGATAACCAAAGTGAAACACGTACTAATCCATAAAATTCTTAAGCAGATAAACGCAATCGTTAGAATGAGTTCAAGAGGTCGTGGACGTCCGCCGCGTGGCCGTGGAAGGGGTAGGATGACCTTGCCGAGCCAGCAAGGTCTGGTCACGGTCCGAAATGAGACGCTTCGGATCTGCCGCGGCATGAAACCGAATTTCAAGATCAGACGGGTGGTGATGATGTCGTATCTCAAGCTGTACTACGGGTATTGGAACGAGTTGCTGAGGCTGGCGCGGGTGCAGGAGCCCGTAAATCTGTGGTTGAACGACTCCGGGCTAACGGAGCGTAAGTATTTAGGGAGTTTCGGAGTGGCACCCAAAGCGGTAGAGTCGTTGGAAGCAACGGAAAGGATCATGGATGACATAGATTTTACAACCGAGGAGAAATTAAAGGGTATAATTTCTTTGCTTCGGATGAGTCATATCGGTGGTGGCTCAGTGTAAGGGATGGAACGGTGGCGAAAAAACCTCACCGGGAATTTTTCAAGGATGCCTATCAAAAGAAATATATCTAAACTAGCTATGTAGATGCACAAATGGAAGGCTTTCTTGAACTCGCTCAAGGCAATAAGACAAGTGGCGGAGTATGAGGCCGAATTCCTTCGGTTGAGTAGGTATGCTTGTGGTATTGTGGGTACCGAGCATGAACGCTGTGTTAGATTCGAGGATGGGCCGAGAGATGAGTCGAGGATGATGATAGCTCCACAACAGAACGAGTTTCTTGTTCTTGTGGAGAAGTCTAAAGTTGCCGAGGAGTAAGACAAATCAAGTAAAAGCGGAACCAAGAACGGAATTGGAATAAGAGAAGCTCGGAACCTTCAAGGATCTTGGGTAATGAATGCAAGAGGACGAAGTTTGATGGGTCGGATCAAATCGCTAGGCTCGCCACGCATAATACCCAATGGCCGCCACAATGTGCTCTGTGTGGCAAGCCTCACAAGGGTGAGTGTTGGAGTGGTAATCGAGGGTGCTTTTAGTGTGGATCGTTCGATCATCGTGTAAGGGATTGTCCTCGGAAGTTAGCTAGGAATCAACCAGAGGGTCAGAACCGTGCTCAGGTTAGAAATGAAGGACCACCACAGAGGGGTCGAGGTGCAGCTAGAGGTAATGCAAATGGTAACGGGCGTGGCCGAGGTGCTGTAGGTGCAGAGGCGAGGCAACCAAGGTTGGTTTATGCAGTTGGCTGTCGTGAGGAGGAAGATGTGCCAGACTTGACAACGGGTAAGTTTCTTATTTTCGGAATGCCCTTATTTGTCTTGGTTATGGTTACATTAATTCACTCTTAGGTTGCTAGTAAAGTGTATGGAACTTGGATTATGAACGTGGGGAATGTTTCTAGGGAGTATGATAGTTCTTTAAGATCAGAGTGCGCAGCAGTAGCGTAGTGTGATGAGTTAAGGATGCACGATTGGATGACAATGAAGTAATTTCGAGGACGAAATTATTTTAAGGGGTAGAATTGTAACACCCTAAATTAGGGGTTGTTTGTAACTTAGCTAATTTCCCATGTGTGTGCTCAAGAATAAATATTATGATTTATTTGGCGTATTTTAGGTCTAGAATTAAACCCGAGTTAGGCCTCGATCTAGTGTTAAAATATTTTTATTTTTATTATTTTTTTAAGTGTGTAAAAGGAAGGGGCTAGGTTAGTTAGGGCTTTAAAAAATTTTTGGGCTAGTTATGACACAAAGTAGGCCTTGGCAAAGTGGCTACAAGGTGCCACTTATAAATCGGAAGCAACGCCAAAGAAGGGCCTGGGTTCAAGGCACGCAGCAGCAGAAGGGGCGTTTTAATTTTTGGGTTGGCGTTGCAAATGGAAGAAGGCTTTAAAAAGAGTCAGGGCGACTTTTAAGACACAAAGAACTCGTTGGTCAAGTGGCTAGCATGCGTCACTTAGGCGCTGGAGGAGAGGAAGGGCGCATGTTCGAGTTCGAGCTGACAACAAAGATTTGGTATTTTTAATTTTTGGGTTAACGGCCCGGGAGGTCTTATAAATAAATGGTGGGGTAAATTGGCATGGAAGTCGGGCCGAAAGAGGTGGCTAGGGACGTGGAAGAGAGGGTCATGCAGAGTAGGTCCCGCGTTCGAACCGAAGCGGCGAGTGGGGATTTTATCTTTTCCTGCTTTTAGCGTTAGAAGGAAACTAAGGAGGGAAGGCCTAAAAGAAATTATGGCGCGCTTAGTATCACAAAACAACGCCGCCCCAAGTGGCTCAGGGCGTTACTTGGCCGCATGGGTTCTAACAGTCCCATGTTCGAGACCTATGGGCAATGGGGTGGTTTTTCTTTTATTTTGCAAAGAAATTGGCAGCAAGGCGGTGGGCGGCAATAGGGAGGGAGAGACTTTCTCTTTTAAACTCTTAATTTTTATTTAGATAGTAGGATAATATGAGAGTTTTATTGGATTTTCTTTATTTGTTTAATTATAGTGATAATAAGAAGATAATCAAGGATAATGGGAGATAAATGAGGATATTATATGGATTATTAAGAGATTATTATTTATTAATAGGGATTAATTCAAATTGTTTGAATTAAATTAAATGAATGGTCGTGGAGCAATTGGGGTAGATGGATCGAAATTTGAACTCCCCGGTGGAGTAGTATGGACGGCAAGCTAAGGGGAGGGTGCCAATGCTTATAAATACCACCATCCACCACCTTATTTTTCTTTTCCATCTCTCGCTGAAAGAAAAACCTAACCCTATTTCCTTCTAATTTTTCTTTATTTTCTTAAACCCTTAGCCAAATTCTGATTACCTCTTCCATTATTTTTCTTTCACATTAGCCGAATTTCATTCCTTCCTCTTCTCAAGACTCCTAGCCGAAACTTCGTTCTTTCCAAAGAACTCACCATTGACCGATACCCCCATATTGAAGTGCCTAATTCTCTTTTTTCTTTTTGGTAGCATCTTGGCCGAATAGTAGAAGCAGATAGATCTCTTTGGATTTTCGTGGTCAATCGCTTTGGTGAAGGTAAGTTGTGCCGAAACTTCATGGGTTCCTTCACTATTCTTTGTCGACTCTTATTTAGGGGTAAGTGCCGATTTCGCAGCGCGGCTAGCAAGACTTCTAAATGTTTTAGTAATCGATCTCTTCTAGGTACCCCAAGATCGTGAAGCAAGCGACCCAAGCCCCTAATCTCTAACATTCGATTTTGGTAAGTTTGGGTAAGGTCTATGTTGGGTTTCAAAAGCCAAAAGCTTTGATTATGAGTAATGTTCATTAATCAATTATTTGCAAAGCAGATCGTTGAATTGAGTCTTGTGGATAGTAGCAAAGAGTTAAAGGTAAGGTTTCGGATCAAAAGATAAACCCCTAGGATTGTTTGGGTTGGCGAATAGGCCATGGTACTAACCCATGTATTTGGCCGAATAGGCCTAAGTCCCTAACCATGCTTTTTGGTCGATTATAGGACAAGAGATCTAGCGACGTAGATCGGATCTTCTGGATCTAGGAATTCCTAGTAGAAGCAGTGTGTAAACTCTTTACACACTTTATTAATAAACTTGCTATATTATTGTCTTGAGTATAAATTTTGGTGGTGATCTATGATATTCTTGTGGGGTAAACATGGATTTCAGGTAAGTCCCCTAACTTGTAATTTTTATATGTTTGCATGCCATCACATGATGTTTAATACTATGACATGATATATGAAATTTGATGTGTAAGCATGTGATGGTGGGATTGATGAGAGGAGGGGGATGAATTATGGACTGTCGTCAGTGGTTTTGACCACAACAATTGATTATTTGCGACTAAGTCCCAGTGGTTTGGTACCACCAGTGGTTTTGACCACACTTGATATTTTGTGACCTATGGTCATCAGTGGTTTTGACCACACGATGGGTTGGCCCCATCATCGATTTGTGACTCTAAGTCATCATGGTTTTGACCACCAAAGGGTTTTGACCACACGGGGTAGAAAAGGAGTATGGATGGTTAGGTTGGGTTGCATGTGCATGTTTATTAATGACTTGTGTATGAGTTATCTTACCGGTGGGGATTACACACTGAGTCTTGGTGACTCACCCTTTCCCTTAACATTTTGCGGATGAGTAGATCGCGAGATGGAGCCGGATGGACTCGAGGTGGCCATGCAAAGGACATTTTAATAGATGAACTTGGATTTTGTTTTATCTTATTTTTGTGGTTGGTTTTGTTTTAATTGAGTTGTAATAAGGCCTCCTAGAATTATTTTATTATTGTTACATGCTTTGAATATTTGTTTAAACTATTTAATTATGTTAATAATGAGTTCACATGTTTTTTTCCAAATCAAACGAAAAATGTTTTAAAGTACCATCGGGTACATTTGAAAACTATAAACAACTCGACTTAATAAATATTTTTAAACAACACTAAGTATGGTTTTTAACAAGAGACTTGAAGTTGAAAGATTTTCGACAAAACTTAAATCGGTTTTAAAATGGTTCTCAAATTGTTTTCTCTGTAGCAAACCAAATTCGGTCGTAATGTTTGGGCCGGGTTTGGGGTGTTACAAGAATGATGAATCGACAAGAATCCTTACCACTTGACTTACCAACTTTGATTGCTAGAGAAGTAAGGCTTAGATCAAATGCTTCCAAAGTCCCAAAGAGCCTATAAGAATAATAGGTTCCTAATAATAGTTAGAACCTTGCAACAATTGTCCAAAAATTCGACCTTTGCCCTCTTGATAAGTTACAAAGAAAAGAGGAAAGAAACAAAGGAAATACGGCCATGAATACTTACCCCCTTTCCAAAATCGATTAAAAAAAACCAAATGAAGACCTACCCTTGTTGATATTCGGTCAAGACAAATCAAAAAGGAAATAGGAAGTTTCGGCAATATGGTTAAATGGTGAAGGGATTTTCGGCTATGTTATGAAAAGAAGAAAGCAATTGATTAGAGACTAAAAAGAAATGAAGTACGTTAGTAGAAAAGAGAATAAAAATAAGAGAGGGAGGATTCGGCTTAAGCAACAATGGAAGAAAAGAAAAGAAAAGAGAGTTTGGGGAAAAAAGAGGTTCGGCCGAAAGAAAGTAAAACCAATTTGCAAGTGTTAACATATATGTGAAGAAAAGAATAGGAAGATGAGAACCAAAAGAGGTTCTTTTCGGTTACAAAGAATTTAAAAGATGAGAGGAGGTTCCAAATGAGTTTCAAACAAATGCCTAAGAGGAAAAATCAACAACACCTAATGGCATTCGGCTATGGTTCACTTTGGTGCACAAGAGAGAAGAATTGGTAAGGTTCTAAAGGGATTTTTGATATGACTCAAAACAAGAAATGTAAGCATTCCTAACTAACCGAAAATGACCACCATCCAAAAGAAATTTTGGCACCAACTAGCTACCAACGAGACCAAGATTCAGTCACTCCCCCTAACCACACATGCCGTCCACATTCATGGACTAATGGCCTAAGAAAAGTTTCCAAAACATTTTCCATCATCCAAGCCTTGAAATCCTCTACATTCCCAAAGTTGAAGGAATTTTATCCCCAAAATCTAGCAATTCTATCCCTTATTTCATGCTTACCATAACCTTATGTCTTCTTGCCAAAAAAAAAAAAAAATTATCCATCTTATCCATATGTATAGTTGACCGACACTTAATGCTAGGATGTACAAAGATAAAATCCTCAATATGCTTTCCATGCTACTCGAACCACTTCCCTCAAGCAACCTTTAAAGCTCCTTATCCACTATGCCACTAACTCCTCATGTGCTTTAATTTAACACTTAAATTATCTTAAGTGTCAAGCTCACTTAATCCACTTCACTAAATTTTCCACACTAAAAATTATTCTAGCTTAGCTAATATTTCCAAGCCTTCACACAAATATACTAAGCACACAATAACAATCATATTCGAGCTAACACAAATAACAAGATGATACTCTAATATTTTTAGGATGTTACAATATTACTTACCGATTTGTCAAAAGATAATGTTCAAACATGAAGGAAAAAGAAGAAATAGTGGAGGGTTAATTTGCTATTAGATTCGGTTATGGAGGAAATGAATGAAAGAAAAAGTTTTGATCAAGATGGAGTTTTATTTTTAAGAAATGGAAGAAGAATTGAAAGGTGATTAAAAGAAGAGAAAAGGTGCAAACTAGTTTCGGTTTCTCCAAAAGATGATAAGAAAAGATGATTTGGTCACAAAGGTTGGATACTTTCAGCAACAAGAAGAAAGAAGGAAGAAAATATGTTCTTTAGTGGCTTGTAATTTTGGCACAAGGTAGAAAGAAATTTGGAGAATACCAAATAGTGCAAAGAGAAAGGTTTTGGCCTAACAAGCACCAAAAATTCAATCAAAAGGCAAAGGAGAATTCGGCTATCAAGGAAGGTGGAAAGAAAATGAGTATGTGACCAAACAAAAGAGAAAAACAATGCACTATTGTGCTAATATGTTTCGGCAATGAGGGTTGAAAATTGGGAGAAATGACACAAAGTTGCCAAAGGGAATTTTTGCCAAAACACTACTAAGTCTTTACCAAATGCCAACTAAAAATTCAGCTACCTATTCTCCCCAAAACCGTCCACATGCATCCCCCCCTAGGATAAGAGTTTGGCCACCCAAGCTTTCCAAAACATCACCCACGAAATAAGCCTCATGTCCCCCTTTCTTTCCTATTTCCCTTGATTCCTTTCCCCAACTTCAACCTTGCCTTATTCATATAGCCACCTTACCAAAAATAATGAAGTCAAACTTGCCATAAATATTCCTTGGCCGACACTTTAAGGAAGGAATGCAAAAATAAAAGTCAAATATGCACACAAAGGGATTCGAACCTCTTCCCTCAAGGTACTACATATGGCGCCATATCCTTCTTATCAATTGTTCATTTATGCTAGCTACTTACTCAATTATTTCCATATGCTTTAAGGTCACTTACTCTATCTCCTTAAAGTGCTAAATTTCAAAAATTTCACTAGGTCCAAATAAATCCCGAGCCTTCTCAGGATCTCCTAAACATACACAATTAATAATTTAACAAGCTTAACACCAAAAACAATGCAACACATAAAATTCCAAATTTTAGGATGTTACATTTGATCAATAAAGTACATTCTCTATTGCTTTCATATTTTATTTGTTCTTTATTCTCTCTATCTCTCTTTATTTTATAACAAAAAGTTAATTATTGAGCTAACTTTTTACAATCATTTGTACAAAAATATATTTTACAAACGCCGTTGAATTTATTGATCTTAAAAACAAATGACTGGCGAAACTAAAAAAAAATATTTGAAATAGGATTTGTATAATTTATATAATATTATTTATTTATGAAATTTGCGTCCTTATATTTAGAAAATAAATCCTATATTTTATTTCTGTAACATCCTAAAAATTGAATGTTTTATTGTTGCATTATTTTGGTGCTCAGCTAGTTAAACTATCCAATGTGTGTGTTTTTATAGTCTCCAGAAGGCTCGGGATTTATTTGGATTTGGAATAAATTTTGGTAATTAGTACTTTAATGAAATGGAACAAGTGACCTTAAAGCTTAAGGTAATTAAGTGGTAAAAGTTAGCATAAGTGAGCTAGTAGTAAAGAGGAGATGGCGCCATATGTGTTCCTTGAGGGGAAGGAGTTCGAATCCCTTGATGTACATATGATAATGTTATTTTTTTTGCTTTCCTTCCTCATAGTGTCGGCCAAGCCTAGTACATATGGTAAGTTGGACTTTTATTTTTATGATAATGTGGCTAAGAGAAAAGGCAAGTTTTAATTTTAAGGAAGGGAATCAAATGGAAAAGGCATGAAGGGGGAACACAAGGCTTATAACAAGGAAAATGTTATGGAAAGTTTGGGGTGGCCAAAATTTGACCTTGTGGCCATGCACTTGGACGGTTTTAGGGGCTAGGGGGGTGGTCGAATTTTTGATGGCTTTTGGTAAGGATTAGGTGCTAGTTGGTCACTTTGGCATTTTGGCATTTTGGTGTTTCTCTTTAAAGTTTTTCTCTCTAATTTTCTCTCCCTAGCCGAATGTATCATGAACAATAGGTAAAACTTTGCTTTCTTTTGGCCATTTCATTTTTGACCATTTCGGTCTTATTTGTTCATTCTCTTCAAACCATTTCCTCTTTGTGCCGAAACCACATAACCTTGAAGGGCCATTATTCTTTTCTTCTCTTTCTTCTTTGTCGAATGCATATTAGTCTCAAAACCTTTTCTTTATTCATCTTCCATTCTTGAAAAGAACCGAAATCTAAACACCTTATTTTCTTCTTCTTTTATTTCTTGCAAAAACTCTCAACATCATTCCCTCTTTAATAATCACCATGGCCGAATATCATTAAGCATCATCCTCTCCAATTTTTCACTATAGCCGAACCTTTTACTTCACACATAATTCCTTCTCAACCGTTTTTCTTCTACTCACACTTTGATCAATTGAAACTTAGTGGAAGGCCGAAACTTGGATTGTCTGAAGTCATCGTGTTATCATTAGGATTCGGTTCAAAAACCTAAGGTAAGGATTACTTTCTAGGATTTCATATTACTTATTATTGAAGATAGGGCGATTAACCGATTTTTATCTTAGGGACTCTATCACTCGATTCTCATCCTTTGAACGAAAGGATTTTATGGTGTTCGACTTTACTCATTAAGACCAATCGTTTTAATTACGAAGTATTAGTTTGGACTAATATTCATTTGTCAATGGAGGCAAACAAGATTGAATCAAAAGGAGTGGTGAATAGTGATCGAAAAAGGAGCGGATTCGCGATCCCCTCTAGATTCAAACGAAGGGTCGTTTTATTAATCCGAGATTTTCCACGGGTTGTGGACCTCATCCGGTGAGAATCAACTATTCGAGGTTGTTCGCAGATTCAAACCATTAGCTATTCAGATTTTCCAACGGGTTGTGAACCGTCAACCGGGAGAACGAAAGAAATAGTAGTTATTCACGATTCCGAGGGTAAAAATCCTAGACCGTTTATCTTAGAATAAATTATTATAAGTGTTAATGTTCTAATCGAGCGTTAAAAATATTCTAGGTGTTGACGATCAAGATAGTGTAGTGCTCACCGTAATCAGGTGTGTAATCTCACACCGTATTCCATGGGCTAGATAATTATATCGTGTTAATCGTTTGATTAAATCGCATGTTAGTGACATCGGGTAAAATGGCATAATTATTACTAAAATGGTAAAGACTATGAAATTGGTATTAAGACTGTAAAATTACGAGATTACCCTTAATGGGCCAAATGTGATATTTGATATATGGGTCAAATGTGATAATTGATATATGGGCCAAATGTGATATTTGATATATGGGCCAAATGTGATATTTGATATATGGGCCAAATGTGATATTTGATATATAGGCCAAATGTGATATTTGATATATGGGCCAAATGTGATATTTGGTATATGGGCCAAAAAGAGTGATATGGGCCAGATTGTGGAAATTTTTATAATAGGCCATATTGTTCGTAATAATTATATGAATGGATTGTTGTAAATGAATATGTATAATATATACATGATTTGCATGGGTTGAGATATTGACGAAGAGAAGTTATGGTAGCTTTGCTACAAAATTCTGGTGGCTCTGCCACAAATCTGAAAAATGGCAAATGCCATGAAAACTCTGTAAATCTGGTGGCTTGTCCACAAATTGATAAATGGCTTAATGCCTATTTTGGTGTGTTGGCGGGGTGGGTGACTAAAGCTCCCCACAGGTGTGCTGGTTGGTACGGGTGGTGTGTAGCGAATGGAAATTAGGTTTGGTTTGGGAATTGCATATTACATTCATTTTAATACATGTTATTATGTTATATTTGTATTGGGCTTTGGCCCAATAAATGCTAAATTGGATTTTGGCCCGTGGATCGATGGTAAGTGGTTTACACACGAGTTCTAAGTAACTCACCCCGCTTTCCTTACCCTTCTCGTAATGATCAATGATGGAGGCTTGGGCGGGGGCGACTCGATGGAGGCCATACTACGAATAATGGGTTATTTACATTTCGGATTTCTTTTAAGTACTTTTTATTAATTTTTGCTATTTAAGCTAAGTTGTAATAAGGCCTCTGGTTATATTTTTATGGATGTTTTACTTGTGGATGGATTTTATAATACGCTTAAAATACTTAAGTGGGATTTCTTTTCTAAAAATAAAAATAAACGTTTTTTTCTTAAATAAACGTACGAAAAGGATTTTATTCTTATATATTTTTAACTCAAAAATTTTTCTGTAACAATATTTTAAATCTTTGTTTTCAAACTACTTTCGAACTCTTTAAATTTTCTCAAAATATTAAATCCAATTTTCCTAAGTTTCAATTTATACGACTCAAATTATTAGATTTAGTAATCAACCTTAGTTTTTAATAACTCCATGTCAAAATGTTTTTTTTTTAAAATCCGATTTCTTTAAAAGACTAGATGTATATTCATTTTGTGTGACATGTCAAATCTGGTCTTAACGTATAGACCAGGTTTGGGGTGTTACAATTTCATATTTGAGAATCTATTTTAATTTCCCCTCAATATTATTCTTAAAAATATTAAAAATAGAAATAATTTAATAAATTTTAATTTATATAATATTATAATCCAATGCATCACATTAAGCATAGTTTTTTTATATGAAATATGTTTATGTTATACTTAAATATATTATATTAGGGAGAATGATATTATTGTTTTATTAGTTATATATTGATAAATTTTTTAATTTAAATTGATATTATATACAGAAATTTGACCCATTTACCCAAAAAGGCCCATTTCCAAAAGAAATTACAGAAATAGGCCAAATTAAATAATATTTACGGAAAAGGGCCAGTTTTAGCAAAACGCGCCTACGTGTAACATCCCGAATTATTGGGTCTGTGCATTTTATGTGATGTACGTTTAATATGATTAATTTGAGAATTTGAGGTGTAAATTGGGTTCAGGTTTGGGCTGAGGCCTTGATTAAATATTCTGTTTAGATACTCTAGGGCTTAAAATAAGTTTTTGGTTATTTGAAATGTCAAATTGGGCTTGTAGCCCAAAGTAGGGTGGCGCCATAGAGGAGAAAAGGGGGGCGTCACTAGTGGATGGAGAAGGCCCAAGTTTTGGTTGCTTGGAGCCCAAGTTATTGGGCCAAATTCGGCACTTAAAGAGGAGTTAGGGGGGACGGCACAAGGCTATTAAATAGGGATTTTTAATGTTTTTAATTTGTGGATAATAAGCTGATAAAAGGAGGGAGGAAGTGGTGTGATGTAGGACACTTTTGGGTAGGTGTTTTGATAAAAATAAGGAAAAGATAGGAGCTATCTTTAGAAGATTAGTGTTAGCCGAAATTTTGAAGAGTTGGAAAGGAAAGGGGCATTCGGTTTTGGCTTTAGGTGGGTGTGCCGAAATTTGAAGGCATCATACCCATTTGTTTTTCTTTCTTCTCCTATCTTCTCTCCCTCAAAAGAAATCGCCCTTTCCTCTTCACTTTCTTTTCTTTTCTTTCTTCTTCTAGCCGAATCTCTCTGTCTATTCTTTGCCCATCTTTTTAATCCTTTGTTCTTTTAAGAGCCAAAAACGCATCAGTATTTCTCTTGTTCATCTTTCTGGGATTTTCTTAAAAGCCGAAATCCCTAGATCTCATCTCATGTGATTGCCAAATTTTCTCTATGGTGTCTACTTGTGTCGAATCTTGAGGAAAACTGTAGGTAAGTGTCAATTCGCGTAATTCAATCTTTTCCGATTTTAGAGACCCTAGCCGAATGGCTATGTGGAAACTGATCTTATGTTTTTCTCTCATTTGCGGCATTCCAGGATTTGAAGAAGATCTAGTCGCATAGGTTTCTAAATTGGTAGCACTCGAATCATCCTACTTCTGGGATGTAATCATTTTAGGTAAGGAGATTTGTTTATTTAAACATATGAATTCAGGTAAATAGTAATCCTTGGCCGAATGTAGGGGAAGCTTTATCTTCGCGTTCTTCCGGTTTTTGAGCAAAGTTGTAGACAGAGGGCAGTAGATCCGATTAGTGAGGGTATCGACATAGAGGGTAGTCTTACACATCAATCAGGTGTGTAACACTCTCACACCATTTAGATTGCTTGATTAATATGCATACAAACATGTTATATTCTGTATATTCTGTTAAATGCCGAAATACCAGCATGGCTGTTGAAAACCCGAGAAGGGTAAAGGCGAATCACCGGTGTTAGTGATCTCTGTCATTCTAAAGTGAATGTTTCTGCTGAGAAGATATGCTTTATATGTATGCCAATTTCTATGAATGCATGGGGTTGGGTGATTGATGAAAGGGGAAGTGTTTTGTTGTAGTGGCTTTTGCCATGATCTGTTGTAGTGGCTTTTGCCATGATCTGTTGTAGTGGCTATTACCATGATCTGATGATGAGCAGCTATCTGCAGCATGACTGCCATCGATGGTGTGTAGCGGTGTGGGTTGATTGTAGAAATCCCCAATGGTGTGATTGGCAAGTAAGGGTGGTGTGTAGTAGATGGAAACCTAGGATTGGGTTGGGCTTTGCATATTTTTTTGATATATTATACCACATTATCCTGCTCGTGGGGCTAAGGCCCAACTGATGGTGCACGAGGGTTGCACATCGAGTCTCGCGACTCACCCTATTATTTAACATCTTTCGTAGCACCTAGTGTATCGGACCGGTTGGAGAGGAGCGCAAGGTGGCCATGCGAGGGATTATTTTGATTTAGCAAAAAACTTTACTAGTTTAATTATTTTTAATATTTTTAATTAGTTGGTTTATATTTTATTGTAATAAGGCCACCGATTGTTATAATTCTTTTATGTTTTCTTTTGGGTTTTCGGGTTTTTGGACATCTAAAATCCTACGTAAAAGGTTAAACTATGGCATGTACTAAAATGATAAAAATCAAAGGAAAATTCCAGTTTTATATTCATTAAGGCATTAAATAAAATTTATTTCTTTTACAATTTATCAACCTATTAAGTTTTTCCCGTATAAACGCCAAAACTATGTTTTTTTAAAAAAACAAAACAAAACGCGACATGTTTCATAAAGTCTTCTTAGTGACATGCCAGATCCGGTCGTAGTGTTTGGGTCGGGTTTGGGGTGTTACAAATTGGTATCAGAGCGAGGTTCAAAACTCGGTTTTGGGGTTTGGGGCTCAAAACATTTTCTAAAGTTGGGTTTTTGAAAACATGCATGTTTATAAATAACACAGGAGGGTTTTCTAGGCATGGCACCTGCGTCTCCAGCCCAAGTCCGCCAGGTAAGTATTCAGAACTCACTGTGTGTTATATATGTATATGGGCTTGATGGGCTTTAAGGGACGTAGATTATTTTAATTAGAGCTTGATGGACCTTAGGCCTAGTTAAACAACTCTCAATTGCATAAGACTTAATCCAACCGAACAAACCTGTAGGCAAGTCGCAAGACTAGGGTGTGGCAACAGACATGCGCATGTCTAGGATTGGATCCTAAGAGCACTCGTACTTAAGCAGTCCTAGTGACTCACCTCCTCTTCGCTGAATCCTACAGTGCGTAGTACTGCTCACCCTAGCCACGAGGATTTGTTGTCGCCAAAATCTATAACTAAAACCCGAAAGGGACCAAATACTCTATTTTGTAAAACTACTAAATTACCCCCGATTTATAAATGACCAAAATATCCCCGATTTGTAAAATTACCAAAATACCCCCGGATTGTAAAATTACCGAAATACCTCCGGATTGTAAAATTACCAAAATACCCTTCTCTCACAAAATCACCAAGGAACCCTATTTCGAAAAATTACAAAAATACCCCTAAGTAGTGGAATGATGAGAATACCCTTAGGTGATGAAGGTAAGTTCGTGGATGCTATTTGTATGTTGATGTGAAATGATTGAATGTATGTGTTTCCTATAATTAGGAGACAAACTTAAGACTGAAACTTGTAGATGTAATTCCGAATTCGAAAGAACTACTCTTAAACTACTGTTCATAAGACTGTTCGTGGTTAATCAGTGGAAGAAACTTATTAATTCATAAAATTTCTAATCAGATAAACGTCAATCGGAAGAATGAGTACAAGAGGTCGAGGACGTCTGCCACGTGGTCGTGGTACGGGTAGGATGACCGTGTCAGAGCCAGTAAGGTCTGGCCACGGGTCAGGAAACGAGATGCCAGATCTGCCGACTGTAGAGGGAGAATTTCGGGATCAAGTGCCCGGAGATGATGCAGTATCTCAGGCGATGTTGCGGGTCCTCGAAAGAGTTGCTGGGGCAGGCACGGGTTTAGGAGCTCGAAAATTTGTGTCGGAATGACTCCGAGCCAACGGAGCAGAGATGTTTAGGGGTGTATCTGGCGTAGCCCCTAACACAGCTGAGTATTGGTTAGAAACGAGTGAGCGCATAATGGATGACCTAGACTTCACGGCGGAGGAGAAGTTGAAGGGGGTCGTGTCTCTCCTTCGAGATGAGGCTTACCAGTGGTGGCTCACGGTAAAGGAGGGTACTACCGCAGACCGGATTAACTGGGATTTCTTTAAGGAATCATTTCAGGGAAAGTACATTGGGGCCAGCTATATGGATGCACAGAGGAAGGCATTCCTGAATTTGGTGCAAGGAAGTAAGTCTGCATCTGAATACGAGGTGGAGTTTCTGCGGTTGAGCCGTTACGCTCGAGGGATTGTAGTGACTGACTATGAGCGTTGCGTACGGTTCGAGGATGGACTAAGGGATGAGCTAAAGGTATTAGTAGCACCGCAGCGGGAGAGAGACTTTGCAATTTTGGTTGAGAAAGCTATGATATCTGAGGAGGTGAAGCGGACTGAGAAGCAAAATAAGGATAAGGATCGGAATAGGAATGAGAGAAATTTTGGGTCATCGGGATCATCTGGGAGTTTTCAGAAAAGGCCTAGGTTTGATGGGCCAGCTCGTGCTCAAAAATGCATCTTCGAGTCGAATCGATCATGTAACTTGTGCGGGAAAGTACATTACGGGGAGTGCAGAGGGAGAACTGGTGGATGCTTCAGGTGTGGGTCTATGGATCATATGGTGAGAGACTGTCCACAGGTGGAATAGGTACAGCCAGCTGGACAAGGTTCTGATCAGCCAGAAAGAGGTGGTTAACAACCACCAAGGGGCCGTGGTCAAGCCACTGGTGGCAATGGCACAGGACATGGTCGTAGAGCACCAGGTGGAGGTCCAGGTTATGCTGAGGTGAGGCAGCCAGCTTTGGTCTATGCAGCACGTCGCCAAGGGGACGAGGACGCTCCAGATGCGAATACCGGTGCGTACTCTATCATATTATCCTACGTGTTTCTTTTGGCTTTAGAATTAAAGTTTGCAGCAGAAGCATAGTGGTGAGACTTGGGTGGTATGATTAATAGTTAGTTGGAAATTTCGAGGACGAAATTTCTTTAAGGGGGTAGAACTGTAACATCCCGAATTATTGGGTCTGTGCATTTCATGTGATGTACGTTTAATATGATTAATTTGAGAATTTGAGGTGCAAATTGGGTTCAGGTTTGGGCTGAGGCCTTGATTAAATATTCTGTTTAGATACTCTAGGGCTTAAAATAAGGTTTTGGTTGTTTAAAATGTCAAATTGGGCTTGTAGCCCAAAGTAGGGTGGCGCCATAGATGAGAAAATGGGGGCGTCACTAGTGGATGGAGAAGGCCCAAGTTTTGGTTGCTTGGAGCCCAAGTTATTGGGCCAAATTCGGCACTTAAAGAGGAGTTAGGGGGGATGGCACAAGGCTATTAAATAGGGATTTTTAATGTTTTTAATTTATGGATAATAAGCTGATAAAAGGAGGGAGGAAGTGGTGTGATGTAGGACACTTTTGGGTAGGTGTTTTGATAAAAATAAGGAAAAGATGGGAGCTATCTTTAGAAGATTAGTGTTAGCCGAAATTTTGAAGAGTTGGAAAGGAAAGGGGCATTCGGTTTTGGCTTTAGGTGGGTGTGCCGAAATTTGAAGGCATCATACCCATTTGTTTTTCTTTCTTCTCCTATCTTCTCTCCCTCAAAAGAAATCGCCCTTTCCTCTTCACTTTCTTTTCTTTTCTTTCTTCTTCTAGCCGAATCTCTCTGTCTATTCCTTGCCCATCTTTTTAATCCTTTGTTCTTTTAAGAGCTGAAAACGCATCAGTATTTCTCTTGTTCATCTTTCTGGGATTTTCTTAAAAGCTGAAATCCCTAGATCTCATCTCCTGTGATTGTCGAATTTCCTCTGT
Source organism: Gossypium sturtianum (assembly GCA_025698515.1). NCBI lineage: Eukaryota > Viridiplantae > Streptophyta > Magnoliopsida > Malvales > Malvaceae > Gossypium > Gossypium sturtianum. The sequence continues at coordinate 105,794,999 of CM046954.1, forward strand.
GGTGTCTACTTGTGTCGAATCTTGAGGAAAACTGAAGGAAAGTGTCGATTCGCGTAATTCAATCTTTTTCAGTTTTAGAGACCCTAGCCGAATGGCTATGTGGAAACTGATCTTATGTTTTTCTCTCATTTCCGGCATTCCGGGATTTGAAGAAGATCTAGTCGCATAGGTTTCTAAATCAGTAGCACTCGAATCATCCTACTTTCGGGATCTAATCATTTTAGGTAAGGAGATTTTTTTATTTAAACATATGAATTCGGGTAAATAGTAATCCTTGGCCGAATGTAGGGGAAGCTTTTTCTTCGCGTTCTTCCGGTTTTTGAGCAAAGTTGTAGACAGAGGGCAGTAGATCTGATTAGCGAGGGTATCGACATAGAGGGTAGTCTTACACATCAATCAGGTGTGTAACACTCTCACACCATTTAGATTGCTTGATTAGTATGCATACAAACCTGTTATATTCTGTATATTCTGTTAAATGCCAAAATACCGGCATAGCTGTTGAAAACCCGAGAAGGGTAAAGGTGAATCACCAGGTTAGTGATCTCTGTCATTCTAAAGTGAATGTTTCTGCTGAGAAGATATGCTTTATATGTATGCAAATTTCTATGTATGCATGGGGTTGGGTGATTGATGAAAGGGAAGTGTTCTGTTGTAGTGGCTTTTGCCATGATCTCATTGTAGTGGCTTTTGCCATGATCTCATTGTAGTGGCTATTGCCATGATCCGACGATGAGCGACTATCTGCAGCATGACCGCCATCGATGGTGTGTAGCGGTGTGGGTTGATTGTAGAAATCCCCAATAGTGTGATTAGCGGTAAGGGTGGTGTGTAGCGGATGGAAACCTAGGATTGGGTTGGGCTTTGCATATTTTTTTTGATATATTATACCACATTATCATTACGTGGGGCTAAGGCCCAATCTGATGGTGCACGAGGGTTGCACACCGAGTCTCGCGACTCACCCTATTATTTAACATCTTTCGGTAGCACCTAGTGCATCGGACCAAGGTTGGAGAGGAGCGCAAGGTGGCCATGCGAGGATTATTTTGATTCAAAAAAAGACTTTACTAGTTTAATTATTTTTAATATTTTTAATTAGTTGGTTTATATTTGATTGTAATAAGGCCACCGGTTGTTATAATTCTTTTATGTTTTCTTTTGGGTTTTCGGGTTTTTGGTCATCTAAAATCCTACGTAAAAGGTTAAACTATGGCATGTACTAAAATGATAAAAATCAAAGGAAAATTCCAGTTTTATATTCATTAAGGCATTAAATAAAATTTATTTCTTTTACAATTTATCAACCTATTAAGTTTCTCCCATATAAACGCCAAAACTATGTTTTTTTAAAACAAAACAAAACGCGACATGTTTCATAAAGTCTTCTTAGTGACATGCCAGATCCGGTCGTGGTGTTTGGGCCGAGTTTGGGGTGTTACACTACGTGACCGTGTTTAAAGGGGAAATTTCCAGCAAAGCGCTCCCGAGGGGCGCGCTTTACTCCGTGTTTTATATCTATGGTTATTTGCATGTTTAGTCCCTATGGTTTTTTAGGGTTAGGTTTTTTAAGATTTAGGGTTTTAGGGTTTAGAAAATTTATTTAAATTAGGGTTTATGGTATTTAAATAAATTAAGTAAATTAGGGTTTAGGGTTTATGGTAAATTAAATTAGGGTTTTAAATAAATTAAACTAGGGTTTTTTGGTGTTCAAATAAATTAATTAAATTAGGGTTCTAGGGTTTTAATTAAATTAAATTAGGGTTTTAAATAGGGTTTATGGTTTATGGTGTTTAAATAAATTAGGTTTAGGGTTTAGGGTAAATTAAATTAGGGTTTTAAATAAGTTAAACTAGGGTTAATGGTGTTCAAATAAATAAATTAAATTAGGGTTTATGGTTTTAATTAAATCAAATTAGGGTTTTAAATAGGGTTTAGGGTGTTTAAATAAGTTAATTCAATTAAGGTTCTAGGGTTTTAAATAAATTAAATTAGGGTTTAGGGTTAAAATTAATTAAATTAGGGTTTTTTTAAAAATAAAATTATGATTATTTTTTTAACAAAATTGACTATTTTGACCCTGAAAAAATAATTTTGAGGAGACGTTTCTGAACAAATAGTGTCAAAAACGCTTCAAGAATGATGCACTGTCAGCAAAATTACAGAAAAAACTCCCATGTGGACGCTCTTTTTCTACTGTAGTTCCTGAAAAAATAATTTTGAGGAGACGTTTCTGAACAAATAGTGTCAAAAACGCTTCAAGAAGGATGGACTGTCAGCAAACGTGGACACTTTTTTTCTACAGTAGTTCATGCTTGGCCTTAGGCTATAAACGAGGCAAATATCATTCTCAGGTTGCGTAAGTTACAGCAAGAAAAATTAGAGAGGCTAAGCAGAATAGAAATTGAAGATGAGTGAACGTATTAGTGCTATTATTTACTATGATGGTGAGGTCCGTGACACTAAGAACGATGTTGTTTTTATATCGGAGAACACAGCGCGAATGGTTTTTAACCAGAGTATAGATTTTACAGAATTTCGTAAAAGAATTAGGCGCAAAATCTTCGGAACAATGCCAAGTAGGGTTTCTTCTATTAAGTATCAATTTTGTGCTTCGATTGATCCCGTGACATATGATGCATTTGATATCAAAGGTGTTTGTAGCTTTGAGGCAATGATGCAGACTCATCTCGCTAGTGGATCACCCTATCTTGAGGTATATGTTCAATTTTCATCGCCAAATGAAGCATTTGCGACTGCAACATCAACTTCTATTCGAGAGGAATACACGACCCCTAGCCGACACTCCATTAGTGAGAGGTAGAACATGGAAGCACCCGTGTTTGGTGGGAGTATGGAAAACATAACTCCTGCACGGCACTCGATTAGTGGATGGGACATGCACATCGGTAGGTCGATGTTCGATGCTGGAAATACGTATTGGGGAATGACATCAACCTCTAGTGGTTGGCAATCCACATCTGATTGGGGACGTTACGAAACGTCCACAAGAAGGGATGATGTACTCCCAACGACGTCCACCGGTGAGGGGACCTCGTACGTTGCAGATTATGATGGGTTAGATGATGAGTCCGATATGGATCCACCTCGAGAGCCCGGGCCCGATGGTGCAGAAGCTGCATTATTTTCTGAACCGGAGCTTGTTCCATCCAAACCTAAAGACATTGAAGGGGGTTCAGATGAAGAAGAAGAAGATCAGCGATTCAGGGCGTACTCGCCTCTAGCCCACATGCATAATGTCGACATATTGGCAGATGATGCGTTGGAGTTTCCAGAGCTACCACACAGAAGTCGTGATCGTACAAGTTTGTCATTCGATTCGGGTGATGTAACACCCCAAACCCAGCCTAGACGTTACGACCGAATTTGACGTGTTACATCGTAGTGTTTTTTCGAAATCAGGCTTGTTGAGAGAAAATTGTTTTTGCACGATTGCCATGTTTGTTACTGCTGGTTTCTTAAACTGAATAAAATGCGGAAGCTTTTCTAACTGAAAACCTTAAAGTTTAAAATGAGTGTTTTTCTTTACAAACAGGTATTGTTTGAAAACTCGTTTTTCCTACTCTAGCAATTTAAATAAGAAATCAAAAGCCCAATCAAAAATTAAAACCCTCAAAAGGCCTTATTACAAAATGTAAAACCCAAATATGAATTCAAAATAAAATAAATTAGTCTAAAGTAGACATCAGCGATCGTGTGGCCACCTCCGAGTCCCTTGCAGCTCCGAACTGTCTAACACTGGGATTACCTAAAAGGTTAAAAACGGGGTGAGTTTATGAAAAACTCAGTGTGTAATCCCCCATCATTCATCGATAATATATGCGATGAATGATCTAGGCCTCGAGCCCTTTTCATAGAATGAACACCGTGGGCTTTAACCCAAAACAGAATAAGTGTAGTGTGGGCCTTAGCCCATTACAATGATCGTAATCGAAACAGAAGATACATGTGGGCCTAAGCCCAATACAAAGGATGTCGGTAATAAAAATACAACAATGCAATCATGCAACCCATCCCAATCCAAACCAACACACCTCCGTACCAACCAACACACCATGTGAGGATAAAATCGACCCACCCAGCCATCACACCAATATTAGCACCGGTTGCGGCACTAATCGATGATCGCAAAGAAAGCTATCGAGAATAAATGTAATGGCTACAAGCCATAAACAGAATGGCACAACGCCATGAGTACAGTAATATGATTGGCACAAAGCCATCAGTAGTAATATGATCGGCACATAGCCATCAGTAACGGTAATATGATCGGCACAGAGCCATCAATCGTAGTGATATGATTAGCATACAGCCATCAGTAATGGTAATATGATCGGCACAAAGCCATCAGTAGCATCGAAGCAAAGCTACTAGCAACGGTATCGTAGCAAAGTTGCCAGTAACAGTATCGCAGCAAAGTTGCCAGTAACAGTATATGTGGCAAAGCCACCAATAATGGTGATTGTGGCAAAGCCACCAGTACAGTACTTCCTCCATAACAGTATCCCAACCCAATGCAGTATGTTGTGTATGCAAAATGCCGTGCTCAGAATCAGTCATACAAATCACAGACAAATCAGTTATTTAAATCACAGACAGATCAGTCATTTACGTCACAGACAAATCAATCATTTATCCTCGAGGGGCAAAATAGTCATTTTACCCTTTGGGGGTATATTGGTCAATTCACCTAACAGAGGTATTACAGTCATTTTACCTACAGGGGCATCACAGTCATTTTACCCTACAGGGGCATTACGGTTATTTTACTCTACAGGGGCATTACGGTAATTCTACCCTACAGGGGTATTTCGATAATTCTACCCTACAGGGGTATTTCAGTAATTCTACCCTACAGAGGTATTTCGGTACAGTTAACGACCTTTCCGAAGGTCTACAGTCGGCTCGAGCGACACAGATAATCCATTTGGTCAAAACAGGGTAAATTGGCTCAAAGCCCAATATTCGGCCCAAATGGGCCCACGCACTCGTGTGGCCCATTTGGCCCAAATTTAAACACGTCTATGTGATCTACATAGCCCAATCCAGTTTCTGCCACTTTTCGTAAATTTTATCCGTGTGGGGCCTACGAGCCCATTGGGCCCACACGACCCATTTCGGCCCAACGAGGCCCAATACGGCCCAAGTGCACGAGAACACTCATAGCGGCCTCTTCAGTCTACCGCCCTCAGTTGTGGGCTCGATTTTTCCACACGAGCGATCGCACGCTCGTGAGGCCCTAAATGCCGAAGTTTCGGCTTTTCGGCTTTTGCCGATTCTTAGCGGAGATAATATGATTACACACCTTTTTACAAAGTCGTTCCAAGATCTACGAGCACCCAACCTAAAATCATTGAGATCCAAGGTTAGTCCTTAATATGTTAGGGTAAAACACCCTCTTATCACATCTGTTCCCAAAAAGGCACTTACTACATTACCTTGATTGAACGAACTACGGCCTGTTCCTTTTTAGCTCGTGGGCTAAAACCAATCACACTTTTCTTGCCGATAAACTGCGATATTAAAAGATTTTAACAGATGGGACCGATCATAACTGTGGCTTAAATCCATGAGTATTGGTCTTACAGAAATATATAAAGATATTCGACCTATTCAAAAGGTAAGGTAATGTCTTTACCTTAAATGGAGGACAGGGTTTGACGACTTGAGTAACTTCTGCACTTCTCCACTCCTCGGGAATACCTAAAACCCAACGATCACCACACCAAGAGGAAGGGATCCTAATCAAAGACCATGAGTAGCAGAAACATTCAACTTTTAGAGAAAAAGGGAATAGGAGAGAACAGTTTTAAACAAGAAGTGAAGAATATGAACACCTACCGATTTCAGGAATACTTGCAGAACTGAAACAGAGAGGGAAAGAAAGCAGAGAATTTGGTCACCATAGAACTAATCAAGAGAAAAGAAAAAGATTCGGTTCACAAGCCAATAGGAAGCCGGAAAAAAATGAATGAAGGGGGAGAGGAAATGTATTCGGCTTAACTTGGGAGAGGGAGAGGGAAGCAGAGATTTGGCCAACAAGGAGCTTGAAGAAAAAGTGCAAAACTGAAACAAAAAAAATGCACGAGTGGTAAGTTTCTATTTCGGCATTTAGAGAGAAAAGAAAGAAAGCAAGAATTAGAAGTCCAAAATTGGTGACAAAACTGATCAAAAATGAGGGAAAAACCCCTCAACCGAAATTCCTAGGCTTCCTATACCCATTCGGCACAACACTCCCACACACATCCATTTCCTTGATTCTCTCCACAATACTCTCCCTTAATCCTCCCCACAATTTGCTCCTACAATCTCTCCATGACCAATTCAAACACCTCATCAGCAGTGTTTCAGTCCAACTCTTCTACCTTCCCAGCTCAAGCAGCAAAATAAACACTCCATTGCTTATCCCAGGATTTGAACCTCAGACCTCTCAGTTACACCACACGCCACTTTCCACTAAGCCACAAGCTCCTCTTGTGTCACTAAACACGCATTATTACTAATAAGGCCTAAGCGCCAGTGTCCAGGTTCATTTAAGGAAAAAATAAAAATTTTGCAAGAGTCAAGACTTGAACCCAAGCTACCCAAACACTCCCATACACACCCAAATCACTTAGCCATTACAACAAACAACCAATTTATGACATTTTCTTGCACACATAAATATTTATGTGCAGTCTCCTAGCTGATCCCACACTCAAGGCCCATTCCTTCTAGGCCCAAATTCGGGGCGTTACAAGTGATTTGGAAGTTGGTAAGGAGTTTTCCAGTAAAGATAGTTTTCTTGGTGCTTTGAAATAATATAGCATCAACCACGGGTTAACTACAACGTGGTTAAATCCAAACTCGAGAAGTTCGAGGCCAAGTGTGCAGTGCAAGACGGTACATGTTCATGGAAAATCATGGCTTCTCTTAAGAAAAAGACAAGCTTGTGGGAGATAAAAAATACAAAGGTCCACATACCTATGTTGCCGGTACAGTATCACTGGGTGTTTAGGGTTTTAAATAATAATGTTATTACTTAATGTTGCATTATTTAACGTACTTCGTTGATAGGTGTTTCTCAAGATCATCCCAAGATGGATTCAGGCATGATAGCTACCTTAATACTACTGATGTTGAAGGCAGATCCCAAGACTTCTGTGTCATGCATAATTGTCAGTATTCGTAGCCAATTGAGGTACACGCCCTCTTACCACAAGGCTTGGATAGCTAAGCAAAAGGCGTTGGAAAATATGCATAGTGGGTGGGATGCTTCATATAATGAGGTTTGGCAGTGGTGTCAGGTGCTGGAGAGGTACGTCCCAGGTTGTATAACAGACCTTGAAACGGTCCTTGCGTACTACAACGACTGATTGCTCTGTGGATGCCAAGTGTTCAAACGTCTGTTCTGGACCTTTAAGCAATTTCGGGATGCATTTGTGTACTGCAAGCCATTGGTACAAATTGACGGTACATTTATGTATGGTAGATATACCCATCGGCTATTGCTAGTTGTGGCACAGAATGGCGGTGGGAGAATCCTTCCAATTGCGTTTGCAATAACACCGGGGGAGTCAGCTGATGACTGGGATTTCTTTCTTTCTAGGTTAAGGAGGCATGTATGCCCCCAACCTAATATCTGCGTTATATCAGATCGGGGCACTGGAATACTAGCCGCAATTGAGTGACATGGAAGCCTATGGGATCGCACACACCATCGGTATTTTCTAAGGCATGTTGCGTCCAACTACTACGGGAAATATCAGTCTACGACTAAACGAAAGCAAGTGATCAACATGGGTATTTAATCTCTATTAATATACTTTCAGTTGTAATATTCAATTTAATCTGAATGAAATATTGGTATTGGCATGTAATTTTCGCTGTCAACTTATATTGGCAGGGTAGGAGATCAATAAGGACCGTTTTCATGAGATGTTGGGGATTTTACGTTCAGTTAACGATCAAGGCGTAGAGTACCTCTGTAACATACCTTTCGAATAGTGGACACAAGCATATGACGGAGGCCTACGATATGGTCATATGACCACAAACCTGGCTGAATGCATAAATTCTATTCTAAAAGGAACGCGTCATTTTTTGATAACCTCGGTTGTGCAAGAGACATATTTTCGTTTGGCAGAACTATTTCCAAAGCGAGTAGTGAGTTATAAAGGCCAAATGCAGGGAGGCCATGTATGGCCCCGGAAGGTATTGCAAGAAATTAACAAGGCGAAGGCACGGGCCAACACCATGCACACAGTGTGTCATGATCGCGACAACCTATTGTTTCGTATGACGGAGTTTGACAGACCGAGCCAATGTATTATCGGCAGGCAATATCGTGTACACCTGATAAATAGGACTTGCGACTGTGGGACATTTGACTCACTTTGTTATCCATGCGCTCATGCAATTGTAGCTTGTCAGAATCTCCGTTTGGATCCCATGAGATATGTCACAAAGTGTACAAAATAGAAAACATGTACAATGTGTGGAGACACGTATTCCCACCGGTCCCAGATAAACGTAAGTGGTCGTCTGTATCGCTTGCTCCGTTTAAGCTGTTACCAGATTGAGAATTGCGTCGCAAACCGAAAGGTCGACCTTACTCGAGTAGAATACGTAATAATATGGATATCCGAGAAAGAACGAACTAGCGAAATTTGTGTGGATGGTGTAGGAACCCAGGGCATACAATTTGATCATGTCCAAAGTGAAATAGTTGATAATTGCTGTAATGAAACAATGTTGCATTATTTATATTCCGCCTTATTCAAAAAAACTTATATTTTATTAAAAATATAAAATTAATTTACAATTAAAATATTAAAAACAACTTTTTTTTATTAAATGAAAAAATATAGAAACAATGTCTACAAATATATTAAAAAAAATCAATGTATATGCCGGTCGAAATCAGTGCCACATAGGGGTGGATGATGATTACGCGCCGGATTCCTCCTTGGTTGCTCCGGCGGGGGTTGTGGTTGCTCCAGTTGTGGGTGTTGGAAGGATGACCCACCTTAGTAGAATAAAGAATGCGGAGGTGTTTGAATCACCCAAGGGGGAGGTGTTTGAATCCCATAAGGCGATGGGGAATGGTAGTAAGATGAGCTCGCTGACAGTGCCTCGTGCGATCCCTTCGGCGACGATGCACCATGCCATGCATTCCAACCTGCCATAGAACTGGGAAAAGGAAACATATAAGGGTTAGGATACATATAAGGGCTAGGATATGCACCTGGCATAAGCTGAAAGGGCTGTGATGTGGGTGTCGTCGATTGAGGCATTGGGCTTGGTGATTGGGTGGCCGCTATTGATGGGCTCGGTGATTGTGTGGCCGCTATTGATGGGCCCGGTGATTGTGTCGCCGTTGTTGATGGGCTCGTGCCGTCATCCCGTCTCCTTGGATTTAAAGGGCCCCGTTGTTCCCTTTCCACATGAATTTACCGACGCCCCTGCTCTTCCGACAACAAATATGGCTTGCCATGGATCCTAAACCATGGCATGTAATCTGGGGTACACGCTAACTCTAGGAAAATGATCGGTTCGCGGTCATGTATATGATCATACCGGTTTTCCCAAATTTCGATATATTCTGATCAGTATACCGGCCAATTCGTATTTGTTAGCCGTAAGTTGATTTTGTGTTGTTCATCGAGCACCTCAGGTTCCTCAGGAATCGGTTGTCGGAATCTAAATTGCCGCAACACTCTATCCATCTGGTGCATCTCGACAATAGCATAGTTGACCAATAGGACCTTAACGTGCCAAATGTTTGGATTTTGAAAGAATTCTTCCAGAATTACTGCCCGTATTGTCGGATCATCGTATGGCGTCCATTGAAACTATATGAATGGGATAAAAATATTAGTTATATACATAATACTAAATACTAAGTACTAAATATGAAACGACTATTTTATGTATATATATATATTTTATTTAATACTTACTTGCGCTTCCGACCATTGGTCTAATAGAAGCCGTATATCTTCAAGAGCAGTAGGTATTCCAATATAACTCGTCGGATGGTTCCACCTAATTAAATAAATTTTCAGCATACAATTTTATTTTAAATCTATGGAATAATTGTAAAATCAAATAAAAATTTTACCTCGTTATGAGTGGGAATGTATATAGGTGGTTCACTCGAGGACATAAAAATGGAAAGCGAAACCGAGCTTATGATTGTAGTAGTGATAGACAATCTCCAATTTTGGCTTTATTTGGTTGCGTCGCCCCGCACATCTCCCGGTACAATGTTGCCAACACGGCAGACCCCCAACTAAGTTCGCCAGTTGCTTTAAAATCAACGAGTTTCAGCAGCCACCTTAGATGTACGAGGTTTCGTGACAAGTTCGGTATCAGATAACCTCCAATCATGTAACACCCCTTACCCGTATTTGACGCCAGAACCGAGTACGAGGCATTACCAGACTTAACTTACTTATTCGTACAAAATCAGGCAATGAACTTTCTTTTCAACTTAAACTTTTTCATTCGAACTCTTAACGTCCTTATTATGGGCCTACGAGACCCAAGACATACACATGGAGTGATCCGGGACTGAACCGGAAACTTACGGACACTTAGAAATTTTTTACTCAAAACAGGACCACACGCCCGTGTGGATAGGGACACGCCCTGTGGGCAGGCCGTGTGGTCACACATGCCCATGTCCCTAGTCCGTGTGGATTTTATTTTTCATTTAGAACCTACAGGGGTTTTCACACAGCCTGGCACACACCCGTGTCCATGGCCCGTGTGTGAAAACCTTGACAATCTGTTTATGACGTCAGCAGACACTTAGGGGCACACAGCCAAGCCACACGCCCGTGTGCTGGCCCGTGTGACGAACTGAATTTTTTCGCCAATTAGAATCAGGGGACACACGGCCAAGCTACACGCCCAGGAGGAAGACCGTATGTTACACACGGCCTAGACTCACGCCCGTGTGTCTACCTTTGTGGACAATTATAAGGCTATTTACCAAGCCTTTTGCCACCCTGAAAAGCCAACACACTTATACCATTTCTAGCAACTCATAACATAACAATAATACACTTCTAATATTCACAATCCAGACATCCACACCATAAATTCCACACTACATTCATCATGCATATACTTTACACATTACTCATTCAATTGCACAAGCTTGCACTTCATGGGTTTCATCATCATTTAATAAAAATAGCTTAACTAGTATTGGCCAATTCCAATGGCCATTCACAAAATGAAATGAGTAACATTAATAGCCAACACCTTGGCTAACCAATATGACATATAACAAAATAACCAAGTTCCTATACATGCCATACCCAAAATAATCAAACTTCACTATACCAAATGAATAGCTTGATAGTGTGAACCGAACTCCAACGTCCTACGATCCCCGAGCTAGCTTGGCGATACTACAAGGAAAGGGAAAAGAAAGGGGGTAAGCATAAAGCTTAGTAAGTTTGCATGAAATAAATAGCAACAATAAAGGCTCATGATAACATTCATACATTACATTGGGTAACAACACAAGTTCTCAAGCACATTGACATAACTTACTCATGCTTACTCTTACCAATCTCATGTCACATATCAGACTCATTTCTCGTAAATTACTCATATGTACCTGTGTCACCTCATCATATAACTTTAGTACTCTTATCATCTTGAACATAAACTTAGCTCTTTATCCTGTTGAACCACTTGGAATATCGAAAGATACTCGAACTCGTCATACACATAATAAGATGCCAATGCCATATCCCAGGTATGGTCTTACATGGGATCACATCTTGATGCCGAGGCCATATCCCAGATATGGTGTTACACGGGATCTCATAGTGATGTAGATTCCATATCCTAGATATGGTCTTATACGAGATCTCTATTTGGTGCCGAGGCCATGTCTCAGACATGGTCTTATATGGGACCTTCATTTGGTGCCGATGCCATGTCCCAGACATGGTCTTATACGGGACCTTCATTTGGTGCCGATGCCATGTCCCAGACATGGTCTTATACGGGACCTTCATTTGGTGCCAATGCCATGTCCCAAACATGGTCTTATACGGGACCTCTAAATCTCATGTTATGACAATGGTATCCTTGCTATTCCTAAGGTTCAACCGGGACTTCGACTTAATATAATATCATCATTCTTTCATCGAGACATCATTAATCAATCTCGTAGAGATAATTTACATTTCTCATGATATCAAGCAATTAAAAACATAATAACATTATGTAGCTTTAATTTCACACAAACTTACCTCGGTACCAAAATATATGTAGTTGTTCAGTTTAGTCCACCACCTTATTCTTTCCTCGGTTTCGGTCCGGACTTCGTGTTTCTTGATCTATAATGACAAATTTCGCTTATTTAATGATCACATTGGCTAAAATAACTCATGACTCATTGTAATCAGCCCATTTTGCCTAGGCTTGTAACAAACCAAAACAAAAACAATAAAAATAAATGTCCAAAGTCTTTTACAGTCCTCTTACAAAGACCAAAACCAATAAAATACCCAAACCCGATTAGCCCAAATACAACCTAAGACTAATACCCATTACAAAACACCCCCAGTAACCCTAACCCAAAATTTACACGGCCCAAAGGGGCCCAAAAAATTTCAGTAGCCTAGGGTTTCTGAAACCCTAGGCACCGCAGGAGTTAGCACGCACCCTCGCGCCCCAGCAGCCCCTCGGTCACGCCTCCAATCGCACCGTAGCTTGCACAAATCCCCCTATCGCCGCCGAGATCTCTGTTATCCTGCACAAAAAAGGAAAACGCAGCAGCAAAAGATGTTTTTCCTTTTTATTTTCCAGGCTATAAAAGCTTAATGTAATCTGTAATTGAAAGAGATACAGAGAAATACAATATACAATCAAAAAGCAAATCAGGCAAAGATCTATTTTTTTATTTTTTTTCACGAATCTATCTATCTAGAATTTTTGTTTCTATTTTTTTTTACCACATATATATTAAAATAAACCGTAAAAAAGAGAGGAAAAGTTACATTTTTTTGAATTCCGGCCGCCGTAAGCGGACGGCAGTCGGAGCTACACCGAAGGCTGGCCGAAAATCGCCAGAGAGAGAGCAAACAAAGAACGCTCTCTGTTTTTTTTTTTAAACAGCAAACAAAATGAAATTTTTGGGGCAAAAAGTGGTATTTATATACGTGCTAAACGACGCCGTTTTGGAGCCCATCCCCAAGGCCAAAACGACGTCGTTTCATGGCTACCTGACCCGATCCGACCCGCTCCGCCTAGGATCCGCGTCTTTTTTATTGGAAGGGCTAATTGCGCTTTTAGCCCTTCCGCTTTTTTATTAATTTATAATTAAGTTTCTTTTATTCTTTAATTTAGCCCTATATTTTATTTCGATTTCAATTTAATCCTACGCTAAGCGCAGCGTTTTGGAGAGAAGGGACATTTTCCCTTTTAGCCCTTTCTGGTTACTAGCGTGTTCTAATCGGTCCCTCCTTTTAATTTTATTTTCGATTTCGCCCCAAATTTTTATTTCAAGTTCAATTTCATCTTTTTTATTTTCTTTTGTGATTTTTGTTACTTCATTATTAATTTTTTTTATATTATTATTAACATTACTATTATTTGACTATTATAATTATTACTTTAAATTTTATTATTATCATTTTACTTTTAACCTTATAATTATCATTATATTCATTTGTATTATTATTATTATTTTATTATGACCATTATTTTTATATATATACTATTATTACTATAGCTATATTTATTATTATTACATTTATCATTATTAGTATTGTTATTATTATTATTATTTTAGTATCACCATTATTATTACTATTTCCATTATTGTTGTTTTTATTTTTACTATTATTTGTATATTAACATTTATTTTTATTTTTTTATTAATATATTCTTATTATACTACTACTATTATTTTTATACTATTATTACTATTAATTTTAATATCCTTACATTATTTCATTATTAATACTATTTTTATTTTTGCTATTATTTTTATCATTATTTTCATTATTATTTTTATTTTATAATTGCTAATATTATTTTTATTATTATTTATTTATTAACATATTTCCATTTTATTATTTTTTTATTATTACTATTATTATTATTTTATTATCTTTAAATTATTGTATATATTATTTATCTATTTGTTAATTTGATATTAGCTTTATTTTTGTTATTAATTTCTTTTCTTTTATTTGTTTATTTATTTATTATTATTTTTACTTAATATTTTTTATTATTTTTTCCTTCATTATTATTATTCATATTATCACCCACATTTTTATTCCATTGAGCATATTGGCATTATGATTTATTTTTTATTTTATTACAATCATATTTTATTTTCTTTGATGCATCAAAAATTTGGTTTTGAAATATGCAAATACTCTGCGTTCTAGGGTTCAAAAGAAATCGTACTCTAACTTACTGGGTTTCGATTTTTCTCTTCGAGTCCAAAGAACTTGTTACTTTCTTTTTTTTTAAAAAAGTTAAATAAAAACTTATTTCCGAGAATTCAAAATTGTCGTGTCCTAACTCACTGGATATGACGTTTTGTTATCTCGGGATAAGGATTTCAGAAAACAAGGCAATGTTTCGTGTTTGGAAGTTCGAGAAATTGTGCCCTAGCGTGTTGGGTTTCGATTTTTCGTTCGTCCACATAATTAAATATCCTTTTAATAAATTTTGTAAATTATGAGATGATTTTGGTTACGAGGGTTTAAAACATCACGTCCTAACGTGCTGGACGTGATGTTTGTATGCTTTCGGAATAAAGGAATCTCCAATTCCAACTCAAATTGTCCAAATTTTTAAAGAAATCATGTTTTCAAATCTTTTCGAATTTTCGACATTAGGGCAATGGCTAATCAATCCGGTACCAATTTTGGGCGTTACGAGGGTACTAATCCTTCCTCGTACGTAACCGAATCCCGAACCTATTTTCTTGAATTTCGTAGACCAAAATTAATGTTTTGAAATAAAAATGTTTTATAAGGTGATCTGATCACACCTAAGCAAAAAATGATTGGTGGCGACTCCATTTCTGTTTTTTTTAAAGTCGATCTCCGTTTTTATAAACCTTTTTAAAAATGGTTTCAACACTCATACTTTGGCAAAATTACAATTTTGCCCTTAAACTTTTACTTATTTACACTTTTGCCCCTAATCTCGTAAAATAATTTTTATTCAATTTCCTTGTATTTTAAGCCTAGCCGAACCATTTTCATAGCCACAACAGCCCACAATTTCCACTAATTCACACTTTTATGACAAATTTCATAACTTTTACAAATTAGTCCTATTTATGAATTTTCCATGAAAATCACTTAGAAAAAGATGTTTATCATACATCAAACTTTCATATTCCTCCATTAAACATCAAAATACATGTATGTAATACATGGGTAAATTTTCGAACATGAACCCTAGCTCAAAATATAGCTAGAAATAGCTAAATCGAGCTACGAGGATCTCATAAATACGAAAAACATGAAAAACGGGGCTAGGAGGTACTTACAATCAAGCTTGAAAGTTGACAAAACCCTAGCTATGGTGACCTTGAAATTTTCGGCCAAGGTTGAAGAAGATGAACACAATTTTGGCTTCTTTTTCCCCTTTTATTAACTTATTAACCAAATGACTAAAATGCCCTTAAGGCCTCTTTCTTGAGATTTTTCCTTCCCATGTCTATTTTTGTCCATCATAAGTTATAATGGTCTAATTGGTAAACAAGGACCTCTAATGGATTTTCTATTGCTATCTCATACTTGAATATTCTAGAATCTAATATTTTTCAATCTTTGCAATTTAGTCCTAATGAATAAATTGATCACTAAATAATAAAATGTCTTCATGAAATTTTCATATAATCATGCAAACATGTCTTAGACCTCATAAAAACCATAAAACACATATTTCTACCTTGGATTTGTGGTCTCGCAACCACTATTCTGACTAGGCCTTAAATCGGGCTGTTACAAATCATCTCAAGGATGTATGCCCGAGCATATCGTATTCTTTCTAATTCAGTTGAATCATTCCCCAGCTCCGGAAATGTGTCTCATAACCAGCCCATCTCGATCCGACCTCTAAAAATATTATCCGGAATCGCACCCAAAAGATCGTAGCATATGGCTCCCCAATCAGCACATTGAACGGACCCGGTGACTGCGGCCCCATCCACTAGCAATCCTAATTGTAACTGGACGTCCTCCAAAGTTATAGTACACTCTCCGCATGAAAGATGGAATGTGTGCGTCTCCGGTCTCCACCTCTCTATTAACGTGCTAATGAGTTTCGGGTCCAACTTGCACCGCCAGCCTATAGTGGCCGCGTGCCAAAAACCTGTTTCCCTCAAGTAATTTTCTATCAACGGTGATGGCCGACCAAACATGTTACGAATATAACATTGTAACACCCGATCTACAGACTGTTATAAAAAATTATAAAATACTAATTAATTAAACTTACATAAATGAAAAAAAATATTCAAAAATTAAAATTAATTAAAATTACATAAATGAAAACAATATTAAATAATAATCAAATTTTAAAATAAACCGTTACCATTTTCATTTGTTCGACGAAGATATGTTTATGATCGAGACTAATTAGTTCTCTGACCATTGCTAACACGATCAAATATTTTTGAAATTATAAAAAAATAGTAATTTAAAAAAAATAAAGTAAATAACTAATTATAAAGAGCTTTGAGAAATTTAATGAGAAATTTGAGAGCTTTAGGGAGAAATTGTAGAGATTTTTGGATAATTTTTGAAGAAATTATGTGTGAAATATAAGAAAAGGGGGGTTTATAGTTTTTTTTTTACCGTTGGACCCCCCAACGGTCAAAAAAATTCAAAAAAAAAAAGTTGTTGGTGCCAGCAAAGCGCGCCCCCCTTTGTGCCACGTCATCAAAACGCATCCACGTAGGCGCGATTTGCTGACTGGCACAAAGCGCTCCCCCAAGGGCGCGCTTTGCTGGAAATTTCCCCCTTAAACGCGGCCACGTAGGCGCGTTTTGCCAAAATTGGCCCATTTCCGTAAATATTGTTTAATTTGGCCCATTTTCGTAATTTCTTTTGGAAATGGGCCTTTTTGGGTAAATGGGTCCAGAAATTTTATACAAAATGAGCAGTATGTTCTTTGTTGTGGTGAACTATAATGGTCAAATACGTGATATAGATATCGATGTAATATTTGAGTCTGATTAATATGATGTTCCTAAAAGATATCATATTAGTGAAGATGAAGTGTAAAATCAATTAAAAATCAAAGCTTCGATTAAATTGTAGAGATATAAATTTATTATATATGACAATTCAATATTCTACTATTCATATAATGTATGATGATGATGTACAGATAATGATTGTGGAAGGGTCGAGCTCGACAGTATTGAAGAATAATATGGATCGGCGATATTCTAAAATCGAAAAATCTATATTGTGATGCTGTGTAAAATAATAGGGGTAAGCAAAATTCAATTCGAATAAAAAAAAATCGAATTTTGAGTTAATTGAATTGAGTTATTCGAATTATTCTAGTCAACTCGAATAAGTAATTCGAGTTTCGAGTTCGAATCGAGTTGAATTATACAATTCAAATAACTCGAATAATTCGAATAACATATTGGTATAAATACCTTTTTGGTCTCTGCCAAGTTTGAAAATGAGCAAATTGACCTCTCTCTCAATAAAAATTACAAAATAATTCCAAAAAAATTTAAAATTTCAAAATATTTATAAAAATTCCAAATTTATATTTTTTAAAATTATAAAAATTTCTAAAAAATATATAAAGTTAAAAAATAAAAATTTTCTAGAATAATAATTTTGGGACCTAAATAAGTTAATTAATGATTCAAATTTATCATACTAAAGTAATTTTTTTTATTTTTGCTTTGAAAAAGTTTTCAAATATATATGGTTTCAAATTTATGTGCTATAACATGAAACTAGTTATAGTATAACAAGATTTTAATTTAACATCTTTAATTTTTTAATTTAACTCAAATAATTTCATTCGAATCGACTCAAATTTCATTTTACTCAATTCGATTTGAAAAAAATTCAAATCGAGTTAGAATGATAAAATAAGACTCGCTAACTCGATTAACTCAAATTTTTTTTGTTCGATTCGATCGAATACTCGCTCAATAATGTACCGAGAGAGGCCAAAGGGTGTAGGTGAAATAATTACACAACTCAACTATTTTGCAAAACTTTTTTTAAAACTCTAATGTAGATTAAAAAAAAGAGCCTTAGCCACTTTACAATTTTTAACGAAAAGAGAAAAGGTTCGGGTGTTTAAGTATAATACACGTCACGTTATTCCAGACAAGTTTTGCTTGCAGGGACACAGTTTCTTTCCAGTGAGTCGGTGACCCATCTCAAAATATCACCTGTAACAACTTTACCCAGTCACGCGGCCGCCTCCTATTGGTTTTGTAAAAGCCCAATTTTGGGTCTAGTCGGAACAGTGGTTTCGGGACCACAAATCCGAAGTAGTAAAATTTGTTTTTATTATATTTTTATGGTCTACAATTTTATGAAATGATTTCGTAAAAATTTCGTTCGAAAATTTTGACGTTTGGGCACTCAATTTAGTTAAAAGGACTAAATTGTAAAAAGTGCAAAAGTTGAGTTCTACATGCTAGAGGTCTCTAATTGCTATGAAATTTTAAATTGAAGGTCCTTAGATGTTAATTAGACCATTTGTTAAGTTAGTGGACAAAAATGGACATGGTAAGTGTAACAGCCCGATTTAGGGGCTAGTTGGAATAGTGGTTCCGGAACCACTAATCCGGAGTTGAAGAAAATTATTTTTAATATTACATTATGAGTTATAGCATGATTATATGGGTGCATAAAAATTTTGGTGCTTTAATTTTAGCGATTTCATGCTTAATCGCGAAAAAGGACTAAATCGCATAAAGTGCGAAAGTTCTATTTTACAAGTTAGAGGTGCCAAATAGCCATAGACTATTAATTGGAGGCCTTTAACGTACAAATTGACCCTTATATATAGGGTGGCCGGCCATAGGGGGACAAGGAAGTTAAAATTAGTCAAAGTTGGTGTAGTAGATGGATTAAATTGATGAAATAGAATAAAATAAAGAAATGATGATATCCTTCTATTCACTCATCTTCTTCCACCAAAAATTAGTAGAAAATATAGGTTTGAAAACCCAAAAATTTCAGCAAGCTCTTCATCTTTCTAGTAAGTGATTTTAATGGCTTTTCTTGATGATATTTGTACTTTTGAAACCCATAAAGCTTAAGCTAGCTAAAGAGGGGACTATTTTGCAAAATAGTTAAAAGTTTAGGGTTTTTCCATGTGAGCAGTATGTTTTTTGCTACACTTTTATGGGAGAAAATGAATCATAGTAGCTAGATAGACAACTTTGGTGAAAGATGTTTCCATGAAAACACCTAAAAAGGACCTTTTTGTAAATGTTGTAAAATAGGAGGTAAATGTGTGAAATATTGAGTTTTGATGGTTACCATAAGAGAAATAAATGTTCATCTAGGCTTGTAAGAGGAGGAAATTCGATTAGAATCGATTTACGAACTTATGGGTAAAATGGTCATTTTGTGAAAGTCTAAGGGCAAAATGGTAATTTTACCTAAGTATGATTATTGAAATGTATTAATCAATGTGATAATTAAATGAGCTAATTTTCTAATATAGATCAAGAAGAACGAGGAATTAACCTTGACAGAGGAAAAGGCAAGGTATCGGACTAGATCGGCAAATTGGCCTATTTTGAAATCGAGGTAAGTTTGTGTGTAATAAATTCATCATCGTATTATTAAGCCTTAAAATGTTTGATATTAATGATGATGTATATCGTTTCTATGAATTTGAGTAATGATTCTGAATGATGAAATAATGAAAATATATGATGTTGAAGTCCCGGTTGGACTTAAATATATGAGATAATATTATCATCAAGACTTGATATGGGTAAGGTCCCGTATAAGACCATGTCTGGGCTAGGATATGGCATCGGTATTGAATATCAAAATCGTATAAGACCATATCCGGGATATGGCATTGACACCAAAATGAGATCCCGTATAAGACCATATCCGGGATTGGCATTGACACCGAAATGAGATCGCGTATAAGACCGCATCCGAGATGTGGAAATGGCGTTGTGTTTGTGTGTAAGATGACGATTATGTATCTTTGAGTATCCCAAGTGATTTAATGGGATAAGTAGTTAAGTTTAAAATAGAGACTAAATTAGTACTAAAGTTATATGGTGAAGTGATACAGGTGCATGTGAGTAATTCACGAGAAATGTTACGATATGAGACTTGATATGTAAATGGTAGGAGTAAGCATGAGTAAGTTATGGTAAATGTGCTTGAGACTTTGTATTTATTCAATATAATGGTTGGATGGCATTATGAGTCTTTATATTGCTACTTATTCATGCAAACTTACTAAGCTTCATGCTTACCCCTCTTATTTCCCTTTTCCTTGAAGCATCGCCAAGTTAGCTCGAGAATTCGTGGAACGTCAGAGTTCAGAAATCACACTATCAACTTCTCTTTGGTATAGCAAAGTTAGATTTATTTTGAATATGGCATGTATAGGACTTGGTCATTTTGTTATGTCATATTTGTTAGCCAAAGTGTTGGCTATGAATGTGGTTAAATTCATTTTGTAAGTGGTCAATGGAAATGGGCCAATACTTGACAAGTTTATATATTCAATGATGATGAAATTTATTAAGTATATGCTTGTATGGTTGTCTTGATTTTGAGTCTCTAGAAGTGCTTTATAGTCATGATACATGTTGGATGGAATTGGTATAAGTATGCTTGCTGTGTAGGGTGGCATTTGGCTTGGTAGATAGCCTTTCAAATGTCTACACTGGTAGTCACATGGGCGTGTGTCTAGGCCGTGTGTGACACACGGCCAGCCCCATGGGCGTGTTGATTTGCCGTGTGACCCCTTACATGCTAGGTTTACAAGTCAGTATGCTCAGTAGTAAACACACGGGTAGAGACACAGCCGTGTGTCTCAGCCGTGTGGGAGGCACGGCCATGGATATGGGCGTGTGCCCAGGCCGTGTGAAGTCTGCACCTAAAATTTGGAATTTAATTCGACACACGGTCTAAGGACAAGGGCGTGTGCCTTGGCCGTGTGACCTTAATAAGGTGATGATGTCATAAACAGAATGCCAAGGTTTTTACACACGGGCTAAGACACGGGTGTGTCGTGGCCGTGTGAGCGACACGGGCCAGGGACACGGGTGTGTGTCCGGCCGTGTGAAAACCCCTGTAGGTTCGAATTGAGAAATAAATCCACACGGGTGTGGAACATGGGCATGCGATATTCCACACGGGCGTGTCCCATCCTTCACACGGGCGTGTGGCCCTATTTTAAGCCAAATTTGTCTATGTGTTTCAAAGTTTTTGGTTTAGTCCCGAATAATTGCGGGTGTAAGTTTTGGGTCTCGTAGGCCGGTAATAGGGACATTATGAGTAAGAATGAAGAGTCTTAAGTTGAAACGAAATTTTATGGCCCGGTGTTGTATGTTTAAGCAAGTGGAGTTAGGTAATGCCTCGTATCTGGTTCCGGCTTTGAACACGGGTAAGGGGTGCTACGTTTAGTGGTATCAGAGCTACGATTTAGTCGATTCTCGGACTAACGTAGCATAAGTACGAGTCTAGCTATACATGCCATGTGTATGAGTATTTCCATAATGATAGTGTGACGACTCTTGACGTTTTAAATTGTATTTTTATATAGTAATGGATCCCGATCGAACTGTAGCCGATGATGCTACGAGTAATGCGCTGGATCCCTTACAAGGGACCGCGCCAATAGAGAGTAGACCCGAGACTTTGGGTCAGGGAGAAGAGGCTCGAGAAGCCTTTCTCCATATGATGAGCAATTGGTACACCGAGTATATTCGAGCAAATCCTAATGCTCAACCCCCTCCACCCCACCTATTCCTCAACCCGCTCATGTAGCTCCTCAAGTGGTAGAGGTAGTAAGAAGATAAATGCCTCCGATCGATAAGATCCGGAAACAATGAGCCGAGGAATTTTGGGCTAGCAAGGACGATGATCCGGAGAGGGCATAATTCTGGCTCGAGAATACCATCAGGGTATTCGATGAGTTGTCGTGCACGCCTGAGGAGTGCATAAAGTGTGCAGTATCTCTCTTGAGAGGCTCGGCCTATCATTGGTGGAACACCCTTGTGTCGGTGGTACCAAGGGAGAAAGTTAATTGGGAATTCTTCCAAGAGGAATTCTGGAAGAAGTACATTAGTCAAATGTTTATCGACCAGAAAAGAAAAGAGTTATTGGAGCTAAAGCAAGGTCAAATGACGGTGACCGAATATGAGCGTGAGTTTGTAAGGCTCAGCAAATATGCTCGAGAGTACGTATTGGCAGAAGCCATCATGTGCAAAAGATTTGAGGATGGGTTAAATGAGGATGTCCGTTTGTTTGTTTGTGTCCTCGAACTAAAAGAGTTTGTGGTGCTGGTAGATCGAGCCTGTAAGGCTGAGGAACTAGTCAAAGAGAAAAAGAAAGCTGAAACTGAGTCTCGCGACTCGAAGAAGAGACAGTTAGACAAGTCATTCCAATCCTCGTCTAAGAATTCAAGAGAGTTTACTGTTCGATCAGCTACCCCAGCTAGATTTTCAAGTAGAAGTAAGGGTAGACAGTACCCGGGGTCTAAAGTTCAGGCCACTTCAGTTGTTAGTGTTGGCAACGCTCGACCGAGTAGACTGGAATGCCTGCAGTGTGGCAGATGTCATCTCGATGAGTGTCGAGCAAACGAAAAGGCTTGTTTCAAGTGTGGATCTCTAGACCATTTTATCAGAGATTGCCCCAAGGCGGGTGAGAAAGAGAAGCCTCCGAATGCAAGACCGGGAAGTACTGCTAGGGGAAGACCACAGAGAAACTCGAGAAATGAAATGAGTAGCAAGAATACATCTAGAGAGCATACATCAAGAGTTTAGGGTAGAGCACCGGCTAGAACATATGTCATTCGTGCTCGCAAAGAGGCTTCTTCCCCCGACGTGATTACGGGTACATTTTCTCTTTATGATACTTATGTTATAGCATTGATTGATCCGGGATCTACCCACTCGTATATTTGCATGAAATTAGTCTCTAGCTTGAGTATGCCTATAGAGTCTACTGAATTTGTGATAAGAGTGTCAAATTCCCTAGGCAAATGTGTGTTGGTCGATAGAGTATGCAAAGATTACCCTTTGATGATTAGGGGTCATTTTTTTCCTGCTAATCTCATGCTATTGCCGTTTGATGAATTTGATGTCATCCTTGGGATGTATTGGTTAACTATTCATGATGTGATAGTGAACTGTGGAAGGAAGTTTATTGAGTTAAAATGTGAAAGTGGAGATCTTATTCGTGTTGAATCAGATGAGAAAGACAGATTGCCAGTAGTGATATCTTCCTTGCTGACTCAGAAATATCTAAGAAAGGGATACGAAGCTTACCTTGCCTTTGTGATGAATGCTAGGGAGACTGAGTTAAGAATTGAATCAGTGCCCATAGTATGTGAGTATCCAGATGTTTTTGGAGGAATTGCCGGGCTACCTCGATTAGAGAGATTGAATTTGGGATTGAGCTAGCTCTGCACGCCCCCCATTTCTATTGCTCCATACAGAATGGCTCCTACCGAGCTAAAAGAACTAAAGGTACAGTTGCAAGAGTTAACGGATAAAGGCTTCGCAAGACCGAGTTATTCTCCATAGGGTGCTCCCGTATTATTTGTGAAGAAAAAGGATGGTTCTACGAGATTATGTATAGATTATCGGCAGCTCAATAAGGTAACTATGAAGAACAAGAACCCATTGCCAAGAATTAATGATTTATTTGATCAGTTGAAGGGAGCCACGGTATTTTCCAAGATAGACTTGAGGTCCGAATATTATTAGTTGAGAGTCAAGGACTCGGATGTGATGAAAACTGCATTCCGAACAAGGTATGGCCACTATGAATTTTTGGTCATGCCTTTTGGTTTAACAAATGCCCCTGCAGTTTTCATGGATTTAATGAATCGTATCTTTCGGCCGTATTTGGATAAGTTTGTAGTAGTTTTTATCGATGATATATTGATATACTATCGGGATGAAAATGAACATGTCGAACACTTGAGAACAGTTCTGCAAATTTTGAGAGATAAACAATTGTATGCCAAGTTTAGTAAAAGTGAATTTTGGCTTAAGGAGGTTGGGTTTTTGGGGCACATTGTCTCGGGAGATGGAATCAGAGTCGACCCGAGTAAGATATCAACAATTATAGATTGGAAGCCACCAAGGAATGTAACCGAAGTTAGGAGTTTTTTGGGCCTAGCTGGCTACTATAGACGTTTTGTCAAGGGATTTTCCGTGATAGCTACTCCGATAACGAGGTTGCTTCAAAAAGATGTAAAGTTTGAATGGACCGAAAAGTGCCAACAGAGTTTTGAGGAACTAAAGGCATTGTTAACTGAGGCTCCAGTTCTAGTACAACTCGAACCAGGAAAAGAATTTGTGTTTTACAGCGATGCATCCCTGAATGGATTAGGTTGTGTACTCATGCAAGAGGGTAAGGTGGTTGCATACGCCTCTAGACAATTAAAGCCGCACGAGAAGAATTACCTGACCCACGATTTGGAGTTGGCTGCAATTGTATTTGCACTAAAGATATGGAGACACCATTTGTATGGTGAGAAATGTCGGGTGTTCACTGATCATAAGAGCCTAAAGTACTTGATGACTCAAAAGGAGTTGAACCTAAGGCAGAGAAGATGGTTAGAACTAATAAAGGATTATGAGCTAGTGATCGACTACCATCCGGGTAAGGCGAATGTGGTCGCCGATGCCTTGAGCAGGAAATCCTTGTTTGTGCTGAGAGCCATGAACACACGGATGATTTTGTCAGATGATGGTTCTATTCTAGCCGAGTTGAGGGTTAGACCAATTTTTCTTCAAGAGATTTGTGAAGCCCAGAGAGGCGACAATGATTTACAAGCTAAAAGAGCTCAATGTGAGTCAAAAGTTGAGTCGGACTTTCGAATAAGTTCAGATGGATGTTTGATGTTCCGAGATAGGGTCTGTGTACCCAGAAATGGTGAACTTATCCGGAAGATTCTGCATGAAGCACATAGTGGATGTTTGTCTGTACATCCAGGCAGCACGAAGATGTATAATGACTTAAGGAAGTGGTATTGGTGGCTGAGCATGAAGAAAGACATTTCCGAGTTTGTATCGAGATGTCTAATTTGTCAACAAGTGAAGGTTGAACATCAAGTACCTTTGGGTCTCCTTCAGCCTATTATGGTTCCCGGGTGGAAATGGGACCGTATTACTATGGACTTCATGACGGGTTTACCGTTGACGCCGAAAAAGAAAGATACCGTATGGGTCGTAGTGGATAGACTCACAAAGTTAGCCCATTTCATACCAATACGGGTCAACTACTCGCTTGACAAGTTGGCGGATTTGTATGTGTCAGAAATAGTAAGACTTCACGGAGTACCATTGTTGATTATTTCGGATAGAGATCCGAGATTTACGTCACGGTTTTGGAAAAAGTTGCAAGAGGCCTTAGGCACAAAATTGAGCTTCAGTAAAGCTTTCCATCCGCAAACCGATGGGCAGTTAGAGAGAGTAATATAGATACTTGAATACATGCTTCGATGTTGTATTTTTGAATTCCATGGTACTTGGGAGAAATACTTACCATTGGTGGAATTCACCTATAATAACAGCTTTCAGTCAAGTTTGAAGATGGCGCCTTATGAGGCATTGTATGGACGTAAGTGCCGAACGCCCTTGTATTGGACAGAACTTAGATAAAACCAGATTCACGGGGTCGATTTAGTTAGAGAAACTGAAGAGAAGGTAAATGTGATATGTGAATGTCTGAGATAGACAAAAGTCCTATTCGGATTTAAAAAGGAAAGAGATTGAGTTCCAAGTAGGTGATAAAGTGTTTCTAAAAGTATCACCATGGAGAAAAGTCCTCCGATTTGGTCGAAAAGGCAAATTGAGTCTGCGTTTATCGGGCCTTATGAGACTACCGAGAGGATAGGGCCGGTAGCTTATCGTTTGGCTTTGCCACCAGAGTTGGAAAAGATTCACAATGTCTTCCACGTGTCTATGTTACGTCGCTACTGATCAGACCATTCGCATGTGATTGTACCCTTAGAGGTAGAGATTAGACCGGACATGACTTATGGCGAAGAGCCGGTTAAGATTTTGGCACGAGAAGTCAAATAGTTGAGAAACAAAAGTATAGCCCTTGTGAAAGTTCTATGGCAAAGACATGGGGTAGAAGAGGCTACTTGGGAGCCCTAAGAGACTATGAGAAATCAATATCCCAACCTTTTCACCGGTAAGATTTTCGGGGACGAAAATCCTCAAGGGGGAGAATTATAACAGCCCGATTTAGGGGCTAGTCGGAATAGTGGTTCCAGAACCACTAATCCGAAGTTGAATAAAATTATTTTTAATATTACATTATGAGTTATAGCATGATTATATGGGTGCATGAAAATTTTGGTGTTTTAATTTTAGCGATTTCATGCTTAATCGCGAAAAAGGACTAAATCTCATAAAGTGTGAAAGTTCTATTTTACAAGTTAAAGGTGCCTAATAGCCATAGAATATTATTTGAAGGCCTTTAATGTGCAAATTGACCCTTAGATATAGGGTGGCCGGCAATAGGGGGACAAGGAAGTCCAAATTAGTGAAAATTGGTGTAGTAGGTGGATTAAATTGATGAAATAGAATAAAATAAAGAAAATATTATATCCTTCTATTCACTCATCTTCTTCCACCAAAATTTAGCAGCAAATAGAGGTTTGAAAACCCAAAAATTTCAGCAAGCTCTTCATCTTTCTAGTAAGTGATTTTAATGGCTTTTCTTGATGATATTTGTACTTTTGAAACCCATAAAGCTTAAGCTAGCTAAAGAGGGGACTATTTTGCAAAATGGTTAAAAGTTTAGGGTTTTTCCATGTGAGCAGTATGTTGTTTCCTACACTTTTAGGGGAGAAAATGAATCATAGTAGTTAGATAGACAACTTTGGTGAAAGATGTTTCCATGAAAACACCTAAAAAGGACTTTTTTGTAAAGGTTGTAAAATAGGAGGTAAATGTGTGAAATATTGAGTTTTGATGGTTACCATAAGAGAAATAAATGTTCATCTAGGCTTGTAAGAGGAGGAAATTCGATTAGAATCGAATTACGAGCTTAGGGGTAAAATGGTCATTTTGTGAAAGTCTAAGGGCAAAATGGTAATTTTGCCCAAGTATGATTATTGAAATGTATTAATCAATGTGATAATTAAATGAGCTAATTTTATAATATAGATCAAGAAGAACGAGGAATTAAACTTGACCGAGGAAAGGGAAAGGTATCGGACTAGATTGGCAAATTGGCCTATTTTGAAATCGAGGTAAGTTTGTGTGTAATAAATTCATCATCGTATTATTAAGCCTTAAAATGTTTGATATTAATGATGATGTATATCGTTTCTATGAATTTGAGTAATGATGTTGAATGATGAAATAATGAAAATCTATGATGTTGAAGTCCCGGTTCGACTTAAATAAATGAGAGAATATTATCATTAAGACTTGAGATGGGTAAGGTCCCGTATAAGACCATGTCTGGGATATGGCCTCGACACGGAAAGGAAACCCCGTGTAAGACCATATCTAGGATATGGCATCGGTACTAAATATGAAAATCGTATAAGACCATATCCGGGATATGGCATTGACACCGAAATGAGATCCCGTATAAGGCCGCATCCGGGATGTGGCAATGGCGTCGTGTTTGTGTGTAAGATGATGATTATGTATCTTTGAGTATCCCAAGTGATTCAATGGGATAAGTAGTTAAGTTTAAAATAGAGACGAAATTAGTACTAAAGTTATATGGTGAAGTGATACAGGTGCATGTGAGTAATTCACGAGAAATGTTACGATATGAGACTTGATATGTAAATGGTAGGAGTAAGCATGAGTAAGTTATGGCAAATGTGCTTGAGACTTTGTGTTTATTCAATATAATGGTTGGATGGCATTATGAGTCTTTATATTGCTATTTATTCATGCAAACTTACTAAGCTTCATGCTTACCCCTCTCATTTCCCTTTTCCTTGTAGCATAGCCAAGTTAGCTCGAGAATTCGTGGAACGTCGGAGTTCAGAAATCACACTATCAACTTCTCTTTGGTATAGCAAAGTTAGATTAATTTTGAATATGGCATGTATAGGACTTGGTCATTTTGTTATGTCGTATTTGTTAGCCAAAGTGTTGGCTATGAATGTGGTTAAATTCATTTTGTAAGTGGTCATTGGAAATGGGCCAATACTTGACAAGTTTATATATTCAATGATGATGAAATTTATTAACTGTATACTTGTATTGTTGTCTTGATTTTGAGTCTCTAGAAGTACTTTACATGTTGGATGGAATTGGTATAAGTATGTTTGCTGTGTAGGGTGGCATTTGGCTTGGTAGATAGCCTTTCAAATGTCCACACAGGTAGTCACACGGGCGTGTGTCTAGGCCGTGTGACCCCTTGCATGCTAGGTTTACAAGTCAGTATGCTCAGTAGTAAACACACGGGTAGAGACACGACCGTGTGTCTCAGCCGTGTGGGAGGCACGGCCATGGACATGGGCGTGTGCCCAGGTCGTGTGAAGTCTGCACCTGAAATTTGGAATTTAATTCGACACACGGTCTAAAGACACGGGCGTGTGCCTTGGCCGTGTGACCTTAATGAGGTGATGACGTCATAAACAGAATGCTAAGGTTTTTATACAAGGGCTAAGACACGGGCATGTCGTGGCCGTGTGAGGGACACGGGCGTGTATCCGGCCGTGTGAAAACCCCTGTAGGTTTGAATTGAGAAATAAATCCACACGGGTGTGGAACACGGGCATGTGATATTCCACACGGGCGTGTCGCATCCTTCACACGGGCGTGTGGCCCTGTTTTAAGCCAAATTTGTCTATGTGTTTCAAAGTTTTCGGTTTAGTCCCAAATCATTCCGGGCGTAAGTTTTGGGTCTCGTAGGCCCATAATAGGGACATTATGAGTAGGAATGAAGAATCTTAAGTTGAAACGAAATTTTATGGCCCGATGTTGTATGTTTAAGCAAGTGGAGTTAGGTAATGCCTTGTATCCGGTTCCGGCTTTGAACACGGGTAAGGGGTGTTACAGTGAGATAAACTTTCAAAGTTTTAGGTGAAGGGCATTTTGGTCATTTAGTAATTAAATGAATTAAAAATAAAAAATCAAGCCAAAATTTAGTCCATCTTCTTCATGCTTGTGCCAAAAATTAGAAGGCAAGCCATAGCTAGGGTTTGGCCACTTTCAAGCTCGATTGTAAGTCCGTTCTTGTCCCGTTTTTAATGCTCTTTACATTTTTGAAGTTGTTATCACTCGATCTATCTATTTTTACCATTAATTTGAGAGATGATTGAAGTCTAGGGTTTGACCCATGTTATACATGTGTGTATTTTGATGTTTAATGGTAGATTATGCAACTTTAATGTTAGATAAACAACTTTTGCTAGGTGATTTTTGATGAAAATGTCAAAAGGACCTATTTGTAAAAAAGATTTCAAAATATGTGTAAAAGTGTGATTAAATTAAAAAAAAGTGGGCTGTTATAAGCATGAAAGAGGTTCGGCTAGGCTTGGGTCTTGAAGAAATCGAATAGATTTCATTTTACAAGCCTAGGGGCCAAAATGTAAAAATGTTAAAGTTTAGGGGCAAAAATGTAATTTTTCCATAATGTGATTTCTGGACTGAATTGAGAAATGTGGATAATAAATGAGTTAAATTTGCTATTATAGATCAAGAGAAACGAGGTTCGGACCTAGATTGGGGGAAAAACAAGGTGTTTGACGATTAGGTCCATTTCTACTATTTTTTTGTACCGAGGTAAGTTCGTATGTAAATAATGCATTATTTTATTTATGTTTTAAATGCTTTAATATTGTATGAATTATGATTGACTCCTTGGATGTAATCAATAAAGTTTGACAAGTGAGAAATCCCGGTTGAACCTTAGGAATATGTAGGATACGAATGTCATGACATTAGGGTTATTTGAGATTTCGTGTAAGACCATATCTGGGATATGGCATCGATATGAGACTTTGTGTAAGACCATAGCTGGGATATTGGCATCAATAAGAGATCCCATGTAAGACCATATCTGGGATATGGCATTGGTATGGTATTGTATGTGCGAGATTCTCGAGTATCCTTTAGTATTCCAAGTGGTTCAACGGGAAATTCAACGAGTATGTCAAAGTTGTGGAAGGTTATGATTATTTTGCGAGTTGGTACAGGTACGTACGTAAAACTCATTTTCTAATGAGCTCAATATGTGATGAATCCGTCGGTAGGATTATGAATGAGTAAGTTATGATTAGAAGATCTTGATACTATTTATGCCAAGTTCATCATGTTTATTTGTATGATACATGCGTGATTATAATGCTTATTATTTAGGAACTTACTAAGCTATATAGCTTACTCCCCTTTCTTTTCCCTTGTCTTATAGTGTCACCAAGCCAACTCGGGGATCGGAAACTGTCGGAGATCCATCCACACTATCAACTTAATATTTTGGGTACCATTGATTTTAATATTTTGAGTTATGGCATGTATAGGGACTTGGTCATTTTGTTATGTGTCATAATTGATTTAGCCAAATGTGTTGGCTTATGTTGGTTGATAATTCATTTTGTAAATGGCCATTGAAATTGGCTAATATTGGTTTAAGTGTATATATATTTGCAAATGGTAATGCTTTTCATGGATGTGGGAAATTGCATGATTTGAGTTGAGATATATGTGATGTTTGTGTATGATATATGACAGCATGTGAATGGGGTGTTGATGCCTTAGTTGTGGCTGATTTGGTTGATGGTATATGCTTGGAATGGTTCTATGTTTGTTTGTGTAGGTTTGTGCATGGAAGGGTGACAAAATGGCTTGGTAAATAGCCTTATTTTTGTCCACACGGGTAGACACATGGGCGTGTGTCTAGGCCGTGTGTGACACAAGGCTTGCCCCATGGGTGTGTGTTCCGGCCGTGTGTCCCCTGCACCTTAATTGTTGCAAAACAGAATGTCCAGAATATAGCACACGGGTAGAGACACAGGCGTGTGTCTCGGCCGTGTGTGCTACACGGCCTTGGACACGGGCGTGTGTCTCGGCCGTGTGAAGTCTGTACCTATTTTATGAAAAATTATGGAAATTAAATCGACCACATGGCCTAGCACACGGGCGTGTGGCACGGCCATGTGGCACAAGTCAGAGAGCACCCTATTTTGAACACGGCCTGTAGCACGAGCGTGTCTAAGGGTCACACGGGCGTGTCCCTTGGACCACACGGGCGTGTGAGCCCTGTTTTAGTGAAAAATTTTCTAAGTGTTGTATAATTTTCTAAAGTTCTCGGTTTAGTCCCGAACTACTTCTAATGTATGTTTTGGGCCTCGTAGGCTCGTTTTAGGGATAATATGAATGTATGTGAAAAGTTTTAAATTTGGATGGAAATTTCGTCTTGGTTTTGTATGTTTGCTTGTGTTTAAGTCCAGTAATGCCTCGTACCCTATTCCAGCGTCGAATACGGGTAAGGGGTGTTACAGGTTTGTCTCTTTGCCCAGCAATACCCCACTGTCCCTACCTCTAGCTGTCTCACTACTTCATTCAATTAGTTATTGTAGGTTTAATTTTTTTCAACCCTTGTACTCTTTCAGCTTTTAAATTTTAATCTATCACCTTTTAATTCCACATCTCTCCTGCTTGATTTAAAAATTAAAATTTAATTAATAGCATTTCCTTTCAATTTAAATATATATTATTATTTTTAGATCAAATCTTTGAATATTAAAATGATCTATATTCAAATTTAACCAAGTTTTCATGAATTGGACTTTAGCTTTTAAATAAAAACAAAGAGAAACTAAAATTTTAAAATCAAAAGTAGGAAGGTTAAATTTCAAAATCCCAAAGAGTACAGGGGTTGGGGATAGAATTAAACACTTATTATAATATTAATTAGTGGGGTAAACTACACCTAAGGTCACTTAACTTTGAAAAGTTACAACATGGTCACTGAACTATTCGAAAGTATTTATTTAAGTCATTGGATTGTTAAGTATTTTTTTTAAAGTTCGGTTAGTGAGCTCCAAGTGATGATTCGACGATTGGTACAATGGATTAGTACCTATCGGCGAGTAGAAGAACATACCTCAGATCCAAGTCAATGTAAGAGATCGGAGAAGAAATCTGTTTGGATTTTGATTCGTAAATTCATAACATTCAAAGTTGTTTCATGAAAATAATTAAATTGTTGAAGAGAAGGAGAATGAGATCTTTTGATTGGTGTAGACCGTGTGAATAAAGAAAGCCATACAACAGCGATTTAATAGTCCAATGAATTAAATAAAACTTTTGAATGATTTAGTGACTATTTTGTAACTTTTTAAAGTTAAATGACTGAAATATAAATTTATTAATAGTTCAATGACCTTAGGTGTAGTTTACCTTAATCAGGTAATGTAACATGGTCCACGTATGTGGGCCCCCAATCCAGACTGTGTCGAGTCTTGATCGCCACATTACAATGTGTCTTTGTTTGATAGTTTGATGCCGGTGGGCCCCGCAATAGCTTCTCATCCAACGGCTATTGCTGATCCAAGCACGTTCCTAACTTTTTCTTCTTTTCTTTTTATAATCATCATTTTTTCTGATTTCCTCTCCCTCATTTATTTATATATTTATTGAGAGTCTCTTGTCTCCTTGTCATTAGTTTCTGTTACTACTTCACTCTCCCTCTGTCTTCAAGAAATGGATCGTAGAAGTGCATTTGCAGCTGCTTTGATTTGTTTTGTGGTGACCGCTGTCGGTGGTCAATCTCCGGCAGCCTCACCCACTAAAGCTCCGCCGGCCGCGACTACTCCTGCTACTGCTCCCGCTACTGCCCCTGTTAGCAAACCTAAATCACCGGCTCCAACTGCTGCCCCTACCACTTCCCCACCAACTTCTTCACCACCGGCTGCGGCTCCGGAGAAGTCTGCGGCGGTTCCAGCCCCATCTAAATCTGCTCCGTCTTCTTCTCCTCCGGCTGCTGCTCCGGTGAGTTCTCCACCGGCTCCAGTACCTGTGACCTCTCCTCCAGCCAGATCGCCTCCCGTTGCTGCACCGACGACTCCACCAGAGAGCTCGGCCTCTCCTCCAGCTCCTGTTGCGGCACCAACTACTGCTGAGGCTCCGGCCCCAGCTCCAAGCAAGAGCAAGAGCAAAAGCAAGAAATCCAAGAAACACCATGCCCCGGCTCCTTCACCTGATATGCTTGGACCTCCCGCTCCACCAACTGGAGCTCCTGGACCTAGCCTCGATGCTTCCTCTCCCGGTCCATCTGTCGCTGCCGATGAGGTACATTCTCTTCTCTTTACTAACGTTTCAGTAGCTTACATCATATAACAATGCGCTTTCAGATCTGAACTTTTACACTGCATAAATGTAGAGAGATCTTGTTTTTCGTTTAATCGCGTCTAAAGGATGCACCGTTGAGCTAGTTCATTTAATTTTCTGAAAAACGACCAACCAACAGATCTTTTTTTCATCTTAAAACTATATTTATTTGTAAAATTTAAAGAGTTATTGTAAACAAATGCAGAGTGGAGCAGAGGCAATGAAGAACATGAAGAAGATAATTGGAGGGTTGGCGTTGGGATGGGCAGCCATTGCTTTGAGCTTCTAGATTAGTTTTGATCACATTCCACATTCTGCGTTGTAATTCTTTGGTTGGTGTACTGAGAGGCGGAAACTCTAGTTTTTTTTTTTTTTCCTCTGTAATTTCCACTATTCTTGTTTTTTCCCCTTCATTTACCCATTTTCTGTCTTTTATTTCTCGATTATATAATAAAATCACAATTTATTTTACTAATACCAATGCTAATGAATCTCAAGATCGTTTGTGCAGGTTAAACATTGTAAAAGTAACAAAACTGAAACGATCATATATAGCTCATGACCATTACAGGGTAAAAAGGAGTTGTTTGGTTAGACAATGTTCCAATGAAAGTACAGAAAAGCTTAAAATGGCAGCAAATGCATATCTTATAAATCAATCTGAATATTTAGTTTAATCTGAAAGAACAGTTTTGAGTAAAAAGTAATTAGGCATGAGGGCATAAACCAGGACAGACGTTATTCATTGGTTCCTATCGTCTTCTCCCCCGGCTGCAAACACCAGACAGACTCTCATGTATGAAACTTCTTACATTCACAATTGCCACGTATCAGAAGAAGCACTTCACAAGGGGACTCTACAAATTTAAAAAAATTATAAAATATAGAAAATTATAAAAATTATTAATAAATTATTAATTTTCTATAATTTTTTGCACTTTTTGTCATTTTCTATTTTTAATAATTTTCTATATTTTAAGCATTTTTCATTATTTTTACATTTTTTTTATTTTTCATAATTTATATATATATTTAAAATTTATTAATGTTTTTAAAATTTTTAAATTTTTTCTATAATTTATATAACAAATTATAACAAATTATAACAAATGATCCACTTCCCATTTTGATTTCTCACAACCCCTTCTGCTGCTGCAGAGTCGTCCTGTAACATCCCATTTTCGATGAGATCAAAACAGTGGTTTCGTGACCACAAATTCGAGCCCAAAAATAAAAATTTATTTTATTTTATTTTATGGTTAGTAATATGATAGGAAGGTCACGTGAAAATTTTGATACGAGAATTTTATCGATTGTGAGGTTAATTAGGTAAAGGACTAAATTGCATAAAATGCAAAAGTTGGATTCTAGTAGCTATAAGGATTAAATAGCTATGGAATTCAAAACTAGAGGTCCTTATATGGTAATTAAACCATTAAGAAAGTATGTAGATTTTTCTTAATGACTCATCCATGGAAAAATTAGAAATGACTAGGGACTAAATTGGAAATCAACAAAATTAAAAGATGATAGAAAAATAAAAAGAAATTATCATCTTTTCTATTCATCTTCTTCCCCAAATTTTTTTATGGAAACCCTAGGAGAGAGGAAGAGAACTTTTCAAGCTTAGAAAGGTATGAAATCAGAATCGGGATAGCCTAATCTTTCTATTTATGGGATTTATTTGAAAAGATAACAAAGTGTAGAAACTTTGCCATGGATGTAAATGCTGGAAATTTGAAATTTATGATAGAAAACGAAAGATAGTTGATAGTAAACAACTTTTACAAAGCAATTTTTCATGGAAACTTGATTTAGGGACTAAAATGAAAAAGTGGTAAAACCCATGGAAAATTCTGAAATTTGTGAAATGTGTGTGCTGCAAAAATTGTTATTAAATCTTGGTTAGGCTTGAAAAGAGGACTAGATTGCATGAATTTCATTTTCCGAGCCTAGGGACGAAATTAGAATTTTTGAAAAGAGTAGGGGCAAAATAGTAATTTTGCCTAGGATGTAGTAGAATGCAAATGTATGTAAAATGTGATGAGTTAATAATTAAATTTGCTTATATAGACCCGGAAAGACCAACTACGGAACTAGATCGAGGGAAACAAAAAGTTTCGAATTAGTTGGAATTCAAACCCGAACAACTGTCAAGGTAAGTTCGTGTAACTTAATTTGGTACGTTAATATGTTTGAATTGAATTGTGTGATTGTGATAATATGTATGTGATGATATACATAATGAAATAATTACAAGTTGGAAACATTGATAAGATATCATATCCCGATTGAATATTGAAATTCGATGGATTATGGTGATTTCTTTAAACCGATATAATATGGAAAAAGTTACAAATAGGATTTAGCCCAGACGGGTAATCCTGAATTTAAGCCTCTCGAGCATATGTTATAGATTGGGTTTAGCCCGGACGAGTAGCCCTAATTAAGCTCTTTAGAGCACAGGTCACTAATAGGATTTAGCCTGGACTGGCAATCCTAAATGACTCTTGTGAATGTCGGTTGAAAATCAGGATTTAGCCTAGACTGGCAATCCTGTTGTAAAATATGTGGCTCGAGAGTGTGCTCTTTGGACTTATGCCCAATGGGTAATAATGAATACAAATTGACGGATCATTCATATGTATACCTTATGTACATCACCTGAATGTCCATCGAAATTTCATTAGTTCAACGGAAAAGACTCTCGAAATATGGTGTAACACCCCAAACTCGGCCTAGAAGTTAGTTCCGAATTTGGCGTGTCACATTGAAGTGTTTTTCGAAAACCATGTTTTCATTGAAAACCCTTCTTTAAAGAAAGCTTAAGTAAAATCCCAGTTACGTCAGTTTATTTTTAAAACATGGTACATTGGAAAATTATGAATTTTATTCCCGAAATATCTTTTTAGTTGCGGAAGCTAATTTTGAGAGTAATCAATTTACGAAAAAGATTAAGTCAGGAAACCATTTCGAAAATGTTGCGAAAACGTAGTGTTGTTTTAAAAACAGTTAACATTTGTAAAACCGTGATTTACTTCTAACAGATATAAATGAAAATAAAACCAAACCTAAAATTTAAAGTCTGAAAACTTTAAGAGGCCTTATTACAAACCAAACCAAAAATAAAGTACTTATGAATAACTTAATAGAAAAACAGAAGCAGTTGTGTGGCCATCTCCGAGTCCCTCGCAGCTCCGATCCGTCTAAGGCTGGGGATTACCTGCACAGTTAAAAACAAGGTGAGTTTGCGAAAACTCAGTGTGTAATCCCCTTACTAGAGTAACAGATCGATATCTGAAATGCGAAAAGCGAAAGCTTGATGCAGGCCAAAGCCCTTTAACAAGATATGAGATAGTCGATTCGAAACATATGTGGGCCAAAGCCCACTACAATATTATTTGGGTCACAGCCCATAACATAATCAATTGGGCCTAGCCCAAACCAATAACAGAACAAGTGGGCCTAAGCCCAGTACAGTGATATATCTCATAAACAGATATGCAATAGTATGAGGATGCATCCCACCCCAATCTAGCCAACACACCACCCGTACCAACCCTACACTTACGTGGGGATAAAATCGACCCACCCAGCCAACACACCAATGTTAGCACCGGTTGCGGCACTAACCGAAATCGCAGTAAAGCTGCTAGAATATATATGCGGCTCTAAGCCTTCAGTAGCGGCATTATAATTGGCACAAAGCCATTAGTAACTGTATTATGTTTGGCACATAGCCATCAGCGACGATAATATAATCGGCACACATCTTTGGGTAAATATGATCGACACAGAGTCATCGATATATATGTTAGGCACATAGCCACGGGTAAATACGATTGGCACAAAGCCATAAGCAAGATGGCACGAGCCATATTTAGGTTGGCACGAGCCATAATCGAGTTATGCGGCTTTAAAGCGTCACCGTCGGTCCACGATGCGTCTCATGCGACCCGTGCGACCTTAACAGATCAATACTGGATCCACAGTCGTCATGCGACCCGTGCGACCCTATCAGAACTTCCTTTGCATCAATGTCCCAACCCCATGCAATATGTCGTGTATGCCATGCTCAATCATTACACGTGTATGAAAAATGGCCATGCTCAGTAACAATCATTTCAACATATATTAACAGCATATCAGTCACACGCCCACAGTCAAGTTAGTTAAAACACAGTCATATCAGTCAAATTCATAGTCTAAGTCAGTCATTTACCTACAAGGGAAAAATAGTCATTTTACCCTATAAGGGTATTTCGATAATCCTACCATTCATGGGTATTTCGGTAATTCTACCCTACAGGGTATTTCGGTAATTTTGCAAACTGGGGGTATTTCGATAATTTTGCAAACTGGGTTTCAGTAATTTCACAATTCAGGGGTATTTCGATAATTTCACAATCCGAGGGTATTTTGGTAATTTCACAAATCATGGGTATTTCGGTAATTTCACAAATTAGGGGTATTTTGGTAATTTTGTAATATGAGGGTATTTCGGTAATTTCACAAATCGGGGGTATTTTAGTAATTTTGCAATTCGAGGGTATTTCGGTAATTTCACAAATCAGGGGTATTTTAGTAATTTTGTAATCCGAGGGTATTTCGGTAATTTCACAAATCAGGGGTATTTCGGCAATTTCACAAATCAGGGGTATTTTGATAATTTCACAAATTAGGGGTATTTCGGTAATTTTACAATCCGAGGGTATTTCGATAATTTCACAAATTGGGGGTATTTCGGTAATTTCACAAATCAGGGGTATTTTAGTAATTTTGTAATCCGAGGGTATTTCGGTAATTTCACAAATCAAGGTTTTAGCGACCCAACAGAAGGTCCACCGCCGCCTCGAGCGACTTAAGTAACCTAAAAAGTCACAACGGTGTAAATGGGCCTAAGGCCCATTACTCGGCCCAAGTGTTAGCCCAGAAATAGCCACAGTTATGCAAACGTCACAGTCCAAACAACACTTACCACATCACATACATTTTATCCGTGTGGCCCCACAAGCCCACTGGGC
The DNA here is from genome assembly GCA_025698515.1 of Gossypium sturtianum. NCBI lineage: Eukaryota > Viridiplantae > Streptophyta > Magnoliopsida > Malvales > Malvaceae > Gossypium > Gossypium sturtianum. The sequence continues at coordinate 105,833,549 of CM046954.1, forward strand.
CCACATAGCCCACTTCGGCCCAACGAGGCCCAGAACTACCTAAGTCATGTGCGCGACATGACAAGTCTATCTACGTCCCACTTAACAGTGAAGTTTACCCACGTGGCCCCACGGGCCCATTGGGCCCATACGGCCCATTCCGGCCCAAGCCCATGAGATCGCTCATGGCGGCCTTCCTCGTCATACGCCTACGTTTCGTGAGCTCGGTTGATCACATGAGCGTTCGCACGCTCATGTGGCCCAAAAGTCCAATCCCTCGGCTTTTCGGCTTTTGTTGATCTACAGACCAATCAGTGTGGAATACACACTTTCGGCTTTTCAGCCGATCATCAACAGAGCACAAAGTAACACACCTGTTTATGAAATCAAGTGAGCCACTCACGAGCCCAAAACCTACATTTCGATAAGGCACACAGTTAGCCTTCCGATCGATAAGATTCACAACATCAAATCCCCAAACCGTCAAACACTACCAACCTTGGTTGATAGTGACCTGGCTTATTATTCTAAAATCGCTGACTAGAATTAACGGATGCTTCTTGCCAAAAAGCTGCATAACGACAGATCTTGTCAGATAGGATGGATTATAGATGTGGTTAAAAACCACAAACATTAACTTACAAAATCAGTGGAATATTCGGCTTACCCAAGAGTAAGGTAACGTTTTACCTTAATTGAATAATGGGAGGAAAGGGGTTTGACGATTTGAATACCTCCCGCACTTCTTCACCCCTCGAAAACCGAATACACCACTGGTAGTATAAGAGAGCCGTCGACCAAAACCAAACAACCCGATAAGTGCAAATAGTTAACAAATAGGGGTGGAGAATAGGTTGGAGAGTATTCGGTTAGGATACTAGATAGATAGATGAAGTGACCCAAAAGAGAAAAAGGGAAGCAACCAGTAACTGTTAGAGCGATAGGAAGGAAATGAGGAGAAAGATTAGAAAGTGTTCGGTTAACAACGCGAGAAGGGACGCTTGAAGAAAATCGAAGGAATAGAGATGAGAAGAGATTTGGCTAATGGCAGAGAAATGGTTAGAAAGGGAAGCAAAACCCAAAAGAATGCAGAAGGAGAAAAATACCTGAGTGGTCAAGGTAAAATTCAGCTACCCAATAAACAAAAGAGAGAAAATATACAGAAGGGGAAAAAACCACCGAGAAGAGAGCAAAACCGGAACAAAAATGACCAAAACTGTCAAAAAAAATGAGAGGAAATTACACCTTAGCCGAATTTCCTAGGCTTCCAATCACCAATTCGGCACAAACTCCCTTCCAAATCAAACTCCTTAATTCTCCCCTAAAATCTCTCCACATTTTCCTCCTCCAAATCCCCAACAACCATCATCCATATCCCAAGATACTCTCCCCCTTTTACCAAGTCCACAATCACTCCAAAGAGTTTGAATCCACCACAAACTTTTTCCATCCATGCTGCAAAATAAAACCTCCCTTGCTCCTCAAGAGACTTGAATCTCAGACCACAAGCTTCACTCCATACGCCACTTGCCACTAAGCCACAAGCTCCTCTTGTGTCACAATTTAATCTTAATTACCTTAAAGGCTTAATACCAGGAGTCAGGGTTCCCCTAATGCTAAAAAATAAAAATTTCCCAAATGACATGACTTGAACCCAGGACTTCTTAGAAGCCCCCTAACCTTCCAAAATCACTCACCTAACAGATCCAACATGCATTTGTGCCGTTCTCTTGTTCTCAAAAATTTTACACACTCCCATGCCCAAGGCCCAATAAGCCCAATTCTACTAGGCCCAAAAATTCAGGCCGTTACATATGGAAAGGTGGAATTAATGGAAGTTTGTATATATTGAGCTCATTTATGTTTACTTGATTGTAAATGATGTTATGTGACTAACTTGTTTGATTAACTGTATATGTTTAGGCAAACTACCTATAATGGATTAAATGCATATTTATGTATGCTAGTTTGAATAAATATAACTGGTAAGTTTATTTTCCGTTATACGAACTTACTAAGCATGAAAATGCTTACCCCGTTTAATTTTCCCTTGTTTTATAGTGCTCGTAAGCTCGCAAAGGTTTGAGGATCGGTCAGAGCATAATCACACTATCCACTATCTCCTTTTTGGTATACTTAGAAATCTCATTTTGGTATAATGGCATGTATAAACTTATTTGGCCAAATGTTGACTTGTAAGTGATGTTTTGTAATCTAGCCATTGGAATGGCTAGTAATGATTTAATTTGGCATGTTATAAGTTATCTCATTTTCAATGCTTATGTGTTAAGTGTGGATGAATGGAGTATGTTTATCTTGTATATGCATTAAAAGTATGCTTATAAACACAAATTACATGTGGTATTATGCCATGATAGATGTTAATTTAGGCTTGGTTTTAATGCTTGATTTGGATGGTATATTCATGTAAGTATTGGTGTAGGTTGTTGGCAAAATTGGGTGAGAAAATGAAGCTAAGAAATGGCTTCCTTTTGTCCACACGGGTAGACACACGGGCGTGTTTCTAGGCCGTGTGTGACACACGACTGAGTACATGGGCTTGTAGTCAGGCCGTGTGTCCCCTGCACCTTAAATTCGAGAAAACAAAATGCTCAGAATTGATCACACGGGCAAAGACACGGGCGTGTGTCTCAGCCGTGTGGGAGACACGGCCTAGAACACGGGCGTGTGCCTTGGTCATGTGAAACCTGCACCTAATTCAAATTAAATTAATTATCCACACGGCCTAGCACACGGGCGTATGGCATGGTCGTGTGGCGCAAGTCAAAGAACACCCTAAATCGGACATGGCCTGTAACACGGGCGTGTCCTGGCGTCACACGGGCGTGCCCCTTGGACCACACCAGCGTGCAAGCCTTGTACCTTAAAAATTTTTTGTAATTTTGCGAAAAATTCTTAGAGGTTCCGATTAAGTCCCGATTCGATTCTAATACTCGTTTTGGGCCTCGAGGGCCCATTCAAGGGACAATAAGAAAATTTTTGGAGTATGAATAGTATGTTTAATACAAATTGCATAAGAATGTTCTGTAAACCCCGGTAATACTCCGTGACCCTGTTTTAGTAACGGATACGGGTTAGGGGTGTTACACGTCCTCAAACCTAACGGAACCATCTGTGTTTAAAGAAACCCAACCTTCAGGCAAATTGGAGCAGGATTTCATAATTCTCCCCGTATTCAATTGACTTTGATTGATCTTCAAAAGATGCTTGGCCCAACTATACGAGGCTCTGATAATATCAAAACTGCTCCATGGTACACCCTGAAAAATAATAAGGTTACGATTCTTCCAAATATGCCAGATGATAATCCCGAAAAGACATTCCCAACTAACCTCCTCGAAGCAAATATCATACTGATTAAGCAAATTGGAAGCAATCCATTCTTGGGTGTTACTAGAATAGAACCTGATAAGCAGATTAGTGGGGATTAGAAGATTCGAAATATCTCTCGCTACCGAAAAATCTCTTAAAACATGTAACACATCTTCAGAGGTATGGCTACAAACTCCACAAACCAAACTCTGCCCCAAACCCCAACGAACTCTTTCTTCATTAGTGAGACGTATTTGCTTAAGAATCAACAAAATAAAAAATCGTACTTTTTGTGGACCTTTGAAATTCCAAGGGATCTTCCAAGTATCTTCCTTCGATTTCCAAGAACCCGCCTTAATTCTTCCATAAGCGTTTTTAATAGAAAAAGAACCTGTCGTTGAGCCTCCCCAAATTATCTTATCTACGCTTGCCTCTGGATGAGGTGGGGGTATTCCAATAATATTTTGTATAAATGTCATAGGAACCCAAAGGAGAAATAATTCAAGGTTCCAATTACCATCCACTGAAACCATAAAACTAAGAAAATAATCCAAATCAAGACTAGAGTGATCGGGAATCAAATTAATGTGAGGCTCTACATTAGGAATCTATGGATCTCGCCAACACCTAATCTTTTGCCCATCCCCTACTGACCAAAACAAATTCTCCCGTATGAGAGGCCAAACCTTAGTAAGGGATCTCCATAATAAGGAACTTCTACTACGGGATAAATTTTCTGGTATTTCATCAGTTACCCCATACTTTGCTCGTAAAACCTGTACCTAGAGAGCTCTAGAATCAGTCAAAATTTTAAAACCCAACTTCATCATGAAGGAAGTGTTGTGATCTTGCAGCTTTCAAAAGCCAAGACCACCATGCTCTCGAGGCTGACAGACATCCTCCCATCTGACCAAACCCAATTTCTTACCATTCTTTGAAGATCCCCAAACAAATTGACACACCATACGTTCAATTTCCTCACAAAGTCCCTTAAGAATCAGCATAAACTGCATAAAGTAACTATGAATTGCCATAAGAACCGATTGAGCTAGGGCAACCCTACCAGCAAGAGACAAATATCTTGCATCCCACCCCTGTAGCTTACTTTAAACCTTCTCCACCACAAAGCGCAAAGAACTATTGGTAACTTTATCATGAAAAAAGGGGAATTCCCAGATAGCACCCAAGATTGGGCACTCTTCGAAAGCCAAGAATACGACACAAGTTACTTCCTAACACCTTACTCACGCCTTTAGAAAAGCAAACACTTGATTTGTTCGCATTAATCTTGTGTCCTGAATAATCACAGAAGCTATCCAACACTTTCTTCAAGATTATAGCTTGACTCTCTTCAGCTTGACCAAACAGAATCAGATCATCTCCAAAAAATAGGCGAGACAAGGGAGGGCCTGAATGAGATAAACGGATAGGTCTCCAGCAACCAAAATTAATATTAGCCTGTATACTATGGCCAAGCCATTCCATGCACAGAACAAATAAGTAGGGGGAAAGTGGGCACCCATGACAGACCCCCTAGACGGTTTGAATTTTTGAGTTGGATTGCCATTCCACAAAATCTGCAAAGTAGAGTTAGTGATAGTAGACATAATCACATTACAAAGGTAATTCAGAATACCTGTAGCTTTGAGGGATGCATCAATAAACTCCCAACGCACTTGATTGTATGCTTTCTCCAGGTCAATCTTTATGGCCATCCAATTCTGAGTCTTTTTCTTAATTTTCATGGAATGAAATACTTCCTGAGCAATAATAATATTTGTAACGGCTCGTTTTCAGTGAAATCAGAACAGTGGTTTCAGGACCACAAATTCGAAGTCAAAAAAATTATTTTAGCATTATTTTAATATCTACAACATGATAAGATGATAGTATAAAAATTTCGTTAAAAAGTTTTACCGTTTATATATTCAATTAGTGAAAAAGGACTAAATCGCATAAAGTGCGAAAGTCATGTTCTATTAGTTAAAGGTGTTAAATAGATATAGAACTTTAAAGTGGAGGTTTTTATATGGTAATTAGACCATTAAAAGTGATAGTGGATGAGCATGGCTTGGTAATTTTGTTATTTTTAAAGTTAGGTAAGGTTAAAGTGGTAAATAGGTAATAAATGAGTAAATTAAATAAAACAAAATACCAATTCCTTGCTTCATCTTCTCCACTGAAAAAAAACAAAGAAAATAAAGGGTTTTTGGAGCTTCAATATTCGACCACTTCTTCTCTTGCATGTAGGTGCATTTTTGTTCCGTTTTTTAATGATTTTTATGTTTCTGGGATCGTTGTAGCTTAACCTAGCTAACCCAAGGACTCATTTGCAATATGGTTGAAAGTCTAGGGTTTTCCATGAGAGCATGTTAGTTGTCTGTGAAGTTTAATGGAAGAAAATGAGTCCTTGTTGTGAGTTAAACACTTTTTGTTAAGTGATTTTTGTTGAAATTGTCAATTAGGGGTTAAATTGTGAAATATGAAAATTATGTGTCTAATGTGTGAAATTATGAAATGTTTGGGCTGCTAAAAGCATGTATAGGATTTGGCTAGGCTTAGATGTGGATGAAATTGCTTGAATTTCATTTTATGAGCCTAGGGACTAAATTGTAAAGAAGTTAAATGTTTAGGGGCAAAATGGTAATTTTTCCATAACATGAAATTTGGATTGAATTGATTAGAATAATGATTAAATGAATTAAATTTGATTATATAGATCAAGAAAAGCAACATTCGGAACTAAATCAGGGAAAAGATAAAGTCATGGACTAAACGATCGTATTCTCCTGATGGGCTCGAAACTAACTAATATTTCAACAAAGGCAAGCGCACCTATCGAACAATAGTATAGCTATGATGAGTCCGGAATATCGTATCCACAAGGACTAAAATTACTAGTAATAACTATCTTTTTATTATTTAGCCTAATATTTAAGGGGATTTGTTTTAATCTAAAATTTAACTAACTAATTTACTATGAACGCGACAGAGAGTGAAGAAAGTAATCAAATAAACCAATGATAAAGACAATACCCAAGGAAGAATCCACCTAGACTTCACTTATTATTCTAACTCTTAATTAAACGATTTATTCACTTGTCTTGATCCGTAAAAATCCCTAAATTATGTTAATATCTCTTTCGAGACTAAGAACAACTGACTCTAGGTTGATTAATTGAAATCTCTTTCTAATTAAAACCCCTATTGTCGCATTAACTCGATCTATGGATTCCCTTATTAGATTTGACTCTAATCTGACAGATTTATGTCGTCCTATTTCTAGGGTTGCAATCAACTCTGCTTAATTATGCTAGATCTACTCTTAATCAGGGACTTTTGCTCCACTGATTAAGCACATCAAACTTGGATTAATATCCTGAAAATATTAAAGCAAGAATTAAGAACACATAATTAAGAATAAGAACAAGTATTTATCATGTAATTCAGATAATTAAATGATAAGATTCATCATAGGTTTCATCCTCCCTAGGTATTTAGGGAGTTTAGTTCATACTCATAGAGGAAAACATCTCAAAATAAGAATAACAACAAGACATGAAAAACCCAATAAAACTTCGAAGGAAATTCGACTGGAGATTTTCAATCTTGGAGTGGATATGCTTCCGAGATGATTTCGATGGCTTCCTTCGAGTAATTTCTACGTTCTACTCTGCGTCCTCTTTAGGATTTCTTATGGTGTGTATTTATAGACTTTAGAATGCCTTGAAACCCTAAAAATTGGCTTTTTTTGCGTGAAAACGAAGCAGGGTGTGACAAGGACACGGGCGTGTGATCAGCCCGTGTGAGAAGGCCCAAGCCGTGTGCAAGTTCGCATGGCTCTCGATCGGCACGGGCTAGCACACGGGCGTGTGTCCAGCCCGTGTGGTTCACACGGGCATGTGCTCAGCCCGTGTGGTACGGGCTTGGTCGTGTGGATCCTTAAGATGGCCCGTTTTATCTGATTTTGGCCCGTTTTCTGCTCCTTTCGCTTCCCTATGCTCTCCTAAGTATAGAAACACGAATTTAAAGGATTAGGAGCATCGAATTCACAAAATTGTATAATAAAACATCCAAAAATACGCTAAGCATGAGATTAAAATGGGTTACTTTTATGGTTTATCATCTCCTTTTGAGGTTGAGGCAAGTTTATGTAAATAAATTGCATATTTATACGTTTTGGTTGAAATATATGTATGTGATTAGTTTAATTATTATGTATAATTATCGAGTGCATAACCGGCGATGCACGAAGAATACTGAGCCCCGTTTGAACCTTAGGAATTCGTAGGATACAAATGACATGTCATTAGGGTTACCGTTTTGGTTGAGGTCCTGCATGTGTTGCAGGCTCACCTCAGCTCGTATGAGCTTACTGATATTTAGCTCAGAAAAGCTTACCGTTTATCACTCGTACTAGCCTACATGTACAGGAATTGACAGATTACATTTAGTACACTTCGTGTGTACTACCTGCGTATCTAACGAGATTCTAAGTGGTTCAACGGGCATAGTGTTATTATGAGATTATACAAGTTTGATACGAACTAGTACAGGTATTTACATGGATATGGTTTATATATATGATATAGAGATATACGGTAGAGATGTTACATGTATATGGAATTTTAATAATTGTTGAATTCATACATAATTCTCGATTTTTATGTGTATACATGGCTAACTTGGTGAATGGTTATGTGATAGGCTTTGGCCAAATTGAATTGAGTTATGCTTTGAGTTACTTACCTAAATTTTTGGTTATATGGTAAGTTTAATTCTATGTTTTACGAACTTACTAAGCTCAATTGCTTACTCCATTTATTTTTCGTATTTTATAGTATCTCAGAAGCTCGTTCGGATTGGAAGTCATCAAGAATCGCATCACACTATCAAACACCCATTTTGGTACTTTGAAATTTGGATATTTTGGTTAAATGACATGTATAGGTGTTTTGGCTAATATGGCCTATATGTCTTGTTATGTTTTGGCCATTTGAATTGGCTTATATGGTGAACATATATTTTGATATGTAAATATGTATAAATAATCTTATGGTATGTGGTGTGTATAGTTGCTATGTGAATGCATTGGTTGTGAATTGGTATTTTGAGTATCAAATGGTTGAAATTGAGATATGGTATGCATGTTAAGTGTAATAGCCCGATTTAGGGCCTAGTCAGAATAGTGGTTGCGAGACCACAAATTTGAGGTAGAAACATGAGTTTTATGGCTTTTATAAGGTTTATGACATGTTTGCATGATTATGTGAAAATTTTATGAAGAAATTTTATAAATTAGTGGTCAATTTATTCATGAGGACTAAATTGCAAAGATTGAAAAATATAAGATTCTAGAAGATTCAAGTATGAAATAGCATTAGAAAAATTATTAGAAGTTCTTATTTTGCAATTAGACCATTATATGTCAAGATGGACAAAAATGGGCATGGGAAGGAAAAATCTCAAGAAAGGGGCCTTAAGGGCAAAATGGTCATTTGGTTAATAAAAGAATTAAAAGGGAAAAAGAAGTCAAAAAATTGTATTCATCTTCTTCCCCTAAGTGCCGAAAATTTCAAGCTCTCCATAGCTAGGGTTTTCTCAACTTTCAAGCTTTATTGTAAGTACCTCCTAGCCCCGTTTTTAATGTTCTTCGTATTTTTGATATCCTCGTAGCTCGATTTAGCTATTTCTAGCTATATTTTGAGCTAGGGTTCATGTTCAAAAAGAATTTACCCATGCATGACATGCATGTATTTTGATGATTAATGGAAGAATATGAAAGTTTGATGTATGATAAACATTTTTTTCTAAGAGATTTTCATGGAAAACTCGTAAAAGGTTCTAATTGTAAAAGTTATGAAAGTTGTCATAAAAATGTGAATTAGTGGAAATTTCTGAATGTTGTAGTTATGAAAATGGTTCAGCTAGGCTTAAAATACAAGGAAATTGAGTAAAAATCATTTTACGAGCCTAGGGGCAAAAGTGTAAATATGAGAAAGTATAGGGCAAAAATTGTAATTTTTCCAAAGTATGATTTATGGTTTGATTTAGTCAATGTGGTTATTAGAAAGAATGAAATTGTCATTATAGATCAAGAAACACGAAGTTCGAACCAAAACCGAGGCAAGAACAAGGTTGTGGACTAAATCGAACAACTATACATATTTTGGTACCGAGGTAAGTTTGTGTGTAATAAATTAGCCTTATGTCATAATGTATTGAAATGCTTGAGATTGTATGAAATGTACATTATTTTTATAAAAAAATTGATCAATGATGTTCGATGAGAAAATGATGAAGATTTATGAGACAAAAGTCTCGGTTGAACTTAGGAATAGATTGGATACCATCGTCAAGACTTGAGATTAAAAAGGTCCCGTATAAGACCATGTCTGGGACATGGCCTCGGCACCGAGTTGAGATCCCGTGTAGGACCATATCCGGGATATGGCATCGGCATCTAAGAGGAAAAATCGTGTAAGACCATGTCTGGGACATGGATCAATATACAATCTCGTATAAGACCATATCTGGGATATGGCATCGGCATTGACATGTGATCCCATGTAAGACCATATCTGGGATATGGCATTGGCATCTTATTATGTGTAAGACGAATTCCGGGTATCCTTCGATATTCCAAGTGGTTCAACGGGTAAAGAGCTAAGTTCATACTAAAGATGATAAAGAGTTAAGTTCAAGTTAAAGATGACAACGAGCTAAGTTTGTATTCATGATTGCAAAAGTGCTAAGGTTATGTGATGAGTGATACAGGTATACATGAGCAACTCACGAGAAATAAGTTCGATATATGATGTGTGATTGGTAAGAGTAAGCATGAATAAGCCATGTCAATGTACTTGAGAACTTGAGTTATTACTTGAAGTAAAGTATGATTGTATCATGAGATTTCACGTTGCTATTTATTTCATGCAAACTTACTAAGTTTTATGCTTACCCCTCTCATTTCCCTTTTCCTTGTAGTATCGCCAAGCTAGCTAGGGGATCGTAGGATGTCGGAGTTCAGATCACACTATCAACTACTTTTTGGTATAGCAAAGTTAGATTAATTTTGGGTATGGCATGTATAGAAACTTGGTCATTTTGTGTTATGTCATAACTGCTAGCCAATATGTGGCTATTAATGTCATTCAATTCATTTTGTAAATGGCCATTGGAATTGGCCAATACTTACTAAGTTATATATATATTCAATGATGATGAAATTCATGAAATACAAGTTGTGAAACCAATTGAGTCATGTGTGAATTATATACATGATGAATGTAGTGAGGAATTAAGTTGTGGATGCCTTGATTTTGAATATTGGAAGTGCTTTATTATCATGTTGCTTGTTGCATTCAAATGGTATAAATGTGACTGCTTTTCAGGGTGGAAAATGGCTTGGTAGATAACCTTGCATTTGTCCACACGGGTAAACACACGGGCGTGTGTCTAGGCCGTGTGTGACACACGGTCAGCCCCATGGGTGTGTTGATAGGCCGTGTGTCCCCTGCACCTAAATTGCGAAAAATTCGGTTAAATCATGACGGGCGGCAAAGACAGGCGTGTGGTTTGGCCGTGTGGTCCTAATTAGTTACTGACGTCATAAATAGAATACCCCCTATTTTGGACACGGCCTGAAGCACGGGCGTGTGATATGCCCACACGGGCATGTCATTTCTCTCACACGGGCGTGTGGCCCTGCTTTGAGTCAAAATTTTCCCAAGTGTTCGTAAGTTTCTGGTTCAGTCCCGGTTCACTTCATGTTTATGTCTTGGGTCTCGTAGGCCCATAATATGGACGTTAGGAGGTTGAATGAAGAAGTTAAGTTGAAAAGGGAGTTCATTGCCCGATTTTGTATGATTAAGTAAGTTAAGTCCGGTAATGCCTCGCACCTGGTTCTGGTGTTGAATACGGGTAAAGGGTGTTACATTAAGTTTTAGGCACAATGTCCCATATATGAGTTTGACCATTTAGGAATATCCTGGGAAGTATAATTGGTATGTTTTAAAGTGGTCAATAGATGTGCTTGGATATCATGTTGTATGCGTGGGTATTACTTGTTTTAAACTTGATATTGGTTGGTTTTGATTGCATATTTACATCATGGTTGCATGTACATTGTTGAACTTAGGTTGGTATCAATTTGGGTGAGAAATATGGCTTTGAAAATGGCCTATTTTTGTCAACACGGGCAGAGACACGGGTGTGTGTCTCAGCCGTGTGGACTAGAAACACGAAAATATACACACTTTTTCATGCCCTTTTTAACTCAAATTCATGCAGTTTCGGTAAAATTCTTGTCGAAAAATATTTAATTATTATAAAATAATTAAATTGTACTTAAATTATTAACATGTTGGATTTTACTTAATTTTATAATAAATTTTGATTAATTTTGATCATTTTCAATAGATTCGCACAAAGGGTGAAAAACGGCTCGGCGGACACTGCTAGAAGCACAAAATCGAGAAGCAATTTTGAAGCACCAAGGCGAATTATTTTTTCAACCTAAGACGGTCCAAATTATTTAGGTTAAATAAATTATTATTAATTAATTATGAAAAGTGGCCTAGTTGAGCTGAACCGAGAAAACCGATCCAATCGAGCACTGGGCAGCCCAAAACGGTCCCACATCCTGACCCAATCAGCTTGTTTGGCTGATTATTTAACTTGCAAAATGGCCCTTGAAGACTCCTTCAAATTGCATTCAAACCCCTCCACTATTTGTGCCTTTCTAGATTTTCCCCTACCTTAAAATAGCAAGTTTGAATTCTTCAAACTTGCCACATGTGTGGCCGGCCATGGGGGACTCTATGGTTGTTGTTTTTTTGCTGATTTTAGCAGCCATATCAACCTATAAATACCCCCTTTGCTGCTCACTTAAAACACATCTCAACCCTTCTCATCTCTTCACTTCTCTCTCATTTTTGTCTCTTCATTCCTTTCAATTTTTCTTCACTTTCTTCCCCTATTCCCTTACCGATTTCACCACTTCTCTCTCATTTTTGTCTCTTCATTCCCTTCAATTTTTCTTCACTTTCTTCCCCTATTCCCTTACCAATTTCACCTCTTGAAAAAGAGTCAACCAACCACCATTTGGAGTAGCATTCAAGTTGTAACAACCCATTTTTAGTCAAATCAGAACAGTGGTTTTGGGACCACAAATATGATGTAACGCCCCAAAATCTAAGTATTTATTTTTGTATGTTTGTAACACAAATATCTGCCTGACTCAGGGGTTAAGAGATTTAGGTGTGTTTGGAAGTGTCTGAGAAGTCTTGGGTTCAAGCCTGGGCATGTGCAAAAAGTTTTGTTTTTAAGGAATAAACCCTTGCCTATAGTTATTAGGCTTTTAAATTATTGCGGTGTAAAGCAATACATAAAGAGTCTGCTGGTCTAGGGGGTAAGTGGTGTGTTACCTATGCCAGAGGACTGATGTTCGAATCTTGGTGGTGGCAGTGGAGTATTTATTTTGCTGCTGTGCCGTGGGGGGTGTTGTGGGTTGACTGAAACACTGAAGTGGTTGAGAAGAATTCAAATTGGGTAGTTGAGGGGAGGTGTGGTCGGGTGGAGAGATTTGAGGAGGGATTTTTGGAGAATATCAAGGGAAGTGAGATGAGAGGGAGTGTTGTGCCGAAATTGGACTTTGATCACTCAAGATTTCGGCCAGAGTGGTATACTCCTCATTTCCGATGTTGTCTTTGTATTTTTTTCTCTCTTTTTGCTTGAAGCCCGAATGTGGTAGGGGTTGTATTCGTGTATTCTTTTATTTCACCTCTTTCGTCTTTGACAACCATTTCTTTGGCCGAACACTTCCTCTTTCGATTGTCTCTTCTTCGTTTCTTTTCCCAATTGACTCTGTTGTTGGTCGAATATACCTTCTTCCCCTCATTCGATCCTTTTGTTAACAGATTCTCTTTCTCCTTATCTTGCTTTTGTGACCGAATATTCCAATATTTCTCTTCTTTTTTCTCCCTTAAACTGTTTTCTCTTATCATCTCTCTTTAGTTGGTACCCAGGCGGAATACTTCATCCTTTTATCACTATTTTGTCTTCGGTTTAGCGATTATTCTCTGACAAATCGGTAAGAGCACTCGACTCCTTGTTTTCTCTTAAATTGTATCAAGTCTCCCCTTTCTCACTGTTTAAAGCCGAATACGCTTTTCTCTTATTGCCTATTCTTGGCTTCCTTCCCTTATGTGTGGTGTTTCTTTCGGTTTTTAGAACTTCTCGAGGAGTGAATGAGTTTGCAAGTAGTATTGAGGCATTCGAAACCTTTCTCTCATCACTCGATCGAAGGTAACTATATTCTTAATCAGCGTGTTCAAACTGAGTATTTTGTCTTGCATTCGTGGGTGTAGGCCGAACGCTCTTTCCCCTACTTTTGGGTTCGGTGGTTCTATAAATTGTCACATGTGGATTTAAGCCATGTGTATAAAAAATTTTGTTTAATAAAATCCGCTTGTAACGCAGATATTTGTCAAGGAGTTTGTAATCAACCTTTTTCAGTGGTCTAAGAGGACTAAGCCATATTTGTTCAATCAAGGCAAGTTTGGTGCTCGTGAGTTATTTGCACGTTTTCGCAAACAGGTGTGTAAACACTGCCCAAATCGTAAATCGGCAGAAGCCGGAAAATATGAAAATTGACGCTACACGAGCGTGCACTCGCTCGTGTGGTAATCTGAACGCATAAAATGTGGGTGTTTGACTATTGAGGCCCCCATGAGCGATTTCATGGTCTTAGGCCATTTTGGGCCTTGTTGGGCCGAAATGGGCCGTGTGGGCCCAACGGGCTTGTGGGGCCCACACGGGTAAACCACACGAACGTGTAGGGAATATTGGGCCAAGCTATGTAATTTACAAAGCCGAGACCAATTTTGGGCTATGTGGGCCACACAGGTGTGTGGGCCCATATGGGCCCGTATTATGGGCCTTGGGCCCATTTTCACTGTTTGACTGTTAAGGTTGCACGGGTCACCCGATACAACTGTGGACCTACTGATGGGTCGATAAGTATACCTAGACCCCAAACTGATGAACTGACTGTTATGCCGTTATGATATAAAATGACTGTTATGCCCTATGATATTAAATGACTGTATGCCTTATGTTATGTATGACTATATATTAGCATGCCACGATATATATATTGCATACATGTGTGATATGTTGCATGGGGATGGGATTATTATGATTGGAGGAAGTGTATCGTCTTCGCGGCTCTCGCTTTGCAAATATCTGTTTAGTCTCAGTACCGGTGCTAATTTTTGGAGTGTAGGGATGGGTGGGTTGATTTTATCCCTACATAGAGTGTAGGACTGGACGGAGTGGAGTGTAGAGGCTGGTTGGGTAGGATTTCTGATTTCATGCCCGAACTGTTGCTGTCACTGAGATGGGCCAAAGCTCACACCGATATCGATCATCGTAATGGGCTAAGGCCCCAACTGAACTGAACTGTTATTGATTTGGGCTTAGGCCCGGTCGCATTTCCTTACGACATGATTGGCTAATTGCTTATATGGGGTTACACACTAAGTTTTCGTAAACTCACCCCTCTGTTTATTTGTACAGGTAATCCCCAGTCTTAGGTGGATTGGTGCTGTGAGGGATTCAGAGGTGGCCACACAATCGCACCTGCTTCTATATTTGACTTTTTATTTACAAGAAATTTAATTTGGGTACTTGTTTTCGTAATAAGGCCTCTTTAAATTTTTAACTTTTAATTTGGGATTTTACTTAGCTTGATTCATATATGAGAGTAGTAGGACGCGGATTCTCAAAAGATAAATGCTTTTCAAAACACCACGTTTTCGTAACATACTATAAAAGCTTCCACATCAAACATTGTTTTAAAGTATAGTAACAAACTAATATGATCAACATTCTGCTAAAAAAACTTGAGTTTTAAATGAACGGGATACCCTGAAATTTTCGTTAAACATAGAACGGGTTTTCCAATGAAACTATGTTTTCAAAAAACACTTCAATGTGATATCGCCAGATTCGGCCATAACGTCTAGGCCGGGTTTGGGGTGTTACATTTAGTGGTTTCAGAGCTAGGTTGCAAAACTCGACTGTGGTTTTTGGGTTTCTTCTAAAACTTGGAATTTTCAAAAAGAACTGTTCCAAACAATTTGGAAGTATTTTGAAATATTTTTATTGAATGTGTGGTACACTGAGTCTCCGGCGCCGATGTGGTAAGTCTTCTGAAACTTCTGTTTGTTTAAAGTGAAATATTGAGACTACTATAGGTAGTAGACTGTACTGAAATATTCTGGTTAGGGAAAACTAAAACTATAGTAAGACTGTGTTCTGTGAAAACAAACTCTTAAATACTGATATTGCTTTCCATAAGATATCTATTAATCAACACTGGAACTGTAAACTGATGCATACAATTTTTAAAAACAGATAATACGCAAATATATACTGAGCACCAGAGGTACTCGTGGAAGGGGTACAAGAGGCCGTGGTGGAGGCCGTAGAGGTGCTTGGGCTGGGTCTTCGTCATCAGGCCATATGCCTAACGCTGAAGCTAAAGAGGCACCGACTTCACCTGTGACTGAGACTGGGTCTCACAATCGAGCGGCTGGGGACGACGCATTGTCCCAAGCTATGTTACAAATTCTGGAGAGGGTCACTGGGCCCAATACTGGTACTGTGGGTCGTGGGTCGGTCACAGAACGACTCCGGTCTAATGGGGCTGAGATTTTTAGGGGTATTACTGGAGTTGCCCCTAACGTGGCTGAATATTGGATTGAGGCCATAGAGAGGATCATGGATGACCTCGACTGCACCCCCGAACAGAAACTAAAAGGTGCAGTGTCATTGTTACGAGATGAAGCCTATCAGTGGTGGGTTACAGTTAAAGAGGGTACTCAGACGGACCGATTGACATGGGAATTCTTTAAGACTGCTTACAGGGGAAGTATGTGGGAGCTAGTTATGTGGATGCTCGGAGGAGGGAGTTTTTAAATCTGACTCGGGGGGATAAATCAGTGGCTGAATATGAAGTTGAATTTTTATGATTAAACCGCTATGCGCCTGGGATGTTGGCAACTGAATATGAGCAGTGTGTTCGTTTCGAGGATGGCCTCAGGGATAGTCTAAGAGTTTTGATAGCTCCACAGAGGGAGCGAGATTTTTCCACACTGGTAGATAAGGCGAAAAGATCACCGAGGAGGTGAAGCGTACTTAGCGTCAGAACAGAGAAAAGAGTAGGAATAAGAGGGATTCGGAGCCCTCAAGTTCCGTTCAGAGGCCGAAGAAAAAGGCCAGTGTGGAAGGGCCGGTCAGAGTTGGGGCCCCTATTGCTGCTACTGGACCGTAGCCATGTGTTGACTGTGGTAGACGCTATCAGGGCGAGTGCTAGAAAAGGATTGGGGCATGTTTGAGGTGCGGATCATTAGAGCACCGTATCAGAGATTGTCCACGGAGGCCCAAGCAGATGCAAGTCGGGGTACTTTTCAGCCACCGAGAGGCAGTGGTCAAGCCAGAGGTGGAAATAGTATGGGCCGTGGTCGTGAAGCACCGCGCAGGTACCGTCATATCTTGAGGCGAGGCGACCACTACGGTTTATGCTGCACGTTGTCGAGAGGACAGAGACGCCCCAGATGTTATTACTGGTACGTTCTTTATCTATAATGTACCTTATACTGCACTGATTGATGTTGGGTCTACGCATTCTTATATAGCATGCTCAGTGTCTGAGACATTGGGTATAATGGTTGAAACCACTGCGAGTGAGGTTACTGTGTTGAGTCCTTTAGGGAAATCAGTTAAGGTAAACAAATTGTTCAGAGATGTCCCTTTGGAGGTTCAAGGAACCATATTTTTGGCGGATTTAATGGAACTTCCTTTTGGAGAATTTGACTTAATACTGGGCATGGATTGGCTAATTAAGCATCAAGTGAATTTGGATTGTGCTACTAAACGGGTGGTACTGAAAACTGTGGAGGGTGATGAGGTGGTGGTAATAGGAGAGCGTCAGAATTATTTTTCAAACGTGATTTTTGCCCTGAAGGCCGAGAAGTTGATTCGTAAGGGTTGTGAGGCGTATATAGCCTACATCGGTGTTTTTGATTCTGAGGTTTCATCTAATAAAGATATCAGAGCAGTCAAATATTTTCTGGATGTTTTTTCCGATGGACTACCTGGACTACCTCCAAACCGTGAAGTTGAATTTGGGATTGAGCTCCTACCGGGTACAGCTTTGGTGTCCATCACTCCTTATAGAATCGCACCGAAAGAGCTAGTGGAGCTTAAGGCTCAGATTCAAGAGTTACTGGATCGAGGGTTCGTCTGCCCTAGTGTGTCTCCATGGGGAGCACCGGTGTTATTTGTGAAAAAGAAGGATGGATCCATGCGTATGTGCATCGACTACCAGCAACTGAATAAATTGACTATTAATAATAAGTACCCCTGTCGAGGATTGATGATCTATTCGACCAGTTTCGAGGAGCTTCGGTCTTCTCTAAGATTGATATCTGATCGGGGTACCATCAACTAAGAGTCAAAGAGGCTGATGTTCACAAGACAGCGTTTAGGACTCGTTATAGTCATTATGAGTTCCTTGTGATGCCATTTGGACTGACGAATGCACCAGCAGCTTTTATGGATCTGATGAACCGAGTGTTCCAGCCTTATTTGGATCGGTTCGTAATGGTTTTTATAGATGACATCTTGGTATATTTGAGAATTGAGGATGAACATGACGCACGTCTCCGAGTTGTTCTGCAGATTCTGAGGGAGAAACAATTATACGCTAAGTTCAGCAAGTGTGAATTCTAGCTACAATAGGTAACATTTCTGGGCCATATGGTATATGCTGAAGGGATTAGAGTTGATCCTCGAAAAATTGAAGCTGTTTTGGATTGGAAGCAGCCTAAGACGATATCTGAAATTCGAAGTTTTCTGGGTCTGGCAAGGTATTATAGACGTTTTGTTGAGGGGTTTTCATTGATTGCTGCACCTCTGACTAAATTATTGTGTAAAAAGGTGTCGTTTGACTGGACTGATAAGCAACAAGAGAGTTTTGAGAAACTTAAAAAATTCTGACGGAGGCTCCTGTCTTAATATAGCTAGAGTTTGGGAAAGAATTCACTGTCTACAGCGATGCATCACATGTCGGTTTGGGATGTGTGTTGATGAAAGAGGGTAAGGTAGTGGCATATGCGTCTCGCCAGCTTAAGTCTCATGAGGCAAATTATCCGACGCATGACTTGGAGTTGGCCGCGGTGGTATTCATACTGAAAATCTACAGGCACTACCTGTACGGTGAAAAGTGTATCATTTGCATAGATCACAAGAGCCTCAAATAGCTCATCACTCAGAAGGAGCTAAATCTTAGGCAGCGTAGATGGATTGAGCTGCTTAAGGATTATGACTGTTCGATTGAATACCATCCTGGTAAGGCCAATGTGGTGGCTGACACACTGAGCCGTAGGGCTATGGCAGATCTGAGGGCGATGTTTGCTCGTCTCAGCTTATTTGATGATGGTAGTTTATTGGCCGAACTTCAAGTTAAACCGTCATGGATTGAACAGATTAAGGGTAAACAGTTGGAGGATGGGTCTTTGGGTCCACGATTCTGACAGATTGAGAGTGGGGAAACTTTAGATTTTGGACTGAATAGCGAAGGGGTACTGTGTTTCCGTGGGAGAGTCTGTGTACCAAGGGATACTGACTTGAGGTAGTCTATACTGCGAGAGGCGCATAGTAGTCCTTACGCTATGCATCCCGGTGAAAATAAAATGTACCGAGACCTTCGTGAGTTATATTGGTGGCCAGGTCTTAAGCATGAAGTTACCGACTTTGTGAGTAAGTGTCTGACTTGCCAGCAGATTAAGGCTGAACATTAGTTACCTTCAGGGTTGCTTCAGCCAGTTAAAATTCCACTTTGGAAGTGGGAGAGAGTAACTATAGACTTCGTTAGTGGGCTGCCCCTAACGCCTTCTAAGAAGGATGCGGTATGGGTCATCGTGGATCAGTTGACCAAGTCAGCCCATTTCATACCGGTTCAGATGGTTACTCTTTCGTGTTGGCTAAACTGTATGTGGCTGAGATAGTGAGAATGCATGGGGTACCAGTTTCCATAATATCAGATAGAGATTCTCGCTTCACGTCTCGGTTCTAGAAGAAGTTACATGAGGCTTTGGGTATAAGATTGGACTTCAGTACTGCGTTTCATCCTCAGACAGATAGTCAATCAGAGAGGGTGATTCAAATACTGGAGGATATGTTAAGGAGTTGTGTAATGGATTTCCGAGGCTGTTGGGAAGACTATTTTCCATTGGCAGAGTTTGCATATAACAATAGCTACAAGTCTAGCATACAGATGGCACCTTACGAGGCATTATATAGACGTAGGTGTCGTACTCCTTCGTGTTGGACTGAGTTGAGCGAGCGGCGTGTTCTGGGCCCTGAATTGGTTTCTGATATCGAGGACAAAGTTATAATAATTTGGGATCGATTGAAGGCGGCATCTGACAGACAGAAGTCGTATGCGGATTTGAAGCGCAAGGAGATTGAGTATTCTGTGGGGGACTTCGTTTTTCTTAAGGTCTCACCATGGAAGAAGGTACTGAGATTTAGACGGAAGGGGAAGTTGAGCCCTAGGTTTATTGGGCCTTATCGCATAGTGAAATGTGTGGGACCGGTTTCCTATCAACTTGAGTTACCTCTAGAGTTGAATCGGATTCATGATGTGTTCCACGTCTCTATGCTGAGGCGTTATCGCTCTGATCCCACACATGTGATTTCGACTGAGGAGATTGAGGTTAGACCGGACCTAACTTTTGAGGAGGAACCGGTTCAGATTTTAGATCATGATGTGAAAGTTTTGAGGAAGAAGTCTATCCCATTGGTTAAGGTAATTTGGTGCAATCACAGCTCAGAGGAGGCCACGTGGGAACCCGAAGAGGCGATGCATAAACAATACACTCATCTGTTTTGATCAGGTAAATTTCGAGGCTGAAATTTTCTTTTAGGGGAGTAGAGTTATAACGCCCCAAAATCTAAGTATTTATTTTTGTATGTTTGTAACACAAATATCTGCCTGACTCAGGGGTTAAGTGATTTGGGTGTGTTTGGGAGTGTCTGAGAAGTCTTGGGTTCAAGCCTGGGCATGTGCAAAAATTTTTGTTTTTAAGGAATAAACCCTTGCCTATAGTTAGTAGGCTTTTAAATTATTGTGGGTAAAGCAAGAAATAAAGAGTTTGCTGGTCTAAGGGCTAAGTGGCGTGTTACCTATGCCAGAGGACTAATGTTCGAATCTTGGTGGGGGCAGTGGAGTATTTATTTTGCTGCTGTGCCGTGGGGGGTATTGTGGGTTGACTGAAACACTGATGTGGTTGAGAAGAATTCAAATTGGGTAGTTGAGGGGAGGTGTGGTGATCGTATTTCAGAGTCTTAAAAATTTATATAATGAATGATCTAGCCTAGAAACTAACTGTGACAATGATTAAGGCAAGCGCACCTATTGAACAGTAGTATAGTTTAGTGGGAAGACCGGAATGTCGAACCCAAAGGAACCAAAAGTACTAATACTAACTTTCTTTCTATTATTTAGCCTAAGAATTGAGGTGAATTATTGTTTAATCTAAAATTAACTAACTACTAAGCTAAAGACGCTAAGACAAAGAGAATGAATTGGGGAAATACTTGTGGGAAAGACCAATTGATTAAGACAATACCCGAGGAAGAATCCACCTAGACTTCACTTGTTATTTAACTCTGAACTAGATGATTTATTCACTTGACTTGATCCGTAGGATTCCCTAATTTATATTAATACCTCTCTCGAGGCTACTAACGTCTAATCCTAGGTTGATTAATTGAAATCTCTTTCTAATTAAAACCCCTAGGATTGCATTAACTCGATCTATGGACTCCCATATTAGGTTTGACCCTAATCCGACAGATTTTCGTCATCCTATCTCTAGGGTTGTGATCAACTCCGCTTAATTATGCTAGATCTACTCTTAGGCAGGGTCTATTCCTCCTCTGCCTAAGCACATCAATACTTGAATCAATATCCTAAAATATCAAAACAAGAATTAAGAACACATAATTAAGAACAAATCAAGTATTTATCATATAGTTCAGAAAACAATAACAAGATCCGTCTTAGGTTTCATCCCCTCGTGTATCTCGAGGGTTTAGTTCATAATAATAAAAGAATACATCTCATAAGAAAAGATAAAACAAAACATAAGAAAACCCTAAAACCCCCTGAAGGAATTGAAGGAGAGATCCGCCGTCTTGAGTATTATTTCGGCTTCTTGGGATGAATCAACTGGCTTTCTTCGAGTAAATCCCACAATTCTGACCTCTCCGGCTTGGCTCCTTCGCCTAGCTGGACGCCCCCTGACCAAAATCACCTTTTAGGTTATACTTAGGGTGTTTATATAGGCTTTGGAATGTGTTTCTTCACCTCTAAGTATCCTAATCTGAGTGAAATTCCTCTTTGTCACGGCAGGGACACGCCCGTGTGGCACACCCGTGTAAATCGAGTTGTAGGCCGTGGTTGGGTCTGCTAAGGAGGCACGGCCATGTGGTTAAACCCCAGGCCGTGTTGATTTCCTACTTTGGCCCATTTTGTCCGTTTTTGGCCCGTTTCTCGTTCTTTTCATCCTCCTATACTTTCCTAAGTATAAAACATGAAAATAAAGGATTAGAAGCACCAAATTTCACAATTCAGGGAATAAATCATCCAAAAGTATGCTAACTGTGGGATTAAAATATGAACATATTACGGTTTATCAAATACCCTCACACTTAAGCTTTTGCTTATCCTCAAGTAAAATTCTCAACTCACAATTAACTAACTTTCCTCAGTTCATAACCTTTATCAGTAATGTTTCATCATAATCCATAGGTAATTCATTCATTGATAATTTAACTAGAAAGTTCCTAAAGATTCAAACAATCAAAGTCATAGTTTTTATAGTACGAAAAATAGGTGTTTCCCCTTACCTAAATAATTACCTTTAATTCAAAATCGACAAAAGTTGACATCTTCACTAAAGATTCACTCAAATCACTCAAAGTGTTTAAGGTTCAAAAATAAGCACTCAGAAGTCGAACATGAAAAGTTAATCCCATAGGCTTGCATGAAAATTAAATCTCTAACACTGTAAAATGATATGATACACAAATCAAAAGGTCTTTTATGGGTTGTAACGGGGCTTGGGTTAAAGGTGTGGATAAAGGCTTGAATTAGAGGGTTAGTATCGAGACTGAATTGACAAATTACCTAACTAAAAAGTTGTACTAATACTAAATAATTACATCACGGAAACTTAATACTAATAACATGAGCTTCTTCTAAAGATAATGAAATTAACAGTTTGA
Source organism: Gossypium sturtianum (assembly GCA_025698515.1). Taxonomy (NCBI): domain Eukaryota; kingdom Viridiplantae; phylum Streptophyta; class Magnoliopsida; order Malvales; family Malvaceae; genus Gossypium; species Gossypium sturtianum. The sequence continues at coordinate 105,856,223 of CM046954.1, forward strand.
GCTCAAATAACATAGAACTAATAATGAATATACTTCGTTTTTTTAAGAACAAATCATACAATAATAAAGAAATTAACAACTGAAATGGAAAGCATAGTTTGGCTAAGTAATCTGTTCAAATCAGACCTCGACTTAATGTGGGTCAAATTAATTAAAAGGATTTCAACAATAATGGTTTTTGGTTAATGTTGAGGGTGAGTCAATAAAAGGGTTGTTAGGATCAAAGGGGTTCACTAGGGTTAATTGTGAGGGTAGGCTTTTAGTGGAGTAAGTGGGTTAAAACCTAAGTGCCTTCATCATCTTAGTATATCAAATCAAAGGTGTGGTCTCGACATGTATAATCGAAGCAAGTTCTAGAATAACAAATCAATGTTGACACACTCATAATCAATAAAGTGAGCAAGAAAAAGAATATGCTCTAAAAGGCTCAAAATCTCACAAAAATTATGGGTTTTTGATATCAACCTTGTAAATTTCGAACTTTAAGATAATAACTAGATTCGGGTAGACAACCTAAATTTTTTTTTAACTTTGAAAATAAACTCATCATGCTTGATTCTCTAGTCTCCGAAAGTTTAAATCATCACTGCACAATTAACTATGACTTAATCCAAAGCATATCAATGAAAATCATAAATCAAAGGAAGTTTCATTTTAATCGTAATATGAGAAAATTTACTTAAAAACAAGACATAATTCAGGGATTTGAGAATAATGTAAAAAGTTAGGCACTTTTAATGTAACACCCCAAACCCGGCCCAAACATTACGACCGAATTTGGTTTGCTACAGAGAAAAGTTTTTGAAAAATCATTTTAAAACTTAGTTGAATTGTCTTTCAATTTAAATTTTCTTTGTTAAAAACCAAACTTAAAATATTAGCTGAGTCGAGTTGTTTACAAATTTCGAATGTACCCGATGGTACTTTAAAAACATTTTGCGTTTAATTTGAGAAAACATGTGCATCCGTTTTAACATCATCAAATAGTTTAATAAACCATTCAAAACATGCAGCAATAATAGAATAATCCTAGGAGGCCTTATTACAATTAAGCAACATAAACCCAACAGAAAAATAGATAAAATCCAAAATTCATTTATTAAAAATCTCCACTGCATGGCCACCTCGAGTCCATCCGGCTCCTCATCCGCGATCTACGAGTCACCTGAAAAATTAAAGGAGAAGGTGAGTTACCAAGACTCAATGTGTAACCCTTCCCCGATTGAATGTAATAACATACACAAATTATAACCAATTAACATGCATAAGTTTAAATGCACCCAACCTAACCATCCATACGCCTTTTCTACCCTTGTGGTACCAAACCACCGGTGGTGCCAAACCACCGGTGACGTATAGTCACAAATGTGATACCAAATCACTTTGGAGATACCAAATCTCTGGTGTCAGAAGACACAATTGTGTTACCAAAACACTTTGGTGACCGAAGTCACAAATAGATGATGGGGCCAACCCATCGTGTGATACCAAATCACCGCGACAATCCCATATCTCAAAGTGGGGCCAACCCACGGTGGTATTAACCACGAGGACAAGTCGCTATGAGGTGCCAAACCTCTGGAGGTACCAAACCTCTGGTGACCGTAGTCACGATGTGTTACCAAAACACTGGTGTCCGCCGACACGAATATCACTGCCCCTCTCTCTCATCAACCCTTAACAATCATTTATATGCATGTACCACAAATCATGTTGATAGATTTATTTAACAACATCCAATCGATTTATCATAAGCCATATATCAAATATTACACATACCAAATGTGTCATGCTTCCCAAAAGCATCAAATAATAATCACATAGTAATAAGAACTTACCCAAATCCTTGTTAATACCATGAAGGTATTTCATCCATGTCTACACAAAACGATTAGGCATAAAATAACACTTAGCATATTAAAAAGTTATAAGATGTGTATGTATACACACCTGGCACCAAAAAGAGTTCTAAATCCCAAATAGACAAATCGGCCACACAAGTATTCTTGCCCCTATATTCGGCCAAAAATGAATATTAGAACCATGGCCTATTCGGCCAAACCAAAATAATTGAGAAAGGTTCCTTGTGAACCTAAAATCTTACCCAAAGCCTTCAACACTTAACCAACACACTCCTAAAAGAATCGGCCTCACTTCCCTACAATCATCATCAATAAGGTTTATTAGCCTTCGCTTAAAAAACGAAACTTAAAATAATAATCCTTCGAAATAAACCTTACCACCTTACCAAAACCAATTTCTAGAGAAGTCCCGATGATAACTATCTTACCTTCAATATTCGGCCAAAGATAAATCAAAGAAAGTAGAAGATTCGGCTATATGGTTATGGAAAATGAAGAATATGTGAAAGAAAAGAGAATTGAAATGAGAGAGAATTCGGTTTAATCAACAAAAGAAAAGAGAGAGCAACAAGAAGAGAATGGTTCGCCCAAAAGAAAGAGAAAGAGAAAGTGGTTGACCAATATTGAAAGAAAGAAAAAGAGAGAAAAGGGAGTAAGAGTTTCGGCCAACACCTAGTTATCAAAGAAGAAAAAGATGCACAAAAGTTCCCATGTTGTTTCGGTTTCAAAAAGGACAAATGAAAGAAAAGAGATGGTATTTGGTTCACACGAAATGAGACTAAAGACCAAAAGAGAAAAATTGCACCAAAATGCACAAGACACTTTCGGCCAAAGAGAGGAATTTTGGAGAGAAAGAAAAAACAAAGCAAAAAGATGTTCAAATGACAAAAATTGGCCAACTATTCCTTCCCCCAAGCTACCTATCAAAATTCGGCCACCCCCTAGCCATACATGCCGTCCACATTCATCCACTAAAGGCTTAGGAAACTTTCCAAAACATCCTCCACCCTTCATGCCTTTTGTCCCCTCATCATACCATAACTTCAAGATTCTTATCCCTACTATCAAGCTTTCTTTAATCATATATTCAACTTACCAAAAGAAATAGTCCAACCTATCATAAATAAGTTTGACCGTCCATCAAAGCAAGGATATAAAAATAAACCTTCAAATTGCTAAACATGCTACTCAACCTCTAACCTCAAGCCAAACTCCATGCGCCATTACCAACTTGCCATGCACTCATCTTGTCACTTATTGCTACTTAAATTAACTTAAGTGCTAAGCTCATTTAATCCTCTTCTTTAAATAAGCCATACTAAGAATTATTCTACTAAACCGAGCTTACTCAAGACCCCTAATTAAGCCTTATATCATCACGAATAATATCACAGAAATTCAAATACAAGAAAAATAATTCAATCACAAATAACCCCTATTTTGGGATGTTACGCTTCTACCCCTTTAAAATAATTTCGACCTCGAAATTACCCGATCGAAAAGGTGGGGGGTATTGCTGCCAGATTACATCCTCGGGTTCCCACGTCGCTTCCTCCGTACCATGGTTTCGCCATAGCACTTTCACTAAAGTACCGACTTTCACGCAACACCTTGACATCTCGATCTAAAATCTGAACCGGTTCCTCCTCGAATGATAAGTCGGAGTTAACCTTAATCTACTACATCGCACGATGTGCGATGGATCGACCTATACCATCTAAGCATCGACACATGGAAGACATTGTGAATCGACTTAACTCGCTTTGCGATTCGAGTGATAAGCTACCGGTCCTACTCGCTTCAACACACGATATCGGGCCGATGAACCTTGGACTTAATTTCCTTTTTTGCCCAAAGCGCAACACCTTTTCCAAGGCGACACCTTCGTAAAGACTTTATCTCCTACCTCGTATTCCATCTCCTTACGCTTGAGATCGGCGTAAGACTTTTGCCTATCCGATGCTTCCTTGAGACGAGCCCGAATTACCTTAACTTTGTCCTCGCTTTCCGTCACCACCACTGGACCCAAGACATGTCGTTCACCTAGTTCCGTCCAACACGTAGGAGTACGGCATTTTCGTCCCATACAATTACTTCATATGGAGCCATTTGGATACTCGCTTGATAACTATTGTTATAAGCGAATTCCGCCAATGGTAGATACTCCTCCCAACTGCCACTGAAGTCCAGAACACAACCTCTGAGCATATCTTCTAAGATCTGAATCACTCTCTCCGATTGTCCGTCGGATTGCGGATGAAAAGCCGTCTCTGAAGTCCAATCTCGTACCCAAAGCTTGATGCAACGCTCTCCAAAACCTCGATGTAAACCTCGGATCCCTATCCGAGATAATCGATACTGGCACACCATGCAATCTCACTATCTCGGCTACATATAACTTAGCTAACCTCTGAAGCGAATAATCTACCCTTACAGGTATGAAATGCGCTGATTTAGTCAGACGATCCACAATCACCCAAACTGAATTCTTCTTGCTAGGCGTAAGAGGTAATCCACCGACAAAGTCCATGGTGATCCTTTCCCACTTTCATCGAGGAATCTTCACCGGTGAAGTAAACCGGATGGCAACCGATGTTCACCTTGACTTGTTGACACGTCGGACACTTACCCACGAACTCGCCACTTCCCGTTTGCACTGCCACCAAAATTGCTCTCTCAAATCCCGATACATCTTGCTACCTCCGGGATGCATAGCATATGGGCTGCTATGTGCGTCCCCAAGAATCCTTTGTCTCAACTCCACATCCTTCGTATACAAGCTCTTCCTTTAAAGCACAAAACTCCATCACCGGATGACTAAAATCCTCTAATCCACCATTCTCGAACTTGCAACCTCCGATCATTCAAACCATCATCCTCTAACTGCTTCTCCTTAATCTGATCTAACCAAGTCGGCTTGACTTGCAATTCTGCCAAAAGACTCCCATCATTGAACAGACTAAGTCGAGCAAACATCGATCTTAAATCCGATACAACCTTACGACTCAACGCGTGCGCCACCACGTTAGCCTTACCGGGATGATACTCGATCGAGCGATCGTAGTCCTTCAACACTCAATCCATCTACGCCGCCTCAAATTCAAATCCTTCGAGTCAAAAGATACTTAAGACTCTTGTGATCCGTATAAACTATCGACTTCTCTCCGCACAAATAGTGCCTCCATATCTTCAAAGCGAAAACTACAACCGCTAACTCCAAGTCATGAGTCGGATAATTAGCCTCATGTGGTCTCAATCGCCGAGATGCATAAGCCACTACCTTCCCTTCTTGCATCAAGACGCATCCCAAACCAATATGTGATGCATCGCAATAAACCGTGAATTCCTTGCTTGCCTCGAGTTGAATCAAAACCGGAGCTTGATCGAAATCTTCTTCAATTTGTCGAAACTTTCTTGCTTTTCTCGGTCCCACACAAATGGAACTCCTTTCCTCAACAACTTGGTCATCGGTGCGGCAATCAAAGAAAATCCTTCCACAAAACTTCGGTAATACCCGCGGACCTAGAAAACTCCGAATTTCACCACGCAGTTTAGGCGGCTTCCAATCTAACACCGCCTCAATCTTTCGAGGATCCACTCTAATCCTCTACTTTGAAACAACGTGACCCAAGAAAGTCACCTCCTTAAGCCGAGTCGCACTTACTAAATTTCGCATACAAATGCTTTTCCTCGAATCTGCAACACCACTCGCAAATGCGCATCATGCTCCTCTTCCGACTTCGAATACACCAAAATATCATCTATAAAGACCACAAAAATCGATCCAAAAGCTGTTGAAATACCCTATTCATCATGTCCATGAAAGTCACTGGTGCATTAGTCAAACCAAACGGCATCACCAGGGAACTCGTAGTGTCCATACCGAGTACGAAAAATGCCGCCTTATGGATATCGACCTCTTTCACCTTCAGCTTGATGATATCCGGACCTTAAATCAATCTTAGAGAAAACCGCACCCTTTCAAATGATCAAACAAGTCATCTATCCTCGGCAAAGGATACTTGTTTTTAATCGTCGACTTATTCAATGGCGGTAGTCTATACACATCCGCATCGTACCATCCTTCTTCTTGACAAAAAGTACCGGCGCTCCCCAAGGTGAAACACTTGGTCGAATGAAACCTCGATCCAACAACTCTTGTATCTCGAGCCTTCAATTCCAACAATTCCTTCTGGTGCCATCCTATACGGAGCTATAGACACCGGCGCGTTCCTGTGCAATGTGATCTATACCAAATTCGACTTCACGATCCGTAGGCAATCCGGAAGTTCTTCAGAAATACGTCAAGAAATTCCTTAACAGTTTGAACATTTCCCACGTAAGACTCCTTAGCTTCCAAAGCACACACATGAACTACGAACGCCTCACGACCCTTCGACCATCTTTCTTGCTTTCAACGCAGATACCACGTTGGATAGATAATCTCTCCTATTACCTATCATGACCACTTCTTCACCTTCAACCGTCTTCAAAACCATGCGCTTTAGCGGCACAATCCAAACTTGCTTGGTACTTGACCAACCAGTCCATCCCAAGAATCGGATCGAACTCCTCAAACGGCGGTTCCATCGGATCGGCTAAAAACACTACCCCTTGGAGTTCTAGGGGTATATCTCTATATCTGACTTATCTACTTCTCAGAGTGACCTAAAGGACTAAATGCAGTCATCCTCTTAGAAGCGGTCTCTGAACTAAACTCATGGTCTCAACTATACTACTAGCAACGTAAGAGTGCGTCGAACCCACATCTATCAAGGCGTTATATGGAACACCAAAAATTAAAAACGTCACGGTTATGACGCGTCCGGTCGTCTCCTTCCTCACGACGCCTCAAAGATACACCAAACCAGCTGCCTAGCCTCCGTGTTGCCAATACCTCTGCCCGGTGCTCACGCGACCTCCACTAGAGCCATAACCACCTCTACCATTACCACGACCTCTCTGCGGTGCTGGTCCTCCTTTCTCAATCAGGCACGACCTTGACCTTGGGCCGATTCCTAGCTTGCTTACGCGACGAGTCCCTCACACGATGTTCTAGCGAACCACACTCGAAACATCCTTTCCTCCGGTCCAACATTCACCCCAATGAAACTTTCCACAACGGTTACACACTGGGCGGTCTTTGATTAGCATTTGTGGACCTCCTGCTGATTTGACCCACTCTGCCTAAATCTTTTACGAACATTACCACCGACCCGAGCACGATCCAAAGCCTCTCTTCACTTGCTCCTATCATAACTTTGCCTCGCGGACTCCTTGATTCCTTCTCGGCTACCTTGGCCTTCTCCACCAAGACAAAGAAACTCACGTTCTTCTTTGCTGTGGAGCAATCAGCGACCTTAACTCGTCTCTAAGTCCGTCTTCAAAACGAACACAACGATCATGTTCCGATGCCACTATTCCCTCGAGCATAACGACTCAAATTTTTAGGAATTCCGCTTCATACTCCGAGACGGACTTATTCCCTTGCACTAATCCCGAAAAAAGCTTTCCTTTGAGCGTCAATGTAGCTTGATCCAACATATTTCTTCCGGTATGCGACTTTGAAGTACTCCCAAGTGAGATCATCTGCGTAGCACCATCTCGGACCGTGAGCCACCATCGATATGACTCATCCTTGAGAGCGACACCGCTCCTTTCAGTTTCTCCTCATTTGTCAAATCTATTTCATCCATGATTCTTTCGGTCGATTCCACCAATACTCGGCCGTGTGATGGGCGCTACACGATACACACCTCGGAAAAATTCAGCTCGCTTAGCTCAAAGTCTCTTAGGAACCGACTTCCGAGCTCCTCCACTTCCACCAATTCCAGCTACCCTTTTGTAACCGTAGCATCGCTTGTGACACAGCGTCGTCACCCGTCGATCCTGCTCTTGACTCCAAAGGTTGGGGTGGTGGTGGCGATATCTCATTCTCGGATCCTTGACCCGACCCGACGGGTTCGATCACGACCATCCTACCCCTTCCGCGCGTCCACGACGGCCACGTCCTCTAAAGCTCATTCTAACTATCGCGCTTTAATCTGATTAGGAAATTTTTATGAATTAGTACATGTTTCACTTGATTATCCGCGAAGAAATTTTATGAAAAGAGTTTAATAGAGATTCTTTCGATCAAACAAGGTTTTAAGTCTTCTATCTTGGTTTACAGAATAATACATCCATTCCCTATACCTTTCATACCTATGCACTCTTCTGCATTATCATCTGTTTCTAACCTGTGGGTATTTCGTCATTTTTTCCTAAAGGGTATTTTTGTAATTTTGTCAATCAAGAATATTTTGAAAATTTTCGAAGATAAATTTGTCCTACCATCTAAAAAAAATAATTTAATGATTTTAAAATCGAAGTTTTCCTTAAAACATGGCTAATCCCTTTCGGGTTTTATTTAGGATTTTGCCTATGATCGAGTCCTCTTGGTTAGAGTGAACCGAAACTACGCACTGGTAGGAATCCCGCGAAGAGGAGGTGAGTCACGAGGACTGCCTTAAGTACCAAGCTCTTCCGGATCCAATCCTAGACATGCGCACTGCAGGTTACCACACCCTAACTCGCGACTTGGTCGTAGGTTGGTTTAATTAGGCTCTTAAAGTCTTATGTCTTTGTTTGGAGTAAACTAGTCCTAAAGTTTAAAATACTATCACTATCTACGTCCCATGCTTCCTACCATTCTACAAAGAAATAATTCATACAAAAAGTTAGTGGTACTTACAGGCGGATCGGTGCAGGAGACTCACGAGTGCCATGCTTATTCAAAACCATAATATTTCAAATAGACCTACCAAAACATTTTTGGGCCTTGGGCCCCAGTAACAGCTTTGAACTTGGCTCGATACCAATTTTGTAACACCCCAAACCCGGCCCAAACATTACGAATTTAATTTGGTTTGCTCTGAGAGAAGAAAAGTTTTTGAAAAATCATTTTAAAACTTAGTTGAATTGTCTTTCAATTTAAATTTTCTTTGTTAAAAACCAAACTTAAAATATTTATCCTTCGAAATAAACCTTACCACCTTACCAAAACCAATTTCTAGAGAAGTCCCGATGATAACTATCTTACCTTCAATATTCGGCCAAAGATAAATCAAGAAAGTAGAAGATTCGGCTATATGGTTATGGAAAATGAAGAATATGTGAAAGAAAAGAGAATTGAAATGAGAGAGAATTCGGTTTAATCAACAAAAGAAAAGAGAGAGCAACAAGAAGAGAATGGTTCGCCCAAAAGAAAGAGAAAGAGAAAGTGGTTGAGCAATATTGAAAGAAAGAAAAAGAGAGAAAAGGGAGTAAGAGTTTCGGCCAACACCTAGTTATCAAAGAAGAAAAAGATGCACAAAAGTTCCCATGTTGTTTCGGTTTCAAAAGGACAAATGAAAGAAAAGAGATGGTATTTGGTTCACACGAAATGAGACTAAAGACCAAAAGAGAAAAATTGCACCAAAATGCACAAGACACTTTCGGCCAAAGAGAGGAATTTTGGAGAGAAAGAAAAAACAAAGCAAAAAGATGTTCAAATGACAAAAATTGGCCAACTATTCCTTCCCCCAAGCTACCTATCAAAATTCGGCCACCCCCTAGCCATACATGCCGTCCACATTCATCCACTAAAGGCTTAGGAAACTTTCCAAAACATCCTCCACCCTTCATGCCTTTTGTCCCCTCATCATACCATAACTTCAAGATTCTTATCCCTACTATCAAGCTTTCCTTAATCATATATTCAACTTACCAAAAGAAATAGTCCAACCTATCATAAATAAGTTTGACCGTCCATCAAAGCAAGGATATAAAAATAAACCTTCAAATTGCTAAACATGCTACTCGAACCTCTAACCTCAAGCCAAACTCCATGCGCCATTACCAACTTGCCATGCACTCATCTTGTCACTTATTGCTACTTAAATTAACTTAAGTGCTAAGCTCATTTAATCCTCTTCTTTAAATAAGCCATACTAAGAATTATTCTACTAAACCGAGCTTACTCAAGACCCCTAATTAAGCCTTATATCATCACGAATAATATCACAGAAATTCAAATACAAGAAAAATAATTCAATCACAAATAACCCCTATTTTGGGATGTTACATTTAAGATTCACCCCCCACACTTAAGATGTACATTGCCCTCAATGTACAAAGATAGATATCCACAATGTAGTAAGAAAATCATAAGGTAAGGAGGAGAGTGAAACTTCCTGAATTTTGGGTGGAGTCAAAGGAAAGAAACGAGGAGAAATTCGGGCCGAGTTGGAGGAGGCGTTTACGGTGGTATGGTGGCGCCACAATTATCATGCTAGATGAAGAAATTGGGCACTCGTGAAGAAAAAGCCAGGAAATAATAAGAACAATTCAAAATATACTAATTATATATTTAAAGAAAAGAAAGATAAGAGGAAGAAAAATAAAAAGTAAAATAAAATTAAAAGAGAAGATTAATGGACTGAAAAGTCCTTATCGTTAGATGGTTGGCGAGGTGGGTGTGATTTCTAAGGCCGTGGTGTGTGATTCCCAAGCAGCCTGAAGAACCTAAAACCAAGAAACTAAAATAAAATAAATTAAATTAAGCATAAGAGAGTTAAAGACAAGGAAATTAAAGGAGAAGAGAAAAGAAAAATAAAAACTAAATGGCCTCAAGTGTCCTCGGCTTGTCTAGTGAATGAAGCGGCCGGCATGAACTTATGTAGATCGGTCTCCCACGGGGAGACTGTACTTAGATTCTTCCATTTCTTTGACATGGATAAGGTGAAAATAGAGGGGGGGGGGAGAGTGAAAGGGAATGGAAAAGAGAAGGGTGAAAGGGAATGGAAGAAAAGGAATGGGGAGTAGGTGGGAAAGGGAGAGGGGTGTTTTTAAATAGAGATTTCAGGTCTAGTACATCCCCACGCCCGTGTGTCGTGGGCGTGTTGGGTCACATGGCCGTATCGCAAAGCCGTGTTGTGCTTTGTTCGTTTTTCCCACGCCCATTTCGTGGTCACCACGCCCATGTTTGATAAAACAGTGTCGACCACAACTACACGGCCGTGGTGTTTAGTCGAAGCCCGTGTGACTTCCCTCAGTGTCGGCCACGGCCATATCGCACGGCCGTAGCCATTTATAATCGTCCGTGATCTTGGGAATCTTTTGTCATTGGCTCGTACTACCTATGCCATGTCAGTACAGAAATCTGTGGTGTCCACACGGCCACGGCCACAGTCGTGTGCAGGGCCGTGTGGTATGGAAATCTGCACTTTTGTTAGTTAATAGTTAGATGCTAAAAAGGAGAAATAAAATTAGAAATAAATGTAAAAATAAATGGAGTTAGTGCTCGGGTTGCCTTCTGAGAAGCGCTTATTTAAAGTCTTAAGCTAGACTTACCTTTCATTCGCATATTCATGGTGGTTTGAAGAGTTGAACATCCTCTTTCATGCTATTAGTTCTACTATCATGATAAAGTTTGAGTTGAGTAGCGTTTACTTTAAAAGTGTCGAAAATAGGATTACTTATCTCGACTATTCCGTATGGGAAAAACATTGATTACCTTAAAAGAGATTTCTTCGTTTGTATTAAGGTCTGAAGGAGATATTCGAGTGTTTGTTTTATCTAATAATACCTGATCTCCGATCTTAAATTTGTTTGTCCCATGGAATGGCGTTGGTTCTGCTGCGTGTATCCCTAATTTCCCTTTAAAATGTGTCTTCCACTCGTCTAGTTCATCGATATGAAGCCTTCGTTCCTCATGGTTTATTTCTTTGTTGGCATGAGGTATCAGATCTGGCTCAGTTGTGTTGTTCCGTAGTGCTTCCTGAACAGAAGGTTTAACCGAATGGTTATTAATAAAATTAATTTTCTCACATTGATTACTTGATGTCCTAGCCGAGTCAAAAGCTTGAAGAGTGACTGTCTTGTCGCCTACACGAAGTATGAGTTCACCTGTATCAATGTCAATTTTAGTTCTAGCAGTTGCTAAAAAGGGTCTTCCTAAAATTAAAGGGATCGTGTTGTCCTCATCCATGTCTAAAACCACAAAGTCTACTGGGAATACGAATTTATCAATTTTCACGAGTACATCTTTGATTATACCCTTAGGAATTCTAATAGTTTTATCAGCTAATTGAATTCTCATCCTAGTTTGTTTGGGTTTCCCTAGACCTAGTGTAACATCCTGAATTTTTGGGCCTATGCGTTTAATGGGTGAATATGTTTAATATGTTAATTTAAGTAATAGGGGTCCAAATTGGGCTCAGAATTAGGCAAAGGCCTTAGTTAAATTATTAGATTAGGCATTATAGAGTTAAAAGAGTAGTAATTATGTTTAAAATACCAAAGTGGGCTTGTGGCCCAATCTTAGGAGGTGACGCCACACAAGAGAGTAAGGGGCCCAAATTTAAGTTTCATGGAGCCCAATTCTTTTAATTTAAGTTAGCTAAATTTTGGGCATTAGGATTAGGTGGAATGGATGGCAACAAGGCTAAAATTTAGGGGTTTTAATGTTTAAAATATGTGGATAATAAGCAGATAAAGGCTATTATTTAGGAATTTATTTTATGTGGATAATAAGTAGATAAAGGCTAAAATTTAGGGATTTTAATGATTAAAATATGTGGATAATATGCTTGATAAAGGAGGGAGGAGTTAGAGATAATTAAGTCTCTTTTAGATGAGCTAGTAGATTAAGATAAAGGAGAAAAGATAAGATTTATCTGCAAGGTTAGGTAAGTGCCAAATTTCTATAAATAGGGGAATATCTCTTCAATTTCAGCATCCAGGTTTTTCTCATTCTTTTCTCTTCTTCTCTGAGTAAAAGCCAAAACTCCTAAAGTTCTATCTTCTTCTTCATTCTCTGTAAAAACCAAAATCTCTAAGCCTATTCCTCATCTTCACTTTGATTTAAAAGCCAAACTCTTTTCATTCTTTTTCTTCCTAGCCGAAATCTTCAAGTCTCTTCCTTGTTTTCTTTTCTTCTTCTCTTTTCTGTCAGAAACCGAAACTCCTCACTTAAGTATTTTAAAAGCCAAAGACACATCACCTTCTCTTGTTCATACTTTTTCCGAGATTTTTCCTAGAAACCAAAACTCATAGATCTCTAAGTTATAGAATGGATCGTGTTACATTCGGGATTTCAAGGTAAGAGGATTTGTTTATTCATATATATAAAATCGGGTAGAATACTAACTATGGCCGAATATAGGAGAGGCCTATTTTCACATCTTTTAGGCTTTTGAGCAAAGTTGTAGATCGGTTTAGCGAGGATCGACATTAATCAGTGTGTAGATCTTTAACACACTACTAATAAATCTGTTTGTATGTCTATTTATAAATGTTATGGGCTAAAAAGCCGAACGAGGTGTATAGACAGTCGAATGGAACCCTAAAAGGGTTAGGCAAGGATGCAGTGCGTAAACATAGAACTTCCTATGTGTATCGAAAAATATATAAGTCTGCATGATGTTTTCTTTATGTATGTATGCATGGGGTGGGAATGATGATATTGAAGGGAAGTGTATGATAGGTCACTTGGTGATCGGTGGTAGAAATCCCACATAATTTAAATGAAAGGTCACATAGTGATCGATGGCGATGCCACGTTAAATGATTCCTAATTAATAGGAATAGGCGATCTGATTGTCATTTTGGTGTGTAGCGGATGGAGGGTTGATTGTAGAAATCCCAAAGGTGTGATGGTTGGTGCGGGATGGTGTGTAGAGGATGGAAACCTAGGATGGGTTGGGTTTTTCATTATTTATTATTTATCATGTGATTATGATTGATACCTTTATGCATGGGCGGGGGCCCATAATGTGTTTGTGGCTCAGTCGTTGTGTGTTTTGAGATTTATACACCGAGTCTTGGTGACTCACGCTTTCCTTTTCTCTACTCTTCGGATGAGCGGTAGATCGTGGACATGGGAGCCGAGAGCAGGACTCGAGGCCATCAAGCTTTGTTTCTATAAATTTTTTCCGGGATTTCTTTAAGTATTATTTTATTTTTACTTTGGAATTATCAATGTAATAAGGCCCCATAGTTTTATCCAACTAAGTAGTTTTAATGTTCTGCAACTTATGAGATTATGTAAAAGGTTTAATTATACTTAATACAAGGTTTTATTTTTAAAATGCCGCTTACTTACTTAAATAATGTCTATTTAATTTACGACTTCCAAAACCAACAAGACAAAAGTTTTCAATGTACAAACCGTGACATGCCAGATCCGGTCGTAACACATGGGCCGGGTTTGGGGTGTTACACCTAGCTGTTTAAACATTTTATAAGGCATAACATGTAACGACCCGAAATTGGGCCTAGTAGGATTGGGCCCAATGGGCCTTGGGCGTAGGAGTATTTAAAATTTTTGAGAACAAGAGAACGGCATTATTTTCAAGTTGGAATTATTAGGAAGGTGATTTTGGAAAGTTACGGGGTTCTAAGAAGTTCCAGGTTCAAATTGGGCCTTAGCAAAATTTTTATGTTTAGGCACTTTAAGGAGAGAAGACAAGTGGCATTATGACTTAAGGAAATAAGTGTGCATTTTGCTAGCACAAGGAGTCTATTGGTAAAGGTGGAAAGTGGCGTGTGGAGTGTACTAATGGTCTGAGGTTCAAATCCCATCTATTGCAAAATTTTGAATTTATTTTTTTGTGCTTCTCTTCCATGTGTCGGCCAAAGTGGTATTTAAGGCAAGGAAGACTTTTTAATTATGGTATGGTGGCTAAGGAAAAAGGAAAGGATGAAGGTAAGGAAAGGAATCAAAAGAAAAAGGCAAGATAAGGGAGCATGTTGGCCTTTTTCGTAGGTGATGTTTTGGAAAGATTTTTGTTGGTCAACATCCACCCTTTTTGGCTAGAGTTCACACGGTTTTGTTAGGGGAAAGGAAGAGCCAAATTTCTTTTCTCTTTAGATCATTTTGTTAGTTTTTGGGTGCATGAGAGGTACACTTTTCTCTTTGAACATTTGTGTCTTCTTTTCAAATCCATCTTCCTCTTAGCTTTGGCCAAATCTCCCAACACATTTGTGCATTCTTTTCTTTTGTTTGGTGAAACACTCACCTTGCTCATCTCCTTTGATAGCCGAAATTACCAAAGCACTTTTCTCCATTCATTTTTCTCTTTTGACCATTTCATCAACCTTTTCTTCTTCTTTAATCGACATCACTTTGTGATCACATTTCCTGTTCGATTTTCTCTATAGCCGAACCCCTTATCGTCCTATTTCTTCATCATTTCGTTCCCCATCGTGTAGGAAAATCTCTTCTTAATCGAATCGTGATCTTAGTGGGTGGCCGAATATCATTCTAGCCATAAGTCAAGTGGTGGAAATCGCAACAAGGAACCAAATCGCCCGATCACCTATCCCTCATAATAAGAGACTCGGATTGTTGGTGCCGTGGAGAGTATCGTGTTACGGATTTCGAATAAGGTGTGTAATCCCGTACCCTTCCAAATACCTATTTGAAATGGTGTGTAATCTCATACCTCTCTGAAAGTTTGCATGAAATGTTCTGTGATTCGGTCGAAATACCGAAGGAAAACCGAAAACCGGCATCCGTGACCACTCGGGCGTGCGTATATTCGTAGTGGTAACCATATTTTTGCAATGAAACAGTTTGGTTAGCAGAAGTGACGTGGATTTGAAAAATCACGAAAAATAGGATAAATGGGGTTAGAAAGTGAAAAAGATATTGAAATAAAGCTTACTGTGTCTATTTTTATATGAAAGAAACAGAGGAGGAAGAGGAATTGTATATTCTGTGATATCTTAATTTTAGTGAGACTGGTTCTGATTGACTTTATGGTTCCCTGTTCTGTCTTGGAAAAATCGTTTAAAATTGTACAAAGTGAATTATGAGTTATAATTTATATGTGTAGATTCCTTAGTGAGCCTATTTTCAAAAGAAATAAGTGGGAGCAACATATGAAAACTGTACAGTGAGATATTTGGATTTCGGGTAAGAGAGGTCAAAACCGTTGGTCAGTGAAACAAGGGAAACTTTAAGGAATAAACTGTAGTAAATGGTTAATCCAAAAATTCTTGAAAAATTTTAGTAAAAATATATATGAGTCTAGTTTCAAGGAAAATTTACGGATTTAAATTTCAAGTTTCCTAACTCGAGTTATAGTCATTTTAGTCAGTATGATGCAGATGGACAGTTTCAAATTTTAATGCCCAAATTAGTAAGTCCGGCGTTGCGAAGTTACCAAAATGCCCTTGGAGGGTAAATTACCGAAATACCCTGGGTTGCGAGATTACCGAATTACCCTCGATGGGTAAAATTACTGAATTAAGAAAATGCCCCTACGAGCCAATTTACGAAAATGCCCCTATGGGCCGAATTGCTAGAATGCTTTAGTGGGCCGAATTACAAGTTCTATAATTGGCCGATTTACCGTAATAAATTACTGGATTAATGATTGTTGTTTATATATGTGGAAATTATGCTTTATTATGTATGTTACATTTACATATTTTGCATGGGATGGGAAAAATTTTGAAGAGAAGTGTAGTCTGGTGGCTTTGCCACAAATATTATGAAAAGCGCTTGATCGCAGATGATATATTCTCGATTTGGTGGCTCTACCACAAATTCTGATAATGGCTATGTGCCAATTTAAATATGGCTTTGTGCCATCGTGATTAAGGCTGTGTGCCGATTATATTACCGTATATGATTTCGGTGGCTCTGCCACAAATTCTGATAATGGCTATGTGCCAATTTAAATATGGCTTTGTGCCATCGTGATTAAGGTCAGTGTGCGATTATATTATCGTATATGATTACGGTGGCTCTGCCACAAATTTTGATAATGGCTATGTGCCTAACATATGAATCAATGACTCGTGTCGATCATATTTACCCAAGGTGTGTGCGCGGATTATATTCAATCGATAGTGGCAATGCCACGTATATTCGATTCCGGTGGCTCACGCACACATTGCATCACGTGGCTATGCCACGTATAATCTGTTATTCTGGTAGCTTCGCCACAAATTCTGTATATGGCAGCTTGCCTGCGATTGGTGTGTTGGCGGGGTGGGTTGACTTGATCCCCACAGGTGTGATGAATGGTACGGGTGGTGTATAGCGGATGGATAATTAGGTTGGGTTGGGAATTGCATTACATTCATATAATATATTTGATACATTATTATGTAAAAAGGGCTTAGGCCCATGATATTGCTTTATGGGTTCAGGCCCAGTGGATGACGGTAAGGGGATTTCACACTGAGTTCTTGTAACTCACTCCCCTTTTTCTTAACCCTTGTAGGTAATGCTCCGTAATGAGAACTTGGGCCCATGGATGACTCGATGGAGGCCATACTTCAGAAATGGTTTTATTGAACTTTAAATTTCTATTTCAGTTTATTTTATTATTTTGCTATTTTGGTTTAAGTTGTAATAAGGCCTCTGGGATATGTTTTAAATTGCTTTATGTTTAGTCGTACTTATTATATTGCTTGAATTGTTTTAACGGGGATTTTCTAAAATCATAAATAATGGTTTTCCAAAATTGATTAATAAATAGATTTTATAACAAACTTTTACAAATATTTTAACTCGGAAATTTTCTCTCGAATTATCAAAAATATTTTCAAAAGCCACGGTTTTAAAGCTCACTACCTCGATTTTCGACTCATCAAACGATCTCTCAAAAATACTTGTATTATATCTACGTTTCCGCAACGATTTCAAAATACTTCTACAGCTCTATTTCTAAACATCACATTTTTGTAAATTGTTTATTTCAAATATGCTTTCGCCACCAAAAAGGTTTTTAAAGATAATTACGTTTTCAAGTAGTTAAAAATTGCTTAAGCGTTTTGGGTTTTAACAAAGAGGCTGTAATTCTCAAACAAGTTTTTCCATGTGACACGCCAGATTTGGGCCTAACTTCTAGGTCAACATTTATACTTGCCCCTAAATCAGCTAAAGCATTATCAACAGATAAACTACCAATTAAGCATGGAATTGTAAAACTCCCTGGATCTTTTAATTTTTGTGGTAGTCGATTTTGCAACATTGCTGAGCATACTGCGTTCAGTTCCACATGTGACTCCTCGTCTAACTTTCGTTTGTTTGTCAGAAGCTCTTTTAAAAATTTCCTTGAATCTGGCATCTGCGAAAGAGCTTCAAGAAGCGGTAAGTTGATATGTAATTTCTTTAAAAGTTTAAGAAACTTACTGTACTGTTCCTCTGTGTTGTCTTTCTTCATTGCTTCTGGATATGGCACACGAGGTTGGTACTCTTTAATTACCGGTTTTGGCTTATCATGACTTACCTCGACCTTACCTTCCTCTACCATATTCTCTTGCCTTAATTTGGGCTCATCTAACCCTTCACTATCATGAGCGGTTATGGCTTGAATTTGCTCCTATGGGATAGTTTCAGTGTTGCTTGGCAAGCTACCTTGTGGTCATTCTGATATGATCTTGGTAAGTTGTACTAACTGATTCTTGATCCCTTGAATCGATGCTTGTTGATTTTTAAGTGTTGTTTCGGTGTTTTGGAAACGTGTTTCTGACACCGCTATGAATTTTGTCAGCATCTCCTCAAGGTTCGGCTTCTTTTCCTGTGGGTGGGGCTGCTGTTGGAAGTTTGGAGGGGGTTATTGTCTCTGGTTTCCTTGACCACCCCACGAGAAATTTGGGTGGTTCCTCCAACCTGGAATATAGTTGTTACTATAGGGGTTATTTTGAGATCTAAAATTGTTACCCACATAGTTCATTTGTTCGCCTTCCATGCCATGTCTGTAGGGTGGGTACTCAAGATTCGCCACACCTCCACTTGTTTCGCACTGCATTACTGGATGTACCTGCGAAGAACCACATAAACCATCAATTTTCTTGGTTAAAATTTCTACCTGATTTGATAGCATGGTTACTGCATCGAGGTTGAAAACTCCGGCTGTTTTTGTTGACCTTGTCCTCGTGATTTGCCACTGATAATTATTCAGTGACATCTCTTCTATAAACTCGTAGGCCGCTTCAGGAGTTTTGTTGTTCAGCGTTCCGCCGGCGGCTGAATCGATCAATTGCCTCGTTGAGGGATTCACACCGTTGTAGAAGGTTTGAATCTGAAGCCACAAAGGTAGCCCATGGTGAGGGAACCTTCTCAACAAATCCTTGTATCTCTCCCATGCATCATATAGTGTCTCTAAATCCATCTGCACAAAAGAAGAGATATCATTCCTTAACTTAGCCGTTTTAGCCGGCGGAAAATATTTTAATAAAAATTTTTCGGTCATTTGATCCCATGTAGTGATTGACCCTCGTGGAAGAGAATTCAACCACTGTTTGGCTTTATTCCTCAAAGAAAAGGGAAATAAATGAAGACGGATGGCATCATCAGAAACACCATTTATTTTGAAGGTATCACAGAACTCAAGAAAATTTGCTAAGTGTGTGTTAGGATCCTCATCCAGCAAACCATCAAACTGAACAAACTGTTGTATAATCTGTATAGTGTTAGGTTTTAATTCGAAATTATTTGCAGCAATAGTAGGTCTAACAATACTTGATTCAGTACCAACTAAACTAGGCTTAGCATAATCATACGTAGTACAAGGAGCAGGATTTTGATCCATCGGGTTTGCGGTAACTACAGGTGGTAGCGGATTGTTATCAGCCATCTCTTCGGTAGTATTGGTTTTGTCTTCTTGCCCTTCTTCTATGTAGTTTAAGCTTCGCCTTATTTCTCTACGGTTTCTGCAAATGGTACCTTCAATATCACTATCGTAAATTAAGGGTCCTGTCGGGTTACTTCTAGTCATAAACTAGAGGCACCTGCAAGGAAAAAAAATAATAAAAGAAGAAAAATTAGCAAAGTTAAAAATAAAAGTAAAAGTAAAAAATAAAAATGGCTAAAGTAATAAAAATTAAGCGTTCTTAATGTTTTAGTTCCCCGGCAACGGCGCCAAAAACTTGATCGTATGTCAGAGTCTTAAAAATTTATATAACGAATGATCTAGCCTAGAAACTAACTGTGACAACGATTGAGGCAAGCGCAACTATCGAATAGTAGTATAGTTTAGTGGCAAGACCGGAATTTCGAACTCAAAGGAACCAAAAGTACTAATACTAACTTTCTTTCTATTATTTAGCCTAAGAATTGAGGTGAATTATTGTTTAATCTAAAATTAACTAACTACTAAGCTAAAGACGCTAAGACAAAGAGAATGAATTGGGGAAATACTTGTGGGAAAGACCAATTGATTAAGACAATAACCGAGGAAGAATCCACCTAGATTTCACTTGTTATTTAACTCTGAACCAGATGATTTATTCACTTGACTTGATCCGTAAGATTCCCTAATTTATATTAATACCTCTCTCGAGGCTACTAACGTCTAACCCTAGGTTGATTAATTGCAATCTCTTTCTAATTAAAACCCCTAGGATTGCATTAACTCGATCTACGGACTCCCATATTAGGTTTGACCCTAATCCGGCAGATTTTTGTCATCCTATCTCTAGGGTTGCGATCAACTCCGCTTAATTATGCTAGATCTACTATTAGGCAGGGTCTATTCCTCCTCTGCCTAAGCACATCAATACTTGAATTAATATCCTGAAATATCAAAACAAGAATTAAGAACACATAATTAAGAACAAATCAAGTATTTATCATATAGTTCAGAAAACAATAACAAGATCCGTCTTAGGTTTCATCCCCTCGTATCCGAGGGGTTTAGTTCATTATAATAAAAGAATACATCTCAGAAGAAAAGATAAAAAAAAACATAAGAAAACCCTAAAACCCCCTGAAGGAATTGAAGGAGAGATCCGTCGTCTTGAGTATGATTTCGGCTTTTTGGGATGAATCAACTGGCTTTCTTCGAGTAAATCCCACATTACGACCTCTCCGCTTGGCAGTCGCCGCCTAGCCGGCGCCCTAAAAGCACCTTTTTAGGTTATACTTAGGGTGTTTATATAGGTTTTGGAATGTGTTTCTTCGCCTCTAAGTATCCTAATCCGAGTGAAATTCCTTTTTGTCACGGCAGGGACACGCCCGTGTAAATCGAGTTGTAGGCCGTGGTTGGGTCTGCTAAGGAGGCACCGCCGTGTGATGAAACCCCATGCCTTATTGATTTCCTACTTTGGCCCATTTGGTCTGTTTTTGGCCTGTTTCTCGTTCTTTTCATCCTCCTATGCTTTCCTAAGTATAAAACATGAAAATAAAGGATTAGAAGCACCAAATTCCACAATTGAGGGAATAAATCATCCAAAAGTATAATAACTGTGGGATTAAAATATGAACATATTACGGTTTATCATGTGGTAGGGTGGAGAGATTTGAGGAGGGATTTTTAGAGAAAATCAAGGGAAGTGAGACAATAAGGAGTGTTGTGCCGAAATTCGACTTCGGGCACTCAAGATTTCGGCCAGAGTGGTATGCTCCTCATTTCCGGTGTTGCCTTTGTATTTTTTTCTCTCTTTTTGCTTGAAGGCTGAATGTGGTAGGGGTTGTATTCGTGTATTCTTCTGTTTCACCTCTTTCATCTTTGACAACCATTTCTTTGGCCGAACACTTCCTCTTTCGATTGTCTCTTCTTCGTTTCTTTACCCAATTGATTCTGTTGTTGGCTGAATATACCTTCTTCCCTCATTCGATTCTTTTGTTAATAGATTCTCTTTCTCCTTATCTTGCTTTTGTGACAGAATATTCTAATATTTCTCTTCTCTTTTCTCCCTTAAACCATTTTCTTTTATCATCTCTCTTTAGTTGGTACTAGGCGGAATACTTCATCCTTTTATCGCTATTTTGTCTTCAGTTTAGCGATTATTCTCTCACAAATCAGTAAGAGCACTCGACTGCTTCTTGTTTTCTCTTAAATTGTATCAAGTCTCCCATTTCTCTCTGTTTAAAGCTGAATACTCTTTTCTCTTATTGTCGATTCTCGGCTTCCTTCCCTTATGTGTGGTGTTTCTTTCGGTTTTTAGAACTTCTCGAGGAGTGAAGGAGTTTGCATGTAGTATTGAGGCGTTCGAAACCTTTCTCTCATCACTCGATCGAAGGTAACTATATTTTTAATCAGCGTGTTCGATCTGAGTATTTTGTCTTGCATTCGTGGGTGTAGGCCGAACGCTCTTTCCCCTACTTTTGGGTTCGGTGGTTCTGTAAATTGTCACATGTGGATTTAAGCCATGTGTATAAACAATTTTGTTTAATAAAATCCACTTGTAACGCAGATATTTGTCAAGGAGTTTGTAATCAACCTTCGTCAACGGTCTAAGAGGACTAAGCCACATTTTTTCAATCAAGGCAAGTTTGGTGCTCGCGAGTTATTCGCATGTTTTCGCAAACAGGTGTGTAAACACTGCCGAAATCGTAAATCGGCAAAAGCCAAAAAATATGACAATTGACACTACACGAGCGTACGCTCGCTCGTGTGGTAATCTAAACGCATAAAACGTGGGTGTTTGACCATTGAGGCCACCATGAACGATTTCATGGTCTTAGGCTGTTTTGGGCCTTGTTGGGCCGTGTGGGCCCAACAGGCTTGTGGGCCCCACACAGGTAAACCACACGAACGTGTGGGGAATATTGGGCCAAGCTGTGTAATTTACATTGCCGAGACCAATTCTGGGCTATGTGGGCCACACGGGCGTGTGGGCCTACATGGGCCCGTATTATGGGCCTTCGGTCCATTTTCACTGTTTGACTGTTAAGGTTGCACGGGTCACCCGAGACGACTGTGGACCTACTGATGGGTCGATAAGTATACCTAGACCCCAAATGATGAAAGCGATCATTATCATGAGTTATGATATAAAATGATTTATTATGCCCTATGATATTAAATGATCAGATGCGTTATGTTATGTATGATCAGTATATGAGCATGCCACGATATATATGTTGCATACATGTGTGATATGTTGCATGGGGATGGGATTATTATGATTGGAGGAAGCGTCTTGTCTTGGCGACTCTGCTTTGCAAATATCATTTAGTGCCGCAACCGATGCTATTTTTTGGAGTGTAGGGATGGGTGGGTTGATTTTATCCCCACATGGAGTGTAGGGCTAGACGGAGTGGAGTGTAGAGGCTGGTTGGGTAGGATTTCTGATTGCATTCCTGAATTGTTACTATCACTGAAATGGGCCAAGGCTCACGCTGATACTGATACTGTAATGGGCTAAGGCCCCAACTGAACTGAACTGTTATTGATTTGGGCTTAGGCCCAGACTGTACATGCCTACGGCATGATTTGCTAATTGCTTATATGGGGTTACACACTGATTTTTCATAAAATCACCCCTCTGTTTATCTGTACAGGTAATCCCCAGTTTTAGGCGGATCGGTGCTGTGAGGGATTCGGAGGTGGCCACACAACCGCACCTGCTTCTATATTTGACTTTTTATTTACAAGAAATTTAATTTGGGTACTTGTTTTTGTAATAAGGCCTCTTTAAATTTTTAACTTTTAATTTGGGATTTTACTTAGCTTAATTCATATCTGAGAGTAGTAGGACGCGGATTCTCAAAAGATAAATGCTTTTCAAAACACCACGTTTTCATAACATACTATAAAAGCTTCCGCATCAAACATTGTTTTAAAGTATAGTAACAAACTAATATGATCAATATTCTGCTAAAAACAACTTGAGTTTTAAATGAACGGGATACCCTAAAATTTCCGTTAAACATAGAACAGGTTTTCCAATGAAACTATGTTTTCGAAAAACACTTCAATGTGATATCGCCAGATTCAACCATAACGTCTAGGCCGGGTTCGGGGTGTTACATATGAGGTCAAAATATTTATTTTATTATTATTTTAATGTTTACAGCAAGATTGAGTGATTTTGTGAAAATTTCGTTAAGAAATTTTATCGTTTGAATGTCAATTTGATAAAAAGAACTAAATCGCGTAAAGTGTAAAATGCATGTCTATTAGTTAAATGTGTCTATTAGCTATGGAACATTAAAGTGGATGTCCTTATGTTGTAATTAGACCATTAAAATGGTGGGTGGACAATTATGGGCATATATTATGTGATTTTTAATGTTTTAAACTAAGGTTAAATAAGTAAATCAATAATAAACTAAATTAAAGTATGAAAAACAAAATTATAATCTTGTCATCTTCATTTTCCACCGAAAATAAGAAAGGAGAAACTCCATTGTTGTATTTTAGGGTTCGACACTTGCAAGTTTAAATTGGTAAGTGATATTGACTCGGTTTTTAATGATTTCTATGTTTTTGAGATCGTTGCAACTAGTACTAGCTAGCCCAGGGACTATTTTGCAAAACTGTTAAAGATTTTGAAAGATACCATTGATAAATACATGAGTATTTTGATGTTTGATCATAGATTTTGAATAGTTGATCATAGTTAAGCAAGTTTTGTTAAGTGATTTTGAGTAAAAATGCAAAATAGGGATTTATTTGTGAAAATGTGAAAATGTGTGGTTAAATGTGTGAATAAATGAAAAATATGGGCTTCTAGGGGCATAATAGTAACTTGACTAGCATGGGTATATTTGGAATTTCATTAATTTGTGATTTTGTGTAATAAGGACTAAATTGTAAAAATGTGAAAGTTTAGGGACTAATGTATAAATTAACTCAAATGTATATTTTGGATTGAATTGAATAAATAGATGATTAAATAAGTTAATTTTGAATATATTTAGATCAAGAAAAGCAGAATTCGGATCAAGATCGGGGGAAAACTAAAGTTATCGACTAATCGACTTATTTCGTCATATTCAAATACGAGCTAAGTTCGTATGTAATAAGCATTGTTATAATTATGCTTTAAATGCTTTAATATTGCATAAATTGTATATACGAGACTACAGTCATGTTTGACAAATATTCGGCTATGTATGGCACTTAGTGTGCGTTTCAAGATAGCTTCGGCTATGTATGGCACTTAGTGTGTGCTTCAAGATAGCTTCGGCTATGTATGGCACTTAGTGTGCGAGATTAAAATAGCTTCGGCTATGTAATGACACTTAGTGTGCGAGAATCCGGGTATTCAACATCATTCCGTTTGGGTATGAGATTCTTACGGATTGGTTCAGGTATGTATATGAATCATACGAACTTAAAATCAAAGAAGTTATTAAGTTTGCATATAAGTATATGATTAAGCATGTGGAAGGTTTGTTAGTATTTATGAATTAGAAGTTAATAAGTTCAAATTGGTGATTTGTATATTTATGATTAGTTGAGTTTATTTCATACGAGCTTACTAAGCTATAAAGCTTACTTTGTTTGTTTTTCCCATGTTTTGTAGTGTTATCAAAGCTAGCTCACATTCGAGGATCGTCGGAGATCGTTTCACACTACCACCTATAACTTGGTACCTTTGAACTTTGGTATTTTGAGTATATGGCATGTATAGGCACTTTGAGTCATGTTGATTATGTTTTGGTAATGATGTTGGCCAAATGAATTAGAATTTTAAATTTTTATATTTTGGTTTGTATATTTAGCCATGAGTGATGGCTTAATTTTGGTATAGTTGGTATGTTTGAATCATATGCATATATATATGCTTATGTCTTGTGTATATTGAATTGGTTGTGATGATTGATGGTAATAAGTATTATGAGTGTTAAATGGATGATTTGTGAATATTGGTATGCTTGTGAAATTAGGCCAAATAATGTACATTTGAGATTGGTCATTTTTTTATGTTTGAAGTAAATGATATTTGGTGTGAATTTGATGGTAAATTGGAATATTATGTGTCTTGTATATTGATGGTATTGAAATGGTTTAAATGACACTTGGTTGAAGTGAATTTAATGCCTATTATGCTTGGTGTTGGTGTCATTGAATTGTGGTGTAAGTGTGCACAAAATAGGGTGGCAAAATGGCTTTTTAAATAGCCTATTTTTGTCCACACGGGCAGAGAAACGGGCGTGTGTCTCAGCCGTGTGTGACACACGGTCAAGTACACGGCCGTGTGTCCCCTGGTGTGGTTTTAGAAATCAAGTCAGTATGCTCCACACGGCTCACACATGGGCGTTTAACATGGCCGTGTAGCATAAGTCAGTATACCGTACAGGATTGGCATGGCCTAGCACACGCCTGGCACACGGGCGTGTATGGCCATTTTTAGGGCACACGGGCTAGCCATACGGGTGTGTGTGTCGGCCGTGTGACTAAAGTCAGAGAGTTACACGGGGTAGGACACGGGCTGGGACACGGCTATGTGCTGCCATTTCGAATGTTCACACGGCCTGAGACATGGGTGTGTCTGGTGGCCGTGTGAGACACACGGCCTGACCACATGGGCGTGTGTCCCCTGTTTTGAGGAAAATTTTCTAAGTTTCGTAGAAATTTCTCGAGCTATCGGTTTGGTCCCGAACCACTCCCAAAGCATGTTTAGGGCCTAGTAGGCTCATAATAGGGACAAATTGTTTGAGATTGAATGATGATTGTATGAATTGATTAAATGTATTTGAAAAGTATGTTTAAATGTAATGTAAGTCTGGTAATGCTCCGTAACCCTATTTTGGCGTTGAATACGGGTGAGTATCAGAGCTACGTTTTGGTCGATTTTAGGACTAACGTAGCATATGTGAGAGTCTAGCTATACATGCCATATATAAATTGTGATAGTGTGATGACTCCTGATAATTTAAACTGTGTTTTCATATAGTAAATGGATCCCAATCGAGCTATAGCTGATGAGGTTGAAAGTAATGTGCCAACTCCCGCTCAAGGGATAGTGCCGTCTGATTCTAGACCCGTAACGAGTAGCCAGGGAGGAGAGGCTAAAGAAGCCTTCTTCCTAATGATGAACGAGTGGTTCATTCAATATTTTCAAATGAACCCGGCTGCTCAACAACCTCCACCCCTCCTAATCCCTAATCGGTTCCCATAGTTCCTCAAGGAATCGAGCTTTTAAGATTGAATAAGCCTCCAGTTGATAAGATCCATAAACACGGGGCTGAAGAGTTCAGAGCTAATGTTGATGATGATCCTGAGAGAGCTGAGTTTTGGCTTGAAAATACGATTCGAGTGTTTGATGAGCTTTCTTGCACACCTGCTGAATGTTTAAAATGTGCTATATCACTTCTGAGGGACACCGCATACCAATGGTGGAATACGTTAGTATCAGTGGTGCCGAGAAAAAAAGTTACCTGGAAGTTCTTTAAGACTGAGTTTCGGAAGAAATACATAAGCCAACGTTTTTTGGATCAAAAGCATAAAGAGTTTCTAGAGTTGAAACAAGGCCGGATGACTGTGACTGAGTACGAATGAGAATTTGTACGGTTGAGCAAATATGTTTCCACCGAAGAAATCATGTGCAAGCGATTTGTAGATGGGTTGAATGAAGACATTAAACTCCTAGTTGGAATTTTAGAACTGAAGGAATTTTTTGTTTTAGTCGATAGAGCCTGCAAGGCCGAGGAATTTAGCAAAGAAAAGAGAAAGGCTAATTCAGAAGCAAGAGATTCGAGGAAGAGATCGATGAGTAAACCTTATCATTCCTCGTCGAAGAAATCCAGAGATTATTTTAATTGATCAACAACTTCAACGGGATATTCCAATAGAGATCACGAAAAACAATACACCAGTCCTAAAGCTCAAGCCATATCAGTGTCGAGTGTTGGTAATGTGAAAGACATTAAACCCGAGTGTCAACAATGTGGAAGACGACATTTTGGAGATTGTTGGGTGAAAAATAATAATAGAGCTTGTTACAGTTGTGGTTCGCGAGATCATTTTATCCGAGATTATCCTAAGTTAAATGAAAAAGATAAATCTCAGAATGCAAGATTAAGCAACACAGCTATTCGAGGGAGGCTGCCAATAAATGCGGGAAATGCGAGTGGTAATCGTGGTACAACAGGAGATTCTAAAGTGAGATCGGAGACCAGAGTACCTGCTAGAGCTTACGCTATTCGCGCTCGTGAAGATGCGTCATCACCAGATGTTATTGCTGGTACATTTTCTCTTTACGACACTAATGTTATTGCATTGATTGATCCTGGATCGACTCATTCGTATATATGTATGAACTTGGTGTCTAATAAGAGTTTGCCTGTTGAGTCTACTGAGTTTGTGATTAAAGTATCGAACCCCTTAGGCAAGTGTGTTCTAGTTGATAAAGTTTGCAAGAACTGTCCTTTAATGACTCGGAGTTACTATTTTTTGGCTGACTTGATGCTTTTTCCATTTGATGAGTTCGATGTAATTTTGGGAATGGACTGGTTGACTGTGCGTGATACTGTTGTGAACTGTAGGCGAAAGGTTATAGAATTGAAATGTCAGAATAATGAAATTCTTCGTATGGAATCAAATGAATCGAATGAATTGCATGTGGTGGTTTCATCTATGTCAGCTCAGAGATGTGTGAGAAAAGGTTGCGAAGCTTATCTTGCTTATGTTTTGGATACAAAAGTGTCTGAATCAAAGATTGAATCAGTGCCAGTTGTTTGTGAATATCCGGGTGTATTTCCAGAAGAATTGCCTGGGTTGCCACCAGTCAGAGAGGTTGAGTTTGCTATTGAGTTAGTACCGATAACTTCACCGATATATATAGCTCCGTATAGAATAGCTCAGACAGAATTGAAAGAGTTGAAAGCTCAGTTGCAAGATTTAACAGATAGAGGTTTTGCATGACCGAGTTTTTCGCCCTGGGGTGTGCCAGTATTGTTTGTTAAGAAGAAAGACGGGTCAATGAGAATGTGTATTGATTATCGTCAGCTCAACAAGGTTACAATAAAGAACAAGTATCCATTGCTAAGAATAGATGATTCGTTTTATCAGTTGAAAGGTGCAACAGTGTTTTCAAAGATTGATTTGAGATCTGGTTATTATCAGTTGTGAGTTAAAGACTCAAATGTGCCGAAAACTGCGTTTAGAACGAGGTACGAACATTATGAATTCCTTGTTATGCCTTTTGGACTAACTAATGCTCCTGCCATTTTTATGGATTTGATGAATCGGATCTTTAGACCGTATTTAGATAGATTTGTTGTTGTGTTCATTGATGACATTCTGATCTATTCACGAGATGAGTCTGGGCATGCTGAACATTTGAGGATTGTGTTGCAAACCTTAAGAGATAAGCAACTGTATGCTAAATTTAGTAAATGTGAGTTTTGGCTCCGGAAAGTTGGATTTTTAAGACATATTGTCTCGGTGGATGGCATTCGAGTTGATCTGAGCAAGATTTCTGCAGTTATTGACTGGAAACCACCTAGAAATATATCCGAGGTCAGAAGCTTTCTGTGATTGGCTGGTTACTATCGACGTTTTGTAAAAGGATTCTCAATGATTGCTACACCGATGACCAGACTACTACAGAAGATGTAAAGTTTGAATGGTCCGAAAAATGTCAACAAAGCTTCGATCAATTGACCCCATTGTTAACTGAGGCACCAGTGTTAGTTCAACCTGAATCGGGTAAAGAATTTGTGATTTACAGTGACGCGTCATTGAACGGTTTGGGTTGCATGTTGATGCAAGAGGGAAAAGTGATAGCATATGCTTCCAGACAGTTGAAACCGGACGAAAATAATTATCCAACGCACGATTTAGAGTTGGCTGCTGATAAACCGAAATAGTAACATATTTTAATCCCACATTTAGCATACTTTTGGATGATTTATCCCTTGATTTATGTAAAAAGGTGCTCTTAATCCTTTCTTTTCATGTCTTATACTCAGGAAAGCACCCAAGAATAGAAAGAACGAGAAACGGGCTCAAAACGGACCAAAATAGGCCAAAGAAGAAATCGACATGGCCTGGACTAAAGCCCACACGGCGTGCCTCCACAATATACTAGAACACGGCCTGAAGTCGATCTACATGGCCGTGCCCCTACCGTGGAGGAGAGTAATTTCACTCAGAAAAGGATACTTAGGGGCAAAGAAACCTATTTCAAAAGCCTATATAAAGACCTTAAGTATAACCTAAAAGGGGGCAGTTAGCTAGGCCAAGGAGTCGAGCCGAAAAGGTTAGATTTGTGGGAAACTCTCATGGGATAGCCAGTTGATCCATCTCCAGAAGCCAGAATTCTACTCAAGACGGAGGATCTCTCCTTCAATTCCTTCAGGGAGTTTTAGGGATTTCTTATGTTTTGTTTTATCTTTTCTTCTGAGATGTTTTTCTTTATTATTATGAACTAAACCCTTCAGATACCTGAAGGGGGATGAAACCTAGATGAATCTTGTTATTGTTTTCTGAACTATATGATAAATACTTGATTTGTTCTTAATTATGTTTGCTTAATTCTTGTGTTGATATTTTGCAGATATTAATTCAAGTTGAATGTGCTTAGGTGGTGGAACAAAAGTCCCTACTTAAGAGTAGATCTCGCATAATTAAGCGGAGTTGATCACGCGCCTAGAGATAGGGTGACGAGATTTTACCGGATTAGGGTGAAACCTAATATGGGAGTCCATAGATCAATTTACTGCTATTCTAGGGGTTTTAATTAGAAAGATATTTCAATTAATCAACCTAGGGTTAGACGTTATTCGCCTCGAGAGAGGGTTTAATATAAATTAGGGAGTCCTAGGATCAAGTCAAGTGAATAAATCGCCTTGGTTCAGTGTTAGATAACAAGTGAAGTCTAGGTTGATTCTTCCTAAGGGTATCGTCTTAATCAACTGAGTTTTTCCCAAGTATTTTCCCAATTCATTCTTTTTGCCTTTGCGTCTTTAGCTTAGTAATCAGTTAATTTAGATTAATAAACAACTTCACTTATTTTAGGCTAAATAATAGAAACAAAGTTAGTATTAGCACTTTTAGTTCCTTTGGGTTCGATAATCCAGTCTTGCCTAAGCTATACTACTGTTCGATAGGTGCACTTGCCTCAATCGTTGTTATAGTTAGTTCCAGGATCGATCATTATAAATTTAAAACTCTGAAATACAACGATCAAGTTTTTGACGCCGTTGCCGGGGAACTAAAATATTAAGAAAGCTCTATTTTTATTACTTTAGCCATTATTTTTTTTATTTTATGCAATTTAATTTTATTTTTAAGTTTTAATTTTAGCTTTGCTAAATTTTCTTCTTTCTTTTCTTATCAGGTACCTCTAGTTTATGACTAGAAGGAACCTGAGAGGACCACTAGTATACGACAGTGATATTGACGTTACCGTTCGCAGGAATCGTAGAGAAATTAGGCGAGCCCTAAATTACACAGAAGAAGAGCGAGAAGACAGATCCAATCCTACTGAAGGGATGGACGAAAATAATCCTCAACCATAAGATGTGGGAGAAAATAATGCTCCGCGTACTATGTATGATTATGCTAAACATCATTTAACAGGAGCAGAATCAAGTATTGTTAGGCCTGCTATAGCTGCTAATAATTTTGAATTAAAACCTAACACTATAAAAATGATTCAACAGTTTGTTCAATTTGATGGTTTACAGGACGAAGATCCAAATACTCATATAGCTAATTTTTTAGAGTTCTGTGATACCTTCAAAATAAATGGCGTTTCTGATGATGCCATACGACTTCGGTTATTTCCCTTTTCATTAAGAAATAAAGCCAAACAGTGGTTAAACTCGTTACCACGAGGATCAATCACTACATGGGATCAAATGACTGAAATTTTTTTATTAAAATATTTCCCACCGGCCAAAACGGCCAAATTACGGAATGATATCTCTTCTTTTGTGCAGATGGATTTAGAGACATTATATGACGCATGGGAGAGATATAAGGATCTCTTGAGAAGGTGTCTGCACCATGGTTTACCCTTGT
The DNA here is from genome assembly GCA_025698515.1 of Gossypium sturtianum. Lineage (NCBI taxonomy): Eukaryota > Viridiplantae > Streptophyta > Magnoliopsida > Malvales > Malvaceae > Gossypium > Gossypium sturtianum. The sequence continues at coordinate 105,887,772 of CM046954.1, forward strand.
GGCTCCAAGTCCAAACTTTCTATAACGGTCTAAACCCCTCAACAAGGAAACTAATTGATTCAGTCACTAGTGGAACCCTAAACAATAGAACTCCTGAAGCAGCTTACGAGTTTATTGAAGAGATGTCACTGAATAACTATCAGTGGCAGGTTACAAGGACCAAACTAACAAAATCAGCCGGAGTTTTCAACATAGATGCAGTAACCATGCTATCAACACAAGTAGAGATGATGAATAAAAAGCTTGATAGTTTGTGTTCTTCGCAGGTACATCCAGTAATGCAGTGCAACGTAAGTGGAACCGTGGCGAATCTTGAGTACCCACCCTACCAACCGGGCCCCGAGAGCGAACAGATGAACTATATAGGTAACAATTTCAGATCTAATAATAACCCATATAGTAATAATTGTAACCCAGGTTGGAGGAACCACCCAAATTTTTCGTGGGGAGATTAAGGAAATCAAAGACAACAACCTCCTCAAAATTTCCAAAATCAGCCCTATCCACATGAGAAGAAGCCAAACCTTGAAGAGATGCTGACAAGATTCATGGCATCCACAGAAAACCATCTCCAAGACACTGAAACCACCCTTAAGACCCAACAAGCATCGATCAAAGGGATCGAGAGCCAAGTTAGGGAAGTCACTAAGTCAGTTGAGGAAGTTTCTAAGTCAGTTGGACAACTCGCGAAGCTGATGTCTGAACGATCGCAAGGGCGTCTACCAAGCAACACTGATATTAATCCAAAGGAGCAAATCCAAGCCATAACAGCTCAAGAAAGTGAAGGATTAGACGAACCCAGTCCAATACAAGGAAACGAGGTAGAAAAAGGTAAAGTTGAGGTAACACAAGAAAAACCAAAACCGATAATCAAGGAGTACCAACCTCGCATACCATATCTCGAATCATTAACGAGAGATGACATAGAGGAACAGTTCGGTAAGTTTCTTAAACTTTTAAAGAAATTACATATTAACTTACCGCTACTTGAAGCTCTTTCATAGATGCCAAATTCGAGGAAATTTTTAAAACATCTATTGACGAAAAAACGTAAGTTAGACGAGGATCCACATGTAGAATTAAACGCAGTATGCTCAGCAATGTTACAGAATAGACTACCACAAAAGCTAAAAGATCCAGGGAGTTTTACAATTCCATGTTTAATTGGTAGACTAACTGTTGATAATGCGTTAGCTGATTTAGGGGCAAGCATAAATGTCATGCCTTATAAATTGTTTAAACAATTAGGTCTAGGGAAACCCAAACAAACTAGGATGAGCATTCAATTAGCTGATAAAACTATTAGAATTCCTAGGGGTATTATCGAAGATGTTCTTGTAAAAATTGACAAATTCATTTTCCCAGTAGATTTTGTTGTCTTAGACATGGATGAGGATAATTCGATTCCCTTAATTTTAGGAAGACCCTTTTTAGCAACTGCCAGGACTAAAATTGATGTTGATGCAAGAGAACTCATACTTCGTGTAGGTAATGAGACGGTCACCTTCAAGGCTCTCGACTCGGGTAGAACATCGAGTAATCAAGGTGAGAAAGTAAATTCTACTAATAACCATTCGGTTAACCCTTATTTTCAGGAAACACCACAAAAGAATACAACTGAACCCGATCCTAAACCCTATGCCAACAAGGAAGTAGTTCATGAAGATCGAAGGATTCAGATCGATGATCTAGACGAGTGGAAGACACACTTCAAGGAAAAATTAGGGATACATGGCGAAGAACCGAAACCACACAAGGTAAAACCAAAGGAGCCCCCAGAAGAGCTCATAGGAACAACAAACCACTTCAAAATAGGAGACCAGGTACTATTAGATAAGGCAGATCTTGGAATATCTCCTCCGGACCCTATCACAAACAAAGAAATACCTTTTAGGGTAACCAGTGCTTTCCCATACGGAACAGTCGAGGTAAGTAATCCTATTTTTGGTACTTTTACTATAAACACATCTCGACTTAAATTTTTTCACAATGATACAACTGATAGCATGAGGAAGGACTATCACCTCCTCAAACCACCCTGATGATGCAAACGAGAGGAAAGTCTAGCTTAAGACTATAAATGAGCGCTTCTCGGGAGGCAGCCCGAGCACTAACCCTACTAATTAGTTTAGTTTTATTTATTTCCATTATTTAGGTGCAAGTTTTTCATACTCACACGGCCTTGCACACGGCCATGGCCGTGGCCGTGTGGGCACCATAGGTAGGTAAAAGGGTGTGGCCATAGACGTATGGCAACAGGACAAAATTTTTCCCAAAACACGGGCTGCATCTCTATTTAAACCCCCCTTCTTCTTTTTTCTTTTCCAATTGTCTTTCTTCTTTCAATTTCCATTATTTACTTTTATTTTTATTGTTATTTTTATTTTTTTCTTTTATTTTTCTTCTATTTTCTTTATTATTTTCTTCTTATTCTTCATGCCATTTAGATTTAGCTTAGGATACAATAAAATCAGGACGGCTGCTTCAGGACTCAATTTCAAACGGTTCGAGACGCTTCCCCATGTTCACCTCCAATCCTATCCGGTTTCTTTTCATTGACTCCATCCAAAATTTAGGAAGTTTCACTTCTCTCCCCATCTTACGATTTTATGATTATTTTGATATTATCTATCTTTGTACATTGAGGACAATGTACATCTTAAGTGTGGGGGGGTTAACTATAGTATTTTCTGAAAATCCCTGAATGATATCTTGTCTTGAAGTAAGTTTCTCATATTGTGATTAGAATGAAATTTCTTTTGATTTATAATTTTTATCGATATGTTTTAGATTAAGTCATAGTTAATTGTGCATTGATAATTAAATTTTAAGATACTAAAGAATCAAGCATTGTAAGTCCATTTTTTTTCAATTAAAATTTGCTAGGTTGTTGAACTGAATTTAAATATTACTTTGAAGTTTAAAATTTACGAGGTTGATGTAAAAAATACCCATAATATTTGTGAGTTTTTGAGCCTTATAGAGCATATATTCTTTTTCATGCTCACTTTATCGATTATGAGTATGTCAACATTGATTTGTTATTCTAGAACTTGCGTCGTTTATACATATCGAGACCACACCTATGATTTGATATACAGAGATGATTAAGGCACCTAGGTTTTAACCCACTAACTCCATTAAAAGCCTACCTTCACAATTAACCCCAAGTGAACCCCTTTTAATCCTAACAACCCTTTTTAGTGACATAACCACTAATATTAACCCAAAACCCTTTATATTTGTTATCACCATTCTTTTTCAACTTCCCTTATATCGAGATTTGATTTGATTAAGCTACCTAATTATTTCATCTTAGTATATGAATAGATGTATTATATATAAAAAAAATATTCAGTATTAGTACGATGAAAGGCGAGCTTGTACAGTTAAAGTCTATTTATTGAAGAAGAAGCTCGTATTATTAGTTTAAAGTTTCAATCCATTATGTAATTATTCAGTTTATTATTTCTAGTTAGGTAATTTATCAATTCAATCTCGATTCTAACCTTCTAATTCAGCCTCTATCCACACCTTAACCCTAGCCCCGTTACAACCCTGACAAAGACCTTTTGATTTGTGCATCATCTCATATTATAGTGGTGGAGATTTGATTTTCAGGCAAGCCTATGGGATTAACTTTTCATGTTCGACTTTTGAGCGTTTTATTCCTGAACCTTAAACACTTTGAGTGATTTGAGTGAATCTCCAGTGAGGATGTCAATCTTTGTCGGTTTTGAATTAAAGGTAATTATTTAGATAAGGGGAGACACCTATATTTTCGAGCTACAAATCTATGACTTAGATTGTTTGAATCCTTAGGACTCTTTGAATTGAATTATCCATGTATAAATTATCTATGAATTATGATGAAACATTGTTGATAGGAATTATGAATTATAGAAAGTTCGTTTTAATTGTAAGTTGAGAATTTTGCTTGAGGACAAGCAAAAGCTTAAGTGTAGGGGTATTTGATAAACCAAAATAGTAACATATTTTAATCCCACATTTAGCATACTTTTGGATGATTTATCCCTTGATTTATGTAAAAAGGCGCTCTTAATCCTTTCTTTTCATGTCTTATACTCAGGAAAGCACCCAAGAATACAAAGAATGAGAAACGGGCTCAAAACGGACCAAAATGGGCCAAAGAAGAAATCGACACGGCCTGGACTAAAGCCCACACGGTCGTGCCTCCTCAATATACTAGAACACAGCCTGAAGTCAATCTACACGGCCGTGCCTCACTAACGGAGTCCAACACGGCCTGGCCACGATTCACACAGGCATGTGCCATGGCCGTGCCCCTGCCGCGGAGGAGAGTAATTTCACTCGGAAAAGGATACTTAGGGGCAAAGAAACCTATTTCAAAAGCCTATATAAAGACCCTAAGTATAACCTAAAAGGGGGCGGTTAGCTAGGCCAAGGAGCCGAGCCGAAAAGGTCAGATTTGTGGGAAACTCTCAAGGGATAGCCAGTTGATCCATCTCCAGAAGCCGAAATTCTACTCAAGACGTGTAACACCCCCAAACCCGGCCCAAACATTACGACCGAATTTGGTTTGCTACAGAGAAAACATTTTGAAAACCATTTTAAGACTGATTTTAAAATTTGTCGAAATGCCTTTCAAATTAAATTTCTTTGTTAAAAACCATACTTAATAAATATTTGTTGAGTCGAGTTGTTTACAAATTTCAAATGTACCCGATGTTACCTTAAAACATTTTGCGTTTAATTTGAGAAAACATGTGCATCCGTTTAACATCATCGAATAGTTTAAACAAAACATTCAAAACATGCAAAGAATAATAAAATAATCCTAGGAGGCCTTATTACAATTAAACAACATAAATCCAAAAGAAAGATAATTAAACCCAAAAATTCATTTATTAAAAACTCCACTGCATGGCCACCTCGAGTCCATCCGGCTCCATTTTCGCGATCTACTCATCTGCAAAATGTTAAGGAAAAGGGGTGAGTCACCAAGACTCAGTGTGTAATCCCCCACCCGGTAAAGTAACTCATACACAAGTCATTAATAAACATGCACATGCAACCCAACTAGCCATCCATACTCCTTTTCTACCCCGTGTGGTCAAAACCACTGGTGGTCAAAACCACTGATGACTTAGAGTCACAAATCAGATGATGGGGCCAACCCATCGTGTGGTCAAAACCACTGATGACCATAGGTCACAATAATCAAGTGTGGTCAAAACCACTGGTGGTACCAAACCACTGGGACTTAGTCACAAATTAATCAATCGTTGTGGTCAAAACCACTGATGACCATAGGTCACAAATAATCTGATGGGGCCAACCCATCTTGTGGTCAAAACCACCGCGGCGATCCCATAATTCATCCCCTCCTCTCATCAATCCCACCATCACATGCTTATATATCAATTATCATGTTTCATGTCATAGCATTTAACATCATGTAATGGCATACAAATTATATATCAAAAATTACAAATTAGGGGACTTACATGAATTCCATGCTTAGCCATAAGCAAATCACAACCAAAAGATCTAAGGCAAATAAAAATAGCACGTAAATTAATAAAGTGTGTATAGAGATCTTACACACCTATTTTCTAGCAATTCTCGAATATACTAGCGAAATCTCGAGACGTTGTTTCCTCCAATTCACCGAATTCCCGTATTTGTCACTTGTCCTATCGAGATTCCTACCAAAACACTTGATAATAATTAGCTTGCACATCTATTCATAACCAAAGCCTATAGCCGAATGTTACTTACCACCTTTCCTTAGGAGAATAAATCCCAAAAGCTTCCCTTAATGGCTATGGCTTCCTCTTACTAATGCTAGAAAAAGAATCCCAAAAAGGATCTTGTGCTCCTTGATATTCGACCAAAGTAACTCTAATGGAGAAGGAAAGATTTCGGCTATATAGTAATGAAAGGAGAAAATATGTGAATAAAAGTGAGGGAATATAAGTAGAAAAGAGAATAACAATGAGTGAATGGGGATTCGGTTTAATCAACAATGGAAGAAAGAAAAGAAAAGAGGATTTGAGGAAGAAAGAGGTTCGGCCAAATGAAAGAAAAGGATTTGTGTTTGAGCACAAATCAAAGGAAGAAAAGAGAGAGATGGGAGAAATGAGATTCGCCAACACCTTGTTTACCAAAAAGAAAAGTGCATAAAATGCCAAAATGAAGTTTTAGTTTCAAGTGGAAAGATGAGAGAAAGAAAATAGTATTTTTGGTTCAATGAAATGAAGGCTAAAACAAAAGCAAAATTTGCACAAAATGTACAATAAACATTCGGCCAAAGAAGAGTTTTTGGAGAGGAAAAGCAAAATGCAAAAGATGCACAAAAGAGGAATTGGCCAAATATTCCCCCCTAAACCACCTAACAAAATTCGCCCACCCACCTAGACACCCATGCCGTCCACATACATGCACTAAAGCCTAGGATTACTTTCCAAAACATCCTCCTATTCCATGCCTTTGTCCCCATCATGCCATAAGTTCAAGATTCTTATCCCCTAAATTAAGCTTTCCTTAATCATAAATTCAACTTACCAAAAGTTATTAGTCCACCTATCATAAATAAGTTTGACCGGCCATCAACGCTAATACACAAAAATAAACCTTCAAAATGCTAAACATACCACTCGAACCTCTAACCTCAAGCTACCTTTCAAGCTCCTTAACCAACTTGCCACTTACTTCTCTTATGCTTTAAATGAACACTTAATTAACTTAAGTGTCAAGCTCACTTAATCCTACTTCATTAAATATCCCAAACTAAAAATTATTCTAACTTCCTAAATAAAACAAGCCTTCACAAAACTATTCTAACACACAAAATTCCTACCCGAGCCAACACAAAAATAATACTCAAATTTTCCTAAAGCCCAATTCCCAATCGGCTCAATCCTACTAGGCCCAATTTTGGGATGTTACAATTCTACCCTCCTTAAAGAAATTTTGTCCTCGAAATTTCCAACTAGCTCACAGTCGTACCTCCTATCTCGCCACACTACGCTCCTACTGCGCACTCTGATCTTAAAGAATTATCATATTTCTAAACACATTCTCCAAGTTCATAATCAAATTTTTCCCACACTTCACCAACTCAAAAGAACAAACTAACGTAACCACAAATAAGGCAATTGAGGGTATTCCAGAAATAAGAACTTACCCGTTGTCATATCTGGCACATCTTCCTCCTCGCGACGGCCAACTGCATAAACCAACCTTGGTTGCCTCGCCTTTGTACCTTCAGCACCTCGGCCACGCCCGTTACCATCACCATTACCACGACCTCTCTGTGGTGGTCCTTCATTTCTAACCTGAGCACGGTTCTGACCCTCTGGCTGATTCTTAGCTAACTTCCGGGGACAATCCCTTACACGGTGATCAAACGATCCACACTCAAAACATCCTCGATTACCATTCCAACACTCCCCCTTGAAACTTGCCACACTTATCACACCGTGGCGGCCATTGAGGATTAGTAGCAGCGCAGCAGAGCCTAGCGACTTGATCTCGACCCATCAAACCTCGTCCTCTTCTGTTCATTACCCGAGAACCTTGAAGGTTCCGAGCTCCTCTTATTCCAATTCCGTTCTTGGTTCCGCTTAACGGACTGTCTTACCTCTTCAGCAACCTTTGATTTCTCTACTAGGACAGCAAACTCCCGCTCCTGCTGTGGAGCTATCATCATTCTCAGCTCATCTCTCAGCCCATCTTCGAATCTAACACAACGTTCATGCTCGGTACCCACCATACTACGAGCATACCTACTCAACCGGAGGAACTCGGCCTCATATTCTGCCACTGACTTATTTCCCTGAACCAGGTTCAAGAAAGCCTTTCGCTGTGCGTCTACATAGCTAGTTCCAATATACTTCTTTTGGTAAGCTTCCCTGAAGAATTCCCAGTGAGATTTTCTGCCACCGTTCCATCCCTTACGGTGAGCCACCACTGATAAGACTCATCCCGAAGCAAGGAGATAATACCCTTCAACTTCTCCTCAGCGGTGAAATCCAAATCACCCATAATCCTTTCAGTGGATTCCAACCAATACTCCACCGCACTGGGTGCCACTCCCGACACACCCCGAAATACCTCAGCTCCGTTAGATCGGAGTCACTCGAGAACAGATTTCTGAGCTCCCAAATTTCCACTAGCCCCAGCCACCAACTCAAGGACTCGCAAATACGACTTGCGACACTGCCTCACCTCCGGTCTGATCCTGCTCCTCAGCTCCAAAAGTTGGAGGTGGTGGTGGCGGTGGTACTTCATTCTCAGAACCTTGACCCGACCTAACGGGTTCAGACACGGTCATCCTTCCCCTTCCGCGTCCACGACGACCCCGTCCTCTAGAGCTCATTCTAACTATCGCGCTTTTAATCTATTTAGAAAAATTTTATGGATTAGTACTTTGTTTCACTTGGTTATTCGCGAAGAAAATTTTATGAAAAGAGTTTAATAGAGATTCTTTCGATCAAACAAGGTTTTAAGTCCTCTATCCTAGTTCATACAGAGAAGAACATCCATTCCCTAATACCTTTCATTCCTATTCACTCTTCGGACGTTTCTGTCCAGTTTCTATCCCAAGGGTATTTTCGTCATTTTCCTACAGGGTATTTTTGTAATAAATCAAGAAAATTTTAAAACTTTAATGAATCAAAACATTTTGTAACTTCTAAAACTGAGGAGTATTCCTTGTAAATTTTGCAATTTAAAGGTACAGCAAAATTTTGAAAACCAGGTATTTTAAGTAATTTTGCCACTAAGGGCATTTTGGTAATTTTGATAAACCGGGAATATTTGATAATTTCTGAAGATAAATTTTTCCTATTATCTAAAAGAGATAATTTAGTGATTTTAAAACCGAAGTTTTCCTTAAAACATGGCTAGTCCCTTTCGGGTATTATTTAGGGTTTTGCACATGGCCGAGTCCTCTTGGTTAGGGTGAACCAGAAGCTACGTGCCAGGTAGGAATCTCGCGAAGAGGAGGTGAGTCACGAGGACTGCTTAAGTACCAAGCTCTTCCTGATCCAATCCTGAACATGCGCACCAAGGTTACCACACCCTAACTCGGCGACTTGGTCACGGGTTGGTTTTAATTAGGCCATTAAAGTCTTATGTCTTTGTTTGGAGTAAACTAGTCCTAAAGTTTAAAATACTATCACTATCTCGTCCCATGCTTCCTACCCTTCTACAGAATATAATTCATACAAAAAGTCGAGATACTTACTTGGGCGAAGTTGGTGCAGGAGACTCGGTGCCATGCTTATTAAAAACCAAAATTTTTCAAAAGGCCTGCTAAAACATTTTGGGGCCTTGGGCTACACAATGAGCTTTGAACTTAGCTCGATACCAATTTTGTAACACCCCAAACCCGGCCCAAACATTACGACCGAATTTGGTTTGCTACAGAGAAAACATTTTGAAAACCATTTTAAGACCGATTTTAAAATTTGTCGAAATGCCTTTCAAATTAAATTTCTTTGTTAAAAACCATACTTAATAAATATTTGTTGAGTCGAGTTGTTTACAAATTTCAAATGTACCCGATGGTACCTTAAAACATTTTGCGTTTAATTTGAGAAAACATGTGCATCCGTTTTAACATCATCGAATAGTTTAAACAAAACATTCGAACATGCAAAGAATAATAAAATAATCCTAGGAGGCCTTATTACAATTAAACAACATAAATCCAAAAGAAAGATAATTAAACCCAAAAATTCATTTATTAAAAACTCCACTGCATGGCCACCTCGAGTCCATCCGGCTCCATTTTCGCGATCTACTCATCTGTAAAATGTTAAGGAAAAGGGGTGAGTCACCAAGACTCGAGTGTGTAATCCCCACCCGGTAAAGTAACTCATACACAAGTCATTAATAAACATGCACATGCAACCCAACTAGCCATCCATACTCCTTTTCTACCCCGTGTGGTCAAAACCACCGGGTGGTCAAAACCACCGATGACTTAGAGTCACAAATCGGATGATGGGGCCAACCCATCGTGTGGTCAAAACCACCGATGACCATAGGTCACAATAATCAAGTGTGGTCAAAACCACTTGGTGGTACCAAACCACTGGGACTTAGTCGCAAATTAATCAATCGTTGTGGTCAAAACCACTGATGACCATAGGTCACAAATAATCTGATGGGGCCAACCCATCTTGTGGTCAAAACCACTAATGACAGTCCATAATTCATCCCCCTCCTCTCATCAATCCCACCATCACATGCTTATATATCAATTATCATGTTTCATGTCATAGCATTTAACATCATGTAATGGCATACAAATCATATATCAAAAATTACAAATTAGGGGACTTACCTGAATTCCATGCTTAGCCATAAGCAAATCACAACCAAAAGATCTAAGGCAAATAAAAATAGCACGTAAATTAATAAAGTGTGTATAGAGATCTTACACACCTATTTTCTAGCAATTCTCGAATATACTAGCGAAATCTCGAGACGTTGTTTCCTCCAATTCACCGAATTCCGTATTTGTCACTTGTCCTATCGAGATTCCTACCAAAACACTTGATAATAATTAGCTTGCACATCTATTCATAACCAAAGCCTATAGCCGAATGTTACTTACCACCTTTCCTTAGGAGAATAAATCCCAAAAGCTTCCCTTAATGGCTATGGCTTCCTCTTTACTAATGCTAGAAAAAGAATCCCAAAAAGGATCTTGTGCTCCTTTGATATTCGACCAAAGTAACTCTAATGGAGAAGGAAAGATTTCGGCTATATAGTAATGAAAGGAGAAAATATGTGAATAAAAGTGAGGGAATATAAGTAGAAAAGAGAGTAACAATGAGTGAATGGGGATTCGGTTTAATCAACAATGGAAGAAAGAAAAGAAAAGAGGATTTGTGGAAGAAAGAGGTTCGGCCAAATGAAAGAAAAGGGATTTGTGTTTGAGCACAAATCAAAGGAAGAAAAGAGAGAGATGGGAGAAATGAGATTCGGCCAACACCTTGTTTACCAAAAAGAAAAGTGCATAAAATGCCAAAATGAAGTTTTAGTTTCAAGTGGAAAGATGAGAGAAAGAAAATAGTATTTTTGGTTCAATGAAATGAAGGCTAAAACAAAAGCAAAATTTGCACAAAATGTACAATAAACATTCGGCCAAAGAAGAGTTTTTAGAGAGGAAAAGCAAAATGCAAAAAGATGCACAAAAGAGGAATTGGCCAAATATTCCCCCCCTAAACCACCTAACAAAATTCGGCCACCCACCTAGACACCCATGCCGTCCACATACATGCACTAAATCCTAGGATTACTTTCCAAAACATCCTCCCTATTCCATGCCTTTGTCCCCTCATCATGCCATAAGTTCAAGATTCTTATCCCCTAAATTAAGCTTTCCTTAATCATAAATTCAACTTACCAAAAGTTATTAGTCCACCTATCATAAATAAGTTTGACCGGCCATCAATGCTAATACACAAAAATAAACCTTCAAAATGCTAAACATACCACTCGAACCTCTAACCTCAAGCTACCTTTCAAGCTCCTTAACCAACTTGCCACTTACTCCTCTTATGCTTTAAATGAACACTTAATTAACTTAAGTGTCAAGCTCACTTAATCCTACTTCATTAAATATCCCAAACTAAAAATTATTCTAACTTCCTAAATAAAACAAGCCTTCACAAAACTATTCTAACACACAAAATTCCTACCCGAGCCAACACAAAAATAATACTCAAATTTTCCTAAAGCCCAATTCCCAATCGGCTCAATCCTACTAGGCCCAATTTTGGGATGTTACAAGACGGAGGATCTCTCCTTCAATTCCTTCAGGGAGTTTTAGGGATTTCTTATGTTTTGTTTTATCTTTTCTTCTGAGATGTTTTTCTTTATTATTATGAACTAAACCCTTCAGATACCTGAAGGGGGATGAAACCTAGATGAATCTTGTTATTGTTTTCTGAACTATATGATAAATACTTGATTTGTTCTTGATTATGTGTGCTTAATTCTTGTGTTGATATTCGCGGATATTAATTCAAGTTGAATGTGCTTAGGTGGTGGAGAAAAAGTCCCTGCTTAAGAGTAGATCTCGCATAATTAAGCGGAGTTGATCGCGCGCCTAGAGATAGGGTGACGAGATTTTACCGGATTAGGGTGAAACCTAATATGGGAGTCCATAGATCGATTTACTGCTATTCTAGGGGTTTTAATTAGAAAGATATTTCAATTAATCAACCTAGGGTTAGACGTTATTCGCCTCGAGAGAGGGTTTAATATAAATTAGGGAGTCCTACGGATCAAGTCAAGTGAATAAATCATCTAGTTTAGTGTTAGATAACAAGTGAAGTCTAGGTGGATTCTTCCTAAGGGTATCGTCTTAATCAACTGAGTTTTTCCCAAGTATTTCCCCAATTCATTCTTTTTGTCTTTGCGTCTTTAGCTTAGTAATTAGTTAATTTAGATTAATAAACAATTTCACTTATTTTAGGCTAAATAATAGAAACAAAGTTAGTATTAGTACTTTTAGTTCCTTTGGGTTCGACAATCCAGTCTTGCCTAAGCTATACTATTGTTCGATAGGTGCACTTGCCTCAATCGTTGTTATAGTTAGTTCCAGGATCGATCATTATAAATTTAAAACTCTGAAATACAACGATCAGCTGCCATAACTTTTGCACTAAAAATTTGGCGTCATCATTTGTACGGTGAAAAATGCCACATCTTTACCGATCATAAAAGCTTCAAGTATATTATGACTCAGAAAGATTTGAATTTGCGATAACGAAGATGGCTCGAGCTACTAATAGACTATGAGTTAGTGATTGATTATCAACCGGGGAAAGCGAATGTAGTCGCAGATGCTTTGAGTAAAAAATCGTTGTTTGCCTTGAGAGCAATGAATACCCGGTTAACATTATCTGATGATGGTTCAATTCTAGCTAAGTTAAAATTGAATCAGTATTTCTTCAGCAAATTTACGAAGCTCAGAAATGTGATAGTGAGTTGCAAGCAAAAAGGGTGCAATGCGAATCGACTAGTGATTCAGAGTACCAAATCGGACTCGATGATTGTTTGATGCTCCGAGATAGAATCTATGTACCAAAAAATCCAGAGTTGATTCAGAAAATTTTACACGAGGCACATAGTGGTTGTTTATCCGTTTATCCTGGAAGTACTAAAATGTACAAGGATTTGAAACAACTATATTGGTGGTCGGGTATAAAACGAGACATTTCTAAATTTGTAGCGGGATGTTTAGTGTGTCAGCAAGTTAAAGCTAAACATCAAGTGCCTTCGGGTTTGCTTTAGCCTGTGATGATACCAGAGTGGAAGTGGGACAGATTTACGATGGATTTTGTATCGGGATTGCCTTTGTCTCTGAAAAAGAAAGATGTTATTTGGGTTTTCGTTGATCGATTAATGAAATCAGCAAATTTCATCTCGGTACGTACTAACTATTCACTCGATAGATTAGCGGAATTCTAATTGCTGAGATCGTTAGATTGCAAGAGGGGCCAGTTTTGAGTATTTCGGATAGAGATTCGAGGTTTACTTTGTGATTTTAAAAGAAATTGCAAGAAGCTCTGGGTACGAAGTTGAACTTCAACACAACATTTCATCCGCAAACAGACGGTTAGCCTGAGAGAGTAATTCAGATTCTCGAAGATATGCTCTGATGTTGTGTTTTAGAGTTCGAAGGCAACTGAGAGAAATATTTGCCACTATTTGAATTTGCATATAATAACAGCTTTCAATCGAGCATAAAGATGGCACCATATGAAGCATTGTATGGTCGTAAATGCCGAACTCCATTGTACTGGACTGAGCTTAGCGAGAAACAGATTCACGAGGTTGATTTGGTTAGAGAAACTGAAGAGAAAGTGAAAGTAATTCGCGACTATTTGAAAGCAGCTCCAGATCGTCAGAAATCATACCCGGATTTGAAACGAAAAGTTATTGAATTTTAAATCAGTGATAAAGTGTTTTTGAAAGTATCTCCGTGGAAGAAAATACATCGTTTCGGTCGTAAAGGCAAATTGAGTCTGAAATTTATCGGGTCGTATGAAATCATCGAAAGAATAGGTTCAGTGACATATCAGCTGGCTTTATTGATTGAGTTAGAGAAAATCCACAATGTTTTTCATGTTTCGATGTTACGTCGATATCGATCGGATCCCTTACATGTGATTTCTCCGTCAGAGATTGAGATTCAGCCTGATATGACGTACAACGAATAACTAATCAGAATTTTGGCTCGAGAGATCAAAGAGTTAAGAAATAAAAGCATAGCTTTAGTGAAAGTTTTGTAGCAACGACACGGAGTCAAAGAGGCTACGTGGGAGCCCGGGGAAGCTATGAGAAAACAATACCTTAATGTAATGCCCCGAATTTGGGCCTAGAAGAATTGGGCTTTGGGCTTTGGGTCTCAGAAAATTTTTAAGTAAGCAAGAGAAAGACAATTGGCATGTGGGCTTTGAGGGTAATGAATTTGGAGTGTCTAAGGGTGTTAGAGATGTTCTGGGATCAAGTAAGGGTATAGGAAAAATTTTAGTTTTAGCCCAAGGGAGCTGTGACTTCAGTTAGTAGGCCTTTTAAATAAATGAAGAAGAAAAATGACACAAAAGAGCTTGTGGTGTAGTGGAAAAGTGGTGCCACTTAGGGAGCAGGGAGGTGGCGTCATTAGCAAGCAAGGGAATCCAAGGTTCGAGTAGTGGCATGGTATTTTGTTGGGGATTTAATTTTTGCCTTCTAGATGGTTAGTAGTGGCGTTGGATGTGAACTCTGAAGGAAGTGTTCATGAGAGAAAATTAAGGAAGGGATAAATGAGCTTATCTTAGAGAAAATTTAGGATGAGATTGAGGAGTTATCAGGGAAAAAAGTTAGGAGCTGAGAAGTGTGAAGAGTTGGTGCCGTTGTGGGAAGTCGGAAGTGTATAAATTCGGCTTAGGAGGGTAAATGAGTGTCGTTTTTGGGTCTTTTAGGGGGTATTACGAATTTTCATTGTGGCTTTCGGCATTTGGATAGTTTTGCAAATAAGTTAGTCTTTCTTTTCTTTACCGAATATCCTGTAGTTACCCTCACACAAGCACATTTGATCTTTTCTTTTCTCCCCCTCATTATGTTCTTCTGTTGCCGAATTCTTCCATTGCCGAAAAACCATCATTCCTTTTTGCCGAATTCTCTATTAGCCAAACTTTTCTATTTCCGAATTACCATCATCTTCTCTTGCCGAAATCCCCCATTAGTGCCGAATCTTTGCTGTTTTTCTCTATCACAAATCAGTTGGTATCTACTCTCAGTCAAGGTTAAAAGTCGAATCTCGTTTGGTAGGCCACAGGATCTAAGGTTGGATTCGGTAAGTATTCTGTTAACTCCCCTTATTACGTTTTGTTGAAATCCGAAGGGCGATCTAATTTCTCATTTTCGTGGATCTTGTATTAACAAGGGTAAGGTTCAGAGATCACTAGTGTGGTAGGATCGTTAGCAAGGATCTAGGGTACACTTGTGATTAGCAGCTAAGGAAGGGCCATTAGAACCCGGGGGCACACGGTAAGGTTACGGTAAGGTTTCGGCTTTTGAGTAAATATTTTTGATTAAGTATGAGTGGTTGATTGAAGGTTGGTTGGTTGTAGGATCAAGGGTAAGGATAGGATAGCACGTCGCAGTGATCAGGTGTGTACAAACACTACACACATGATATCGGCAATGTTGAAAAGCCGAAAAGCCGAAAAGCCGAAAGTGGCTAAATGGGCCCGGTGGGCCCTGAGGCTAAGTTTGATTGAATGGTTTGGTTTGTTATACGAATTGAATTAGTCTTGCATGATACATGATCTGGATATGTTTTGGGCCTAATAGGTCGTATGGTAAGATTTGGGCCTAATGGGCCGTAAGGTTGTAATTTGGGTTTGATGGGCTTTATGGGGACGTAAGTAGATATGCTAGGGTTTATGGACTTAGGCCTAGTTTGAACAACTCTTCAATTTCATAAGACTTAAGCTAATTAAACATGTCTGTGGACAAGTCGATTAGTTAGAGTGTGGTAACCGACATATGCATGTCTAGGATTGGATCTAGTGAGAGCTTGGTACTTAAGCGGTCCGAGTGACCCACCTCCTCTTTTCTCGAGATCCTACAGTGCATAGTGTTTGTTCACTTTAACCGCGAGGACTTGTTTATGGGACAAAGTTTATAACTAAAACCCGAGAGGGACTAAAATACCCTCATATTGGAAAATTACTAAAATACCCTTATATTGTAAAATTACTAAAATACCCTTATATTGTAAAATTACTAAAATACCCTTATATTGTAAAATTACTAAAATACCCCTGTTTGTAAAATTACCAAGATACCCTAATTTTCCAAATTGCCAAAATACCCCTGTAGGGTAGAATTACGAAAATACCCCTGGGTAGTAAATGACTAAAATACCCCTATGTGATGAATATGGGTTTGTGGATGTTAATTTTGTGTTTGATGCATTCATATGATATTCTGCTTAGGATGCATATGGGTGGGAATTATGGTACGGAGGAAGATTTGAGGATCGCATGGCCGTATGGTATGGATCCGAGATCGCATAGCCGTATGGTATGGATCCACCGCAGGCTTTTTAGCCACCGAGCAGCCATGCTGCACCGATAATGTTATCGAGGGCTGTGTGCCATTAATATGGGCTTCGTGCCGTAATTATGGGCTTTGTGCAAATATCGAAGGCTTTGTGCCGTAATTATGGGCTTTGTGCCAATACCGAACGCTTTGTGCTGTTATTATGGCTTTGTGCCAGTCATATTTACCGTGGCTATGTGCCTAACATATATATATTGATGACTCTGTGTCAAGATTTGAGGATCGCATGGCCGTATGGTATGGATCCGGGATCGCATAGCCGTATGGTATGGATCCACAGAAGGCTTTAAGCCCAACATATGATTAGCATCTTTGCTACAATGTTCGGTAGTACCGCAACCGGGCTACCCTTGGTGTGTAGCGGAGGGGTGGGTCGAGCTAGAATTCCCCACATGAGTCATAAGGTTGGAAGGGAAATGGTGTGTTTAGCGGATGGATTTTTGGGGTGGGTTTTGCATTATCTGTTTATAAATGATACGATATGATATGATATGAGGTCATTGTGGGCTAAGGCCCAAGACCACCGATTTTGTTAGGGCTTAGGCCCAATGTGAATATTTGTATGTGATTTGATTGCCAAGGGTTGTACACACTAAGTTTCGAAACTCACACCCTTAATTTTAAATGTTTCAGGTAATCCTGAATAGGCGGCTCGACGAGGGAGAGGACTCGGAGATGGCCACACTACAAGCTGTTCAAATGTTTTAATTTATTCAAATGATTCTGTTTTAAATACTTTGTTTATTTTTCATTGGATTGTAATAAGGCCATGTAACTCCTATTTGACTTTGAATTTTGGGTTTATTATTATTGTTTCAATTACCCACTTAAGAAATTTCATGAAATTATTAAAGTGTTAATATGGTTTTCAAAATAATCTTTTGTTTTGGGCTTTTGGGCCTTAAATGGTTAACTAGTAAATTGTTTTGAAGTGCGCCTTTAATGTGACATTCCAGATTCGGGCCTAACTTCTAGGCCGGGTTTGGGGTGTTACACTTAATCTATTCACTGGTAAGATTATAGAGGACGAAAATCCCTAAGGAGGAGTGTAACACCCCAAACCCGGTCAATACACCACGACCGAATCTGGCATGTTACGGGGAAAATTGCGTTCGAAGGGTTAGGTTTCTGGTTAAAGATTCGATGAGAAACTCCTTGTCATATTTTATACTTTTCGAAATCTTGGCATGATTGCTTTGTCATATTTTAATGTTTTAGAGTGATACCAGATGGTAAAGTTTAAAACACATTGCGTTATAGTTTTGAAACCGTTGACCTTCCAAGTTTTTAGCAATTTTAACTCAATTAATTTGTTAAAGCATATTAGAAAGCTACTTTAAGCATAAACATAGTAAAACCTAATTTAAAGGCCATTTACAACCCAAAATAAAACCAAATAGTAATAAATAAGCTAAAGTACCAAATTTTGTAAAGTCTGAGCAAATCTTTATTAAAGCATGGCATGAGCACCTCGAGTCCACCCCTGGCTCCATGTCCGCGTCTAAGTGTCACTGAAATGTCAAAGGAGAGGGTGAGTCGCAAGACTCGGTGCATAAATCCCACTCCCGATAAAACAACATGCTAACACACATCATATCATAGCAACATTATCAATGCACCCGATCCTAACCATCCATATCACCTTTCTCTACCCGTGTGTGGTACAAAACCACTTTGGTGGTGCCAAACCACTGGTGACCCAAAGTCACGATATCCATAATTGTGGTGCCAAACCACCGGTGACCCAAAGTCACGAATAATCCAATGATGGGGCCAACCCATCGTGTGATACCAAATCACTAGCGACAATCCAGTATCTCATAAGTGGGGCCAACCCACGGTGGTGTTAACCACGGGGGGCGAGTCGCAATAAGGTGCCAAACCTCGGTGTCCCAAAGACACGGTGTGATACCAAATCACCGGTGACCGCGATCACAAATCCGATGATGGGGCCAACCCATCGTGTGATACCAAATCACCGGGCGTCAATCCAGTATAATCAGCGTGGGGCCAACCCACGTGGTGCTAAGCCAGGGGGACGAGGCGCTATGAGGTGCCAAACCTCTGGTGTCCCAAAGACACAAATGTGATACCAAATCACCGGGTGACCAAGTCACAAAATCAAGCGTGGTACCAAACCACCGGAGGTGCCAAACCTCTGGTGTCCCAAAGACACGATGTCCCAAAGACACGGATATCATATTCCCCCTCCTCTAATATCACCCACACATGTCATACTAATGCAAATGATATAAAACATACAATCATGCTATCATGCTCAAATGACATCTCATGGTATTTACATCATAAAACATGTTATCACATATATCACTCTGATCTCGTAATGAAACGGACTTACCCATATCCGTGCTTATACCCCATCGGGTACCAAATCCATCAATCATATTGTTTCACTTTAATAAGTAATTAGGTTATTAATCATATTACTAAGCAAGTGTGTTAGTTTACACACACCTGAAATAGCGAAGGTTTTAATCCTAAGAACCGGTCTAAGACCCTCGATCCTTTTGCTCCTAAAAACAATCGACCAACCATGGGTTAATCACTTAAACCATTCGGCCATAACCATATAAACCAAAGGGTATATCGATTAACCCTTACCTTGCAAGCGTTTGGTTTCCTACCAAACCGAACCAACAATGGTTCCTCTTTTAACAATCGGCACACCCTATTAAAAAGAACAGTTAATCCCTTGTCACCCTTGACTTAATCGAAACCAAAAGATTGAACTAATAAAATAATACCAATCACTTACCCCTTACTTACCAATCGATTAACAAAGGGAAAAGGCTCAGCCGATCGCTTTGAAATCTCTGATTGCCCTAACATGAGATGTTTAAACGAATGGTTAACCCTCTTCCATAACCCAAAATCGACATAACACTTGAGAGAAAAGAGGAATGGCCATTCGGCCAAGAGCTTACCAACACCCAATATTCGGCCAAAATAGGACTACTGGGAGAAGGGAAATATTCGGCTAAGTTGAAAGCAATAGAAAGAAGAAATCGACACTAGGTGTTTAACACCTCTATTTTCGATTTTGAGAAGAAAAGAAATGGAAGGGATGAATGGAGATTCGGTTTAGGCAAGGTAAATTTCGGCTTTAGCGTTTCAAAGAGAAGAAAATGAGGTATGAGAAGAGGAATACTAGTTTCGGTTTACACACACAAGAAAGGGAGGGATAGGTATTCGGCTACCAAGATGTTTGAGAAAAACAACACATAGAAAATTCGGCAAAGTGCTGCTTGTGCTTTTCGGTTCCAGGAAGAAAGTGTGAAGAAGCTTTGTTGAAGAAATTCGACTCACAAAAGACTAGAAGGGAACTTTCTCTTTTTACCAAGTGTGACCGAAACAACCAAAAAGAATGCCAAAAATGCAAAAATGCATTTCGCTACCAACTCCCCACACAAAGCCGTCCACTCCCCACTCCAAACTCCCTCAAATTCGGCCATAATCCCCCAATAGCTCCCAACCACACATTTCAAATGTGTTTACCAAATCTTACTCCTACAATTACTCTCCACCCAACATTTGAACTTTTGACTTGGTCCAAAGTGGAATTTGAACTACATCCAACTCTTCCCTCCTATGCCGTCCAAAATGAAGCCAAAATGTGAGGTCTTTGCGGCTTGAACACAAGACCTCCACCTCATGCGATTGACGCCACACCTAGCTCCCAAGTAGCGCATGCCTTGCCACTTTGCTAGCTCCTCACTTGTGCAACAAGCACCAAATAAAATACATATCCCTCGGCTCCATCAGCTCCCTACACCTAAAGCTCAAAAACTAAATTTTTCCCATTCCTCAGGCATACCCCCCTACAACTAAGCCCCTAAAACATAGAAATAGCAACATAGCACACCAACACATGCAATATCATGCAACAACAAAATAGCCCCCAACCCGGATATTACGGTTCTACCCCCTTAAAATAATTTCGGCCTCGAAATTACGATCAAAAGAGTTGCGGGTACTCTTTGTCTCATCATATCCTCGGGTTCCCACGTGGCTTCTTCCACGCCATGATTCCGCCAAAGAACCTTAACCAAAGGCACGGACTTTCTACGCGAGAACCTTCACATCCCGATCAAGAATCGCACGGGTTCTTCTTCCAAAGTCAAATCTGGATTTACCTCGATCTCTTCCACTTTGCTACCACATGCGCCGGATCGAGCGATAACATCGAAGCATCGAAGCGTGAAATCGTCGTGAATCGACTAAGCTCTCACTTGGCAACTCCGGTTGATCGCCACTGGTCCCACTCGTCTCAAAACCTTATACGGCCCAATAAACCTCGGACTTAGCTTGCCTTTCTTTCCGAACCTCAAAACCTTCTTCCATGGCGAGACCTTGAAAAAACTTGATCCCCACGAGAAAACCCTATGTCTCTGCTTAAGATCGGCATAAGACTTCGCGGTCGAAGCTTCCTTCAACCGAGCTGAATCAACTTAACCTTGTCTTGGTCTCGACAACCAACTTTCGGGTCCCAACAAGCTGGCGTTCACCTAATTCCGTCCAACACATAGGTGATCGACACTTCCTACCATACAACGCCTCATATGGTGCCATCTTGATGCTCGCAGTAAGCTGTTGTTGTAGGCAAACTCAGCTAATGGTAAAACTCCTCCCAACTACCTCTGAAATCCGAACACAACCCCTCGGCATATCCTCCAAGATCTGAATAACCCTTTCCAGATTGTCCGTCCGATTTGCGGGTGAAAAGTCGTCTTTGAAATCCAACAGCGTGCCGAGCACGATGCAGCGCTTTCGAACCTTGGCGTAAATCGGGATCCCTATCGTGATGATCGATCTTGGCACACCGTGCAACCTCACTATCTACAGAAACATACGGCCGCCAACCTCGAGTGAGTAGTCAACCTCACCGGAATGAAATGAGCCGATTTAGTCGATCGATCCACAATTACCCAAAAATCCTTCTTGCTTGGCGTAAGCGGTAACCCAGTCGCGAAATCCATGGTTATCCTTTCCCACTTCCATCGAGGAATCTTCACGGTGAAGCAACCACGACGGCAACCGATGTTCACCTTGACTGCGACATGTCGACACTTCCCAACAAACTCTGTCACTTCTTTCTTGAGACAGGCCACCAAAATCGCTCTCGAGATCCCTATACATCTTACTACCTCCATGATGCATAGCATAAGGGCTGCTATGTGCGTCTGAAGAATCCTCTGCCTCGATTCAACATCCTTGGGCATACAAGCTTTACCTTGAAAACACGGCACCCCATCACTAGACAAGTTGTAACCTTCCAGAACCACCACTCTGTGCACTGCAACCTCAGCGCACTCGAACCTCATCCTCTAAGCGTTTCTCTCGATCTGCTCAACCCAAGTAGGCTTAATCGCAACTCTGCGAGAATACTCCGTCGTCATACAAACTCAAATGGGCAAACATCGCTCTTAAGTCCGAAACAACCTTGCGGCTCAACGCGCGCCACCACGTTAGCCTTGCCGGATGATACTCAATCGAGCGATCGTAATCCTTAAGCAACTCAACCCATCTCCCACGCCTCAAATTCAAATCCTTACGAGTCAAGAGATACTTGGACTCTTATGATCGGTGTAGACTATTGATCTCTCTCCGTACAAGTAGTGCCTCTAAATCTTCAGCGCAAAGACTACGACCGCTAACTCCGGATCGTGCGTCGGATAGTTGACCTCATGTGGCCTCAATTTGCCGAGATCGTAAGCCACAACCTTACCTTTACTGCATCGGCACACAACCCAACCCCGTATGTGATGCATCGCGATGACCGTGAATTCCTTACCAAATTTCTCGGGTTGAATCAAAGCCGGAGCTTACGTTAGAATCTTCTTAAGCTTGTTGAAACTCTCCTGCTTTGTTTCTCGGTCCGGACAAACGGAACCTCTTTCCTTAACAACTTGGTCATTAGTCTTTGCAATCAACGAAAACCTCTACAAACCTTGGTAGTATCACGCTAAACCCGAAAACTCCGAATCTCGACCAGCGACTTAGGCGGTTTCCAATCCAAAAGCGCCTCAATTTTCCGAGGATCCACTCTAATCCTCTCGGTGACACTACATGTCCCAAGAAAGTCACTTCTCTAAGCGAACTCGCACTTCTTTGAACTTAGCGTAAAGCTGCTTCTCCTCAAAATCTGCGATTACCACACGCAAATCGCATCATGCTCTTCTTACGTTCTTGAATACACCGGATGTCGTCAATAAAAACTACCACGAATGGTCCGAATCTGCTTTGAAACACCCTATTCATCATATCCATGAATCTTTGCCGTGGCGTTAGTCAACCCGACGGCATTACGAGTTCGTAGTGCCCATCACAGAGTCGAAGCGCTGTCTTGTGAATATTCGCTTCTTTCACCTTTAATCGGTGATACCCGGACCTCGAGTCAATCTTAGAAAATACCGCTGCACCCACCGATCAAACAAGTCATCTATCCGTGGCAGCGGATACTTGTTTTGATCGTCGACTTATTCGGTGGCGGTAATCTATGCACATTCGCATTGTACCATCTTTCTTCTTAACAAAATGCCGCGCGCACCACGGTGAAACACTTGGCACGATAAAACCTCGGTCCAACAACTCTTGGATCTGAGCCTTAAGCTCCACCAATTCCTTTGGCGCCATCCTATACGGAGCAATAGACACTTTGGCGCGATTCAAGATAATGAGATCTATCCCAAACTCTACCTCACGATCCGTGGCAAACCCGGAAGTTCTTACGAAACACATCGGCAAATTCCTTAATCGTTCGGACTTTTTCTCAATGCAGACTCTTTTAGCCTCCAAGGCATACACATGAACCACATACGCTTCACGGCCCTTTCTCACCATCTTCTCGCCTTTAGGCGGACACCACGATTAGATAAGTAATCTCTCCTATTACCTATCATAGCCACTTCATCACCCTCGATCGTCCTTAGAACCATGCGCTTAGCGCGCAATCCAACCGCTGGTACTTAACCAACGATCCATCCCAAGAATCAAATCGAACTCCCCAAATGGCGGTTCCATCGGATCAATGACAAACACTACCCCTTGGAGTTCTAGGGGTACATCTCTAAAACGACTTATCTACTACCACAGAGTGACCTAAAGGGCTAATTACGGTCATCCGCCTAGAAGATATCTCGAGTCTAAGTCCATGGTCTCTACTATACTCTCGGCCATGTAAGAATGCGTCGAACCCACATCAATCAAAGCGATAAAAGGAGAACCAAAGATCAAGAACGTCACGGTTATGACGTCCGGTGCGTCGCCTCCTCTCGGCGCCTTGCGCATACACTAACCCGGTATCTGCGTCGAACTACCCGCACCCTGCGGTGCTCCACGGCCCGACCCGATCCATTACTACCTCTGCCATTACCACGGCCCCTCTGCGGTGGCGGTACATTATTCCTAAAGCGAGTACGGCCACGACTCTCGGATGAATCTGGCCAACTTACGCGGGCGGGTCCCTTACGCGATGATCCGAGAGAACCACACTCAAAACAACCTTTTCCACCGGTCCGGCCAGCCTCCCCAATGATATCTCCCACAATGGTTACACCGCGGCGGTCCACGACTAGCGACAACAACCCTACGGGCCGATTCGGCCCACTCTGTCTAGCCCTTTCCACGAGGATTACCCGGATCCGTAAGACCCAAAGCTCCTCTTATGCTGCTCCTGTCCATGCCGCCTCACGGACTCCTTAACACCCTCGGCTACCTTAGCCTTCTCAACGGGGACAAACAAACTCACGCTCTGTTGAGGAGCAATCAGCGACCTCAACTCGTCTCTCGGACCATCCTCAAAACGAACACACCTCTCGTGTTCGGTAGCCACAATACCCCTAGCATACCGGCTCGGCTTCAAGAACTCGACCTCATACTCGGAAGCAGACTTACTCCCTTGGACTAGCCTCAAAAATGCTTTTATTTGCTGGCGTCGATGTAGCTAGCTCCAATGTACTTTTTCTGAAATGCGACCACGAAATAATCCCATGTCGGATCCTCTGCTTGCCACCACATCGTCGAACCGTGAGCCACCACCACTGGTATGACTCATCCCGAAGAAGCGATACTATGCCCTTGACTTCTCCTCGGCGATCAAGTCGGATCATCCATGATCCGCTCCATTGCCTCCAGCCAATACTCGGTAGTCTTTGGGAGCAACACCAGAAACACCTCGAAAGAATTC
Organism: Gossypium sturtianum; assembly: GCA_025698515.1. NCBI lineage: Eukaryota > Viridiplantae > Streptophyta > Magnoliopsida > Malvales > Malvaceae > Gossypium > Gossypium sturtianum. Next base: position 105,912,601 of record CM046954.1, read on the forward strand.
AGCCCCATTTGCCCGAAGTCGCTCGGCACCGATTTCCTAGCTCTGCACCACCACCTACTCCAACTACCCTTTCCAACACTCGCGGCGCCGCCTATGACCAACTGCGTCATCCCGATCGATCTTGAAACTCACCACCTCCGGTGGTGGCGGGCCGAGTATCTCATTTTCGACCCTAACCGGACCTACGGGTTCGAAACCGTCATCCTACCACGACCTCGTCCACGACCACGTCCACCTCTAGCGCTCATGACTAAATTCTCTACGTATCGATTTAGGAGTTTTATGCATCGATATTTATTCCACTATTTTAAAGGAAAGTCTTATGAATAGTAAAGAAGCTTTATTTTCGCGAATTCACGAGAATCCTATCGATTTGAGTTTCTAAAGTAATCCACTCTGCAATCATCCAATCACATCAATAAATCACAAGAAATAGTAAGGGGTACTTACAGGCGGGTGATCACGGAGACTTCGGTGTCATGCCTTTCAAACCATTTATTTCAACAAAACACTTAAAAGCAGACTTTTTGAAAACATTTTGGGCCTCGGGCCCGCAGTAGAAACCTTTGAACTTGGCTCACGATACCACAATTGTAACACCCCAAATCCGGTCAATACACCACGGCCCGAATCTGGCATGTTCTGGGAAAATCGCGTTCGAAGGGTTAGGTTTACGGTTAAAGATTCGATGAGAAACTCCTTGTCATATTTTATACTTTTGAAATCTTGGCATGATTGCTTTGTCATATTTTAATGTTTTAGAGTGATACCCGATGGTAAAGTTTAAAACACATTGCGTTATAGTTTTGAAACCGTTGACCTTCCAAGTTTTTAGCAATTTTAACTCAATTAATTTGTTAAAGCATATTAGAAAGCTACTTTAAGCATAAACATAGTAAAACCTAATTTAAAGGCCATTTACAACCCAAAATAAAACCAAATAGTAATAAATAAGCTAAAGTACCAAATTTTGTAAAGTCCGAGCAAATCTTTATTAAAGCATGGCATGAGCACCTCGAGTCCATCCAGGCTCCATGTCCGCGTCTAAGTGTCACTGAAATGTCAAAGGAGAGGGTGAGTCGCAAGACTCGGTGCATAAATCCACTCCCGATAAAACAACATGCTAACACACATCATATCATAGCAACATTATCAATGCACCGATCCTAACCATCCATATCACCTTTCTCTACCGTGTGGTACCAAACCATTTGGTGGTACCAAACCACTGGTGACCCAAAGTCACGATATCCATAATTGTGGTGCCAAACCACTTTGGTGACCCAAAGTCACGAATAATCCAATGATGGGGCCAACCCATCGTGTGATACCAAATCACTAGCGACAATCCCGTATCTCATAAGTAGGGCCAACCCGGTGGTGTTAACCACGGGGGCGAGTCGCAATGAGGTGCCAAACCTCTGGTGTCCCAAAGACACGATGTGATACCAAATCACTTGGTGGCCGTAGTCACAAATCCGATGATGGGGCCAACCCATCGTGTGATACCAAATCACTAGCGTCAATCCCAGTATAATCAGCTGTGGGGCCAACCCAGCGTGGTGCTAAGCCAGCGGGGCGAGGCGCTATGAGGTGCCAAACCTCTGGTGTCCCAAAGACACAAATGTGATACCAAATCACTTGGTGACCAAAGTCACAAAATCAAGCGTGGTACCAAACCACCGGAGGTGCCAAACCTCACGGTGTCCCAAAGACACAGATGTCCCAAAGACACGGATATCATATTCCCCCTCCTCTCATATCACCCACACATGTCATACTAATGCAAATGATATAAAACATGCAATCATGCTATCATGCTCAAATGACATCTCATGGTATTTACATCATAAAACATGTTATCACATATATCACTCTGAGATCTCGTAATGAAACGGACTTACCCGTATCCGTGCTTATACCCCATCCGGTACCAAATCCATCAATCATATTGTTTCACTTTAATAAGTAATTAGGTTATTAATCATATTACTAAATGAAGTGTGTTAGTTTACACACACGAAATAGCGAAGGTTTTAATCCTAAGAACCTAGGTCTAAGACCCTCGATCCTTTTGCTCCTATAAACAATCGACCAACCATGGGTTAATCACTTAAACCATTCGGCCATAACCATATAAACCAAAGGGTATATCGATTAACCCTTACCTTGCAAGCGTTTGGTTTCCTACCAAACCCGAACCAACAATGGTTCCTCTTTTAACAATCGGCACACCCTATTAAAAGAAACGATTAATTCCTTGTCACCCTTGACTTAATCGAAACCAAAAGATTGAACTAATAAAATAATACCAATCACTTACCCCTTACTTACCAATCGATTAACAAAGGGGAAAGGCTCCAATCCATCGCTTTGAAATCTCTACGATTGCCCTAACATGAGATGTTTAAGCGAATGGTTAACCCTCTTCCATAACCCAAAATCGACATAACACTTGAGAGAAAAGAGGAATGGCCATTCGGCCAAGAGCTTACCAACACCCAATATTCGGCCAAAATAGGACTACTTGGGAGAAGGAAATATTTGGCTAAGTTGAAAGCAATAGAAAGAAGAAATCGGCACTAGGTGTTTAACACCTCTATTTTGAGTTTGAGAAGAAAAGAAATGGAAGGGATGAATGGAGATTCGGTTTAGGCAAGGTAAATTTCGGTTTTAAGCGTTTCAAAAGAGAAGAAAATGAGGTATGAGAAGAGGGAATACTAGTTTCGGTTTACACACACGAAGAAAGGGAGGGATAGGTATTCGGCTACCAAGATGTTTGAGAAAAACAACACAGAGAAAATTCGGCAGAAATTTGCTTGTGCTTTTAGGTTCCGAGGAAGAAAGTGTGAAGAAGCTTTGTTGAAGAAATTCGACTCACAAAAGACTAGAAGGGAACTTTCTCTTTTTACCAAGTGTGGCCAGAAAACAACCAAAAAGAATGCCAAAAATGCAAAAATGCATTTATTACCAACTCCCCACACCAAGCCGTCCACTCCCCACTCCAAACTCCCTCAAATTCGGCCATAATCCCCAATAGCTCCCAACCACACATTTCAAATGTGTTTGCCAAGTCTTACTCCTACAATTACTCTCCACCCAACATTTGAACTTTTGACTTGGTCCAAAGTGGAATTTGAACTACATCCAACTCTTCCCTCCTATGCCGTCCAAAATGAAGCCAAAATGTGAGGTCTTTGCGGCTTGAACACAAGACCTCCACCTCATGCGATTGACGCCACACCTAGCTCCCAAGTAGCGCATGCCTTGCCACTTTGCCGCTCCTCACTTGTGCAACAAGCACCAAATAAAATACATATCCTCAGCTCCATCGGCTCCTACACCTAAAGCTCAAAAACTAAATTTTTCCCATTCCTCGAGGCATACCCCCACCTACAACTAAGCCCCTAAAACATAGAAATAGCAACATAGCACACCAACACATGCAATATCATGCAACAACAAAATAGCCCCCCAACCCGGGATATTACAAGGAGAGTTGTAACAGCTTGTTTTTAGTCAAATTGGAAAAGTGGTTTCGAGACCACAAATTCGAGGTCAAAATATTTATTTTATTATTATTTTAATGTTTACAGCATGATTGAGTGATTGTGTGAAAAATTCGTTAAGAAATTTTATCATTTGAATGGTCAATTTGATAAAAAGGACTAAATCGCGTAAAGTGTAAAATGCATGTTCTATTAGTTAAATGTGTCTATTAGCTATGGAACTTTAAATTGGAGGTCCTTATGTTGTAATTAGACCATTAAAATGGTGGGTGGACAATTATGGGCATATATTATGTGATTTTTAATGTTTTAAACTAAGGTTAAATAAGTAAATCAATAATAAACTAAATTAAAGTATGAAAAAAAAATTATAATCTTGTCATCTTCATTTTTCCACCAAAAATAAGAAAGGAGAAACTCCATTATTGTATTTTAGGGTTCGACACTTGCAATGTTAAACTGGTAAGTGATTTTGACTCGATTTTTAATGATTTCTATGTTTTTTAGATCTTGCAACTAGTACTAGCTAGCCCAAGGACTATTTTGCAAAACTATTAAAGATTTTGAAAGATACCATTGATGAATACATGAGTATTTTGATGTTTGATCATAGATTTTGAATAGTTGATGATAGTTAAGCAAGTTTTGTTAAGTGATTTTGAGTAAAAATGCAAAATATGGATTTATTTGCGAAAATGTGAAAATGTGTGGTTGAATGTGTGAATAAATGAAAAATATGGGCTGCTAGGGGCATAATAGTAATTCAGCTAGCATGGGTATATTTGGAATTTCATTAATTTGTGATTTTGTGTAATAAGGACTAAATTGTAGAAATGTGAAAGTTTAGGGGCTAATATGTAAATTAGCTTAAATGTATATTTTGGATTGAATTAAATAAATAGATGATTAAATAAGTTAATTTTGAATATATTTAGTTCAAGAAAAGCGGAATTTGGATCAAGATCAGAGGAAAACTAAAGTTATCGACTAATCGACTTATTTCGTCGTTTTCAGATACGAGGTAAGTTTGTATGTAATAAGCATTGTTATAATTATGTTTTAAATGCTTTGATATTGCATAAATTGTATATACGAGACTACAATCATGTTTGATGACAATTCGGCTATGTATGGCACTTAGTGTGCATTTCAAGATAGCTTCGGCTATGTATGGCACTTAGTATGTGATTTAAGATAGCTTCGGCTATGTATGACACTTAATGTGCGAGATTAAAATAGCTTCGGCTATGTAATGGCACTTAGTGTGCGAGAATCTGGGTATTCGACATCATTCCGTTTGGGTATGAGTTTGTTACGGATTGGTTCAAGTATGTATATGAATCATACGAACTTAAAATCAAAGAAGTTATGAAGTTTGCATATAAGCATATGATTAAGCATGTGGAAGGTTTGTTAGTATTTGTGAATTACAAGTTAACAAGTTCAAATTGATGATTTGTATATTTATGACTAGTTGAGTTTATTTCATACAAGCTTACTAAGCTATAAAGCTTAATTTGTTCATTTTTACCATGTTTTTTAGTTTTATGATCGTGTCCAAACTAACTATGACAACGAATAAGGCAAGCGCACCTATCGTTCGATAGTATAGCTATGGCAAGACTGGAAATATCGTATCCTCAAGGACCAAGAGTACTAGTAGTTACTATCTTTTTATTATCTAGCCTAAGTATTAAGGGAATCGATGTTTAATTAACTAATTACTAAACTAAGGATGCTAAGACACAGAGAGTGAATTGGGAAAATAATTTTGAGAAAACCAGTTGATTAAGACAATACCCGAGGAAGAATCCACCTAGACTTCACTTGTTACTTAACTCTGAATCAGGCGATTTATTCACTTGACTTGATCCATAGGATTCTATAATTTATATTATTATCCCTTTCGAGACTAATAACGTCTAACCCTAGGTTGATTAATTGAAATCTCTTTCTAATTAAAAACCCTAGTGTTGCATTAACTCGATCTATGGACTCCCATATTAGGTTTGACCCTCATCCGACAGATTTTCGTCATCCTATCTCTAGGGTTACGATAAACTCCGCTTAACTATGCTAGATCCACTCTTAAACAGGGACTTTTGCTCCACTACCTAAGCACATAAATACTTGAATCAATATCCTGAAATATTAAAACAAGAATTAAGAACACATAATTAAGAACAAATCAAGTATTTATCATACAGATTGTAAAAACAATAACAAGATCCGTCTTAGGTTTCATTCCCCTCGTGTATTTGAGGGTTTTAGTTAATGTTTAATAAAGAATACATCTCGGAAGAAAGTAAATAATAAAACATAAGAAAAACCCTAAAACCCCGAGGAAATTTAAGGAAGATCTTCCGTCTTGAGTGTGATTTCGACTTCGATGAATCAATCAATGGTGTCTTCGAGTAATTTCTGTGTTCACCCTATAAAGCCGCCCCTTGTCAAAAGCCCAAACAGAAGGCTTCTATCAAACTTCCCCTTTAGGTTGCCCTCTAGGGTGTTTATATAGGCTTTCGGGATGCCTTACTTGGCCCACAAGTATCCTAATCTGAATGGAATTAAAACAGGTCAATGCAGGGGCACGTCCGTGTGAAACGTCCGTGTGAATTGAGTCCAAGGCCGTGTTCGAGTCTGCTAAAGTGGCATGGCCGTGTGGTGAACTCCAGGCCGTGTTGATTTCCTACTTTGGCCCATTTTCTCCGTTTTTGGCCCGTTTCTTGTTCTTTTCATCCTCCGATGCTCTCCTAAGTATAAAACATGAAATTAAAGGATTAGGAGCATCAAATTCCACAATTCAAGGGATTAAATCATCCAAAAGTATGCTAAATATGGGATTAAAATATGTATATATTACGGTTTATAATTTTATCAAAGCTAGCTCACATTCGAGGATCGTCGGAGATCATTTCACACTACCACCTATCCCTTGGTACCTTTGAACTTTGGTATTTTGAGTATATGACATGTATAGGAAATTGAGTCATGTTGATTATGTTTTGGTAATGATGTTGGCCAAATGAATTGGCATTGTAAATGTTTATATTTTGGTTTGTATATATAGCCATGAGTGATGGCTTAATTTTGGTATATTTGGTATGTTTAAATCATGTGCATATATATATGCTTATGTCTCGTGTATATTGAATTGGTTGTGATGATTGATGGTAATAATATTATGAGTTTTAAATGAATGATTTGTGAATATTGGTATGCTTGTGAAATTAGGCCAAATAATGTACATTTGAGTTTGGTCATTTTTGATGTTTGAAGTAAATGATATTTGGTGTGAATTTGATGGTAAATTGGAATATTGTGTGTCTTGTATATTGATGGTATTTAAATGTTTTAAATGACACTTGGTTGAAGTGAATTTAATGCCTATTATGCTTGGTGTTGGTGTCATTGAATTGTAGTGTAAGTGTGCACAAAATAGGGTGGCAAAATGGCTTTGTAAATAGCCTATTTTTGTCCACACGGGCAGAGACACGGGCGTGTGTCTAAGTCGTGTGTGACACACGGTCAAGTACACAGTTGTGTGTCCCTTGGTGTGGTTTTAGAAATCAAGTCAGTATGCTCCACACGGCCTCATACACGGGCGTGTGACTTGGCCGTGTGGCATAAGTCAGTATACCCCACAGGATTGGCATGGCCTAGCACACGGCCTGGCACACGGGCGTGTATGGCCATATTTAGGGCACACGGGCTAGCCACACGGGCGTGTGTGTTGGCCGTGTGATCGAAGTCAGACAGTTACACGGGGTAGGACACAGGCTGGGACACAGTTATGTGCATCCATTTCGAATGTTCACACGGCCTGTGACAAGGGCGTGTCTGGTGGCTGTGTGTCTGACCACACGGGCGTGTGTCCCCTATTTTGAAGAAAATTTTCTAAGTTTCGTAAAAAATTCTCGAGCTATCAGTTTGGTCCTAAACCACTCCCAAAGCATGTTTAGGGCTTAGTAGGCTCGTAATAGGGACAAATTATTTGAGATTGAATGATGATTGTATGAATTGATTAAATGTATGTGATAAGTATGTTTAAATGTGATGTAAGTCTGGTAATGCTCCGTAACTCTATTCCAGCGTTGAATACGGGTGAGGGGTGTTACACAAGTGTTCGTAGAAGCCTTGGTTCGACAAGAACAAGCGGAGAAGGAGGAGAGGAGCAAACTAGTCAAGCCACAGAGAAAACACCGATTTGATTCTTGTTCCCTATCTTTTTAATTTTATTGTTGTTATAATGAACATGTCTATGAATATTTGTGATTTTGATATGTTCAATTTAATTAATATGGCTTAAATTTAATTCGTGTTAGGTTGATTGTATTTCGTCCACTTTATTTATTAAAATTGTGTTTGTGTTGTTATAGGCCTTAGTAAGATGTTTGATTAAGTAAAACCATGACTAAGTTATTCTTGCATTACAATTGTAAGGTAACTAATGAATTAATTATTTAAACGGATTGAAATTGTAATTAATTGACACGATACTTAATCATTGCATGTTTAATCATCTAAGGTAGCTGAGGGTTAAATTAGCAACGGTATCTAACGATACATTAGCCTTGCATAACTTGCACATTTCCGTCATTCCAGTGACTCACGACCAGGTGACATGGCCGTGTGTCCCCTGATACTTCTTTAAAAATCAAGTCAGTAGCTTCACACGGCCTAGCACACAGCCTGGCACACGGGCGTGTGAGGCCATTTCGAAGGGTACACGGCCTGACACACGGGCATGTGGGTTGGCCGTGTGACCCAAGTCAGGGAGTTACACGGGGTTAGACACTGGCTGAGACATGACCATGTGTCCTCATTTCGAATGCCCACACGGCGTGTCTCTTGGCCGTGTGAGACACATGGCCTGGCCACACGGGCGTGTGTCCCCTGCACTTTGAAATATTTTAATGTTTTTCTAAAAATTTCTTGAGTACTCGGTCTAGTCCCGAACCATTTTTAATGTCTATTTGGGGCCTCGAGGGCTCGTATGAGGGACTATATGAATGTTTAAGAATGGATTTTATTTTTTTAGAGAATTGGTTATGAAATGTATGATTGTTTGATTTATAAGTTTGATAATGCTCTGTAACCCTGTTCCGACGTCGGATAAGGGTTAGGGGTGTTAAAATATTATCCATAGTACTGCTTCCCGCAATAAACCCAGTCTATTCTTGACCAATAATTCTTGGAAATACCAGCTTGAAACGATTGGCAATAATTTCCATTACCAACTTGTAAAGAACTGAGCTGATTGATAGAAATTGGGAAAACATTCTAGATTTGGGATTTTAGGAATGAGGACTAAAAGGGTATTATTCAGCACTGGATCGATCGTTTCACCATAAAAATATTCTTGACCCAGGTACAAACCGAATCCCCAATCTACTCCCACTAACTCTAAAATAAGAGGGCATGGAATCCATCACTCCCCGGCACCTTTAGAGAACTATATCAAACAAGACAGATTTTATTTCTTCATTTGAAACTGGTTTGCTTAACATTTGGATCTCATCATCTTCAAGCTTCAGAAAAGAACTAGTAGGAAGATCTCTCATCGGCCCCGGGTCTTCTCCATATAAATTTTTGAAAAAACATGACGCCTCTTGACGTAGATCCCCACCATAAAAAATCCACTCTCCTTCCTCATTTTTAAAGCCGTAATCTGATTATACTTTCTTCTTTTAAGGGTGCACCTATAGAGGAATTTAGTATTACGACCTCCCAGAGAAAGCGAATCACACCTCGCCTTTTGTTTCCAAATAAGCTCCCCATGATACAGTACATTTTCCAATTCCTCTCTAGTCTATAATTCCAACTAAAATAAATGGTCAGACTGAGAATAATTCAACCTACTTTGAATCAAATCATGTTTCTGAATCAGTCTCTTTTTGCGTATCCCAACATGGCTATATACCTCCTTATTCACTCCTTAAGTTGGCTTGTGAAATTAGAAAGTGAGCTAGACATAGAACCAGCAAAATTCCAATTATTCTCACGAAGACTCTGTATGCTCAATCTATCCTGCCAAGAAACAGAAAGGATGACCCCTAGAAGGATAAAGCTCAGATCGAAGCGAAAGAAAGAAGGCTTGTGATCAGACTTGAGTCTAGATAAGTGGGTTACGAAATAATTTGGAAAAGAATTGAGCCACGACTCATTCCCAATAGCCCTATCAAGAGTAGGCATCTAGCAGAGGCAGACAAGTTAAGAAAAAAAAAGCTACGTCGCCATTTCTTTTCCTTTTCTAGGTAAACTACACTAAAATCACTAAACTATTAATAGATTTATATTTTGGTCACTCAGCTTCAGAAAGTTATAAGATGATCATTGAATTATACAAAAATTTTCATTCAAGTCAATGGACTATTAATATTGTTGTTGTATGGCCTTCTTTATTTGCACTGCTTGCACTGATCAAAAGGTTTCATTCCCCTCCCTTTTTACAATTTATTTTTTTTCATGAAAAAATTTAAACATCACGAATCTATGAACCATAATCCAATCAAATTTCTTTTTCGATCTTCGATATTGACTGTCAGATCGACTTAGATCTAAGTAAGGGTACTGATCCACCGTACCTATCATTAAATTGTTGCTTGGAGCTCGCTAGCGGACTTTAGAAAAAAACCTTAACAACTCAATGGTTTAAATAAATGTAACGCCCCAAATTTTTGGGCCTAGTAGAATTGGGCCTATTGGGCCTTGGGCATGGGAACGTTTAAAATTTTTGAGAACAAGAGAACGGCACTAATGCAAGTTGGACCTATTAGGTGACTGATTTCAGAAGGTTAGGGGGCTTCCATAAAGTCCCGGGTTCAAACCTGGGCTTTAGGAAAAATTTTGGTTTTAGTTGAATAAAACCCTGGGAGTAAGTAAGTAGGCTTTAAGAATAAATTGTGGGAAAAAAATGACACAAGGAAGTGAGTGGTATAGTGGCAAGGCGTCATTAGGGTTGTAAGAGAGCTTGGGTTCAAGTCTTGGCGCTTGCAATTCATTTTGATTTCCTTTTAAATGAACTTAGACTTTGGCCCATAGAATTATATTTAGTTGTGCTTGTTTTGTTACACAAGGAGCAAGTTGGTAAGGTGGAAAGTGGTGTGTGGAGTGTCCTAATGGTCTGAGGTTCGAAACCCCTTGCATGCGAAAGGTGACTATTTTGCTAATTTGGGACGGTTTTGGAAGATTGATGGAGGGATCCTACATCGGGAAGCTAGCATGAGAGTAGGCGAGAAGCTGGCTTTAAATAGAGCGATCTATGAGGAGAGTAAGGATACCTTGGTTGGCATTTGGGCATAGGAGTGTTCGGAGCGCGGATTAACTCCAGATTCCTATCAGGTGTGTATTTCGCACTACTCTAGTTGTAGAGCGGCAAATGCCAAAATACCGGTCACACGGTGATGGTAGGCACATGAGCGTGCGAGTGCACGTGTGGGGGCTTCGACGCGATAGTTGAGGCCATCATGAGTGTTCTTGTGGGTTTAGGCTGTTTGGGCCACGATGGGTCGAAAGGGGCCAAGTGGGCCCAATGGGCCTATATGAATAAATTGTATGATTGTGTAGTAGATTTTGGACTGGTCAATGTGAATCTTATATCTGTGGCTAGATTTGGGCTAAATGGGCCACACAAGCGTGTGGGCTCATTTGGGCCGAGAATGGGCCCTAGGCCCATTCGCATCATTATCTCGTTTCTTCCTGTTAGGGTGATCGGTTACTTTGTAGTTGTAATTTAAGTATTCGTGTTGACTCTGGTTCTATAAGATCGTGTTCTTGATGAGCAAAGGGGATTCTAGCCTTAGGGTGGCGGCAAAGGTCCCAGCCAAGACTGTGCACATAGCCTCCACTCCCAAGTTTAAGCGGCGTAGGGTGTCAGCGGTTCGGGACTTTCCGCCTGGATGCGGAAGGGTGATGGCATCAAACTTTTGTTTAACTAGGCAAATCGCAGTAGATCGTTCTAGTGAAGGTGACGGCACTTGTGATTATTTAGTACTCTACGTGATAAGGTGCGTATCTGTATACACTGTTCTGATTGTTAATCGATTGAAAAGCCGAAGGTGCGTATATTGTATTATCTTGACTGTTGATCGACATTATGCCAAAAAGCTGAAATACCGGCGAACGATGCCATACGAGTGTGTGATCGCGCGTGTGGTGAACCGAGCTCACGGAGCGTGAGCGTGTGATGAGGAAGGCCACCATGAACGAATTCATGGGCTTGGGCCGTAGGAGGCCACTTGGGATGGAATGGGCCTCGATGGGCCCAATGGGCCGTAGGGCCTGCGAATGCAAGTTAGACTGTCAAATGGGAGATTGGGAGGCTTGTCATGACACGCTCATGGCATGGGTCGTCCTGGGCCTTGATGGGCCGAGAGGGCCCGATGGGCCTATTGGGTTGAATCTCACTGTTAAATGTGAAATAGACAAGCTTATCGGGTCACACACATGACTTAGGTGTTTTGGGCCACGTAAGACCGAAAGGGGGCCGTATGGGCCCAATGGGCTTGTGGGCCCACACATATGAAATGTCTGTGATGTGACAAGTTAATGATTTGGGCTGTGCTGTTGCATAGCCGTGGTTGTTTTTAGGCTAAATGGGCCACACTAGTGTGTGGGCCCACTTGGGCAAGGTAATGGGCCTTAGGCCCATCTTCGCCTTTAAGTCAATTTAGATTTCCTAAGTCGCTCGAGGTGACGGTGGACCTTTTGTTGGGTCGTTAATACCCTCGATTTGTAAAATTACTGAAATACCCTTAGTTTGTAAAATTATAGAAATAACCTTAATTTGCAAAATTATCGAAATGCCCCCGATTTGCAAAATTACCAAAATATCCTCAGTTTGTGAAATTACCAAAGTACCCCTGATTTGCAAAATTACCAGAACACCTCCGATTTGTAAAATTATCGAAATGCCCCCGATTTATGAACTTACTGAAATACCCTCAATTTGCGAAATTATCGAAATACCCTTGATTTGTAAAATTACCAAAATACCTCTAATTTGGGAAATACCCCTGTAGGGTAGAATTACTGAAATACCTCTGTAGGGTAGGATTACCGAAATACCCTTATGGGGTAAATAACTGTTTTGCCCTTGTGGGTAAATGACTGACTTGTGCTATGATTTGACTGATTTGACTGTGGGCGTGTGACTGATGTGCTGTTAATATGTGTTGAAATGACTGTTACTAAGCATGGCCATTTTGCATACACGTGTAATGATTGAGCATGACATACACGACATATTGCATGGGGTTGGGATTTGTAATTGAAGAAAGTACTGTACCAGTGGCTCTACCATGTTTTACTACTCTAGTGGCTTCGCCACGTATACTGATTTTAGTGGCCTGGCCACGTTCACTGTTATTAGCAGCTCTGCTGCGTTAGTACTATGTACTAGTGGCTCTGCCACATTTTACTGTTATAGTGGCATCGCCACGTAATCTAATTTTAGTGGCTCAGCCATGTATATCATTATTAGCATGACTTTGTTTGTGTTGTTATTAGCGCTTTGTTTGCATTGTTGTTAGCGCTAGGCTGCGTTATTGAGTGTCTTTGGCTGGTGGGTCGACTTGGTCCCACGTGGTGTGTTGGTTGGTACGGAGGTGTGTTGGTGGATCGGGTTGGGATGCATCCTCATATTGTTGCATATCTATTTATGAGATTTGTCACTGTACTGGGCTTAGGCCACTTGTTCTGCTATTGGTTTGGGCGAGGCCCAATAGATTCTATTATGGGCTGTGACCCTAATGATGTCGTAGTGGGCTTTGACTCATGTATGCGTTGAACTGACTGTACTGTTACTCTTAAAGGGCTTTAGCCTGCATCGATTTGGCCAGCGTAGATACTAATTGTTACTCTAGTAAGGGGATTACACACTGAGTTTTCATAAACTCACTCCATTTTTAACTGTGCAGGTAATCCTCAGCCTTAGACGGATCGGAGCTGCGAGGGACTCGGAGAAGACCACATACTACTTATGCTTGCTGTTTTGATTATTTACTTCTAAATATTTTTATTTGGGTTGTTATAAGGCCTCTCTAATTTTAACTTATTATTTCTGATATTTACTTATGATGTTTCAAAATGCTTCTGCTACTCAATTTTTAAACATCACGTTTTCGTATATTATTTATTTCAAATATGCTTCCGCAACAGATAAAGTTTTAAAAGTTATGTTTGCAAGTGGGTAACAATTGCTTAAGTGTTTTGAGTTTTAAAAAAGAGGCTCTAACTCTCAAACAGGTTTTAACAAACAAGAAACATGGTTTTGAAAAACACTTCCATGTGACACGCCAGATTCGGGCCTAACTTCTAGGCCGAGTTTGGGGTGTTACAATAAAAACGTTCAAATAATTCAATGACATGAAAATTTTTGACTAGTTTAATAACCATTTTGTGACTTTTTGAAGTTGAGGTATCAAAACATAAATTTATTAGTAGTTTAGTGATCTTGAGTGTAGTCTACCCTTTCTTTTTTGGTTTAAAAGAATATTACAAAATGATATAAATTCAACAATTCTCTCAATTCTTAAAAAAAAAAATCCGCTCAAACCTCATAGGTTCCTACTAGAAATTTTATCACACGTGTATGTGAATGGAAACCATGGATTAGAACACAAATATTTGTTTAAAAATAACATACAATAAACAATGAAACATATGGTCTGAAACTAAGTAATCATAATAACACATGAAATATGTACGATATTAAAATAAAAAATTAGATTAAATCGTGAGTAAAAAAAGTTAAACACATAAATACATTAGATTAACAAAAAATTAGATCAAATTGTAAGTAAAATAAAATTTAAACATATAAATACATCATATTAAGAATACTAAATGATTACAATTGTTTAACATGGTGTTCTCGTCAATATTAAGTTGATGTCGAGTTAATTTGTGACACCAACTCAATCAACAACATTATTAATAGATATTAATATGTATACAATTAGGGTTTGTTTGGACATCACAAAATAATTGAATGAAAATGTAATTACTAAGATAATAATTACACTCTCTTGTAATTACAATGAATTGTAATTTCCTAGACGTGTTTGGGTGACAGAGAGTAATTACATCGTAATTCTTTATGTAATGTTTGGTAGTACAAATTTTAACTACAGGGTTACATCAATTTCATTTTTAAAAAATATTAATTACTATAAAAATTATTAGTATGATAAAATTAATTTATAAAAAAGTAACAAAAATTAAAATCAAATAATCATATGTATTGTGTTAGTCCAAAAAAGTAGTTGATAATATGATTATTAACAAAAAAACAAGAAAAATAAACCATATGCAGTTTTATTTAATTGTTCTAGTTCATTTTATAGAGTTATTTCATCTTTAATATTTAGCATATTCTCCTTATCATCATCTGTTGGTCTTTGACTGGGTTCATCATCATCTAAATTTGAATCTGCATAATTAAGATTATCAAGATCTTCTTCTTCCATGTACTCTTTGAAGTATGGTTCATCTCATTTCCACCTATGATTGAAGTTATGAAATTTGCAACATGCTAGTATGGTCCAAATTTTTTTTATGTTATACTAAGGTGATGTTGTTAATATGAGAAATATTTTTTTAGAACAAATGTCTTCTCAACCACATTTTGAAGCCTTGAATGCTTCAAATAAAAGAGTTCGCCAACTGTCTATTATGCTTGTGTCTAGCACCATTCTCTCAAATGATATCATGCCTCATGATCGGATGTAAGAAAACATTTTCTATTTTCATAATTAGTATCGACATTATAATATTTGAATTCATAATCCAAATAGTCTGTGGCTTTAATTATAAAAACTTATATAAACTTAATAAATGAATAAGTATATTATTTTTTATACTATATAGCATGGACACATAAATAAGTTATGTCCATACTTCTTGGCTATAACTTTTCATAAATAAATATATTATTACACTTTTATAACATGTAAAATTTTTTTATAATAAACTTTTTTATCATAAAATTTAGAATTTTTTTAGGATTTAAATAATATTTTTTGTTATAACTTTATCAAATACTTATTAATTTTATAATATATATTTTTTAGAATTTATAATATAAGAAAAATTCGACCATAACCATCCTAAACACTCATACAAGTTCATGTTTATAATATAATTTTTATAACTTGTATAACAATAATTTTTTAAAATTAGATTTGAGTGTAACTACCTACGTGATTACTCCAATTCTCACCCTTTTTCTAAGAATTGGAAAGTGTAATTGGGGTGCTCAAATTACACCCAACTCAGTGAGACCTACTAATTACAATGATTATCCAAACATGCCATCATTGTGTAATTATAAGCAATTACTATGTGGCTTTCCAAACACTACCCTAATGGAAGTAATAAAATGTGCATATTAAAATAAAAACATATACAAAACATATTAAAATAAAGTTTTGGTTGAGTGGTAAATTTAATTTTTTTTTCAATGTAATTGACATGGGTTCAAACCCCAACATATGCACATATATATATATATATTATTTTTTAACTTAAAAAAGGTTAAAGTACCCTTGAATAGTATAACTTATTTTAAATATGGTTAAACATTTTTTGTAATTTTCCTAACTGAGTTGGTGCTCGGTTGACCCGTTACACCAACACAGTTAGAGATTTTATTAACGGTATAGATAAATGTTAGATAAAAAAATTTTAAAAATCATATTTTTTTTATAAAATAAGTTATACTATTATTAAAATCTTTTTTATTTTTTAATAAAAGACATTTATATTAAAATTACTAAACATTATAATTTTAAATTTTTATCCTTTCAATTAAGACTTTACTTAATTTTTATATAAATTTTTAATAAATATATTTTTATAATTTTATTTTACTCGCATGTTTGTCATAATTTAATATATACTCGTTATACCCCTCTACCAGAAAGACACGTGTCAAGCACAAAAGACATTGTTGAATTTGCATTGACCCTCTGAGCATAACCATCCAACCCGGTTCAAACGAACCCTATCACCCGTTGTCATAAGAGATTGTTATCTTAATGTGAACAGACTTCCAAGACAATAAGGAGTCCATTTAGGCTTAATTACTTCAAACTGATAGAATCCCATAATACGCACCCATGATTATTCATTACATGTTTAACATGATTAAATGCTTATCTAGCCAATATCATACCAGTGGAAAATAAGACTTTTTCCTATAAATACCTTGAAAAACTATAGGCAAGGGATCAATCCTTTTTATACCTTAAAGTTACTTGAATTTATCATTTCAATCAGCTTGTCCTCTTGTCCTTGTTTTAGCTCTCGACCTCTATAGGTGAACCAACATCTACTACATCACATTGATCTCCTCCTCGTTCCAACTTATCTTCCTCCCTTGTTATACTTTGTATAAACAATACTTAAATTACAATTATATTCACAATTTGAAATATTCAATAAATTTTTTAATTACAATAAATAATCATTAGAAGTATGAAACTAAATAGCTAATTTAACAATGAGCTAACTAAAATCAATATGATTTACATATGATAAGACCCAATTGAACACTCAAAATCAAAGGTTGTCAACATTTGCTAACATAACCAAAGTTTTATTGGTATGAACAAAAACTCTCTTTTTTGAAATTACAACTATATTGTCTGTTTCAATTAAAATCAATCATTACATGAATTAGATAATTAATGTAACATCCCAAAAATCAGGGGTTAGTAGAATTGGGTTTGTAAATCGAGAGAGAGTGGTAATTCCTTAATTTTTAAGATTATCTATGCATTTTTAGGAAATAAATGAGGTATTGGTTTGTTGTTTAAGTGTTAGTGAATGTTCCTTGAAACCTAAGTTCAAATCCTTTCTCCCTCACCATTTTTATTATTTTGCAAATTTTTTCTTAAACCTTAGTATGACATGCCTTGATTTTAAAAATAAATATTGCAAAATTATTTCAAGAATGAGGAAAACTCCTAATGGTTAAAAGAAATATGAGAAATGTAACACCCTAAAATTCGACTATCGATTATTGCATGTTTTGGTGTTTAGATTATGAAGGAAAAAAAATTTTCTTATTTCTTTTTGTGTCTACTATAGTTCGGAAGAAGAGTATAGAATTATTCGGGTATGGAATAATTTTTAGTTTGAGAATTTATTGAAGTGAAGCAAGTGGCATTGACACTTAAGTTAAATTAAGTGTTAAATAGTAGCATAAGATGAGTATATGGCAAAGTGGTGTTGGCGCATGAGTTAGTGCATGAGGGAGAAGGTTCGAATCCCTTGTTTAGCATCTAGATGAATTTTATTTTTATTTTTCTGCACATGTATAGCAAGTGTCGGCCAAGTGCATATATGGTAAGTGTTGACCTTGTTATTTTTAGTTAGTATATCAAAGGATTAAGGAAATTGTTAATTTATGGAAGGAATCAAGAAATTAAGGAAAGATATGGAGACATAGGGCAAGTATCAAGGAAAGTGTTTTGGAAATAAAATCATGGCCATTTGACCATGCATAGGGACGGCATTATGGTCTAGGGGAGCCGAATTTTTGGTGTTAGTTTGGCTAGGATTTGAAGTCTCTTTTGGTCATTCTTAGTTTTGTGCATAGTTTTGCAAATTCTCTCAACCTCTCTCCTTGGCCGAATTTGATCCTTAGTAAGCCTTGATTTTTTTGACCATTTGGTCATTATTGCACATCATTTGGTATTCTTTTTGTGCCCTTTTCTCATTAGTGCCGAAATCACCTACATCAAAAGACCATTCCTTTCTTTTCTCTCCTTTTCTCCATTCTTAGAATGTGCCTTGATCTTAAACTCATCTCTTTCTTTCTCTTTTGTTTTCTTTGAAAATTGAATTATCATCATCAATCCTATTCTCTTATTTTGATTTCTTTTCAATCAATACTTTCTCCTTTAATCTCTTCATGGCCGAATGTTAGTGTACCTTAAACCGAACCATTTTCTTTTCTTTGATTCTTCATAGCCGAATATCTCTCTATTCATAAGCAACATTCTCAATCGTTTCTTTTCAACCGTGGAAAATAGGTAAGGGTTCTTTTTCGTCTTCGATTAGTTTATAGTATTTGGCCGAATATGGATGGTGGTTTGAAGGCTTTCTTAGATCAAAATAAATGTTCATTCTATTAACGTTTATTTTGTTATACTTTAGTGCGATAACGGAAGATTGGAAATCAAGAGGTCGTGTGTGACATAAATGCGCTTGGATCGATTTCCCTTGTGGAACAAGAATATTTGTGGTAAGGAAATCTCGTTCTCAAAGCCTTTAGTCATAATCGATATATATATATATATATATATGTGATTAGGGCGTGCTAACGATCTTTGTCTTTGAAGACAATCAAGATAGGGAAAAACGGGCCGTATATAGTGTTCGGAAGAAGGGTGGTACCATTAATCCCCTAAGTATAAACAAAGGATCAGATCAAGAATCCGGATTTCCCACCGGTTGTGGACGTTCATCCGAGGAGAATCAATTGTTTGAAGTAGTTCGTACTCCCGAACCATTATTTGTTCGTGGATTTGATTCGGTTAACAAACCATCAATCGGGGAGAAACCGCAAGTGGAAGTAGTTTAAAAATCCGAGGGTAAATTTTAGATCGTTATGTTTAGATCGGTTTTATTATTAGATTATAATGATCATAAGTTATCGTGATATGTATAGGTGTTGACGAGCGGGAAAGTCTAGTTCTCACCATAACCAGGTGTGTAACTTCACACTTATCTTTCGGGTTAGATACTAAACAATAAGTATTTTGATAAATCGTAAAAATGGCAAAATCGAAATTTATGTGATAATTAACACTTTTGTGTAAATGCATGAAGACGGTTAAAGTCGGAAAAACTGCTAGATTGTTAAATTGGGCCGAAAAACTGCTAGATTGTTAAATTGGGCCGAAAAACTGCTAGATCGAAAAATTGGGTCAAAAGACTGCTAGATCGCTAAATGGGCCAAAAACCTTCTAGTTTGACATTTGGGCCTAAGTTCGCTAGATTGCTAAATGGGCTAAATACTATTTTGTTTAATGGACCCAAATGAAAAGTTTAATTAAAAACTCATTTGTATTATGGGTTACTTGATAAATTATTTATGATTGAAGTTTTTTTTTCATACATAATTGCATGGGATGGGATACATGATGAAGAGAAGTAAGGCCTGTGGCCATGAATCTAGTTCGGTGGCTCTGCCACAAAATTTGGCTTAATGCCTCTAGTTCGGTGACTATGTCACAATCTAGTTCTGTAGTGCACTACAATATTATTTAAAAGGCTAAATGCCTACGATTGGTGTGTTTGGCGGGGTGGGTTGACTTGATCCCCACAGTGTCTTTGGTTGGTACGGGGTGTGTAGCGGATGGAAATTAGGCTTGGTTGGGAAATTCATTTTACATGCATTTTATATATTTTATTTCATTTTATATTGTAAAAATTGTAATTGGGCTCAAGCCCAAATTAATGCCTTGATGGTCCAGCCCAATAATGGTGGTAAGTGAGTTACACACTCGAGTTCTTTGTAACTCACCCCGCTTTATTATCCATCTCGGTAAATGGAAATTGATGTGGACTTGGGCCGGGGATGACTTGGTTGAGGCCATACTACGAGCTTGGGTTTTATAAACTATGAACTTTATTTAAGTTACTTATTTTAATTACTATTTTGGGTATGTTGTAATAAGGCCTCTAATTATATTTTTATGGATTTTTATGTGTGGATGGATTTAATTTTATTTTAAGACTCTTAATATGGGCTTATGTTAAAATCTATAAAGTTTTCTTAAAAATATTGTGTTTTATAATAATTTTGGACACCTAAATTACTTTTCAATTTCTTTCAAATTCTTTTAAAACTACGTTAAGATTTTGACTAATATATAATTGTACTTAGTTTTTATTAAATCCTTATTTCTAAAGGTTTTGCATTACTGTTTTACTTAAATCATTAGAGTAATTTTGGATGTTCGTTCGGTGTGACAAACCAAATCTCGTCTTAACGCATAGACCTGGTTTGGGGCGTTACATTTAATGGTATCAGAGCACAGTTTCAAAACTCGGCTGTGGTGTGGGTTCAATAAATGATGTTTGTTTGAAAAACAATTCAAAAATTCTAGACTTTATGATTTAAAGGTAGTATGGCACCATGAGCATCCCGCGCCAAGTCAAGTAAGTATCTGTATATCGATTGTTTATATTGTGATATGATCAAAGAAACACTCTAGAACTTCTAGTTTTAGGTGTTGAAAACCGTAGAGATTGAGACAATAGGATATGGTTGCGAAAACAACTCTATCTCTTTCATATCATAAAACATCGTTAATAAACAATCTGAAATAGTATTTTGATTCATAAAACTCTTAATCGATTTCAATCGGTCATTATGAGCTCTAGAGGGCGTGGTCGTGGATGCGGTGAGGCGTGGCCGTGGTAGAGGGCGAGGTGTTAGAGGCGCAAAAGCAAGCACCGGATCATATGCCGGAAATGGATGCACTGCGTCACTCGAAAGTGAGACGGGATCACATAATCATATGGAAGAAGATAATGCGATGACACGAGCAATGCTTTGCGAGTCCTTGAAAGGGTCGGAGCTAGAATCGCCAACAGCTCGTGGGTCGATATCGGAACGTTTGAAATCAAGTGGTGCTGAGGTTTTCAGAGGTGTCTCAAGTGTAGCTCCAAATGTCGCTGAATATTGGCTTGAGGCAGTGGAGCGAATTATGGACGATCTTGAGTGCACTGTGGAACAAAAATTAAGGGGAGCGGTGTCCTTGTTAAGGGACGAAGCATACCAATGGTGGCTTACTGTCCGAGAAGGCACTGAAGCTGCATTAGTTAATTGGGAATTCTTTAAAGTTTCCTTCCAAGGGAAATATGTAGGAACGAGTTATGTTGATGCCAGAAGGAAGGAATTTCTGAATCTGGTCCAAGGGAATAAGACAGTGGCAGCATATGAAGCTGAGTTTTTGCGCTTGAGTCGCTATGCTCGAACAATAGTGGCAACAGATCATGAGCGTTGTGTACGCTTTGAGGATGGCTTGAACGATGAATTGCGGGTTTTGATAGCCCCACAACAAGTTAGAACTTTTGCCACGCTTGTGGAAAAGGCCAAGATAGCCGAAGAGGTTAAGAACTCAGAACGTCAGAATCGGGAACGAGCTAGAGGCAAGAGAGATATGAAGTATTCAGGTTCTTCAAAAAGGTTTACGAAGAGGCCTCGGAATGATGAACCAACTCAAGGTAGAACACCTGTAACTGTGAATCAGAGTCGAGATTGTGCTGATTGTGGGAAAAGGCATTCTAGAGAGTGCTGGAAGAAAACGGGTGCTTACTATAAATGCGGGTCGATGGATCATCAATATAGGAATTGCCTCGTCGAATGGATACAACTCGGGAAGCTCGTAATACCGATGCACCACCGCGAGAGGAATTCAAAGAACCACCGAGAGGTCGTGGACCAGTCGTGGTGGTAATGGGGCCGGGCGTGGTCAAGGTGCAAATGGTCGAGGAAATGGTCCTAGAGGCAACACGGATGCAAGACAAACGGGATTGGTATATGCGGTTAGGCGCCGTGAGGATGGCAATGCACCCGATGTGATAAGCTGATACGCGTTCTTCATTTTTGATGTACATGTTATTGCTTTGCTAGATATTGGTTCTACCCATTCGTATGTTGCTAGCACCATATCTGAAACTTGAATTTAGAATCAAATTTCCGATAATGAGATAAAGGTAATTAGTCCTTTAGGACAATCGGTATTGGTAAATAAACTGTTTAGAGATGTGCCCTTAGAAATTCAAGGAGAAATATTTTTGGCAAATTTGATGGAATTGCCTTTTGGCGAGTTCGATATCATTTTGGGCATGGATTGGTTGGTTAAGCACCGCGCGAAATTGGATTGTCTTTGCGGATGTCAATAAGGACGGTGGAGGATAAAGAAATAATTATGATAGGCGAGCGAAGGAATTACTTGGCAAATGTGGTATCTGCACTTAAGCGCGAAAGGTTGGTGCGAAAAGGGTATGGAGCATTTTTAGCATTTATTAGTGCTTTAGATGCCAAAGAGTTGTCGATGGAAGATGTGAGGACAAAGTGAAGGAATTTCGGATGTATTTCTGAAGAACTTTCCTGTACCTCCGGATCGGGAAGTGGAATTTGGTATTGAGCTTTTGCGGAGCAGCTCAAAGTGTCCATTGCTCCTCATAGAATGGCACCGAAGGAGTTGGCGGAGCTTAAAGCTCAAATTCAAGAATTGCTAGATCGAGGCTTTATTCGACCGAGTGTGTCTCCGTGGGAGCACCTTAGGTTTTGTTTGTTAAGAAGAAAAATGGGTCGATGCGTATGTGTATTGACTACGAGGCAATTAAATAAATTGACGATCAAGAATAGGTACCCTCGCCAAGAATTGACGACTGCTTGATCAATTGAAGGAGCTTCATTTTCTCAAAATTGATTTGAGATCGGGTTATCATCGACTTAAGGTGAAAGAAGCGGATATTCACAAGACGGCTTTCCAACTCGTTATTGACATTATGAGTTTTTGGTGATGCCGCTTGGGTTGACCAATGCACCAAACCGCATTTATGGATATGATGAACCGGGTCTTTCAACCATATTTAGACCGGTTTGTGGTGGTATTCATAGATGACATTCGGTATATTCAAGGAATGAAGAGGAGCATGACTCGCATTTGCGAATTGTATTGCAATTACTTGAGATAATCAATCGTATGCCAAATTCGATAAATGTGAATTACAGTTAAGGGAAGTGACTTTCTTGGGTCATGTGGTGTCACCAAAGGAATAAGGGTGGATCCTCGGAAGATTGAGGTCAGATTGGATTGGAAACCACCAAAGTCGATGAGTGAGATTCGAGTTTCTTGGGTTTGGCTGGTTACTATAGACGCTTTGTTGAGGGTTTTCGTTGATTGCTTTGCACCCTAACTAAGCTTTTGAGAAAGGGAGTACCGTTTATATGGAATGAAAAACAAAGCAAGAAAGTTTCGATGAATTGAAGAAGATTTTGACTGAGCGCAGTATTGATTCAACTTTGAAATGGAAAGGAGTTTACAGTTTATTGTGATGCGTCGCATACGGGATTAGGTTGCGTATTGATGCAAAGTGGGAAAGTGGTAGCTTATGCTTCGTCGATTGAGACCGCACGGGCAAACTACCCTACTCATGACTTGGAGTTAGCCTGCAGAGTGTTTGCTCTAAAGATTTGGAGGCATTACCTCTACGGTGAAAAGTCTATCATCTATACGGATCACAAGAGTCTTAAGTATCTTCTTACTCGTAAGGAATTAAACTTGAGACAACGAAGATGGGTGGAGTCATTAAAGGACTATGATTTCTCAATCGAGTATCATCCTGGAAAAGCTAATGTGGTAGCAGACGACAGCGTTAAGTCGTAAGGTGGTATCGATTTGAGAGCAATGTTTGCCCATTTAAGTTTAATGAGGATGGTAGTTTGATAGCGGAACTTCAGGTGAAGCCTCTGTGGTTGGAGCAAATTAAGAAAAAGCAAATATTAGATGAAAAGTTGGGACCTTTACTTCAACAAGTTGAAAATGGAGGAATAGAGGATTTTGGTATAAACACGGAAGGTGTGTTGTGCTTTCGTGGAAAAGTCTGTATGCCTAAGGACTCAGATCTGAGACAAATGATTCTTCGAGAGGCGCATAGTAGCCCTTATGCTATGCACCCCGGAGGAAATAAGATGTATCGGGATATTCGTGAACAATATTGGTGGCTGTGGTTGAAGCGTGAGATTTCGAATTTGTGGGAAAATGTTTAACTTGTCGCCAAGTGAAGCGGAACATCAATTGCCGTCGGGATTATTACAACCGTAAAGATTCCTCTTTGGAAATGGGAGCGGATAACAATGGATTTTGTTAGTGGGTTACCTTTAACACCTACTAAGAAAAACTCTGTTTGGGTAATTGTTGATCGTTTGACGAAGACTGCTCATTTTCTACCGGTTAAATGCGGATTACTCGTTACGTGAAGTTGGCTAAACTGCATGCGTATCCGAAATCGTGAGGATGCATGGGGTACCGCGTCTATTATATCGGATAAGGATCCTAGGTTTATGTCACGGTTTTGGAAAGCATTGCATGAAGCTTTGGGAACAAAGCTAAACTTCGAGAAGGGTTTTAATCCTCGATCGGATGGTCAATCGAAAGAGTAATTCGATTCTGGAAGACATGTTAAGGGGTTGTATAATCGACTTCAAAGGTAGTTGGGAGGATTTTCTACCATTGGCGTAATTTGCTTACAATAATAGCTATCGGGCCTAGCATTCGGATGGCACCCTACGAGGCATTATATGGTCGTAGGTGTCGCTCTCCTAGTTGTTGGACCGAATTGGGCGAACGATGATGTTAGGTCCAGAGTGATTTCAAACGAAAGAAAAAGTAAAAGCTATTCGAGCACGGTTAAAGGAAGCTTGGATAGACAAAAGTCGTATGCGGATCCAAGCGTAGAAGTATCGAGTATGCTGTGGGGGATCATGTTTTCTTGAAGGTCTCACCTTGGAAGAAGATTTTTAGGTTTGGGAAGAAGGGCAAATTGAGTCCTAGATACATTGGACCATATCGTGTGGTGAAGCGTGTTGGTCCAAAGGGCCTATCGATCGAATTACCTCTGGAGTTGAGTCGATTCATAATGTTTTTCATGTTTCCATGCTGAGGCGCTATAGATCGGATCCTTCACACATAGTACCAGTAGAAGAAGTGGAGATGAAGTCAGACTTGTCTTTTGAGGAGGAACCAGTGGAAATCTTAGACCGAGATGTTAAGGTGCTAAGAAAGAAAACCGTTGTAACATCCCGGTTAGAAATTTCATTTTGTTGTTGCATGACATTGCATGTGTCTAGTGTGTCATTGCGTGGCTATTTCTATGTTTTGGGGCTTAATTGAAGTCTAAGTGTATGCCTGAGTGAATGGGAAAATTTTGATTTTTGGGTGTTAAGTCAGGGGAGCTGTTGGAGCTAGGGTATAAGAGTTTTATTTGGTGTTTTGTTGAACAAGAAAGGAGCTGGTGGAGTGGCAGGATAGGCGCCACTAAGGCTTGTGTGTGTGGCGTCATTTGCAGGAGGGAGAGATCTTGTGTTCAAGCCATGAGAGTGGCCACCTTTTGGCTTTCTTTTTGACGCCTAGGAAGGGAGAGTTTGTAGGCGCTTCAAACTCTGCCATGGACCAGTCAAAGTGTTCAAATGATGGGTGGAGAGTGAGTTTAGGAAGGAGACTTATTCAAAGTGTTTTGAATGGATGGTTGTGAGCAAATATGGGTAGTGGCCGAATGTTGGCGTGTGTGTGGAGAGAGTGGCCGGTTTTGGCAAGGGGGATATGGGAGTGCCGAAATTCATTTTTGAATTTTAGTGCATATTCGGTCACTTTGTGTCAAGCAAAAATCCTCTCTTTTGTTAGCTAGCCGAATTTGTTTTCCAAGAGAATTCCTCCATCTTTCTTCCCCAAACCGAAAGATCAAACCTCCCTAAAGCTTGCCAAAATTGGTTTTGTGTGTTCTTTCAATATTATTGATAGCTGAATGCCCTTCCATCTTTCTTCCTTTTCATTTGTGTTGAGCCGAAACCATTACCCTAGTGTTCTCATATTTTCTTTCCCTATTAACACTTTGATAGCCGAAAGTTATCCCCAAAACTTTTTCTTCATTTCTTCTTCTTTTAAGAACCGAAAGTACTTTCTTGTTCTTCTTCTTTTTCCCATTTCTATTGTTGGCCAAATATCAACCCCTCTCTTTTCATCTTTCTCTTGTATTTCTCCCTTTGTGTAAAGCCGAATTCTTTTCTTTTTTTTTTCTAAGTGTTGGCCGAATCTATCCCCTCTCCTGGTGGTTGTTGGC
The DNA here is from genome assembly GCA_025698515.1 of Gossypium sturtianum. Classification (NCBI taxonomy): domain Eukaryota; kingdom Viridiplantae; phylum Streptophyta; class Magnoliopsida; order Malvales; family Malvaceae; genus Gossypium; species Gossypium sturtianum. Next base: position 105,938,982 of record CM046954.1, read on the forward strand.
CGAATATTGGTTGGTGTTGGGTAAGTGCTTGGCCGAATGGCCATTCCTCCTCTCCCTTGTCTTCTATCGATTTGGGTTTGATTAAGGACCGATTTCGGCATTGGGTGAAGGGTGTTAATCTCTTGTGTTTAATCGATTTTATTATAGGACATTTGGATTTTGGGACACCAGAGGTTGGGCACCTCATTGCGACTTGTCCCTGTGGTTAACACCACCGTGGGTTGGCCCCACATGAGATATGGGATCGTCTGCTAGTGATTGGGTATCACACGATGGGTTGGCCCCATCAATTGATTTGTGACTACGGTCACCAGTGCTTTGGTAGCACATTTGTGTCTTTGGGACACCAGTGTTTTGGTAACACATTGTGACTATATGTCACCGGTGGTTTGGCACCACCAAAGGTTTGGTACCACACGGGTAGAAAAGGAGATACGGATGGTTAGGATCGGGTTGCATTAATTATGTTGCTATGTATGATGTGTGTTAGCATGTTGTTTCATCGGAGCGGGATTTATGCATCGAGTCATTCGACTCACCCTCTCCTTTGACATTTCAGGTGACTCGTGAGACGCGACATGGAGCCTGGGGTGGACTCGGGTGCACATGCCATGCTTTAATAAAAGTCTTGCTCCGACTATTCACTTTGGGTACTTTAGCTTATTTATTTTTATTTGAGATTTAATTTGGATTTGTAAAAGGCCTTTAAATTATGTTTTATGATGGGTATGTTTTAATTAGATTCTCAACCTGCTTAACAAATAACTTGGCATGAAATTTTACTAAAACTTGGAAAGACAACGTTTTCAAAATTATATCGCAATGTGTTTTAAACTATACCATCGGGTATCTCGCTATGTTTTGCTATACAATAAACTCAAATGATCTCCAAATCAAACTCGATTTTCTACTAAGTCTAAAATGTTTCGAAATGGCACTAAGAAACTATTGGAGACGCTAAATGAAATCAACTCGTTTTTTTTTACTATATACTTTAGATAAGTCTTCAAAATCTAATCAAACAAGCCTACTCAAATTTTCCTCAAATTCACTATGTTTTCACCCCGCTTTTAAACGAAAAATCTTATCTCTCAAAAACGTTTTTCCCGTAACATACCAGATTCGGTCGTGGTGTATTGTCCGAGTTTGGGGTGTTACAATTGTGGTATCAGAGCTAAGTTCAAAGGCTCGGCTGTGGGCCTGAGGCCCAAAATGTTTTCAAAAGGTTGTTTTGTTAGTCTTTATTCTTAAAGTATGGTTTGAAAGGCATGGCACCGAGTCTCCCACACGATTCGCCAGTAAAGTACCCTTACTATTGCTTGTGAATTGATTGGATGTGATATGATTTGATGAATAGCAATAGTATACTACTTTAGAGATTGAAACCGATAGGATTCTCGTGAACTCGCGAGAACAAACCCTCTTAAAATATTCATAAGACTTGCTTTTAAACAAGTGGAATAAATCGATGCATAAAAATTTTTAATCGATATCGTAGGAAGGTTAGTCATGAGCGCTAGAGGTGGACGTGGTCGTGGGCGCAGGTCGTGGTAGGATGACGGTTTTCGAGCCCGTAGGATCCGGTCGAGGTTCGAAAAATGAGATACTGGTTCGCCACCACCGAGGTGGTGAGTTCCAAGATCGACCGGGACGCAGCCCAGCGATGTCACGAGCGATCTTTGCGAGTGTTGGAAAGAGTAGCTGGTGTAGGTGGTAATGCAGGAGTTAGGAAATCTGTTCCTGGAGCGACTTCGGGCCAATGGGGCCGAATTCTTCCGAGGTGTTTCTGGTGTTGCTCCCAGCACTGCTGAATATTGGTGGAGGCAACTGAGCGGATCATGGATGATCTGGACTTGACAGCCGAAGAGAAGCTGAAGGGCATCGTATCGCTTCTCCGGATGAGTCATATCGGTGGTGGCTCACGGTTCGAGACAATTAATGGCGTGAGAGGATCTAACATGGGATTATTTCAGGGCTGCATATCAAAAGAAATACATCGGAGCTAGTTATATCGACTCCCAGCGAAAGGCTTTTCTGAGGCTTGTTCAGGGGAGTAAATCATTCGAGTACGAGGCCGAGTTCCCGGCTAAGTAGGTATGCCGAGGGCATTGTGGCCACCGAGCATGAGAGGTGTGTTCGTTTGAGGATGGTCTCATGAGACGACTTGAGGTCACTGGATTGCTCCTCAGCCAGGAGCGAGAGTTTGCTTGTCTTAGTTGAGAAGGCTAAGGTGGCCGAGGTGTTAAGGAGTCGGTGAGGCGAGGCATGGATAGAAATAGGCATAAGAGGAGCTTTGGGTCTTCCGGATCGTCGGGTAATCCGCAGAAGAGGGCTAGACCGAGTGGGCGAACCACCGCTAGGTTTGTTGTCGCTAGGCGAGGACCGCCGCAGATGTGATCGATCTTGAAAAATCTCATTGGGGTGGTTGCTAGATCTGGAGGAAAAGGTTGCTTCGAGTGTGGTTCTCTGGAGCACCATGTGAGGACTATCCGCGTAGGTTGGCTAGGATTCATCCGAGAGTCGGGCCGAATCGATTCGAGGTAGTGGACCGCCACCGCAGAGGGGCCGTGGTAATGGCGAGAGGTGGTAATGGTTCTGGTCGGGCCGTGGAGCACCGCGCAGAGGTGCGAGTAGTTCGATGCGCCGCGGCTGGATTAGTGTATCTTTGAGGCGCCGAGAGGAGGGCGACGCACCGGACGTCATAATCGGTACGCTTTTTGATTTTTGGTTCTCCTTATACCGCTTTGATTGATGTGGGTTCAACGCACTCCTATGTTGCCGTGAGTATAGTAGAGACCATGGATTTAGACTCTAAGATATCTTCTAGGCGGATGACCGTGATTAGCCCTCAGGCCACTCTGTAGTAGTAGATAAACTGTTTAGAGAGGTACCCTTAGAACTCCAAGGGGTAGTGTTTGCTCTTTGATCGATGGAACCGCCGCTTTGGGGAGTTCGATCGATTCTTGGGATGGATTGGTTGGTCAAGTACCGAAAGAGGTTGGATTGCACGCCAAGCGCATGGTTCTTAAGACGGTTGAGGGTGATGAGGTGGCTATGATAGGTAGTAGGAGGGATTACTTATCAAATGTGGTATCCGCTCCGAGGCGCAGAAGATGGTCGAGAAAGGTCGTGGAAGCGTATGTAGTTCATGTGTATGCGTTGGAGGCTAAGGAGTCCATGTGGAGAAGGTTCGCATGCAGTTAAGGAGTTTGGCCGATGTTTTTCCCGAGGAGCTTCCGGGTTTGCCGCCAGTCGCGAGGTGGAGTTCGGGATTGATCATTGCCGGGCTCGCGCGCTGTCCATTGCTCCGCTTAGGATGGCGCCAAAGGAGTTGGTGGAGCTTAAGGCTCGAGATCCGTGAGTTATTGGATAGAGGTTTCATCGTGCCAAGTGTTTCGCCATGGGGCGCGCGGTACTCTTTGTCAAGAAGAAAGATGGCACGATGCGGATGTGTATCGACTACATCGCCAGCTTGAACAAGTCGGACGATTAAAAACAAGTATCCGCTTGCCACGGATAGATGACTTGTTTGATCACCGGTGAAAGCGCCGCGGTATTCTCGAAGATCGACTTGAGGTCCGGGTATCACCGATTAAGAGTTAAGGAGGCCGATATCCATAAAACAGCGTTTGGACTCGGTATGGGCACTACGAATTTACGTAATGCCGTTCGGGTTGACTAACGCACCGGCGGCGTTTATGGATATGATGAACGTGGTGTTTCAAAGAAGATTCGGATCGATTCGTTGTGGTTTTCATAGACGACATCTTAGTGTACTCAAAGACAGAGGAAGAGCATGATAAGCATTTGCGAGTGGTGTTGCGATTTTTGAGGAAAAGCACTCTATGCTAAGTTCGGTAAGTGTGAGTTCGCTTAGGAAGTGACTTTCTTGGGTCATGTAGTGTGGTGAGGATTCGAGTAGATCCTCGTAAGATTGAGGCGATTTTGGATTGGAAGCCGCTAAGTCGATGGTCGAGATTCGAGTTTTCTGGTTTGGCCGGATACTACCGAAGGTTTGTTGAGGGTTTCTCGTTGATAGCAACACCGATGACCAAGTTCTTGAGGAAAGAAGTTCCGTTTGTATGGACCGAAGAAGCGCAGGAAAGCTTCGACAAGTTAAAGAAGATTTTGACCGAGGCTCGGTTCTAATTCAACCGAGGTGGTAAGGAATTCACGATCTATTGCGATGCATCACATACGGGCTTGGGTTGTGTCTTGATGCAAGAAGGTAAGGTTGTGGCTTACGCTTCTCGGCAAAATGAGGCCACATGAGGTCAATTATCCGACGCTTACGATTTGGAGCTAGCGGTACCGTGGTCTTCGCCTTAAAGATTTGGAGGCACTACTTATACGGGGAGAGATCGATAGTCTACACAGATCATAAGAGTCCAAGTATCTACCGACTCGAAGGATTTGAATTTGAGGCGCCGCAGATGGGTCGAGTTCTTTGAAAGATTACGACTGCTCGATTGAGTATCATCCGGCAAGGCTAACGTGGTAGCGGACGCGCTTGAGCCGTAAAGTCGTTTCGGACCTAAGAGCATTGTTTGCCCATTTGAGTTTGTATGGCGACGGAGTATTCTCGCAGAGTTGCGGAGTTAAGCCTACTTGGGTTGAGCGGATCGTAGAGAAACAATTATTGGATGAGGTTCCGAGTGCGCGAAGGTTGCAAGTGCGAGATGGTGGTTTGGAGGGTTCTGACTTGTCTAGTGATGAGGTTCTGTGTTTCCAAGGTAAGGCTTGTATGCCTAAAGATGTTGAGTGAGGCAAAGATTCTTCGGGACGCACATAGCAGTCCTTATGCTATGCATCCTGGAGGTAGCAAGATGTATAGGGATCTTAGAGCGCTTTGGTGGCCCGGCTTGAAGAAAGAGGTGACAGAGTTTGTTGGGAAGTGTCCGACTTGTCGTGCCAGTCAAGGCCAACATCGATTGCCGTCGTGGTTGCTTCACTGTGAAGATTCCTCGATGGAAGTGGGAAAGGATAACCATGGATTTCGTCGGTGGGTTACCGCTTCGCCAAGCAAGAAAGATTCGATTTGGGTAGTGGTGGATCGATCGACTAAATCACTCACTTTATTCCGGGTGAGGGTTGACTACTCACTTCGAAGCTAAGCCAGATGTGTCGAGAGATAGTGAGGTTGCACGGTGTGCGGCCTGATAATCTCGGATAGGGATCCTAGATTCACGTCAAGGTTCTAGAAAGCACCGCATCGAGCTCACGGGTACTCGTTTGGATTTCAAAGACGACTTTTCACCCGCAATCGACGGTCAATCGTAAAGGGTTATTCAGTCTTAGAGGATATCTTTGAGAGGTTGTATCTTGGATTTCAGAGGTAGTTGGGAGGAGTTTCTACCATTAGTGAGTTTGCCTACAACAACAGCTTACTGCGAGCATCAAGATGGCACCGTATGAGGCGTTGTATGGTAGGAAGTGTCGCCACCTACGTGTTGGGCGGAGTTAGGTGAACGCCGCTTGTTGGGACCCGAGTTGGTTGGTCGAGACGTAAGACAAGGTTAAGCTGATTCGGTCTCGATTGAAGGAAGCTTGGACCGCAAAAGTCTTATGCCGATCTTAAGCGAAGAGATATAGAGTTCGCCGTGGGGATCGAGTTTTCTGAAGGTCTCACCTTGGAAGAAGGTGTTGAGGTTCGGAAGAAAAGGCAAGCTAAGTCCGAGGTTTATTGGGCGTATAAGGTCTTTGAGACGAGTTGGACCAGCATGGCGTATCGCTTGAGTTGCCAGCAGAGCTTAGTCGATTCACGACGTATTCCACGCTTTGATGCTTCGACGTTATCGCCGGATCCGCCGCATGTGGTAGCAGAGTGGAAGAGATCGAGGTAAATCCAGATTTGACCATGGAGGAGGAACTCGTGCGCATTCTTGATCGAGATGTGAAGGTTCTGCGTAAGAAGTCCGTGCCTTTGGTTAAGGTTCTTTGGCGGAATCATGGCATAGAAGAAGCTACGTGGGAACCCGAGGATATGATGAGACAACAATACCCGCAACTCTTACGATCGTAATTTCGAGGTCGAAATTATTTTAAGGGGGTAGAACCGTAACATCCCGGTTAGGGGTCGCTTTGTTGTTGCATGACATTGCATGTGTCTAGTGTCTTTGCGTGGCTATTTCTATGTTTTGGGGGCTTAATTGAAGTCTAAGTGTATGCCCGAGTGAATGGGAAAATTTTGATTTTTGGGTGTTAAGTCGGGAGCCGTTGGAGCTAGGTTATAAGAGTTTTATTTGGTGTTTTGTTGAACAAGAAAGGAGCTGGTGGAGTGGCAGGATAGGCGCCACTAAGGCTTGTGTGTGTGGCGTCATTTGCGGGAGGGAGAGATCTTGTGTTCAAGGCATGGAGTGGCCACCTTTTGGCTTTCTTTTGACGCCTAGGAAGGAGAGAGTTTGTAGGCAATTCAAACTCGCCATGGACCAGTCAAAGTGTTCAAATGATGGGTGGAGAGTGAGTTTAGGAAGGAGACTTGTTCAAAGTGTTTTGAATGGATGGTTGTGAGCAAATATGGGTAGTGGCCGAATGTTGGGGTGTGTGTGGAGAGAGTGGCGGTTTTGGCAAGGGGATATGGGAGTGCCAAATTCATTTTTGAATTTTAGTGCATATTCGGTCACTTTGTGTCAAGCAAAAATCCTCTCTTTTGTTAGCTAGCCGAATTTGTTTTCCAAGAGAATTCCTCCATCTTTCTTCCCGAAAACCGAAAGATCAAACCTCCCTAAAGCTTGCCAAAATTGGTTTTGTGTGTTCTTTCAATATTATTGATAGTCAATGCCCTTCCATCTTTCTTCCTTTTCATTTGTGTTGAGCCAAACCATTACCCTAGTGTTCTCATATTTTCTTTCCCCTATTAACACTTTGATAGCCAAAAGTTATCCCCAAAACTTTTTCTTCATTTCTTCTTCTTTTAAGAACCGAAAGTACTTTCTTGTTCTTCTTCTTTTCCCATTTCTATTGTTGGCCAAATATCAACCCCTCTCTTTTCATCTTTCTCTTGTATTTCTCCCTTTGTGTAAAGCCGAATTCTTTTCTTTTTTTTTCTAAGTGTTGGCCGAATCTATCCCTCTCCTGGTGGTTGTTGGCCGAATATTGGTTGGTGTTGGGTAAGTGCTTGGCCGAATGGCCATTCCTCCTCTCCCTTGTCTTCTATCGATTTGGGTTTGATTAAGGACCGATTTCGGCATTGGGTGAAGGGTGTTAATCTCTTGTGTTTAATCGATTTTATTATGGGACATTTGGATTTTGGGACACCGTGAGGTTGGGCACCTCATTGCGACTTGTCCTCGTGGTTAACACCACTGTGGGTTGGCCCCACATGAGATATGGGATCGTCTGCTAGTGATTGGGTATCACACGATGGGTTGGCCCCATCAATTGATTTGTGACTACGGTCACCAGTGCTTTGGTAGCACATTTGTGTCTTTGGGACACCAGTGTTTTGGTAACACATTGTGACTATATGTCACCAGTGGTTTGGCACCACCAGTGGTTTGGTACCACACGGGGTAGAAAAGGAGATACGGATGGTTAGGATCGGGTTGCATTAATTATGTTGCTATGTATGATGTGTGTTAGCATGTTGTTTCATCGGGAGCGGATTTATGCACTGAGTCATTCGACTCACCCTCTCCTTTGACATTTCAGTGACTCGTGAGACGCGACATGGAGCCAGGGGTGGACTCTGGGTGCACATGCCATGCTTTAATAAAAGTCTTGCTCTCGACTATTCACTTTGGGTACTTTAGCTTATTTATTTTTATTTGAGATTTAATTTGGATTTGTAAAAGGCCTTTAAATTATGTTTTATGATGGGTATGTTTTAATTAGATTCTCAACCTGCTTAACAAATAACTTGGCATGAAATTTTACTAAAACTTGGAAAGACAACGTTTTCAAAATTATATTGCAATGTGTTTTAAACTATACCATCAGGTATCTCGCTATGTTTTGCTATACAATAAACTCAAATGATCTCCAAATCAAACTCGATTTTCTACTAAGTCTAAAATGTTTCGAAATGGCACTAAGAAACTATTGGAGACGCTAAATGAAATCAACTCGTTTTTTTTTTTGACTATATACTTTAGATAAGTCTTCAAAATCTAATCAAACAAGCCTACTCAAATTTTCCTCAAATTCACTATGTTTTCACCCCGCTTTTAAACGAAAAATCTTATCTCTCAAAAACGTTTTTCCCGTAACATACCAGATTCGGTCGTGGTGTATTGTCCGAGTTTGGGGTGTTACAACCGTGCCGTTGGTCAAGATTTTATGGCGTAACCACGGAGTGGTGGAAGCTACGTGGGAACCTGAGGATGCAATTCGACAACAATACCCTCACCTTTTTCAACCAGGTAAATTTTGAGGACGAAATTTTTTTTAGGAGGGTAGAGTTGTAACACCCTAAAATTCGAGTATCGATTATTGCATGTTTTGGTGTTTAGATTATGAAGGAAAAAAAAATTTTCTTATTTCTTTTTGTGTCTACTATAGTTCGGAAGAAGAGTATAGAATTATTCGGGTATGGAATAATTTTTAGTTTGAGAATTTATTGAAGTGAAGCAAGTGGCATTGACACTTAAGTTAAATTAAGTGTTAAATAGTAGCATAAGATGAGTATATGGCAAAGTGGTGTTGGCGCATGAGTTAGTGCATGAGGGAGAAGGTTCGAATCCCTTGTTTAGCATCTAGATGAATTTTATTTTTTTAACTTTTCTGCACATGTATAGCAAGTGTCGGCCAAGTGCATATATGGTAAGTGTTGACCTTGTTATTTTTAGTTAGTATATCAAAGGATTAAGGAAATTGTTAATTTATGGAAGGGAATCAAGAAATTAAGGAAAGATATGGAGACATAGGGAAAGTATCAAGGAAAGTGTTTTGGAAATAAAATCATGGCCATTTGACCATGCATAGGGACTGACATTATGGTCTAGGGGGAGCCGAATTTTTGGTGTTAGTTTGGCTAGGATTTGAAGTCTCTTTTGGTCATTCTTAGTTTTGTGCATAGTTTTGCAAATTCTCTCAACCTCTCTCCTTGGCCGAATTTGGTCCTTGGTAAGCCTTGATTTTTTTTGACCATTTGGTCATTATTGCACATCATTTGGTATTCTTTTTGTGCCATTTTCTCATTAGTGCCGAAATCACCTACATCAAAAGACCATTCCTTTCTTTTCTCTCCTTTTCTCCATTGCCGAATGTGCCTTGATCTTAAACTTATCTCTTTCTTTCTCTTTTGTTTTCTTTGAAAACCGAATTATCATCATCAACCCTATTCTCTTATTTTGATTTCTTTTCAATCAATACTTTCTCCTTTAATCTCTTCAAGGCCGAATGTTAGTGTACCTTAACCGAACCATTTTCTTTTTCTTTGATTCTTCATAGCCGAATATCTCTCTATTCATAAGCAACATTCTCAATCGTTTCTTTTCAACCGTGGAAAATAGGTAAGGGTTCTTTTTCGTCTTCGATTAGTTTATAGTATTTGGCCGAATATGGATGGTGGTTTGAAGGCTTTCTTAGATCAAAATAAACGTTCATTCTATTAACGTTTATTTTTGTTATACTTTAGTGCGATAACGGAAGATTGGAAATCAAGAGGTCGTGTGTGACATAGTACGCTTGGATCGATTTCCCTTGTGGAACAAGAATATTTGTGGTAAGGAAATCTCGTTCTCAAAGCCTTTAGTCATAATCGATATATATATATGTGATTAGGACGTGCTAACGATCTTTGTCTTTGAAGACAATCAAGATAGGGAAGAAACGGGCCGTATATAGTGTTCGGAAGAAGGGTGGTACCATTAATCCCCCTAAGTATAAACAAAGGATCAGATCGCAATCCGGATTTCCACAGGGTTGTGGACGTTCATCCAAGGAGAATCAATTGTTTGAAGTAGTTCGTACTCTCCGAACCATTATTTGTTCGTGGATTTGATTCTTGCTTAACGAACCATCAATCGGGAGAAATCGCAAGTGGAAGTAGTTCAAAAATCTTAGGGTAAATTTTAGATCGTTATGTTTAGATCGGTTTTATTATTAGATTATAATGATCATAAGTTATCGTGATATGTATAGATGTTGACGAGCGGGAAAGTCTAGTTCTCACCATAACCAGGTGTGTAACTTCACACTTATCTTTCGGGTTAGATACTAAACAGTAAGTATTTTGATAAATCGTAAAAATGGCAAAATCGAAATTTATGTGTTAATTAACACTTTTGTGTAAATGCATGAAGACGATTAAAGTCGGAAAAACTGCTAGATTGTTAAATTGGGCCGAAAAACTGCTAGATCGAAAAATTGGGTCAAAAGACTGCTAAATCGCTAAATGGGCCAAAAACCTTCTAGTTCCACATTTGGGCCTAAGTTCGCTAGATTGCTAAATGGGCTAAATACTATTTTGTTTAATGGACCCAAATGAAAAGTTTAATTAAAAACTCATTTGTATTATGGGTTACTTGATAAATTATTTATGATTGAAGTTTGTTTTTCATACATAATTGCATGGGATGGGATACATGATGAAGAGAAGTAAGGCCTGTGGCCATGAATCTAGTTCGGTGGCTCTGCCACAAAATTTGGCTTAATGCCTCTAGTTCGGTGACTATGTCACAATCTAGTTCGGTAGTGCACTACAATATTATTTAAAAGGCTAAATGCCTACGATTGGTGTGTTTGGCGGGGGTGGGTTGACTTGATCCCCACAGTGTGTCTTTGGTTGGTACGGGGTGTGTAGCAGATGGAAATTAGGCTTGGTTGGGAAATTCATTTTACATGCATTTTATATATTTTATTTCATTTTATATTGTAAAATTGTAATTGGGCTCAAGCCCAAATTAATGCCTTGATGGTCCGCCCAATAATGGTGGTAAGTGAGTTACACACTTCAGTTCTTTGTAACTCACCCCGTTTTATTATCCATCTCGGTAATGGAAATTGATGTGGACTTGGGCCGGGATGACTTGCTGGAGAGGCCATACTACGAGCTTGGGTTTTATAAACTATGAACTTTATTTAAGTTACTTATTTTAATTACTATTTTGGGTATGTTGTAATAAGGCCTCTAATTATATTTTTATGGATTTTTATGTGTGGATGGATTTAATTTTATTTTAAGACTCTTAATATGGGCTTATGTTAAAATCTATAAAGTTTTCTTAAAAATATTGTGTTTTATAACAATTTTGGACACCTAAATTACTTTTCAATTTCTTTCAAATTCTTTTAAAACTACGTTAAGGTTTTGACTAATATATAATTGTACTTAGTTTTTATTAAATCCTTATTTCTAAAGGTTTTGCATTACTGTTTTACTTAAATCATTAGAGTAATTTTGGATGTTCGTTCGGTGTGACAAACCAAATCTCGTCTTAACGCATAGACCTGGTTTGGGGCGTTACAAGAAAACATGGAAATTAAGTGAGGTCCCAAGTTCAAATCCTTTCTCTTGTGAAATAATTTAATTTTTGGCAAAAATCCCTTGTTTTTAATGTGTGTGCCACCAAGTCTTGTAACCCTAGGTATAAATGTTAATTTTTCACAAATAATCAGCCTTTAATCCTCCTCCTCATTTCCCTAGCCATTCATCTCATCCTTTCCCTCTCTTTGATTTTATTTTGTTTTTCCTTTCCTCCATTAATGCCGTCGCCTACACCTCCCATTTTTCAATCTCTTTCTCTTTCTTTTCACGTCAAGATTGTGTAACATCTTCTTTATTATATTTCTTCCATTTACCTCATCTAAATTAGCCCCAAATCTGAAATCTTGAACCCCAAGATCGATCCCGAACATTGCCAAGAAACTGTCATTGCCGTTTCTCTGAACTAGCTTGGGTAATATCTCTTTTCTTTTCATTTTATTGATTAATCTTGTCAATTAAAAACCAAAAATATCCAGATATAGAATTTGGTGGATTTTAAATGATTTCAAATTTATTTTTCCATATTTTAATGAGATCTCTAACCATTTTAAAATTCAGCCCCAATTTTGGCCACCATGGGTGGTGGTGCGTGTGCCTATGTGCAAGAAAGGGGGCTGTTTTGTTTCTTGAATCTTGCCCAATTAATTCCAGCCTTAACATGAGTTCTTGAACCCTCCTAATTAGCTTTTAAACCCATGTCAATTAGGGAAAAACTTTCTTGATCAATTGGTTATTCGAAACTCGCAAACCGTGGAGCGTAAGTGCAATTAAGGATAACTAGTTTGTTATTTCGACGTAGTTGTTGGGTAAAGGTTATAAATTGATTAAATGTTGGAATTTAATCATTAATTAGCTACTGATTTTCTAGTATATTATTGAATTAGGTGCTGACACAAACGCCCCAAATCAACCGTAAAGGCGAAGAACGATTGTACGTACGGTTCACATCGGTATAGTGTAAGGAATCTAACTAGTTTGGATTCATAAAATGGTTACAATTTCAACAATTGGTCTAAACTCATAAGTGGGTGTTTGGGGGCTGTTTTAATGTTAAATTTATTGAATTTATACTAAATTTTGGTTTAGGTTCTTTTAAGGAATTATTAAGGAAAATTGGAAGATTCACTAGTGTGCTGCGAGGAAGAGAAAGATAAGGTGTGGGTCCTAAACTCATAAAATTATTTGAAAATATTAAATATCATGTTATATTTGATAAATTAGCTTGCTTATTGGATTGGCTTAATAGCCAAATTATTTATTTTGTGAGTGGCCAAACAAATTATGTTTCGAGCCTTAAAATATTGACATGTTGGCAAAATTGCTAGTTTGATAGTATGAATGTTTGATTGAGTTTGTAATTGCATATTTGAGTTACAAGATATGGGAATGTTTTATTGAATGATATAATGTGTTGAGATATTAAGCTTATATATGATTTAAACATATGAGATATTTGTTATATTGTGTACTGAAAAGGGTGCTATTTATGCACAACGAAAATCTGTAAAGTATGTGAAATTAAACGATATTGATTGATAAAAACACAATGGTAATTTGAAATATTGGAACACTGTTTCCATTTACTGAAAATATGTTATTATTGAGGACATGCTAAGCATGTCAAGTGAATGTGGAAAGTATTGAGATATGATTATGTATGAGATTGTGTGACATATTGCATATGCATTGGGTTGGGCTTTTGTGGTTGACGGAGGAGTTTCGTGGAGTACCTGGGGCATATTAAATCTGCATTATTCGTAGTCATTGCATTGCACCTGAAGTACCAAGGGGAATGGCGATATATTGCATTTTTACTGGCAGCTTGTCTGCATTTTTACTGGCATAATTTTCTGCATATTGTTATCGGTGGTTTTAATCACAATGGGCTTAAGCCCATAATGTTTTGGAGTTCGGATGACGGGTTCTAGGAAACTCCTAGTGTGTAGCGAACGGTATGGGTAGGAACCTTTTTGCATGGCATCATGTTCACGACATACTCGAATTCTTTTTGATTTATGATATGTGTTGTATTGTGTTGTATTGAGTGATATCAAAATTAATGATTGTTACTCGAATGAATGATGTCCCATGCTCATACACCATTTGACATCAATTTGATAATGGCTATGTAATGACATGAAATTCCTATGATGGTTTTGTTTTCTTCTGTTAGAGCTAATCTGTTTCACTGTTTCGATATTTATGATTGTTTGAATAATTGTTCGACTCACACTGAGGTTTTCATAAGCTCACCCCCAATAGTGTTTAACTTTTCAAGTAAACCTCGAAATTAGGACCAGACTTGGCATTCGGAGAATCACCTTGGACCTCGGATTATTTTTCTTAATAAGTATTATTAAGTCTTTATTGGTTTTAGTTTGTAATTTTTAATTATTTCTGGTCTGTGGCTTGGTAACTTTTCATTTGGGGATTTTTGCATGCGTGGATTACTCAAGCATAATAACCGAATAATGCATAATATCGGGCTTAAGTAAAATTTGATATTGTTCCCTTGTTTTCACTGCATTGCAAGGGAACCATTTTTGAAAAACAAATCGATAAGGCAACTAAGTTTCCAAAATGACTTGAAAAAATGGTTTTTCCGCTGCATTAGTTTAACTTCGAGTTTTGTTTTTTTAAAGAAGAGCGACAAGCAAACGGTTTTTCTGAAACAACACTATCAACAATAAATTGAATCCTAAGTATACACGACCTAATGAATGAATGCTTTTAAGCTAACTCAAAGTACAACTACGGTTTTCTTTAAAATGAGTTTATTTAAGGTCTTCAAAAGTAACGTAAGTTAGCTTAGCCATTTTGATGGTTAATGTAACCTTCTCAATCTAGCCATAAAGTCTAGGCCGGGTTAGGGAGGTTACAATTAACTCAACAACTAAATAAATTCAAACTAACCAACTAATTAAAATTGAATAAATATGGAGAGAATCCACACATTTATATAAGGTTAGACTCGAACATGAGATCACAAAATTTTCAAAATCTCAACATTACCATATAACTAATGTTTCAATTAGTAGAACTAAATTTTGATTATGAAAAAGAAAATTAAAAAAAAAAGATCATTATACATCATATGTTCATTTTTAGTATCAAGTTAAATATTAATAAAATCCTAACTTGATTTTTTTTTATACTTTCCTAATAACGTAGTTCTTGAGGGAAAAAGTGGGTCGAGGTAGATATGATGGTTCACCCGATAGCTTGAGAGTTGCAAGGTGAAAAAAATATAATTGGGTAGAAAGAAAATAGAGAAAATGAAGGAAGGAAAGAAGGATGAGAGTACGATGCTTGAGGATGGCTTAAGAGAGAGAGAGAGAGAGAGAGAGAGAGAGAGATAAGCACTCATAGTTCATATTGAGTCTATAACACCCCCTAACCCGTATCCATCGTCGAGATAGGGTTACGGAGCATTATAAAAAAATCATAACTTAAAACATTCGATTCAAAACATTTCATAAATCATTGCAATTATCAATCAATCACATTCATAACGTCCCTTATTTGAGTCCTCGACACCTTAGAAATGCCTTAGAAATAATTTGAGACTAAATCGGAATCATATAGAATTTCAAGGAAAAAGTTGAAAATTTTCATACTACAGGGGTCATAAGGCTGAGACACACGCCCGTGTCTAAGGCCGTGTAGGCATTCGAATTAGAAACACACAGCCGTGTCCTAGCCCGTGTCTGTGCCCGTGTAACTCACTGACTTGGGTCACACGGCCAAGCCACACGCACGTGTGCCAGGCCGTGTAACTCTCAAAATGGCCTCACACGCCCGTGTTCCAGGCCGTGTGCTAGGCCATGTAACTGCCTGACTTGCATCCCTTTGAAACTTATAGGGGACGCACGACTAAGACACATGCTCGTGTCTTAGGTTGTGTGGATAAGAAATAAGCCACTTTCAAGCCATTTCCTTCACCCAAATCATGCTCACACATACAAGCCCTTTGCACCTATTTCAAGCATTTAAAAATGCACCTAAAATATTCATAATAAAGCTATATCAATATGGTATTTTGCATACAACCAATATGCCAATAGGCATCTCAATTCACATCGCATCAAAGATACTTAAACATAAGCATAACTTAGCCATTTATCAACTCAACATTTGCAACATAATTCCATACCAATTCATACCACAATGGCCACATACTAAGATCACATTCAAGCATACCAAAAGAGCCATTCAGAATATATCATCACTAACCATTTTAACATTAACCAACAAGCACCAAAATGCCAAAATGTTATCAACCAAAATACCTTATTTACCAACCAAACATATTGGCTATTTAATCAAGTACAAAACACCTATCCATGCCATTATAACCATGACTTTAAAACATCAAAATATACTGATATAGCCGATGGATAGTGTGATAGGTCTTCGACGATCTTCCACCCTGAACAAGCTTTCGATTAACTAGAAAACATAGAAAAGAACATAAAGTAAGTGTACAATGCTTAGTAAGTTCGTAAATCATGAATAATGCTTACCATTGCAACGCATAAGCTTAAAGAAATAATATGAATCAATCCATTACAAGCTTGACACAAGACTAAGCATCACCAACAATATAAATTAAGGCTTAACCACATAACTTAAGAAAATGCATCACATGGTAATGTAAACTTCAATATCATAATACATATGATTTCATATTTTTCTTCACATGAATATACAGACTTCATACTTTTCCACAATTTCATAGTGAATTTCATTGAAACCCTTATCGATTCAGCCCCTTTTCATGCCCGATGAACCATTTAGAATACTATCAGATACGCGGGAAAGCTTACACAAAGTGTGCTAAATGATGGTCGAAACCATCCATTTTCTTATTCGATGGTTGAAACCATCCCTTTTCATATTCGATGGTTCAAACGGGGCTTGATAGTCATCGATACGTTATTGGATTTTCTGTAGAGACATGATATGATAATATGACCGGATAGCATTTAAAACAACACACTAAAATGCTTTTAAATGTACGAACTTACCTCGACGATAAAACATAGAAACAGAGTCGATTAATCCGAAGCTTTATCTTTGCCCCGATCTAAAGCCATACGAAGTCTATCTTGATCTAAATGAATAAATTCAATCTATTTAATAACCATTCTATTAAATTCAATCCAATTTCATATTTTTACAAAATTATGCTTTTCCCTCTATTGTTTTAATTTCATTACAATTTAGTCCCTAAGCCTGTAAAATGAAATGCATGCAAATTAATCTTTAACCCAAGCTAGCCAAATTTCACATGCATCCATAGCAACTCATACATTTCATTATTTCACAATTTCCACCACACATTTTATAGGATTTACAAATAAATTCCTAATTGGCATTTTCAACCAAAATTACTTTACAAAAGTTGTTTATCTAACAACATAGATTCATTTTCTTCCACCAAACATAAAAAAACATGAACACATTCATGGAAAAACCCTAATATTTTAACAATTTCGCAAATTAGTCCCTAGGCTAGCTAGATTAAGCTACAACGACTCCAGCCAAAGGATGTTGTGACACATCCCTGAAGCCAAACTTGAGTCAAGCATACTACCTTCGATGTCACGACACATGCCTTGCACGGAAAATAATAATGAGCTGAGGGCATTTTGGTTTGCATAATGTATTTTTACGTATCAACTTTAGCAGACCTAATGCTAAGGACGATGGCTAACCCTAACTCTATAAATAGACTCATTAGACAATTGTTTAAGGATAATTTTTATAGTTTATGATTTTCTTTGTAATTTAGTTTTCAGTTTTCGGTTATTCTTAGGCTTTAGATTTACTTTTAATTATTTTGTTCGTGTTCAAATCTGATTTGTGGATTCAACCAACTTTATATGGATTTCGCACCTTCAATTCAATCAATATAATTAGGATTCTCTTAAACCTTATTATTGGGTTATTTTTTATGTTTACTTTATTTATCAAGTTTACCGTGCTTGTGTATTCTGTGATGAACTAATCCTCTTATGGGGGATTAGTGAGTGGAGGTGTAATTAACTAAATGCTATGTAAGGTTTTCTTAGCCGATCAGCTGTTTCGGGAGGAAGAACGTAAAGCTTAGGCCTTATAACCCTAGGAAGTCATTTAGGTGGGAATTAACCCAAAATTGGTGTAGCCTATAAGTGAGCACCTTATCCCCAAACCGATCTACACTGTGAGTTAAAGAGATAAGTAGTTCTTGCCGACTCGTTAATTTAGTGGAAGATCGAGAGATCTTGCTAGGGTAACGACTAGTTGATTGAGTAGAAATCTGAAATAGGAATTAGTTATGATCACCGAAGTGAGCTAATCACCCATACATAGATTTTGTTGAGTATGAATATTAGGTTTTCGTTGTCACTATTTTCTGCATGTTATTTCTTTTCTTATATTTAAAGATATTTTCTCTATTTATGTTTCATTGTAATATACAATGCTTAAAATACTAATTAGATCTATTTTCTCTTAGGTTAATATTAATTTAGTATTCTCTCCTTTGGGTATGATCCTCGAAGTACTCACCTACTTTGTTGTATCTATATTACAACTTGACCCGTATATTTGCAGACTGTAACACTCAGTTTGTGTAAGTGTACACAGTTGTTATCAAGTAATAAGTAAGTAAAAGAGTTATCGTCTCCTCAGGGACTGTGTATGTTAATCAATATATTTCAAAATTAAATTTAACAATTTGATGATAAAAACACAATATCTTGAGTGATGGGTGATTAAGTAAATTAAATTATCTAGATGCAAGATTGATCCCTAATGCAATTTAAACTAAATGCGAAGTATGAAATAAAATGTATGAATTAATTTAGCAAAAATACAAACTTCAACAATCAATAACATGAATAGGCTAGGATAATTACATCATTCATCTTAGCTTATTTTTATAATGCTTAACAGTGTTTGGAAATTATTCCATGGCAACTCGATCTTTCATTAGTTGAAAAACAAACTTAAGTCATTTCAGAATCTTTTACTTAGTACAACATGCATTTTACTGATCATATTAAACTAAGGGTTTCTTAGGATTCATGTGAAGTAACAGGGATGGGTTAGGTTTAAAATAATTTAATCACATAAACCTAAAATCTATGCAAGATAATAGAGCTCGTTAAAGTTATTATGAACCTTTAATTTCGTCGGGTTAGGATCTAAATTAAGCATGCACATTTCAATTATTGTGTCCAGTAGCCATCGTCTGGTTAGGATCACTCAACTAATTCTAATGCATCCAATCACGTATGAATGAAATACATACTTGAGTATAATTAAGAACATGATCGACTGAGGCACAAACACCATAGACATGATTTAAACAAACTTCATTAAATAAATGCAATCATCCTAGCTAAACAGAATTAAGCTATCATTGTTGATGACAAGATAATAAAGCACATTGCAAACATGATTAAAATAAAAATAACAAAGTAAAGGAAGAATAAACTCTATTGAATCAGCAGTCTCGTGAACTCTCCGATCCTTGTGTTGCTCCTTTGCTAATGGCTCCTCAAGGTGGCCAACCAAGAGATAATCTTTTCAAGGTTTTTGGCTAAGAAAGAAAATATGGGATGCTATGCCTGGAAATGAAGAGAGGAAATGAGAGAATGAAAGAATGGTATGAAATGAGAGATGAGGGATTGAGTAAAGGTTGAGGGATATGGGGATGAGGGATGATTGAAATGGAGAATGAGTGGGGGTATTTATACTTGAAGTAGATGGTAGAGTTTACTAAAAATAGGGATTGGAATCCTTCCATTTTCTCCCTCGCTTGGCCAGCCACATTTTGTGGAAGAATATGGTTGATAGTTCCTTTATTTGAGCATAGAATCATGCTAAATTTAGGCATGGGTTGGACAGTTTCAAGGGACCTCTAGTAAATATCCCAAAATAGATCTTTGGGCAGCCAATATGCTTGTACCGAATTTGGGCTTGACTCCCCCTTGTTGGACAATTCTGTAACCCATTAAATAATCAGACTTGTCCACCATGTAACATTATTTTAACTGGGTCAAAATAACACCTTGTTGACCCATTTAGCATGGTTTTGCTGTCCAACATAGGAAATAAATAGCTCATGTTCACGTAACTTTATAATAAGCTCTTTATTAAATCAACTTCATGGTCCCACTACACAATTAAATATAACACATTAATAAATAATATGTAATAATTGAATTTATGCACAAAAATTCATGTAAAAAAGTACAAATTTGCATATTTTATAAATTCATGTCCATTATCGAGGTTTAAGCAAAATTCACTAAATTAATTAACAAATACTTGGGACTAGTAATATTTTTAAGTAAAAAGGTGGTAAAAGATACTAGAAAAAACCTATATAAGTTAGAGTTTATACACCTCAAACTTAATCCATTGCTTTTCCCGAGTAATGTTTCATGTAAAGCACAACTTTTACTAAGGCAAATTTTGCAATAAGTTTAAGCTACATCAATTTCTACACATAACCATGCATCAACAAAATCATGCTCACAAACTCTTTTTATTGATAAGTCGCTTAAATGCAAACATTATTTCAAAATTTTATTTTAAGTGCGGAAAAATGCTAGCATCAGTCATAGAGTGCATGCTTTTCAAGGTCATACATAACATTCACCATTCGATCAAAGTTTCCTTATCAACCAAACAAAGCAATCACAAGGTCTAATTAATGGCCCTCATATGTTGAACTTAGCAATTCCTTTCCACTAATGTAGTCGGCATAATCATCCAAATCAATATGTCTTTTATAAGGTTTTAATGGGGCTAGGCTTAAGGTAGGGATAAAAAGAAGTGAATTTTTAGGTTTAATAATCTTAATCCTAACTTTGTCTTGGATCTTTTCAAGGTATATTCTTTCTACTAATGGGTTCTTTACCCCCCAAACTTAATTTTGAAGCATATGCCCAATATTTCTCAATACTTTGAGTATTTATTTTTCTCTTTTTACTTAACATTTGAAAAAAGCTTTTTTTAAAACATACGAAGAACATGTACATCTTTTCGAATTTTTCCTTGATTTTTGCTTACCAAGACAAGTATAGTTAAGATAGGTGCAAGAATAAGATAAAATTTAAAAAGATGGTAGCATGGCTTATAATGTAGGTAAATAACAAAAAAATAGGCTTTAAGGCTCAAATTAAGGTTTCAAGGGTCAAATACATATGGTAGGCTCAAAAGGCTCAAACGATCCAAAGAAAATGTGCCTAAATCATGTTTAGATTCTTATGCCTCATATGATTTCACCTAAGAACATACAAGCATTCCATAACTCAGGATAACATAAACAAAACTCAAACAAAATCAGAAATCATACTTGCATTTGATCTAACTTATGAACAAAATTTTTTTCTGAACATTATTTTATTTCAGATTCATGTGAAAGCATTGAAACATACTTAAGAAAAAAAATTTAAAATTCATGCTAAAATTGCCTTACCCCCTTTAAAAAGAAACAATGTCTTCATTGTGAAAACAAAGTAATGAATGAAAACTGTAACTAGGTAGGGTCGTAAGAAAGAAAGGTGAGTCATGAAGACTAATTAAGTACCAAGTCTTTCTCAACAATCCATCCTAGACATGTTCATTCCCATTACCACATCACTTTGCTTTTTTCTAATGAAGAGGCATTGAGCTTATTTAATTCATGCTTGCAATATCTTATTTATTATACCAAAGCAAAATAGTAACTATGAAAGAAATATAAATGCCTAAAAATAAAATAAATGCTAAGAAAAAGAAATTCCCCCCTTTTTATTTGTGTCATCCTTCATGTTTTTTCCTTTTCCATTCTTTGTCGCACTTGATCCCATAATCTCCTCTTGCCATATCTCGAACATATGCCTGGGAACTCAGGAACAAAAGTGTTATAGATATTCTTAAAAGTATTTTATATGGAATCATTTCTAATATTTGCATATCTCCAGTAATCTTGTTGTTGGTTATGCATGAATTTCCACATATTCATCATAGTTGAGAATTTTAGTTTCTTCATAGTGTTTGAAGAAGATGGAATTGGAATGGTCAACTCAGGATTAAAACTCGGCTCCACTGGTTCAACAGCATTTGGGTCCACCCTCGACTCAAGGCTGTTTGGTTCCTCTTAAATTTCTACTTCTTCTGTGGCATTTGTTGAGTCAACTTTCGATTCAGACTTAGTTGATGACTCATCAGATTCTAGTTCGTTCGGTTCATTTGGATCCACTTGGTTCAATTGTCCAACATTCTCCCCTAACCTCTCAAGATCATGCCTTATTATGCAACATTGAACATATTGGCCCTTAATGTTTACTTTTGATCTTTCTTGGGCCCTCAAGAAAAGTGAAGTAATCAATGATGGAAAGTAGGCACTTCTTTCCTTGCACAGTCTTGAATCTCCTTGAAAAAAATTCTCACAACATTGATAGATCTTTCTGTCATAATTGCATACAACAAAAGCATTCATTCCATCGAGATGGTGGAACTATGTAAGATAGGCATGAAGCAATATCGAATAAATTAGAACCATACCTTAGCCATTGGATTTAAATATTCCTTTCGAGAAGAATGACTACCATACTTTCTTATAATCCATTGGGATTCCGAACTTGTAACCACATTAAAACTTGTTGAAGAAAATCCCAATTGATATTTGGCATCATGAAAGATTACTCATCTTCTTCAACATCAAGTAAGTTAAACAAATCATTAATGGATTTAGAAGTAAGGGGTACCTTCTTCTTACGAACAAGAACTTTATTAGCGTTTGCCGTGGTAAAGTTGGCATAGAACTCTCGCACTAAATCTTCATCTGGAATTGATCGTGCATCAAAGAATTGCTCCCAATTTAAAGAATTAATCATCTTTCGAAGTGAAAATGGCATGATCATCTTGTCATTGCTCTCCAAATTGAAACCTTTTTTTGGCATCATAGGTTGATTCTTAAAGATAGAATCAAATCTTTCCCTTGCTTCCTCATCTTGAATCATAATTGGATTCTCGGCAGAAGTCTTGGGCGATCAAGTTCTTTTGTGACACATTATATTTTTCTCGAAAGATAGGCAGAGTGTCGGCAAAAGAAAAAGAGATTGGCAATGTGTGGTGGTTGAAGGTTGTAGCGACGATAGAATTGCAGTGCTGACAAGAGTGTGGCAGAGTCAGGATTGCAGCGGTGAAGGTGTTTCTCCAGCAAGAAGATTGCGGTGGTGATAGGAGGGTTTTGCAACAAGAAGGGAGATTTTGAGGAGATTCTTCTGGATTTGAAGCTAATAGCAAGAAGAAAGAAAAAGGTGGCTAGGGTTTGAAGCTAATTGCTTTGAATGTTGTGAGGAATATGATGGTATAGAGGGGTTTATATAGTAGTAGATTAGGGTAAACTTGTAGCAAAATATTTAGCTACATAAGGATGCTTGGGCGCCAAGGTAAGGAGGGAAGGGAAATGTGGCGGCAAAAATAGGGGTTTTAGGGACTATTGATGGCAATGGTGGGTAATTTCCTCCTTTTTGCTGTTTTGGGCCTCAAGCCCAAACTGTAATTATTTGCTTTCCTAAAAAATTAAACTGAACTAGGAAAATAAACTAATTAGTACTTGGGCCAAATTGACCCTCTTTATTCAAAATAAAGACAATTAAAATTACAAAATTAAAAACTTTTCGATTACTTAGAAAATTTCTTCTCGAAAAGTTACATCAAATTAATATCTTAGGAAAGGTTGGAGGTGTCACAAACGGTTCCGCTTAAGTTCTAGTCTCCTTAGACAGGCTTAATTTAATGTATTAATTCAAGAAGATAATTTCTAAGTATAACCTTTATTAAAAATAAAAACATAAAAATTAAGGGTATACCAGATTGAGCGAGGTTTCAACTCGCTCAACTTCACCATCGTAATAGTGTTTGAGATGTTGACCATTAACCTTAAATGTACCTCCATTGTTGTCGTACAATTCGGCGGCTCCATATGGATAAAATTTGTTGATTGTATAAGGTTCTTTCGATCAGGATTTTAGCTTTCCCAGAAATAACTTTAGCCTTGAATTAAACAACAATAGTTTCTGAACTTCTTTGAATTCATGAGGTTGTATATGAGTGTCATGCCATCTTTTAGACTTTTCTTTATACATTCTGGCATTCTCGTATGAAAATAACCTTAGTCTTTAAGCTCATCAAGTTGTAACATCATTCTCTCATCGGTTTTCTTAAGATCTAAATTTAATTGTTTCAAAACCCAATGAGCTTTATTTTCCAACTCAAGTGGCAAATGAAATGCCTTTCCGAAGACTAATCGATAAGGATTCATTCCTAACGGTGTCTTAAAAGCTATTCGATAGGCCTATAGAGCATCATCAAGCCTCCAAGACAAATCTTTTCTATTATGTCGTACCACCTTCTCGAGGATTCCTCTGATCTTACGGTTTACCCGTTCAACTTGCCCATTTGATTATGGATGATAAGCAGCGGCAACTTTGTGTTTCACATCGTACTTGTTAAGCAATTACTTAAGCCATTTGTTTACAAAGTACGATCCTTCATCACTAATTATAGCTCTAGGAGTCCCAAACCGTGTAAACACATGCTTATGTACGAATCGCATGACTACCTTATCTTCATTCATTGGGTATGCTTCAGCTTCAACCCATTTAGATATGTAGTAGACGGCCACGAGGATATACATGTTACCATAAGAAGGAAATGGGCCTAGAAAGTCGAAGCCCATACATCAAATATTTCTATCTCCAAAATGCTTCTCAAGGGCATCTCGTTCCTCCTTGATATGCTTCAGGTCCTCTGGCATCTATCACAATTTTTCACATATGCATACGCATCCTTGAACACTGTAGGCCAAAAGAATCCTGCTTGTAAGATCTTCGCTACAGTGCGGGAACCACCAAAGTGTCCCCCACTTGGAGATGAATGCCAGTGGTACAAGATCTCATCAATTTCACTTCCAGCTGCGTACTTCCTGATTATGTTATCTGCACATTATTTAAACAAAAACGAATCCAAATCCTCCTAGAAATAATATAGACTATCATGAAGGAATTTCTTCCTTTGTTGGTATGTCATTTCTTGAGGAATTATTCCACATGTTAAGTAATTTGCATAATTAGCAAACTAAGGTATTTCATGAATTCGCTTTACCTAAAAGATATGCTCATCTAGAAAATTCTCATTGATAGGAAAAAAATGAATGAGTTACCTCATTTTGCTCCAACCTCAATAGATGATTGGCTACTTGATTTTCAACACCTTTTTTGTCTTGGATCTCAAGGTCAAGTTCTTGGAGTAAGAGTATCCATCGAATTAGCCCCAGTTTGGCATATTTCTTTGTGAGTAAGTCCTTAATGGCTGCATGATCAGTAAAAACTATAACTTTGGTACCTATAAGATATGAACGGAACTTGTCAAAAGCAAAAAGTATAGCAAAGAGTTCTTTTTTAGTTACCGTGTAATTGAGCTGGGCTCCTGTCAAAGTTCTGCTTGCATATTAGATAGGGTGAAATACTTTGTTCCTTCTTTGACCCATCACAACGCCAACAACAAAATCGCTTGCGTCATACATAAACTTAAAAGGTGAGTTCCAATCAGGTGTAACAATTATTGGGGCTGAGATTAACCAAATTTTCAACTCTTCAAAAGCTTCCAAGCATGCTTTGTCAATCTCAAAAATAATATCTTTCTCTAACAGCTTACACAAAGGCTTAGAATTTTTTGAAAAATCTTTTATAAACCTTCGGTAAAAACCGACATTACCTAAGAAACTTCGAACTCCTTTCACACTAATTGGTGGTGGTAATTTCTCAATCGCATCCACCTTTGCTTTAACAACTCCAATTCCTCTTTTGGAAATTTTATGCCTTAAGACAATTTCCCTCCTTAACCATAAAATGACATTTCTCCTAGTTAAGGACAATATTTATCTCCTCGCATCTTTGAAGTACAATAGCCAAATTACTCAAACAAACCTCGCAAGTATTACCAAAAACAGAAAAATCATCCATGAAAACCTCAACAAAATTTTCTACTATATTAGTTAATATTGCCATCATGCATCGCTGAAATGTGGGAGGTGCGTTACATAAATCGAAAGGCATTCTCCTAAAAGCAAATGTACCATATGAGCCAATAATAGTGGTTTTGTGTTGGTCTTCCGGGGCTACAACTATTTCGTTGTGTAACACCCCTAACATGTAACCGTTGCCGGAACAGGGTTACAGAGCATTACTGGAGTTTACAGAACAAATACAAATAATTCATATCATTTACTATTCTTATCCGAAACTAAACGTATCGTCCCTTGAATGGACCATCGAGGCCCAATTTAAGCATTAGAAACAAGTAGGGACTAAATTGAAATCTCAGAGAATTTTTCACAAAAGTTTAATTTTTTTCTTATATATAGGGGTCACACGCCCATGTGAGTAGCCACACGGCCAAGTGACATGCCCATGTATCAGGCCGTGTGGGCATTCGATGTGAGGAACAGCCGTGTCCCAGCCCGTGTAACTCTCTGACTTGAGTTACATGACCAGCCACACGCTAATGTGCTAGGCCGTGTGGTCAATTTAATTTTTGAAAATTAGGTTCATAATTCACATGGCCAAGACACACGCCCGTTTCAACCATTTCTTAGTTTTATTTCTCACCCAAAATTCGCCAACAACCTACACTAATACTTGAAAAGATATACCAACCAATTCAAGCATTATAACCAAGCCAATACTAACATCTAAGATGATATATCTTCACATGCATTCATGTTTATAATCTTACCTTTTATAGACATACTTGTTTAACATAACTCAATCAAACCATACTAAACACATATGTAATTACCATGATGTAACCTTATAAATATACCAAATCAAACCATCTCTAGCCATTCCAATGGCTAGATTACAAACAACCATTTATAAGCCAACAATTGGCCATGTTAACCTATACATGCCATTATACCAAAATGTGTTTACTATTTATACCAAAACGAGTTGGTGGATAGTGTGATGATGCTCCGACCAATCTCCAACCTTTGCGAGCTCCCGAACACTATAAAATAGAGAAAATAAAACCTAGTAAACATTTAATGCTTAGTAAGTTCGTATAACATGAATTAAACTTACCAATCATATTCATTTAAATAAGCATAAGAATAACATGCTTCCCAACAAATTGACAAGTTTGCCTAATCACATATACTCAATTAAGTAAGTTAGTCAAATATTTCACATGTACATCAAATAAACATGGGTGAGCTCATTATGCTACAAACTTTCAGGTATTTTAGAAGCATTCGAGACATAATACTTCTAATCTTTTAATTTCTCATGTCAGAAGTTTTATCCATTGAATTATTGAAATTTCGATGGATACTCAAGTAGTGTACACGAGGTATACAAATCAGTGATCTGCCAATTCATGTTCAAGGGTACCCGATAGGGCACATAATTAGGGAGCACATTCTCGAGCCACATATATTAGGATGCTCAGATGAGCCATGTAACAGGACGCTTATCCGGGCTAAACAGGAAACTCATAAGAGTTTTAAGCAGGGAGCTCATAGAGCTTAACAGGTAACTCCGAAGAGTTATTATCAGGGAGCACCAGATAGCCATTAAACAGGGAGTTCAAGCGAGCCATGTCAGGAAACTCATAAGAGCCTATATTAGGACGCTCACGTAGAGCTGCGTTTGTGTCCGCATTATATGCTGGATCACAACCGATCGAATCGTGTAACGGGACGCTCACAAAGAGCTACGGTAGTGTGCAACACATGCATAATCACTACCAATCAGGATACTCGTAGGAACTATATAATAGGATGCTCGATAAGGCTTTTAACAAGATGCTCGTCTGAGCTATAATGTCTGCAACATATGCAGGACTATAATCAATACGGAAAATTATGTATCCATCGAATTTCATTATTCAAACGAAACTTAACATCTTCCGGACATAATTGGATATGTGATTATTTCATATATTTATAAAATTTATATATTTCATGTAATCAAATACCACATTCAAATCAAGCATAAAAATAAACACAATTTAGTTACACGAACTTACCTCGACACTTGTTCGTGTATAAAAGTCTAGTAATCTGTTACTTTTTGTTTTCCTCGATCCAATTCCGTATTTGGTTTTTTCGGATCTATATAAATGAATTTAATCATCAATTCATTATATTTCATATTCAATTGGATTCAATTTACATCTTAGGAAAAATTACCATTTTGCCCATATACTTTTCATAAATGACAATTTCGTCCCTAGGCTTGAAAAATGAAATTCATGCAATTTAATCCTTATTCCAAGCCTAACCAAAATTTTCATATAACATTTACAGAACTTGTATTTTACAAAATTTAGAATTTTTCCATAACTTTTACATCTTTACAATTTAGTCCCTAAATCATAATTTCATCAAAATTCACTTTACAAATGTTGTTTATCTATCAACAACTTTTCTTTTTCTACCATAAATTTTAAAATTTTAGCATATTCATCCATGGAAAAACTTTGATACTTTGATAACTTTTCAAATTAATCCCCAAAATAGATAGATTAAGCTATTCCGATCTCAAAAATATAAAAACTACTAAAAACGGGACAAGGATACTTACCCAATTAAGCCAAGAAAGCTTGTTTTCTCTTTCCTAGGGTTTCCATAGAAATTTTGGGGAAGAAGATGATATAAAATGATATTTATTTATTTATCATCTTTTATTTATTTCAATTTCCAATTTAGTCCTTATCCTTTTCTAATTTTTCCATGGATGATTGATCAAATATATCTACTAACTTTTCTTTAATGGTCTAATTACCATATAAGGACCTCTTATTTTGAATTCCATAGCTATTTGATCCTTCTAGCTACTAGAATTCAACTTTTGCATTTTATACAATTTGGTCCTTTCCATAATTATACACATAATCGATAAAATTTTATTATCAGAATTTTCATATAAAGTTCCTATCATAATGCAGACCATGCAATAATATTAAAATAAAATTTTCTTCTAACTCGAATCTGTGGTCCCAAAACCACTGTTCCGATTTTACTAAAAACGGGCTGTTACAACTCTCCCCCCTTAAAGAATTTTCATCATAAAAAAATCTTACCAGTAAAGAGATTTGGATATTGCTTTCTCATGGTATCGTCCAGTTCCCAGGTAGCTTCTTCTATACCATGTCATTGCCAGAGAACCTTTATTAATGCTACCTTTTTATTTCTTAGCTCTTTTGTTTCACGTGCAAGGATTTTGATCGGTTCCTCATTGTAAGTCATATCAGGCTGAATATAAAATTCTGTTGGAGAAATAGCATGTGAAGGATCCGTTCGATACCGTCGCAACATAGGAACATGAAAACATTATAAATTCTGTCGAGTTCTGCTGGTAATGCCAACCGATATGCAACAGGTCTGATTCTTTCAGTAATCTCATATGACCCAATGAATCGTGGACTCAAATTTCCTTTTCGACCAAACTAGAGAACTTTCTTCCAAGGTGATACTTTTAAGAATACCTTATCACCGACCTGAAATTCTATCTCTTTTCATTTAAGATCGGCATAAGACTTTTGACAATCAGAGGCTGCTTTCAAACTATCTTGAATTACTTTCACCTTTTCTTTAGTTTTACAGACTAAGTCAACTCCGTGTATATTTTTGTTACTAAGCTATGTCCAATACAATGGAGTTTTACATTTATGACCATACAGAGCCTCATACTGTGCCATTTTAATGCTGGACTGATAACTGTTATTATAGGCAAATTTGACTAAAGGCAGATACTTTTCCCAGTTACCTTCAAATTCTAACACACAACATCGAAACATATCTTCCAAAATCTGTATAACACGTTCGGATTGTCCATCAGTCTAAGGATGGAATGCGGTACTGAAATGTAACTGTGTACCCAGAGCTTATTGTAATTTAATCCAGAATCGGGATGTAAATCGAGGATCTCTGTCTAAAATAATGGAGACAGGCACTCCATGCAATCTGACAATCTCAGAAATATATAATTCAGCCAATCTATCCAAGGAAAAATCCATACGTACCGGAATAAAGTGTGCAGACTTTGTCAACCGGTCGACGGTTACCCAAATGGCATCTTTCTTCTTCGGAGACAAGAGTAGTGCCGATACAGAATCCATAGTAATTCTTTCTCATTTCAATTCTAGAATCGTAACTGGCTGTAATAATCCCGGAGGCACCTGATGTTCAGCTTTTACTTGTCGACATATCAAACATTTAAATACAAATTTAGAAATATCCCGTTTCATTCCCGGCCACTAGTACATCTTGTTCAAATCATTGTACATTTTGTTACTACCAGGATGAATAGACATGGTACCATTATGAGCTTTATGTAGAATCTT
The DNA here is from genome assembly GCA_025698515.1 of Gossypium sturtianum. Lineage (NCBI taxonomy): Eukaryota > Viridiplantae > Streptophyta > Magnoliopsida > Malvales > Malvaceae > Gossypium > Gossypium sturtianum. Next base: position 105,968,806 of record CM046954.1, read on the forward strand.
CTATACAAGTTCCGAGTTCTTCGGTACACATATTCTGCCTCTGAATAACAAAAAACCATCAGACCCAATCTGAAATTCTGAATCAGGATTCAACTCACACTATTCTCGTTTAGCTTGTAATTCTTCATCACCCTTCTAAATTTCACAGATCTGTTGCAGAAATGTCGGTTTAGCTTTTAACCCAGTTATAATTGAACCATCATCTGACAATGAAAACTGAGTATTCATTGCTCGCAAGGCAAATAAAGACTTTTTGCTTAGGGCATCATCAACCACATTAGCTTTTCCCTGATGATAGTCAATAACAAGATCATAATCTTTCAATAATTCAAGCCATTTGCACTGTCTTAAGTTCAAGTCTTTTTGCGACATCAGATACTTTAAACTTTTATGATCGGTGAATATGTGACACTTTTCACCAAACAGGTAATGCCGCCAGATTTTCAATGCAAAAACAATGGCTGCCAACTCCAAATCATGTATCGGATAATTTCTTTCATGTGGTTTTAGCTGTTTAGAAGCATAGGCTATTACTTTACCTTCTTACATCAATACACAGCCTAAACCATTTAATGACGCATCACTGTAAATTATAAATTCTTTACCTAATTCAGGTTGAACTAAACAGGTGCTTTAGTCAACAAGGCTTTTAATTTGTCAAAACTCTTCTGGCATTTATCAGACCACTCGAATTTTAAATCTTTCTGCAACAATCGAGTCATCAGAGAAGCTATCATTGAGAAACTTTTAACAAACCTCCGATAATATCCTGCTAGTCCCAGAAAAATTCTGACTTAAGACACATTTTTCGGTGGTTTCCAATTAGCAATTGCTGAAATTTTATTTGGACCCTAATACCTTTAGCAAATACTATATATCCGAGAAAACTAACTTCCCGTAGCCAAAATTCACATTTACTAAATTTGGCATACAATTATTTCTCACGTAGTGTTTGCAGCACTATTCTCAAATGATCGGCATGCTCATTTTCATCTTAGGAATATACCAAAATATCATCAATAAATACCACCACAAACCTGTCTAGATACGGTCTGAAAATTCTGTTCATTAAATCCATGAATACTGCAGGTGCATTTGTTAAACCGGATAGCATCACAAGAAACTCATAGTTCCCATACCTGGTTCTAATAGCTGTCTTTGGCACATCTAAATCTTTTACACGTAGCTGATAATAACTTAAACGAATATCAATCTTCAAAAATACAATGGCACCTTTCAGTTGATCAAATAGGTCATCAATACGAGGCAATGGATACTTGTTCTTTATTGTGACTTTATTCAATTGTCTGTAATCTATACACAATCTCAATGATCCATCTTTCCTCTTTACAAATAGAACCGGTGCACCACAAGGTGAAAATATGGGTCGAGCAAAGCCTCTGTCAATCAATTCTTGCAACTGTGCTTTCAACTCTATCAATTTGGTAGGATCCATTCTGTAGGGTGCTATGGATATTGGTGTTGTCCCCAGAACAAGATCTATAGAGAACTCCACTTCGCTAACCGGTGGTAAACCAGGTAATTCCTTCGAAAATACATCAAGAAATTCACAAACAACCGGCACTGACTGAATCTTCAACTCAGATACTTTAGTATCCAACACATATGCAAGATAAGCATCATACCCCTTTCTAATATATTTCTGTGCTAATATTGCTGAGATCACAATAGATAACCCATCCAGTTTATCAGATTCAACGTGAAGTAACTTACCATTCTGACACTTTAACACAATGTATTTCTATTTACAATTCACCACTGCATCATGCTGGGTTAGCCTATCCATTCCCAGAATCACATCAAATTCATCAAAGGGCAACAACAATAGATCAGCCGAAAAGCAATAACCCTTTACCATAAACGGGCAGCTTTTACAAATTTTATCCACCATAACATACCGGCCCAGGGGGTTTGAAACTTTAACCACAAATTTAGTGAATTCAATAGGTAAATTTTTAACAGACACTAATTTCGTGCATATGTATGAATGTATTGAACTGGGATCAATCAAAGTAGTAATATCAGTATCAAGTAGAGAAAATGTACCAGTTATGATGTCTGGTACAGAGGCATCCTCTCTTGCACGTATAGCATATGTCATTGCTGGTGCTTGTGCCTCAGATTTAACTGTTGAGTCTTTTGTAGTACTTGGCTACCACTGACATTGCCGGGGTGACGGGGTGGTCTACCTCTCGAGGCGGGATTACTCAACTTCGAAGTCTGATAAGTATCTTTTTAAATTCTTTTTGGACAATCTTTAAGAAAATGATCAAGAGAACCACATCGATAGCAAGCCCCACTTCTCAGACGACACTCCCTAAAATGAAATTTATTACAATATTTACATTTTGGTTTGGGGTTACCAACACTTCCAATAGATGGAGACGAAGATCTCGGGTCAAAGCGTTGAGAGGCCCACTCTTTTCTGGAATATCCCACAGAAGCAGTAAAACGATCATGGTATTTCTTTGATTTCTTTGAAGTAAATGATTGTGACTTGCCAATAAATCTTTTGCCAGAAATTTGAGCTTCTCTCTCTGCTTGTTTCTTTTCCTTATTTAATTCCTTGGCTTTGTGTGCTCGATCAGCCAATACCACAAATTCCCTTAGTTCAAGAATTCCAATCACTAGCTTGATATCTTCATTTAAGCCATTCTATATGGAGCTATAGATATCGGTGAAGTTCCTGATACTAAATCAATAGCAAACTCAACCTCTATTATCAGTGGCAAACCCGGTAACTCTTCTGGAAACACATCTCGATACTTGCAAAAAACTGGTACTAATTCAATCTTTGATTCTGACACTTTTGTATCAAGTACATATGCAAGATATGTGTCACATCTTTTTTTCACATATTTCTAAGCTAAAATTAAGGAAATTACAGCTGGTAAACCACTTAGATCATTTGATTCGATCCGGAGAATCTCATTATTCTGACATTTTAACTCAATTATTTTTCATCTACAATTTACTACAGCATCATGTAATGTCAACCAATCCATACCGAGAATTACATCGAACTCGTCAAATGGAAACAACATCAAATATGCCAAAAAAATAGTAACCCCGAGTTATTAACGGACAATTCTTGTAAACTTTGTCAACCAGGACATATTTGCCTAAGGGGTTCGACACTTTTATAACAAACTCAGTAGAACCAACAAGTAAATTCTTACTAAACACTAAATTCACACATATATATAAATGAGTTGATTTAGGGTCTATCAATGCAACTACATCAGTGTCATAAAGAGAGAATGTACCGGTAATAACATCTGGAGATGACGCTTCTTCGCGAGCGCGAATAGTATAGGTTTTGGCAGGTGCTCTAGCCTCGGATCTCACAGCAGTATCTCGTGTTGCACCTCTACTACCACTCACATTTCCAACATTACGGGGTGGTCTTCCTCTAGCAGTCGTGTTGCTTGGTCTTGTATTCTGAGATTTATCTTTCTCATCTAACTCAGGACAATCTCGAATGAAATGTTCGTGTGAGCCACATCTAAAACAAGCTTTGTCATTCATTCTACACTATCCAAAATGTCATTTTCCACATCGTCCACATTCAGGTTTATTTGGTCTAGCATTACCCACACTTGCCATTGACATAGCTGGAGTTTTTGAACTCGTAAATTGCTTCCCACGAGCTCTATTAGAGTACTCCATCGATGCATTTGATTGACTATAAACATCTCATGATTTCTTGGATGAAGAGTGATAGGGTTTATTCATCAATCTCTTTATCAAATCTCTAGCTTCAGAATCAACCTTTCTCTTTTCTTTGCCTTGTTCTTCAGCTTTGCAAGCACGATCGACGAGTACTATGAACTCTTTCAACTCTAGAATTCCAACTAGCAATCTGATATCTTCATTCAATCTGCCTTCAAATATTTTGCACATAATAGCTTCCGTTGAAACACATTCTCGGGCATATTTACTGAGCCTCACGAATTCTCGTTCATATTCTGTTATGGACATACGGCCCTATTTTAATTCTAGAAACTCTTTGTGTTTCTGATCAATGAACCTCTGGCTAATATATTTCTTTTTGAACTCAGATTGAAAGAAATCCCGCGTAACCCATTCTTTCGGTACCACTGATGTTAGAGTATTCCACCATTGATACGCAGTGTCTCTTCATAAGGATACAACACATTTAATGCAATCTTCGGGTGTACACGACAACTCATTAAATACTTTGATTGTATTTTCAAGCCAGAATTCAGCTCTCTCAAGATCATCGTCAACTATAGCCCTGAACTATTCAGCCCCATGCTTACAAATTTTATCAACTGGTGGCTTGTTCAAGCCTATAGGATCAATAACTTGAGGTACTAATGGGATTGGTTCAGGAATTGGCGGGGGTGGAGGTTGTTGAGCAACCGGATTCGTTCGAACGAACTCCGTGAACCACTCGTTCATCATTTGGAAGAAGGCTTGTTCAGCCTCTCATCTTTGACTACCCGATACGGGTCTAGATTCAGAAGGCGCTGTCCCTTGAGTGGGAGCTAGCGCATTACTTTCAACCTCATCAGCTACAGCTCGATCGGGATCCATTTACGATACAAAAGCATATTTTAAATTTTCAGGAGTCATCACACTATCACAATTTATATATGGCATGTATAGCTAGACTCTCACACAAGCTACATTAGTCCTAGAATCGACTAAACCGTAGCTTTGATACCAATAAATGTAACACCCTCACCCGTATTCAACACCGGAATAGGGTTACGGAGCATTACTGAACCTACAATACATTTAAACAATATTTTTTTCATATAATCAATCAATACATACAATTATCATTCATTCTTAATTAATGTGTCCCTTACACGAGCCTAGGAGGCCCTAAACATGCTTTGGGAATGGTTCGGGACTAAATCAATAACTCAAGAATCTTTCACAAAACTTTGAAAATTTTTCTCGAAACAGGGGATACACGCCCGTGTGGCCAGGCCGTGTGTCTCACACGGCCACCAGACACGCCCGTGTCGCATGCCATGTGAACATTCGAAATGGGAGTACATTGTCGTGTCCCAGCCCGTGTCTGACCCCGTGTAACTCTCTGACTTGTGTTACACTGTAACACCCCAAACCCAGCCTAGATGTTATGACCGGATCTAACGTGTCACATCACCGTGTTGTTTGAAAACTGTGAGTTCATTGAAGACTCTTCTATAAATTTAAAACTTTCTACCATTTAAAACCCCAGTTTCAGTTGCTTAAAATCAAAACAAGATTTACTCAGAGTCATTCTCTTGCAAAATGTTATTATTTTTAAAACCTTGTTTGTTGTGAAGGTTTGGTTCAAACAGTTGCGGAAACGTGATATTTTGAAAATAGTAGTTATTTTAAAAACCCATGTTTAATAGACTAGCATGCTGTAATTAAAAGAAACACCATATAAAAGTTAAAAATACCAATGGCCTTATTACATAATTATTAACCCAAAGAAATAAAATAAAATAAAATAAAGTCGCTAAGTTTAACTTTAAAGCATATCGGACGTGTGGCCACCTCCGAGTCCTCTCGACCCAAATCCTCTAAGGTCGGGATTACCTGCACGCTTAAAGAAAAGGGGTGAGTTACGAGAACTCAGTGTGTAATCCCTCATTACGATGACAGTCTGGGCCTAAGCCCTATTTAGTAACAGTCTGGGCCTAAGCCCTATTCAATAACAGAGTGGGCCCAAGCCCAAATACATATCAATGCAACACAGAAATGTAACCCAACCCAGTCCAGCCAACACGCCACCCGTACCAACCAACACACCTTGTGGGGACCAAGTCAACCCACCCAGCCAACACACCAATAACGCAGTCTAGTTGCTAATAATAACGCAAAGAAAGCCGCCAAGAGCGTAAACGTGGGTGAGCCACTGTAGATCGTGGATACGTGGCAAAAGCCACTAAATCGATGATAACGTGGCGAGCCACCAAGATGCTGGTTTTCCTCCAAAATCCATAACCCAACCCAATGCGAAGATTTCATGTCATATTTAACTCATGTATGCAGTGCATCACAATCAAAATCGGTCATACAATTAATACTCATACATCAATGATACTACCACTAAGGGTATAACGATCATTTGGTCGGTTGGGGTTAAATCAATAATTCACCCCTCAGGGGTACTCCACTAATTTTACCCATCGAGGGTAGTTCAGTAATTTCAACCATTGGGGGTACTTCAGTAATTTACCCATCGAGGGTATTTCGGTAGTTTACCCATCGAGGGTATTTCGGTAATTTACCCATCGAGGGTATTTTGGTAATTTCAGTCATCTAACGGCCTTTCTATAGGCCTACTGTCGCCTCGAGTGACACAGTTTCCCTTTCTGGTCAAAACGGTGCAACTGGGCCTAAAGCCCAATTTCGGCCCAAACGGGCCCACACGCTCGTGTGGCCCATTCAGCCTATTTACGATCACAGTTTTGCGAACCTCGCAGCCGCATCTATTATCCGACACTTACCATGGATTTCGTCCCTGCGGGCCCATTAGCCCCTTTGGGCCCACTTTGGCCCAACAAGGCCCATTGCGGCCTAAGCCCACGAGAAAGTTCGTGGCACTCCCAACGGTCTATCGCCAACGTTTGTGGCACAGTTTACCTCTACAAGTGCTCGCACGCTCGAGTGTTCTTAGATGCTGATATTCCAGCTTTTCGGTATTTCAGCTTTTAGCCGATCCACAGATTATCAGGGTGTGAATACACCCCTTCACACATCGCATTAACAGAACAGAAAGGGGTGCAAGATTACACACCTGTTTTGGTTTGCCGTTTGAGACCCTACCCGAGGCACCTATGATAACAATGATCATTAGTTAGTCTCAACGCCCTTGGAGATTCATAATATTGAAATACCCTACTCACTAGCTTTACTTACCACGGGACGCGATCCCCTACAGTGCAAAGGTAATCGGCCCTATTCCTTGGCTAATGAAAACGGGTCCCTAGCAATATTTGATGAACAAGTAAGAGTTAGCAACCATCCAACATTTGGCCCCCCCACAGAGAAAAGAGGAAGACCGAAGTTTATTCATGAAATCACAAGAATACTAACTAGCAACGAATTAAGAAAGCATTTGAATTACTCTACCCTTACCAACACCAATGAACGACGACAATCGTCAGTTGTTTGACAACAGGATTCGACCCCAACCACCAAGAACAAGAAGATTCAGAATGAAGAGAGTATGTAGATTAGGCTCACAAGATTCGGCCAGCAGAAAGAGAACTAAAGCTTTAAGAAGAAATGATATTCGGCTGAAGGAGAAATCAAAAAGGGAAAAGTGTAGCTATACGACCAAGAGGAAAAGAAAAGAAAACAAGTGAAGTGTGAAGAGAAATGAGGAGAAGAGTAAGATTCGGCCAACCCAGAGACGTTAAGACGAGTGACAAAATTTTATGAGAGGTTACTAACAATATGAGAAGAAGAAAAGAAAGATGCCCAAAAGGTAAAGAAAAGTGCACGAAATGCTTCAGAGAAGAAAACCCAAAAAGAACAAGAAAGAGAACTCCAAAAAAATAAAAAAGGGTTTCGGTTTCTCCTATCACTCAAGGTTGCCGAAAATGCTTCCAAATGCCACCCCTCTAGCCGAAATCTCTCACTTAGTCACACTCCCAAATTTGGCCAACACTCTCACACACATCACTTCCCCGATTTTCTCCACAATAATCTCCTAGTATTGCTCCCCACCTTCCGTTTGAAACATTTGACCAAGTCCTCAACCTCCCTTGTAGAGTTTGATCCTAACTCTACTTCTTCCACTCCCAAGACATAAAATAAAAGTCCTCAATTGCAACTCGTAGGATTCGAACCCCATACCTCATTGCTACTTCTTTGACGCCACAACCACAACCACAAGCTCTCTTTGTGACTCCTAAATGCACACAAATATACTTAAGTCCTACAGCTAACAACCTTCCCCTCTTTAGGGCCAAAAACTAAAATTTTTCCAAAGCTCAGACTCAAACCCAGGCCTCCTTAAAGCCCCCAACTATGCTCAAATAGATAGCCGCTCAAGCACAACATGAATTTTAAACAAAAATCATAGCCCTAAATTTTGGGACGTTACAAATCTACCCCCTTAAAGAAATTTCGGGCTCAAAATTTATCTGATCAGAAGAGGTGAGGGTATTGCTGTCGCATTGCCTCTTCAGGCTCCCACGTGGCTTCCTCTGAACTATGATTACGCCATAGCACCTTGACTAACGGAATAGTTTTCCTCCTCAGCACCTTAACATCACGATCCACTACTTGCACCGATTCTTCCTCAAAGGTCAGATCATGTCTAACCTCGATCTCCTCCACCGGCACTATATGAGAGGGATCAGAACGGTATCGTCTCAGCATAGAGACATGGAACACATCGTGTATACGATTTAACTCAGGAGGCAGCTCCAGCCGATAGGCGACTGGTCTCTGACGTTTCAAAATTCGGTAAGGTCCGATGAATCTAGGGCTTAGCTTGCCTTTTCGCCCAAATCTCAGAATCTTCTTCCACGGTGAGACCTTTAAGAAGACATAATCTTCCATCACAGACTCAATCTCTTTACGCTTTAAATCGTATGATTTCTCGCGATGCTTCTTTAATCGATCTCGAATCAATTTTACTTTTTCCTCAGTTTTAGACACTACTCCGGCCCTAAGATTCGCCGCTCACCCAATTCTGTCCAACAAGTAAGGGTACGACACCTACGACCATATAATGCCTCATACGGTGCCATCTAAATACTAGATTGGAAGCTGTTGTTATAAGCGAATTTCGCTAATGGCAGATAGTCTTCCCAACTGCCCTTGAAATCAATTACACAGCTTCTTAGCATGTCTTCCAAAATCTAAATTACCCTCTCCGACTGACCATCAGTCTGAGGATGAAATGCCGTGCTGAAATCCAACCTTGTACCCAAAGCTTCGTGTAACTCTCTCCATAATCGTGATGTGAATCTAGGGTCCCTGTCCGAAATGATAGACACCGGTACCCCATGTAACCTCACAATCTCAGCAACGTATAACTTGGCTAACTTTTTCAATGAATAATCAGTGCAGACCGATATGAAGTGGGCAGATTTAGTCAACCGATCAATAATTACCCATACCGAATCTTTCTTAGTAGGCGTCAGGGGTAGCCCACAACCAAAGTCCATGGTTATCCTCTCCCACTTCCAGAGTGGAATTTTAATAGGTTGCAAAGCAATCCGTAGGCGCTTGATGCTCACCTTCACTTGGCCGGCATGTCAAACACTTACCTACAAAATCGCAGAACCTCACGCTTAAGTCCTGGCCACCAATACAGTTCACGTAGATCTCGGTATAACTTGTTTCCACCAGGATGCATAGCGTATGGGCTACTATACGCCTCCCGCAGTATAGACTATCTTAACTCAGAATCCTTCGGTACACAGACTCTCCCACGGAAGCATAATACTCCCTCACTATTCAGCCGAAAATCCACAGTCTCTTCCTTCTTCACCAGTTGGAAACGAGGAACCAATGACTCATCCGAAAACTGCTTCTCTTTAATTTGATCCATCCAAGTCGGTTTCACCTGAAGCTCAGCTAACAGACTACCATCCTCAAAAAGGCTGAGAGGAGCAAACATTGCTCTTAGATCAGATACAACCTTATAGCTCAGTGCATCCGCTACTACGTTAGCTTTTCTCGGATGGTACTCAATCGAGCAATCGTAATCCTTAAGTAACTCCATCCACCTTCGTTGACTAAGGTTCAATTCCTTCTGAGTAAGGAGGTACTTGAGACTTTTATGGTCAATATAAATGGTCGACTTCTCTCCATACAAGTAGTGTCTCCAAATCTTCAGTGCGAATACCACCGCGGCTAATTCCAAGTCATGAGTGGGGTAATTCACCTCGTGTGGCCTAAGCTGTCGCGACGCGTAAGCCACCACCTTACCCTCTTGCATCAGTACACAACCCAAACCTGTGTGTGACGCATCACAGTAGACAATGAATTCCTTTCCAGCCTCCTACATATTAATACCGGGGGCTTCAAATGAATCTTCTTCGCCTCAAAACTCTCATGCTATTTATCAGTCCAATTAAACGGTACCCCTTTACGCAGTAACTTGGTTAGTGGTGCATCGATTAGTGAAAACCCCTCAACAAATCACCGGTAATACCCGGCCAGACCCAAAAAACTTCGAATCTCGGATACGGTCTTTGGTGGTTTCTAGCCCAATACGGCCTCAATTTTTTGAGGATCAACCCTAATCCCCTCGGCAGACACCACATGCCCCAGAATTGTCACCTCTCGCAGCCAAAACTCGCACTTGCTGAACTTGGCATAAAGCTGCTTTTCTCTTAGTATCTGCAGAACAATCCGAAGGTGCGAATCATGATCCTCCTCGGTTTTTGAATACACCAGAATGTCATCTATAAACACCACTACGAACCGGTCCAGATAGGGTTGGAAAACCCGGTTCATCATATCCATGAAAGCAGCTGGTGCATTCGTTAACCCAAACGGCATGACCAGAAACTCGTAATGTCCATAACGAGTTCAAAATGCAGTCTTATACACATCTGCTTCCTTAAACCTTAGTTGATGGTACCCCGATCTAAGATCTATCTTGGATAAAATCGAAGCTCCTCGCAGCTGATCAAATAGATCGTCTATCCTTGGTAATAGGTACTTGTTCTTAATCGTCAGTTTATTCAATTGACGATAATCAATACACATACGCATGGACCCATCCTTCTTCTTCACGAACAATACTAGTGCTCCCCACGGAGACATTCTCGGTCGGATGAATCCTCGGTCCAGCAGCTCTTAGATCTGAGCCTTTAAGTCTACCAACTCCTTTGGCGCCATCCTATAAGGGGCGATGGACACCAGAGCCGTTCCTGGTAGAAGCTCAATGCCGAATTCAACCTCACGATTTGGAGGCAACCCCAGAAGCTCTTCAGGAAATACATCTAGAAACTCCTTTACAGTTCTGACATTCTCAACAGATGAACTCACGGATTCAGAAATGCTGACATAAGCTAAGCATGTCTCGCAACCCTTGCGAATCAGTTTATTGACCTTTAGTACTGAGATTACATTAGATAAATAATCTCTTCGCTCTCTTATCACAATCACCTCTTCATCCTCTAAAGACTTCAATACCATACGCTTAGCAGCGCAATCCAAATTCGCACGGTGCTTCACTAACCAATCCATGTCCAAAATAAGGTCAAATTCGCCGAACGACAGTTCCATCAAATCCGCCGGAAAGACAACCCCTTGGACCTCTAGGGGCATATCTCTAAACAGTTTATTCACTCTAACTGACTGTCCCAGTGGACTAATCACCAACATTTCCCTATCAGTAATTTCAGACTATATAACTAACGACCCAGACACAGTACACACAACATACGAGTGTGTAGACCCAATATCAATTAAAGCGATATACGGTATATTATAAATGAGGAGCGTATCAGTTATGACATCAGGAGCGTTGCCATCCTCTCGCCGTCGAGCAGCATAGACCAACGCTGGCTATCTTGCCTCTGTGTTACCAAAGACCTCTGCCGGTGCTCCACGACCTCGCCCTGCACCATTTCTCCCTGCACGTCGACCACGGCCTCTCGGTGGTCACCGACCACCTCTCTCCGCCGAACATAACCCCGACCTACAGCTTTGCACTCGAACAGCCTTTGAGTACGTCTCTAACCTGGTGATCTCTAGACCCACATCTGAAGCACGCCCCCAATCTTTTCCAACACTCTCCCAGATGAGATCTCCCACACCCAGTGCAAGGCTGCAGTCTGTCAGCAACAACAAGAACCCCAGCTCTGGCTGGCCCATCAAACCTTGGCCATTTCTTGAGCCCACCAGAAGAACTTGGGGGCCAAAAATTCCTCTTACTTCTGCCCCTATCCTGCTCACGATTCTGACGCTCCGAGCGTTTCACCTCCTCGGTAATCTTTGCCTTCTCAACCAGGGCAACAAAGTCTCTTTCCCTCTGCGGGGCTATCAGTACCCGCAACTAATCCCGGAGACCATCCTCGAAATGCATGCAGTGCTCATACTCAATCGTGACTATGCCCCAAACATACCGGCTCAATTGCAGAAACTCTGCCTCATACTCTGCCACAGACTTATTTCCTTGGATCAGACTCAAGAATTCCTTCCTCTGGGCATCCACATAACTCTCCCCAACATACTTTCCTTGGAAGGCCGTCTTAAAGAAGTCCCATGTCACACGGTCGGCCTACTTACCTTCCCTCACGGTAAGCCACCATTGATATGCCTCATCTCGCAGTAGAGACACTGCTCCTTTCTGCTTTTGCTCCACCGTGTAATCAAGATCATCCATTATTGTAACACCCCTTACCCGTCTTCAAGTCGGGATAGGGTTCGAGGCATTACCTAACTAATCTTGCATAAATATCTCTAATAGGGTAACAAAGTCTAGTTTAAACCCATCACTTACTTATACTTGGCCTAAGAGGCCCTAAACATATTTCCGAGAGGTATCGGGACTATTCCGGGGACATTTACACGTTTGAGAAACTTTTCAACAAAATAGGGGTTACACACCCGTGTGAGTCTAGGGACACGTCTGTGTGCCCCTAAGACATGCCCGTGTCTACCACCCGTGGTCGAAACTGACTAATTTCACACGGCCTTGACACGCCCGTGGCCTTGGCCCGTGTGCCAAACCTTGGCATTCTGACTAATCCACACGGCCCACACACACGCCCGTGTGTTTCAACCGTGTGGCGATTTAAATTCCAAGTGCATGGTGCAGACTTCACATAGCCTGGGCACACGCCCATGTGCTAGCCGTGCCGCTCACACGGTCTAGACACACGCCCATGTGTCTACCCATGTAGAAAATTAGAAGGCTATCTACCAAGCCCTTTGCCACCCTACATTGCAAACATACATACTCCAATTCTATTCAACGTAATTCATGACCCAAAGACACATCTAAATACTCAATTCAACATTCATACACAAGGGTATACACTTCAAGAAAATCACTTTCATTAAACAAAAGAATTTTCCAAGTATTTGTCTAACTTAAGGCCATTTACAAAATGACGTTAGTAACATACATAGCCAACACTTTGGCTAAAAATTACAACTTAACAAAATACTCGAGTCTTATACATGCCATACTCAAAATAAGTCTAAATTGTTATACCAAAGTGATGTCGATTGTGTGATTTTCGAATTCCTACGTCCACGATCCTCGAGTTACCCTAGCAATACTACAAGGAAGAAGGGCAGTGAAAGGGGTGAGCATAAAGCTTAGTAAGTTTGCATGAATATAAATAGCAACAATAAGCTCATAAAATAATCCATCCATGATATTAACTAACCATACACAAGTCATAGGCATCTTGCCATACTTACTCACAATTTCCCTTATTTAGCACATACCATGCCACATGTCGTAAGCGTTTCTTCGTGACTCATTCACGAGTACCTGTATTCACTCATTCATATGACTTTAGTGAAAATCTCATTTCTACTTCTAAACTCATCTACTTATCCCTTTAATCACTAGGGATAGTCAAAGACGTATATTCAACGTCATTCATGTAAAGACAAAGCCAATGCCACATTCTCGAGGTGGTCTTACATGGAGTTACTTCTAAATGCCAATGCCATATCCCAGATATGGTCTTATATGGACTTTCACATCAATTATCGATGCCACATCCTGAATGTGGTCTTAACGAGTTTCTTATTCTTTTTCAAAGCCATATCCCGAATATGGTCTTATACGGGATCTTAACTCGGTGCCGAGGCCATGTCCCGGACATGGTCTTATACGGGACTTTATCTGATTCACATCTCGGTGATAGCAATCCCATATTCATTACAGTCCACTAGGACTTCAACATCATACTTAACATCAATTCCTCGATTTTAAAATGAGCTAGCTCGACGATTTAGTCCGAGACTTTGTTCTTTCCTTGATCGAGGCAGATCCTCGGTTCTTCTTGCTCTATAACAACAATTTAGCTCATTTTAATCATCTCATTAATAAAGCATTTCAATAATCATGCTTAGGTAAAATTACTATTTTGCCCCTAGACTTTGGCAAATTGACCATTTTGCCCCTAGGCTCAGAAATAAATTCTAATCACATTTCTACCTTCAACAAGCCTAGGTGAACATTTAATACTCTTATAGCTATCATCAAAACTCAACATTTCACATATTTACTATAATTTTGTAACCTTTTCATCAAGGTCCAAATTAGGTGTTTTCAAGACAACACCTTTCACAAAAGTTGTTCATCCAACAACTAAGACTCATTTTCTTCCATAAAAATGCAGCAAATAGCAATGAAAGCTCTCACGGTAAAACTCTAAACTTTGCATCATATTGCACAATAGTCCTCTCATTTGAAAGCTTAAGTTCTAGGGGTCTTAAAAGTACAATTATCATAAAGAAAAATCATCAAAATCACTTACTAGAATGGAGGAGAGCTTGCTAGAAATTGTGAGCTTTCAAACCCCTATTTTGGTTGCAAATTTTGGTGGAGAAAGATGGAGAGAAATATGATATTTTCTCTTTCTTTATTCTAATATTAAACTAGTCAAACAAGTCACCAACTATCAACTACTTTGACCAATTTTTTATCCATCTTTATCTCCTATGCTAGTCCATGGCCGACCAAGCATATATTGGGGGTCTAATTGCCTATTAAAGATCTCCAATTTACATTCTAAGGCTATTTGGTACCTTTATCTTATAGAATGGAACTTTCACACTTTATGTGATTTAGTTCTTTTTTGCGATTAAACGTGAAATCGCTAAAATTAAAGCACCAAAATTCTCATGCACATATACTATCATGCTCCGACTCATAATATGACATGAAAATAAATTTCTCAAGTCTCGGATTAGTGACCCCGAGATCACTATTCTGACTAGCCCCTAAATTGGGCTGTTACAGTTCTCCCCCTTAAGGATTTTTGACCCCGAAAATCTTACCAGTAAAAAGGTTGGGATATTAGTTTCTCATCATTTCCTCGGGCTCTCATGTAGCCTCTTCTATTCCTTGCCTTTGCCATAAAACTTTCACAAGGGCTATGCTTTTGTTTCTCAACTGCTTGACCTCTCGCGTCAAAATCTTAACCGGCTCTTCACCATAAGTCAAGTCCGATTGTATCTCTACCTCTGTTGGTACAATGATATGTGAAGGATATGAACGGTATCGGCGCAACATGGATACGTGAAAGACATCATGAATCTTTTCTAGTTCTGGTGGCAAGGCCAACCGATAAGCTACCGGTTGTATCCTCTCGGTAATTTCATAAGGTCCGATAAAGCGTGGACTTAATTTGCCCTTCCGGCCAAATCTGAGGACTTTCCTCCAAGGTGATACTTTCAGGAACACTTTATCACCGACTTTGAATTCTATCTCTTTCCTTTTCAGATCTGAATAGGAATTTTGCCTATCTGAGGTAACTTTCAGACATTCAAGTATCACTTTTACTTTTTCTTCAGTTTCCTTAACCAAATCGACCCCATGTATCTGTTTCTCTCTGAGTTCTGACCAATACAAGGGCGTGCGGAACTTACGCCCATACAATGCCTCATAAGGCGCCATCTTCAAACTTGACTGAAAACTGTTGTTGTAGGCGAATTCCACCAACGGTAAGTATTTCTCCCAACTACCTTGGAATTCTAAAACACAACATCGAAGCATGTCCTCAAGTATCTAGATTACCCTCTCTCGATCATCCAGCCGGTTTGTGGATGGAAGGTCAGATCGAAATTTAATTTTGTGCCCAAGGCTTCTTGCAACTTTTTCCAAAACTGTGACGTGAATCTCGGATCTCTATCCGAAATGATTGACAACGGTACACCATGGAGTCTTACTATCTCTGACATGTACAAGTCTTCCAATTTATCAAGCAAATAGTCGACTCGTACTGGTATAAAATGGGCTAACTTTGTGAGTCTATCAACCACTATCCATACTGCATCTTTCTTCTTTGGAGACAACGGTAAGCCCGTCACGAAGTCCATGGTAATACTGTCCCATTTCCACTCAGGAACCATAATTGGCTAAAGTAAACCCGAAGGTACTTGATGTTCAAATTTTCACTTGTCGACAAATCGTGCATTTCGATACAAACTCGGAAATGTCTTTCTTCATACCTAGCCACCAATACCATTTCTTCAAATCATTGTACATCTTCGTGCTGCCTGGGTGTACATTCAAACATCCTCTATGCGCTTCATGCAAGATTTTATGAATAAGCTTGTCATTTCTGGGTACACAGACCTCTATCTCGAAATGTCGACATCCATCGATTTTTACCAAATTTCGACTCCACGCTCGACTCACATAAAATTCTCTTGGCTTGCAAATTGTTATCATCTTTCTGAGCTTCACAAATTTCTTGGAGAAACAAGGGTTTAACCCTCAATTCGGCTAAAACGGAACCATCATCCAACAAGGTCATCGAAGTACTCATGGCTCTTAGTGCAAACAATGATTTTCTGCTCAAAGCATCGGCGACTACGTTCGCCCTTCCCAGATGGTAGTCAATTTCCAACTCATAATCCTTAATCAACTCTAACCACCTTCGTTGCCTCAAATTCAATTCCTTTTGAGTCATCAAATATTTTAGGCTTTTATGGTTGGTGAAATTCTGACACCTTTCACCATATAAATGATGCCTCCAAATTTTTAACGCAAACAAAATTGCGGCCAACTCTAAATCATGAGTCGGGTAATTCTTCTCGTGCGACTTCAATTGCCTAAAGGCGTATGCAATCACCTTACCCTCTTGCATGAGTACACAACCCATTCCATTCAAGGACGCGTCACAATAAACCACAAATTCTCTTCCCGGCTCAGGTTGCACCAAAACAGGGCCTCACCAACAGTGTCTTCGGGCCAAAACTCATTGACACTTTTCTCATCAATCGAACTTCACATCTTTTTGCAAAAGTTTAGTCATCGGGGTAGCTATCATGGAAAACCCTTGACAAAACGCCTATAATAGCCAACTAGGCCTAGAAAACTCCTTACTTTAGTTACACTCCTACGGTTTCCATTCAACAATTGCTGAAATCTTACTCGGGTCGACTCTAATCCCGTCTCTCGAGACAATGTGTCCAAAAAATCCCACTTCCTTGAGCCAAAATTCACTCTTACTAAATTTAGCATACAATTTTTTTTCTCTCAAAAGTCGCAGAACCATAATCAAATGCTCGGCATGTTCATTCTCATCCCGAGAGTAGATTAATATGCCGTCGATGAAAACCACAACAAATTTATCCAAGTATGGCCAAAAAATGCAATTCATCAAATCCATGAAGATCACCGAGGCATTTGTTAGACCAAAAGGCATGACCAAAAATTCATAGTGGCCATATCTAGTCCTAAACGCGGTTTTCGGCACATCCGAGTCCTTGACTCTCAGCTGATAGTACCCTGACCTCAAATCTATCTTGGAAAATACCGTGGCTCCCTTCAATTGATCGAATAGATCATCAATCCTCGGCAACGGGTACTTGTTCTTCACAGTTACCTTATTAAGTTGTCAATAATCTATGTAACACCCCTAACCCGTGTCCATCGCCGGATTAGGGTTACGAGGCATTACTCGTCTAACCACAAGTCATTACACTTTTATAAATACTATTTCAATAATCGATGTAAAATCAATCCATACTATCATGATTAAACTTGTAATTCCACTTTAATAACAAGACGTTAACAAACATATCATTAATATAATATAAGAGCAAGTTTTCATTCAAATAGTAAAAATACTATACATTTGGTCATTTTAAAAGCAAGGTCGAATATGCCTATGGTTCCATATATATATACATAAGCTTTGTCAATTACCATTATCACTTATTTACATTATCGGTCAATTCCTTATAAAGACATGATCATTAATAATAACTCACCTTCAAAAATTTCACATATAAAGTATGACTTGGTTCTCTCATAACCTATTTTGTAAATACACATACAAAATAAGCTTAAGGATATACATCAACCAAATTGCATTACAAACCCTACTCAAACCAAGTTCATATACTCAAATATCACACCTAACATGGTATGAAATAAACTTCCAAGATAAACTTATAATATAACAGAACATACACAAATAATAACACCATATTCAAACATGACTAAACCACACTTAAGAATAAAAGCATAGCCTTTTTCGCATGGCATATACATATATATAAATATCATTCGAACACAACCCAAGAAATATTGCCTATACATGCCATATGTTTCAAAAGGGGTACAACTTATAGAATACCGAAGATAGATGATAGTGCGAATGACTTTGACGAAGATCCCCGAGCACGAGCTAGCCTTCAAGATCTATACAATAGTCCAGCAAACACACATACGGTAAGCTATTATAGCTTAGTAAGTTTTAAGAAATGGTAAAAATTATACAACTAATCAATAAACAATTTAATTAATCCAATATGAGCAATAATGAATTCATAAATACAAATATGTATAACTTGTCACCATTCAACAACCACCATATCTAATAGATCTCAAAATCGAATACTCAAGTACTATTTATCCATTTCGAATAAGCTCAAAGTTTAACATTCACATCTCATTTCTATATTTTCGTAACAAAAGTAACTTACCTAACTAGTACCTGATTATTAAGCTATCATGCTACACTTACTCATGTATCACTTCTCGTTTATCTCTCTTCATCAGTTTATGTTCCTGAAGTCTCTGTAATTCCGCACACATAGTGCAAATTACGTAACGTATCGCACACTTTTAGTGCCGCATACGTGAGAAAGAGCACACATAGTGCCATTTAATAGTAATGTATCGCATACTTAGTGCCATTACTTATTATTCCGCACACACGCTGCCATTTAACAAGAACGTGATCGCACACTTAGTGCCATTACTTATTATTCCGTACACACGTGCCATTTAACAAGAATGTATCGCATACTTAGTGCCATTTCTTATTATTCGCACACATACGATTGCCATTTAACAAGAATGTATCGTATACTTTAGTGCCATTACTTATTATTCCGCACACACAAGTGCCATTTAACAAGAATGTATCGCATACTTAGTGCCATTACTTATTATTCCGCACACACAATGCCATTTAACAATAATGTATCGCACACTTAGTGCCATTACTTATTATTCCGCATACATAGTGCCATTTAACAGTAATGTATCGCACACTTAGTGCCATTACTTATTATTCCGCACACACAGTGCCATTTAACCGATTTCGCCCACACAGTGCTCGGTATTTTAGTTCGCACACTTAGTGCCCTTTAGCAGACCATTTCTTTGTTCTTCAAAACATATATAATTTCATTCTCAATTATTCATACTTAATTTACCTTTTTCAAATACCAACACATTCGGCGTACACACATTACATATATCTAGCTATAGCATACATGTATTTTTCAACATCTCAATTTGCCTTTTTGACTTACCATTACATTCGGCAAACTCAATATACACATATATTTATTCATAGCATACATCCATCTCTCATTTCATAATCATATATAACTACCTCTTTATAAATGCTTATACTCATGTAACTCATTTAATCAACAATTACTGTAATATCCCGGGTTGGGGGGCTATTTTGTTGTTGCATGATATTGCATGTGTTGGTGTGCTATGTTGCTATTTCTATGTTTTAGGGGCTTAGTTGTAGGCTAGGGGTATGCCTGAGGGAATGGGAAAAATTTAGTTTTGAGCTTTAGGTGTAGGGAGCTGATGGAGCCGAGGATATGTATTTTATTTGGTGCTTGTTGCACAAGTGAGGAGCTGGCAAAGTGGCAAGGCATGCGCTACTTGGGAGCTAGGTGTGGCGTCAATCGCATGAGGTGGAGGTCTTGTGTTCAAGCCGCAAAGACCTCACATTTTGGCTTCATTTTGGACGGCATAGGAGGGAAGAGTTGGATGTAGTTCAAATTCCACTTTGGACCAAGTCAAAAGTTCAAATGTTGGGTGGAGAGTAATTGTAGGAGTAAGATTTGGTAAACACATTTGAAATGTGTGGTTGGGAGCTATTGGGGATTATGGCCGAATTTGAGGGAGTTTGGAGTGGGGAGTGGACGGCTTGGTGTGGGGAGTTGGTAGCCAAAATGCATTTTTGCATTTTTGGCATTCTTTTTGGTTGTTTTCGGTCACACTTGGTAAAAGAGAAAGTTCCTTCTAGTCTTTTGTGAGTCGAATTTCTTCAACAAAGCTTCTTCACACTTTCTTCTCGAACCGAAAAGCACAAGCAAATTTGCCGAATTTTCTCTGTGTTGTTTTTCTCAAACATCTTGGTAGCCGAATACCTATCCCTCCCTTTCTTCGTGTGTAAACCAAAACTAGTATTCCCTCTTCTCATACCTCATTTTCTTCTCTTTTGAAACGCTAAAGCCGAAATTTACCTTGCCTAAACCGAATCTCCATTCATCCCTTCCATTTCTTTTCTTCTCAAAACTAAAATAGAGGTGTTAAACACCTAGTGCCGATTTCTTCTTTCTATTGCTTTCAACTTAGCCGAATATTTCCCTTCTCCCAGTAGTCTCCCTTGGCCGAATATTTTGTTCTTCTTTTGGTGCAAGCCTTGGCCGAATCTCTTGTGGTTCTCTCCTAGAAGTCCTATTTTGGCCGAATATTGGGTATTGGTAAGCTCTTGGCCGAATGGCCATTCCTCTTTCTCTCTCAAGTGTTATGTCGATTTTGGGTTATGGAAGAGGGTTAACCATTCGCTTAAACATCTCATGTTAGGGCAATCGAGATTTCAAAGCGATCGCTTGGAGCCTTTCCCCTTTGTTAATCGATTGGTAAGTAAGGGGTAAGTGGTTGGTATTATTTTATTAGTTCAATCTTTTGGTTTCGATTAAGTCAAGGGTGACAAGGGATTAACTGTTCTTTTTAATAGGGTGTGCCGATTGTTAAAAGAGGAACCATTGTTGGTTCGGGTTTGGTAGGAAACCAAACGTTTGCAAGGTAAGGGTTAATCGATATACCCTTTGGTTTATATGGTTATGGCCGAATGGTTTAAGTGATTAACCCATGGTTGGTCGATTGTTTTTAGGAGCAAAAGGATCGAGGGTCTTAGACCGGTTCTTAGGATTAAAACCTTCGCTATTTCAGGTGTGTAAACTAACACACTTCTGCTTAGTAATATGATTAATAACCTAATTACTTATTAAAGTGAAACAATATGATTGATGGATTTGGTACCCGATGGGGTATAAGCACGGATACGGTAAGTCCGTTTCATTACGAGATCTGTAGTGATATATGTGATAACATGTTTTATGATGTAAATACCATGAGATGTCATTTGAGCATGATAGCATGATTGCATGTTTTATATCATTTGCATTAGTATGACATGTGTGGTGATATGAGAGGAGGGGAATATGATATCCGTGTCTTTGGGACACTCATGTCTTTGGGACACTGGAGGTTTGGCACCTCCAAAGTGGTTTGGTACCACGCTTGATTTTGTGACTTCTGGTCACCAAAGGATTTGGTATCACATTTGTGTCTTTGGGACACCGTGAGGTTTGGCACCTCATAGCGTCTCGCCCCAAAGGGCTTAGCACCACAAAGGGGTTGGCCCCACGCTTGATTATACGGGATTGACGCCAAAGGATTTGGTATCACACGATGGGTTGGCCCCATCATCGGATTTGTGATCGCGGTCACCAAAGTGATTTGGTATCACACTGTGTCTTTGGGACACCAGAGGTTTGGCACCTCATTGCGACTCGCCCCTCGTGGTTAACACCACCGTGGGTTGGCCCCACTTATGAGATACGGGATTGTCGCTAGTGATTTGGTATCACACGATGGGTTGGCCCCATTAATGGATTATTCGTGACTTTGGGTCACCAAAGGTTTGGCACCACAATTATGGATATCGTGACTTTGGGTCACCAGTGGTTTGGCACCACCAAAGGTTTGGTACCACACGGGTAGAAAGGTGATATGGATGGTTAGGATCGGGGTGCATTGATAATGTTGCTATGATATGATGTGTGTTAGCATGTTGTTTTATCGGGAGTGGATTTATGCACCGAGTCTTGCGACTCACCCTCTCCTTTGACATTTCAGTGACACTTAGACGCGGACATGGAGCCGGGATGGACTCGAGGTGCTCATGCCATGCTTTAATAAAGATTTGCCTCAGACTTTACAAAATTTGGTACTTTAGCTTATTTATTACTATTTGGTTTTATTTTGGGTTGTAAATGGCCTTTAAATTAGGTTTTACTATGTTTATGCTTAAAGTAGCTTTCTAATATGCTTTAACAAATTAATTGAGTTAAAATTGCTAAAAACTTGGAAGGTCAACGGTTTCAAAACTATAACGCAATGTGTTTTAAACTTTACCATCTGGGTATCACTCTAAAACATTAAAATATGACAAAGTAATCATGCCAAGATTTCAAAAGTATAAAATATGACAAGGAGTTTCTCATCGAATCTTTAACCGTAAACCTAACCCTTCGAACGCGATTTTCCCCGTAACATGCCGATTCGGCCGTGGTGTATTGACCGGGTTTGGGGTGTTACAATTGTGGTATCGTGAGCCAAGTTCAAAGGTTTTCGCCAGTGGCCCGAGGCCCAAAATGTTTTCAAAAGTCCTGCTTTAAGTGTTTTGTTGAAATAAATGGTTTGAAAGGCATGACACCGAGTCTCCTAGATCACCCACCTGTAAGTACCCCTTACTATTTCTTGT
The DNA here is from genome assembly GCA_025698515.1 of Gossypium sturtianum. Classification (NCBI taxonomy): domain Eukaryota; kingdom Viridiplantae; phylum Streptophyta; class Magnoliopsida; order Malvales; family Malvaceae; genus Gossypium; species Gossypium sturtianum. The sequence goes on from CM046954.1 coordinate 105,991,560, forward strand.
GATTTATTGATGTGATTGGATGATTGCAGAGGGATTACTTTAGAAATCAAACCGATAGGATTCTCAGAATTCGCGAAAACAAAGCTTCTTTACTATTCATAAGACTTTGCTTTAAAACAAAGGAATAAATATCGATGCATAAAACTCCTAAATCGAGCACGAGAGAATTTAGTCATGAGCCCTAGAGGTGGACGTGGTCGTGGACGAGGTCGTGGTAGGATGACGGTTTTCAACCCGTAGGGTCTGGTCGTGGTCAAAAATGAGATACCGATACCGCCACCACCGGAGGTGGTGAGTTTCAAGATCGATCGATGACGCAGCGTCACAGCGATGCCGCGAGTGTTGGAAAGGGTAGTTGGAGTAGGTGGTGGTGCAGGAGCTAGGAAATCGGTGCTCGAGCGACTTCGCAAATGGGGCTGAATTCTTTCGAGGTGTTTCGTGTTGCTCCCAAAGATCGCTGAGTATTGGCCGGAGGCAACGGAGCGGATCATGGATGATCCGGACTTGATCGCCGAGGAGAAGTCAAGGGCATAGTATCGCTTCTTCGGGATGAGTCATACCAGTGGTGGCTCACGGTTCGACAAAGGTGGCGAGAGGATCTCGATATGGGATTATTTCGTGGCCGCATTTCGTAAAAGTACATTGGAGCTAGCTACATCGACGCCAAGCAGCTGGTAAAAGCATTTTTGAGGCTAGTCCAAGGGAGTAAGTCTGCTTTCCGAGTATGAGGCCGAGTTCTTGAAGCCGAGCCGGTATGCTAGGGGTATTGTGGCTACCGAACACGAGAGGTGTGTTCGCTTCGAGGATGGTCCGAGAGACGAGTTGAGGCTCTCGATTGCTCCTCAACAGGAGCGTGAGTCCATTGTCCCGGTTGAGAAGGCTAAGGTAGCCGAGGGTGTTAAGGAGTCCGTGAGGCGTGGCATGGACAGGAGCAGCATAAGAGGAGCTTTGGGTCTTCGGATCGCCGGGTAATCCTCGCAAAGGGCTAGACAGAGTGGGCCGAATCAGGCCTGTAGGGTTGTTGCCGCTAGTCGTGGACCGCCGCGGTAACCATTGTGGGAGATATCATTGGGAGGCTCACTGGACCGGTGGAAAAGGTTGTTTTGAGTGTGGTTCTCTGATCATCGCGTGAGGGACCGTCCCGTAAGTTGGCCAGATTCGGTCCCGAGAGTCGTACCGTGCACTCGCTTTAGGAATAATGTACCGCCACCGCAGAGGGGCCGTGGTAATGGCAGAGGTAGTAATGGATCGGGTCGGGGCCGTGGAGCACCGGCAGGGCGGGTGCGGGTAGTTCGACGCCGCATACCGGGTTAGTGTATGCAAAGCAAGGCGCCGAGAGGAGGGCGACGCACCGACGCCATAACCGTGTGACGTTTCTGATCTTTGGTTCTCCTTTACCGCTTTGATTGATGTGGGTTCGACGCATTCTTACATGGCCGTGAGTATAGTAGAGACCATGGACTTAGACTCGAGATATCTTCTAGGCGATGACCGTAATTAGCCCTTTAGGTCACTCGTGGTAGTAGATAAGTCGCTTAGAGATGTACCCCTAGAACTCCAAAGGGTAGTGTTTGTCGCCGATCCGATGGAACCGCCATTTGGGGAGTTCGATTTGATTCTTGGGATGGACTGTTGGTTAAGTACCAGTGCGTTTGGATTGCGCGGCTAAGCGCATGGTTCTAAGGACGACCGAGGGTGATGAAGTGGCTATGATAGGTAATAGGAGAGATTACTTATCTATCGTGGTGTCCGCTTAAAGGCGCAGAAGATGGTGAGAAAGGGCCGTGAAGCGTATGTGGTTCATGTGTATGCCTTGGAGGCTAAAGAGTCTCACCAGAGAAAAAGTCCGAACAGCTTAAGGAATTTGCTGATGTGTTTCGTAAGAACTTCCGGTTTGTCGCCGGATCGTGAGGTAGAGTTTGGGATAGATCTGTTATCTTAATCGCGCCAAAGTGTCTATTGCTCCGTATAGGATGGCGCCAAAGGAATTGGTGGAGCTTAAGGCTCGATCCAAGAGTTGTTGGACCGAGGTTTTATCGTGCCAAGTGTTTCACCGTGGGTGCGCTGGTACTTTTGTTAAGAAGAAAGATGGTACAATGCGGATGTGCATAGATTACCGCCACCGAATAAGTCGACGATCAAAATAAGTATCCGCTGCACGGATAGATGACTTGTTTGATCACCAAGGGTGCAATGCGGTATTTTCTAAGATTGACTCGAGGTCCGGGTATCACCGCTTAAAGGTGAAAGAAGCGGATATTCACAAGACAAATACTTTGACTCGGTATGGGCACTACGACTTTACGTAATGCCGTTCGGGTTGACTAACGCACCGGCAAAGATTCATGGATATGATGAATAGGTGTTTCAAAGCAAAGATCCGGACCAGTTCGTGGTAGTTTTTATTGACGACATCCCGTGTATTCAAGAAACGTAAGAAGAGCATGATGCGCATTTGCGTGTGGTACTGCAGATTTTGAGGAGAAGCGCCTTTACGCTAAGTTCGTAAGTGCGAGTTCGCTTAGAGAAGTGACTTTCTTGGGACATGTAGTGTCACCGAGGGGATTAGAGGGATCTCGGAAAATTGAGGCGCTTTTGGATTGAAACCGCCTAAGTCGCTGGTGAGATTCGAGTTTTCGGGTTTGGCAGATACTACCGGCGGTTTGTAGAGGGTTTCTCGCTTGATTGCAGCACCAATGACCAAGTTGTTAAGGAAAGAGGTTCCATTTGTCCGGACCGAGAAACAAAGCAGAGAGTTTCAACATGCTTAAGAAGATTCTAACAGTAAGCTCCGGTTTTGATTCACCCCGAGGCCGGTAAGGAATTCACGGTCCCATCGCGATGCATCACATACGGGGTTGGGTTGTGTGCGATGCAGAAGGTAAGGTTGTGGCTTACGATCTCGGCACCGAGGCCACATGAGGTCAACTATCCGACGCACGATCCGGAGTTAGCGGTCGTAGTCTTTGCGTTGAAGATTTGGAGGCACTACTTGTACGGAGAGAGATCAATAGTCTACACCGATCTTAAGAGTCCAAGTATCTCTTGACTCGTAAGGATTTGAATTTGAGGCAGCGAAATGGGTTGAGTTGCTTAAGGATTACGATCGCTCGATTGAGTATCATCCGGCAAGGCTAACGTGGTGGCGCACGCGCTGAGCCGCAAGGTTGTTTCGACTTAAGAGCGATGTTTGCCCATTTGAGTTTGTATGACGACGGAGTATTCTCTCGCAGAGTTGCGATTAAGCCTACTTGGGTTGAGTGCATCGTAGAGAAACAAAGCAGAGGATGAGGTTCTGAAAGTGCGCGGAGGTTGCGGTGCAGCAGTGGTGGTTCTAAGGTTACAACTTGTCTAGTGATGGGGTGCCGTGGTTTTCAAGGTAAAGCTTGTATGCCCAAGGATGTTGAGTCGAGGCAGAGGATTCTTCAGACGCACATAGCACCCTTTATGCTATGCATCCCGGAGGTAGTAAGATGTATAGGGATCTCGTGAGAGCGCTTTTGGTGGCCTGTCTCAAGAAAGAAGTGACGGAGTTTGTTGGGAAGTGTCCGACATGTCGCAGTCAAGGCCGAACATCGCTTGTCGCCGTGGTTGCTTCACCGTGAAGATTCCTCGCTGGAAGTGGGAAAGGATAACCATGGATTTCGCCAAGGTTACCGCTACGCCAAGCAAGAAGGATTCAGCTTGGGTAATTGTGGATCGATCGACTAAATCACCATTTCATTCCCGTGAGGGGCTGACTACTCACTTCGAGAGGTTGGCGGCCGTATGTTTCGTAGATAGTGAGGTTGCACGTGTGCCAAATGATCGATCATCACGGATAGGGATCCCGATTTACGTCAAGGTTCCGAAAGCGTTGCATCAGCTCCGGGTACGCGGTTGGATTTTAGCACGGCTTTTCACCCGCAGTCTGACGGACAATCGGAAAGGGTTATTCAGATCTTGGAGGATATGCCGAGGGGTTGTGTTCGGATTTCAGAGGTAGTTGGGAGGAGTTTCTACCATTAGCTGAGTTTTTCCTACAACAACAGCTACTAAGCGAGCATCAAGATGGCACCATATGAGGCGTTGTATGGTAGGAAGTGTCGATCACCTACGTGTTGGACTAATTAGGTGAACGCCAGCTTGTTGGGACCCGAGTTGGTTGTTTGAGACCGAAGACAAGGTTAAGTTGATTCGTGCTCGGTTGAAGGAAGCTTCGACCGGCGCAAGTCTTATGCCGATCTTAAGCGAGAGACATAGGGTTTTCTATGGGGATCAAGTTTTTCTCAAGGTCTCGCCATGGAAGAAGGTTTTGAGGTTCGGAAAGAAAGGCAAGCTAAGTCCGAGGTTTATTGGGCCGTATAAGGTTTTGAGACGAGTGGGACCAAGTGGCGATCAACTGGAGTTGCCAGCAGAGCTTAGTCGATTCACGACATATTTCACGTTCGATGCTTCGACGCTATCGTCGGATCCGCCGCATGTGGTAGTAGTGGAAGAGATCGAGGTAAATCCAGATTTGACTTTGGAAGAAGAACCTGTGCGCATTCTTGATCGGGATGTGAAGGTTCTCGCGAGAAAGTCCGTGCCTTTGGTTAAGGTTCTTTGGTGGAATCATGGCGTGGAAGAAGCCACGTGGGAACCCGAGGATATGATGAGACAGAGCAGCATTCGCAACTCTTTTGATCGTAATTTCGAGGCCGAAATTATTTTAAGGGGTAGAACCGTAATATCCCGGTTGGGGGCTATTTTGTTGTTGCATGATATTGCATGTGTTGGTGTGCTATGTTGCTATTTCTATGTTTTAGGGGCTTAGTTGTAGGCTAGGGGTATGCCTGAGGAATGGGAAAAATTTAGTTTTTGAGCTTTAGGTGTAGGGAGTCGATGGAGCCGAGGGATATGTATTTTATTTGGTGCTTGTTGCACAAGTGAGGAGCCGCAAAGTGGCAAGGCATGCGCTACTTGGGAGCTAGGTGTGGCGCCAATCGCATGAGGTGGAGGTCTTGTGTTCAAGCCGCAAAGACCTCACATTTTGGCTTCATTTTGGACGGCATAGGAGGGAAGAGTTGGATGTAGTTCAAATTCCACTTTGGACCAAGTCAAAAGTTCAAATGTTGGGTGGAGAGTAATTGTAGGAGTAAGATTTGGTAAACACATTTGAAATGTGTGGTTGGGAGCTATTGGGGGATTATGGCCGAATTTGAGGGAGTTTGGAGTGGGGAGTGGACGGCTTGGTGTGGGGAGTTGGTAGCCAAATGCATTTTTGCATTTTTGGCATTCTTTTTGGTTGTTTTCGGTCACACTTGGTAAAAGAGAAAGTTCCCTTCTAGTCTTTTGTGAGTCGAATTTCTTCAACAAAGCTTCTTCACACTTTCTTCCTCGAACCGAAAAGCACAAGCAAATTTTGCCGAATTTTCTCTCGTGTTGTTTTTCTCAAACATCTTGGTAGCCGAATACCTATCCCTCCCTTTCTTCAGTGTAAACCGAAACTAGTATTCCTCTTCTCATACCTCATTTTCTTCTCTTTGAAACGCTAAAGCCGAAATTTACCTTGCCTAAACCGAATCTCCATTCATCCCTTCCATTTCTTTTCTTCTCAAAACCGAAAATAGAGGTGTTAAACACCTAGTGCCGATTTCTTCTTTCTATTGCTTTCAACTTAGCCGAATATTTCCCTTCTCCCAGTAGTCTCCCTTGGCCGAATATTTTGTTCTTCTTTTGGTGCAAGCCTTGGCCGAATCTCTTGTGGTTCTCTCCTAGAAGTCCTATTTTGGCCGAATATTGGGTGTTGGTAAGCTCTTGGCCGAATGGCCATTCCTCTTTCTCTCAAGTGTTATGTCGATTTTGGGTTATGGAAGAGGGTTAACCATTCGCTTAAACATCTCATGTTAGGGCAATCGAGATTTCAAAGCAATCTGGTTGGAGCCTTTCCCTTTGTTAATCGATTGGTAAGTAAGGGTAAGTGGTTGGTATTATTTTATTAGTTCAATCTTTTGGTTTCGATTAAGTCAAGGGTGACAAGGGATTAACTGTTCTTTTTAATAGGGTGTGCCGATTGTTAAAAGAGGAACCATTGTTGGTTCGGGTTTGGTAGGAAACCAAACGTTTGCAAGGTAAGGGTTAATCGATATACCCTTTGGTTTATATGGTTATGGCGAATGGTTTAAGTGATTAACCCATGGTTGGTCGATTGTTTTTAGGAGCAAAAGGATCGAGGGTCTTAGACCGGTTCTTAGGATTAAAACCTTCGCTATTTCGTGTGTAAACTAACACACTTCTGTTTAGTAATATGATTAATAACCTAATTACTTATTAAAGTGAAACAATATGATTGATGGATTTGGTACCCGATGGGGTATAAGCACGGATACGGGTAAGTCCGTTTCATTACGAGATCTGTAGTGATATATGTGATAACATGTTTTATGATGTAAATACCATGAGATGTCATTTGAGCATGATAGCATGATTGCATGTTTTATATCATTTGCATTAGTATGACATGTGTGGGTGATATGAGAGGAGGGGGAATATGATATCCGTGTCTTTGGGACACTGTGTCTTTGGGACACCGTGAGGTTTGGCACCTCCAAAGGTTTGGTACCACAGCTTGATTTTGTGACTTCTGGTCACCAAAGGATTTGGTATCACATTTGTGTCTTTGGGACACCAGAGGTTTGGCACCTCATAGCGCCTCGTCCCAGTTGGCTTAGCACCACAAAGGGTTGGCCCCACAGCTTGATTATACGGGATTGACGCCAAAGCGATTTGGTATCACACGATGGGTTGGCCCCATCATCGGATTTGTGATCGCGGTCACCAAAGTGATTTGGTATCACACTGTGTCTTTGGGACACCGCAGGTTTGGCACCTCATTGCGACTCGCCCTCGTGGTTAACACCACCGTGGGTTGGCCCCACTTATGAGATACGGATTGTCGCTAGTGATTTGGTATCACACGATGGGTTGGCCCCATCAATGGATTATTCGTGACTTTGGGTCACCAGTGGTTTGGCACCACAATTATGGATATCGTGACTTTGGGTCACCAGTGGTTTGGCACCACCAAAGGGTTTGGTACCACACGGGTAGAGAAAGGTGATATGGATGGTTAGGATCGGGTGCATTGATAATGTTGCTATGATATGATGTGTGTTAGCATGTTGTTTTATCGGGAGTGGGATTTATGCACTCGAGTCTTGCGACTCACCCTCTCCTTTGACATTTCAGTGACACTTAGACGCTGACATGGAGCCGGATGGACTCGAGGTGCTCATGCCATGCTTTAATAAAGATTTGCTCGACTTTTACAAAATTTGGTACTTTAGCTTATTTATTACTATTTGGTTTTATTTTGGGTTGTAAATGGCCTTTAAATTAGGTTTTACTATGTTTATGCTTAAAGTAGCTTTCTAATATGCTTTAACAAATTAATTGAGTTAAAATTGCTAAAAACTTGGAAGGTCAACGGTTTCAAAACTATAACGCAATGTGTTTTAAACTTTACCATCGGGTATCACTCTAAAACATTAAAATATGACAAAGCAATCATGCCAAGATTTCGAAAAGTATAAAATATGACAAGGAGTTTCTCATCGAATCTTTAACCAGAAACCTAACCCTTCGAACGCGATTTTCCCCGTAACATGCCAGATTCGGTCGTGGTGTATTGACCGGGTTTGGGGTGTTACAATTACATATATATATATTTATATACACATCAACTTAACATTCGGCTATTATAAATGCATTTCATTTCATCTCATGATACATTCGGCAATAGGGGAATTATCATGCTTATAATTTATTTTCATATGCACATTAGTATATAATCAATTTCATTTCATCCAACTGCTTAAAAACTTACCTCGAAAATTGACGGTTTAGGTTTCCCGGCTGTTCGTTCAACTTCGCTTTTCCCCGATCCAATCCCAATTCTTTTTGTTCTTGATCCGAATTAGGCCTCCTAAATGCCGAAACTTAAAGCTCCAAAAATGGTGTTTTTCTTTCTCACATTCGGCCTAGAGGAGTGATAATGCATGCCTTTTTATTTTATGATGTTTTATTATTAACATATAATATATTATAATGTTAACAATATAAAAACATATTAATATAAAATTTAAAGCCAAGTTGCCATCCACTATTATTCTAAATGGAAAATTTGCAACATAAGGCCACATGCAAAAGAAGTCAAATCAATTAAACCACTCAATTTAATAAAATGCCACTTCTACCACTTATGCAATTTAGTCATTTTCCTTAAATTAAACACATAAACGAACAAATTAATCCACGATATTTTAGCACATGCTCAAACATATATTATAGATATTAAATATAATATAAAAATATTTTTCTAACTCGGATTCGTGGTCTCGAAACCACCGTTCCGATTAGGGTCAAAATCGGGATGTTACAACTCTCCCCCCTTAAGGGATTTTCATCCCCGAAAATCTTATCGATGAATAAATGTGGGTAGCATTCTTTCATAGAATCTTCGAGTTCCCAAGTTGCTTCCTCAACCCCGTGCTTATGCCGCATAACTTTAACCAACGAGATTTTCTTATTACGTAATTCTTTCACTTCACGAGCTAAGATACGAATCGGTTCTTCCTCATACGTCAAGTCAGGCTGAATCTCAATCTCTGCCGGGCTAATCACATGAGAAGGATCAGATTCGTATTGTTGAAGCATCGATACATGAAAAACATTGTGAATCTTGTCTAGCTCAGATTGCAACATAAGTCTATAAGCAACCGGCCCAATACGCTCAATAACTTTGTACTGCCCAATAAGTCTCGGACTCAGCTTTCCTTTACGACCAAATCTAAGTATCTTTTTCCACGGCGAGACTTTTAAAAATACTCGGTCACCCACTTGAAATTTTATATCTTTACGTTTTAAGTCTGCATATGACTTCTGACGATCTGACGCAGCTTTCAAACTTTCTCGGATTACTTTTACCTTCTGCTCAGTCTCTCTAATTAAATCAACCCCGTGTATCTTGCTTTCACTCAGCTCAGTCCAATATAAAGGTGTACGACATTTGCAACCGTACAAAGCTTCATAAGGTACCATTTTGATACTCGATTGAAAACCATTATTGTACGCAAATTCAATCAAAGGCAAGTATCGTTCCCACGCACTCAAACTCTGCAACACAACATCTCAACCTATCCTCAAGTATTTGAATCACACGCTCGGATTGACCATCCGATTGAGGGTGAAAAGCAGAACTGAAGTGCAATTTGGTACCTAAAGCATCTTGCAGTTTCTTCCAAAACCGCGATGTAAACCTCGGATCTCTATTCGAAATAATAGAAATAGGTACTCCGTGCAATCGTACGATCTGAGATATGTATAACTCAACTAACTTATCAAGTGAGAAATCAGTACGTACCGGAACAAAATGGGCCGATTTCGTCAATCTATCAACAATAACCCAGATTGAGTCTTTCTTGCTCGGTGTCAACGGCAACCCAGATACAAAATCCATCGTGACTTGATCCCATTTCCACTCAGGTATCATAATCGGTTGGAGTAGTCCACTCAGCATCTATTTGAAAATCTGAATCCGTACTCGACCCACAATGACTCCTTTCTACTTTTAAATCATCATCAACCACTTGAGCTTCACGAAACTGTTGTACAAACAGTGGTCTCGCCTTCAATTCTGCAATGATCACACTATCATCGGTCATAGCTATATCCGCATTCATTGCACGTAGAGCAATTAGTGACTTTCGCTAAGTGCATCGGGAACTACATTAGCCTTCCCCGTGATAGTCAATCACAAGCTCATAGTCTTTTAACAGCCCAACCATCAAGTCGCCTCAAATTTAGATCCTTCGAGTCATTAAATACTTTAGACTCTTGTGTTTCGAATAGACGTGGCATTTCTCACCAAATAGATAGTGACGCCATATTTTCAAAGTAAAACTATAGCGCCAACTCAAGGTCGTAAGGCCGGATAATTCCTCTCGCGTGCGGTTTCAACTATTTCAAAGTATAAGCTACAACTTTACCCTCCTGCATCAAAACACAACCCAGCCCATTTAAGTATGCATTGCTGAAAATAACGAACTCCTTACCTGAATCTGGCTGAACCAACACTGGAGTTTCTGTTAGCAAAGTTTTTAGCTGATCAAAACTCTTCTGGCACCTGTATGATCACTCGAATTTAACGTCTTTCTATAATAGCTTTGTCATCAGGGCTGCTATTATAGAAAACCCTTTCACGAAGCGTCTATAATATCCTAAGAAGTCCTGTAAACCTACGCACTCGTAAACATTTCGCAGAGGTTTCTAATCCAGTATAACCGAAACTTTACTCGGGTCAACACGAATGCCCGATGCTGAAACAACATGCCCCAGGAAACTAACTTCATTCAACCAAAACTCACATTTGCTGAACTTCGTGTACAACTGCTTATCACGGAAAATTTGTAACACAAGTCTCAAATTCTCGGCATGCTCAGTTTCATCACTCGAATAGATCAGTAAGTCATCTATGAATACAACCACAAATCGATCTAGATACTATCTGAATACCCGATTCATTAGATCCATGAAAATAGCAGGGGCATTAGTTAGTCTGAATGGCATCACTAAAAACTTGTAATGGCTTGTACGAAAAGCAGTCTTTGGTACATCTGAGTCTCTAACTTGCAACTGATAATAACCAAACCTCAGATCAATTTTTGAAAATACTGAAGCTCCCCTAAGCTGATCAAATAAATCATTGATACGTGGCAACGGATATTTATTCTTTACGGTCACTTTATTGAGTTGTCGATAATCGATGCACATTCTCAAATTTTCGTCCTTCTTTTTCACAAATAGGACCGGTGTACCTCAGGGTGAGAAACTTGGTCGAGCAAAACCTCTATCTGTCAATCCTTGCAACTGAGCTTTCAACTCTTTTAATTCGGTCGGTGCCATTGTATACGGAGCTATCGAAATCGGAGTTGTCCCTGGCACTAGCTCAATACCAAACTCTACCTCCCAAACAGGTGGCAATCCCGGCAATTCCTCCGAAAATACATCCGGATACTCACAAACAACTGGTACAGATTCAATCTTCTTTTCGGTTATTTTGCTGTCAATCATATACGCAAAATAAGCTTCGCAACCCTTTCTCAAATACTGCCGAGCCAACATCGAGGATATCACTGCTGGTAACCCATTCAAATCCGCAGATTCAATTCGAATTATCTCATTGTTCTAACTCCTCAAATAAATACTCTTTCGTCTGCAATTCACTATTGCATCGTGCACAGTTAACCAATCCATACCGAGGATAATATCGAACTCGTCAAATGGTAACAACATCAGATCGGCCGAGAAACATGAGTCTCGAATCATTAAAGGGCAATTCTTGCACACTCTATCAACTAGCACACAACGACCCAGGGGGTTCGAAACTCAAATCACAAACTCAGTAGACTCAACAGGTAGAGTCTTGCTGGATACTAATATTTCACACACATAAGAATGAGTTGAACCAGGGTCAATCAGAATTACACTAGTATCAAAGAGAGTGAATATACCGGTGATGACATCTGGAGATAAAGCCTCCTCTCTGGCACGAATGGCATAGGCTCTAGTTGGCACACGAGCCTTTGATCGAATAGCCGCATCTGAAGTCCCTCTCTTAGTGCCGCTCCTACCTCCCACATTACGAGATTGTCTACCTCTAGCTGCAGTGCTGCTCGGTCTCACACTCTGAGCATTATCCTTTTCAGCTGTCTCCAGGCAATCCCGAATAAAATGATCCTGCGAACCACACTTATAGCAAGTGCGATTATTAGATTTACCCCAACATTCACCAAAATGCCGTCTACCGCACTGTTGACACTCGGGCTTATTCGGTCTGGTATTGCCAAAATTAGCAATCGAGGTAGCCCGTGAACTCACTGGTGGTCGTTCTCGTATAGAGATCCTTGTGTTAATTTTAGATCGACTACTATCATTCTTGAATTTCTTTGTTGACGTTTGAGGAAATTTACCCGCAGATCTCTTCCGGAAGTCTCTAGCTTCAAACTCGGCTTTCCGTTTTTCTTTCCCCAGCTCTTCGGCTTTACAAGCTCGCTCAACAAGTACTACGAACTCATTTATTTCAAGTATGCCAACCAGTAGTTTTATATCTTTGTTTAGCCCTTCTTCAAATCTTCGGTACATAGCAGCCTCGGACGAAACACACTCGCGAGCATAGCGACTAAGTCTCACAAACTTGCGCTCATACTCTGATACGGTCATACAACCCTGTTTAAGCTCAAAAAATTCCTTGCGTTTAAAGTCTATAAATCGCTGACTGATGTATTTCTTTCAAAACTCCGTCTGAAAGAAGTCCCAAGCAACTCGTTCATTAGGAACAATCGATACAAGAGTATTCCACCAATAGTAGGTAGAATCTCGTAACAAAGATATGGCGCACTTCAGGCACTCATCAGGTGTGCAAGATAGTTCATCGAAAACACGAATAGTATTATCGAGCCAAAATTCATCTCGCTCAGCATCATCATCATCTTCGGCTCTGAACTCTTGAGCCCCGTGTTTTCTAATTCTGTCAACTGGAGGCTTGCTTACTCTTTCCGAATTTACGATCGGGGTTACCACCGATACTACAAGGGGAGTGTTCTGATTCAGGGGTTGTTGAACGTACCGGATTGGTTCGAATATATTGACTGAACCAATCATTCATCACGCTATAAAAGGCTTGTTTAGCCCCCTCATCGGGATTACTCACAGCTGGTCAAGATTCCTCTGGCGAGACCCCTTGCGCGGGAGAAGGCGCCACGCTCTCGACATCATCAGCTATAGCTCGCTCGGGATCAGGATCCATTTACGATATGAAAGAAATAAACACATTTCACTGTTAGAAGTCATCACACTATCACATTATAAAATATGGCATGTATAGCTAGACTCACACACGCTAAGTTAGTCCAAGAACTGACTAAACCGTAGCTCTGATACCAATCAAATGTAACACCCCTAACCCGTGTCTGTCACCGAATTAGCGTTACGAGGCATTACTCGTCTAACCACAAGTCATTACACTTTTATAAATACTATTTCAATAATCGATGCAAAATTAATCCATACTATCATGATTAAACTTGTAATTCCACTTTAATAACAAGACGTTAACAAACATATCATTAATATAATATAAGAGCAAGTTTTCATTCAAATAGTAAAAATACTATTCATTTGGTCATTTTAAAAGCAAGGCCGAATATGCCTGTGGTTCCATATATATATATATACATAAGCTTTGTCAATTACCATTATCACTCATTTACATTATCGCTCAATTCCTTATAAAGACATGATCATTAATAATAACTCACCTTCAAAAAGTTCACATATAAAGTATGACCTGGTTCTCTCATAACCTATTTTGTAAATACACATACAAAATAAGCTTAAGGATATACATCAACCAAATTGCATTACAAACCCTACTCAAACCAAGTTCATATACTCAAATATCACACCTAACATGGTATGAAATAAACTTCCAAGATAAACTTATAATATAACAGAACATACACAAATAATAACACCATATTCAAACATGACTAAACCATACTTAAGAATAAAGGCATAGCCATTTTCGCATGGCATATACATATATATAAATATCATTCGAACACAACCCAAGAAATATTGCCTATACATGCCATATGTTTCAAAAGGGGTACAACTTATAGAATACCGAAGATAGATGATAGTGCGAATAACTTTGACGAAGATCCCCGAGCACGAGCTAGCCTTCAAGATCTATACAATAGTCCAACAAACACACATACGGTAAGCTATTTTAGCTTAGTAAGTTTTAAGCAATGGTAAAAATTATACAACTAATCAATAAACAATTTAATTAATCCAATATGAGCAATAATGAATTCATAAATACAAATATGCATAACTTGTCACCATTCAACAACCACCATATCTAATAGATCTCAAAACCGAATACTCAAGTACTATTTATCCATTTCGAATAAGCTCAAAGTTTAACATTCACATCTCATTTCTATATTTTCGTAACAAAAGTAACTTACCTCACTAGTACCTGATTATTAAGCTATCATGCTACACTTACTCATGTATCACTTCTCGTTTATCTCTCTTCATCGCTTTATGTTCCTGGTCTCTGTAATTCGCACACACATAGTGCAAATTACATAACGTATCGCACACTTAGTGCCATTACGTGAGAAAGAGCACACATAGTGCCATTTAATAGTAATGTATCGCACACTTAGTGCCATTACTTATTATTCCGCACACACAGTGCCATTTAACAGGAATGTATCGCACACTTAGTGCCATTACTTATTATTCCGCACACACAAAGCCATTCAACAAGAATGTATCGCACACTTAGTGCCATTACTTATTATTCTCGCACACACGCTGCCATTTAACAAGAATGTATCGCACACTTAGTGCCATTGCTTATTATTCTCGCACACACGATTGCCATTTAACAAGAATGTATCGCACACTTAGTGCCATTACTTATTATTCTGCACACACAGTGCCATTTAACAGTAATGTATCGCACACTTAGTGCCATTACTTATTATTTCGCACACATAGTGCCATTTAACAGTAATGTATCGCACACTTAGTGCCATTACTTATTATTCCCCACACACAGTGCCATTTAACCGATTTTGCACACACAGTGCTCGGTATTTTAGTTCGCACACTTAGTGCCCTTTAGCAGACCCTTTCTTTGTTCTTAAAAACATATATAATTTCATTCTCAATTATTCATACTTAATTTACCTTTTTCAAATACCAACACATTCGGCGTACACACGTTACATATATCTAGCCATAGCATACATGTATTTTTCAACATCTCAATTTGCCTTTTTGACTTACCATTACATTCGGCAAACTCAATATACACATATATTTATTCATAGCATACATCCATCTCTCATTTCATAATCATATATAACTACCTCTTTATAAATGCTTATACTCATGTAACTCATTTAACCAACAATTACATATATATATTTATATACACATCAACTTAACATTCGGCTATTATAAATACATTTCTTTTCATCTCATGATACATTCGGCAATAGGGGAATTATTATGCTTATAATTTATTTTCATATGCACATTAGTATATAATTAATTTCATTTCATCCAACTGCTTAAAAACTTACTTCGGAAATTGACGGTTTAGGTTTCCCGGCTATTCGTTCAACTTCGCTTTTCCCCGATCTAATCCCAATTCTTTTTCTTTTTGATCCGAATTAGGCCTCCTAAATACCGAAACTTAAAGCTCCAAAAATGGTGTTTTTCTTTCTTACATTCGGCCTAGAAGAGTGATAATGCATGCCTTTTTATTTATGATGTTTTATTATTAACATATAATATATTATAATGTTAACAATATAAAAACATATTAATATAAAATTTAAAGCCAAGTTGCCGTCCACTATTATTCTAAATGGAAAATTTGCAACATAAGGCCATATGCAAAAGAAGTCAAATCAATTAAACCACTCAATTTAATAAAATGCCACTTTTACCACTTATGCAATTTAGTCATTTTCCTTAAATTAAACACATAAACGAACAAATTAATCCACGATATTTTAGCACATGCTCAAACATATATTATAGATATTAAATATAATATAAAAATATTTTTCTAACTCGAATTCATGGTCCGGAAATCACCATTCTGATTAGGATCAAAATCGGGCTGTTGCAATCTATACATAGTCTCATGGAACCATCTTTCTTCTTTACGAATAAAACGGGAGCACCCTACAGAGAAAACCTCGGCCTTGTAAAACCTTTATCCGATAGCTCTTGCAACTGTTCTTTTAACTCCTTTAGCTTGGTTGGAGCCATTCTTTAGGGAGCAATAGAAATAGGGACAGTACCCGAAGCTAACTCAATCCCAAATTTGATCTCTCTAACTGAGGGTAGCCCTGGCAACTCTTCCGGGAAAACATCTGGGTAATCGCATACTATGGGTACCGACTCCATTTTCAATTCAGTCTCTTTAGTGTTCAACACAATGGCAAGATAGGCCTCATATCCCTTCTTTAAATACTTCTGAGTCGACAAGGTTGACATCACTACTGGTAGCCTATCTGGCTTATCTGATTCAACACAAATAAGATTACCATTTTCATCTCTCAACTCAATATGCTTCTTCCCACAATTCACAACTACTCCATGAGTAACTAACCAATCCATCAAGGATGACATCAAACTCATCAAACGGTAATAACATAAGATTGACCGGGAAACAATGACCCTTAATCATCAAAGGGCAACCTTTGCAAACTCTATCAACCAACACACACTTGCCTAGGGGATTAGACACTCTTATTATGAATTCGGTACTCTATAGGCATGCTCATGCTAGAGACTAATTTCATACATATGTATGAGTGGGTGGATCCCGGATCAATTAAAGCTATAACACGAGTATTATGGAGAGAAAAGGTACCCGTGATTACGTCGGGGGAAGATGCCTCTTCACGAGCACGAATGGCATATGTCCTCGCCGGTGCTCTACCCTCAACTCTAGCAGCTTGCTCTCTAGATGGATTCTTGCTACCCATCTCGTTTCCCGGGTTTCTCAGTGGTCTTCCCCAGCAAGATTTCCCGATCTTGCATACCGAGGCTTTTCTTTCTCGCCCACCTTGGGGCAGTCTCTGATAAAGTGGTCTAAGGACCCACATCTGAAGCAAGCTTTCTCATTAGCTCGACACTAACCAGAATGGTGCCTGCCACACTAAGGTCATTCTGATTTACTACGTCGGACGTTGCCCATACTAGCAACTGATGTGGTCTGCCCTTTTGACCCCGAAAATTGCTTGCCTTTACTTCGGGTTGAAAACCCCGTTGAAGTGACTGATCGAGTAGTGAAATCCCTCGATTTCTTAGATAAGGATTGGTGAGACTTATTCAATTGTCTCTTCCTCGAGTCACGAGACTCATTCTCAGCTCTTCTCTTCTCTTTAGCCAACTCTTCGGCTTTACAGGCTCTATCTACCAACAGTACAAATTCCTTTAGTTCGAGGACTCCCACGTATAAATGGATATCTTCATTTAATCTGTCCTCGAATCTCTTGCACATGACGGCTTTGGTAGACACGCACTCCCGTGCATACTTGCTAAGCCTTACGAACTCCTGTTCATAGTCGGTTACTGACATACGACCTTACTTCAGTTCCAAGAACTCCTTCCTCTTATGGTCGATGAACCGCTGACTGATGTACTTTTTCTGGTATTCCTCTTGGAAAAATTCCCAACTAACTCTCTCTCTTAGTACCACCGACACCAGGGTGTTCCACCATCGATAGGCTGAATCTCTCAGGAGAGATACCGCACACTTTAAGCACTCCTCAGGTGTGCAGGATAACTCATCGAATACCCTGATGGTATTCTCGAGCTAGAATTCTGCTTTCTCCGGGTTATCATCCTTATTTGCCTGAAATTCCTCGGCTCCTTGCTTCTGGATCTTATCCACCAAAGGTCTTTATCTTCTCACCACCTCAACTACTTGAGGAGCTACTGGAGCAGGTTGAGGGATTGGTGGGGTGGAGGGGGTTGAGCGTTTGGATTTGCTCGGGTATACTCAGTATACCAGTTGCTCATCACGTGGAGAAAAGTTTCTCGAGCCTCTTCCCCCTGACCCAAGGTCTCGGGTCTACTATTAGTTGGCGCGGTCCCTTGAGCGGGAGCCACAATTACTCGCGATATCGTCGAGCTTTGATCTGGATCAGAATCCATATACTACATAAAACACAATTTCATACGTCAGGAGCCATCACACTATCATTACTCAGACAACCTTACATATGGCATGTATAGCTAGACTCGTACTTACGCTACGTTAGTCCTAGAACTGACTAAACCGTAGCTCAAATACCAATAAATGTAACACCCCTTACCTGTCTTCAAGCTGGGACAGGGTTCGAGGCATTACCTAACTAATCTTGCTTAAACATCTCTAATAGGGTTACAAAGTCTAGTTTAAACCCATCACTTACTTATACTTGGCCTAAGAGGCCCTAAACATACTTTCGAGAGGTATCAGGACTATTCCGGGGACACTTACACGTTCAAGAAACTTTTCAACAAAACAGGGGTTACACGCCCGTGTGAGTCTAGGGACACGCCCGTGTGCCCCTAAGACATGCCCGTGTCTACCATCCGTGGTCGAAACTGACTAATTTCACACGGCCTTGACACGCCCGTGGCCTTGGCCCGTGTGCCAAACCTTGGCATTCTGACTAATCCACACGGCCCACACACACGCCCGTGTGACGATTTAAATTCCAAGTGCATGGTGCAAACTTCACACGGCCTGGGCACACGCCCATGTGCTAGCCGTGTCGCTCACACGATCTAGACACACGCCCGTGTGTCTACCCATGTAGAAAATTAGAAGGCTATCTACCAAGCCCTTTGCCACCCTACATTGCAAACATACATACTCCAATTCCATTCAACGTAATTAATGACCCAAAGACACATCTAAATACTCAATTCAACATTCATACACAAGGGCATACACTTCAAGAAAATCACTTTCATTAAACAAAAGAATTTTCCAAGTATTTGCCTAACTTAAGGCCATTTTCAAAATGACGTTAGTAACATACATAGCCAACACTTTGGCTAACAATTACAACTTAAAAAAATACTCGAGTCCTATACATGCCATACTCAAAATAAGTCTAAATTGTTATACCAAAGTGATGTTGATAGTGTGATTTTCGAACTCTTACATCCACGATCCTCGAGTTATCATGGCAATACTACAAGGAAGAAGGGTAATGAAAGGGGTAAGCATAAAGCTTAGTAAGTTTGCATGAATATAAATAGCAATAATAAGCTCATAAAATAATCCATCCATGATATTAACTAACCATACACAAGTCATAGGCATCTTGCCATACTTACCCACAATTGCCCTTATTTAGCACATACAGTGCCACATGTCGTAAGCATTTTTTCGTGACTCATTCACGAGTACCTGTATTCACTCATTCATATGACTTTAGTGCAAATCTCATTTCTACTTCTAAACTCATCTACTTATCCCTTTAATCACTAGGGATAGTCAAAGACGTATATTCGACGTCGTTCATGTAAAGACGAAGCCAATGCCACATTCCCGAGGTGGCCTTACATGGAGTTACTTCTAAATGCCAATGCCATATCCCTGATATGGTCTTATATGGACTTTAACATCAATTATCGATGCCACATCCCGAATGTGGTCTTAACGAGTTTCTTATTCTTTTTCGAAGCCATATCCCGGATATGGTCTTATACGGGATCTTAACTCGGTGCCGAGGCCATGTCCCAGACATGGTATTATACGGGACTTTATCTGATTCACATCTCGATGATAGCAATCCCATATTCGTTATAGTCCACTAGGACTTCAACATCATACTTAACATCAATTTCTCATTTCAATGAAGTATCATACATCAATGTGATACCAATCATTTTCAATTATGCTAACATAAATATTTCATTAATCACATACAAACTTACCTCGATTTCAAAATGAGCTAGCTCGACAATTTAGTCCGAGACTTTGTTCTTTCCCCGATCAAGGCGGATCCTTGGTTCTTCTTGCTCTATAACAACAATTTAGCTCATTTTAATCATCTCATTAATAAAGCATTTCAATAATCATGCTTAGGCAAAATTACTATTTTGCCCGTAGACTTTGGCAAATTGACCATTTTGCCCCTAGGCTCGAAAATAAATTCTATTCACATTTCTACCTTCAACAAGCCTAGGTGAACATTTAATACTCTTATAGCTATCATCAAAACTCAACATTTCACATATTTACTAAAATTTTGTAACCTTTTCATCAAGGTCCAAATTAGGTGTTTTCAAGACAACACCTTTCACAAAAGTTGTTCATCCAACAACTAAGACTCATTTTCTTCCATAAAAATGCAGCAAATAGCAATGAAAGCTCTCATGGTAAAACTCTAAACTTTGCATCATATTGCACAATAGTCCTCTCATTTGAAAGCTTAAGTTCTAGGGGTCTTAAAAGTACAATTATCATAAAGAAAAATAATCAAAATCACTTACTAAAGTGGAGGAGAGCTTGCTAAAAATTGTGAGCTTTCAAACCTCTATTTTGCTTGCGAATTTCGGTGGAGAAAGATGGAGAGAAAGATGATATTTTCTCTTTCTTTATTCTAATATTAAACTAGTCAAACAAGTCACCAACTATCAACTACTTTGACCAATTTTTTGTCCATCTTTGTCTCCTATGCTAGTCCATGGCCGGCCAAGCATATATTGGGGGTCTAATTTCCTTTTAAAGACTTCCAATTTAAATTCTAAGGCTATTTGGTACCTTTATCTTATAGAATGGAACTTTTGCACTTTATGCGATTTAGTCCTTTTTCGCGATTAAACGTGAAATCGCTAAAATTAAAGCACCAAAATTCTCATGCACATATACTATCATGCTCCGACTCATAATATAAGATGAAAATAAATTTCTCAAGTCTCAAATTAGTGACCTCGAGATCACTATTTCGACTAGCCCCTAAATCGGGCTGTTACAATTATTCGCTCGACAGCCTCCAACCGGTATTCTGCTACATTCCGGGCTACACCAGAGATGCCCCTAAAAATTTCTGCCCCATTCAACCAGAGTCGTTCAGAGATTGACCCTCGGCCCACTGACCCAGTACTTGCTCCAGCAACCCTTTCCAGAACCCGTAACATCGCTTGAGACAGAGCATCATCCCCACCGGCTCGGTCATGAAACCCCGTCTCAGTCACTGGTGAGGCTGGTGCTTCCCTATCAGGCATGTGTCCCGATGCTGAAGACCCAGCCCTAGCACCTCGGCCTCTACCATGGCCACGCGTACCCCTTTCGCGACCTCTTGTGCTCATATCGACGTAACGTAATTATCTGATTTACGAGTTTTATGCATCAGCTTATAATTCTCATAATTAATAGATATTTTATGAAGAACATTAATTAGGGTTGTTTCCACAGATCGAATTTTTACTACAGTTTTCAGTCTCCCATAGTCTCAGTTTCTCTAACTAAGGAGTTTCAGTATGCTAATACTATCCCTAGTAATTTTTTAGTACAGTCATTTTAGCATATAACAGAGTACAGTGTCAAGAAACTTACGGATTTGGTGCCGGAGACTCGGTGTGCCACACTTTCAGTAACATCATTACTTTCCAAACCAAAATGTAAACAGATTAGGAAAAATTTTGAAAACCCATTCGACAGCTGAGTTTTGTAACCTGGCTCTGATACCACTAAATGTAACATCCCAAACTCGGCCTAGACGTTATGACCGGATCTAACGTGTCACATCACTGTGTTGTTTGAAAACTGTGAGTTCATTGAAGACTTTTCTACAAATTTAAAACTTTCTACCACTTAAAACCCCAATTTCAGTTGCTTAAAATCAAAATAAGATTTACTCAGAGTCATTCTCTTGCAAAATGTTATTATTTTTAAAACCTTATTTGTTGTGAAGGTTTGGTTCAAACAGTTGCGGAAACGTGAGATTTTGAAAATAGTAGTTATTGTTTTAAAAACCCATGTTTAATAGACTAGCAGGTTGTAATTAAAAGAAACACCATATAAAAGTTAAAAATACCAATGGCCTTATTACATAATTATTAACCCAGTAAAATAAAATAAAATAAAATAAAGTCGCTAAGTTTAACTTTAAAGCATATCGGACATGTGGCCACCTCCGAGTCCCTCTCAGCTCCAAATCCTCTAAGGCTGGGGATTACCTGCACAGTTAAAGAAAAGGGGGTGAGTTACGAGAACTCAGTGTGTAATCCCTCATTGCGATGACAGTCTGGGCCTAAGCCCTATTCAAGAATGATGCGGGCCTAAGCCCTATTCATGAATGTAATGGGCCAAAGCCCAAATACATATCAATGCAACACAGAAATGTAACCCAACCCAGTCCAGCCAACACACCTTGTGGGGACCAAGTCAACCCACCCAGCCAGCACACCAATAACGTAGTCTAGCTGCTAATAATAATGCAAAGAAAGCCGCGATGAATATGAAACGTGGTGAGCCACCAGAATCGATATATATGTGGCAAAAGCCACTAAATCGATATAACGTGGCGAGCCACCCGATCTGATGCTTCCTCCAAAATCCATAACCCAACCCAATGCAGTATGTCATGTCATATTTAACTCATGTATGCAGTGCATCACAATCAAAATCGGTCATACAATTAATACTCATACATCAATGATACTACCACTAAGGGTATAACGGTCATTTGGTCGGTTGGGGTTAAATCAATAATCCACCCCTCAGGGGTATTCCAGTAATTTTACCCATTGAGGGTAGTTCAGTAATTTCACCCATTGGGGGTACTTCAGTAATTTACCCATCGAGGGTATTTCGGTAGTTTACCCATCGAGGGTATTTCGGTAATTTACCCATCGAGGGTATTTTGGTAATTTTAGTCATCTAACGGCCTTTCTATAGGCCTACTGTCGCCTCGAGCAACACAGGTTCCCTTTCTGGTCAAAATGGTGCAACTGGGCCTAAAGCCCAATTTTGGCCTAAGCAGGCCCACACGCTCATGTGGCCCATTCAGCCCATTTTCGGTCACGGTTCTACGAACCTCACAGCCGCATCTATTATCCGGCACTTACCATGGATTTCGTCCTTGCGGGCCTATTAGCCCCTTTGAGCCCACTTGGCCCACTTTGGCCCAACAAGGCCCATTGCGGCCTAAGCCCACGAGAAAGTTCGTGGCACTCCCAACGGTTTATCGCCAACATTTGTTACACGGTTTACCTCTACGAGTGCTTGCACACTCGAGTGTTCTTAGATGTCGATATTTTGGCTTTTCGGTATTTCGGCTTTTGGCCGATCCACAGATTATCAGGGTGTGAATACACCCCTTCACACATCGCATTAACAGAACAGAAAGGGGTGCAAGATTACACACCTGCTTTGGTTTGCCGTTTGAGACCCTAACCAAGGCAACTGTGATAACAATGATCATTAGTTAGTCTCAACGCCATTGGAGATTCATAATATTGAAATACCCTACTCACTAGCTTTACTTACCACGAGACGCGATCCCCTACAGTGCAAAGGTAATCGGCCCTATTCCTTGGCTAATGAAAACGGGTCCCTAGCAATATTTGATGAACAAGTAAGAGTTAGCAACCATCCAACATTTGGCCCCCTCACAAAGAAAAGAGGAAGACCGAAGTTTACTCATGAAATCACAAGAATACTAACTAGCAACGAATTAAGAAAGCATTTGAATTACTCCACCCTTACCAACACCAATGAACGACGACAATCGTCAGTTGTTTGATAACAAGATTCGGCCCCAACCACAAAGAACAAGAAGATTCAGAATGAAGAGAGTATGTAGATTAGGCTTACAAGATTCGGCTAGCAGAAAGAGAACTAAAGCTTTAAGAAGAAATGATATTCGGCTGAAGGAGAAATCGAAAAGGGAGAAGTGTAGCTATACGGCTAAGAGGAAAAGAAAAGAAAATTAGTGAAGTGTAAAGAGAAATGAGGAGAAGAGTAAGATTCGGCCAACCCAGAGTGACAAAATTTTATGAGAGGTTACTAACAAGGTGAGAAGAAGAAAAGAAAGATGCCCGAAAGGTAAAGAAAAGTGCACGAAATGCTTCAGAGAAGAAAACCCGAAAAGAACAAGAAAGAGAACTCCAAAAAAAAAAAAGGGTTTCGGTTTCTCCTATCACTCAAGGTTACCGAAAATGCTTCCAAATGCCACCCCTCTAGCCGAAATCTCCCACTTAGCCGCACTCCCAAATTCAGCCAACACTCCCACACACATCACTTCCCCGATTTTCTCCATAATAATCTCCTAGTATTTCTCCCCACCTTTCGTTTGAAACATTTTACCAAGTCCTCAACCTCCCTTGTAGAGTTTGATCCCAACTCTACTTCTTCCACTCCCAAGACATAAAATAAAAGTCCTCAATTACAACTCGTGGGATTCGAACCCCATACCTCCTTGCTACTTCCTTGACGCCACAACCACAAGCCCCAAGCTCTCTTTGTGACTCCTAAATGCACACAACTAACAACCCTCTCCTCTTTAGGGCCAAAAACTAATTTTTTTTCCAAAGCTCATACTCAAACCCAAGCCTTCTTAAAGCCCCCAAATACGCTTAAATAGCTAGCCGCTCAAGCAAAACATGAATTTAAACAAAAATCACAGCCCCTAAATTTTGGGACGTTACATGCACGGCCAACACACATGCCCATGTGACTAGCCCGTGTGCTCTAAAAATGGCCATACACGCCCGTGTGCCAGGCCGTGTACTAGGCCATGTCAAACCTGTAGGGTATACTGACTTATGTCACACGGCCAAGTCACACACCCGTGTGTGAGGTCGTGTGGAGCATACTGACTTGGTTTCAAATTTAATACCAGGGGACACATGGCCATGTAATATGACCGAGTGTCGCACACGGCTGAGGCACACGCCCGTGTCTCTGCCCGTGTGGACAAAAATAGGCTTTTTACCAACCCAATTTGCCACCCAAATTGCACATACCTATACAAGCTCAAATTGTACCATTTCAAGACACAAATATGCAGCCAAATATCATCAACCAATGTACAAATCATACCATATCTATTTCAACCATTTCCATACTCAATTCAATGCCATTTACCTATTCAAATACCTATCAACTCAACTTGCTTTACTAGTCATAACTCACATATATATATCATGTACCATAATTCATCTAATTCATCATCCAAAACCAATCCACAACAAACATATCTCAACCAACTAAATACCTCATACCATAACAAACACTTGGGTATCATAATCCATCATCAACCATATTACATGGCAATATTTGTAACAACCCGTTTTTAGTCAAATCAAAATAGTGGTTTCGGAACCACAAATTTGAAGTCAAAATATTTATTTATTATTTTAATAAGGCCTACAGCACGATAGAATTATTGTGTGAAAGTTTCATAAAGAAATTTTACTGTTTGAATGCTTAATTCGGTAAAAAGGACTAAATCACGTAAATTGTGAAATACATGTTCTATTAGCTAAAGGTATTAAATAGCTATAGAACCTTAAATTATAAGTCCTTATGTGGTAATTAGACCATTTATGTTGATAGTGGAATGTGATGGCTTGGTATAAGTGAAATTATGAATGATTTTAAAGGTTATAATAGTAAAACGTTAAATAAATGATTAATTAAATTAAACAAAGCCAAGCTATCATCTATATTCATCCTTCTTCAACCGAAATTAAGGATTTAGAAAGCCATTTTTGAGCTTGATATTTGGCCAAGCTTACAAACTCAATTGGTAAGTGATTTTTGTTCGGTTTTTAGTGATTTCTATGTTTTTGTGATCGTTGCTTCGTAATCTAGCCGGCCCGTACCTTCAATTTCAAAACTGTTAAAGATTTAACATGTTTCCATTGTTGAATGTTTGAGTAAATTGATATTGATAATAGATTATGAAGGTTTATTGATATATTTACTAGTTTTGTAAAGTGATTTTTGACAAAAATGTCAAAAAGGGGTTTAATTTGTGAAAATGTAAAATTATGTAGGTAAAAGTGTGAATAAATAAAAGATATGGGCTGCTAGGGACTCCATTAAAATTCAGCTAGCATAGTTAAGGGTCTAATTGCATGAATTTGCATTTTTACGAGCTAAGGACTAAATTGTAAAAATGTCTAAATAGTAGAGGCGAAAGTGTAATTTTTCCATAAGGTGATTTCTGGGCTAAATTGAATGGAATGAATATTAAAAGTTGACGATTAGCTGAAAATTGTTATCCGAGCAACTCGAGGTAAGTTTGTATAATTAGAATCGAACTTTTAAATACTTGTAATTATTTGAAATGAATGTATGTAATTGAGTAAATGATTTACTTGAAATTCAAATGCCTTATTGATATATTATGATGGTTACCGAGCCCCGTTTGAGCCGTAAGAATTCGTAGGATACAAGTGACATGTCACTAGGGATACCGTTTCGGTCGAGCTCCTGCATTTGTTGCGGACTCACCATAATTTGTATGAGCTTACCGATATATCAGCTCGTAAGATCTTACTATTTTCAGCTCGTCAGAGCTTACTGTTTTCAACTCAATAGAGCTTACTGTCCATCAGCTCAGGAGGAGCTTACTGATCATAGCTCGAAAGAGAGGAAATGATAATGAATTGATGGATTACTAATTTATATGTTATGTATATCACCCGAGTATCTCTCGATATTCTAATAAGTTCAACGAGCATAAATTTTGTTATTAGTTATGTGAAAAACATATGTGTTATATGGATGAGTTACTATTACTGTTATCGAATGAATTACTGTTTATATAATTGAGGATGAAATGTTATATATGATGTACATGATATATGTGAATTTGATATGATACAATGTTTGAGTATTAAATTGATATAATGGATGATTACATGCACTTATATGACTAACTTGTTGATGAATGCTTATGTATAGGCATTTGGCAAGTGACTTTGGTATACTTTATTTAATTGTTTGATTATGTATAAATGGTAAGTTTAATTTTGAATTATAGGGGCTTACTAAGCTTTAAAGCTTACTCTGTTTCTTTTCCATGTTTTATAGAGGTTCGATAGCTCACTCGATCTGGATAAAGTCAGAGTTACGCATCACACTATCCAGTTGCTATTGGTACTTTTGAACTCTTGGATATTTGTAAATATGGCATGTATAGGCTAGTTATAAAGATGATAGTTATGGTTACTTGAGATAGATATTTTAGTACATGTTGTGGTATAAGTTTAAGCCATGTGATTTTTCTTATCTTGGTGTAATGTTTTGGTTGTGTATAAGTGTTCAAATATGGTATGTTTTGGCAAGTAGCAGATGGAATGGAAATATGCAAATGTTGTCTTGATTTGTAATAGGCATATGAATGGAAAATGCATGATATTAATTAGTTATTTGAATACTATGTCAAATTGGTATAAAATGTGTATGAAATGTTGTGGATTGGCTGCCTATTGGGTTATAAAATGTTGCAATCTATGCTTGTGCATGCATGTATAAATAGGGTGGCAAGATGGCTTTGCAAATAGCCTTTTTTTGTCCACACGAGCAGAGACACGGGCGTGTGTCTCAGCCAAGTGCAACACACGGTCATGTTAAACGGCCGTGTGTCCCCTGGTGTTGATATTAGAACCAAGTCAGTATGCTTCACACGATCTCACACACAAGCGCGTGACTGGCTGTGTGGTACAAGTTAGTATACCCCCTAATTGGCATACGGGCTAGTACACGAGCGTGTAACTTGGTCATGTTGCATAAGTCAGTATACCCTACAGTTTTTGCATGGCCTAGCAGACGACCTGGCACACGGGCGTGTGTGGCCACTTCGAAAGGCACACAGGCTAGACACACGGGCATGTGGTTGGCCGTGTGACCCAAGTCAGTATGTACTCCCTGTTTTCACACGACGGGAGACACGGGCGTGTCTGGTGGCCGTGTGAGACACACGGCCTGGTCACACGGGCATGTGTCCTCTGTATTGAGAAAAATTTTCAAATTTTTGTGGAAGTTTTATAAGTTATCGGTTTAGTCCCAAACCATTCCTAAAGTATGCTTAAGGCCTCGTAGGGTATTGTAAGGGAAAAATTGAATGATGATTGTATGAAATGATTGAATGCATGAGAAAAGTACGTTTATATGTGTTATAAGTTCGGTAATACTCCGTAACCCTATTCCGACGTTGAATACGGGTGAGGGGTGTTACATTTATTGGTATCAAAGCTACAATTTAGTCGATTCTAGGACTAACATAGCGTATGTGAGTCTAGCTATACACGCCATATATATAAACTGTGATAGTGTGATGACTCCTGACATTTTCAAATGTGTTTTTATATAGTAAATGGATCCTCATCGAGCTGTAGTAGATGAGGTTGAGAGTAATATGCCTGCTCCCTCTCAAGGGACAGCGCCTTCTGATTTTAGACTCGTAACGGGTAGCCAGGGAGGAGAGGCTAAAGAAGCCTTCTTCCAAATGATGAACGAGTGGTTCACACAATACATTCGTACGAACCCGGCTGCTCAACAACCTCCACCCCCACCTATTCCCCAACCGATCCCTGTAGTTCCTCAAGGTATGGATCCTTTGCGATTGAATAAACCACCTGTTGATAAGACACGAAAACACGAGAATGAGGAGTTCAGAGCCAGTGTTAATGATAACCCTGAGAGAGTCGAGTTTTGGCTTGAGAACACGATTCGGGTATTTGATGAACTATCTTGCACACCCGAAGAATGTTTAAAGTGTGCTATATCACTGTTGAGAGACACTGCGTATCAGTGGTGGAATACCTTGATATCCGTAGTTCCACGAGAAAGAGTTACTTAGGAGTTCTTTCAAGTTGAATTCAGAAAGAAATACATCAGCCAAAGGTTCATTGATCAGAGACGAAAGGAATTTCTTAAACTAAAACAGGGTCGTATGTCGGTAACAGAATATGAAAGAGAGTTTGTACGACTCAGCAAATATGCTCGTGAATGTGTTTCTTCCGAGGCTATAATGTGTAAAAGATTCAAAGATGGATTAAATGAAGAAATCAGAATATTAGTTGGGATTCTTGAGCTGAAAGAGTTTGTTGTTCTATTTGACAGAGCTTGTAAAGCCGAAGAGCTTTGCAAAGAGAAAAGAAAAGTCGATTCTAAGGCTAGAGACTTTAGAAAGACATTTGCAAGCAAATCACATCAGTCAGCATTAAAGAAATCTAGAGAATATCATCTTAGTTCTACTAATTTTACAGGGATTTCGATCAGAGATAGAGATACGAGACATTTCAGCTCTAAACCTCAGACGACATCTGTTGCCAGTGTGGGTAGTGTTAGAAATGTTGGACCTGAATGTAAGCACTGCAATAAGTGAAATTACGGTGAATGTAGAATATTGAGCGGAGCTTGTTTTAAATGTGGATCTCTTGATTATTATCTCCGTGACTATCCAGAAAAGTTTATAGCTGAAAGAGATCAGCCGGTGAAAGCAAGTAATACGGCTACTAGAGGGTGGCCACCCCGAAACACTGGGAATGCAAGTGGTAACCGAGGTGCTACAAGAGATTGTGCCGTGAGATCTGAGGTACGAGCACCTGTTCGAGCTTATGCTATCTGTGCACGAGAGGAGGTATCATCGCCAGACGTTATTACCGATACTTTTTCTCTTTTTGATACTGATATAGTTGCGTTGATAGATCCTGGATCAACCCATTCATATATCTGTATGAATTTAGTATTTAAAAAGAGTTTACATGTCGAGTCTACAGAGTTTGTAATTAAAGTATCGAACCCCTTAGGCAGGTCTGTTTTAGTTGATAAAATATGTAAGAATTGTCCTTTGATGACTCGGGGTTACTGTTTTTCGGCTGACTTGATGCTTCTACTGTTTGATGAGTTTGCTGTGATTTTGGGTATGGACTAGTTGACTATGCATGATGCAGTTGTGAATTGTAGACGAAAGATTATCGAATTGAAATGTCAGAATGATGAAATTCTTCGGATTGAGTCTGATGACTCGAGTGAATTACCTACTGTGATATCGTCTATGTTAGCTCAGAAATATATGAAAAAGGGCTGTGATGCATATCTTGTATACGTACTGGATACAAAGGTGTCTGAATCAAAGATTGAATCTGTGCCTATTGTTTGTGAGTTTTCGGATGTATTTCCAGAAGAATTATCGGGTTTGCCACCGATCAGAGAGGTGGAATTTGGTATTGAATTAGTACCGGGACCAATGCCGATATCGATAGCTCCGTACATAATGGCTCCAACAGAATTAAAAGAGTTGAAAGCTCAGTTGCAAGAATTGACAGACAGAGGCTTTGCACGACCGAGTTATTCACCCTGGGGTGCACCAGTATTGTTCGTAAAGAAGAAAGACGGCACGATGAGAATGTGTATTGATTATAGACAACTGAATAAAGTGACCATAAAGAACAAATACCCTCTACCGCGGATTGATGATTTATTTGATCAGTTGAAAGGGGCTAAAGTATTGTCAAAGATTGATTTGAGATCGGGTTATTATCAGTTGCGAGTTAAAGAGTCAGATGTGCCGAAAATTGCATTCAGAACGAGGTACGGACACTATGAATTCCTGGTTATGCCTTTCAGATTAACTAATGCTCCTACAGTTTTCATGGACTTGATGAACCGTATATTTAGACCGTATTTAGACAATTTTCTTGTTGTATTCATTGACGACATTCTGATCTATTCGCGAGATGAATCTGAACATACCGAGCACTTGAGAATTGTGTTACAAACTCTACGTGATAAGTAATTGTTTGCAAAGTTCAGTAAATGTGAGTTTTGGCTCTGAGAGGTTGGATTTCTGGGGCATATTGTTTCAGCTGAAGGTATTAGAGTTGACCTGAGTAAGATTTCTGCTATAGTTGACTGGAAACCTTCGAGAAATGTGTCTGAAGTCCATAGTTTTTTGGGATTAGCGGGCTATTAGCGAAGATTTGTGAAAGGATTTTTAATGATTGCGACACCGATGACTCGACTGCTTCAAAAAGATGTGAAATTTGAATGGTTAGAAAAATGTCAATAGAGTTTCGAACAGTTGAAAGTACTGTTAACTAAAGCACCAGTTCTGGTTCAACCTAAATCGGGGAAGAATTTGTGATCTATAAATTATATAATGGCATGTATAGCTAAACTCGTACTCGCTACATTAGTCTAAGAATTGGCTAAACCGTAACTTTGATACCAATAAATGTACAACCCTTAACCTGTAACCGTCATTGGAACAGGGTTACGGAGCATTACCAGAGTTTACAGAACAAATACAGTTAATTCATATCATTTATTATTCATATCCGAAACTAATCATATCGTCCCTTGAATGGACCCTCGAGGCCCAATTTAAGCATTAAAAACAAGTAGGGACTAAATCGGAATCTCATAGAATTTTTCGTACAATTTCAAAATCTTTCTTATATACAGGGGCTACACGCCCGTGTGAGTAGGACGTGTGGCTCACACGGCCAAGTGACATGCCCATGTCTCAGGCCGCGTGGGCATTCAATGTGAGGCACACGGCCGTGTCCCAGCCCGTGTCCATACCCGTGTAACTCTCTGACTTGAATCACACGACCAGCCACACGCCTGTGTGCTAGGTCATGTGGTCAATTTAATTTTTGAAAATTAGGTGCAGGATTCACATGGCCAAGACACACGCTCGTGTTCTAGGCCATGTGTCACACACGACCTAGACACACGCCCGTGTCTCTACCCGTGTGCCTAATTCTTAGTATTTTGTTTCTAAATTTTAAGATTCAGGGGGCACACGACCAAACCACATGCCCATGTGCCAGGTCGTGTGTCACACATGGTCAAGACACACGCCTGTGTGTCTACCCGTGTTGACAAAATAAAATCATTTCTTAGCTTTATTTCTCACCCAAAATTTTCCAACAACCTACACATGCATTCATGTTTATAATCTTACCTTTTATAAACATACTTGTTTAACATAACTCAATCAAACCATACTAAACACATATGTAATTACCATGATGTAACCTTATAAATATACCAAATCAAACCATCTCTAGCCATTCCAATGGCTAGATTACAAACAACCATTTATAAGCCAACAATTGCCATGCTAAACCTATACATGCCATTATACCAAAATATGTTTACTATTTATACCAAAACGAGCTGGTGGATAGTGTGATGATGCTCCGACCAATCTCCAACCTTTGCGAGCTTCCAAACACTATGAAACAGAGAAAATAAAACCTAGTAAGCATTTAATGCTTAGTAAGTTTGTATAATAGGAATTAAACTTACCAATCATATTCATTTAAATAAGCATAAGAATAACATGCTTCCCAACAAATTGACAAGTTTGCGTAATCACATATACTTAATTAAGCAAGTTAGTCATATATTTCACATGTACATCAAATAAACATGGATGAGCTCATCATGCTACAAACTTTCAGGTATTTCAGAAGCATTCGAGACATAATACTTCTAATCTCTTAATTTCTCATGTCAGGAGTTTTATCCGTTGAATTATTGAAATTTCGATAGATACTCAAGTAGTATACGCGAGGTATACAAATCAGTGATCCGCCAATTCATGTTCAAGGGTACCCGATAGGGCACATAATTAGGGAGCACATTCTCGAGCCACATATATCAAGATGCTCAGATGAGTCGTATAACAGGACGCTTATCCGGGCTAAAAAGAAACTCGTAAGAGTTTTAATCAGGGAGCTCATAGAGCTTAACAGGTAACTCCGAAGAGTTATTAGCAGGGAGCACCGGATAGCCATTTAACAGGGAGTTCAAGCGAGCCATGTCAAGAAACTCATAAGAGCCTATATCAGGACGCTCACGTAGAACTATGTTTGTGTCCGCATTATATGTTGGATCACAACCGATCGAATCATGTAACGGGACGCTCACAAAGAGCTACTGTAGTGTACAACACATGCAGAATCACTACCGATCAGGATGCTCACAGGAACTATATAACATGATGCTCGATAAGGCTTTTAACAGGATGCTCGTCCGAGCTATAATGTCTGCAACATATGCAGGACTATAATCAATACGGAAAATTATGTATCCATCGAATTTCATTATTCAAACGGAACTTAACATCTTCCGGACATAATCAGATATGTGATTATTTCATATATTTATAACATTTATATATTTCATGTAATCAAATACCACATTCAAATCAAGCATAAAAATAAACACAATTTAGTTACACGAACATACCTCGACACTTGTTCGTGTATAAAAGTCTACTAATCCGTTACTTTTTGTTTTCTTCGATCCAATTCTGTATTTGGTCTTTTCGGATCTATATAAATGAATTTAATCATCAATTCATTATATTTCATATTCAATTGGATTCAATTTACATCCTAGGCAAAATTACCATTTTGCCCCTATACTTTTCATAAATGACAATTTCATCCCTAGGCTCGAAAATGAAATTCATGCAATTTAATCTTTTTTCCAAGCCTAATCAAAATTTTCATATAACACTTACAGCACTTGTATCTCAAAAAATTCAAAAATTTTCCATAACTTTTACATATTTACAATTTAGTCACTAAATCATAATTTCATCAAAATTCACTTTACAAAAGTTGTTTATCTATCAACAAATTTTCATTTTCTACCATAAATTTTAAAATTTCAGCATATTCATCCATGGAAAAACTTTGATACTTTGATAACTTTTCAAATTAATCCCCAAAATAGATAGATTAAGCTATTCTGATCTCAAAAATATAAAAATTACTAAAAACGGGACAAGGATACTTACCCAATTAAGCCAAGAAAGCTTGTTTTCTCTTTCCTAGGGTTCCCATAGAAATTTTGGGGAAGAAGACGATATAAAATGATATTATTTGATATTTATTTATTTATCATCTTTTATTTATTTTAATTTCCAATTTAGTCCTTGTCTTTTTCTAATTTTTCCATGGATGATTCATCAAATATATCTACTAAGTTTTTTTTAATGGTCTAATTACCATATAAGGACCTCTTATTTTGAATTCCATAGCTGTTTGATCCTTCTAGCTACTAGAATTCAACTTTTGCATTTTATGCAATTTGGTCCTTTCCATAATTAAACACATAATCGGTAAAATTTTCTTATCAGAATTTTCATATAACATTCCTATCATAATGCTGACCATGCAATAATATTAAAATATTTTTTCTTTCTAACTCGGATTTGTGGTCCCGAAACCACTGTTCTGATTTCAATAAAAATGGGCTGTTACAGGTTATATCCTGAATATCTATTTAAGAAACAATAATATTCATTACCTACTAGTTGATCTAACTTCTGATCCATAAAAAGCAGCGGAAAATGGTCTTTCCGAGTGGCTTTGTTCAATTTTATGTAGTCTATACAGATTCTCTAACTCGTGACAATTCTCTTCGGGATTAACTCACTACGTTCATTCTCAAAAATTGTGATTCCACATTTCTTCGGTACACATTGTACCGGACTTACCCATGAATTATCTGAGATAGGGTAGATAATTCTTGCATTTAACCATTTGATCACTTCCTTTTGAACTACCTCTTTCATGATTGGGTTGAGTCTCCTTTGCCCATAAATCCTAGCTCTTTCACCCTACTATAGGATAAATTTATGCATACAGAAAGAAGGGCTTATACCTCGAATATCAGCTATGGTCTAATCAGTTGCCTTTTTAAATTCCTTTAAAACTTTGATCAGTTGCTCCTCTTAGTGTTTTGTTAATTTTGCTGAAACAATCATAGGAAAAGTAGAACAATTACCTAAATAAACGTATTTTAAATGGGAAGGAAGTACCTTAAGTTTGAGTTTGGGTGGTTCCTCGATTGACAACTTGGGTTGCACAAACTTTTGAACTTAGAATTCTAGTGGTTCAAACCATGCTGGCTGAACATAAACCCTCAGATTGGCCTCCATAAAAGCCATGTTTTCATTACCTTTTTCATCTTCCAATGGCTCAGACCCTAAAGTGTTCTTCAATGGGTCTTCAAAATTGTTCTCCCATTCTATAGAAACTAAGGTTTTTAGCTCCTCCATTATTGAACATTCTCTATCGGATCAGGGAATTTCATAGCTTTAAGAACATTAAATTTTACCTATTGATACTTAACTCTCATCGTGAGTTCTCCTTTTTGCACGTCAATCAATATTCTTCCAGTGGCTAGGAAAGGTCTCCTTAGGATGATCGACACTTCCTTATCTGGTTCAAAATCTAAGACAATGAAATCATCAGGAAAAATGAATTTATCGACTCTTGCCATCCTTGATCTTTCCTTCGGGGTATACTAAAGATCGATCCACCAGTTGAAGTGTCAAATTAGTAGGTCTTACTTCGCCTATTCTCAACAGTTTGAAAATGACTTGGGCATCAAGTTGGTGCTCGATCCTAAGTCGAATAAAGCTTTACCACAGTAAGATTCTCCGATCATACAGGGTATAGTAAAGCTTCCAGGGTCCTCCAGTTTCAGAGGAAGCTTGTTCTGTAAGAATGCACTGCACTCCTTCGTTAAAGAAACAGTTGGAAACACGAAAATATATAGACTTTTTCATACCCTTTTTAACTCAAATTCATGCAGTTTCGTAGTAATTCTTGTTGAAAAATATAATATAATTATAAAATAATTAAATTGTACTCAAATTATGAATATATTGAATTTTATAATAAATTTTCATAAATTTTAATTTATTTTCGACAGGTTTGCACAAAGGGTGAAAATTGGCTCGGTAGACACTACTAGAAGCACAAAACTGTGAAGCGATTTTTGAAGCATCGAGGAGAATTAATTTTTCAGCCTAAGATGGTCCGAATTATGAATATTAATACTTAGTATAATTAATTTTAATTTTTATCCAATTTATTTTTGGTTAAATAATTATTATTAATTATATTATGAAAGGAGGCCTAATTGTACTAATACGAGAGACTGATCCAACCGAGCAATCGGGCTACCAAAAACCGTCCAACATGCTGACCCAATCAGCTCAAAATAGCTTATTTATTGACTTACGAATCAGACCTTGAAGTCTCCTTGAAATTGCATTCAAACCCTTCCGCTTTTTGTGCTTTTAAAGATTCAGCCCAAGCTAAATTTAGCAAGTTTGAAACATTCAAACTTTCCACATGTGTGGTCGGCCAAGGGGGGTATATGGCTGCTGGTTTTTTGCTATTTTTAGCAGCCTATGCCACCTATAAATAGCCCCTTAACCTATTCATATCAACACACCTTTCATTCCACACATCTCTCTCCCTTTCACTCACTTTCTCTCTTCGAAACCTCTCTTTGTTTCCCATTTTTCCCTTCCATTTCCTTTTCCGATTTCCCTCATGGAAAAGAGCCCTTCAACCACCTTGGTTAGCAGAATTCAAGTGTTTTTAGAAGCTTCGGTCCAACAAGAACAAGCTGAGAAAGAGGAGCGGAGTAAACTAGTCAGGCTTCGGAGAAACACAAGATTTGATTCTAGTTTTCTATCCTTTAACTTTTATTGTTGTTGTTATGAAAATGTCTATAAATATTTGTTATGTTGTGATTCTAAATTTAATTAACATGGCTTAAATTTAATTCGTGTTAGGTTGATTGCATTTTGTCTACTTAAGTTATTAAAATCATGTTTGTGTTGTTATAGGTCTTGGTAAATTGTTTGATTAAGTAAAAAAATGATTATGTTATTTTTTTCATTACGATTGTAAGGTAACTAATGAATTAATTATTAATCATACTAAAATTGTAAGTAATTGACACAATACTTAATCAGTGCATGCTTAATCTTCTAAGGTAGCTGAGGGTTAAATTAGCGACGGTATTAAACGGTACATTAGCCTTGCATAACTTGCATTGGAATTTTTACTTTTTATTTTTATTACTTAGTTATTTTTTTTTAATTTTTACATCACTTTTTCAAAACAAACAATTTTCCTTCACTAAAGTGCTTTTAATTGCATTTCATAAATACTTTCTTACATAGTCCCTGTGGGTACGATAACTTGACATTTACTTGTCACTTTATTACTTGTTGCGATTGTGTACACTTGCACATTTCCATCATTCCAAGGTTTTGAACAGTAGCCATATACCCCTTTGGCCGGCCACACATGTGGCAAGTTTGAATGTTTCAAACTTGCTAAATTAAGCTTGGGGTGAATCTTTAAATGCACAGAAAGTGGAGGGGTTTGAATGCACACCGGCAACAACACCAAAAACTTGGAACGATGGAAATGTGTAAGTGCACACAATCGCAACAAGTAATAAAGTGACAAGTAAATATCGAGTTATCGTACTCACATGGACTTTGCAAAGAAATATTTATGAAATGCAATTAAAAACACTTTGGTGAAGGAACACATTTAGGTACAAAACTTATTCCAAATGTTTTATTTGTAACAAAAATAGATCAAAATATCCTCAATTTATGATAACTCTTAGAAAATAATTAGCGTTTAAAGAAAAAGAATGCATAATTTATGATCCATCATGTAACACCCCGAACCCGGCCTAGACGTTACGACCGGATCTAGCATGTCACATAGAAAGGTTGTTTAAAACTGCGCGTTCGTTTAAAAGTTCGTATTCTTTTTAAAAACTTCGAGCTTTGTTGTTTCTGAAATTCAGATTTGTTTTTATGGTTTTCTTGTAAAAACGTTCTTTTTATTATTTCCAAAAACTTTGTTCATAACAGAAATAAGATTCAGTGAATTACAAGGATGTGATATTTTGAAAATAGTTATTGTCGTTTTAAGAAAACTCAGTATTCAATCATTTAACAAATTAAAAGTAACCGAATTGAAAGTTAAAAGAAAAATAAAATCCAATGGCCTTATTACATAAAATTAAACCCAAATTAAAATAATCTTAAAATAAAGCAAAAACAAAATTTACTAAAGTTCGTGAGAAATACTCCAACGTATGGCCACCACAGAGTCCTCCGCAGCTCCAAATCCTCAAATGCTGGGGATCACCTGCAAGGTTAAAGCAGAGGGGGTGAGTTACGAGAACTCAGTGTGTAATCCCCTAATCTGTCATTAACTGGGCCTGAGGCCATACAGAAGTAGACTGGGCCGAAGCCCTATTCGGTAATAGACTAGGCCTTAGCCCTATAAACATGATAAAACAGATAATGCATGCAGCCCAACCTAATAATCCATCCGCTACACACCCCCGTACTAGCCCAACACACTTGTGGGGACCAAGTCAACCCACCCAGCCCAACACACCAATATGGCAGACAAGCTGCTAATCACAGAATTCGTGGCGGAGCCACCAGAATAACAGAATATACGTGGCATAGCCACTATACAGAATGTGGCAGAGCCACCAGAATACACTTCCTCCGATCATCAATATCCCAATCCCATGCAGAATGTCATGTATGCAAAGCACATATTAAAATGATGTATGAAATAAATTACCATCATAACCAGTTAAACAGAATACATACAATTATACTAATCAACCCTTGAGGGTATAACAGAAATTTTACCCACCGAGGGTATTTCAGTAATTTACCCACTAGGGGTATTTTGGTAATTTACCCTCTAGGGGTATTTTGATAATTTTATCATTTAACGGCCTTTCCGAAGGCCTACTCTTGCCTCGAGCGACACAGGACCCTTTTAGGTCACTTCGAAACTATTGGGCCTAAAATCCATTTCAGGCCCAAACAAGCCCACACGCTCGTGTGGCCCAAAACGCATGGTTTCGGTTTCAAATTTGCAAATTTCACAATCGAACCTATCGTTTGATAGTTTTCCAACAATTTTTCCCCAGTGGGCCGGATAGCCCATTGGGCCCATTTGGCCCGTTCGGCTTGATCAGGCCCGTTATAGCCTCAGCTTCGCGAGAGTGCTCGTGACACTCTCAACGACTTACCGTCATTATTCATATTTCAATTTACCACTACGAGCGTTTGCACGCTCGAGTGGTCACAGATGCCGGTTTTCTGGCTTTTCGGCTTTCGACCGAATCACAGAACATTGCAAGCATGCATTCGGAAGGGTGTGAGATTACACACCTATTTACGATTTGTGACACTCGGCACTTTTCCAATCACCTGAGATCAAAATCGACTAACAGTTAGTCCCCCCATTCATTAATCCCAAAATGTGAATACGGAGGACTATAGGCTTAACTTACCCACAAATATTAGCCTTCCTTCTGAATAGGGTTTTCCATCCACTTCTACCGTTCAAAGATCCGCCCCTCTAATGAAAGAAAAAGCGTTAGATCACCAATCCAGATAATAATAATAAGATAAGTGGCCTTTCGACCTTAACGAATTCAATCCAAATAAGTGAACCATCACCCCCAGTCCACCATGTCCTCACTTACCAACAATAAGGCAATATCCTGAAGCAGTTGAACCAACACGACACGAGATTGCAACCTAGAGAATTCGGCCCTTACCAAAAGAGAGCAAGAGGGGTTCAAAAATAGAAAGAGTGAGCAGATTCGGCCTTGCAAAAAGAATGAGAGTTTCAGCTTTAGAGAGAAGAGGAGAGAAAGAAAAGATGGAAAAGAAAAAAGAGAAAAGATATTACCTTGTGAACACAGACGAACCGAATAGACAAGATATGTTCGACGATCAAGAGGACACCACGATTCAGACTAGCCAATGTTCGGCTATTGGCAAAAGAAAAGAGAAGCCGATTCAAATGGGATAATAGAGGAGGTTCGGCTTTTGGAGAAATTCTAGAAAAAAGAGATGAGAGGGGAGTGGAAAGAATGGATGAAAGAAGATGGAAGAATGAAGCTGAAAAAGATTCGGCACAAGTCAAATGAGAAAGAGAACCCGAAATGTCTCAGGAGAAAATGCTAAGACCCGAAATGACAAGAAGAAGAGAATGCTCAAAATGCAAAAATGCACAGTAAAAACACTAAATAATTTCAGCACCCTTTTCCTACTTAAGACCGAATATGCACTCTTCCACATGACCAACTTGACCGAAACTCCCCCATCCACTTCCCCATATTCGGCCACTACCTCCTCTCACTCCATCCCCATGATTCTCTCCCCCATTTGCTCTACCAAATACTCTCCACCTCCCATTCAAACCATTTGACCAAGTCTTCAACCACCAAGGCAGAGTTTGGTCACAACTCTGCTTCCTCCTTTCCTGAGCACAAAATAATAGCCTCCAAAATACCACTTGTGAGATTCGAACCTCCAACCTCCTTGCACTCCCGCTTGATGCCACACCACCTTGCCACACACTTCACTTGTGTCTTTTAAACACACACAATTTTACTTAAGTCCTACTTCTAGTAGCCCTCTCCCCTAAAGAGCCAAAAATCAAAATTTTTCCTATGGCCTAACTTGAACCTGGGACTTCATAGAAACCCCGTAACTTTCCAAAATCACCTATCTAATAGGTCAAACTTGCTTTAGTGCCGTTCTCTTGTTCCCAAAAATTTTAAACATACCCACGCCTAAGGCCCAATGGGCTCGATTCTACTAGGCCCAAATTCGGGGCGTTACACATCAAGCCATGAACTCCTTACTATTTGCATTAAAGGAAATTGTTTCTCCTTACACTTGGATCAATCTAGTTAATCGGCTTATATTGGCTTAGTTAATGAATCTAAATTGTGGTATAAAAGGATGGGCCACTTCAACTACAAGGCCCTTAATCACATAGACAAGAATGAATCAGTGTTTAACATGCCCACAATTACAGAACATTCTAAAGTTTGTGAAGTATGTCAGCTAGGAAAGATAAACAAACTTCCTTTTTACATCAACAAGGCTTGGAGAGCTTTTAAAAGCTTCAATTTATTCACATTGATGTTTGTGGGCCGATGAATATGGTATCCTTGAATGGCAACAAATATTTCACTATTTTAATAAATTATTTTACTAGGATGTGTTGGATATACTTCATAAAACAAAAATCTTAGGTAGTGAATGTGTTTTAGAGCTTCATGGCATGGATTGAAAATCAAGTTGATTGCAAAATCAAAGTCATTAGCTTAGATAATGGTACTGAATATACATTTGAAAGATTTGATGAGTTTTGCAGAATTCCAAGTATCGAGCACTAGTTGACTGTAACTTATACTCCAAAGTAGAATGGTGTTAGCAAGAGGAAAAATAAAACCAACATGGAAATGGCTAGATGCATGTTGGTTAAAAAGAGGCTTCCTAAGAAAACTTGAGCAAAAATAGCATTTAGGTTTAGTTTTCTTTAGGTTTTTTCTTAGCTTTTTTTCTCCTTTTCTAGGGTTTCTTATTTTCATTTTCTTAGTTGTAGATTTTACATTTCCCACCAACTTTTCCTCTTGTTTTAGTTGTTCTTAGTGTTAGTTAAGTTAGTTATGTAACACCCCAAACCCGACCTAGACGTTATGACCAGATCTAACGTGTCACACCAAAGTGTTGTTTGAAAACTGACTTGTCGTTGATAGTTCATTACTGAATTTTAAATCCTCTTTGAATTGTTGGGGTTGCAAAATCAAAACTGGATATTAACTTGTTGGTCGTATCATGTATTAGTCAGGATAAAATTTTGCGGAAGCTTTCCAAAAGTAAACTTTAAGATTTGTAAACGTGATTTTAAGAAAACAGTTATTGTTTTAAAAAACCCGTGTTTCCTAGACTAGCAGAATAAAATAAAGAGAACCACCAATAAAAATCAAAACCCCAATTGGCCTTATTACATAATTTTTAACCCAAAATATTAAAAATAAAATAATTAAGTCTAAAATTAAAAGATATCGAGCGTGTGGCCACCTCCGAGTCCCTCGCAGCTCCAAATCGTCTAAGACTAGGGATTACCTGTGCAGTTAAAGAAAAGGGGTGAGTTACGAAAACTCAGTGTGTAATCCCCAAACATGCAATAATAGTCTGGGCCTGAGCCCTATTCAGTAACAGTTCAGTCTGGGCTTTAGCCCTATACAGTAGCAGTGTGGCCCAAGCCCAAATGATCACAGAACAGAGCAGTAATGCAACCCAACCCAATCCAGCCAGCACACCACCTGTACCAACCAACACACCATGTGGGGACTAAGTCGACCCACCCAACCAACACACTAGTATCGCAGCATAGTTGCTAGTAGTAACGGAGCAAAGCTGCTAATGACAGTGAACGTGGGCCCAGCCACTAAAAATAGAATACGTGGCGAAGCCACTAGATCAGTAAAACGTGGCAGAGCCACTAGTACAGTACTTCCTCCAAATACAAATTCCAACACCAATGCAGTATGTCGTGTCATAAATAACTCGTGCATGCAGTATGTCACAAACATAATCAGTCATGCAAATATCACACATACATCACTTACACTACCACTAGGGGTATAACGGTCATTTTTTCGGTTAGGGGTAAAACGGTAATTTTACCCTCCAAGGGTATTTCAAAATTTTACCCATCGGGGGTATTTCGGTAATTTTACCCAGCGAGGGTATTTCGATAATTTTACCCATCGAGGGAATTTCGGTAATTTACCCATCGAGGGTATTTCGGTAATTTACCCATCGAGGGTAATTCGGTAATTTTCGTAAAACAGCCTTTCCAAAGGCCTACAATCGCCGCGAGCGACGCAGATACCCTTTTTGGTCAAAACGGTGTAATTGGGCCCAAAGCCCAATTTTTGGCCCAAGTGGGCCCACACGCTCGTGTGGCCCATTCAGCCCAATTTCGATCACGGCTATGCGAACTTTGTAGCCCAATCCATTATCAGAAACTATCGTGAATTTTACCCATGTGGGGCCCATGGGCCCAATGGCCCATCTTGGCCCAACGAGGCCCATTACGATCTAAGCCCACAGGAATGTTCATGACGGCCTCTACGGTTTAGTGCCAACAATCGTGGCTTGATTTATCTCTACGAGCATTCACACGCTTGAGGGCCCACAGATGCTGAAAGTTCGATTTTTTGGTTTTTGCCGATTCACAGTAGCACAGGAGCATGAGAACACCTTTATCCAACGTTTAAGCAGTACGGTGTTGAGTGTGCTATTACACACCTGTTTGCGAGACTAGGTGAGATCCACGCTGTCCGAGTCCTACAATCCACCAACATATTGTATCAGCTTACTCCAAACAGGATAACGTACACACTCAGTCCACCACTGTTATTAACTTAACCACAATCACTCACCTTGCTAGGACTAGCAAATACTAGCGCCTCCCTGCTGAACAAAGGCGAT
The DNA here is from genome assembly GCA_025698515.1 of Gossypium sturtianum. Classification (NCBI taxonomy): domain Eukaryota; kingdom Viridiplantae; phylum Streptophyta; class Magnoliopsida; order Malvales; family Malvaceae; genus Gossypium; species Gossypium sturtianum. The sequence continues at coordinate 106,034,333 of CM046954.1, forward strand.
CTCCCCCTCCTAACATGATTTGGTATAATAAATTTGTTAGAAACAATCCAACATTCGGCCCCCACAGAGAAAGGAGGGAAAATCGAAGTTTGATCATAAAGTTATAAGAGATCTAACTAATAACGAAATAATAAAATAATTGTATTATTCCACCCTTACCAATACCAATGAACAACGAAATTCGGCAATTGTCTGACAAGAGGGTTCGGCCCTAACCATAGGGAACAAAGGGATTTGAGATGAAGGGAGTATGTAGATTCGGCCTAAAATATTCGGTCAGCAAAAGGAGAACCAAGGTTTTAAAAGAGATTGTTCGGCTATCTTGAAAAGAAAAGAGAAGAATAACGAGAGGAAAAGAAAGGTTGTGTTCGGCTAACGAAGAAATCGAAAAGAGAAGAAGTGATTCGACAGCAAGTAGGCAGCACAGAGAATTAACAATGAAAAGGAGAAGAAGAGATAAGACCCAAAAGGTAAAAGATGACACGAGATGTCACAAAAGAAATGATTCCCGAAATGTAACAAAACAAAAGAAAGCTTTACAAACCAAAGAGAAAATTCGGCTTCCTCACTTACCCAAATTACCGAAAATGCACAACTGACAACCCCCTAGCTGAAAATCCCCTACTCATCCTTCCCCACATTCGGCCAACACTCCCACACACATCCACTTCCTTGATTCTCTCTACCAAATCCTCCTTGAGATACTCCCAGCCTCTCATTCGAAATTTTTGACCAAGTCTTCAACCTCCTCTGCAGAGTTTGATCCAAACTCTACCTCTTGCACCATCCACTCATAAAATAAAACCCCCTAATTGCTTGTCATAGGATTCGAACCCCACTCCCCTTGCCATCTTAGTGACGCCACCACCATCAAGCCACATGCTCTCTTTGTGTCATAGAACACACACAATTATACATAAGTTCTACTGCTAACTGGCAGTATCACTTATGAGCAAAAATTAAAATTTTTCCAAGGTTCAGACTCGAACCCAGGCTTAATAAAAACCCCAAACACACTCAAATAACTACCCGTTCAAGCATGTCATGGATTTTAAGCAAATTTAGCAAAATTCTAAACCCCACATTTTTGGGGCGTTACAACTCTACCCCCCTTAAAGAAATTTCGGCCTCAAAATTTACCTGGTCAGAAGAGGTGAGGGTATTGTTGTCGCATCGCCTCCTCTGGCTCCCACATGGCTTCCTCTGAACCGTGATTACGCCAAAGCACCTTGACTAATGGAACAGATTTCCTCCTCAATACCTTAACATCACGATCCAATATCTGCACCGGTTCTTCCTCAAAAGTCAGATCAGGTCTAACCTCAATCTCTTCCACCGGCACTATACATGAGGGATCAGAGCTGTATCACCTCAGTATAGAGACGTGGAACACATCATGTATCCGGTTTAACTCCGGAGGTAGCTCCAGTTGATAGGCGACCGGTCCCACACGCTTTAATATCCGGTAAGGTCCGATGAATCAAGGGCTCAGTTTGCCTTTCCACCTAAATCTCAAAATCTTCTTCCATGGTGAGACCTTCAAGAAAACGTAATCCCCCAAAGAGTACTCTATCTCCTTACGCTTCAAATCAGCATACGAATTCTGTCTATCAGATGCTTCCTTTAACCGACCTCGGATCAGCTTTACTTTCTCTTCGGTTTCAGAAACCAACTCTGGCCCCAAAACTTTCCGCTCACCCAGTTCTGTCCAACAAGTAGGAGTACGACACCTACGACCATATAACGCCTTGTACGGTGCCATCTGAATACTGGATTGGTAGCTGTTGTTATATGCGAACTCCGCTAACGGTAAGTAGTCTTCCCAACTGCCTTTGAAATCAATTACACAGCTTCTTAGCATGTCTTTCAATATCTGGATCACCCTCTCTGACTGACCATCAGTCTGAGGATGGAATGCCGTGCTGAAATCCAACCTTGTACCCAAAGCTTCGTGTAACACTCTCCAGAATCATTATGTGAATCTAGGATCTCTGCCCGAAATGATAAACACTGGTACCCCATGTAGTCTCACAATCTCAGCCACGTATAACTTAGCCAACTTTTGCAGTGAATAGTCAGTGCAGACCGGAACGAAGTGGGCAGATTTAGTTAGTCGGTCAACAATAACCCATACTGAATCCTTCTTAGTAGGCGTCAAAGGTAGCCCACTAACAAAGTCCACGGTTACCCTCTCCCACTTCCAGAGTAGAATCTTAATGGGTTGCAGTAATCCTGAGGGCAGTTGATGCTCAGCCTTAACTTGCTGGCATGTCAGACACTTACTCACGAAATCTGTAACCTCGCGTTTGAGCCCTAGCCACCAGTACAGTTCACGTAGATCTCGGTATAACTTGTTTCTGCCAGGGTGCATAGCGTATGGGCTACTATGTGCCTCTCGTAGTATAGACTACCTTAACTCATAATCCCTCGGTACGCAGACTCTCCCACGGAAGCATAGTACTCCCTCACTATTCAGCCCAAAATCTGCAGTCTCCCCCTTCTCAACCAGTCGGAAATGAGGAACCAACGATTCATCCAACCATTGCTTCTCCTTAATTTGATCAATCCAAGTCGGTCTAACTTGAAGTTCAGCCATCAGACTACCATCCTCAAATAGGCTGATACAAGCGGACATCGCTCTCAGATCAGATACGACCTTACTGCTTAGTGCATCTGCTACTACGTTAGCTTTACCTGGATATAATCCTTAAGCAACTCTATCTATCTTCGTTGCCTAAGATTCAACTCATTCTGAGTAAGGAGGTACTTGAGGCTTTTATGGTCGGTATAAATGATTGACTTCTCACCGTACAAGTAATGCCTCCAAATCTTCAGTGCGAATACCATCGCAGCTAACTCCAAGTCGTGAGTGGGGTAATTCACCTCGTGAGGCTTAAGCTGACGAGATGCGTAAGCAACCACCTTACCCTCTTGCATCAACAGGCACCCCAATCCAGTGTGCGATGCATCACATTAGACAATGAATTCCTTCCCCGACTCTGGCTGTATTAACATCAGGGCCTCAGTCAGAACCTTCTTCAGTTTCTCAAAACTCTCATGCTTCTTACCAGTCCAGTTGAAGGGTACCCCTTTACGCAGTAACTTAGTCAGAGGTACAGCAAGCAGTGAGAACCCCTCAACGAAACGTCTGTAATACCCAGTCAGACCCAGAAAACTTCGAATCTTAGATACCGTTTTCAGTGGTTTCCATTCCAATACGGCTTCAATTTTTTAAGGATCAACCCTAATCCCCTCGGCAGACACCACATGACCCAGAAATATCACTTTCCGCGGCCAAAATTTGCACTTGCTGAACTATGCATAAAGCTGCTTTTCCCTAAGTATTTGCAATACAATTTGTAAATGCGAATCATGATCCTCCTCGGTTCTTGAATACACCAGGATGTCATCTATAAACACCACCACGAACCGGTCCAAATAGGGTTGGAATACCCGGTTCATCATATCCATGAAAGCAGGTGGTGCATTCGTCAACCCAAATAGCATGACCAGAAACTCGAAATGCCCATACCGAGTCCTGAACGCAGTCTTATACACATCTGCCTCCTTAACCCTTAGCTGATGGTACCCAGATCGAAGATCTATTTTGGAGAAAATTGAAGCTCCTCGCATCTGGTCGAACAGATCGTCTATCCTTGGTAAAGGGTACTTGTTTTTAATCGTCAGTTTATTCAGTTGACGATAATTGATGTACATGCGCATGGACCCATCCTTCTTCTTCACGAACAACACCGGTGCTCCCCATGAGGCACACTCGGTCGAATGAATCTTCAATCCAGTAGATCTTGAATTTGATCCTTTAACTCTACCAGCTCCTTCGGTGCCATCCTATAAGGGGCGATGGACACCGGAGCTATTCCAGGTAAGAGCTCAATGCTAAATTCGACCTCACGACTTGGAGGCAACCCAGGATGTAACAGCCCGATTTAGGGGCTAGTCGGAACAGTGATCTCGGAATCACTAATTCGAGGTTAGAGAAAATTATTTTCATGATATTTTATGTTATATAACATGTTTATAAGGATGCATGGAAATTTTGGTGCCTTAATTTTAGCGAATTCTAGCTAAATTGTGAAAAAGGACTAAATCGCATAAAGTACAAAAGTTCGATTTTAATTGCTAGAGGTACCAAATAGTCATAGAATATTAATTGGAGGTCCCAAATGTGCAATTTGGCCTTGTTAAATGTGTTGGCCGGCCATAGAAAGTTAAGGGGACAAGAGCATTAAATTTTGGTTAAAAGTTGGTGATATTAGTTGACAAATGAATAAAAAAAGATGAAATAAGCAAAAGCTATCATCTTTTATATATCTTCTCTTCTTCCACCAAATATAGTAGCCATGGGAGGGGTTTTTGAAGCTTAAAATTTCAGCAATCAATTCTCCTCACAAGTAAGTGATTTTGATGATGTTTCCTGATAAAAATTGTACTTTTGGAGTCCCCAAAGCTTAAGCTTTCTAAAGAGGGGACTAGTTTGCAAAATGGTTGAAAGTCTAGGGACTTGCCATGATAGAGTTCATGTTGTTTGATGAGTTTTATGGAAGAAAATGAATGATAGAATGATGAGAAACAACTTTTGTGAAAGATGTTTTCATGAAAACACCTTTGTGAGACTAAAATGCAAAAGTTGTAAATTGTCCATAAAGGCATGAAATAGATGGAGTTGTGGATAGTTGTAAGAGGATAAAATGTTCAGCTAGACTTGTTTAACAAGAAAATGTGATGAAAATTTATTTACGAGCCTAGGGGCAAAATGGTAATTTTGCCAAAGTGTAGGGGCAAAATAGTCATTTTTGCCTAAAGTTTAGATTATGGTATATCATGATTTATAAGAGATTAAATCAGTAAATTTCATTGTTCTAGATCAAAGAAAATGAGTTTCGGACCTAGAACGGATGAAAAGAGAAATGTGGGCAAATAGTCCTTTTCGGCTCTTTCGACATCGAGGTAAGTTCATGTGCAAATGTTGCAATTTTGTATGAGCTTATTTAGCATTCCAATGTTGTATGGAATGCATATTATTATATGAATGTATGAAATGTCTCTTGATGAGATGTGAATGGAATTGAATTTAGAGTAATGGGAAATGTGTATAGCATGATAGGACGATGGTTAAAGTCTCGAGTAAGACCATATTGGAATATGGCCTCGGGGTAAAAATTAGTAAAAGACCATGTCAGGGACATGGCATCGATAAGTTAATGTATGTAAGACCCAATTGGGGTATGATAACGATGAGAACTATGTCCATGAGACTCAAGAGAGTTATTTAACAATTCGCATGATTCAATGTATGTGGTTGTACCATGAGTAACACAAGTATGTGTAGAACTGAATTGAGATGAATTCATTATATGATGAACCCCTAGTGGTGTTTGTGTAGTTGATGCATTGTGTGAATGAGAATGAGTATTGTAGAAAGTTAAGTAAGAATAGAAACATGTGAGATTATTCTCGAATGAACATTTGAAATAGAGATATACTTGTGGATTATTATCCATGAATGTAAATAACGGTGAGCTATGTGCGATATTACCTTATTGATGGTGGTGATGGGCTGTGTGTGATACCATCAACTGTATTATTTATTGGTGGGTTGTGTGCGTTACCACCTGATTGATTATTAATTGATGGGCTATGTGCGATACCATCGCTTATAAATGACTGGTGAGCTAAGTGCAAAATCACCATAGATATAAATGATTAGTGAGCTAAGTGCGAAATCACCTTAGGTATAAATGATTGGTGGGCTGTGTGCGATACCACCCTGTAAGAGATTCAATGGTGGGCTAAGTGCGTAACCACCGAGATATTAGTAGTACGAGTGACTTATTGAAAATGCTTGATGTGTTGTTTTATATGATCATGTGGTGATCAATGCAGGAATGTATGCTAATTAAACGAGTAATTGGCTTGTGACATGGTAAGGATGTGGTAAGAGGTTGAATGAGTAAGTTTCAAGAATAGTTGAGTAAGTAACCATGAGTTTATGAGAGAAACTTTTCATGATACTATGTAACTAAGTATACAATGAATATCAATGTTGACACTTATTGCAGATGAGCTTACTAAGCATTATTACTTACTCCTTTACTTTTCTCATCTCTTGTAGGTTATATTAACTAGCTCGGGTTGGAGACCGCCGGAGATGCTTTCACACTATCGAACAGACACTTGGTATGAGGTATCAAGTCCTTATGAGTCATGGCATGTATAGGGATTATTTTAAGGTTGATCAAGTCCTAATTGTTGTAGCCAAATTGTACTGGCCTAAGAGAACCTAGAGTTGGTTGTAAATGTATTTGATAAAGTTCTCCCTAGTGTATGGGATGAAAACCTTAACTCTTTAAGGATTAAACGTATTAATTCATGTGTTCTAATGGATGATTGAGAATGTTTTGAAGTAGTATATGAATGTATGCAAACAAGAGTAGTAAAAAGCTTGGTAAGATAGCTTCTAAGTGCCCACACGGATAGACACACGGGCGTGTGTCTAGGCAGTGTGCATCCTGCACCTTAGTACCTTAAGTAAGAATAGACCATGGGCTGATCACACGGCCGTTTGTTCAGGTCGTGTGATACGCATGGCCAGCACATGGGCGTGTGCCTAGGCTGTGTTGAATAAGTCAGTATATCAAGGTATTGCACACGGTTTAGGCCCACGGGCGTGTCAAGACCGTGTGTGATTAGTCAGTGTCGACCACGGGTTGAAGGCACGAACATGTAATAGAGAACACGGGCGTGTTCCCAAACCGTATGGGCGTATGCCTTAACTGTGGGGAATTTGGTAGAATGCTTAGGTTTTTAAGCACGGGTGTTGAACTTGGGCGTGTGTGTCTACACACGGGCGTGTCTCGTTCTACACGGGCGTGTGAGCCCTATATTTGAAGAGAAAAATTTTATGAATCGTAAAAGTTCCAGATTAGTCTTGAGAGCCCTTGTGTGTATGAGTGAGGCCTCGTAAGTCGAGAATGAGGTGATTGAGGTGACTAAATAGAGTAGTCACAATTAGCCTAAGTGGCAACCATGAGGTTTTAGTACGGTAACGTCTCGAGCCCGGTTTCGACGTAGAACCCGAGTAAGGGGTGTTACATTTAGTGGTATCAGAGTATGGTTTAGTCAGTTCTCGGACTAACCTAGCACGAGTAAGATTCTAGCTATACAACCCATATATGGATAATGATAGTGTGATGTCTCCCGGCTCTTACGAAATTGTTTTGTTAAGACAGAGATGATTCCCAATCGAGCTAATTTCAGTAAGTTTGTGTGATTTCTAAGCTTTATGATTTCTATCATTGAATTGCTTAGTATAATGTACATTATTATCATGAAATGCTTAATGTTTTGCTAAACAAAGAAATCAATGAGATTAAATACGAGCATGTCCCGATTGAAGATGGAATTTCCCAGGATACTCGATCTACCACATGAGATTAGAAAGTCCGTATAAGACCAAGCCAAGGCATCGCATCGGCAATCAAGCAGAGTTATCATGTAAGTCTAAGGCAAGCTTGGCATTAAACAAGTTATCATGTAAGTCCAAGGCAAGCTTGGCATTGAACAAGTTATCATGTAAGTCCAAGGCAAGCTTGGCATTGAACAAGATATCATGTAAGTCCAAGGCAAGCTTGGCATTGAAAAGCTATCAAGAGAAAGAGATCCCATGTAAGTCCAAGCCAAGGCATGGCATTGGTGAGAACAAGAAAGACTTCGTATAAGTCCATGTCAAGACATGGCCTCAAAACCAAGATGAGATATTCCATGTAAGACCGTATCTAGGATATGGCTTTGGCATCAAGTTCATGTGAAGAGATTTAGTATCCTCGGTTATTCGCAGAAATTCATCGGGCAAATGAGTAAAGTTAAAGTGAGATAGCAAGAAAGTTGAGTAAGCAAAGTTATTATCAAGTTGAAAATGAGTATTATTCTTGTTATGAATGATGAATCAGAGATTATGCTTGTTATAGTATAGTATACTGATCTATGTGATCAAGTGTTACAGGTACCTTGTTTACCTTACAAACACGAGACTAGTAAGTACCATGATGTATGTGAGAAGCAGTGAGAGTAAGTAAGCACTTGAGATTTGTGATGCCATTGTTCATGATAAATATGTCCACATGGTTAAATCTCACATGTGATTGTTAAAGTAGAGAATGCATGATGTTTTGTTTTATGACTCTGTTATGAAGCCACACATATTATGGTGTGGAAGTTAAAACTGAAAAGTTTAACTAAGTAGAATGCAGGAGATGAGTACGGTCGTTCAATGATAAAATGATGAATAAGACCATGGTTGGACCATGGCGGTATATGTGATCCCATATAAGACCATGTCTGGGGCATGGCATTGGCATCGATACATGATCCCGTATAAGACCATATCTGGGATATGGCATCAGCATCAAATAGTAATCCCGTGTGAGACCACATCTGGGACCTGGCTTCGGTATAAGATTTTGTGTAAGACCATATCTGGGATATGGCATCGACATCGATATGAGTTTCCATGTAAGACCGTATCTGGGATATGGCATTGGTGTTGATATGAGATTTTGTGTAAGACCATAGCGAGGCTATGGCATCGTGACGACATGTAAAGTAATAGCTGGGCTATGATGTTGTGATACGAGTAAGACCATAGTTGGACTATGGTAATTAAGTAAACGACATACTCAAAACCCGTAAGACATTCTCTAGATTAATAAGAAATAGTAAGAAAAACTAGAGCTTAATGTTGAGTACTTGAGTAGACATTAAGGTGGAACTTGAGTAAGTGAAGTCACTGTTCAAAATTATGGGTGATAGAAACCATTGTAACATGAGTAAGTATGAAAACTTTCCTGAGGCGAGTTGTGTGACTATGATGATATTTCATTGACAATGAGTAGTAAATCATATGTATGTAGTCACGAGAGTTAGGCTAAGGGACTTTGCAACCTCACTCTCTTACCACTGTTGAATTATAATGAGATGTTATGAGAGTTAAATTGAGTAAGTTTATATGTGATTAATGCAGTATTTATGTTAGCATTTTGAGAATGCTTTGTATCACATTGATGCATAATACTCTACTAAATAGATTAACTGTTGTTGAAAATGAGGTTGAAGTCCTAGAGGACTAAAATGATGAGGCTATCATCAAGATATGAGATAGACAAGGTCCCATATAAGATCATGTTCGAGGCATGGCCTCGGCACCAAGTTATGATTCCGTATAAGACCATATCTAGAATATGGCATCAGTAATGAATATGAGAATCGTGTAAGACCACATTCAGAACATGGCATCGATACTTGATGTGGAAGTCCATATAAGACCTTATCTAGAATATGGCATTGGCATTTAGAGGTGACTCCATATAAGACCACCCCGGGGGTGTGGCATTGGTTTCGTGCCTACATGAATGACGACGAATTTGCGTCTTTGATTATCCCTAGTGATCAATGGGACAAATAGATTAATTTAGAAGTATAAATGAGATTAGTACTAAAGTCATGTGAAGGAGTGAATACAGATATTCGTGAATAAATCACGAAGAAACTAGTACGATGTGTGGCACGATATGTGCTAAATAAATGGCAAGTATGAGTAAGTTGGCTCAAAGCCTCTGGTTTGTGCATGGTTAGTTAATGCCATGGATGGGATTATCATGATCTCCTTTAGTATTATGTACTAATACATGTTTCCCTTCAGGGATGATGTAGTTGTTCTTTTCATAAATTGTGATTGTGTGAGAATGTTAGCTGATAGTAAAAATCAGACAAAACGGTTGTCGATTTAGTTAATTGAAATTGACATTTCCTTTATCTCCTCGTAACCTTAATTGGGTACCTTGAGGAGGAAATTGGTGATGATTCGTGTATAAGAGGTGAAATCACAAGTTTCACGTTGTGTGATGGGTTTTCGGGTAAGCCAAATAGAGTTAACAAATTCGATCGAGATGTCCCTGCTATTGTGAGATATGACGATCGTAAAGGTTCTAGATTGGCATAGCAAGAGAAACTCAGATGAGAGTGTCATTAAAATATGTTCTCAGTATGGAGAAAAGAGTAGATTAAGGTATTGAGATATGATTCAAGTTCTGTGTATATTCACGCATGAATCAGTAAAGAGAATAAAATTTTTTGTGTACGTGAGTAGGGATCATAATATAAAGATATGCTCATCAAAATGTTCAAACCATGATAGTTGAGTTGTAAGCTATTGAAAGAACTTTTTATTTGAAAGTTCTAGTACTGAGATCAGTCTGAATCAAGAGAAAGAGTGGACAGGTTGGTGATCCCGAGACAATCACTTTTGTGTCTGTGTTGTGAGTTAGATGTTATGAAAAGATCCATGTTAAGAAATGCGAGTTAGTTACTCGGTTGACCCTAGTTGGTAACATCTTAGTTTCAGCAAGGTTAATGACTAGAGCGAGTCTTCTTTTCAAAACAAAAAGGGTTCAGAAGAGATATAGTAAATGGTATTTTAAATAAGCTCCGAATGAGTTTATTTGAGATGGTAAATACAAGTTGTATAAGTTCTCCGTTGTTTATGATGAATCCAGAACTTATACAGAGCTTTGGTATGAGATTTAGTAGCAGCATATCTAATAAAGCAAGAATAAGGAAGTATAGTTATGTGGATAAATGTTTTGAAAATAGAGTACATTTCGCAGTATGATTAAGATTATGGTCAGGAGTAGTTGACCACTGAAAGCTGAGTTTTCAAAATGTACAAGTCAAGATTTCTACAGTCGGTAAATGCTTTAATGAGAAAGTGAGATGAACCTTATAGATTTTAATTTTGGTTTGACAAAATTTCCAAGAAAGGGAAATGTCATTTGAATAGTGGTAAGTCAACCAGTAAAGATTTAAACGATCATTTGGACATATATAGAGTTCCAAATTGGTGGATTTCTGAGTATATACCCTAGAGAAAGAATAACCTAGGTCTAAAGTTATGCTCGACCTTGTGTATCATAGCTTAAGAGTCGTGTCAAGAGAAACTTGAGGATAAGTGAATTCGTGATTTTGAAGAGTTTATGGAAACATTTTAAGAGTGTTAGTAGTAACTCATTCTGATAAGATTTTCGGGGACGAAAATCCCTAAGGGGGGAGAATTGTAATAGCCCGATTTAGGGGCTAGTCAAAACAGTGATCTCGGAATCACTAATTCGAGGTTAGATAAAATTATTTTCATGATATTTTTTGTGATATAACATGTTTATAAGAATGCATGGAAATTTTGGTGCCTTAATTTTAGCGAATTCTAGCTAAATTGTGAGAAAGGACTAAATCGCATAAAGTGCGAAAGTTCTATTTTAATTGCTAGAGGTGCCGAATAGTCATAGAATATTAATTGGAGGTCCCAAATGTGCAATTTGGGCTTGTTAAATGTGTTGGCCGACCATAGAAAGTTAAGGGGACAAGAGCATTAAATTTTGGTCAAAAGTTGGTGATATTAGTTGACAAATGAATATAAAAAAAGATGAAATAAGCAAAAGCTATCATCTTTTTTATATCTTCTCTTCTTCCACCAAAAATAGCAGCCAAGGGAGGGGTTTTTGAAGCTTAAAATTTCAGCAATCAATTCTCCTCACAAGTAAGTGATTTTGATGATCTTTCTTGATAAAAATTGTACTTTTGGAGTCCCCAAAGCTTAAGCTTTCTAAAGAGTGGACTAGTTTGCAAAATGGTTGAAAGTTTAGGGACTTGACATGATAGATTTCATGTTGTTTGATGAGTTTTATGTAAGAAAATGAATGATAGAATGGTGAGAAACAACTTTTGTGAAAGATGTTTTCATGAAAACACCTATTTGAGACTAAAATGCAAAAGTTGTAAATTATTCATAAAGGCATAAAATAGATGGAATTGTGGATAGTTGTAAGAGGATAAAATGTTCAGCTAGACTTGTTTAACAAGAAAATGTGATGAAAATTTATTTACGAGGCTAGGGCAAAATGGTAATTTTGCCAAAGTGTAGGGGCAAAATAGTCATTTTTGCCTAAAGTTTAGATTATGGTATATCATGATTTATAAGAGATTAAATCAGTAAATTTCATCATTCTAGATCAAAGAAAATGAGTTTCGGACCTAGAACGGATGAAAAGAGAGATGTGGGCAAAAAGTCCTTTTCGGCTCTTTCGACATCGAGGTAAGTTCATGTGCGAATGTTGCAATTCTGTATGAGCTTATTTAGCATTCCAAAGTTGTATGGAATGTATATTATTATATGAATGTATGAAATGTCTCTTGATGAGATGTGAATGGAATTGAATTTAGAGTAATGGGAAAGGTGTATAGCATGATAGGACGATGGTTAAAGTCTCGAGTAAGACCATATTGGAATATAGCCTCGGGGTAAGAATTAGTAAAAGACCATGTCAGGGACATGGCATCGATATGTTAATGTATGTAAGACCCAATTGGGGTATGATGACGTTGAGAACTATGTGCATGAGACTCAAGAGAGTTATTGAACAATTCGCATGATTCAATGTATGTGGTTGTACCATGAGTAACACAAGTATGTGTAGAACTGAATTGAGATGAATTCATTATATGATGAACCCCTAGTGGTGTTTGTGTAGTTGATGCACTGTGTGAATGAGAACGAGTATTGTAGAAAGTTAAGTAAGAATAGAAACATGTGAGAATGTTCTCGAATGAACATTTGAAATAGAGATATACTTGTGGATTATTATCCATGAATGTAAATAACGGTGAGCTATATGCGATATCACCATATTGATGGTGGTGATGGGTCGTGTCGCGATACCATCAATCAGATTATTTATTGGTGGGTCAAATGCGTTACCACCGATTGATTATTAATTGATGGGCTATGTGCGATACCATCGCTTATAAATGACTGGTGAGCTAAGTGCGAAATCACCATAGATATAAATGATTAGTGAGCTAAGTGCGAAATCACCTTAGGTATAAATGATTGGTGGGTCAAAATGCGATACCACCTGTAAGAGATTCAATGGTGGGCTAAGTGCGTAACCACCGAGATATTAGTAGTCTGAAATGACTTATTGAAAATGCTTGATGTGTTGTTTTATATGATCATGTGGTGATCAATGCAGAAATGTCTGCTAATTAAACGAGCAATTGGCTTGTGACATGGTAAGGATGTGGTAAGAGGTTGAATGAGTAAGTTTCAAGAATAGTTGAGTAAGTAACCATGAGTTTATGAGAGAAACTCTTCATGATACTATGTAACTAAGTATACAATGAATATCAATGTTGACACTTATTGCAGATGAGCTTACTAAGCATTATTGCTTACTTATTTACTTTTTTCATCTCTTATAGGTTATATTAACTAGCTCGGGTTGGAGACCGCCGGAGATGCTTTCACACTATCGAACAGACACTTGGTATGAGGTATCATGTCCTTATGAGTCATGGCATGTATAGGGATTATTTTAAGGTTGATTAAGTCCCAATTGATGTAGCCAAATTGTACTGGCCTAAGAGAACCTAGAGTTGGTTGTAAATGTATTTGATAAAGTTCTCCCTAGTGTATGGGATGAAAACCTTAACTCTTTAAGGATTAAATGTATTAATTCATGTGTTCTAATGGATGATTGAGAATGTTTTGAAGTAGTATATGAATGTATGCAAACAAGAGTAGTAAAAAGCTTGGTAAGATAGCTTTTAAGTGCCCACACGGATAGACACATGGGCGTGTGTCTAGGCCGTGTGCATGCTGCACCTTCGTACCTTAAGTCAGAATAGATCACGGGCTGATCACACGGCCGTTTGTTCAAGTCGTGTGATACGCACGGCCAGCACATGGGCGTGTGCCTAGGCCGTGTTGAATAAGTCAGTATATCAAGGTATAGCATACGGTTTAGGCCCACGGGCGTGTCAAGATTGTGTGTGATTAGTCAGTGTCGACCACGGGTTGAAGGCACGGACATGTAATAGAGTACACGGGCGTGTTCCCAAATCGCATGGGCGTGTGCCTTAACCGTGGGGCATTTGGCAGAATGCTTGGGTTTTTAAGCACGGTTGTTGTACATGGGCGTGTGTGTCTACACACGGGCGTGTCTCGTTCTACACGGGCGTGTGAGCCCTGTATTTGAAGAGAAAAATTTTAAGAATCGTAAAAGTTCTGGATTAGTCTCGAGAGCCCTCGTGTGTATGAGTGAGGCCTCGTAAGTTGAGAATGAGGTGATTTAGGTGACTAAAGAGAGTAGTCACGATTAGCCTAAGTGGCGACCGTGAGGTTTTAGTAAGGTAATGTCTTGAGCCCGGGTAAGGGGTGTTACATAGGAAGCTCTTCGGGAAATACATCCGGAAACTCCTTCACAGTTCTAATATCCCCAACAGAAGGACCTTTAGAATCAGACATGCTGACATAAGCTAAGAACGTCTCGCAACCCTTGCGAACCAGTTTCTCAGCCCTTAATGCTGAGATTACATTAGATAGATAATCCCTTTGTTCCCCTATCACAACCACCTCCTCATCCTCAGAAGACTTCAATACCATACGCTTAGCAGCGCAATCCAAATTCGCACGGTGTTTCACTAGCCAATCCATGCCCAAAATAAGATCGAATTCGCCAAACGTCAGTTCCATCAAATCCGCTGGGAAGATAACCCCTTGGACCTCTAGTGGCACGTCTAAACAGCATACTCACTCTAATCGACTGTCCCAATGGACTTAGCACCGTCATTTCACTATTAGTAATTCCGAACTGAATACCTAACGCCCCAGACACAGTGCATGCAACAATAAGTGTGTAGACCCAATATCATTTAAAGCGGTATAAGGTACATTATGAATGAGGAACGTACCAGTTATGACATCAGGAGCGTCGCCATCCTCTCGGTGCCAAGCATCATAGACCAACACTGGCTATCTCGCCTCAGTGTTACCAGCACCTCTGCCCAGTGCTCCACGACCTCTACCCAAACCATTTCCCCCTCTGGCCAGACCACGGCCTCTCGGTGGTTGCTGACCACTTCTCCCTGGTTGAACATAGCCTAGACCTATGGCTTGCATCTGAATAGGCCTCTGCATACAGTTCTTAACCTGGTGATCCATGGACCCACATCTGAAACATGCCCCAGTTCGTTTCCAGCACTCACCCTGGTGGACTCTCCCGCAATCTGTGCAAGGCTGCGGTCTAGCAGCAGTAACGGGAGCCCCAGCTCGGACTAGCCCATCAAACCTAGGCTTCTTCTTAGGCCCACTAAAAGAACTTGAGGGCCCAAAATCCCTCATATTTTTCCCTATCTTTTTCCCGGTTCTGACGCTCTGAGCGTTTCACATCCTCGGCAATTTTTGCCTTCTCAACAAGGGCAGCAAAGTCTCTTTCCCTCTGTGGAGCTATTAGCACCCACAACTCATCTCAGAGGCCATCCTCGAACCGTACACAATGTTCGTACTCAGTCGCGACTATGTCCCGAGCATACCGGCTCAACCGCAAGAACTCTGCCTCATACTATGCTACAGACCTATTCCCCTGGACCAGACTCAGAAATTCCTTCCTCCGGGCATCCACATAACTCGCCCCAACATATTTTCTTTGGAAGGCCGTTTTGAAGAAATCCCACGTCAATCGGTTGGCCTGTGTACCCTCTCTCACAGTGAGCCACCACTGATATGCCTCGTCTCTCAGTAAGGACACTGCTCCTTTCAGTTTCTATTCCATAGTACCATCAAGATCGTCCATTATTCGTTCAGTAGCCTCTAGCCAATATTCCGCCACGTTCGGGGCTACACCAGAAACGCCCCTAAAGATTTCTACTCCATTAGGCCGGAGTCGCTCAGAAATTGACCCTCGGCCCATTAACCCAGTACTTGCTCCAGCAAGCCTTTCAAGAACCCGTAACATTGCTTAGGATAGAGCATCATCCCCAACGGCTCGGTCATGGGACCTGTCTCGATTCTTGCGAGGCCGGTGCCTCTCAGCGGTATATGTCCCGGTCAAGACCCACCCTAGCACCTCAAATTTCTACCGCGGCCACGTGTACCCCTTCCGCGACCTTTTTTGCTCATGTCGATGTAGCGTATTTATCTGATTTAGGAGTTTTATGCATCATCTTATAATTCCAATAATAAATAACAGATATTTTATGATAAACAGTAATTTAGAGTTGTTTTCGCAGATCGAGACCTCACTACAATTTTCAGTCTTCTACAGTCTCAGTTTACTATAACTAAAGAGTTTCAGTACAATACCACTATCTATAACCTTTCAGTATATAACAGAATACAGGGTCAGAGAACTTACAGATTTGGCACCGGAGACTCGGTGTGCCACACTTTCAGAAACAACCTTTTACTTTTCTTTTCCAAAAGCACAATTTAGGAAAATTTCAAAAACCCATTTCACAGCCGAGTTTTGCAACCTGACTCTGATACCACTAAATGTAACACCCCAAACCCGGCCTAGACGTTACGACCAGATCTAACGTGTCACACCAAAGTGTTATTTGAAAACCGACTTGTCGTTGATAGTTCATTACTGAATTTTAAATCCTCTTTGAATTGTTGGGGTTGCAAAATCAAAACTGGATATTCACTTGTTGGTCGTATCATGTATTAGTCAGGATTAAATTTCACGGAAGCTTTCCAAAAGTAAACTTTAAGATTTGAAAACGTGATTTTAAGAAAACAATTATTGTTTAAAAAACCCGTGTTTCCTATACTAGCAGAATAAAATAAAGAGAACCACCAATAAAAATCAAAACCCCAATTGGCCTTATTACATAATTTTTAACCCAAAATATTAAAAATAAAATAATTAAGTCTAAAATTAAAAGATATCGAGCGTGTGGCCACCTCCGAGTCTCTCGCAGCTCTAAATCGTCTAAGACTGGGGATTACCTGAGCAGTTAAAGAAAAGGGGCGAGTTATGAAAACTCAGTGTGTAATCCCCAAACATGCAATAATAGTGCGGGCACGAGCCCTATTCATGCTGATTCGATCACCGGGCTTTAGCCTTATACAGTAGCAGTGTGGCCCAAGCCCAAATGATCACAGAACAGAGCAGTAATGCAACCCAACCCAATCCAGCCAGCACACTATCCGTACCAACCAACACACCATGTGAGGACTAATTCGACCCACCCAGCCAACACACCAGTATCGCAGCATAGCTGCTAGTAGTAACGCAGCAAAGCTGCTAATGACAGTGAACGTGGGCCTAGCCACTAAAAATAGAATACGTGGCGAAGCCACTAGATCAGTAAAACGTGGCAGAGCCACTAGTACAGTACTTCCTCCAAATACAAATCCCAACCCCAATGCAGTATGTCGTGTCATAAATAACTCGTGCATGCAGTATGTCACAAACATAATCAGTCATGCAAATATCACACATACATCACTTACACTACCACTAGGGGTATAACGATCATTTTCTCGGTTATGGGTAAAACGGTAATTTTACCCTCCAAGGGTATTTCAGAATTTTACCCATCGGGGGTATTTCAGTAATTTTACCCAGCGAGGGTATTTCAGTAATTTTACCCATCAAGGGAATTTCGGTAATTTACCCATTAAGGGTATTTCAGTAATTTACCCATCGAGGGTATTTCGATAATTTACTCATCGAGGGTATTTCAGAAATTTACCCATCGAGGGTATTTCGGTAATTTACCCATCAAGGGTATTTCGATAATTTTCCTAAAACAGCCTTTTCGAAGGCCTACAGTTGCCTCGAGCGACGCATATACCCTTTTTGGTTGAAATAGTGTAATTGGGCCCAAAGCCTAGTTTTCGGCCCAAGCGGGCCCACACGCTCGTGTGGCCCATTCAGCCCAATTTCGGTCGCGGCTATGGGAACTTCGCAGCCCAATCCATTATCTGAAACTATCGTGAATTTTACCCACGTGGGGCCCATAAGCCCAATGGCCCATCTCGGCCCAACGAGGCCCATTACGACCTAAGCCCACGGGAATGTTCGTGATGGCCTCTACGGTCTAGCGCCAGCAATCGTGGCTCAATTTATCCCTACGAGCGTTCTCACGCTTGAGGGCCCACAGATGCTGAAAGTTCTGTTTTTCGGCTTTTGCCGATTCACAGTAGCACAGGAGCATGAGAACACCTTTATCCAACGTTTAAGCAGTACGATGTTGAGTGTGCGATTACACACCTATTTGCGAGACTAGGTGAGATCCACGCTCTCCGAATCCTACAGTCCACCAACATATTGCATCATCTTACTCCAAATAGGTTAACGTACACACTCAGTCCACCACTGTTATTAACTTAACCACAATCACTCACCTTGCTAGGACTAGAAAATACTAGCGCCTCCCTGCTGAACAAAGGCGACCTCCCCCTCCTAACATGATTTGGTATAATAAATTTGTTAGAAACAATCCAACATTCGGCCCCCACAGAGAAAGGAGGGAAAACCAAAGTTTGATCATAAAGTCATAAGAGATCTAACTAATAACGAAATAATAAAATAATTGTATTATTCCACCCTTACCAATACCAATGAACAACAAAATTTGGTAGTTGTCTGACAAGAGGGTTCGGCCCTATGTAACACCCCAAACCCAGCCCATGCGGTATGACCGGATCCGACATGTCACATGAAGAAAACGTGATAAATCCTTATGATTCGTACTAAAATAGGTGTAATTTGATTATGGTTAAGAAAACAAGTTTGGATGTGAATATTTGATAAAATACAACTAATTTTTGAGTGGTTGATTGATGAGTCGAAAATCGAGGTAGTGAACTTTAAAACCATGACTTTTGAAAATGATGTTGAAAATTTGAAAGAGAATCCGAGTTAAATTATTTGTACATATTTATTATGAAAACCATTTATTAATCAATTTGGAAAACCGTTATTTATGATTTTAGAAAAATCCCCATTTAAAATAATGCAAGAACAATAATAAGTACGGCTAAACATAAAACAAAATAAAAATATCCTAGAGGCCTTATTACAACATTAAAACCCGAAATAATAAAAGCAATGAAATAATACGGAAAAGAAGTTTACTAAAGTCTGAAAATAACAATCCAAAAGTATGGCCTCCACCGAGTCATCCATGGCCCCAAGTCCTCGTCATTGAGCATTACCTACAAGGGTTAAGAAAAAGGGGGAGTGAGTTACAAGAACTCAGTGTATAATCCCCTTATCGTCATCCATTGGGCTTGAACCCATATAGCAATATCTTGGGCCTAAGCCCATATAACATAATCTTGGGCCTAAGCCCAATTACAAAATAGTATATATATATATATATATATAAATGCAAAGTATGCAACCCAACCCATCCATCCAATCTCTCCCCCGACCAACCAATCTCTCCTGTGGGGATCAAGTCAACCCACCCCGCCGGCTCTCAATTTGCGGACAAGTGCCATTTATAATATTTTTGTGGCTAAGCCACCAGAGTATCATATACGGTAATATAATCGACACACAGCCTTAATCACGATGGCACAAATCCATATTTAAATTGGCACATAGCCATTATCAGAATTTGTGGCAATGCCACCGGTCTACACTTCTCTTCATTCAAGTTTCCCATCCCATGCAATATATAAAGATGCAATATGCATAGTAACATATAATATCCACATATAAATGCAACCATTAATCTATAGAAGATTTTTAATGAATCAGCCCATTATAGCATTTTGTAATAATTCGGCCCACTAAGGCATTTTAACAATTCGGCCCATAGGGGCATTTCGGTAATTCGGCCCATAGGAGCATTTCGTAAATCGATCCATAGGGAAATTTTTGTAATTCGGTAATTTTACCCACTAAAGGTAATTCGGTAATCTCGCAACCCAGGGGTATTTCGGTAATTTACCCTCCAAGCGTATTTTGGTAATTTCGCAACCCAGACTTAACTATTAATGTGGGGCATAAAAAAATTGAAAATGTCCATCTGCGTCATATTGACTAAACTGACTATAATTCGAGCTAGGAAACTCAAAATTTAGATCCGTAAATTTTCCTTGAAACTAGACTCATATATATTCTTACAAAAAATTTTCCAGAATTTTTTTGCTTAGCCATTTAGTATAGTTTATTCATTAAAGTTTCCCTTGTTTCATTGACCAATGGTTCTGACCTCTCTTACCCGAAATCAAAATATCTCACTGTACAGTTTTCATATGTTGCTCCCACTTGTTTCTATTGAAAACAGGCTCACTAACAAATCTACATATATAAATTATAACTCATAATTCACTTTGTACAATTTTAAATGATTTTTCCAAGATAGAACAGGGAACCACGAAGTCATTCAGAACCAGTCTCACTAAAATTAAAATATCACAGAATATAAAATCCCTCTTCCTGCTCTGTTTCTTTCATTTAAAAATAGACACAGTAAGCTTTAATTCTATATCTTATTCACTTTCTAATTTTCTTTCTCCTATTTTTGGTGATTTTTCAAAATCACGTCACTGCTACTAACCAAAACTATTTCTTTGCAAAATATGGTTACCACTACGAACATACGCACGCCTGAGTGGTCACGGATGCCGGTTTCCAGTTTTCTTCGATATTTTGACTGAATCACAGAACATTTCATGGAAACATTCAGAGAGGTATGAGATTAGACACCATTTCAAACATGTATTCGGAAGGGTACGGGATTACACACCTGATTTGGATTTCCTAAAGAACCACTCTTCGTTGCCCCCACAATCGTGATCCTTCCCTACTAGATTCAAAAATCCGGCCTTGCACCTTGGCTATTGCAACGAGTTCCTAAAGTAAATAAGTGATGTACCAAAGGGGTTAGCCTTCATCCAATATTCGGCCCTTCCACAAGAGTAGGAAGTTGATATCTTCACCACAAAATAGAATCACATGAGCGACGCAAAACATCGAAATAAAGAGTAACATCTTACCACCAATATTCGGCCTAATCACCCACTTACCAATCAACTTCCGAAACCAAGGATAAGAGAATGATAAGTAGAAGCAAAGGATGGCTTGATTCGGCCCTTAATAACAGGGATGAGTCGAAAGGGATAACAAGGTTTGGCACTAGCAACAAGACAATAACTCTAGGTTCGGCTATGGAGACTATACCGAAAAGAAAACCAATCAAAGAACAAGCTATTAAAGAACACAAACTGAAATGGTAGCTATAGGAGATATTCGACTAAGGAAGAAAAGGGTTAGAAAGACATGGTGAAGTTGAGGTTTTGGTTAGGAAAAATTGAAGAAGACCCCAAAATGCCTCGAAAAGGAAAAGTGATCCCAAAAATGTGAAAATGCAAGGGAGAGCTAGAGAAATTCGGCTCCCCCTCTTCCCCCCTAACAAAACCATGTATCATCTTTACCAAAAGATGAGTGTTGACCAAAATGCTTTCCAAAACATCCTCCACATAATAGGCCAACATGTTCCCTTCTCTTTCCTATTCTTCCATTTCTTTCCTTCCTTTTCCCTTATCTTTCTCCTTACCATATTTCATTAGCCATCTTTCCAACATTAGAAAAGTCTCCCTTACCATATTTGATGCCATGACCGACACTTGGAAGAGAAGTTCAAAAATTAATCAAAAATTTGCAAAAGATGGGATTTGAACCCCTTCCCTCCAAGCTCTCCACTTGACGCCATAACCTCCTTGCCATATGCTCATTTATGCCAGCAAAATACACACTTATTACCTTAAGTCTTGATGCCACTTACCTTCTCTCCTTTAATTGCTTAAACACATAATTTACCTATAGCCTAACTTGAACCCGAAACTTCCTAGAAACCTCGTAACTTTCCAAAATCACCTTCCTATTAAGTCCAACTTGAAATAATGCCGTTCTCTTGTTCTCAAAAAATTTAAACACTCCTACTCCCCAAGGCCCATTGGGCCCAATTCTACTAGGCCCAAATTTGGGTCGTTACACCCTAACCACGGAGAACAAAGGGATTTGAGATGAAGGGAGTATGTAGATTTCGCCTAAAAGATTTGGTCAGCAAAAGGAGAACCAAGGTTTTAAGAGAGATTGTTCGGCTATCTTGAAAAAAAAATAGAAGAATAACGAGAGGAAAAGAAAGGTTGTGTTCGGCTAACAGAGAAACCGAAAAGAGAAGAAATGATTCGACAGCAAGTAGGCAGCACAGAGAATTAACAATGAAAAGGAGAAGAAGAGATAAGACCCAAAAGGTAAAAGATGACACGAGATGTCACAAAAGAAAGGATTCTCGAAATGTAACAAAATAAAAGAAAGCTTTACAAACCAAAGAGAAAATTCGGCTTCCTCACTTACCCAAATTGTCAGAAATGCGCAACTGACAACCCCCTAGCCGAAAATCCCCTACTCATCCTTCCCCACATTCGGCCAACACTCCCACACACATCCACTTCCTTGATTCTCTCCACTGAATCCTCCTTGAATTACTCCCAGCCTCCCATTCGAAATTCTTGACCAAGTCTTCAACCTCCTCTGCAGAGTTTGATTCAAACTCTACCTCTTTCACCATCCACTCATAAAATAAAAACCCCCTAATTGCTTGTCATGGGATTCGAACCCCACTCCTGTAACAGCCTGATTTTGACCCTAATCGGAACGGTGGTTTTGGGACCACGAATCCGAGTCGGAAAAATATTTTTAATATTATTTTCTATGCTCATTATGTGTGAATTGGTGTGTGTGAAAAGTTTGTATTAAAATTTGATCATTTTAGTGCTTAATTGTGAAAAAGGGTTTAATCGCATAAAAAAAAAATTTGGTGGTTAAATGTGTAAGTACTGAATTGATGATGTCTTTATAAATTGGAGGTTTAGAGTAGCAATTTGACCATAAAATGGAGATAGTGGCTGGTCATGATTTGCATGTAATAGTAAATAAGTTATTAAATTATTTTATTAATTGAATTTTGGTAAATTTGATATATTATAATGTTATAATAATAATAAAACATAACTAAGTGGAGGAACATCATCTTTATCATTTTATTTTCACCATTGCCGAAACTAGAGAAGAAAAAAGAAAGAGCTTAAGCTTTGAAACTTTCGACTTTTGCATGATCAATTAAGGTATGAATTTGAGTTCGGTTTTTGATAATTTTTACGTTTTTGAGATCGTTGCTATGTGATTTAGATAGCCCATACTTAAATTTTTGAATTGGTTGTGTATTTTGTGAATTGCCATTGAAGAAGGCTTGTTGTTTTTGTGAGTTGATGATGAAATATTGATTATATGTGTTAGATTAACAAGTTTTATCTTTCAATTTTTGATGAAATTGAGTAGTTAGGATTAAATTGCAAAAAAAATAAATTTTTGAGGGACTAAAATGTGAAATAAATGAATTGTATGAGCTTGAAATAGGATGATGAAGATTCAGCTCTAAAGAAGTGTGGCTAAATTTTTAGTATTTTGTGTTTTGTGCAATAGGGACTAAATTGTAAAAATTGTAAATGTCAGGGGTAAAATGGTAATTTTACCATTTATTTGTTGTTGGATTAAATTGAATGAAATTGTGTTTAAATGGGGTCAATTTAAAATTATATAGATCAAGAACAAAGAAATCGGACTTGGATGGGGAAAAACGAAAAGTTGTCGACAAGTCGTCCCGCCCGCTTTACATCGTCCAAGGTAAGTTTATAGGCAAATAGACATGTTTAATTGTAGAGAAATGTTATATATATATATATATATATATGCTGGTATGAAAAATATGAATTTATATGTGCTTATGCCGAGTGTGAATAATCTTGGTAACCATGTTCGAATAGCGGATTATAATGTCTGTCGATATTCGAGGTAAGTTTTTAAGCGATAATGTTGGATTGGATTGATCTATAATGATGCACATGAATCTAATGGAAGTATATATGTTTATTTTTGATATAACTGAATGTGATATTGATTTGAGAGATGAGTATAGCCGAATGTGATGTATACATATATGTCAATGATATACACGAACGTGATATGAATTCGAGTGATGAATAAGTTAATACGTGTGCTGTATATATATATATATATATGGTTGAGGTTTAAGCTTTATATTTATACATATGAATAAGTAGCAAGTTTGAGATATGCACTTAATGTGCAAATTTGATACCGAGCACTATGTGTGCGAAATCGGTTAATGGGCACTAAGTGTGCGAGATGTTAAATGTAACAGCACTAAGTGTGCGATACGTTACAAGGATTTGGCACTAAGTGTGCGAGATGTTAAATGTAACGGCACTAAGTGTGCGATACGTTACAAGGATTTGGCACTAAATGTGCGAGATGTTAAATGTAACGGCACTAAGTGTGCGATACGTTACAAGGTTTTGACACTGAGTGTGCAGATTTACTGATCCTTTAAGTGTATCGGTTAATGAATGTGTTAAACGAGATAAAATGATCAAGTATGTGATGATAGATCATCTTTTGGATATTAAAGTAAGTATTAACTGTTGAAATGAAATTATGTATTATACATATTAATGTGTGATTTATATGGGTTTGAAATGCAAGAATATATTCGGTAAGTGATATATGCACATGAAATTAAGAAAATGTGATATATGTGTACACTTGTATAAATGTATATGTATTTGTTTCAGATGGGAAAGTAATTTATAGATCGATGTGAAATCTATTATTGAATGTGTGTGTGTTTGGCCTTAAGGCTATGAAATGTAAAAGTTTAGAAATGGCGATATAAATTATAGTTATAGTTTTAAACCTCGATTGTGATTATTTTAAATTTGCCTTATTAATATAATGATATAATGCATTGTTGTTATGTAATTTCTTATAACTTACTAAGCTATGATAGCTTACTGCATGTGCTTGCTTGCATTGTTTATTAGATTTTGGAGTCAAGTTACGAGCTCGGGATCATCGTCAAAGTCTATCACACTATCGACTGTTTTCGGTATTTTATAAGTTGAATTTTTGAACCTATGGCATGTATAGGCTAGATTGAAATTTGAAATGTTAGATTTTGGTTTTGTATAAATTAAGCCATGCGAAAATGGCCTAACTTCAATGCTTTACTACGGTTATGTTGATTACGGATTACGTTCATTTGGTTATTATGCTATATGTCTTGATTGAAGGGTATTCATGATATCTATTGTGTGCATTTGGTTGATTCGGTTGTGACATATGGATAGATAAGAGTATGAGTGAATTTGGTTGTTAATTTGGTAAAGATGTTATAAACTAGTTAACCATATTTTGCAATGAAATAGTTTTTGGTTAGCAGCAGTGATGTGATTTTGAAAAATCACAAAAAATAGGAGAAATGGAGTTAGAGATTGAATAAGATTTATTATTAAATCTTATTGTGTATATTTTTATATCAAAGAAACAGAGTAGGCAAAGGAATCTTATATTCTGTGATATTTGAATTTTGGTGAGATAGAGTCAGAATGATTTCGGAACCCCTTGTTCTGACTTTGGAAATTCATTAAAAATTGTAAAAAATTAATTATGAGTTATAATATATATTTCTAGATTCCTTAGTGAGTCTATTTTCAATATAAACAAGAGATAACAACGTATGAAAATTGTACAATGAGATATATGAATTTAGGTTAGGAGAGGTCAGAACCGTTGGTCAGTGAAATAAGGGAAACTTTAATGAATAAAATGTACTAATTGGCCACTTTAAAAATTCTGGAAAAATTTTAGTAAGAATATATATGAGTCTAGTTTCAAAGAAAATTTACGGATTTAAATTTCAAGTTTTGTAACTCGAGTTATAGTCAATTTAGTCGATATGATGTAGATGGACAGTTTCAATTTTTACGCCTCAAATTAGTTGTTAAGTCTAGTAATGCCTCGTGCTCGACTCCGGCAACGGTCTCGGGTAAGGGGGTGTTACAACTCCCCTTGCCATCTTAGTGACGCCACCACCATCAAGCCACAGGCTCTCTTTGTGTCATAGAACACACACAATTATACATAAGTTCTACTGCTAACTGCCAGTATCACTTATGAGCAAAAATTAAAATTTTTCCAAGGTTCAGATTCGAACCCAGACTTAAGATGGAGCTCGAAACTAGCTATTATTTCGACAAAGGCAAGCACACCTATCGAACAGTAGTATAGCTGTGTTGATTCCGGAATATCGTATCCTCAAGGACCAAGAGTACTAGTATTGACTATCTTTTTATTATCTAGCCTAATAGTTAAGTGGATTTATTTTTAATCTAAAATCTATTAACTAATTTAACTAACGATGAACACGACAGAGAGTAAATTGGGGAAAATACTTTTAAACAACTTATATGAGATGGACAATACCTAAGGAAGAATCCACCTAGACTTCACTTATTACTTTTGATTCATGCGATTTATTCAGTTGGCTTAATCCGTAGAAATCCCTAAATTATATTAATACCTCTCTCGAGGCTACTAACAACTGACTCTAGGTTGATTAATTGAAATATCTTTCTAATTAAAACCCCTAGTGTCGCATTAACTCGATCTATGGATTCCCTTATTAGGTTTGACCCTAATCCGACAGATTTTTGTCGCCCTATCTCTAGGGTTGCGATCAACTCCGCTTAATTGTGTTGATCTACTCTTAGACAGGGACTTTTGCTCCACTGAATAAGCACATTTGACTTGAATCAATAACATGAATTATCAAAACAAGAATAAGAACTCACAATTATGAATAAGCACAAGTATTTATCTCATAAATCAAATAATAATAAGATTCATCTAGGTTTCATCCTCCCTCGGTATTTAGGGAGTTTAGTTCATACTAAAAGAGGGAAGCATCATAAAAGGGGAAAAAACAACAAAACATAAGAAAACCCAAAAACTTCTAAAGAACTTGATGGGAGATCCTCATTCTTGATGGAGATCCTTCTCCTAAGCTGTTCCCGATGGCTATCTTGGAGTATTTTCTCCTTCTACTCGGCATCTATTCGACGTCCTGTCGAGCTCCCCTTTTAGGTTGCCCCCTAGGGTGTTTATATAGGCTTTGAGATTCCTTTCTTGGCCCACAAGTATCCTATTCTGAATGAAACTCATCTTGATTTTGGCAGGGACACGCCCGTGTGACACGCCCGTGGTGGACTCCCTTGGCCGTGGTCGATCCTGCTCGCCACACACGGTCGTGTGATCTGCCCGTGGTCGATAGTCCAGGCCGTGTCTCGGTTGTTGCTCGAAACACATGGCCGTGGGTGATAGCCCAGGTAGTGTGAGTCTCTAAGGTAGGCCCATTTTGTCCCTTTTTGGCCCGTTTCTTGTTCCTTTCAACTCCCTAAGCTCTCCTAAGTGTAAAACATGAAATTAAGATATTAGGAGCATCGAATTCATCAAATCTAATGAATATTCATCCAAAATTAAGCCAAGTATGGGGTTAAAATATGAGTAAATTATGGTTTATTATCTTAATAAAAACCCCCAAACACACTCAAATAACTACCCGTTCAAGCACATCATGGAATTTAAGCAAATTCAGCAAAATTCTAAACCCCACATTTTTGGGGCGTTACAAGTTATCACTGTAGCTTAGGTTTATTTTTACTTTTAGTCCTTGTAGCTTGGTTGTAAGACATTTTTAGCTTTAGTTTAATGTATTCCAGTTTATTTTGCTTTGATTTTGTTAAAGTTTGTCCTTTTATGTTTATTGCTTTAGATTTTCTTGTTGAATGCTTCCCTTTTCATGCCTTTTAAGTTTTCTTGCATAAAACCCCCAAATTTCAACTTTTTTTCTTAAGCTTTGCTTTAATGGCTTCTTTGCTTTTTATTTTTATGTTTTTTAAATTTATTATCAGCATGAGTAGCTAAATCTTTAAGGGGGTTGGTTGATAGAGATGCAGTGAGCTGATTTTTGGATGAAGGACCAAATTGTAATAAATTAGAATAATTTGAATGATCTTAAAAACATAGGATTGATGACCCTAAGGGAACATGTAGGCAAGTGAGATCGAGAGGAGATCTTGTTGGATACCAATTCATTAGTCCCAAGTTAACCGATCAGATCTAGAGATAATCCGGATTAATTTGTCTAACTTGGTAAAATGGAGACCAATAGGTAAAATAGAGATTTTGATCCCTATTTCGAGGATTAGTGAACCACATCAATGTCAACCAACCACCATTTGTTATTTAATTGTTAATTTCATAACTTTGCATGTTTTACAATTTAGTCCTTGCAAGCTAGATAGTAAAGTAGATTAATTTCTCTTGATTTTAAGATTTGTCGTAATATATATATATTTTGCAATTAGTTGGTTAGACTATCTATTTTACATGCACATTGTTTAAAAATTGTTCAATCCAAGATTCTTTTGGGTTCAATCCTTAGAATACTCCAATGTTCCATTATAGCAATACAAATATTACAATTGAATAGTCACACTTGCAGTAAAGTCATGATTTTTATATTGTATTTCAATTCAAGAGTGTTGATCTTCATATCTCTCTTTATTCATTCATAAGGACGAAGAGAGAGAGAAGCAGCCAAGTTGTTGGCACTGTTTCCATCTATTAGCCCTTTTGCTAAACACTAACACTGTTAACGTTTTTCGAGCTGTGCTTCATTTCTCCATTTTGCAGTGTAAACGTATTTTCTTAGGCCATTGGATGAACTGTGAAATGAAATAATTTGTGGCAGGAGGTAAAGTTGGAATCTATTTTCCTCACCTGATTACAGATTTATGCCATAAGATAAAGGTGATTATAGACCCAATGGAGCAATCATACCAACCTATCTGCAGCATAATTGGTGACACAATGCTTCATCAGTTCTAGGCCGTTCATCGATAACAAATTAAGGATTGGAACCAACAAAGGAAGAATAAGATGAATATTCTACCATCTCGTCCGAAGAAAGCGTCCACTAAAATGACATCCAAGGGCCTCGAAAAGCAACTCGAGAAATCATTTAAGGAGGTTCGATACACTAATTGAAGTGTGGACGTAATGCAAATTTTTGCGAACGCATTCATGGAGAGCCAAGGGAAAGATCCTATTTAGTGACCGACGAGGTCCGATGATGAAGCTACAGAGGAGAAGGAATCTAACGAGGAGGAAGCAGCTGACAATGGTGAGGAGACAGAAGATGATGACACGAAACCGTACCATGACGACTTCGAGGATTTGTTTGCGTCCGGGCAACCATTCATGTGGGGCCTCATCATCTACGACCCGAGCAACCAACTTGGGGTGTCATACAAGAAGTGGATTGTCAAGGGGAAAGACAAAGGAGTAGTCAAACCGAGTGAGGGTTCGCAAGGAGATTTGCTAGAGTTACATGTTTTCGCATTTTATTTTTATTTCTGTGTGCGGCATGTAAACTCTTAAACTACACTACTTTTGAAACTTATTTTTTGTTTTGAGATTTCGTATTTTGGTTGTTTTTGTGTGTTTTTTCTATGTGCAGTGAATTACCCTGAAAGACGACACAACATTTGGAAGCTTTAACGAGGACGTGGACCCCCGAGCTAGTCGACGCTCTATTCTAGGGAAGTCCAGTAACCTCCTATCTTTTCTGGGAACACTTTGGGGGCAATGTGTAGTGTAAGTGTGAGGGGATACACATAGTTTATGTGTTCTAGTTTTTCTTTCTTTTATGTTATTTTGTGTGTTTATTTTCAAATTTTCACTTTTTCAAAAATACCAAAAATATTTTTCATTTTTTGTCTTTATTTTGTGTGATTGCATGGTATTTGGACTACAATTAGGTAATAAGTTATTAGTTGTAAATATTGAATAAGTACATAGAATTGCTGAACATGTAAATTTTGAATGATACTAGATAATTTTCTATTGCTAATTGTAGACTATTTAGTTCAATTAGTTAATGTGTATAATAGAGTAAAGGCAATAACCTAAATGAAAATGTATAAAGTGTACAATAGGATAAATAAAGTATTTCGATCCTTGTTGATAAATAATTTGAATTGTTAATTTTCGTTTAAATAGATGTATGCTTGGAAGAATTGATGTTGTGTAATTAATTCAGGAAAGACCTTAGACATTGTTTGAAATAGCCTAGAGCCTACAAGCTTACTTGTTACTATGTATTCCTAGTTCTCATATCTTTGAGCCAAGTACCCTTTTCTTGTAAGCCTTAATATCGAAGCCTTGAGCCTAAATGAGTCTAGTATTCAGTCCTTTTCAATCCCGTTCTTTAAAGTGCATTACGTAATGGACGTCGGGCCGTGGACATTAAGGGCTAGGTAAAAACATTATGGTGGCTTTGTATGCGAAAAAGAAAATGAATGGATTACATATTAAAAAAATTAACGAAAGAGTGCAAAATAAATAAAAAGAGAGCAAAATCAAAATTAAGCTCGAAAATGAAAATCTTTCAGTTCACAATTACAAAATTTTGTACATACTATTATCAGATAATACCTTCTAACATTTTGGAGAAATAAGGTAGGTGAGGGAAGGAGAAATAAGGAGGTGAGCTCATAAATAAATTGAGGACGAGTAGGGAACAATTTAATGTACTTAACTGTTTCTAATGCTTGAACCCGTTTTGAGTGCCCATTGTTTCAATTCCAAATCGTCCTAAGCCTCAGAACACTACATGCCTAGAAGACCTTTGGGACCCGACTAATTCACCAACACAATAATTCGTGAATAGCTTATATTTGTTTGAATGAATATGACCAATTCTTTTTAAATATATGAGCGGTCTGCATAATTTATTTTGATGGATAAAACTTGTACATATGTTCATTTCCGTTGCCTCTACATCTATTGTAACAACCCGTTAGTGTTGTCAAAAATAATGGTTTCAAGATGTAAACGGAAAAATATATAGGATTTTTCCTATATAATTTATCACCTTTTTACTTAAATTTGTTGTTAAAACTAAATAATTGTTTAATAAATTAATGAAATATGGGAAAATATGAAATTAGGACATAGAAATTATTAAAATGTGATTTTTTGCGTTTTCATGCATAAAATGGCTTATTTTATATTAAATTGAGCATATTATATTTTTAAGACATGAAGTGGGCCATGCATGATTAAATTAAATAATAAAAAGTAAAATTATATTTAAATATTCATTTTTAGATATTTTATTAATAATTTGGGTTGTAATTAATTATTTAAATTGAATAAATTTTATTCTTTGGTCCTCTAATTTATTGATTTATTTTGGACAGGTCTGATAGCTTTGTTAGATTACAAAACCGTCCAAATTTGAGACCAAGTCAACCCAATTTTTGGCTACACTTGGCTGTCCACATAAACCACTTTTTGGTTTAATTGCACAAGGTCCTTGCAATGTTGAAGAAATTGGAGATTTTCTTGAAGATTTGCACTTGACCAAGTCTCAGTCCTGAGTTGTTGTGGCACTTAAATTGAGCAAAAATCAACTAAATTTCCTCAATTAATGGCCGGCCACCCTTTGAAGATGCTTGAAGAGATGGAACCTCCTATTTTTAGCAAACTATCCCCCTCTCCTCACCTATAAATAAGACCCCCTCATTCATTCATTCATCATCCCTCATCCTTCATCATTCTCTCTTCTCTCTCAATTCTCTTAGCATTTTCTATTCCCCATGCCTACCATCATCTCTTCATAGAGATTTTAGCAATTAAGCCTCTTAAAGATCCCTTGGTCAGCCACCTTGGAGAGCCATCAGCAAAGGAGCAAGGCAAAGAAGCGAAGGAGCCTCGTCGATTAGAGTCTTGGGTGACAGCCACTTTGATTTGGGTTTAATCTTTCTTTTCTTTGATTTAATCTAAAAATGTTTGCTATTTGTTTTTTGTTCTTGTTTACAACAATGTTAGCTTTATTTTATTTAAGTTAGGATTATTGCTTTGATTAAATAATATTTATTTGATTCATTATTATAATGTTTGTGCCTCAATCAATCATGTTTTCAATTAAAATCAAGTTTGTATTTCATTCATACGTGATTGAAATGCACCTGAATTAGCTGAGCGACCTTGACCAGACGACGGCTAGTGGACACATAATTGAAATGTGCATGCTCAATTTAGATCCTAACCCAATTAAATTGCAGGTTGCATAACAACTCTGACCAAGCTCTGTTATCTGTATAGTTTTTAGATTTGTGTGATTAAACTGTTTCAAACCTAACACGTCCCTGTTACCTCACAGGAATGCTAAGAAACCCTTAGTAAATAAGGATTAGTAAAATGCATATTTACTAAGTAAAGGATTCTGAAAGGACCTAATGTGGTTTCCAAACTCATGAAAGATCGAGTTGCCATGGAATGATTTTCCGAATGTTATTAAGCATGTTGATAATAATTTGAGTTTAATTGAAGTAATTGTCCTAGTTTATTTATGTTATAATTGTTGCAAATTTGTTTAATTTTGCTAAAATCTATTTCATTCATATAGTTTGCATATTTAGGATAATTTGCATTAGGGATCATTGTCATTTAGTTTAATATACTTAATTTTAATCATCACTTCTCAATCATATTGTGTTTTTACTTACCAAATTGTTAATATAATTTTACAAATTAAATGACTTAGCAGAAATACAATCCCTGTGGAGATGATAACTCAATACTCACTTATTACTTTATAACGACTATGTACACTTGCATAAACCTACGCGTTACAAGTTTTTAGCGCCGTTGCGGGGGATTGTTAACTGTTGCCATAATCATTTTTTCTGTGAAATTATTTACGTCCAATTTTGTTTATTTCTAACATTACTAACTTATTCTTTCTTTTTAACTTCGTGATTTTCTTTTGAGGTGTTTATGAGCATAGATCGGATTATCGATTCACTCCTTGTAGACCCTGAAATTGAGCGAACTTTCAGACAAAGAAAACGTGAACGAACAACTCAAAGACAAATCGAGATGGACTTTGGAAATCAGAATCAAGACCAAGGTAATGAAACTGATCGTGTACGAAATCCTATCCTCATTGCCGATGATAGGGATCGATGCATCAAACAATATGCTGTGCCACTTTTCAATGAGTTAAATCCAGGTATTAGAAGGCCAGATATTGAGGCAACCTAATTTGAATTGAAAGCAGTGATGTTTCAAATGCTCCAAACGGTGGGCCAATTCAGTGCTATGCCCACAGAAGATCCACATCTCCACCTTCGATTGTTTATGGAGGTAAGTGATTCATTCAAGATAGCCGGTGTGACTGAAGACGCACTGAGGTTGAAGTTGTTTCCGTACTCATTGCGAGATCGAGCATGAGCATAGCTCAATTCATTGCCACCAAGTTCCATATCTACATGGAAAGAATTGGAAAAGAGATTTTTGTTTAAGTATTTCCCGCCTAGAAAAATCGCTAAGTTGAGGAACGAGATCACAACTTTCCAACAATTGGATGACGAGTCTTTGTATAAGGCTTGGGAGACATTCAAGGAGTTACTTTGTAAGTGTCCTCATCATGGGATTCCTCATTGTATCTAATTGGAGACATTCTATAATGGTCTCAATGCACATACAAGATTGATGGTAGATGCTTATGCGAATGGTGCAATTTTGTCTAAGTCTTATAATGAGGCTTATGAGATCATCGAGAGGATCACCAGTAATAACTATCAATGGCCAACAAATCAAACAGCTTCAGGAAGACGTGTAGTCGGAGTTCATGAAGTTGACGCCCTTACTTCGTTATCAACTCAGGTATCATCTATTTCCTCTATGTTAAAACAGTTTACCGCTAATAGTGCTAATAATTTTGCAGCTCAGCCACCAAGTCCGTTTGAAGTAGTTTCCTGTGTGTACTGTGGGAAAGGTCATTCTTTTAAGAATTGTCCATCAAATCCTGAGTTAGTGTACTATGTGGGGAACCAACATCAAAATAGGAGTGGACAAGGACCCCAGTCCAACTTTTACAATCCTTTATGGCATAATCATCCTAACTTTTCTTGGAGCAACCAAGGAAATGGACCAAATAACAACTTATTGCAGCATAGACCCAACCAATCTCAAGGGTTTAATTAGCAAGCTCCAAAACCACCTCAAGCTAAGGCATTAAACAGTTTGGAGAACTTGTTGAAATAGTACATGGTAAAAAATGATGCTCTGATCCACAGCCAAGCAGTAACATTGAAAAATTTGGAAAACCAAATGGGTTAGTTAGCTACGGAGCTTCGTAATAGACCGCAAGGAACCTTGCCGAGCGATACTGAGAATCCAAGAAATTTGGGTAAAGAACATATCAAGGCAGTGGCATTACGATGTGGTAAAATTCAGGAACCCCGATTGATTGATGTCAAAGATAAGCCCATTGAGAAGAATCAACCAGCTGTTGAAATTCCTACACCAAAAGAATCAGAATCTGCAAAGACTGACAAGGTAAATCCTAACTTAGTGAATTCAGATACTTTAACATCATCTTTGGATGTAGATTTACCTACTCAGAAGAGTTCTCCGATTCAACCAAAAGTTCCATCATCTCCATATCTGCAAAGATTGCAGCAATACAAGCAGGAACAAGAGGTGCAATTCAAGAAGTTTTTGGATGTTCTGAAGCAGTTACACATCAATATTCCGTTGGTGGAGGCTTTAGAACAAGTTCCGAATTATGTGAAGTTTATGAAGGATATTCTGTCCAAGAAGAAATGACTGAGTGAGTATGAGACTGTTGCCTTGACAAAGAAGAGCAGTGCGTTCTTGCAGAACAAATTGCCACCGAAATTGAAGGACCCAAGAAGCTTTACTATACCCTGTAACGTTGGTGAATCTTATTGTGGTAAAGCTTTGTGTGATTTAGGAGCAAGTATCAACTTGATGCCTAAGTTTATTTTCAAGATGCTAGGGATAGGTGAAGTAAGACCTACAACTGTGACGCTTCAGCTAGCGAATCGATCCTTAGCATATCCCGAGGGAAAGATCGAGGATGTTTTGGTAAGAGTCGATAAATTTATTTTTCCTGTTGGTTTAATTATCTTAGATTTTGAAGAATATAAAGAAGTGTCGGTCATCCTTGGGAGACCTTTCTTTGCCACGGGAAGAATGTTATTTGATGTGCAGAAAGGTGAACTCACCATGCGAGTTTTAGACGATCAGGTAACCTTTAACATTTTTAAAGCGATGAAATTCCCCGATCTGACAGAAGAGTGTTCAGTTATGGAAGAGATAGAAACCTTGGTTTCTATGGAAAGTAAATTTGAAGATGATCCATTGGAGAAAGCCTTAGATCTTTACCCTTTGGAAGATGAAGAAGGTGAAGAAAACATGGCTTTGAGGAAGCCAATCCGAGAAATTTTATTCAATCCACACAGTTTGAACCGTTGGAGTTAGAAGTCAGAGAATTTGTGCAACCCAAGTTGTCAATTGAAGAACCACCTAAACTCGAACTAAAGGTACTTCCTTCCCATTCGAAATACATTTATTTAGGTGACTGTTCCACTTTGCTTGTGATTATTTCAGCAGAACTGACGAAAGATCAAGAGGAGCAACTAATTATTGTTCTAAAGAAATTTAAGAAAGCAATTGGTTGGACCATAGCTAATATTCGAGGTATAAGCCCTTCTTTTGGATGCATAAAATTATTTTAGAAGAAGGTGAAAGAGCTCGAATTGATGGGCAAAGGAGGCTCAATCCTATTATGAAAGAAGTTGTTAGAAAGGAAGTGATCAAATGGTTAGATGCAGGAATCATCTATCCTATTTTAGATAGTTCGTGGGTAAGTCTGGTGTAATGTGTGCCGAAGAAAGGTGGAATCACGATTGTTGAAAATGAGCGTAACGAGTTGATTCCAATGAGAACTGTTACTGGTTGGAGAATTTGTATTGATTACAGAAAGTTGAATAAAGCCACTCGGGAGGACCATTTTCCGTTGCCTTTTATGGATCAGATGTTAGATTGACGGAAGGTAATGAATTCTATTATTTTTTAAATGGCTATTCGGGATATAACTAAATAGTTGTAGCTCCGGAGGACCAACATAAAACATCCTTTAATTGTCCATAAGGTAAGTTTGCTTTTAGGTGAATGCCTTTTGGTTTATGCAATGCACCTGCAACATTTCAACGATGCATGATGGTAATATTCACTGATATGGTTGAAAATTTAGTTGAGGTTTTCATGGATGATTTTTCTGTTTTTTGGTAACACTTATGATAATTGTTTGAGTAATTTGGCTAAGGTATTGAAGAGATGCGAAGAGACGAATCTTGTCCTTAACTTGGAAAAATGCCATTTTATGGTTAAGGAAGGGATTGTCTTAGGGCATAAAATCTCAAAGAGAGGAATTGAAGTTGATAAAGTAAAGTTGGACATAATTGAAAGATTACCGATCCCAATTAATGTGAAAAGAGTCCGAATTTTCTTAGGCTATGCCGATTTTTACCGAAGGTTTATCGAAGATTTCTCGAAAATTTCTAAACTGTTGTGCTTGTTGTTAGAGAAAGATACAATGTTTGATTTTAACAAAGCATGTTTGGAAGGTTTTGAAGATCTAAAAACCGGTTAATCTCAGCCCCAATAATCATTACTGTAATACACTAACCCATATCCGTTGCCGAAACAGGGACACGAAGTATTACCGGGGTTTACAGAACATTCTCATGCAATTTGTATTACACATACTATTCATACTCCAAAATTTTTCTTATTGTCCCTTTAATGGGCCCTCGAGGCCCAAAATGAGTATTAGAATCGAATCGGGACTTAATCAGAACCTCTAAGAATTTTTCACAAAATTATAAAAATTTTCTAATGTACAGGGCTCACACGCCCGTGTGACCCCGGGACATGCTCGTGTTACAGGTCGTGTTCGATTTAAGGTGCTCTCTGACTTGCGCCACATGGCCATGCCACACGCCCGTGTGCTAGGCCATGTGGATAACTAATTTTGTAACATCCCCAAACCCGGCCTATTCACTACGACCGAATCTGGTTATGTTAGTGAAAATATGTTTCTTTACTTAGAATTTAAAACATGAAAATTTACTATCTTTTGAAAATTATGTCCACTTAAAAATTAATAAATAATATAAGTTTGTTGAAAATTTCTGGAATAAAATATTATTATAAGTATAATATGAATCTTTTATGAAAATATTCTGAAGTATAGTATTAACTCCCACAATCATAAACAGAGTACTTTAAATCAAAGGGACCTTATTACATCAAGTAAAATTCCAAAATATTGATAATATAAAATACTTAAATGGAGTAACACATCTTCCGCATGGGCCACCTTGTGTCCTCTCCCGATCCCGGTCCAATCTACGCATCACCGAAATGGTTAATGAAAAGAGTGAGTCCACCGACTCAAATGCATAATCACAACACAGTTTTCAGCGTATGGGCTTGGCCCCATACCAAACAATTCACATAGCAAGTCATGCACATATGCATCTCAGCCCAACCCACTCCAACCGTAACACCAACCTTAGCAGACTCCCTGCCTAAGGCCGTGGCTAATCCACCGATCACAACCGAGTGATCCCACATATGTTACCTCGGCAGACCTGCTGCACAAGGCCGTGGCTGAGCCACCGATCACATCGTGATCCATAAATCTTACCTCGGCATTCTCGCTGCTCGAGGCCGTGGCTGAGCCACCGATCAACCAAAGTGATCCAAATATCGTAATCTGTCTACGGTGATGCACATAGCAATCAACCGCCGAGATGGGCACCAAGCCAACATCTCCCTTGAGGTAGCACAAAGCTCACCATCAAGCGCTAATGTAGCCGGAGCTATCATTAGACCACGTACACCTCGTGTACACTTCCTCCTTCATCGAATCAAGCCCCACCTCATGCAAATATATAGATGCTACATGTTAAGTCATTGTATCACATAGGTATATAAATATACACATATACAATTATACATCACAAATAATCTTAGGTACTCATCACTTAAGCCATTATAAATGGCTACCACACCTAACACACAGGTTTAAACGTTAGCAATCAAACCGAGAAATAGTGCGATGATTACGCACCTAAATGATACCAAAACCCAAAACGCTATCATTCCTTGCACACATGCACCAACGGACTTACAAAAGGTTCCCAAATGATAGGCTCTTCTCCCCTACAATCGGCCTTGGCATAAAAACAATGAACACTTAGGCCATTCGGCCAAAACTAAACAACATAATCATGCTAATCAACCTTTAAGGGTATAATCGTAATTTTACCTACTAAGGGTATTTTCGTAAATTCACACTGCGCAATGGCCTTTCAAAGGCCTAATGTCGCCACTAGCGACTCAGCTACCACCACTTCCGGCTGTACCACAATTGGGCCTAAAACTCGATTCCGCCCATTCGGGCCCACACGCCGTGTGGCCCACCTAGCACAAATCTAGCCATGTATATAAGTTCCATCTAGTCTAGTTCACTATATTCTACACCATCATACATTTTACTATATTGGGCCCACGGGCCCATTGGGCCCCTTTCGCCCATCGCGCCCAAGCAACCCCAACCCACAAGAATACTCACGATGGCCTCAACTATCGCGTCCGAAGCCCCACACGTGCGCTCGCGCGCTCGTGTGGCTACTATTGCCGTGATCGGCACTTCGGCATTGCCGCTCTACGCCTAGAGTAGAGAGAGTTACACACCGATAGGACTCGGTGTTAATCCGCGCCCGACCACTCCCGTGCCCAAACGCCTTTCAAGGTGTGTCAACCCTCCTCTGGAATGCTCTTTATATAGCTAGCTCTTCACCTTCCTTCTTTGTATCTTTCCGATGTGGGATCCCTTCGCCATGAGAGTTTAAATTCAATCAAACTCTTCCCGTCCAGCATCATAAAAATAAATACTCCTTGCTTCTCATGAGATTCGAACCCGTGCTCCCTTGCAACATAATCCACGCTGCTAGCCACTTGGCCACAAGCTCCTCTTGTGTCTTAAACCATGCGCAACTAAATATAAACTATAGCCAAATTCTGAGGTCCAAGTAAAAAGAAAACCAAAATGCAAAAGCCAAGACTTGAACCTTGGACCTCCTTCCTTCCTTATGGCGTCATCCCCCTTGCCTCTAAGTGGCGTCACTTTGCCACTACACCACACCTCCACTTGTGTTATTTTCCTCCATATTTTATTCTTAAGGCCTATCTGCCAACTTCCAGGGTTTTTTTTCCACCTAAAACCAAAATTTCCCCAAAGCTAAAGTTCGATCCCGGGACTTCATAGAAGCCTTCTAACCTTCCAAAATCACTTATCCAATAGGTCCAACTTGCATTTAAGCCGATCTCTTGTTCTCTAAAAAATTTAAACGCTACTACGCCTAAGGCCCATTGGGCTCAATTCTCCTAGGCCCAATTTTGGGATGTTACAAATTTAATTCGAATTAGGTACAGGTTTCACATGGCCAAGGCACATGCCCGTGTCTCTGCCCGTGTGCTCAATTTTGAGCATTCTTTTTTTCTCAAATTTAAGGTGCATGGGACACACGACCTGGCTACACGGCCATATACTCGGTCGTGTGTCACACACAGCCTAGACACACGCCCTTGTGTCTACCCGTGTGGACAAAAGGAAGCCATTTCTTAGCTTCATTTTCTCACCCAATTTTGCCAACAACCTACACCAATACTTACATGAATATACCAGCCAAATCAAGCATTAAAACCAAGCCTAAATTAACATCTATCATGGCATAATACCACATGCAATTCGTGTCTATAAGCATACTTTTAATCCATGTATAAGATAAACATACTCTATTCATCCACACTTAACACATAAGCATTGAACATGAGATAACTTATAACATGCCAAATTAAATCATTACTAGCCATTCCAATGGCTAGATTACAAAACATCACTTACAAGTTAACATTTGGCCAAATAAGTCTATATATGCCATTATACCAAAATGAGATTTCTAAGTATACCAAAAAAGAGATAGTGGATAGTATGATTATGCTCCGACCGATCCTCCAACCTTTGCGAGCTTACGAGCACTATAAAACAAGGGAAAATTAAACGGGGTAAGCATTTTCATGCTTAGTAAGTTCGTATAACGGAAAATAAACTTACTAGTTATATTTATTCAAACTAGCATACATAAATATACATTTCATCCATTATAGGTAGTTCACCTGAACATATACACTTAATCAAACAAGCTAGTCACATAACATCATTTACAATCAAGTAAACATAAATGAGCTCAATATATACAAACTTCCATTAATTCCTGTAACAGCCCAATTTTGGGTCTAGTCAAAATAGTGGTTTTAGGACCACAAATCCGACACAGTAAATTTTTTTATTATATTTTTATGGTCTACAGTTTTACTGAATGATTTCGTGAAAATTTCATTCGAAAATTTTGACGTTTGGGCACTCAATTTAGCCAAAAGGACTAAATTGTAAAAAGGGAAAAAGTTGAGTTCTACATGCTAGAGGTGTCTAATTTCTATGGAATTTTAAATTGAAGGTCCTTAAATGGTAATTAGACCATTGGTTAAGTTGGTGTACAAAAATGGACATGGTTAGACATGTTTCCAAAGTTTTCCATTAAGGGCATTTTAGTAATTTGGTAATTAAAATGAATTAAAAAGAAAAAATCATGCCAAAATTTGTCCATCTTCTACCCCATGGCCGAAACTTACATGTAGAAACCATGGCTAGGGTTTTTCAAGCTTCCAAGCTCGATTGTAAGTCCGTTCTAGCCTCGTTTTTAATTATTTTTACGTTTTTGAAATCATCGTAACATGATCTATCTATTTCTACCACTAATTTTAGACATAATCAAAGTCTAAAATTTTACCCATGATGAATATTTGTGTATTTTGATGTTTGATGGTAGAAAATGCATGTTTATTGTAATAGCCCGGTTTAGACCCTAGTTGGAACAGTGGTTCCGAGACCACAAATATGAGGTCAGAAAAATATTTTAATATTTTTTTTAATGTTTATAATATGTGATTGAGCCTGTGTGAAAGTTTCGTATGAAAATTTTATCGACTGTGTGTCAAATTGTGAAAAAGGACTTAATCGCATAAAAGGTAAAAGTTGTGTGCTGATTGTTGAAGAGTCTATTTGTCATGGCTTTATAAAGGTGAAGGCCTTATGTAGTAATTAAACCATTAGCAAGGTTAATGGACATTTATAACCAACCATTATAAGATTTAATGTTTAATTCATTAAGGGCAAAAAAGTAAATGATGAATTAGGTTATAATTTAATTAAAACAAAGCATTTGATGGCCATTTTTCTCATCTTTTCTTCCACTGAATGTTGAGAGAAAATAAAGGGTTTGAAGCTTTGAAACATTCGGCCACTTCAAGCTTCAATTGGTATGTGATTTTTGTTCGGTTTTTGATAATTTCTACGTTTTTGTGATCGTTGCTTTATGCTCTAGCTAGCCCATGCTTTAATTTTAGAATTTGATGGTGATTTTGAGATATGCCATTGATGAATGTTTGAGCTTTGTGATAGTTGATGATGAAATATGATAGATATGTGAAAGATTAACATATTTTGTCTTTGAATTTTTGGTGAATTTGAGTAATTTGGGCTAAATTGAGAAAAGTGTAAATTGAGGGACTAAAATGTGAAATAAATGAAATATGTGGGCATGTATGAACACAAGGAAAATTCGGCTAGGCATGTGTGAAAAGAAATTTTTTGAATTTGATGATTTTATGAAATAGGGACTAAAGTGTCGAAATGTGAAAATGTGAGGGCTAATTTGTAAAATGCCCTAATTATGTGTGTTTAGAATAAATTGAATGAATTGGTGATTGAATGAGCTAAATTTGAATGTGTATAGACCAAGAAAGGAGAGATTCGGGTCGAGATCGAGGCAAAGACAAAGTACTCGATTAATCGGCTAGTTTTGATTTTTACGTCGTCAGGTAAGTTCGGACATAATACGTGTATTTAACTATGTTTAATGTTATGAAATGAATGGTATGATATTATTGACTTGTAAATGCTATGTGAGGAATCGAGTTATGTAGCACTAAGTGTGCGTATTTGGAAATGTGACCGAGATGATTAGCACTGTGTGTATGAAATAATAAAAGCTTCAGCTTTGTGTTTGGCACTGTGTGTGCGATACCGAGTTACATTCGGTTTTGTATTGAGGCACTAAGTGTGCGATATTATTTAAGCTTTGACTATGAATTGAGGCACTAAGTGTGAGATGTCAATTAAGCTTTGGCTACAAATTTGGCACTAAGTGTGCGATTAAACCTAATGAATAATGAAGGTTGATCGAAATGCAAAATCGAGCATAAGTTAGCATGGATGGTGAGTAAATATGTGTTGGCTAAGGTATGTATTGAACCTTTGTGGTTGATGAGATTGTATATGAATTCATGAATGGTTGAATGAGTATACTAGCTATGAATGATATGGTGTGATCATTTGAGAGTTAATCTATGTGATGGATTCATTTTATGTATTGTAATTGAGTACTTAATTTGAATGTATTCTGTACGAACTTACTAAGCTTTTGAAAGCTTACTGTGTGATTTGTTTCTCTGTTTTACAGTGTCAGTAAAGCTAGCTCGAATCTGGGAATCGTCAGCATCTCTATCACACTATCGGCTATCTACCTTGGGTACTTTTGAAAGATGTATATAGTTGGTATATGGAATGTATAGGCTAGTTGATATGGCATGTTTTGAAATGTTCAATCCTTGCCATGTGATTTGGCTTGGAAGTTGAATAATGTTGGTTTTTATGTATGAGCTATGGAAATGATGAATATGGCTTGAAGTAGTAAGAATGGAAATGGTATATTTCATGCTTAAATGGTTGATGAATATTGTAGGTTGAATGTGAACTTGTTGTATGGATTATGTGATGTTTGAATTGTATGTTTTTGTATATGAAATTGGTACTTTATATGGATTATTTGAGTGGAAATTGAGTAAGGTTATGGATGGTATAGTTAATGATTAATTGATGTGTGAATTGGCATGTTTTGGTTGCTATTTGAAGTATAAATGCATGTGAATTGAGGCTTGTAGGTGATCATAAGTGTGGGAGGCAAGTTGGCCTTGAATATGGCCTATAATTGCCCACACGGTTGAGCACAGGGGCATGTGGCTTGACCGTGTTGTTTAAGTTTGCCAAGTGAAACAAGTCAGGCTCAACCACGGGCTAGACACATGGGCGTGTGACTGGCCGTGTGGTGCAAGTCAGTGTCGACCACGGGTGAGGCACACGGGCATGTCTCAGGCTTTGTGGACAAGTCAGAATGTATGCCCTGTTTTGACACGGCTTGGACGCACGGGCGTATCCGAGGCCGTGTGAGGCACACGGCCTACCCACACGGGCGTGCGACCTCTGTAACTTAGGAAAATTTCTAAATTTCTAAAAAATTTTGTATGTGTTCGGTTTAGTCTTGACCCCTTTCTAACACATGTTTAAGGTCTCGTGGACCTCATTAAGGGACTATATGATTGTAAACTATGTTGTTTGAATGAATTTGTGTTGAAAATGATATGAAAGGTTCAAAATTGTTTAGTAACGCCTCTTAACCCTAGTCCAGCGACGGTTACGGGTTAGGGGTGTTACATTTTATTGGTATCAGAGCTACGGTTTAGTCGATTCTCAGACTAACGTAGCGCGTGTGAGTCTAGCTATACATGCCATATATATAATTGTGATAGTGTGATGAATCCTAACAGCTAAAAATGTGTTTTTATATAGTAATAGATCCCGATCGAGCAGTTGCTGACGATGTAGAGAGTAATGCGCCTGCTCCCGCTCAAGAGAATGCACCGGCCACATCTAGGCCGAATGATTGTAGCCAAGAGGGAGAGGCTAAGCAAGCCTTTCTTCGAATGATGAGTGAGTGGTTTCCAGAGTTCGTTCGAACGAATCTGGCTGCTCCACAACCTCCACCCCCACAAGTACCTGTTGTGCCACAAGTCGTGGATTCGATCCGATTGAATAAACCACCTGTGGATAAGATCTAAAAGTACGGGGCCAAAGAGTTTAGGGCCACAGCTGATGATGATGTCGAGCGAGCTGAGTTTTGGCTCGAGAATACCATCCGAGTGTTTGATGAGATGTCATTGACTCCTGATGAATGCATTAAGTGTGCGGTTTCTTTGTTGAGAGATACGGCTTATAACTGGTTGAAGACGTTGATATCCGTGGTTCCGAGAGAGAGAATCACCTGGATTTCTTTCAATTCGAATTTAGAAAGAAGTATATCAGTCAACGATTCATAGATCTAAAATGTAAAGAGTTTCTAGAGCTGAAATAGGGCCGTATGTCAGTTACAGAGTATGAAGGAGAGTTTGTAAGACTGAGCCAATATGCGCGGGAATGTGTTTCGACCGAAGCTACTATGTGTAAACTTTTCATTGAAGTGCTGAATGAAGACATTAAATTATTGGTTGGAATACTTGACTTGAATGAATTTGTTGTGTTGGTTGAACGAGCCTGCAAAGCCGAAGAGCTTAGTAAAGAAAAGAAGAAAGCCGATTCTAAGGCTAGAGATGAAAGGAAAAGATTGATGAGCAAGTCGTCTTAAACTTTATCGAAGAGATTTAAAGATGCGAGCAATCATTCAAATGCTTCGTTTGGACATTCGAGTAGAGATCGTACGAGACAAAGTGTTGGTCTGAGAACTCAAGCTCCAATAGAATCAAGTGTTAGTAGTGTTAAAAGCAATAAGCCTGAGTGTAGACAGTGTGGAAGACGACATGTGGGAGAATGTTGGGGCAAGCATAATAATAGAACTTGCTACAAATGCGGATCACGAGACCATTTCATTCGAGATTGCCCAGAGTTAGCCGAGAAAGACAATGTTCAGAG
This sequence comes from Gossypium sturtianum, assembly GCA_025698515.1. Taxonomy (NCBI): domain Eukaryota; kingdom Viridiplantae; phylum Streptophyta; class Magnoliopsida; order Malvales; family Malvaceae; genus Gossypium; species Gossypium sturtianum. The sequence goes on from CM046954.1 coordinate 106,078,946, forward strand.
TGCGAGATCGAGCAATACGATGGCTAGGGGTAGACCTCTCAGAAACACTGGAAATGTGAGTGGTAATCAAAGAGGGACTACGGATACAGCTGTGAGATCAGAGGCGAGAGCACCTGCCCAAGCCTATGTTATTCACGCACGAGAAGAAGCGTCATCTCTAGACGTCATCACTGGTACTTTTACTCTATTTGATACTGTTGTGATTGTATTGATAGATCCAAGTTCTACTCATTCTCATGTGTGTGTGAATTTAGTATCATGTAAGACTCTACCTGTTGAGTCTACTGAATTTGTGATTAGAGTATCGATGCAAGTGTGTCCTGGCGGATAAAGTGTGCAAGAACTGTCCATTGATGTTTCGAGATAATTGCTTTTCGGCTAATTTGATACTGCTACCTTTTGATGAATTTGATATTATTCTGGGCATGTCTTCTAAAATTTGTATCACACGTTCAGATTGACCATCTGTTTAAGGATGGAATGCAGTACTAAAGTGTAAACGAGTGCCCAGATCTTCTTGCAACTTGCTCCAAAATCAGGATGTAAATTGGGGATCTCTATCAGATATAATGGAGATTTGCATTCCATGTAGCCTTACAATCTCAGAGACATATAATTCAGCCAATCTATCCAATGAAAAATCCATACGTACTGAGATAAAGTGTGCTGACTTCGTTAAATGATCAACAATTACCCATACAACATCTTTCTTTTTCGGCGACAAGGGTAATCCCGATACAAAGTCCATGGTAATCCTTTCCCATTTCCATTCTGGAATCGTAATTGGCTGCAATAATCCCGAAGGCACTTGGTGCTCAGCCTTTACTTGTTGACATATCAAGCATCTAGATACAAATTCAGAGATATCTCTTTTCATTCCCGGCCACCAATACATTTTCTTCAAGTTATTATACATTTTGTTGCTACCGGGATGCACAGACATAACACTATTATGCGCTTCATGTAAAATCTTCTGTACTAGTTCTGAATTCTTCAGTACACATATTCTGTCTCTGAACAACAAACAACCATCTGAATCAATCTGAAACTCTGAATTAGGATCTGACTCACTTTGCACTCGTTTGGCCTGTAACTTATCATCATCCTTCTAAGCTTCACATATTTGTTACCGAAATGTTGGTCTAGCTCTTAACTCAGCTATAATTGAATCATTATCAGACAAGGACAATTGGGCGTTAATTGCCCGCAAGGCAAACAAAGATTTTTGACTCAAGGCATCCGCCACTACATTAGCTTTCCCTGGATGGTAATCAGTAACGAGATCATAATCTTTCAATAATTCCAACCACCTACGTTGTCTCAAGTTCAATTCTTTTTGTGTCATTAAATACTTTAGACTTTTATGATCCGTAAAGATATGACACTTTTCACCAAAGAGATAATGTCGCCATATCTTCAGTGCAAAGACAATGGCTGCTAACTCAAGATCATGTACCGGGTAATTTCTTTCATGCGATTTTAGCTACCTAGATGCATAAGCTACAACTTTACCATCTTGAATCAATATGCAACCCAAACCATTCAATGAGGCATCACTGTATACTACAAATTCTTTACCCGATTCAGGTTGAACTAGTACGGGTGCTTCCGTCAGTAAGGCTTTCAATCTATCAAAACTCTGTTGACATTTATCGGTCCACTCGAATTTCACATCTTTTTGCAGCAATCGAGTCATCGGAGAAGCTATCATTGAAAACCCTTTAACAAATCTCTGATAATATCCGACTAGCCCCAGCAAACTTCGGACTTCGAAAACATTCCTCGGTGGCTTCCAACTTACAATAGCTGAAATTTTATTCGGATCCACCCGGATACCTTCTACAGATGCAACATGTCCAAGAAAACTAACTTCCTTTAACCAGAATTCACATTTACTAAATTTGGCATATGATTGCTTCTCACGCAAAGTTTACAATACAGTTCTCAAATGTTCAGCATGCTCATTTTCATCCCGGGAATAAACCAGAATATCATCAATAAAAACAACCACGAACATGTCCAGGTATGGTCTAAAAATTATGTTCATTAAATCCATAAATACCGTCGGGGCATTCATTAATCCGAATGGCATCACAAAAAATTCATAATGCCCATATCTGGTTCTGAAAGCTGCCTTCGACACATCTGAATCCTTTACTCGTAGTTGATAGTAACCAGATCGTAGATCAAATTTCGAAAATACAGTGGCACCTTGTAATTGATCAAACAAGTCATCTATACGAGGCAACGGGTACTTATTCTTTATTGTGACTTTATTAAGCTGCCTGTAATTGATGCATAGTCTCAATGATCCATCTTTCTTCTTTACAAATAATACCGGTGCACCCCACGGTGAAAAGCTGGGTCGAGCAAATCCTTTATCAATTAATTCTTGCAGCTGCACTTTCAACTCCTTTAATTTAGTAGGAGCCATTCTATATGGTGCTATCGATATCGGTGCCGTCCCTGGTACAAGGTCTATAGAAAATTCCACCTCTCTAGCTGGTGGCAAACCGGGCAATTCTTCTGGGAATACCTAAGGAAATTCACAAACAACCGGCACTGACTGGATTTTTAACTCAGACACTTTAGTATCCAATACATACGCAAGATAAGCCTCATACCCTTTCTAATATATCATTGGGCTGATATTACTGAAATCACATTAGATGACCCATCCATTCCCAATATTACATCAAATTCATCAAAGGGTAATAACATCAAATTAGCCAGAAAATAATAACCCTCTATTATCAACGAACAGTTCTTACAGATTTTATCCACCATAACATGCTGACCCAATGGGTTTGAAACTTTAACCACAAATTCGGTGAATTCAACAATCATATTTTTAACAGTCACAAGTTTCGTGCATATATATGAATGCGTTGAACCAGGATCAATCAAAGCAATAATATTAGTATCAAGTAAAGAGAATGTACCAGTGATAACATCTGGTGTCGAGGCATCTTCCCTTGCACGTATGGCGTATGTCCTCGCCGGAGCCCGTGCCTCAGATTTAGCCGTTGGGTCCTTTGCAGCACTACGACTACCACCGGTATTTCCTAGATACCGTGGTGGTCTACCCCTCGAGACAGGATTATTCGGCTTCGGAGTCTATTCAACATCTTTCTCAACTCTTTCCGGGTAATCCTTGAGAAAGTGGTCGAGAGACCCACACTTAAAACATGCCCCACTTCTCATCCAGCATTCTCCAAAATGTGATTTGTTTCAGACATTGCATCATGGCTTGAGGTTTCAAACACTCCCAACACTAGTTGTTAGCAGAGATGAAGACCTCAGGTTGAAGCGTTTTGAACTTCTTTCCTTTCCCGAATACCCCGCTGATGAGACAAAACGTTCTTGGTAACCTCTTTATTTCTTTGAGGTAAATGATTGCATCTTGCTCATAAATCTTTTACTCAGTACGTCGAGCTTCTCTTTGCTTAATTCCTCGGCCTTGTGGGCTCTTTCAGCCAACACCGCAAATTCCCTTAATTCCAGAATCCCAATCACAACTTAATGTCTTTATTCAGCCCTTGTTCAAATCGTTTGCATATATAAGCTTCAGTCTGAACCCATTCAGTAGCACACTTGCTCAGTCTAACAAACTCTCGTTCATACTCGGCTACTGTCATATTTCCCTGTTTGAGTTCTAAAAATTCCTTCTTCTTCTGATCTAGGAACCTCTGACTAATATATTTCTTTTTGAACTCGGTTTGGAAGAACTCCCACGTAACATTTTCTCGCGGTACAACAGAAGATATGGTTTTCCACCAATGGTAAGTTGTATCTTTCAGAAAGGATATCGCACATTTCAAACAATCGGCGGGAGTACATGACAATTCATCGAGAACCCGAAAAGTATTTTCCAGCCAGAACTCAGCCCTCTCTGGATCATCATCAGCCGTAGCCCTAAATTTTTTAGCCCTATATTTTCTAATCTTATAAACCAGAGCCTTACCAATTCTAACGGGTCCAGTATCGTGTGGCGTTTCATCGGGTTGTAAAACAAGTGGGGGAGGTTGTTGGACAGCAGGACGTGTTATCATATATTCACTAAACCATTCATCCATCATTTCAAAGAAGGCAGCTTTTGTCTCTTCACGGCCCTCAGACATGGGCCTCCTACTACTACTAGTTGCGGCTCGTTGCACAGAAGCTTAAGCAGTGCTCTCAGCTTCCTCAGACTCATCTCGAGCTTGGTTGGAAGACATTACTATATAAAAATACATTAAAAACTGGTCAGGAGATATCACACTATCATGATTTAAATAATGGCATGTATAGCTGGACTCGTACTTGCTACGTTAGTTCGAGATCGGCTAAACCGTAGCTCTGATACCAATAAATGTAACACCCCTAACTCGTATCCGTTACCGGAATAGGATCACAAAGTATTATTGGGGTTTACAGAACATTCTCATGCAATTAGTATTAAACAAACTATTCATACTCCAAAATTTTCTTATTTCCCTTGAATGGGCCCTCGAGGCCCAAAATGAGTATTAGAATCGAATCGGGACTGTAACAGCCCAATTTTGGGTCTAGTCGAAACAATGGTTTCGGGACCCAAATTTGGAGCAGTAAAATTCATTTTTATTTTATTTTTATGGTCTACAATTTTATGGAACGATTTCGTGAAATTTTTGTTCGAAAATTTTGACGTTTGGGCACTCAATTTAGTCAAAAGGACTAAATTGCAAAAAGTGCAAAACTTGAATTCTATATGTTAGAGGTGTCCAATTGCTATGAGATTTTAAATTAGAGGTCCTTAATTGGTAATTAGACCATTGGTTAAGTTAGTGGACAAAAAATGGACATAGTTTGGTATGTTTTCAAAGTTTTTCATTAAGGGCATTTTGGTAATTTGGTTATTAAAAGAATTAAAAGGCAAAATAAGCCAAAATTTCATTCATCTTCTTTATCATGGACAAGAATCACAAGGGGGAAGCCATAGCTAGGGTTTTGCCACTTCCAAGCATGATTGTAAGCCTGTTCTAGCCCCATTTTTAATGCTCTTTACATTTTTAAAGTTGTTGTATCTCAATCTATCTATTTCTACCATTAATTTAAGGAATAATCAAGGTATAGGGTTTGACCCATGTTAGACATTTGTGTATTTTGACGTCTAATGGTAGAAAATGAATGTTTGGTGTTAGATAAATAACTTTTACTAAGTTATTTTTGATGAAAATGCTTAAAAGGACCTATTTGTAAAAGTTATAAAATATGTAGTAAAAGTGTGTTTTAATGGAAATTGTGGGCTGTTATAGTTATAAAAATGGTTCGGCTAGGCTTTTACATTAAATAAATTGAACACGTTTCATTTTACGAGCCTAAAGACCAAAATGTAAATATGTCAAAGTTTAGGGGAAAAATGTAATTTTTTCCATAATAAGATTTTTGGACTGAATTGAATAATGTGAATAATAAATGAGTTAAATTTTCTATTATAGATCAAGAGAAACGAGGTTCAGACCTAAGTATTTGACGATTATGTCTCATTTCTACTATTTTTGTACCGAGGTAAGTTCACATGTAAATAATGCATTGTTGTTTATGCTTTAATTGTTTTAATATTGTATGAATTGTGATTTACTCTTCGAACGTAATCGACAAAGTTTCAACAAGCGAGAAATCTTGGTTGAACCTTAGGAATAGATAGGATACAAATGTCATGACATTAGGGTTACTGTGATTACGTGTAAGACCATATATGGGATCTGGCATCGATATGAGACTTTGGGTAAGACCATAACTGGGATATGGCATCAATATGAGACTTCGTATAAGACCATAGCTGGGCTATTGCCATTGATAAGAGATCCCATGTAAGACCATATTTGGGATATGGCATTGGTATGGTATTGCGTGTGTGAGACTCCCGAGTATCCTTTAGTATTTCAAGTGGTTCAATGGGAAATTCAACGGGTATGTCAAAAATGAGAAAGTATGTGAATATGTTATGAGATGGTACAGGTATGTACGAAAAACTCAAAGAAAATGAGCTCAGTATATGATGAATAATTGGTAAGACTGTGATTGAGTAAGTTGTGCGTATGAAGCTTAAATGACATTTATGTTGATACGTGTTACGTAATTCATATGATAAGCTATTGGAATATGACAATTATGTTGACATGTGTTATGTTGATATCAAATGATATTTATGTTCATATGACATTTATGAAGTTTAATGACATTTATATTGATATATGTTATGTTATTCATATGATGAGCTATAGGCAAGAATGTGATTGAGTAAATTATACTCATGAAGTTTAATGACATTCATGTGAAAATATGTTGTGTAATTCATATGATAAGCTATAGGCAAGAATGTGATTGAGTAAATTATACTCATGAAGTTTAATGACATTCATGTGGAAATATGTTGTGTAATTCATATAATGAGCTGTTGGTAAGATTGGGATTGAGTAAGTTGTATTTGTGAATTCATATAGTGAGTAAGTTGTGTTTGTGTAATTCAAGTGTATGAATAATGTTTTGTATTATTTGCATATGAACTTACTATGCTATATAGCTTACCCCCTTCCTTTCCCATATCTTATAGGGTTATTAAGCTAGCTCAGATTGGAGTTCACCGGAGATCCTATCACACTATCAAGCTATCATTTGGGTATAAGTGAATTCAAGTATTTTAAGTCTATGGCATGTATAGGGACTTAGTCATTTGTTAAATGTGTCATTGTGATTGCAGCTAATTTGTTGGCTTGTGATTGTCAAATGATTGTTTTTATAATTGGCCATGTAGATTTATTTATTTGGGCTATCATGGTTGTAAGCCTAAGTTTATATATATATATGTGCTAATGACTTTGGTGATATGGTCATAAATATTATTTATGACATGCATATGAGATGTTTGAAAATGTGGTATATTGATGAAATGATAAAGTGCCGTACAATTAGGTATCTTGAAGGTAGTAAATTGTGACTTAGTAAATGTTGTGAGTACGATAGATGTGGATATTGTGATGGTCATAATTGTGGATAATTTGGTTACCTAAGTATGTTATGTATGTGCCTTGAATTGGTGTAAGTGTATGTGTGTACAAGGGTGGCAAATGGCTTGGTAAATAGCCTTTAATTTGTCCACACGGGTAGACACACGGGCGTGTGTCTAGGCCGTGTGTGACACACAGTCTGCTCCACGGGTATGTGTTCTGACCGTGTGTCCCCTGCACCTTAATTTTGGAAAAATAGAGTGTCCAGAATTGAGCACACGGGCTGAGACACGGGCGTGTGTCTCAGCCGTGTGTGCTACACGGCCTAGCACACGGGTGTGGCACGACAGTGTGGCACAAGTCAGAGAGCACCCCTAAATCGAACACGGTTTGAAGCACGGGCATTTGAGCCCTGTATCATGAAAAATTTTCTAAGTTTTGTAAAAATTTCTAAAGTTTTCGGTTCAGTCCCGAACCGCTTCCAATACATGTTTTGGCCCTCGTATGCTCGTATAAGGGTTCATGAATAAGAGTTCATGATAGGTATGTGAGGATGTACAAAATGAAATAATCGTAAGTTGAGAAATATGGATAAAATGTCATTATTCTGGTTGAACATTGTATTTCGATGGATTATGGTGATTTTATGAAACGAATAAAATGTTTTAAATGTTGCAAAAAGGATTTGGCCCGGAAGGGTAATCCTGAATTAAGCCCTTTGGAGCATATGTTATGAAATGGATTTAGCTCGAACGGGTAATCCAGAGTAAGCCTTTAAAGCGTTCGTTATCGAAAGAATTTAGCCTAAATTGGCAATCTTGTTATGTCATATGTGGCTCAAGAGTGTGCTCCATGAATATGTGTCAAAAGGACACTTTTGAATATGAATTGACGGATTGTTGACATGCATACCTTGAGTAAACTATTCGAGTATCCATCGAAATTACAATAGTTCAATGGAAATTATTCTTGAAATATGGAAAGGTGAAGTGAAATGAAAGTTTATATTATGATAAGCTCATCCATGTTTGTTTGGCATTCATATGATGTTATGTGCCTAACTTGTTTGATTAAGTGAATGTGATAAGTAAGCTTACTCAAAATTTATGGAATGTATGTATAAGTGCACTTGTTTGAATAAGATAATCGGAAAGCTCGTGTGACATAAATATGTATGTTAATTAGCTTAAAGTGAAATTTATGATTGAGAAGATACTATGTTGACGATGAATGCTAAGTTATATGTGTGTATTTATGAGAGTCGAGTAAGAGGCTTTACGACCTCACCCCCTTACCAATGTTGTAACATCCCGATTTAGGGCCTAGTCGGAATAGTGGTACGAGACCACAAATCTGAGGTATATGTATGAGTTTTGAGGTTTATGCTATGTTTGCATGTTAGTGTGGAAGTTTCATGAAGCAATTTTGTTAAATTGCAGTTGAATTGTCCAAAAGGACTAAAGTGCAAAAGTTGCAAAATGTGAGATTCTAGAAGCTAATTGTATGAAATAGCTTTGGATTATCAATTAGAGGTCATTAAATTGTAATTTTCCCAAATTCTAATTTTTGGACAAAAATGGGCATGAGTGGATGATATTGGAAAGTTTAGTGAGAATGGGGCATTTTGGTCATTTAACAATTAAATGATTAAAAAGAGAAAAAGATGACAAAATTTCATTCATCTTCTTCTCCAAGCTACCGAAAATTTCAAGAAGCCATTGTTAGGGCTCGTCAATTTTTCAAGCTTGCTAGTAAGTGCATCCAACCCCTGTTTTTGATATTCTTCGTATTTTTGAAGTCCTTGTAACATGAGTAAGCTATTTTTAGCTATATGTTGAGCTAGGATTGATGTTAAAAAATGTACCCATGTATGAAATGCATGTATTTTTATGTTTTATGGAAGATTATGAAAGCTTGATATAGTAGAAACATCTTTTGCTAAGTGAATTTCATGAAAACTGCATGTAGGGACTAGTTTGTGAAAGTCTTGAGATTGGTCATACATGAATGATTTACTAAAAATTGATGATTGCTTTATTTGAGTAAATGATTCAGCTAAGCATGAAAGGCTAGAAAGTTTAATGAAAATCACTTTACGAGCCTTGGGACAAAAGTATAAATATGAGGAAGTTTAGGGGCAAAATGGTAATTTTGCTAAAGTATGAGATAAGGGTCAATTTAGTCAATGTGTGTATTGAACGGGTTGATTTATCATTATAGATCAAGAAAGAAGAAGCCCGGATCATAACCGAGGCAAGGGCAAAGTCGTGGACTAAATTGCACACCTCCCTACTTTTGAGTATTGAGGTAAGTTTACGTATAAATGATGCATTTATGCGTCTATATTGTTAATGCTAGCTAGTGTGTAGAATGATTGAGAACCTATTCGATTCTAGTGGAATGAATGAGATAGTAGTTTTGAATGGATGAATGTATTACAAAGTAGACATGTGAATGTGTAGTGATAATGCTTGATGGTGGGCTAAGTGCGATACCACCTTGATACTTAACAATGATGGGCTGTGTGCGATACTATTGTTAAGCATATTATTTAGTGAGCTATGTGTGGAATCACTATAATTATCCTTTGTGGTAGGCTATGTGCGATACTACCTTATGATCTGATTGTGGTGGGCTAAGTGCGAAACCACCGAGTAATTTAGCTGTGTGGATGTATTATTGAGAAATAATGATGTGTTGTATTTTGAGTAAATGTGATATTGAGTGCAGGGGTGCATGTCAATGATTATGAGTATGTGACTCATGATGTGTTGGAGATGTGGTAAGGGATAGAAAGAGTAAGCATAGTGGTGGATGTGAATTACATATGTTAGTATAATGCTAATTGTTGTTTAGCTTATACTAGAATGCTTAAATTGTTTATGTGTAAACTTACTAAGCTCAAAGCTTACTCCTTTCTTTTCCCTTGTCTTATAGAGAAAAAGGATTGAATTGTGATATGCAGATGAATCGGAAGATCGCCCACACTATCAGCACACTATGATACATTGGACTTATTGTTTTGTATATGGCATGTATATAGGCTAGACAAGTTAGTGAGTTTTTTTTGTAATGGCTAAGATGTGTTGGCCTTTGGATGAATAATCTATTTTGTATAATGCCATGGTTTATGGCTAACTTATTATATGAAAAGATGTAGTTATCCATGTAAGATTATGTTACAATATGAGTTGATTGTGGATGAGTTAAATGTATACATGTTGTATGAGTTAGAAGGGTGAGAAGAGCTTAGCAAATAGCTTTGTTCTTGACCATGTAGATAGACACACGGGCATGTGTCTAGGCCATGTGTGACACACGGCCAGCCCACGGGCGTGTGACTTGGCCGTGTCACTTTGGCAGATTCGAGTGTTATAGGCCACGGGCTAGCCACATGGGCGTGTGTCTAGGCTTTAGGCCGTGTAAAGTAGTCAATGTTCACCACGAGTAGAGAGCACGGGCGTGTGCCCTAGCCGTGGGACATTGGCAGAATGCTTGGGTTTTCATGCACGGGATGGGGGCACGGGCGTGTGTGACCTCCACGGGCGTGTCTAATCTTACACGGGCGTGTGGTCCTTGTATAGATGGAAAAACTTTAAATTCGTAAGAGTTTCCGATATGGTCTCGAGAGCCCTCGTGTGTATGAATGAGGCCTCGTAAGTCGAGAATAAGGTTGTTGTGGTGACGTAAAGAGAGTAGTCACGTTAAGCCTAAGTGGCGATCAAGTGGTTTTACTCTGGTAATGCCTCGGGCCCGGTTCCAGCGTAGAATATGGGTAAGGGCTGTTACATTTAGTGGTATCAGAGCTATGGTTTAGTCGGTTCTAGGACTACCGTAACGGGTGTAAGGGTCTAGCTATACATGCCATAAGTGTACAGTGATAGTGTGGTGGTTTCTGATGATTTTAAACCTTGTTTTATATAGTATATGGATCCCGGTCAATCGACTGTTGATGAAGCAGCTAGTAATGCACCGGCTCCTACGCAAGGAACCGCGCCTGTTGAGAGTGGACCCGAGGTTAGGGGTCAAGGGGAAGAGGCTCGGGAAGCCTTTCTCCAGATGATGAGTAATTGGTACTCGGATTATGTTCGAGCAAACCCTAATGCTCAACCTCCTCCACCTCCTCCTATACCTCAGCCAATTCTAGTGGCTCCTCAAGGTATTGAAGTAGTGAGGATATCGAAATCCCCGATGGATAAGATTAGGAAACACGGGGCTGATGAGTTTAGAGCTAAGGTAGATGATGACCCCAAGAGGGCAGAATTCTGGCTAGAGAACTCAATGAGAGTGTTCGATGAACTCTCTTGTACACCTGAAGAGAACCTGAAGTGTGCCGTATCTTTGCTGAGGGACTCGGGATACCATTGGTGGAAGACGTTGACGTCAGTGGTCCCGAAAGGGCGGGTGACATGGGACTTCTTTCTGGAAGAGTTCCGGAAGAAGTATATAAGTCAGCGGTTTATTGACCGGAAACGGAAGGAATTCCTTGAGTTGAAGCAAGGAAGAATGTCAGTAGCAGAATATGAGCGCGAATTTGTTAGGCTTAGCAAGTACGCACAAGAATGTGTGTTTACGGAGACCGTTTTATGTAAAAGGTTCGAAGACGGACTGAATGAGGATATCAAACTCCTAGTTGGTATTTTGGAGTTGGAAGAGTTTGTTGTGTTGGTTGAAAGGGCAAGTAAGGCCGAGGAATTGAGTAAGGAAAAGAGAAGGGCTGTGAGTGAAGCCCGAGATGCGATAAAACGGCCAATGGGCAGATCATATCAAGCCCAGTCGAAAAGATCCAAGGAAGTGAATCCTCAAATGACAGCACCAGTAGGATATTCACATCGAGACTTGGGCAACACTCGTTCGGGTTTGAGAGTCCAAGCCACCTCGATGGAAAGTGTTGGCAATCCGAAGAACAAACCGGAGTGTCCAAGTTGTGGTAGATATCATACCGAAGAGTGTTGGGGAAACAACCGAAGTTGTTATAAGTGTGGTTCCCCCGACCATTTTATCCGAAATTGCCCCGAGAGGAATGAAAAGGAAGAGAAGCAAGAGACAAGACCTAGCGATGTGTCTGCAAGGGGTAGACCACCAAGGAACCCGAGAGGTGGGACTTGTAACACCCCTTACCCGGGTTCTACGCCAGAACCGGGCCCGAGGCATTACCGTAAAAGGTCCTCATAATCACCACTTAGACCTATCATGACTACTCTCTCTAGTCACCTTAACAACCTCATTCTCGACTTACGAGACCTCACTCGTAAGCGCGAAGACTCTCGAGACTACACCAAAACTTTTTCAACCTTTTTAAATTTTCCCTTTTATGCAGGGCTCACACGGTCGTGTAAAATGTGACACGCCCGTGTGTAGACACACACGCCCATGCTCCTCAACCGTGGTAAATACTGACTACACACACACGGTCTCGAAGCCTAGTCACACGTCCGTGTTCGACACCCGTGGACGACACTGACTTGGGTCACACGACCTGGACACACGCCCATATGGCTGGTCCGTGGTCGCCTCTGACTACTTCTCCACGGTCTAGGCACGCCCGTGTGCTTTAACCGTGTGACCATTCAAATTTCAAATTTCAAGGTGCAGACTTCACACGGCCTGGGCACACGCCCATGGCTTGGTCGTGTGTCGCACACGGCCTAGACACACGCCCGTGTGTCTACCAATGTGGACAAGAACAAGGCTGTTTGCCAAGATCTTTGTACCCCTATAGCTTACACTACATGAATCCATTCAACATACTAGTAAACATCCCATAACTTCAACATGAACTCCCATAGATAACTTGTAATTTCATAAATGGTAAAATGAGCCATCATGCATGGCAATTTAAAAATTAATGTCTTAACAAGAGCCATTACACCTTTGGTCAAAATAACAAAATAATTTTACTAGTCTAGCCCCTATACATGCCATTCACAAAATCATTAAGTCTAGGTATACCGAGATGCGCTGATAGTGCTGGCGGCTTTCTGGTTATCGACGTATTCTGGCTCGACTCTTAAGCTCTATAAAACAAAGGAAAAAGAGAAGGGGGAGTAAGCTTTAAGCTTAGTAAGTTTACATGTAACAACATAACATTATAACATGTATTAAATGATTACATAGCATTACATACTAAGCAAGAAATAATTTACATTCATGATCATGCTTACTCATTTTCTCTATTCCCACATTTCCACCATGTCATAAGCATAGTACATACATTCATTAACAGATTCCCCTGCACATAGCATCATAAAATCACATAATACAACACATCACTATCTCTAGTTCCTTTGCTTATAATTAAATTACTCGGTGGTTTCGCACTTAGCCCACCAACAGCCTTTTTTAGGGTGGTATCGCACTTAGCCCACCAAAAAGATTATAGACGGTGGTATCGCACATAGCCCATCGTAGTTAAGCAACAAGGTGGTATCACACTTAGCCCACCAAAAGAGTATAGACGATGGTATCGCACATAGCCCATCGTAGTTAAACAACAAGGTGGTATCGCACTTAGCCCACCAACAAGTGTCGTCATTATATATTTATATAACTATTTCATCATTCACACAATAATTATTCAACGATTACCACATTCCATCCATTTGTACCACGCATGTTCTCAATCATGCCATACACTAATTAGCAACATAATCTTTACACAAATATGCATTGTTTACACACAAACTTACCTCGGTGCAAAACGTGATAACCAACAACTTCATCTGTCACCTTGCCTTTTCCACGGTCAAGGTTGATTCCGTGCTCTTCTTGATCTATAACAATGAAATTCACTCGTTTAGATCATTCTATGATCATAATACGTCAAATTCTACACTTGGGCAAAAATGACCATTTTGCCCTTATACATTGGCAAAATTACTATTTTGCCCCTAGGCTCGTAATTTATTTTTCAACACATTTCCTCAATAATTAAGTCTAGCTGAGCATTTATTTCTCTTACAACTACTCACCATTCTCATAATATCATGCATTTTTAACACAACCTCATTCTTGCTTTTAATTCCTACTTAGGTGTTTTCATGCAAACACCTTTCACAAAAGTTGTTCCTCATCTCCCTAACATTCATTTTCTCTCATAAAAACTCAGCTAACAACATAATTACTCTCATGGCAAATCCCTAGACTTACAATCATATCACAAATTAGTCCCCTCATTAGCTAGCTTCAGCTTTGGGGACTCCAAAAGTACAAAAATTATCAAATAAAACCACCAAAATCACTTACTTGCAAAGAGATAGCTTAGCTGAATGTTTAAACCCCAAAACTCTATATTTTCTCTTCAATTTTTGGTTGAAGAAGGAGGGTGAATAGTGATAGATGATATCTTTCCTTTTTAGCATTTTTTATTCATCTTTTTATCACCTAATGTCACCAAATTTGACTACAATTAATGCTCTTGTCCCCTAGCTTCCTATGGCCGGCCAACACTCTCAATATGGCCTAATTACACATTAAGGACCTCTAATTTAATATTCTATGGCTATTTGACACCTCTACCTTGTAAATTAGATCTTTCGCACTTTATGCGATTTAGTCCTTTTTCACAATTAAGCAATCAATCATTAAATTTTAAGGTACCAAAATTCTAAGACATCCCTATAAACATGTTACGACACATGAAATAATATCAAAATAATTTCCTCGACCTCGGATTAGTGGTCTCAAAACCACTATTCCAACTAGCCCCAAAATCGGGCTGTTACAACTCTCCCCCTCTTTAGAGATTTTCGTCCTCGAAAATCTTACCGGTAAAAAGGTTTGGGTATTGCTCTCTCATGGCTTCCTCCGGTTCCCATGTAGCCTCTTCTACACCATGTTTCTGCCACAACACTTTTACTAAGGCTATGTCCTTATTTCTCAGCTATTTCACTTCTCGAGCCAAGATTTTAATCGGCTCTTCCTCATAAGTCATATCCGGTCGTATCTCAATTTCTGTTGGAGGAATCACATGCGAAGGATTAGAGCGATAACGCCTCAACATTGATACATGGAACACATTGTGAATTTTCTCTAACTCTACCGGTAACGCCAACCGATATGCCACTGGCCCAATCCTTTCGGTAATCTCATACGGCCCTATGAATCTCGGACTCAATTTACCTTTTTGACCAAATCTCAATATTTTCTTCCATGGTGACACTTTCAGAAATACCTTGTCACCCACTTGGAACTCAAATTCCTTTCTTTTCAAATCCGCATACGACTTTTGTTGGTCTGAAGCAGCCTTCAGAGTATCCCAGATAACTTTCACTTTCTCCTCAGTCTCTTTAACTAAATCAATCCCATGAATTTGCTTCTCTCTCAGCTCGGTCCAATACAAAGGGGTCCGACACTTACGACCATACAAGGCTTCATAAGGTGCCATCCGTATGCTCGACTGATAACTATTGTTGTAAGCGAATTCAACCAAGGGTAGGTATCTTTCCCAACTACCTTCAAACTCTAACACACAACATCGGAGCATATCCTCAAGAACTTGGATTACTCTCTCAGACTGACCATCAGTTTGAGGATGAAATGCAGTACTAAAATTCAACCTTGTACCTAAGGCCTCCTGTAACTTCTTCCAAAACCTCGAAGTAAATCTCGGGTCTCTATCCGAGATAATAGATACAGGCACTCCGTGTAATCTTACTACCTCTACAATATACAACTCAGCTAACTTATCCATTGAATAATCAACACGTACTGGAATAAAGTGAGCCGACTTTGTTAGTCTATCTACGATCACCCACACAGCATATTTCTTTTTCGGGGTCATAGGTAAGCCCGTAACAAAATCCATGATAATCCGATCCTACTTCCACTCGGGAACCATCACTGGCTGAAGTAGTCCCGAAGGCACTTGATGCTCCGCTTTCACTTGTTGACAAAATAAGCATCTTGTTACATGCTCCGAGATGTCTCTTTTCATTCCCGACCACCAGTAGAATTTCTTCAGATCATTGTACATTTTCGTAGTGCCCGGGTGTACCGACAAATAACTACTATGTGCCTCTTGTAAAATTTCTCGGATCAACTCGTCATTTTTGGGTACACAAATTCTATCATGGAACATTAAGCAACCATCCAAACTCACCCGGAATTCAGAATTAATTCCTGATTCACACTTAGCTCTTTTAGCTAGTATCTCACTATCATTCCTTTGAGCCTCACATAATCGTTGAACAAATAATGGTCTAGCTCTCAACTCGGCTAGTATAGCACCATCATCGGACAATAACAAACTCGTGCTCATAGCTCTCAAAGCATACAAGGATTTTCTACTTAAAGCATCCGCAACTACATTCGCTTTCCCCAGGTGGTAATCGATCACTAGCTCGTAGTCCTTCAATAATTCAAGCCACCGTCATTGCCGTAAGTTTAATTCCTTTTGATCCATCAAGTACCTCAAACTCCTATGATCTGTGAAGATTTGGCACTTCTCACCATATAATTAATGTCGCCAAATCTTTAACGTGAAAACAATTGCGGCCAACTCCAGATCATGAGTCGGATAATTCTTCTCATGTGGTTTTAGTTGTCTCGAGGTATAAGCGATTACCTTACCCTCTTGCATCAACACACAACCGAGACCATTTAACGACGCGTCACTGTAGACCCCAAACTCTTTTCCTGACTCAGGTTGTACCAAAACCGGTGCCTCTGTCAACAACATTTTCAATCTCTCGAAACTCTGTTGGCATTTTTTAGTCCATTCAAACTTAACATCCTTGTGCAATAGTTTCGTCATTGGAATAGCAATCATAGAGAATCCCTTCATGAACTGCCTATAGTACCCCGCTAAACCCAAAAAGCTTCTGACCTCCGACACGTTCCTCACTAGTTTCCACTCTACAATAGCCGAGACCTTTCCCGGATCAACTCTAATACCTTCACCTGACACAATATGTCCTAGGAATCCTACTTCTCGAAGCCAAAATTCGCTTTTACTAAATTTAGCATATAATTTCTTGTCCCTCAAAATCTGTAAGACAATCCTCAAATGCTCTGCATGATCACTCTCGTCTCGAGAATAAACCAATATGTCATCAATAAAGACAACCACAAACTTATCCAAATACGGTCGGAAGACACGGTTCATTAAGTCCATAAAAATCGCAGGAGCATTCGTTAAACCGAACGGCATGACCAGAAACTCATAATGGCCATACCTCGTCCTGAATGCTGTTTTCGGCACATCTTGTTCCTTAACCCTCAACTAGTAATAACCAGGCCTCAGGTCAATCTTGGAAAACACCGTAGCTCCCTTCAGTTGATCAAATAGATCATCTATCCTCGGTAAAGGATACTTGTTCTTCACAGTTACTTTGTTGAGCTGTTTGTAGTCTATGCACAATCTCATCGACCCATCTTTCTTCTTTACAAAGAGTACTGGGGCACCCCACGGTGAATAGCTCGGTCTTGCAAAACCCTTATCCGTCAACTCTTGCAACTGAACCTTCAGTTCTTTCAACTCTAGCGGGGCCATCCTATACGGAGCAACCGAAATGGGTGTTGTTCCCGAAATTAACTCAATTCCAAACTCGACCTCTCAACTGGGGGTAATCTGAGCAGCTCTTCCGGGAATACATCCGGATACTCACATACAATCGGTACTGTTTCAATCCTTACTTCAGATTCTTGAGTGTTTAATACAAAAGCGAGATAACATTCGTACCCTTTTCTCAAATATTTCTCGGCTATCATGGAAGAAATCATCACCGGTAAACTATCTCGACTCACACCGATTCAACGAATAACATCTCCATTTTCACATTTCAATTCAATAAATTTACTACCACAATTCACTAAAACATTATAGGCAGTCAACCAGTCCATACCAAGAATCAAATCAAATTCATCAAACGGTAACAACATAAGGTTTACCGGGAAACAATGACCCATAATTGTCAAAGGACAGTTCCTACACACCTTGTCAACTAACACCTGTTTACCTAGAGGATTCGACACCTTTACCACAAATTTAGTAGACTCAACAGTCATACTCAAACTAGATGCCAATCTCATACAAATATACGAATGGGTTGACCCTGGGTCAATCAAAGCAATAACAGAGGTGTCATAGAGAGAGAATGTACCCGTTATTACATCTGGTGATGACGCCTCTTCTCGAGCGCAAATAGCATAAGTTCTTGTTGGCGTCCGACCCTCCGGCCTCACAGTAGTGTCTCGTGATACACCTCTACCACTACTCCCACCTCCCGGGTTCTTATGTGGTCTACCTCTAAAGGGTGCACTGCTTGATCTTATCTCTTGTTTCCTCTCCTTGTCATCCCTCTCAGGATAGTTTCGGATGAGATGGTCAGGGGATCCACACTTATAACAATTTCGATTGCTTCCCCAACACTCCCCAGTGTGATGTCTGCCACAACTTGGGCACTCTGGTTTGGACCTTGGATTACCCACACTTGCCATTGAGGTGGCCTAAACTCTTGAACCCGAGTACGTGTTACCTCACTCTCTCTGCGAATACCCGACTGATGTAGTTGTCCGAGGGTTCACTTCCCTGGACCTCTTCGATTGAGCTTGGTATGATTTTCTCATCGGCCTCTTCTTCGCATCTCGAGCCTCACTCAGAGCTTTCCTCTTTTCCTTACTCAATTCTTCGGCCTTACTAGCCCTATCCACCAATACCACAAATTCTTTTAATTCTAAAATCCTGACTAGAAGTCTGACATCTTCATTCAGCCCATCTTCAAATCTCTTACATAAAATGGCTTCCATAGATACACATTCTTGCGCATACTTACTGAGCCTAACAAATTCGTGCTCATACTCCACCACAGTCATTTTTCCTTATTTTAACTCAAGGAATTCCTTCCGCTTCTGATCAACAAATCGTTGACTTATATACTTTTTTCGGAACTCTTCCAAAATGAAGTCGCACGTTACCCTCTCTTTATGAACCACTAATGTCAACATTTTCCACCAATGGTATGCCGAGTCCCTCAGCAAGGACACAGCGCATTTCAAGCTCTCCTCAGGTGTACAGGAGAGTTCATCAAAAACCCTTATTGAGTCTCAAGCCAGAACTCTGCTTTCTCAGGGTCATCATCTATATTAGCTCGAAAATTCTCAACCCCTTGCTTCCGAATTTTGTCTACCGGGGGCTTAGTTGTCCTCACCACTTCTATACCTTGAGAAGCCACAGGAACTGGCTGAGGTATAGGAGGAGGTGGAGGAGGTTGAGCATTGGGATTTGCTCGTACGTACTCAGTGTACCAGTTACTCGTTATTTGGAGAAAGGCCTCCCGAGCCTCTTCTCCTTGACCCCTAGTCTCGGGTTCACTCTGCACAGGCGCGGTCCCTTGCGCAGGAGCCGGTGCATTACTAGCTGCATCATCAGCAGCTGACTATTAGGGATCCATATACTACATAAAACAAGTTTAAAATCATTAGAAGCAACCACACTAGCATCATACGCGTATGGCATGTATAGCTAGACTCCTACTCAAGCTACGGTAGTCCTAGAACCGACTAAACCATGGCTCTGATACCACTAAATGTAACACCCCTTACCCAAGTTCTACGCCGGAACCGGGCCCGAGGCGTTACCGTAAAAGGTTCTCATAATCACCACTTAGACCTATCATGACTACTTTCTCTAGTTGCCTCAACAACCTCGTTCTCGACTTATGAAACCTCACTCGTAAGCACGAAGACTCTCAAGACTATACCAAAATTTTTTCAACCTTTTTCAAATTTTCTCTTTTATACAAGGCTCACACGCCCGTGTAAAATGTGACACGCCCGTGTGTAGACACACACGCCCATGCTCCTCAATCGTGGTAAATACTGACTACACATACACGGTCTCGAAGCCTAGTCACACGATCGTGTTCGACACCCGTGGACGACACTGACTTGGGTCACACGACCTGGACACACGCCCATATGGCTGGTCCGTGGTCGCCTCTGACTACTTCTCCACGATCTAGGCACGCCCGTGTGCTTTAACCGTGTGACCATTCAAATTTCAAATTTCAAGGTGTAGACTTCACACGGCCTGGGCACACGCCCATGGCTTGGTCGTGTGTCGCACACGGCCTAGACACACGCCCGTGTGTCTACCCATGTGGACAAGAACAAGGCTGTTTGCCAAGCTCTTTGTACCCCTATAGCTTACACTACATGAATCCATTCAACATACTAGTAAACATCTCATAACTTCAACATGAACTCCCATAGATAACTTGTAATTTCATAAATGCTAAAATGAGCCATCATGCATGGCAATTTACAAATTAATATCTTAACAAGAGCCATTACACCTTTGGCCAAACTAACAAAATAATTTTACTAGTCTAGCCCCTATACATGTCATTCACAAAATCATTAAGTCTAGGTATACCGAGATGAGCTGATAGTGCTGTCAGTCTTCTGGTTATCGACGTATTCCGGCTCGGCTCTTAAGCTTTATAAAACAAGAGAAAAAAAGAAGGGGGAGTAAGCTTTAAGCTTAGTAAGTTTACATATAACAACATAACATTATAACATGTATTAAACGATTACATAGCATTACATACTAAGCAAGAAATAATTTACATTCATGATCATGCTTACTCATTTTCTCTATTTTCACATTCCCACCATGTCATAAGCATGGTACATACATTCATTAACAGATTCCCCTGCACATAGCATCATAAAATCACATAATACAACACATCACTATCTCTAGTTCCTTTGCTTATAATTAAATTACTTGGTGGTTTCACACTTAGCCCACCAACAGCCTTTATTAGGGTGGTATCGCACTTAGGCCACCAAAAAGATTATAGACGGTGGTATCGCACATAGCCCATCGTAGTTAAGCAACAAGGTGGTATCACACTTAGCCCACCAAAAGAGTATAGACGATGGTATCGCACATAGCCCATCGTAGTTAAACAACAAGGTGGTATCGCACTTAGCCCACCAACAAGTGTCGTCATTATATATTTATATAACTATTTCATCATTCACACAATAATTATTCAACGATTACCACATTCCATCCATTTGTACCACGCATGTTCTCAATCATGCCATACACTAATTAGCAACATAATCTTTACACAAATATGCATTGTTTACACACAAACTTACCTCGGTGCAAAACGTGATAACCAACAACTTCATCTGTCACCTTGCCTTTCCACTACAAGGTTGATTCCGTGCTCTTCTTGATCTATAACAATGAAATTCACTCGTTTAGATCATTCTATGATCATAATACGTCAAATTCTACACTTGGGCAAAAATGACCATATTGCCCTTGTACATTGGCAAAATTACTATTTTGCCCCTAGGCTCGTAATTTATTTTTCAACACATTTCCTCAATAATTAAGTCTAGCTGAGCATTTATTTCTCTTACAACTACTCACCATTCTCATAATATCATGCATTTATAACACAACCTCATTCTTGCTTTTAATTCCTACTTAGGTGTTTTCATACAAACACCTTTCACAAAAGTTGTTCCTCATCTCCCTAACATTCATTTTCTCTCATAAAAACTCAGCTAACAACAAATTACTCTCATGGAAAATCCCTATACTTTCAATCATATCACAAATTAGTTCCCTCATTAGCTAGCTTGAGCTTTGGGGACTCCAAAAGTACAAAAATTATCAAATAAAACCACCAAAATCACTTACTTGCAAAGAGATAGCTTAGCTAAAAGTTTAAACCCCAAAACTCTATATTTTATCTTCAATTTTTGGTGGAAGAAGGAGGGTGAATAGTAATAGATGATACCTTTCCTTTTTAGCATTTTTTATTCATCTTTTTATCACCTAATGTCACCAAATTTGACTACAATTAATGCTCTTGTCCCCCTAGCTTCCTATGGCCAGCCAACACTCTCAATATGGCCTAATTACACATTAAAGACCTCCAATTTAATATTCTATGGCTATTTGACACCTCTACCTTGTAAATTAGATCTTTTGCACTTTATGCGATTTAGTCCTTTTTCACAATTAAGCAATCAATCATTAAAATTTAAGGTACCAAAATTCTCATACATCCCTATAAACATGTTACGACACATGAAATAATATCAAAATAATTTCCTTGACCTCAGATTAGTGGTCTCGAAACCACTATTCTGACTAGCACCAAAATCGGGCTATTACAGGACTAGTGGTAGAGGTGCGTCCAGAGACTCTACTGCGAGACCGGAGGGTCGGGCACCTACGAGGACGTATGCCATTCACGCCCGCGAAGAGGCATCATCCCCAGATGTGATAACGGGTACTTTTTCTCTTTTTGACACCTTTGTTATTGCTTTAATAGATCCAGGGTCTACTCATTCTTATATTTGCATGAGATTGGCATCTAGTTTGAGTATGACCGTTGAGTTTACGGATTTTGTGGTTAAGGTTTCAAACCCGTTAGGTAAGCATGTGTTAGTGGACAAGGTGTGTAAGAATTGTCCTTTGTTTATTATGAGTCATTGTTTTCCGGCAAACCTTATGTTGTTGCCGTTTGATGAGTTTGACTTAATCCTTGGTATGGATTGGTTGACTACCCATAGTGTCTTAGTGAACTATGGTAGTAAGTTTATTGAATTGAAGTTTGAGAGCGAAGATGTTATTCGGGTTGAATCAGGTGGATTGGATAGTCTACCAGTGATGATTTCTTCTCTAGTGGCAGAGAAATGTTTGAGAAAAGGGTGTGAGTCCTATCTCGCCTTTGTTTTGAATACTCAAGAGGTTGGAGTAAAGTTTGATACAGTGACAGTGGTATGTGAGTATCCGGATGTATTCCCGGAAGAGTTATCCGAATTACCTCCAGTGAGAGAGGTTGAGTTTGGGATTGAGTTGGTTCCGGGAACGGCACCTATTTCAATTGCTCCGTATAGGATGGCACCTTTAGAGTTGAAAGAACTGAAGGTTCAATTGCAAGAGTTGACAGATAAGGGTTTTGCAAGACTGGGCTACTCACCGTGGGGTGCTTTGGTACTATTTGTGAAAAAGAAAGATGGGTCTATTAGGTTGTGTATAGACTATAGGCAACTTAATAAAGTGACGGTGAATAATAAATATCCTTTACCAAGGATTGATTATCTTTTTAATCAACTGAAAGGAGCTACAGTGTTCTCTATGATTGACCTGAGGTCTGGTTATTACTAGTTGAGAGTGAAGGAGCAAGATGTGTTGAAAACTGCATTTCGAACAAGGTATGGCCAATACAAGTTTTTAGCCATGCAGTTTGGTTTAACGAATGCACCTGCGATTTTTATGGATTTGATGAACCGTATCTTCCGACCGTATGTGGATAAGTTTGTAGTTGTCTTCATTGATGACATATTGATCTATTCTCAGGATGAGAATGACCATGAAGAGAATTTGTGATACGAACCCCGCCGTATCATGGTTCGACACAACTCGACAACATCTAGCATGTCCTAAGTTCGAGGGGCCCAAGTTCAAAATGAAGCCTGATCTTAATTTCAACGAGCTCATTTCATCTCGTTTATAGCTCAATGAGTTCGTTTGTTCATTTTGAGTTTATTTTAATTCTTGATAGACTTATTTAGTTAAATTAGTTAATTAGTTTTCAGCTCATAAATAAGTTCAAATTTGATATTTAATAATTTTAGTTAAGTTTGTCAACGTTAATACATGTTTTTAATATGTTTTTCCTACATCTTTTAATGTGTTTAGAATCTGGTCATTTAATTAGCTTAAATATGTTTTAGTGAGTGGGTCTTAGCCTACACATGTTTTAAATGTGCCTTGGAGTCTGTCGAATTTAATATGTTCTAAGCTGATTAATTGTGGTTTTAATTGTAACACCCCAAACCCGGTCAACACGCTACGACTGAATCCAGCATGTCATAGGGAAAAACATTTTTAAAGAAGACAGGAGGTTGTTTTAATTTTGTAAAGAATCGTTATTGAAAACAAGTTGCTGTCTCTTATTTTAAGAAAACCTTTGATTTTCATGAAAAGCCGAATTAGTTTAAGTAATATCGCTAAAACCGTCCAAATTTGGTCTTAAAGAAAAACTCAGTTAACTTGTTGTTACTACTTGTTTGCCGTTACCCGATGGTAAAGTTTTAGAAAAACCCAACGAGTTGTGAAAGTTTGGAAAACATTCTTTTTATAGGTTATTTAGGCATGCCAATTCGTTTAACTTATACAAATTTTCGTGAGAAATAAAGCAGATAAATAAACCCCAAAATTAAAGTTAGTGGCCTTATTACAACCCGAAAACCAAATTTAAAGTAAAGTAAACCAAAATAGTAATTTAAAACAAAACCCGAAAGAGAATGCGCATGGCCACCTCGAGTCCGCTCCGCCGCATCCGCGATCTACGAATCATCTCAAAATGTAAAGGAAGGGGTGAGTCACCGAGACCCAGGTGTATACTTCCCCAACCTGAAAATGTTAATGCCCTTACACGCTTCATAAGCCAACATGCATGTCATGCAACCCCAAAACCTAACCATCCAAAACTCCTGAATCTACCCGTGTGGTACCAAACCACCGGTGGTCAAAACCACTGTGGTCAAAACCACTTCTGACAAGTAGTCACAAATAATATACATATGTGGTCAAAACCACTTGGTGACCGTAGTCACAAATAATGTGTGTGGGGCCAACCCACATTGTGGTCACAACCACTGGTGACAATCCCGTATATCGTCATGTGGGGCCAACCATTGTGGTACCAAACCACTAGGACGAGTCACAAAGATAAATATATGTGGTACCAAACCACAGGTGGTCAAAACCATTGAGACTTAGTCACAATAATATAGAAAGCGGGGCCAACCCACTGTGTGGTCAAAACCACTGGTGACAGTCTAGAATCATGCCTTCCCCCTCCTCTCATCATACCCATTTTTATGAACATGCTTTTAATGGCATAATAATCATGCTTAACATACAAAAATCACATGGCATGGCATATACAGATTTACATAGGCATTTAACATTAGCCAATCAAGTGGACTTACCCGGAGTCCTCGCTTTTACCCACAAGGGTAACATACCCATTTCAATGGTTATTCCGGCTTTTGACAATATACATGATAAACATATTAACTAATGAAGTGTGTAAGAGTTACACACTGATTACCCGTAATACGACGCTCTACGCCGGTGATCGCTGTTAATGTCGACACCACCGCTATCTGTGTACTGCTTTGCTCAGATGCTGGCCCACACCCCGGTGGCCAATCGCGAACAGCCGACACTGCCCTCCTTTTGAACTTAGGGGCTGGGGTCTCAGATCTAACCCCACCTACCGCTTGGCTGACATTAGGGTCCATAATACCTTTGGTCACTAAATCAGATTAACACAGAGAATAACTAAGAATGGAGATTTAACCTGAAGGAACAGATCCCTTACCTAGATCAACAGATCTCAAGATCAAGATCCAAACTACGAACTGAGCAAGTCTTGAGAATCCAAACTTATGCGTCACCCCCATCCTATATTCAGCCAAACACATCACTATTAAACAAATAGCCATTCGGCTTTGGTCATGAAATCCCGAAAGAGATAACGTGAGAAAATGACCGCCCCCTTACCTCAACACCTTACCATCACCAAGCAAAAGTCGAAGCAACGCGAAGACGAGCCCCCCTTCAATCAGCCAAGAACCAACAATATAAGATTAATGTCTTCGGCATCAGCAAGAAGAAAAGAAGATTTAAAACTAGAGGGAGACACTTACCACGATTGAATAGATATCCGATCAACAAGTTATGCCGCCAAATAAGAACGATCCGCAAGATGTGGGTTGAGATTCGGCTAGAGTAGATTCTTCGGGAAAGAGAAGCACATAGAATGCTCTTGGGATCCAAGAGGTTTCGGCTATGGTTCCAAAAGAAGAGAAAGAAACCGAAAGAGAAGGAGGGTAATGGTTTCGGCTCTTGCTTACACAAATAAAGGAAGAAAAAGAAGAGTGATATGGCTTTGGAGAGATTCGGCTACAAAGGGTTTCAAGAAGAAAGATGAAAAAGAAGAAGAACCGAAATTGCCTAGACAACTTTTGGCAAAGAAGAAAATAGAGGGGTTTTGAGAGAGAGTTCTAAGCACAACTCTACCTGCCAAAAAAAAAAAAGAACTGAAACCACTTGCACCTTAACCAAATTTGGCACAGTCACTCCCTGCCAACACAAAACCGATTCCCCCTTCCCTATGAAGAGTTTAAAATTTGACCAACTCTTGCTCCCAAGTCCATCTCCTCAATTTTCTCCTGGCCACTCATTCAAACTGATTTGAATGAGTCAAACTCCTACAATTTCTCTTCTCCACCCATTTGAATATGTTGACTCTTTCAACATCTATCCATCAGAGTCCATCTTGAGCACATCTCCTCCAGTCCCCAAGCGCCAAAAGAATATGCAGAAAGGGATCTTCGCAGCTCGAACCAAAGCTCTCCCACTTGCATGTGGCGTCACTCTCCTTGTGCGTAAGTGGCACCTCCCTTGCCACTTTACCACTGGGATACTTGTGTCAAAACACTCCAATAATTTCCCTTAACACCTAACTCACCCAGCTCCCCCCTTCTTAGAAGCCCAAAACGAAAATTTTTGCTATGGCTCAGGCCTACCCCTGGCTCATGCCTGAACCCCAAAACACCCTAAACTAGCTCAACAACCATACCATCACATGCAAACACACATAAATGCAAAGACCCCGATTTAAGGATGTTACATTAAATGTGCAGCTATTTTTTGGCATTAAAGAAGCAAGCATGCTGAGTTTAATGTCCTTCTTGCTATAGCCAAATTAATTCGTGTATATGGCTTGGGATGGAAACAATTTAATGAGCAGCTAAGCATGTATGAAATGACATTAAATGGGTTGTCTAGCATGAATGGACGACATAAAAGCAAGGGGACATGCATGGGACGCCATTTAATGGGCTGCTGGTGCCTTTTTCGTGAATATAAATGGACAAGGCATTAAGTTCAGCTGGTGCATTTTGTGAACATCAAAGGAGCTGCTGTTTGAGCTCTCCCAAGGGACCAATTCATGGAGTGCAAGCGCCATTAGCTACCACATTAATTCCAGCAACTATTGAGCTTGAAGGCTGCTCATATTCGGCCAAGGGACATACTCTTTCAAAGGTGGCCATTTCTCTTCTCCAAGGCAGCATTTAAACTCCATTTAAGACCAAAGTCGAATGTAGACACACCCAACCAAGTTCAGTCGAATTTCCTTATTCTAGAAGTAAGACCGTTCAGATTTTTAATTAAATTTCTTCTAGAATATGTGTTAGGAAATTACTAGGAAGTTTCCTAGGAAAAACTTAAGAATTAAGGAGCTGGTAAGAGGCCATTCGGCTAGCCTTTGTTCAGCCTATAAAAAGGCTATGTAAACCTCATTTGGGAGCAATTAAGATATATATAACTTTGTTAATTTGTGAGTTAGTTTTCAACTCTCAATCTTCTCCAAAGACTTGTTGACTTATCAAGCATTCACTTGTGGCGTCATCCTTGTCTTTTTTTATCGAACTTATCACTTTGTAACCCCAAAGTGTGGCGTTCATTATACCGAGGTTCCTATCACCTATTAATAGAGGGTCGAGGTTCCATTTTCTACCATAACCTTCCACCAAACCCTTAACCAACCTAAGTGTTCACTTAAGATTTGGGTTAATGCATTCTATTGTATTAGTTCGGCTTGAACCTTAGTTCACTTATCTATTCATCTTTTCCTACTTATCCATACACCAACAAACCCTTTGAGCCTAATCTCCATTCTTTCTTAACCCTTTTCTTGAAAGCTTAACTTACTCTAATTTACGATCGGGCACATATTACGACTCGAATCTTCAACGAGCCGAGTTCGTATCAAGTTGGTATCAGAGCTAGTCAAATTCGAGTAAGTTTTGACATTCTCGAGAGTTCTAGAAGTATTTCGTAAAAAAAAAATTCGTAAAAAATTCATAAAAAAATTCGTTTAAAAAAATAATCAAAAGTTATATTTTATTTTAGCTTTCAAAAAAAATATATGAATTAAAAAAAAAGTGTTGAGTTGTTTCGTTCTTCTTTCATTCTAATTCTCGATCATCTCATTATTCCTTTCTTCTATTCAAAATCACCACACTCAAACCTGACTTACCAATTTCTTATTAGATAGCCTACCCTAGTCCCGACATTAGTCACCCACCAAGCCACATCAATTTTGAAGCCGACCCCAAACGGTGCTATTTCGTCTACTTAGTCTACGGAGAACTTCGAGAAGCGAAAATCGAGTGGAAAACGGAAGAGAGATTGGTGAGACTATCCGAGAGTATAAAAGCCTAAAACGAGTGAAAAACACGAGCGGAGTGAACATTTTTTTTATTTTTCTTTCCGAGTGACTTGCGAGAATTTGTGGTGAGGTATTTCATTTTCTATTTTTATTCTTTTTAACATTTTCCTATCAGAAAAAAAAACATGTATCAAGATGAGTTCTCAGCTGAAGAATTTCAATACGTGGTAAATGAAGTGGGCCGACTGTTAAAGGAAGAGCTAAGCCTAATACAAAGACGGTTGGACCAATTGAAAGAACGAGTCTAACGAAAGCAAAATCCACCAAGTCGAGACACGGAGTCACGACTCTTTCGAAGACCCATTTTCGATGACTATTCGCGAGGAGATTCTCGTTGGGATTCCTACTCATCGAGGCGCTCAAGACAGAGAGAAGAAAGATTCAAGTTTAAGACTTTTCGAGGTGACAAACTAGAAAGCACGAGTTATTCCTCGTATGCTTCGACGAAGTCACGCACGAGGGATCGTTCCCGAAGAGCCTATCGTGATACTTACGAGAGTACTCTTTCTTCTTTTGAGAAAAACACTTATCTTTTTGATTCGATTGTAACATCTATAAGTTGTAGTAAAATCGAAAAAGAAAGTGAAAAGGCAAAAAAAAGAAAAAGAAAAAGAAGTTGAAAAAGAAAATGAGATTGAAAAAGAAAAAGAACTTGATCAAGAAAAGAAAATTGAAAATGAGAGTGAGTATGAAGAAAGAAAGAAAAATGAGCAAGAAATGAGTTCTGTTGAAAAAGAAAGTGAGATTGCAAAAGAAGCGAGTGAAAATGAAGAACGTGAGCAAAAGAGAGCAAGGAGTGTTATAGCTAACCGATCTATGAGTTCTCCTTATTTTGTTTCTTCTTTTCAGGTTTCTGAAGATCCCACTGACGAGCCACAACTTCATTATCTTTCCAAAGAGAGAAGATTTCAAATAATCGAGAAAGGTGAGATCAAAGTTGACGAAAGTCCACAAGTGCTAAAAAGTAAGTAAAGTAAGGCATCTCTAGCAATCGAGTCACGAAAATTAGGTTTGAAAGATGTTAATAAAATTTCCGATGACTTAATCTTTGAAAGATCTCCTTATTTTGATTGGGTCAATTATTATTCACTGTTTTTGGATGATAAATTTGTTTTGAGTGGGGGCATAAAGAGTTGTTTGCTTGATGTGTTTTGCAATAAAAACCTGTTGATATTGTTCGATTGAATCGACAAGTGCAAAAAGTAATCATGCATGATGACGAGTTTTCACGTAAAGCACTTAATCTGATTGAATGCAATGGTAGTGTGAATTCTCTACATCTCTGTGCAAAATCCTCATGTTTGTGCAAGTTTGCTCAGAAAAGTTTCAAGGAGTTTGATTGTTTGCATATTTGTTTGCTTAAATCCTTGTCACATGACATGCATGGCTTATCGATGAAAATAAATTTCTTACGGCACTTTGGAACGAGTGACCAAAACCATGTGTTCAAGCCCGACGCATGTTCTCTTAAGTTGTTGCCGAGCCAAGGTGAGCGTCGCAGTTGTATTTTGAATAAATGTGTTGACCTTTTCTGTGAGCTCCGACTTTTATCATTTTATTCGAAAACAAAAGTTGAGAATTTTGTTGGCATGCAAAATCAAATTTTAGGCCCTGGAAATTACTCTATAGTAGGGTTTAAAGGATTCGAGAATGTTTTGCATGATTCTAACTTACAATTACTTCATATTCCTTCTATGTTGTTGTCCATGGAACTTTCAAGTCAAAATGTTATGGTAAGTGAAAACTTTTCTTTCAATCTAGGAGATTATTGTTTTACATCATTTGGTATCAAGTTGTTCAAAGGGGTTGAGTCAAGTACTTTTGTCATCCAAAATAATAGTTCTCGAACTCTTAATGGTTCAATTCTGACATCTATGCTTGAACCTTGTATCCATTGTGAAACGGTAAGGTCGATTTCCATCTTTGATCCCAGTATTGGATCATTTATTCAAGTTATGAATAAAAACACGGAAAGTTCCTTTGTGCTTAACCTTCATCATTTCACCAGTTTGTTTTGTTCTTCTGTAGGTGACGATGTGAGGTGGTACCCTCCTAAAGAGGGAGGGTGTGGAAATAACCCATTTCTTTCTCAAACCATTCGTGGTTCCACAGGTTTTGGAAATAATTTCGTCCCAATCATGAACAAATTGGTTTGTGACTTTGAAAAATTTTTCTCGAGCAAGTGGCCCGATTTGAGGACAAATCAGCTTTAAGAGGGAGGGAATGATACGAACCCCGTCGTATCATGGTTCGACACAACTCGACAACATCTAGCATGGCCTAAGTTCGAGGGGCCCAAGTTCAAACTGAAGCCTGATCTTAATTTCAACGAGCTCAATTCAGCTCGTTTATAGCTCAATGAGTTCGTTTGTTCGTTTTGAGTTTATTTTAATTCTAGCGTTTATGTTGCTGGAATAGACTTATTTAGTTAAATTAGTTAATTAGTTTTCAGCTCATAAATAAGTTAAAATTTGATATTTAATAATTTTAGTTAAGTTTGTCAAGTTTAATACATGTTTTTAATATGTTTTTTCGTACAGCTTTTAATGTGTTTAGAATCTGGTCATTTAATTAGCTTAAATATGTTTTAGTGAGTGGGTCTTAGCCTAGACATGTTTTAAATGTGTCTTAGAGTCTGCCGAATTTAATATGTTCTAAGCTGATTAATTGTGGTTTTAAATGTGCAGCTATTTTCGGCATTAAAGAAGCAAGCATGCCGAGTTTAATGTGCTTCTTGCTACAGCCAAATTAATTCGTGTATATGGCTTGGGACGGCAGCAATTTAATGAGCAGCTAAGCATGCATGAAACGGTATTAAATGGGTTGTCTAGCATGAATGGACGACATAAAAGCAAGGGGACATGCATGGGAGGCCATTTAATGGGCTGCTGGTGCCTTTTTTGTGAATATAAATGGACAGGGCATTAAGTTCAGCTGGTGCATTTCGTGAACATCAAAGGAGCTGCTGTTTGAGCTCTCCCAATGGACCAATTCGTGGAGTGCAAGCGCCATTAGCTACCACATTAATTCCAGCAACTATTGAGCTTAAAGGCTGCTCATATTCGACCAAGGGACATACTCTTTCAAAGGTGGCCATTTCTCTTCTCCAAGGCAGCATTTAAACTACATTTAAGACCAAAGCCGAATGTAGACACACCCAACCAAGTTCAGCCGAATTTCTTTATTCTAGAAGCAAGACCATTCAGATTTTTAATTAAATTTCTTCTAGAATATGTGTTAGGAAATTACTAGGAAGTTTCCTAGGAAAAACTTAAGAATTAAGGAGCTAGTACGAAGCCATTCAGCTAGCCTTTGTTCAGCCTATAAAAAGGCTATGTAAACCTCATTTGGTAGCAATGAAGAAATATATAACTTTGTTAATTTGTGTGTAACAGCCCGATTTAGGGGCTAGTCGGAATAGTGATCTCGAAATCACTAATTTGAGGTTAGAGAAAATTATTTTCATGATATGTTATGTATTATAACATATTTATAAGGATTCATGAAAATTTCGGTGCCTTAATTTTAGCGATTTCTAGCTAAATTGTGAAAAAGGACTAAATCGCATAAAGTACGAAAGTTCTATTTTATTTGCTAGAGGTTCCAAATAGCTATGGATTATTAATTGGAGGTCCCAATTGTCCAATTTGGCCTTAATTTAGTGAGATGGCTGGCCATAATAATATATAGGGGACAAGAGCATTTATTATGATAGAAAGATGGTGATATTAGTTGGAAAATTGAATAAAATAAGATGATATAAGCTAAAGCTATCATCTTTTTATTTCTTCTCTTCTTCAACCGAAAATATCAGCCATGGGAGAGGTTTGAAAGCTTCAAATTTTAGCAAGCTTTACTCCATTCAAGTAAGTGATTTTGATGCTTATTTTTTATGACAATTGCATTTTTGGAGTCCCCAAAGCTTAAGCTAGCTAATGGGAGGATTAATTTGCAACATGGTTGAAAGTCTAGGGACTTGCCATGAGAGAGTTTATGTTGTTTGATGAGTCTTTATGGAAGAAAATGAATGATAGGATGATGAGAAACAACTTTTGTGAAAGGTGTTGTCATGAAAACACCTAATTGAGACTAAAATGCAAAAGTTGTAATTTGTTCATTAAGGCATGAAATAGATGGAATTGTGGATAGTTGTAAGAGGATTAAATGTTCAACTAGGCTTTCTTAATAAGAAATTGAGATGAAAATTTATTTATGAGCCCAAGGGCAAAATCGTAATTTTGCCAAAGTGTAGGGGCAAGATAGTTATTTTTGCCTAAAGTGTAGATTATGGTGTATTATGATTTATAAATGATTAAATCAGTAAATTCCATTATTCTAGATCAAAGAAAACGAGTTTCGGACCTAGAACGGGTGAAAAGAGAAATGTGGGCAAAAAGGTCCCTTTCGGCCCTTTCGACATCGAGGTTATTTTAACTAGCTCGGGTTGGAGGCCACCGGAGATGTTTTCACACTATCGAATAAACGTTTGGTATGGTGTTTCAAGTTCTTATGAGTTATGGCATGTATGGGGATTCTTCTAGAGTTGATTAAGTTCTAATTGTTGTAGCCAAATTGTGTTGGCCTAAGAGAACTTAGAGATTGGTTGTGTATAGCCATAGATGATGGCTTAAGTTACAATTGTAATTGCATTCAGAATAGTTCTCCCTAGTGTATGGGATGAAGTCTTTGTCTCTTTAAATGATTAAATGTCTTTAATTCAAGAGTTAAATTGATGCTATGTGGAGTTATGTGATGATGTATGAATTTATGTAAATGAGAGTGGTAAAAAGGCTTGGTAGATAGCCTTTAAGTGCCCACACGGATAGACACACGGGCGTGTGTCTAGGCCATGTGTCTCCTACACCTTAGTATCTTAAGTCAGATTAGACCACAGACTGGTCACACGGCCGTTTGTCCAGGCCGTGTGATACACACGGTTGGCACATGGGTGTGTTCCAAGGCCGTGTGAAGTTTGCACTTGACACTTAGAAATTTAATTGTCACATGGCTGACGCACACAGGCGCGTGTACAGACCGTGTGGATAAGTCAGAATGCCAAGGTTTGCCACACGGGCCAGGGCCACGGGCGTGTCCAGGCCGTGTGTAATTTGCTAGTATCCTCCACGGGTGAAAGACAAGGGCATGTTTTAGGGGTGCACGGGCGTGTCCCAAGTCATATGGATGTGTGACCCCTGTTTCTAGAGAAAGTTTCCAGATGAGTTCCAAAAGTTTCGGGACGTAAGTCTGAGGCCTCGTAGGCCCATGAAATGTCTGATTTGATTAAGAAAGAGAAGTTTTTAATTCGAAACGAAATTTTATAGCCCATAAGTACATGTTTAAGAAAGTTTAAGCATAGTAATGTCTCGTATCTGGTCTAAGCCTTAGACTCGGGTATAGGGTGTTACATTTAGTGGTATCAGAGCTATGGTTTAGTGGGTTCTAGGACTAACCTAGCGTGAGTAAGAGTCTAGCTATACATGTCATATGTGGACCGTGATAGTGTGATGTCTCCCGGCTCTAACGAAATTGTTTTGTTAAGACAGTGATGATTTCCAACCGAGCTAATTTCAGTAAGTTTATAAGATTTTCAAGCTTCATGAATATTTCATTGAATTGCTTGTGATGTTGTTATATTCACATTATTTCCATGAAAATGTTTAATGATTTATTAAACAAAGAAGTTACTAAGAGCATGTATATGAAAGTCCCGATTGAAAATGAATTACTTAGGATACTCAATCACGCCACATGAGACAAGAAAGTCCAGTATAAGACCATGTCAAGACATGGCATCGGCAATCAAGCAAGTTATCATGTAAGACCAAGACAAGTCTTGGCATTGAAGAGTTACTATGAGATGAAGACCAATATAAGCCCAAGCCAAGGCATGGCATTGGCGAGTCTCCAAGCAAAGATGTCATGTAAGTCCAAGACAAGTCTTGGCATTGAAAAGCTATCAAGAAATAGAGATCCCATGTAAGTCCAAGCCAAGGCATGGCATTGGTGAGTAACAAGGAAGATTTCATGTAATTCCAAGCCAAGGCTCGGCATTGACCAATTCATGAGTAAAGTTACCAATAAGACCATGTCAAGACATGGCAATGGTAAGTTCCAAAGGGAACCCACAAGCAAGACTTCGTGTAAGTCCATGTCAAGACATGGCATCGATACCAAGTAAGAGATCCCATGTAAGACTATATCAAGGATATAGCATTGGCATCAAGATACATGTGAAATGAGATTCAGTATCCTCAGTCATTCATAGTAATTTGTCGGGCAAAAGAGTAAAGCTTAAATGAGATAACAAGAAAGTTAGTAGTAAAGTTGATATTATGTCATGCTAGTGAAGGCTGACTAACAAGTATAATTCATGTTATGAATGATGATGTTGAGATTATGCTTGTTATAGTAAAGTATACTGATCTATGTGATCAAGTGTTACATGTACCTTGTTTACCTAACAAACATGAGACTAGTAAGTGCCATGATGCATGTGAGAAGCAGTAAGAGTAAGTAAGCATTTGAGATTTGTGATGCCATTGTGTATGATAAATATGTCCACATGGGTTAAATCTCACGTGTGACTGTTAAAGTAGAGAAGGTATAATGTTTCGTCTTATGACCCTGTTACAAAGTCACACATATTATAGTGTGAGAGTTAAAACTGAAAAGTTTGACTAAGTAGAATGTAGGAGATGAGTACGGTCGTTTAATGATAAAATGATGAATAAGACCATGGTTGGACCATGGCGGTATATGTGATCCCATATAAGACCATGTCTGGGGCATGGCATTGGCATCGATACATGATCCCGTATAAGACCATATCAGGGATGTAGCTTCGGTATTGAATAAGTTAATCGGATAAGACCATATCTGGGATATGGCATCGATATTTGTTGTGAGATCCCGTATAAGACCATATCTAGGATATGGCATCGGCATCAAATAGTAATCCCGTGTGAGACCACGTCTGGGACCTGGCTTCGGTATGAGATCGTGTAAGACCATATCTGGGATATGGCGTCGATATCGATATAAGATTTCGTGTAAGACCATATCTGGGATATGGTATAGGCATCAATATGAGTTTCCATGTAAGACCGTATCTGGGATATGGCATTGGTATTGATATGAGATTTTGTGTAAGACTATAGCGAGGCTATGGCATCATGATGACATGTAAAGCAATAGCTGGACTATGATGTTGTGATACAAGTAAGACCATAGTTGGACTATGGCAATCAAGTAAACGACGTACTCAAAACCCGTAAGACATTCTCTAGATTAATAAGGAATAGTAAGAGGAATTAGAGCTTAATGTTGAGTACTTGAGTAGACATTAAGGTGGAACTTGAGTAAGTGAAGTCACTGTTCGAAATTATGGGTGATAGAAACCATTGTAACATGAGTAAGTATGAAAACTTGCCTGAGGCGAGTTGTGTGACTATGATGATATTTCATTGACAATGAGTAGTAAATCATATGTATGTAGTCACGAGAGTTAGGCTAAGGGACCTTGCAACCTCACTCCCTTACCACTGTTGAATTATGATGAGATGTTATGAGAGTAATCGTTGTTGAACATGAGGTTGAAGTCCTGGGGGACTATAATGAAAAGGCTATCATTGAGATATGAAATACATAAGGTCCCGTATAAGATCATGTTCGAGGCATGGCCTTGGCACCAAGTTATGATTCCGTATAAGACCATATCCAGAATATGTCATCAGTAATGAATATGAGAATCGTATAAGACCATATTTAGAATATGGCATCGATACTTGATTGTGGAAGTCCATATAAGACCTTATCCAGGATATGGCATTGGCATTTAGAGGTGACTCCATCTAAGACCACCCCGGGGGTGTGGCATTGGTTTTGTGCCTACATGAATGATGACAAATTTGCATCTTTGATTATCCCTAGTGATCAATAGGATTAATAGATGAGTCTAGAAGTATAAATGAGATTAGTACTAAAGTCATGTGAAGGAGTGAATGCAGATATTCATGAATGAATCACGAAGAAACTAGTACGATGTGTGGCACGATATGTGCTAAATAAATGGTAAGTATGAGTAAGTTGGCTCGAAGCCTGTAGTTTGTGCATGGTTAGTTGATGCCATGGATGGATTATAATAATAATCCCCTTAAGTATTATGTACTAATATCTCATTGCCTTTCGTAATGATGTGGTTGTTCTTTTCATAAACAAAGGATCAGTGTGAGAATGTTGGCAGATAGTAAAAATCAGATATAACAGTTGTCGATTTAGTTATTGGGAATCGACATTCCTTTATCTCCTTGTAACCCTATTCGGGTGCTTTGAGGGAGAAGTTGGAAATGATTCTAGTATAAGGAGTGAAATCATGAGTTTCACATGGTGTGATGGATTTTCGGGCAAGCCGAATAGAGTTAATGAATTTGATCAAGATGTCCCTGCTATCGTGAGTTGTAATGATGGTAAAGGTTTTAGATTAGCATAGCAAGAGAAACCCAGATGAGAGTGTGCTTGAATTATGATTCAAGTTTTGTGTATATTTACACATAAAACAATAAGGAGAATAAAATCCTGTGTGTATGTGAGTAGGGAGCATATTACAGAGGTATGCTCGTTGAAACGTTTAAACCATGGTGGTTGAGTTGAAAGCTATAGAGTGAACTATTAATTGAAAGTTCTAGTACTGAGTTCAGTCTGAATCAAGAAAAAGAGTTACCAGATTGGTGATCTAGAGGCAATCACCTTTGTGACTGTGTAATGAGTTAGATGTTATGAAAAGATCCTTGTTAAGTAATGCGAGTTAGTTACTCGGTTGACCCTAGTTGGTAACATCTTAGTTTCAGCAAGGTTAATGACTAGAGCGAGTTTTCTTTTCGTAACAAAAGGGTTCGAAAGAGATATAGTAAATGGTATTTTAAATAAGCTCAGAATGAGTTTATTTGAGATGGTAAATACAGTTGTATAAGTTTTCCACGTTGTTGATGATTTCTCGAAATAGAATTGGGATGATGATGAATCCAGAACTTATACAGAGTTTTGGTATGAGATTTAGTAGTAGCATATCTACTAATGCAAGAATAAGGAAGTACGATTATGAGCATAGATGTTTTGACAATATAGTACATTTCACGATATGATTGAGTTTATGGTCAGGAGTAGTTGACCACTAAAAACTGAGTTTTTTTTAAAGCGTACAAGTCAAGAGTATTAAAGTCGGTGAATGCTTTAATGAGAAAGTGAGATGAAACCTTATAGATTTCAAATTTGGTTTGAGAAAATTTCCAAGAAAGGGAAATGTCATTCGAATTGTAGTAAATCAACCAGTAAAGATTCGAATGATCATTTGGACATGTGCAGAGTTCCAAATTGGTAGATTACAGAGTATATGCCCAGAGGAAGAATAACCTAGGTCTCAAGTTACGCTTCAACCTTGTGTATCACAACTTAAGAGTTATTGGCAAGAGAAACTTGAGGATAAGTGGATTCACGATTTTGAAGAGTAGATGGAAACATCTTAAGAATGTTGGTAGCAAATCCTCCTGATAAGATTTTCCAGGACGAAAATCCCTAAGGGAGAGAATTGTAACAGCCCGATTTAGGGGCTAATTAGAACAGTGATCTCAGAATCACTAATTCGAGGTTAGAGAAAATTATTTTCATGATATGTTATGTATTATAACATGTTTAATAGGATGCATGAAAATTTTGGTGCCTTAATTTTAGTGATTTCTAGCTAAATTGAGAAAAAAGACTAAATCGCATAAAGTGTGAAAGTTCTATTTTATTTTCTAGAGGTGCCAAATAGCTATGGATTTTTAATTGGAGGTCCCAACTGTGCAATTTGGCCTTAATTTAGTGAGTTGGCCGACCATAATAATATATAGGGGACAAGAGCATTTATTATGATAGAAAGATGGTGATATTAGTTGGAAAATTGAATAAAATAAGATGATATAAGCTAAAGCTATCATCTTTTTATTTCTTCTCTTATTCAACCAAAAATATCAGCCATGGGAGAGGTTTGAAAGCTTCAAATTTCAACAAGCTTTACTCCATTCAAGTAAGTGATTTTGATGCTTATTTTTGATGAAAATTACATTTTTGGAGTCCCAAAGCTTAAGCTAGCTAATGGGAGGACTAATTTGCAACATGGTTGAAAGTCTAGGGACTTGCCATGAGAGAGTTTATGTTGTTTGACGAGTTTTTATGGAAGAAAATGAATGATAGGATGATGAGAAACAACTTTTGTGAAAGGTGTTGCCATGAAAACACCTAATTGGGACTAAAATGCAAAAGTTGTAATTTGTTCATTAAGGCATGAAATAGATGGAATTGTGGATAGTTGTAAGAGGATTAAATGTTCAGCTAGGCTTTCTTAATAAGAAATTAAGATGAAATTTTTTTACGAGCCCAGGGGCAAAATCATAATTTTGCCAAAGTGTAGGGGCAAGATAGTCATTTTTGCCTAAAGTGTAGATTATGGTGTATTATGATTTATAAATGATTAAATCAGTAAATTCCATCGTTCTAGATCAAAGAAAATGAGTTTCGGACCTAGAACGGGTGAAAAGAGAAAGGTGGGCAAAAAGGTCCCTTTCGGCCCTTTCGACATCGAGGTTATTTTAACTAGCTCAGGTTGGAGGCCACTGGAGATGTTTTCACACTATCGAATAAACGCTTGGTATGGTGTTTCAAGTTCTTATGAGTTATGTCATGTATAGAGATTCTTCTAGAGTTGATTAAGTTCTAATTGTTGTAGCCAAATTGTGTTGGCCTAAGAGAACTTAGAGATTGGTTGTGTATAGCCATAGATGATGGCTTAAGTTACAATTGTAATTGCATTCAGAATAGTTCTCCCTAGTGTATGGGATGAAGTCTTTGTCTCTTTAAATGATTAAATGTCTTTAATTCAAGAGTTAAATTGATGCTATGTGGAGTTATGTGATGATGTATGAATTTATGTAAATGAGAGTTGTAAAAAGGCTTGGTAGATAGCCTCTAAGTGCCTACACGGATAGACACGCGGGCGTGTGTCTAGGCCGTGTGTCTCCTGCACCTTAGTATCTTAAGTCATATTAGACCACGGACTGGTCACACGGCCATTTGTCTAGGCCATGTGATACACACGGTTGGCACATGGGCGTGTTCCAAGGCCATGTGAAGTCTGCACTTGACACTTAGAAATTTAATTGTCACACAGATGACACACACGGGCGTGTGTACAGACCGTGTGGATAAGTCAGAATGCCAAGGTTTGGCACACGGGCTAGGGCCACGGGCGTGTCCAGGCCGTGTGTAATTTGCCAGTATCCTCCACGGGTGAAAGACACGGGAATGTTTTAGGGGTGTACGGGTGTGTCCCAAGTCACACGGATGTGTGACCCCTGTTTCTAGAGAAAGTTTCCAGATGAGTTCTGAAAGTTTTGGGACGTAAGTCTGAGGCCTCGTAGGCCCATGAAATGTCTGATTTGATTAAGAATGAGAAGTTTTTAATTCGGAACGAAATTTTATAGCCCATAAGTACATGTTTAAGAAAGTTCAAGCATAGTAATGTCTCGTATCCGGTCTAAGCCTCAGACTCGGGTATGGGGTGTTACATTGTGAGTTAGTTTTCAACTCTTAATCTTCTCCAAAGACTTGTTGACTTATCAAGCATTCACTTGTGGCTTCATCCTTGTCTTTGTTTATCGAACTTATCA
Source organism: Gossypium sturtianum (assembly GCA_025698515.1). Taxonomy (NCBI): domain Eukaryota; kingdom Viridiplantae; phylum Streptophyta; class Magnoliopsida; order Malvales; family Malvaceae; genus Gossypium; species Gossypium sturtianum. The sequence goes on from CM046954.1 coordinate 106,118,909, forward strand.
CTTTGTAACCCCAAAGTGTGGCGTTCATTATACCGAGGTTCCTATCACCTACTGATAGAGGGTCGAGGTTCCATTTTCTACCATAACCTTTCACCGAACCCCTAACCAACCTAAGTGTTCACTTAAGATTCGGGTTAATACATTCTATTGTATTTGTTCGGGTTGAACCTTAGTTCACTTATCTGTTCATCTTTTCCTACTTATCCATACACTAACAAACCCTTTGAGCCTAATCTTCATTCTTTCTTAACCCTTTTCTTGAAAGCTTAACTTACTCCAATTTACGATCGAGCACATATTACGACTCGAATCTTCAATGAGCTGAGTTCGTATCAATTTGAGATTTGTCTTGCAAACTTTAAGGGATAAGCAGTTGTATGTTAAGTTTAGCAAGAGTGAGTTTTGGCTCCAAGAGGTCGGATTCCTAGGACACATTGTTTCGGGTGATAGTGTCAGAGTTGACCCGAGTACGATTTCGGCTATTGTGGATTGGAAATCGCCGAGGAACGTATCAGAAGTCAGAAGCTTATTGGGATTGGCAAGATATTACAGAAGTTTTGTAAAGGGGTTCTCTGTAATTTCTACCCCGATGAAGAAATTGTTGCATAAGGATGTCAGACATGTCAACAGAGTTTTGAGAGATTGAAAACATTGTTGACTGAGGTGCCAATTTTGGTTCAACCAAAATTGGGGAAAGAGTTTATAGTTTTCAGTGACGCGTCGTTTAATGGTCTCGGGTGCATGTTGATGCAAGAGGGTAAGGTAGTCACTTACGCCTCGAGGTAGTTAAAACCGCATGAGAAGAATTATCCGACTCATGATTTAGAGTTGGCTACGATTGTTTTCGCGTTAAAGATTTGGCGACATTATTTATATGGTGAGAAGTGTAGAATCTTTACGGATCACAAGAGTTTGAAGTATTTTATGGATCAAAAGGATTTGAATTTGCGACAGAGGCGGTGGCTCGAGTTATTGAAAGACTATGAGTTAGTCACTGATTACCATCGGGGAAAAGCAAATATGGTTGTGGATGCCCTGAGTAGGAAATCCTTGTATGCTCTAAGGGTTTTGAGCACGAATTTAGCATTGTCTAATGATGGTGCTATTTTGGCAGAGTTGAGAGCTAAGCCACTATTTGTTCAACAGATATGTGAGGCTCAGAGAAATGGTAGTGAGATGCAAGCTAAGAGAGCTAAGTGTGGATCAGAAAGTGATTCTGATTTTCGAGTGGGTTCGAATGGTTGTTTATTGTACCGTGACAGAATTTGTGTACCTAGAGATGAAGAATTGATCCGAAATGTTTTGCATGAGGCACATAGTGGTTATTTGTCAGTACATCCGGGCAGTACAAAAATGTACAACGACTTGAGGAAGTTTTATTGGTGGCTGGGTATGAAAAGAGACATCTCTGAGTTCATGACAAAGTGTCTAATTTGTCAACAAGTGAAAGCTGAGCATCAAGTGCCTTCGGGATTGCTTTAGCTAGTGATGGTTCCCGAATGGAAATGGGATCGGATTACCATGGATTTTTGTGACGGGGTTGCTTATGACTCCGAAAATGAAAGATGCTGTGTGGGTTGTTGTGGATAGATTGACAAAGTCGGCTCATTTTATTCTGGTGCGTGTTGATTATTCACTGGACAAGCTAGCTGAATTGTATGTTGTAGAGATAGTGAGGTTACATGGTGTGCCTGTGCCTATAATATTGAATAGAGATCCGAGGTTTACTTCGAGGTTTTGGAAGAAGTTGCAAGAGGCTTTGGGTACAAAGTTGAACTTTAGTAAAGCATTCCATCCACAAACAGATGGTCAGTCTAAAAGAGTGATTCAAGTTCTCGAAGATATGCTTCGATTCTGTGTGTTAGAATTCGAAGGTAGTTGGGAGAGGTATCTACCTTTAGTCGAGTTTGCCTACAACAACAGTTATCAGTCGAGTATACAGATGGCACCGTATGAAGCTTTGTATGGTCGTAAGTGTCGGACTCCTCTGTATTGGAATAAGCTTAGTGAGAAGTGGGTCCATGGGGTTGATCTAGTAAAAGAGACTGAGGAGAAGGTGAAAGTAATCCGTAATAGTCTGAAAGTTGCTTCGGACCGACAGAAGTCGTATGCGGATTTGAAAAGAAAAGAAATTGAGTTTGAGGTGGGTGACAAAGTGTTTTTGAAAGTGTCCCCGTGGAAGAAAATCATGAGATTCGGACGAAAGGGGAAATTGAGTCCGAGATTCATAGGGCCGTATGAGATTACAGATAGAGTTGGGCCAGTAGCATACCGGTTGGCTTTGCCGGTAGAATTGGACAAGATCCATAACGTGTTCCAGGTGTCGATGTTGCGACGGTATCGCTCTGATCCTTCGCATGTGATTCCTTCAATGGGAATTGAGATAAGACCGGATATGTTTTATGAAGAGGAGCCGATTAAGATCTTGGCTCGAGAAGTGAAACAATTGAGGAATAAGAGTATAGCCCTAGTGAAAGTGTTATGGCAGAAACACGGTGTGGAAGAGGCTACGTGGGAACTGGAAGAAAGCATGAGAGAACAACATCCAAACCTTTTTACCGGTAAGATTTTCGAGGGCGAAAATCTCTAAAGCGGGAGAGTTGTAACATCTGGATTTAGGGCCTAGTCAAAATAGTGGTGCGAGACCACAAATCCGAGGTATATGTATGAATTTTGAGGTTTATGCTATGTTTGCATGTTAGTGTGGAAGTTTCATGAAGCAATTTTGTTAAATTGCGGTTGAATTGTCCAAAAGGACTAAATTGCAAAAGTTGCAAAATATGAGATTCTAGAAGCTAATTGTATGAAATAGCTTTGGATTATCAATTAGAGGTTCTTAAATAGTAATTTTCCCAAATTCTAATTTTTGGACAAAAATGGGCATGAGTGGATGATATTGGAAAGTTTAGTGAGAAGGGGCATTTTTGTCATTTAACAATTAAATGATTAAAAAGAGAAAAAGATGACAAAATTTCATTCATCTTCTTCTCCAAGCTACCGAAAATTTCAAGAAGCCATTGTTAGGGCTCTTCAATTTTTCAAGCTTGCTAGTAAGTGCATCCAAGCCTCGTTTTTTGATATTTTTTCGTATTTTTGAAGTCCTAGTAACATGAGTAAGCTATTTTTAGCTATATGTTGAGCTAGGATTGATGTTAAAAAATGTACCCATGTATGAAATGCGTGTATTTTTATGTTTTATGGAAGATTATGAAAGCTTGATGTAGTAGAAACATCTTTTGCTAAGTGAATTTCATGAAAATGCATGTAGGGACTAGTTTGTGAAAGTCTTGAGATTGGTCATACATGAATGATTTAGTGAGAATTGATGATTGCTTTAGTTGAGTAAATGATTCGGCTAAGCATGAAAGGCTAGAAAGTTGAATGAAAATCACTTTACGAGCCTTGGGACAAAAGTATAAATATGAGGAAGTTTAGGGGCAAAATGGTAATTTTGCTAAAGTATGAGATAAGGGTCAATTTAGTAAATGTGTGTATTGAACGGGTTGATTTATCATTATAGATCAAGAAAGACGAAGCTCGGATCATAACCGAGGCAAGGGCAAGGTCATGGACTAAATTGCACACCTCCAAACTTTTGAGTACCGAGGTAAGTTTACGTATAAACGATGCATTTATGTGTCTACATTGTTAATGCTAGCTAGTGTGTAGCATGATTGAGAACCTATTTGATTCTAGTGGAACGAATGAGATAGTAGATGTGAATGGATGAATGTATTACAAAGTAGACATGTGAATGTGTAGTGATAATGCTTGATGGTGGGCTAAGTGCGATACCACCTTGATACTTAACAATGATGGGCTGTGTGTGATACTATTGTTAAGCATATTATTTAGTGAGCTATGTGTGGAATCACTATAATTATCCTTTGTGGTAGGCTATGTGCGATACTACCTTATGATCTGATTGTGGTGGGCTAAGTGTGAAACCACCGAGTAATTTAGCTGTGTGGATGTATTATTGAGAAATAATGATGTGTTGTATTTTGAGTAAATGTGATATTGAGTGCAGGGGTGCATGTCAATGATTATGAGTATGTGACTCATGATGTGTTGGAGATGTGGTAAGGGATAGAAAGAGTAAGCATAGTGGTGGATGTGAATTACATATGTTAGTATAATGCTAATTGTTGTTTAGCTTATACTAGAATGCTTAAATTATTTATGTGTAAACTTACTAAGCTCAAAGCTTACTCCTTTCTTTTCCCTTGTCTTATAGAGAAAAAAGGATTGAATCGTGATACGCGGATTAATCGAAAGATCACCCACACTATCAGCACACTCTGGTACATTGGACTTATTGTTTTGTATATGGCATGTATAGAGGCTAGACAAGTTAGTGAGTTTTGTTGTAATGGCTAAGATGTGTTGGCCTTTAGATGGATAATCTATTTTGTATAATGCCATGGTTGATGGCTAACTTATTATATGAAAAGATTTAGTTATCCATGAAAGATTATGTTACAATATGAGTTGATTGTGGATGAGTTGAATGTATACATGTTGTATGAGTTAGAGGGGTGAGAAGAGCTTAGCAAATAGCTTTGTTCTTTTCCATGTGGATAGACACACGGGCATGTGTTTAGGCCATGTGACACACACAGCCAATTTCACGGGCGTGTGACTTAGCCGTGTCACTTTGGCGGATTCGAGTGTTATAGGCCACAGGCTAGCCACACGGGCGTGTGTCTAGGCTTTAGGCCGTGTAAAGTAGTCAATGTTCACCACGGGTGGAGAGCACAGGCATGTGCCCTAGCCGTGGGACATTGGCAGAATGCTTGGGTTTTCATGCACGGGATGGGGGCATGGGCGTGTGTGACCTCCACAGGCATGTCTAATCTTACACGGGCGTGTGGTCCCTGTATAAATGGAAAAACTTTAAATTCGTAAGAGTTTCCGATATGGTCTCGAGAGCCCTCGTGTGTATGAATGAGGCCTCGTAAGTCGAGAATAAGGTTGTTGTGGTGACTTAAAGAGAGTAGTCACGTTGAGCCTAAGTGGCGATCAAGTGGTTTTACTCCGGTAATGCCTCGGGCCCGATTCCGGCGTAGAATACGGGTAAGGGGTGTTACAAATGTGGTATTTTTATAACAAAATTTCACGAGATTTAAGTTGAATGAGCTCACAAGTAAGAGACTAAAGAGTTCAGTAGTGGAATAACTGATAATGTGGTCGGAGTTAAGAATGATTTGGCAAGTGAATACAATTCTGGAAAAGATGCCATATTATTCTGAAGATCATCCGGATTTCGCAACATCACGGTTAAGGAAAAAGTTAATCTCGGTTAATCGACTCATTCAGGTATGATGTCTAAAGTATGTATTTGTTGGAATTTCTTCCAGATTAATTTTTGTTAGTGAATGGAATAATACGGGATTAGTGATGACATAATTAGTCAGAGAAATGAAATTTGAATTGTAAAGATGTCTAAGTGTAACAGTAGTAATTGAATAGATCATGATGATCTCTTCTGGATATTTTATATATTAATTTATTTTCAGAGATATATGTGATTGTTCATTTTCTGATGAAATTCTTATCTTATGAGAATGCTAGCTGCTTATAATGTTAGATGAGAGCACTGTTGATCTGGTTGGTTGATGAGCTGCATTTCTTATCTCTCTCTGTGGGATTCTATTCTATTATATTTGGAATAAAAGTTGTTGGTGAAAATTTATGGGAGGCTATTCTTCTGTTTCTACTAGATGTTGTTTTGTCTTGTATATATATTTGGAAAATATATTATCTCTGTTACAATTGATTCCAGAGCGTATAAGCATTGCTTTTCTTCTAGTTTTCTTTGAGGAATCATCAAGATCTTTATTATTTTCTTATGAGTTATGTTCTCAGACTTCCAGTATGATAACGTATCTTGGATTTCTTTATATCGATTTTTTTATCATCCTTATTTCGTAAATTATCAATCATGGCTCATCTTCAAAGTGTGTTCATTGGCTTGTGATAACCATGTCTATTATAGTTGTATTTCTGGTTCGATCATAAGAATGTGGTGATTTTGGTATCAGGATTTCTCTAATTTTCATGAAGGGAATTGACATCGAAAAAGGTATAGATAGTGGAAGCTCAAGCTCAAATTGTACGATGGTTTTCTTTTCTCAGGTAAGTTTAATTAAGGTCAATGAGTTCAATCAGAATATTTTGCTTCCCTTGAGCTAGTGCACTTGTAAAGACCTTTGTCTAGAATGTGAGGAAATTTTGAAAGATTGTATGTTTGCGTTATTTTAACAACATAAAGAAAGGAGTATTTTGATATGTTATTATTTGATAGTTGAGATCGACTCGGTTGTTTTATCTGAGCGAGCTGGTCAGTTGAATGGTAATTTGAGTTATATGCATTTAAGTTTATTCTCAGGTAAGAAGATAAAATCTTGTACATTCATGGGTAAATTGACGAATAGTCTGAATGGAGAATTTATATTCAAAAAGGGTGTGATACAAGGACGTACCTATTAGATCAGATCTAATTGGATGATATTAGTATGAGTTAAAGTTGTTTTGATTGATAAAGTTAGCACATTTGTGAAAGTTTGAATGGTCTATTGCATGTTAGCAAAGTTGAAAACAGTTGAAGGTGTTACTAATCGAAGCACTGATTCTGAGTTCAGTTTAAATTGATAAATAAATTGTGATTTTTCAGCGATGCACTATCGAATGGATTGGAATGTGTTTTAATAAAATAATGTAAAGTGATAGTTTATGCTTTCAGACGGTTAAAGTCACATGAAAGGAATTGTTCGACGAGTGACTTAGATTCGACCGCTGGTATGTTTGTGTTGAGAAATTGATGACATCGTTTGTTCGATGAAAAACGTCATATGCTTTCTGATTCCAAGAGTATAAAGTATTTAGTGTTACAGAAAAATCTAAAATTAAGAAAACATAGATGGCTTGAACTATTGAAAGATTGTAAGCAGTTTTCGATTAACATTCAGAAAAAGCAGATATAGTTGCAAATGCTTGAATGGAAAACCTTTGATTATTTTGTGAGTATTTGATACATGATTATTCTTATTTGATGACGGTTTGAATCTAGCTAAATTAGAAGCTAAAGCGATGTTTTCTTTGCAAGACTGAGAAAATCAAGAATGTGATAGTGAGTGGTAAACTAAATGAGTACAGTGTGAGATGACTTTTGATTCTGAATTTTAGGACGAACCTGTTGACTGTTATCATTATTCCAAGATAGAATTTGTGCACTGGATAATTCAGAGCTTATGCAGAAAATTTTGTACGAAGCTCAGTAGTAGCTCGTTGTTCGTTCAGAGAGTAATAAAATGTATAATTATTTGAAATAGATGTTCTGGCGGACGGGTATGTAACATGATAGATTAGTTGAGTTATATGTTTCAGAGACTATCTGATCAGAAATCGTACAGAAAGTAAAAGTGATTCGTGACAGTTTAGAATCCACTTCAGATTGTCAGAAAACGTATGTGAATTTGAAACATGAGTATATGAAATCCCCGTTCAGCGATAGCATGCTTCCAAAATTATTGCCTTGGAAAAAGATTCAAAATGTGTTTTGTATATCTATGTTGCGATAGTATTGATTTGGACTCTTAGAGTATGAATTCTCCGATAAGGATTAAGATTCAGCTGATATGTTGTATAACGAATAATCGATCAGAATTTTGATACGAGAGATTAAAAAAGTTGGGAAATAAAAGCATAACCTTGGTGAGAGTTCTTTGGCAATGTTACGAGACAGAGGAGTCTATGTGGAAATCGAACTTATTTTCTGTAAGATTTTCGGGGACGAAAATCCCTAAAGGTGGGAGAGTTGTAACAACCCGATTTTGGGTCTAGTCAAAATAGTGGTTTCGGAACCACAAATCCAACGCAGTAAAATTCATTTTTATTATATTTTTATGGTCTATAGTTTTATGGAATGATTTCGTGAAAATTTCGTTCGAAAATTTTGACGTTTGGGCACTCAATTTTGTCAAAAGGACTAAATTGCAAAAAGTGCAAAACTTGAATTCTATATGTTAGAGGTGTCCAATTGCTATGAGATTTTAAATTAGAGGTCCTTAAGTGTCAATTAGACCATTGGTTAAGTTAGTGGACAAAAATGGACATAGTTTGGTATGTTTTCAAAGTTTTTGATTAAGGGCATTTTGGTAATTTGGTTATTAAAAGAATTGGAAAGGAAAATAAGCCAAAATTTCATTCATCTTCTTCATCATGGCCGAAAATCACAAGGGGGAAGCCATAGCTAGGGTTTTTCCACTTCCAAGCTCGATTATAAGCCCGTTCTAGCCTCGTATTTAATGCTCTTTACATTTTTGAAGTCGTTGTAACTCGATCTATCTATTTCTACCACTAATTTAAGGAATAATCAAGGTCTAGGGTGTAATATCCCGGGTTAGGGGCTATTTTTTTTTTTCTCTTTCGTTGTTGCATGTTTTGCATGAGTTTGTTATGCTGCGTTGTTGTTGGTGTTGTATCGGGGCTTAATTGTAGGATAGGTGTGTGCCTGAGTAGGTAAGAAATTTTAGTTTTTGAGCTAAGGCATTAGGAGCTGAGGAAGCTGGGGCTTTTAAATTTATTTTGGGAGTTTGTTAGCACAAGAAACAAGTTGGTGGAGTGGCAATGTAGGCGCCACTAAGGCTTGGAGTGGGTAACGCCTAAAGCAAGGTGGAGGCCTTGTGTTCGAGTCATGAGTGGCCACTTTTTGGCACTCATTTTGACTAAGCATGGAGGAGGAGTTTGTAGGCGCTTCAAACTCGCGCCTTTGACTTGGTCTTCACATTCGAATGGTGGGTGGAGAGGAATTTTAGGGTGTTGACTGGTTCAAAACAATTTGAACTTGTGGCTTGGAGTGTTTTGGGGGATTCTAGCCGAATTTTAGGGAGTGGGAGGGGAGAGGTGGACGGCTTGGTGTGGTAAGTGGTAGTGCCGAAACTCACTTTGCCAAGCTAGGCATTTTCGGTCATAGTCAATTCCAAGCAAAAGCTCTCCCTTGGTCTTTTGTTAGCCGATTCTTCCTCAAAATAAGTCTCTCATTTTCTATTCCTCTTGAAGCCGAAAAGCTTCAAGCAACCATACCTTGCCGACTTCTCTTTTGGGCATCTAGCCGATTGGGTGCAATTGCTTCTCTTAATCCCTTATGCGTTGCGAAACTAGCTACCCATCTCTCCTCGTATTTTTCATTCCTTCTCTTAAAACACTTGAGCCGAAACTCCACCTCTCCAAAACATTTTCCATCTCTTCTCTTGCTAGCCGAAACCATATCAACTTGCCCCAAACGTTCTTCTATTTTCTCAAATCCTAGTGCCGTAATCTCCATTTCTTCTCACCTACGTTCTTTCTTTCTCTTTTAATCCAAAACCGAAAACAAGAGTGTTAAACACCTTGTGCCAATTTTCTTCTTGCTATTGTTCCAGCATAGCCGAATATTCCCCTCTCCTAGAAGTCCTGGTTTGGCCGAATATTGGGTGTTGGTAAGTGCAAGGCCGAATGGCCATATCTTCTTTTGTTTTGGTTCTTTGTTGGTTATGGTTCGGTTAAGAGCCGATTCCAGTCTTTGCTAATAAGAGAAAATCGTCGGTTTGGAAACCGATTCTGTTTTAGGGCCTTTTGATCGTGGGGGTGTTAGAGGAGGCAGTCAATTGGAGCTTTGACTGCAAGTGGCCGATTGGTAAGTAAAAGGGTAAGCAGTTGGTATATTTGTGTCAGTACAATTAGTTGATTTCGATTAAGGTTCAAGTGATTGATGATTCCATTTTCTTTTAGGTGGAGGCCGATTGTCAAAAAGAACCACTACTGGTTCGAGTATTGGTTAGGAAGCAAACCAATAGCAAGGTTAGGGTTTGAAACTAACCCCTTTGGGTTTAGATGTCTTTGGCCGAATGGTCTTAGTACCTAACCCCTATGTTTGGTCGATTGTAGGAGTTAGCAATCGAGGGACGTAGATCGTTCGTTGGGATTTTAGACTCAGAGCTATCGTGTGTGTATACTAACACACTTATATTTAGTAATATTGTGAATAACTTTGTGCAATGACTAATGAAACAAAGTGGTGATCATTATGATACCCTCATGGAGTACGAGTTGGGACTCGGGTAAGTCGATGCTATTATTATGAGTTATTGATGATCCGTATGATATCATGGTTATGGATATGTGACATGGGGTATGAGATTAGACATATTGGCATGATATGCATGATAGTATGATATGCATGATAGCATGACATTCATGATTACATGAGTTTGGCATGTTGATGGGTGATACGAGAGGAGGGAGAAGTGATATTTTGTCTTGACGAGCACCGTGCTTTGGTAGCACACTTTGTGACTTTGGGTCACCAGAGGTTTGGCACCTCCGAGGTTTGGTACCTCGCCTCGTCCCATGTGGCTCATTACCACGATGGGTTGGCCCCACGATGATTATACGATTGACGCCGGTGTTTTGGTAACACACGATGGGTTGGCCCCATCACCGATTTGTGACTACGGTCACCGGTGCTTTGGTAGCACATTGTGTCTTTGGGACACCGAGGTTTGGCACCTCATTGCGACTTGTCCCCTGTGGTTTAACCACCGTGGGTTGGCCCCACTTGAGATATGGGATCGTCTGCTAGTGTTTTGGTAACACACGATGGGTTGGCCCCATCATCATTGGATTCGTGACTTCGGTCACCAAAGGCTTTGGTAGCACAACAGTTGTCTTTGGGACACCAAAGTGCTTTGGTAGCACATTGACGGATATTGTGTCTTTGGGACACCAGTGCTTTGTAGCACATTGTGACTATATGTCACCAGTGGTTTGGCACCACCAAAGGTGTTTTGGTACCACACGGGGTAGAAGAGGCGATATGGATGGTTAGGTTCGGGTTGCATTAATCATGTTGCTATGTATGATGTGTGTTAGCATGTTGATTCTTTGGGAGCGGGATTTACACATCGAGTCACTCGACTCACCCTCTCCTTTGACATTTCAGGTGACTCGTGAGACGCGGACTTGGAGCCGGGATGGACTCGAGGTGCTTATGCCATGCTGAATAAAGTCTTTACTCAGACTCTATATTTTGGGTACTTTAGTTATTTACTTTTATTTGGGTTTTTCATTGGGTTTGTAAAAGGCCTTTAAAGTTATGTTTTATGTTGTTTATATTTTAAGCTGATTTTAATATGCCTTAACAAAATAAGCCGGAATAAATTTTACTAAAACCTGGAAAGATAATGTTTTCAAAATTTTAACGCGACGTGTTTTTAAACTATACCATCGGGTATCACACTAAGTCTTTTTGACAAACAAATTCAACTGGTTTCAAATTCTAACTTGTAATTCACCTAAGTCCGAAAGTGTTTTATGTATCATTAAGTAACTAATGAGGTTTTAAATGGTTTAAACTCGTTCAACTACAAATTCTGGCTAAGTTTTAAAAATCTCCGGGTTTTAAATACATCAAAAGTTTTTCAAACAAGTCTACTCAAATCTGTTTCAAGCACACGGTGTTTTCACCCCACTTTTAAACGAAAAATCTAGTTTTCCCAAGACGCTTTCCCAGTAGCATACCGTTCGGACGTGGTGTCTTGTCCGGTTTTGGGGTGTTACATTTTTGCATCGAGCCAAGTTCAAAGGTTTCTACTGTGGGCCTGAGGCCCAAAAAGGTTTTCAAAAGTCTGTTTAAGTGTTGTTTTGGAATATATGATTTTGAAAAGCATGGCACCGAGTCTCCGGCACCAGTTCGCCCAGGTAAGTACCCCGGACTATTCTTTGTGATTTGATTGGATGTTATATGATCTGACGAATAGCTATAGTATGCTACCTTAGAGATTGAAACTGATAGGATTTTGTGAAACTTACGAGAACAATCCTCTTTAATTCATAAGACTTGCTTTTTAAACAAGTGGAATAAATATCGATGCATAAAATTCTTTAATCGACACGTAGGAAGATTAGTCATGAGCACTCGAGGCGGACGTGGTCGTAATACTCGTGGTAGAGGTAGGGGTAGAATGACAGTTTTCGAGCCCGTAGGATCCAGGCGGGGTTCGAGAAAATGAGATACGGCCCGCCACCACCGGAGGTGGTGAGTTCCAAGATCGACGGGAGGCAGACGACGCAGTGTCACGAGCGATCTTTGCGAGTGTTGGAAAGGGTAGTGGGGGCTAGTGGTGGTGCAGGAGTTAGGAAATCGGTTCTGAGCGACTCGGGCTAACGGAGCCGAATTCTTCCGAGGTGTTTCGGTGTTGCTCCTAGCACCGCTTGAATATTGGTGGAGGCAACCGAGCGGATCATGGATGATCCGGACTTGACGGCGAAGAGAAGCCGAAGGGTATCGTACGCTTCTCCGGGATGAGTCATATCGATGGTGGCTCACGGTCCGAGACAAGTGAGTGTGGCGGTGAGGATTTGACATGGGATTATTTCAGAGCCGCATATCAAAAGAAGTACATCGGAGCTAGTTACATCGACTCCCAAATAAAGGCGCTTCGAGGCTTGTTCGGGAGTAAATCATTGCGAGTACGAGGCCGAGTTCTGAAGGCTGAGTAGGTATGCCGAGGGCATTGTAGCCACCGAGCATGAGAGGTGTGTTCGTTTCGAGGATGGTCTCGAGACGAGTTGAGGTCGCTGATTGCTCCTCGCCAGGAGCGCGAGTTTGTTTGTCTTAGTTGAGAAGGCTAAGGTGGCCGAGGGTGTTAAGAGTCGCGAGGCGAGTATGGACAGGAGTAGGCTTAAGAGGAGCTTTGGGTCTTCGGTTCGTCCGGCAATCCGCGAAGAAGAGGGCTAGACCGAGTGGGCGTAATCGATCTGCTAGGTTTGTTGTTGCTAGGCAAGGACCGCCGCAGCGGTAACCAGGGGTGGGAAATCTCATTGGGGTGGTTCTTTGGACCGGAGGTAAAGGTTGCTTCGAGTGTGGTTCTCTGGAGCATCGCATTAGGGATTGTCCGCGTAGGATGGCCGTGGATTCGGATCGAGAGTCGTACCGTAATCGCCTCGTAGGTAATGGACCGCCACCGCAGAGGGGCCGTGGTAATGGCAGAGGTGGTTATGGATCCGGTCGGGCCGTGGAGCACCGGCGAGGCACGGTAGTTCGAGGCCGCAGCCTGGATTGGTGTATCTTTGCGAGACGCCGAGAGGGCGACGCACCGGACGTCATAACCGCACGTTTTTGATTTTTGGTACTCCTTATACCGCTTTAATCGATGTGGGTTCTACGCACTCTTATGTTGCCGAGAGTATAGTAGAGACAATGGACTTAGACTCGAGATATCTTCTAGGCGGATGACCGTGATTAGTCCTCCAGGTCACTCAGTAGTGGTAGATAAGTTTGTTAGAGAGGTACCCCTAGAACTCCAAGGGGTAGTGTTTGTCAGCTTGATCCGATGGAACCGCCGTTTGGGGAGTTCGATCCGATTCTCGGGATGGATTGGCTAGTTAAGTACCGGCGAGGTTGGATTGCGCGGCTAAGCGTATGGTTCTTAAGACGGTTGATGGCGTTGAGGTGGCTATGATAGGTAATAGGAGGGATTACTTATCAAATGTGGTATCCGCTCTCGAAAGCGGAGAAGATGGTCGGGAAGGAAGGGTCGAAGCATATGTGGTTCATGTGTATGCCTTGGAGGCTAAAAGAGTCTGCGGTAGAGAAGGTTAAATCTTGTTAGAGAATTTGTTGATGTGTTTCTGAAGAGCTTCCGGTTTGCCGCCAGATCGAGAGGTAGAGTTTGGGATTGATCATTTGCCGGGACGGCGCCGGTGTCTATTGCTCCGTATAGGATGGCACCAAAGGCCGGTGGAGCTTAAGGCTCGAGATCCGAGGAGTTATTGGATCGAGGTTTTATCAGGCCGAGTGTTTCGCCGTGGTGCGCGCCGGTACTCTTTGTTAAGAAGAAAGATGGTACGATGCGGATGTGTATAGACTACCGCCAATTGAACAAGTCGACGATTAAAAACAAGTATCCGCTGCCACGGATAGATGACTTGTTTGATCACCGGAAGGGTGCTGCGGTATTCTCGAAGATCGACTTGAGATCCGGGTACCATCGCTTGAAGGTTAAGGAGGTCGATATCCATAAAACAGCGTTTGGACTCGGTATGGGCACTACGAATTCCAGTAATGCCATTCGGGTTGACTAACGCACCGCGGCGTTATGGATATATGATGAATAGGGTGTTTCAAAGATGATCTGGATCGGTTCGTGGTGGTTTTTATAGACGACATCTTAGTATACTCAAGGGCGAGAGGAAGAGCATGATAAGCATTTGAGGGTGGCGCTGCAGATTTTGAGGAAAAGCAACTCTATGCTAAGTTTAGTAAGTGTGAGTTACGGCTTAGAGAAGTGACGTTCTTGGGTCATGTAGTGTCGTGAGAGGGTATTCGAGTAGATCCTCGCAAGATTGAGCGATTCGATTGGAAGCCACCTAGGTCGATGGCTTGAGATTCGTAGTTTTCAGGTTTGGTTGGATACTACGTAAGATTTGTTGAGGGTTTCTCGTTGATAGCGCGCCGGCGACTAAGTTGTTAAGGAAAGAGGTTCCGTTTGTTTGGTGAGAAACAACAGAAAGCTTCGATAAGTTAAAGAAGATCTTGACCGAGGCTCCGTTCTAATTCAACTTTGGCCGGTAAGGAATACATACAGCCATCTCATGCGATGCATCACACACGGGATGCAGGTTGTGTCTTTGATGCGAGAAAGGTAAGGTTGTGGCTTACGCTTTCTAGGCACCGAGGCCACATGAGGTCAACTATCCGACGCCTTGCGATCTGGAGCTAGCGGCCGTAGTTTTCGCTTAAAGATTTGGAGGCACTACTTATATGGAGAGAGATCGATAGTCTACACGGATCATAAGAGCTTGAAGTATCTACCGACTCGTAAGGATTTGAATTTGAGGCAGCGAGATGGGTTGAGTTCTTTGAAGGATTACGACCGTTCTATTGAGTATCATCCGGGCAAGGCTAACGTGGTGGCGACGCGCGAGCCGTAAGGTTATTTCGGACTTAAGAGCTTTGTTTGCCCATTTGAGCTTGTATGACGCACGGAGTATTTTGGCGAGCCGCAAGTTAAGCCTACTTGGGTTGAGCGGATCGAGAGAAACAGCTTAGAGGATGAGGTTACGGGTGCGCGAAGGTTGCAAGTGCGTAAATGGTGGTGTGGATGGTTACTGACTTGTCTAGTGACGAGGTTCTGTGTTTCGGTGGTAAGACTTGTATGCCTAAAGATGTTGAGTGAGGCAAAAGATTCTTCAGACGCACATAGCGATCCTCATGCTATGCATCCCGGAGGTAGCAAGATGTATAAGGATCTTAGAGAGCGGTTTTGGTGGCCTGTCGAAGAAAGAGGTGACGGAGTTTGTTGGGAAATGTCCGACTTGTCGCCAGTCAAGGCTGAACATCGATTGCCGTCGGGTTTGCTTTCACTGTAAAGATTCCTCGATGGAAGTGGGAAAGGATAACCATGGATTTTGTCGGTGGGTTACCGCTACGCCAAGCAAGAAGGATTGATTTGGGTAGTGGTGGATCGTCTCGACTAAATCAGCTCACTTTATTCCGGTGAGGTTGACTACTCACTTGAAGCTAGCAAAGTCGTGTATGTTTCGAGAGATCGTGAGGTTGCACGGTGTGCCGCTTTCGATAATCTCGGATAGGGATCCCAGGTTTACTTCAAGGTTCTGGAAGGCATTGCATCAAGCATTGGGTACTCGTTTGGATTTTAGCACGGCTTTTCACCCGCAGTCTGACGGACAATCAGAAAGGGTTATTCAGATCTTAGAGGACATGCTGAGGGGTTGTGTCCTGGATTTCAGAGGTAGTTGGGAGGAGTTTCTACCGTTGGCCGAGTTTGCCTACAACAACAGTTACCAAGCAAGCATCAAGATGGCACCGTATGAGGCGTTATATGGTAGGAAGTGTCGCTCACCTACGTGTTGGACGGAGTTAGGTGAACGTCAGTTGTTGGGACCCGAGTTGGTAGCTGAGACTGAGGACAAGGTTAAGTTGATTCGGGCTCGATTGAAGGAAGCTTGCACTCGGCGAAGTCTTATGCCGATCTTAAGCGAAGAGGTATAGAGTTTCTTTGTTGGGGATCGAGTGTTTCCGAAGGTCTCGCCTTGAAGAAAGTTACGAGGTTCGGAAAGAAAGGCAAGCTAAGTCCGAGGTTCATTGGGCCGTATAAGGTTTTGAGACGAGTTGGACCATGGCGTATCGCCTTGAGTTGCCGCAGAGCTTAGTCGATTCACGACGTTTTTCATGTTTCGATGCTTGGAGGTATCGTTCGATCCGTCGCATGTGGTAGCGATGGAAGAGATCGAGGTGAATCCGACTTGACTATGGAAGAAGAACCTGCATGCATTCTTGATCGAGATGTAAAGGTTCTACGTAGGAAATGCGTGCCTTTGGTTAAGGTACTTTGGCGGAATCATGGCGTAGAAGAAGCGGCGTGGGAACCCGAGGATACGATGAGACAAAGAATACCCGCAACTCTTTTGACTGAGGTAATTTCGAGGCCGAAATTATTTTTTTAGAAGGGGTAGAACTGTAATATCCCGGGTTAGGGGCTATTTTTTTTTTCTCTTTCGTTGTTGCATGTTTTGCATGAGTTTGTTATGCTGCGTTGTTGTTGGTGTTGTATCGGGGCTTAATTGTAGGATAGGTGTGTGCCCGAGTAGGTAAGAAATTTTAGTTTTGAGCTAAGGCATTAGGAGCCGAGGAAGTGGGGCTTTTAAATTTATTTTGGGAGTTTGTTAGCACAAGAAACAAGTTGGTGGAGTGGCAATGTAGGCGCCACTAAGGCTTGGAGTGGGTAACGCCTAAAGCAAGGTGGAGGCCTTGTGTTCGAGCTGCAGAGTGGCCACTTTTTGGCACTCATTTTGACGGCATGGAGGGAGGAGTTTGTAGGCGCTTCAAACTCGCCTTTGACTTGGTCTTCACATTCGAATGGTGGGTGGAGAGGAATTTTAGGGTGTTGACTGGTTCAAAACAATTTGAACTTGTGGCTTGGAGTGTTTTGGGGATTCTAGCCAAATTTTAGGGAGTGGGAGGGGAGGTGGACGGCTTGGTGTGGTAAGTGGTAGTGCCGAAACTCACTTTGCCAAGCTAGGCATTTTCGGTCATAGTCAATTCCAAGCAAAAGCTCTCCTTGGTCTTTTGTTAGCCGATTCTTCCTCAAAATAAGTCTCTCATTTTCTATTCCTCTTTGAAACCGAAAGCTTCAAGCAACCATACCTTGCCGACTTCTCTTTTGGGCATCTAGCCGATTGGGTGCAATTGCTTCTCTTAATCCCTTGCGTTGCCGAAACTAGCTACCCATCTCTCCTCGTATTTTTCATTCCTTCTCTTAAAACACTTGAGCCGAAACTCCACCTCTCCAAAACATTTTCCATCTCTTCTCTTGCTAGCCGAAACCATATCAACTTGCCCCAAACGTTCTTCTATTTTCTCAAATCCTAGTGCCGTAATCTCCATTTCTTCTCACCTACGTTCTTTCTTTCTCTTTTAATCCAAAACCGAAAACAAGAGTGTTAAACACCTTGTGCCAATTTTCTTCTTGCTATTGTTCCAGCATAGCCGAATATTCCCCTCTCCTAGAAGTCCTGGTTTGGCCGAATATTGGGTGTTGGTAAGTGCAAGGCCGAATGGCCATATCTTCTTTTGTTTTGGTTCTTTGTTGGTTATGGTTCTGTTAAGAGCCGATTCCAGTCTCTTTGCTAATAAGAGAAAATCGCTCGGTTTGAAAACCGATTCTGCTTTAGGCCTTTTGATCGTGGGGGTGTTAGAGGAGGCGATCAATTGGAGCTTTGACCGCAAGTGGCCGATTGGTAAGTAAAAGGGTAAGCGGTTGGTATATTTGTGTCGAGTACAATTAGTTGATTTCGATTAAGGTTCAAGTGATTGATGATTCCATTTTCTTTTAGGTGGAGGCCGATTGTCAAAAAGAACCACTCTTTGGTTCGAGTATTGGTTAGGAAGCAAACCAATAGCAAGGTTAGGGTTTGAAACTAACCCCTTTGGGTTTAGATGTCTTTGGCCGAATGGTCTTAGTACCTAACCCCTATGTTTGGTCGATTGTAGGAGTTAGCAATCGAGGGACGTAGATCGTTCGTTGGGATTTTAGACTCGTAGCTATCAGGTGTGTATACTAACACACTTATATTTAGTAATATTGTGAATAACCCGTAAGCAATGACTAATGAAACAATGGTGATCGTATGATACCCTCATGGGTGCGAGTTGGGACTCGGGTAAGTCAGTGCTATTATTATGAGTTATTGATGATCTGTATGATATCATGGTTATGGATATGTGACATGGGGTATGAGATTAGACATATTGGCATGATATGCATGATAGTATGATATGCATGATAGCATGACATTCATGATTACATGAGTTTGGCATGTTGATGGGTGATACGAGAGGAGGGAGAAGTGATATTTTGTGCTGACGAGCACCAGTGCTTTGGTAGCACACTTTGTGACTTTGGGTCACCAGAGGTTTGGCACCTCCAGAGGTTTGGTACCTCAGCGTCTCGTCCCAGTGGCTCAGTACCACAAAGGGGTTGGCCCCACGAGATGATTATACTGATTGATTGCCGCTTGTGTTTGGTAACACACGATGGGTTGGCCCCATCACCGATTTGTGACTACGGTCACCAATGCTGCTTTGGTAGCACATTGTGTCTTTGGGACACCGGAGGTTTGGCACCTCATTGCGACTTGTCCCCGTGGTTTAACCACCGTGGGTTGGCCCCACTTGAGATATGGGATCGCCTGCTGCTAGTGTTTTGGTAACACACGATGGGTTGGCCCCATCATCATTGGATTCGTGACTTCGGTCACGGTGCTTTGGTAGCACAACAGTTGTCTTTGGGACACCAAAGCTTTGGTAGCACATTGACGGATATTGTGTCTTTGGGACACCAGTGCTTTGGTAGCACATTGTGACTATATGTCACCAGGTGGTTTGGCACCACCAAAGGTTTGGTACCACACGGGTAGAAGAGGCGATATGGATGGTTAGGTTCGGGTTGCATTAATCATGTTGCTATGTATGATGTGTGTTAGCATGTTGATTCTTTGGGAGCGGATTTACACATCGAGTCACTCGACTCACCCTCTCCTTTGACATTTCAGTGTGACTCGTGAGACGCGGACTTGGAGCCGGGATGGACTCGAGGTGCTTATGCCATCTTGAATAAAGTCTTTACTCGGACTCTATATTTTGGGTACTTTAGTTATTTACTTTTATTTGGGTTTTTCATTGGGTTTGTAAAAGGCCTTTAAAGTTATGTTTTATGTTGTTTATATTTTAAGTGATTTTAATATGCCTTAACAAAATAAGCGGAATAAATTTTACTAAAACTGGAAAGATAATGTTTTCAAAATTTTAACGCGACGTGTTTTTAAACTATACCATCGGGTATCACACTAAGTCTTTTTGACAAACAAATTCAACTGGTTTCAAATTCTAACTTGTAATTCACCTAAGTCCGAAAGTGTTTTATGTATCATTAAGTAACTAATGAGGTTTTAAATGGTTTAAACTCGTTCAACTACAAATTCTGGCTAAGTTTTAAAAATCTCCGGGTTTTAAATACATCAAAAGTTTTTCAAACAAGTCTACTCAAATCTGTTTCAAGCACACGGTGTTTTCACCCCACTTTTAAACGAAAAATCTAGTTTTCCCAAGACGTTTTCCCCGTAGCATACCAGATTCGGACGTGGTGTCTTGTCCGGGTTTGGGGTGTTACATAGGGTTTGAACCATGTTAGACATTTGTGTATTTTGATGTCTAATGGTAGAAAATGAATGTTTGGTGTTAGAGAAACAACTTTTACTAAGTGATTTTTGATGAAAATGCTTAAAAGGACCTATTTGTAAAAGTTATAAAATATGTAGTAAAAGTGTGTTTTAATGGAAATTGTGGGCTGTTATAGTTATAAAAATGGTTCGGCTAGGCTTGTACATTAAAGAAATTGGACACGTTTCATTTTACGAGCCTAGAGACCAAAATGTAAATATGTCAAAGTTTAGGGGCAAAAATGTAATTTTTCCATAGTAAGATTTTTTTGACTGAATTGAATAATGTGAATAATAAATGAGTTAAATTTGTTATTATAGATCAAGAGAAATGAGGTTCGGACCTAGATGGGGGAAAAACAAAGTATTTGACGATTAGGTCTCATTTCTACTATTTTTGTACTGAGGTAAGTTCGTATGTAAATAATGCATTGTTATTTATGCTTTAATTGCTTTAACATTGTATGATTTGTGATTCACTCTTCGAACGTAATCGACAAAGTTTCAACAAGCGAGAAATCCCGGTTGAACCTAGGAATAGATAAGATACAAATGTCATGACATTAGGGTTACTGTGATTACGTGTAAGACCATATCTGGGATATGGCATCGATATGAGACTTCGTGTAAGACCATAGCTGGGCTATTGGCATCGATAAGAAATCCCATGTAAGACCATATTTGGGATATGGCATTGGTATGATATTGTGTGTGCGAGATTCCTGAGTATCCTTTAATATTCCAAGTGGTTCAACGGGAAATTCAACGGGTATGTCAAAAATGAGAAAGTATGTGAATATGTTATGAGATGGTACAGGTATGTATGAAAAACTCAAAGAAAATGATCTCAGTATATGATGAATAATTGGTAAGACTATGATTAAGTAAGTTGTGCGTATGAAGCTTAAATGACATTTATGTTGATACATGTTATGTAATTCATATGATGAGCTATTGGAATATGTAACAGCCCGGTTTAGACGCTAGTCAGAATAGTGGTTTCGAGACCATAAATCCGAGGTCAGAAAAATATTTTAATATTATTTTCTGAGCCTACAGTATGTGATTAAGCATGTGTGAAAGTTTCGTGAATTAATTTTATTGATTTGTTGTTTAATTTGAGAAAAGGGCTTAATCGCATAAATTGCAAAAGTCACTCGCTATTTGTTAAAGTGCTTTATTGCCATGTTCTTTTAATAAGGAGGCCTTAAAATGAAATTAGGCCATTGAAGGATAGTATGGACGGTTATGGACAATTATTCTTAAGCTTTAATATTATTTCATTAAGGATAGTTTAGTAAATATGTTAATAGTGATAATAAAAATAAAACAAAACATAAATTGTTCATCTTTTTCATCACCATTGCCGAAATTAATAAGGAAAAAGAAAAGAAAAAGTGTATTAGGGTTCCACACTAAGCTTGGCCAATTGAGGTATGATTTTTGATCAATTTTTTATTATTTCTACGTTTTTGTGATTGTTGCTTTGTGTTCTATCAAGCCCATGCCTTAATTTTTGAGTTTGTTGATTATTTTGAGATATGCCACTGATGAATGCTTGAGTTTTGTGATAATTGATGATGAAATATGAAAGTTTAATGTTGGGTTAATATATTTTGTCTTTAAATTTTTGATGAATTTGATTATTTTGGGCTAATTTGAGAAAAGTGTAAATTGAAGGAATAAAATGTGAAATAAAGAAAATATGTGGGCTTGTATGAACATGAGGAAAATTCGGCTAAGCATGTGTGAAATAAAATTGTGTGTATTTTGTGATTTTATGAAATAGGGACTAAAGTGTCGAAATGTGAAAATGTGAGGGCTATTTTGTAAAATACCCTAAATACGTGTGTTTGGATTAAATTGAATGATTTGGTGATTGAAAGAGTTAAATTTGAATATGTATAGATCAATAAAAGAGAAATTCAGGTTTAGATCGAGGTAAGAACAAAGTGCTCGATTGATCGACTTGTTTCGTAATTTCGACGTCCGAGGTAAGTTCGTTTGTAATACGAATTGTTTAATTTATGTTCATGTGTTATGTAATGAAAGATTATGTGGTTGATGAATTAGTAATGTTAAATGTGGTTTTGAGAAATGTGGCACTAAGTGTGCGAAATAGTATTGATACAGTGGAGAATGGCACTGTGTGTGCGAAATAAAGAAAGTATCGACTACATTGATTGGCACTGTGTGTGCGATACCGAGTTAAATTCGGTTTAATGTAAAGGCACTAAGTGTGCGATAATATTTAAGCTTCGGCTAAGAGATTGGCACTAAGTGTGCGACTAAATCGAATGAATAATGAAGATTGATCGAAATGTGGTATCGAGCATTGAATAGCAAGAACGATTGTTAACTAAGTGTTGGCAAAGGTACGTATAGAACTTATGTGGTTGATGACTTTGTAAATGGATAAATGGATGGTTATGTGAGTATTGATTATAGATGAAATTGTGTATTATTGTGAATTGATCTATGTGATGGTTTATTTGCATATTGAATTTGAATCATTGAGTTAATGTATTATATTACGAACTTACTAAGCTTTAAATCTTACTGTGTGAAGTTTTCTCTGTTTTACAGTGTAATTAAAGCTAGCTCGGATCCGGGGATTGTCAGCGACTCAATCACACTATTGGCTATCTATTTGGTACTTTTGAAAGTTGTATATATTTGGTATATGGAATGTATAGGCTAGTGACTATGGCATGTTTTGAAATGTTTAAGTCTTGCCATGTGATATTGCTTGGTAGTTTGATGATTTTGGTATGTGCCTTGGATGTATGAAATGGATGGTTAAAGATGTGTATATGTAATTTGATTCAAGTCAGACTCGCTCACGGGCTAGACACACGGCTGTGTGACTGGCCGTGTGATACAAGTCAGTGTCAACCAGGGTTGGGACATACGGGCGTGTCCGAGGCCGTGTGAGGCACACGGTCTACCCACACGGGCGTGTGACCTCTGTAGCTTTGAAAAATGTTAAGTTTCGGAAAAATTTCGTATGTGTTCGGTTTAGTCCCGATCCCTTCCTAATGCATGTTTAAGGTCTCGTAGACCTCATTAAGAGACTATATGCATATATCTTGTTATGTTTGGACAATGGTATACTTTGTATTGTAAAATGATTGTAAATGTTCTGGAATGTTCGGTAATGCTTCTTAACCCTAGACCGACGATGGTTATGGGTTAAGGGTATTACAGAATATGACAATTATGTTGATATGTGTTACGTTGATATCAAATGACATTTATGTTCATATGACATTTATGAAGTTTAATGACATTTATATTGATATATGTTGTGTTATTCATATAATGAGCTATAGGTAAGAATGTGATTGAGTAAATTATACTCATGAAGTTTAATGACATTTCATGTGGAAATATTTTGTGTAATTCATATGATGAGCTGTTGGTAAGATTCGGGTTGAGTAAGCTGTATAGGAACTTAGTCATTTGTTAAATGTGTCACTGTGATTGCAGCCAATGTGTTGGCTTGTGATTGTCAAATGCTTGTTTTGATAATTGGTCATGTAGATTTGTTTATTTGGGCTATCATGGTTGTAAGCCTAAGTATATATATATATATATGTGCTAATGAATTTGGTGATATGGTCATAAATATTATTTATGACATGCATGTGAGATGTTTGAAAATGTGGTCTATTGATGAAATGATAAAGTGGTGTACAATTAGGTATCTTGAAGGTAGTCAATTGTGACTTAGTAAATGTTGTGAGTATGATAGATGTGGATATTGTGTTGGTCATAATTGTGGATGATTTGGTTACCTAAGTATGTTATGTATGTGCCTTGAATTGGTGTAAGTGTATTTGTGTACAAGGGTGGCAAATGGCTTGGTAAATAGCCTTTAATTTGTCCACATGGGTAGACACACGGGCGTGTGTCTAGGCCGTGTGTGACACACGGTCTGCTCCACGGGCATGTGTTCCGACCGTGCGTCCCCTGCACTTTAATTTTTGAAAAAAAGAATGTCCAGAATTGAGTACACGGGCAGAGACACGGGCATGTGTCTCAGTCGTGTGTGCTACACGGCCTAGCACATGGGTGTGTGGCACGGCTATGTGGCATAAGTCAGAGAGCACCCCTAAATCGAAAACGGTCTGAAGCACGGGCGTGTCCCTTGGACCACACGGGCGTGTGAGCGTTGTATCATGACAAGTTTACTAAGTTTTGTAAAAATTTCTAAAGTTTTGGGTTCAGTCCCGAACCGCTTCCAATACATGTTTTGGGCCTCGTAGGCTTGTATAAGGGACTTTATGATTGATTATGATTGATTTTAATTTGTAGGCAAATTTTATGACTCGGAATTGTGTGATTACTTGTGATGTGAGTCTGGTAATACCTCGTACCCTATTCCAGCGTCGAATATGGGTAAGGGGTGTTATAGGGACTTAATCGGAACCTCTAAGAATTTTTCGCAAAATTACAAAATTTTTCTAAGGTATAGGGCTCACACGCCCGTGTGGTCCAAGGGACACGCCCGTGTGACCCCGGGACACGCCCGTGTTATAGGCCGTGTCTGATTTAGGGTGCTCTCTGACTTGTACCACATGGCCATGCCACACGCCCGTGTGCTAGGACGTGTGGATAATTAATTTAATTCGAATTAGGTGCAGGTTTCACACGACCAAGGCACACGCCCGTGTTATAGGTCGTGTCTCCCACACGGCTGAGACACACGCCCGTGTCTCTGCCCGTGTGCTCAATTCTGAGCATTCTGTTTTCTTGAATTTAAGGTGCAGGGGACACACAGCCTGGCTACACGCCCATGTACTCGGTCGTGTGTCACACACGACCTAGACACACGCCCGTGTGTTTACCCTTGTGGACAAAAGGAAGCCATTTCTTAGCTTCATTTTCTCACCCAATTTTTCCAACAACCTACACCAATACTTACATGAATATACCAACCAAATCAAGCATTAAAACCAAGCCTAAATTAACATCTATCATGGCATAATACCACATGCAATTCGTGTCTATAAGCATACTTTTAATGCATATACAAGATAAACATACTCCATTCATCCACACTTAACACATAAGCATTGAACATGAGATAACTTATAGCATACCAAATTAAATCATTACTAGCCATTCCAATGGCTAGATTACAAAACATCACTTACAAGTCAACATTTGGCCAAATAAGCTATACATGCCATTATACCAAAAAGAGATTTCTAAGTATACCAAAAAGGATATATTGGATAGTGTGATTATGCTCCGACCGATCCTCCAACCTTCGCGAGCTTACGAGCACTATAAAACAAGGGAAAATTAAACAGGGTAAGCATTTTCATGCTTAGTAAGTTCGTATAACGGAAAATAAACTTGCCAGTTATATTTATTCAAACTAGCATACATAAATATACATTTCATTCATTATAGGTAGTTCACCTAAACATATACACTTAATTAAACAAGTTAGTCATATAACATCATTTACAATCAAGTAAACATAAATGAGCTCAATATATAAAAACTTCCATTAATTCCACCTTTCAATATTTCGAGAGTCTTTTCCGTTGAACTAATGAAATTTCGATGGACATTCAGGTGATGTACATAAGGTATACATATGAATGATTCGTCAATTCGTCTTTATTATTACCCATTGGGCATAAGTCTAAAGAGCACACTCTCGAGCCACATATTTTACAACAGGATTGCCAGTCCAGGCTAAATCCCGATTTTAAACCGATATTCACAAGACTCATTTAGGATTGCCAGTCCAGGCTAAATCCTATTAATGACCTGTGCTCTAAAGAGCTTAATTAGGGTTACCCATTAGGGCTATTCCCAATCTATAACATATGCTCGAGAGGCATAAATTCAGGATTACCCGTCCGAGCTAAATCCTATTTGTAACCTTTTCCATATTATACCTGTTTAAAGAAATCACCATAATCCATCGAATTTCAATATTCAATCGGGATATGATATCTTATCAATGTTTCCAACTTGTAATTATTTCATTATGTATATCATCACATACATATTATCACAATCACACAATTCAATTCAAACATATTAACGTACCAAATTAAGTTACACAAACTTACCTTGACAGTTGTTCGGGTTTGAATTAAAACTAATCTGAAACTTTTTTCCCTCGATCTAGTTCCGTAGTTGGTCTTTCTGGGTCTATATAAGAAAATTTAATTATTAACTCATCACATTTTACATACATTTGCATTCTACTACATCCTATGCAAAATTACTATTTTGCTCATACTCTTTTCAAAAATTCCAATTTCGTCCCTAGGCTCAGAAAATGAAATTCATGCAATCTAGTCCTCTTTCCAAGCCTAACCAAGATTTAATAACAATTTTTACAGCACACGCATTTCACAAATTTCAAAATTTTCCATTGGTTTTACCACTTTTTCATTTTAGTCCCTAAATCAAGTTTCCATGAAAAATTGCTTTGTAAAAGTTGTTTATCTATCAACTATCTTTCATTTTCTACCATAATTTTCAAATTTCCAGCATTTACATCCATGGCAAAGTTTCTACACTTTGTTATCTTTTCAAATAAATCCCATAAATAGAAATATTAGGCTATCCCGATTCTAAAAATATAAAAATCATTAAAAACGGGACTTGATTTCATACCTTTCTAAGCTTGAAAAGTTCTCTTCCTCTCTCCTAGGTTTTCCATAAAAAAAAATTGGGGAAGAAGATGAATAAAAAAGATGATAATTTCTTTTTATTTTTCTATCATCTTTTAATTTGGTTGATTTCCAATTTAGTCCCTAGTCATTTCTAATTTTTCCATGGATGGGTCACCAAGAAAAATCTACATACTTTCTTAATGGTTTAATTACCATATAAGGACCTCTTGTAACAGCCTGATTTTTGGGCTAGTCAGAATAGTGGTTTCAGAACCACTAATTTGAGGTCGGAGAAATTATTTTTAATATTACTTTATGTGTTATAGCATGATTATATGAGTACATGAAAATTTTGGTGAATTAATTTTAGTTATTGCATGCTTAATTTTGAAAAAGGACTAAATTGCATAATGTGCAAAGTTTTGTCCTACAAGCTAAATGTGTCAAATAGCTATAGAACGTTAAATTAGAGGTCTTTAATGTGCAATTAGACCTTTTAGAGTGTGATGGCCGGCCATAGGGGACAAAGAAATGACATTGTCAAAGGTTAGGTGAAGTATTTGGTGACTTAATTGGTAAATAAACATAAAATAAAGAAGAAAAGGGATATCATATTTTTCATTTTCTTTTCTCCACCAATTATTCACTCAAGAAAGGGCCATGGAAGGTTGAAAATTTTCAGCAACTTAAACCTTTGCAAGTAAGTGATTTTGATGGTCATTTTTTTTTGATAATTTTTGTAATTTTGGAACCCCTAAAGCTTAATCTAGATAATGAGGGGACTATTTTGAAAAATGGTTATGAGTCTAGGGTTTTGCCAGGAGAACAATTATGATGTTTACTGAACTTTTATGGAAGAAAATGAAACTTGGTTGTTAAATAAACACTTTTGTGAAAGTGGTATTCATGAAAACACCTAAAATGGGCCTTTTTGTAAATGATGTAAAATAGGTGGTAAATGTAAGAAATAATTGGATTTGTGAGTTGCTATAAGTTTTGTAACACCTCAAACCCGGCCTATACGTTACGACCAGATCTGGCATGTCGCATGGATAAGTTGTTTGAAAACTAAGTGTTCGTTACAAACTTCGTATTCTTTTTGAAGCCTTCGAGCTATGTTGTGTGTAAAAACGTTGTTAATTCTTTTATTTTGAAACTTTGTTTATAACAGAAATCAGATTCAGTGATTTGCGAAATTGTGATATCTTGAAAACTATTTTCGACGTTTAAGAGAACCCAGTATTTTATCAATTATAGTTTGTAAACCGTTCGTTAACATTTTGGAAAACAGTTATTAATGTTTTAAGAAAATCTCGTATTGAACATTTTATAGTAAATATCAACCGAATTAAAAGCTAAAACAAAATTAAAATCCCAAAGGCCTTATTACAAAACATAACCCAAATTAAAAAAAAATCTTTAAATAAAGTAAAACGAAATTTACTAAAGTTACAATGTGTGGCCACCACAGAGTCCGCCTCGGCTCCAAATCCTCAATGCTGGGGTTTACCTGCAAGATTTAAGCAGAGGGGGTGAGTTACGAGAACTCAGTGTGTAATCCCCTAATCGGTCATTAACTGGGCCCGAGCGCAATCAGATGCAAACTGGGCCTTAGCCCTATCAGCATGGTTATACAGATAATATATGCAATGCAACCCAGCCCTGCCTAGTAATCCATCCGCTACACACCACCCGTACCAGCCCAACACACTTGTGGGGATTTCTACAATCAACCCTCCATCCGCTACACACCTCGATGGCAGTCACGCTGCTCATCACCAAAATTGTGGCAAAGCCACCAGAATAACAGAATATACGTGGCATAGCCAGCAGACAAAATGTGACGGAGTCACCAGAAATATGTGGCAGAGCCACCGGATTACACTTCCCCGATCATCAATATCCTGATCCCATGCAACATACCATGACATAATAATATAGTGCATGCATGAACGTACCAACATAGTAGATAAACAGAATATACAATCATGCCAAATCTACCCGTAAGGGTATAATCATAATTTACTCACCTGGGCTATTTCCAATTCGCCCACTAGGGTATCTTATTAGCTCACCCATTAGGGGTATTTCGGCTTTAAACCGACACACAGAATAATACATAACAAAACGAATAAAGGTGTGAAATTACACACCTGATTACTTCGAGTATTACACACTCACGATCATCGTCACTCTCGCTAGCGCAAGCAACCGCGATTTACCTATCTAGACCAGATGCCGACGCCCTTCCACAACCCGACGGGAAATCCTGAACCGCTGACACACTATGCTGCTTAAACTTGGGAGCAGGGGCTACGAATCCACCTCCATTAGGCCCTCTTCCTGATCCCCCCTTAGATAGGTTACCACCAGCCTCCATGAGGAACTCCTGATTAGTGAGCAACAATCTACTTTTACTCCTCGAGTGGCCCTATCACTATCCCACATCAACTTAAGAAAGAGAAAAGTTCAGCAATAAGAAACTAGGAAACGATACCACTACTTACCTGTAAAGTGATCTCCTTCAATAGTATGGCAAGATTCAGCTTTAACAAAGAAACAAGAAGTGAGAAGAGATAAGAATCTAGCGGAAGAGCAACACTAACCTTAGATCAGAGATGAGCCGACTGGGAAGAAGGGTTTCGACACAATAGCAAAAATTGCAAAAACCACTGATCAGCTTTGAGGCAACCCGAAATGAAAGCCGAAAGGTGAGAAAGAATGGAGTCCACCACCTGACGATTAGAAGGGAAAAGGAATAGGGGTTTCGGCCAAGAAGTGGATAGCAACCACAAGAGCAAAGAAGGTGTTCGAAAGAGAAAAGATAAGGAGTCACCTGATAAGTTAATGTTCGGCCAAGAAGAGACTAGCCAGAGAGTGATAGGAATGAACGAAAAGAGAGAAAAAGGGGTGAGTAGGGGAGGGTTCGGCTATTAGCAAGAAGTAGCAGAAAATAACTTCAAATTTAGAGAGTAGTGGGAGTAGGTGAATTCGGTCTGCAGAGCAAAACAAAGAAAAGAAAAAGAGACCTGAAATGTCTTTCGAGAAAAACCCAAACGCAAGAAAGCTGAGGAAACTCTAAAGAAATTCGGCACTACCTCTCTTGACCGAATGCGCACATCCAAGAAGCCCCCAACACTTTGGCTGAAATTCCTCCTACACAAACCCCACATTCGGCCAACTCCCCACATTCACCAAATCCCACGATTCACTCCTTGATTTGCTCCACCAAGCCCCCTCCAACACTCATTCAAACAGATTTGACCAATTCAAATCCTACTTGGTAGATTCCCACGCCAACTCCACCTCTTCTCCACCTTGGGCACAAAATAAAAGTAATATTTTACAGCATGAAGGATTCGAACCTCACTCCCCTTGCTCACACATTGACGCCACCACCACTCTACCACATATCCATCTTCTGTTATTAAAATACAATCAATTATACCTAAGTCCTGCCTTCACTAGCTCTCCTCACTAAAGTACCCCAAAAGTAAAATTTTTCCTATGGCCTAACTTGAACCCAAGACTTCATAGAAACTCCGTAACCTTCCAAAATCTGTAACAGTCCAGTTTATACCCTAGTCGAAATAGTGGTTTCGGGACAACAAATTCGAGTTTGTATAATATTTTAATATTATTTTATGTGCCTCTGATAAGTGACTAAGTATGTGCTAAATTTCTGTGTGTTAATTCATCCGTTTGTGCGTTTAATTTGATAAAAAGATTAAATTGCATTAAATGTGAAGTTTGCATGTTTTTATGAAGGGATGCCTGATGGTTATGTTTTATTAAGTATGAGGACTTATGTGGCAATGAAGCCATTATCATGGTTAGTGGACGGCTAAGTTCATGAATGACCTTGTAATTATATGTTATAAATATATGAATGAAGGCTATTTTAGTAAATGAATTGTTAGCATTAAATTAATGAAACAAAAAGATGAAGTGTTCATCTTTTATTTCTCTTCATTTGACCGAAACAAGCAAGGAAAGAAAGGAAATAAATATAGCTAGGGTATTCGGCCTTTCTATTGCAAATTAAGGTATGATTTTGAGTTGGATTTTGATGATTTTTATGTTTTTGAGATTGTTGCTTCGTTTACTATCAAGCCCATGTCTTAATTTGATGAATTGATGTTGTTCATGAGAAATGCCATTGATGTTATGTTGAGCTTTGTGATGATTTATGGTGTTAAATGGAAGATTTGAGCTAGATAAACATATTTTGTTCTTGAATTTTTGATGAATTTAGCTAACTAGGACAAAATTGAGAAAATAGTAATTTGAAGGACTAAATTGCAAATTTGATGAAAAATATGGGCTTGTATGTTATATATATGCATTCGACTAGGCATGTGTATGTGATGAGTTTGTGTATTTGATGTTTTGAGAAAAATGGACTAAATCGATAAATTGTGCAAATGTGAGGGTTAATTTACAAATAGCCCTAAATGTGTGTCCATAGACTAAATTGAATGAATTAGTGAATAAAAAAGTTAATTCTGAATATGTTTAGATCAAAAACCGAGGAAAACGGACTTAGATCGCAGGAAAGCAAAAGTAACCGAGTTGCCATTTCTATTTCAGTAAATCGAATCTGAGGTAAGTCATATTTCAAATAAATGTAATTGTATTGAGTTGAGCATATTCATATGCCTGTTGTCGATATTGAATGCTTATGTGTTGTAATGCAAATGATTTTCGAGATAAGATCGACTGAGCGACAATGTCCGAGAAGTCCCGTACGAACTTAGGAATATATAGGTATTTGTACTATTTTTATCATATAAGACCATATTCGGGACGTTGGCATTGATTTGACATTCTTGTAAGACCATGTCTGGGACATTGGCATCGATATTATCTTTTCGTGTATGACCACGTCTGGGACGTTGGCATCGATATGAGCTTTTCGTGTAATACCACATCTGGGACGTTTGCATCGATATTATCTTTTCATGTAAGACCATGTCTGGGACATCGACATCATATTGATTTGTATAAGACCCTATTTGGGACAGTGGCATCGTTATCTGAGTACACGTAAGACCTCGTCTGGGACGTTGGCATTGTACAACTATTCTGAGCTTTCTGAGTATCCTATTAGGTTCCTATCGGTTCAACGGGCAAGTCTGTGATACGAATGGTTAAGTGAATTGTATATCCGTTTCAGGTACGTTGATTTATACACTAAGTGTGTATATAAGGTAAGTACCTATGTGATCTCACTATGATGATTATGTATATTGGAATAACAATATGATAAGTGAAAGTGAGCATGAATGAGCTATGTTTATATAAGACTTTTGAATTGATGAAGGTGACAAATATGGCCAAGTACATGGACCAAAGCATATATGTGATAGTTGTTAAGTCATTAAGAAATGCTAATGTACCTATGTATATATATGCCTTTCATACTAAGTTTGTTTGTATTATGACTTACTAAGCTTTTGGAAAGCTTACTCTCTGTGTGTGTTTTCTCTGTTTTATAGGTCGTCAAAGCTACTGAAGGCTCGGGACCGTCAAGGATCGTCATCACACTACTAAACTCATTTTGGTACACTTTGGATATGTATATAGCTAGATATGGCATGTATAGGCTAGTATTTGATATGAGTTTTCTTTTTAAACTTAGCCATGTGAATTGGCTAGATATGAGTTGGTAATATGCATTAATGTCTATGATATGTGATATATGTTTTGGTATGGTTAGATGACATTGATAATGGTCAAGTTTTTGGGTAAGTAAATGAATGAATCATGCTTGTGATGAGATGAGTTTTTAGTCTTGTAATTTGAATAGTTAAGTTGGTATGTTCTTGGTTGCCAAATAGGCATGAGATGTCATATTGATTTTTCTTGTAGGTGAGACCCATGTGGGTGGCATTTCGGCCTTGCAAATGGCCTATTATGTCACACGGTTGTGGCACACGGGCGTGCCTAGTGACCGTGGGGCTAAGTCATTAGCTAGTCTAGGAGCACACGGCCAAGACACACGGGCGTGTCTAGTAACCGTTTGAAAAAGTCAGTATATGGCCTATGAGTGCACGGTCTTAGGACACGGGGGTGCTTGGTAACCGTGGAGCCAAAACAGATTCGACCACGGCTAAGGTACACGGCCGTGCTTGGTGGCTGTGGATATAAAGTCAGATTCGACCACGGGGAGGACACACGGGTGTGTCTAGCAGCCGTGGGAGGCACACGGCCTGCCTACACGGGCGTGTAACCCCTGAAACTTAGAAAAGTTTTAAATTTTTGTGAAATGTTTGTATGTGTTCCGGTTTAGTCCCGACCCTATTTCTAAGCATGCTTAAGGTCTCGATGACCTACTTAAGGGACACTATGATTGAAATAGATGAACAGTTGTATGGAATTTTTGGTAAATGTTTTCGATCTGTCCGGTAACGCCTTTAACCCTAGTTTGGCGAAGGTTACGGGTTAGGGGTGTTACATTTGGTTGGTATCAGAGTTACGGTTTAGTCGATTCTCGAATTAACGGAGCGTGTCAGAGTCTAGCTATACATGCCATATTTCTGAATTGTGATAGTGTGATGAATCCTGACGTATAAATGTGATTTTCGTATAGTAATGGATCCCGACATAGAAAGTAATGCGCCTGCTCTCGTGCAAGGGACAGCACCCTCTGATCCGAGACCGGCTACTAGCGATCATGAGGGAGAAGCTAAACAAGCTTTGTTCCAGATGATGAGTGAATGGTTCACTCAATTTGTAAAGAATAACCTGACTGTTTCACAACCCCCGCCCCCTATTAATCACCCTCAAACATCTTTTATGCCTCCGACTATGAATCTGAACTTGTTAAACAAACCTCCAATTGACAAAATTCGTAAGTATGGGGCTGAAGAGTTCTGGGCTACTAAGGATGATAATGACGAGAAGGTAGAGTTTTGGTTAGAAAACACGATCCGGGTATTCGATGAGATGTCTTTGATTCTGGAAGAATACATAAAGTGTGTTGTAT
The DNA here is from genome assembly GCA_025698515.1 of Gossypium sturtianum. NCBI lineage: Eukaryota > Viridiplantae > Streptophyta > Magnoliopsida > Malvales > Malvaceae > Gossypium > Gossypium sturtianum. The sequence continues at coordinate 106,152,329 of CM046954.1, forward strand.
CTGTGCTTCGAGATGCAGCTTATCAATGGTGGAAAACTCTAATATCTGTTATTCCGAAAGAACAGGTGACATGGGATTTCTTCCAGATTGAGTTCCGGAAAAAATATATTAGTGAAATGTTCATTGATCAGAAACGGAAAGAATTTCTAGATTGAAACAAGGTCGAATGACTGTTATGGAATATGAACGGGAGTTTGTCAGATTGAGTCAATATGCTCGTGAATGTGTATCATCTGAAGAAATAATGTGCAAAAGGTTCGAAGATGGGCTTAATGAAGACATCCGTTTGCTAGTCGGGATTTTAGAGATAAAAGAGTTTGCTGTACTTGTTGATCGAGCATGCAAAGCTGAGACACTTGGGAAAGATAAAAAGAAAGCTGAGTCAGAAGCCCAAGAAGTGAGAAAGAGATTTCAGAGTAGATCATTTCAGTCTGCTTCAAAGAAATTTAGAGATGATCAAAGCCGTTCGAGAGTTAATATGGGATATTCAAATAGGAATCGAGATAGATCACAAATGAGCTCCAAAGCTCCAGCAACTTCAGTGGCAAGTGTTGGTAATGTACGATCCAAGAAACCAGAATGTAAACATTGTGGGAAAAGACATCCGGGAAGCTGTAGAATGAATGACAGAGCTTGTTTCAGATGCATATCACTTGATCATTTTATCCGTGATTGCCCTGAGTCTGTCGAGCCAGAGACTATTCAGAATATGAGATATGATAATGCACCTGTAAGAGGTAGACCTTCGAAGAATGTAAGGAATGTCAGTGGTAGTCAGAGAACTATGAGAGAGACTGTTGCGAGATCCGAAGCTAGAGCGCCTGCCAGAGCGTGTGCTATTCGAGCTCGTGAGGAAGCTTCATCTCCAGATGTTATAACGGGTACTTTTACACTTCATGATACTTTTGTAATTGCATTGATAGACCCTGGTTCTACGCATTCGTATATATGCATGAATTTAGCATTCAGTAAGACTTTGCCTGTAGAGTCTACTGAGTTTGTTATAAAAGTATCGAACCCCTTAGGTAAAAGTGTCCTGGTTAACAAAGTATGCAAGAACTGTCCGTTAATGTTTCAAGATATTCGTTTCCCTGCTGATTTAATGCTTTTTCCATTTGATGAGTTCGATATCATTCTGGGTATGGACTGGTTGACATTGCTTGACGCGGTTGCAAATTGTAAAAGAAAGACTGTTGATTTGAGATGTACGAATAATGAAATTTTACGGGTTAAGTCTATTGATTTAGATAGATTGCCTACTGTGATATCTGTACTGAAAGCTCGAAGATATGTGAAAAAGGGATATGAGGCATATTTTGCTTATGTGATTGATTCAAAAGTGTCTGAAAAGAAAGTTGAGTCAGTGCCTATTGTCTGTGAGTTTTCTAATGTGTTCTCTGAAAAATTGACGGGTTTGCCTCCGATACGTGAAGTTGAATTTGGTATTGAGTTATTACATGGTAACTACACCTATTTCGATAGCTCCGTATAGAATGGCACCAACAGAGTTGAAAGAGTTAAAGTCACAGTTGCAAGAATTGACCGATAGAGGGTTTGCTAGACCGAGTTTTTCACCTTGGGGTGCTCTGCTTACGCTTGTGAAAAGAAAGATGGCACGATGAGAATGTGCATCGATTATCGTCAGTTAAACAAGGTGACCATAAAGAATAAATATCTGTTGCCCAGGATTGATGATTTATTCGATCAACTAAAAGGAGCTACTGTATTTTCCAAGATTGATCTAAGATCGGGATACTATCAGTTGAGAGTAAAAGATTCAGATATACTAAAAACTGCTTTCAGAACGAGGTACGAGCATTACAAGTTTTTAGTTATGCCATTTGGACTAACCAATGCTCCTGCTGTTTTTATGGATTTGATGAACAGAATTTTCAGACCATATCTAGATCGATTTGTTGTTGTATTCATTGATGACATTTTGATTTATTCACGGGATAAGATTAAACATGCCAAACATCTGAGAATTGTGTTGCAAACTCTGAGAGAAAAGAAATTGTATGCGAAATACAGCAAATGTAAATTCTGGTCGCGTGAGGTTAGCTTTCTGGGACATATTGTGTCAGCTTCTGGAATTCGAGTCGATCCGAGCAAGATTTTTGCTATTCTGGATTGGAAACCTCCAAGAAATGTATCTGAAGTCCGTAGCTTTCTGGGGCTAGCTGGTTATTATCGTCGATTTGTGAAAGGATTTTCAGTGATAGCTACTCCGTTGACTAGATTGCTTCAGAAAGATGTTAGATTTGAATGGTCGGACAAATGCCAGAAAAGTTTTGATCAGTTAAAAACTCTATTAATTGAAGCTCCAGTTTTGGTACAGCCAGAATCAGGTAAAGAATTTGTTATATACAGCGATGCTTCGTTGAATGGTCTGGGATGTGTTTTGATGCATGAAGGCAAAGTTGTAGCTTATACTTCGAGACAATTGAAGCCTCACGAAAAGAACTATCCAACACACGATCTTGAGCTAGCTGCGATTGTGTTTGCACTAAAGATCTGGCGCCATTATTTGTATGGTGAGAAATGTCACGTATTTTCAGATCATAAAAGTTTGAAATATTTGATGACTCAGAAAGATTTGAACCTGCGTCAAAGAAGATGGCTACAACTGTTAAAAGATTATGAGCTTGTGATAGATTATCATTCGGGTAAAGCAAACGTTGTTGCTGATGCATTGAGTAGAAAATCATTGTTTGCACTACGTGCTTTGAATGCTCGGTTAAATCTGTCTGAAGATAGCTCTGTGATAGCTGAATTAAAAGTGAAACCGTTGTTTATACAGCAGATATATGATGCTCAGAAATCTGGTAATGAATTGATAGTGAAACGAGCTCAGTGTGATTCGAATTATGAATCTGAATTTTGAGTTGTTGATGATTGTTTGAGATTCCGAGATCGTATCTGTGTTCAGAGAAATCTGGAGTTGATTCAGTTGATTTTGAATGAAGCACATAATAGTCATCTATCTGTTCATCCGGGGAGTACTAAAATGTACCATGATTTGAGGCGACACTATTGGTGGTCTGGTATGAAGCGTGATATTTCTGATTTTGTTTCAAAATGTTTAATTTGTCAGCAAGTCAAAGCTGAACATCAAGTTCCGTCTAGGTGGCTACAACCGATTCTGATTCCTGAGTGGAAATGGGATAGAGTGATAATGGATTTTGTTTCTGGTTTGCCTCAGACTCCGAAAAAGAAAGATACGATATGGGTCGTAGTTGATCGATTGACGAAATCTGCCCATTTTATTCCGATAAGATCTAACTATTCACTTGATAGATTAGCCGAGCTTTATATTTTCGAGATTGTTAGATTGCATGGGGTGCCACTATCTATTGTGTCAGATAGGGACCCGAGGTTTACATCGAGGTTCTGGAAGAAATTGCAAGAAGCTTTAGGCACGAAACTGCATTTCAGTACAGCTTTTCATCCGCAAAAGGATGGTCAATCTGAGCGGATCATTCAAATTCTTGAGGATATGTTAAGATGTTGCATCCTTGAATTTAATGGTTCGTGGGAACAGTATTTTCCATTGATTGAATTTGCATACAATAATAGTTTTCAGACAAGCATCAAAATGGCACCATATGAAGCTCTGTACGGACGTAAATGTCGTACACCTCTGTATTGGACCGAGCTCAGTGAAAATAAGCTACATGGGGTCGATTTGATAAAAGATTCAGAACAGAAAGTGAAACTGATCCGAGACTATTTGAAAGCAACATCTGATTGTCAGAGGTCTTATGCGGACTTAAAATGAAAAGATATAAAATTTGAGGTTGGTGACAATGTATTTCTGAAAGTGTCACCGTGGAAGAAAGTACTTCGTTTCAGACATAAAGGCAAATTGAGTCTGAGGTTTATTGGGCTATATGAAATTATTGAACGTGTTGGGCCTATTGCATATAGATTAAGGTTGCCCTCTGAGTTAGAAAAGATCCACAATGTGTTCCATATTTCAATGCTCCATAGATATCGGTCTGATCCGTCGCATGTGATTGCCCCATCTGAAATTGAAATCTGATCTGATATGACGTATGAAGAGGAACCAATTCGTATCTTAGCTCGTGAAATGAAAGAGTTGAGAAACAAGAAAATACCGTTAGTGAAAGTATTATGGAATCGACACGGAATAGAAGAGGCTACGTGGGAGCCCGAAGATTCATTCAGACAGTAATATCTGACTTTGTTTAACGGTAAGATTTTCAGGGAAGAATGTAATATCTTGGATTTTGGGCTTATGTATTTGTGCTTAAATATAGGTGAAAGCATGCCTTGGTGTGTTATGAATGTGTTGTATGAATTTTGGTGAACTTTAGAATATAGGAAACTGCCTTAGAAAATATCGTTTTTAAGTCTTGAAGTGGAACCCAGACAAGAGTGGCCTTAAGAGAATTTGTAAGGGAAATATGACACAAAAATTGGGCTTGTTCAAGTGGCATAGAGGCGCCACTTAGGGCCTCAGTGTGTGACGCCACAAGCAGGGTACAAGGGCCCAGGTTCGAGCAACGAGGGAAGCAAAATAGGAGTTTTATTTTGCAACAAAGATGAGCAGTGGTGGACGGCATGGGGAGACTAGATGGATGAGTTTAAGATGTGGTCTAATCCTTTTAAATTTCGGCTAAGGTGGAAGATAAATGATGATTTATTTTGAATTATTTTTGAATGGGTAAGAAGAGAGAAAAGAGGAGAAAAATGAGGAAACTGATAAGGGAAGGAGAGGTGGCCGGCCTAGGGACTTTATTGATAGCATTTTCGGCTAGTGATAGTTTAGGGGTGTCGAAACTTAGTTCTCTCTTCACTTATCTCATTTGTGCCGAAAATCCTTAGGAGTTCAACTAGCTTTCTCTGCTTTCCTCTTCCTTTCCTCTTCGTTTGACCAAAGCCGAATATTCCTTTCTCAAAATCCATCATTGCCGATTCTCTCTAAGTCTCATACACTCTCTTCTCTTTTCCTTTTTGATTCTCCAAAAGCCGAATCTCAAGGTACTCGTAGCCGATTATTCAGTAAGCCTCAAAACCGAATATCTCTGTGGTGTCAGGCAAAGGTGCTATCGATTTCTATAGTAAGGGTAAGATCAATACTATTCGATTCCCTTTGTTTTTCTTTTAGTCGAAACTTAAGGACTAATCCATTATTATTCTTGGCCGAAACTTTGAAAGATTATTCGGGATTTCTATAGTAGCCGACTTCTGGGGGGACCATTCGGGATTTCAGATCTAAGGTAAGTAAGGTGTAAGATTAGGCCGAAGGCCATTTATTTGAATGATTGGAATCAGATCTAACATAGTACTTGTGGGGATCTCGACAGAGACCAAGGACAAGTGATATTTCAGGATTTAGATCCACGAGGTAAGTGTATATGATATTCAGCCAAGGCCATATTTAGTGACTTAGATCTGTTCCTTATTTGTTCAAAAGCCGAAAACTAACTAGTTCAATGATTTAGTGTCTAACCGATTGCAAGGAGAGTCATCACAAAGTTTTCGGGATTTGATTAGTAGTCAAATCGGCAAACAAGGATTTGGAGATCTAAGGCATTAGATCGGGTTTTCAGGATTTCTATAAACTCTCTAAGTATAACAGGTGTGTACCCCACTCTAAGCCTCAATAGATTTATGGTTATGGGTTAATAAATGTGTAAAAAGAATATGTAAAATGTGGCTAAGGTACCATGCAATGGTACAAAGTACTCAGGTACGTTTTCCTACTCCTACTATGGGTATGATACGAACTGTTGTGGCATATATGAACTATAAGAATGTGAATAAGGTATGTAATATGGTTGATGCATATTTGTGTGACATGGGGCATATGGGTGAATATGAAAGGGGAAGTGATTGGTGGTTTTATACCCCAATATCTGAATGTGGTGACTTCGGTCACGTTATCTGAATGTGGTGTCTCATGACACAAAATATACTATCTGGTGGCTCTGCCACGAATTTACAAGGGCGATGAGCATGTCGTCTGTAGCGACTACCTTCGATGATGTGTAGCGGATGGGTGGATTGACTTAGTAGTCCCCACGGTGTGCAGGTTGGTACGGGTGATGTGTAGCGGATGGTAACTAGGTTTGGGTTCGGGTTTGCATCATTTTATTATTTAATTATATGTACATGTATGAACTGATATGCCTAAACTGTTGGGATTTAGCGTTGGTTACACATTGAGTCTGTTTGACTCACCCCGTTGTGGGATCTTTTTCAGGTGACACTCAGTGATGGACCGGGTCGACAGGAGCTTGGTGGTGGCCATGCTCAACTCAGACTTTATTTTAGTTTTGGACTTTTATTCTCAAGTATTTTGGATCTATTTCGGTAATTGATTTTGATGTAATAAGGCCTTTATTATGAACTATTTATTCATGTTTTTGATTTCTGTTATAATTATTAAATAACTCTTAGTAAAAAAAAAAAAGAAAATCCCTGGTAAAATCCCTGATTTCTAAATTAACAAAAGTTCTCAATTGAACCCAACGCAAGCAAATCCTTCTTCAAAACCACACAAATTTTTCCTAAGTAACAAGGTGATTTTCAAATGTTTTCTCGAGGAACATACCAGATCCGGTCAAGGCTCGTGGGCCGAGTTTGGGGTGTTTCAATTTGGTATCAGAGCCCAGTTTTAAACTCTCGGCCTTCGGTTTAAGGCCCATAATTTTTTCCAAAATTGAGCCCAAAAGAATTTTGTGAAAATTTTTATGAAATGAGCAGGTTTTCTGGCATGGCACCCAAGTCTCCGACCCGAAGTCCACCAGGTAAGTACCCCTAACCATTTGTGTGATTTATAGTATGTAGAAGGGTACAAATGGAACGTAGATTAGTATACTAAGTACTTGAACCCTAGGACTAGTATACCCCAACAATTACATAAAACTTAATGCCTAACCAAACCAACTTTGTGACTAAGTCGCCAAAGTTAGGGTGTGGCAACCATTGTCTTGCATGTCTAGGATTGGATCCTAAGAGCACAGTACTTAAGCGATCCTAGTGACTCACCTCCTCTTCGCTGGAATCCTACCTGGTGCGTAGCTACGGTTCACCCTAACCAAGAGGACTTACTCACGGGCTAAAACTCAATAATTAAAACCCGAAAGGGACTAGCCATATTTCTATAAAATCTCAGTTTTAATCACCAAATTACCCTTTTAAAACGTAGTAGAATTTAGTATGAAAAGTTTTGTAAATTAGTTCCGATTTACCAAAAATTACCAAAGTACCCCTGGTTGTAAAATTACTAAAATGCCCTTGGTTTCTAAAATTTCCATACTGCCCAAGATTTGATGAAATTTTCTTACTTCATAAAAGTATCCAAAAACTCTATATTGCAAAATATCAAAATACCTCGATTTGGGAAAAATTTACTAAAATACCCCTAACTTACAAAATTACCAAAATGACCCCGATTTTCAAAATTTCTGCCATACCTCTGACTTGAGAAAATTTTCAAAAGTACCCTCGAGTTTTGAAAATTTCAAAGTGCCCTGATTTATTAAGATTTTCAAATTAACCCCGATTTATTACCAAAATACCCCTGTAGGAGAAATGATGAAAATGCCCCGGGGGTAGGAACAGACAGGAATGTTTGAATAGTGAATGTGTGTGGTAGATACCATTGAATGAATGTGCTCCTTTAAATTAGGATAGAAAACTTGAAACGAAAACTCTGAATGATCGAAAGAACTGCTATTAAACTTCTTTTCATAAAATTTATTCGTGGATAATCAGTGGAACAAAATACTAATGCATAAAGTTTCTTAATCAGATTAATCGTGATCGTAGAAATGAGCTCTATGGGACGTGGTCGTAATGTACAAGGACGTGGTAGGGGCAGAATGGTCGTATCGAAACCCGTTAGATCAGGTCAAGGGTCTGAGAATGAGGTACCACCACCCCCACCACCAGCTGTTGGTGGTGAGCGATGGATTAGACGAGGGATGACGTGTAGTATCGCGAGCGATCTCTGCGAGTTCTTGAGATGGTGGCTGGAGCAGGGGAAATATGGGAGCTCAGAAATCTGTACCTGAGCGACTCCGAGCCAATGGGGCTGAGGTGTTTCGTGGTGTATCCGGTGTGGCACCCAGTACAGCTGAGTACTGGTTGGAGGCGACTGAGCGAATTATGGATGAGCTCGATTTAACTGCTGAGGAGAAGCTGAAAGGAATGGTGTCGCTTCTTCGTGATGAGTCATACCAGTGGTGGCTCACAGTTAGGGATGGTGCTACGGCTGAGGAACTCACTTGGGACTATATTAAGGCAGCATACCAGAAGAAGTATGTTGGTACTCATTATGTTGATGTGCAGAGGAAGGCATTTCTGGGGATGGTTCAAGGGAATAAGTCCGTAGCGGAATACGAGGCTGAGTTCTTAAGGCTGAGTCGGTATGCTCGAGGGATAGTGGCTACGGAGCATGAGCGATGTGTCCGGTTTGATGACGGACTGAGAGATGATCTGAGGTTATTGATAGCTCCGCAGCAGGAGCAGGAATTTGTCGTACTAGTGGAGAAGGCTAAAGTGGCTGAAGGAGTTAAAGACTCTGTAAGGCAGAACTCTGATCGGAATAGGCAGAAAAGAGGGTTTGGATCAGCCAGGTCACCGGGAGCGCTCAAAAGAGGCCTAGAGTTGATGGGCGCGCGAGGTCGCAGCCGGGCACGGGTACGGGAGGCGATCTGCATTACTTGTCTTTGAGTGTGGGAAAAAGCACCTAGGAGAGTGTTGGAAGAAAACGGGAGGATGCTTTAAGTGTGGGTCTAAGGAACACGTGATCAAGGATTGTCCTATCAGGATAGACGGGGGCTGACCAGTAGGGCAGAATGTTAATCAGGCTGGTAGAGGTGGGCAAAGCAGACCTCGGCAAGGTCGTGGTCCGAATGGTAGAGGTAAGTCTTTGGAAGAGGACGAGAAACACCGGGCCGAGATGTTGGTATTACCGAGGCAAGACAGCTGGGGCTAGTGTATGCGGTTCGTCGAAGGGAGGACGGAGACGCACCGGGCGTCATAACCGGTACGTTCCTTATATTTGGCAAGCATCATTTTGCTCTGATTGATGTGGGCTCGACCCATTCTTATGTTGCATGTAGAGTAGTTGAAACTCTAGGCATAGCCTCTGAACTTTCTGATAGGGAGATGATTGTAGTAAGCCCATTAGGTCAAACTGTAGTGGTGAATAAGATCTTTCGGAGAGTACCTCTAGAGATTCAAGGAATGGTATTCTCTGCCGACTTAATGGAACTACTCTTCGGAGAATTCGATCTCATACTTGGCATGGACTGGCTAGTGGAACATCGGGCTATATTGGATTGTGCAGCTAAGCGAATGGAGTTAAGGACCCCGGAGGATGAGGCGGTAATTATGATAGGAGAAAGAAGGAACTACTTGTCTAATGTAGTTTCAGCACTGAAAGCTGATAAGATGGTTCGGAAAGGGTGCAAGGCCTTCTTGAATTTCGTTAGTATGTTGGATGCAAAAGAAGGGGGAGTTAGTGAAGTTAGAACCGTAAAGGAGTTTGTGGATGTTTTTTCGGAGGAGTTACCTGGAATACCCCCGGACAGGGAGGTGGAGTTTGGAATTGACTTGCTGCCTGGAACGACGCCAGTATCTATCGCTCCGTATAGAATGGCACCGAAGGAGTTGGTTGAGCTCAAGGCTCAAATCCAAGAGTTGCTTGATCGTGGGTTTATTCGACCCAATGTGTCTCCATGGGGAGCACCGGTCTTGTTCATGAAGAAGAAGGATGAAACTATGCGTATGTGCATAGATTATCGTCAGTTGAATAAACTGACCATCAAGAACAAGTACCCGTTGCCGAGGATAGACGACTTGTTCGATCAGCTTAAGGGGGCAGCGGTATTCTCAAAGATAGATCTAAGGTCTGGATATCATCAGCTTAAGGTAAAGGAAGCAGATATCCATAAGACGGCCTTCCGGACAAGGTACGGACATTATGAGTTCGTAGTAATGCCATTTGGGTTGACGAACGCCCCAGCCGCGTTCATGGATATGATGAACCGGGTTTTTCAACCCTACTTGGATCGGTTCATTATTGTGTTCATCGACGACATCCTGGTATACTCCAAGTCTGAGGAAGAACATGATGAGCATCTCCGGATAGTGTTGCAAGTGTTAAGGGAGAAGAAGCTCTACACCAAATTCAGCAAGTGCGAATTTTGGCTTAAGGAGGTTGCATTCTTAGGGCATGTAGTGTCCGCAGAAGGAATAAGGGTGGATCCTCGAAAGATTGAGGCAGTATTAGATTGGAAACCACCTAAGTCTGTGGCTGAGGTTCGTAGTTTCTTGGGTTTGGCAGGCTACTACAGAAGGTTTGTGGAAGGGTTTTCTTCAATAGCCGCACCATTGACAAAGTTGTTGAGGAAAGAGGTACCTTTAGTTTGGACAGATAAGCAACAGGAGAGCTTTGAGAAGCTTAAAAGGGTGTTGACGGAAGTTCCGGTCTTGATTCAGCCAGAGGCAGAAAAGGATTTCGTGGTGTATTGTGACACTTCCCATACAGGCTTGGGGTGCGTACTGATGCAAGACGGGAAGGTTGTAGCTTATGCGTCTCGACAACTAAGGCCTCACGAAGTTAACTACCCGACGCATGACTTGGAACTGGCGGCAGTGGTCTTTGCTCTTAAGGTGTGGAGGCACTACCTTTATGGAGAAAAGTCAGTGATTTACACGGACCACAAGAGCCTTATGTACCTGTTGACTCAAAAAGAGCTGAACCTGAGACAGCGAAGATGGGTGGAATTACTGAAGGATTATGACTGTTCTATAGAGTATCACCCGGGCAAGGCGAATGTGGTAGCAGATGCCCTAAGTCGAAAAGTAGTGTCGGATTTGAGGGCAATGTTTGCACATCTGAGCTTGTATGACGATGGAAGTTTGCTGGCAGAATTGCATGTTAAGCCGATGTGGCTGAATGAGGTGAAAGAAAGTCAGCTAGTGGATGAGGACTTAAGTGCTAAGTTGCAGTAAGTGCAGAATGGAGAGTTAAAAGATTATGGTATTAATAACGAAGGAGTGTTGTGTTTCAAGGGTAAGGTCTGTATGCCTAGGAACAAGGAGTTAAGACAGAGGATTCTTCAGGAATCGCATAGTAGCCCTTACGCTATGCATCCCGGAGGTACTAAGTTATCTGAGAGATCTAAGGGAACAATTTTGGTGGCACTGGTCCAAGAGGGAAGTTCTGAGAATTTGTCGGCAAATGCTTAACGTGTCAGCAAGTTAAGGCTGAACACCAAGTTCCGTCAGGATTGCTTCAGCCAATCAAGATTCCGCAATGGAAGTGGGAGAGAATTACCATGGACTTCGTTAGTGGGCTTCCCCTTACGCCTACTAAGAAGGACGCGGTATGGGTGATAGTGGACCGATTGACCAAGTCCGCGCACTTCATTCCGGTAAGAGTTGATTATTCTTTGCAGAAGTTGGCAAAGCTATATGTGGCGGAAATTGTGAGGTTGCATGGAGTGCCGCTATCAATTATCTCAGACAGGGATCCAAGGTTTACATCTCGATTTTGGAAGGCTCTACATCAGGCTTTGGGCACCAAGTTGGATTTCACTACGGCTTTTCATCCCGATCGACGGCGATCAACGAGTAATCCAAGTGTTAGAGGATATGTTGATGGGTCGTGTGATGGACTTCAGAGGAAGTTGGGAGGAATATTTACCTTTAGCAGAGTTTTCCTACAACAATAGCTATCAGACCAGTATTCGGATGGCACCGTACGAAGCGTTGTATGGACGAAAGTGTCGCACTCCTACATGTTGGACCGAATTAGGGGAACGTCAGGTTTTGGGGCTAGAGATTGTGGCTGATTCCGAGGAGAAGGTTGAGGTAATTTGGGCACGGTTGAAGGAAGCATCTGATAGGCAGAAGTCATATGCAGATCTCAAACGGAAGGAAATAGAATTTGATGTGGGAGACCAAGTGTTTCTTAAAGTGTTGCCTTGGAAGAAGATGATGAGATTTGTTCGGAAAGGGAAGTTAAGTCCAAGGTTTATAGGGCCCTATCGGGTATTGAAGCGAGTTGGACCAGTGGCATACCAGTTAGAGTTGCCTTCAGAATTGAAGCAGATACACGATGTATTCCATGTGTCCATGCTACGTCGTTATCGATCGGATCCATCTCATGTAGTACCAGTTGAGGAACTGGAACTAAGGCCAGATTTGTCCTACGAGGAAGAGCCGATTCAGATTCCGGAACACTATGTGAAAGTGTTACGGAGGAAGTCAGTTCCTCTAGTCAAAGTGTTATGGTGTAATCATGGATCGGAAGAAACTTCGTGGGAGTCGGAAGAGGCAATGCGACAGCAATACCCTCACTTGTTTTAGCCAGGTAATTTCGAGGTCAAAATTATTTTAAGGGGGTAGAACTGTAATATCCTGGATTTTGGGCTTATGTATTTGTGCTTAAATATAGGTGAAAGCATGCCTTGGTGTGTTATGAATGTGTTGTATGAATTTTGGTGAACTTTAGAATATAGGAAACTGCCTTAGAAAATATCAGATTTTAAGTCTTGAAGTGGAACTGAACAAGAGTGGCCTTAAGAGAATTTGTAAGGGAAATATGACACAAAAATTGGGCTTGTTCAAGTGGCATAGAGGCGCCACTTAGGGCCTCAGTGTGTGACGCCACAAGCAGGGTGCAAGGGCCTAGGTTCGAGCAACGAGGGAAGCAAAATTGGAGTTTTATTTTGCAACAAAGATGAGCAGTGGTGGACGGCATGGGGAGACTAGATGGATGAGTTTAAGATGTGGTCTAATCCTTTTAAATTTTGGCTAAGGTGGAAGATAAATGATGATTTATTTTGAATTATTATTGAATGGGTAGGAAGAGAGAAAAGAGGAGAAAAATGAGGAAACTGATAAGGGAAGGAGAGGTGGCCGGCCTAGGGACTTTATTGATAGCATTTTCGGCTAGTGATAGTTTAGGGGTGCCGAAACTTAGTTCTCTCTTCACTTATCTCATTTGTGCCGAAAATCCTTAGGAGTTCAACTAGCTTTCTCTGCTTTCCTCTTCCTTTCCTCTTCGTTTGACCAAAGCCGAATATTCTTTTCTCAAAATCCATCATTACCGATTCTCTCTAAGTCTCATACACTCTCTTCTCTTTTCCTTTTTGATCCTCCAAAAGCCGAATCTCAAGGTACTCCTAGCCGATTATTCAGTAAGCCTCAAAACCGAATATCTCTGTGGTGTCAGGCAAAGGTGCTATCAATTTCTATAGTAAGGGTAAGATCAATACTATTCGGTTCCCTTTGTTTTTCTTTTAGCCGAAACTTAAGAACTAATCCATTATTGTTCTTGGCCGAAACTTTGAAAGATTATTCGGGATTTCCATAGTAGCCGACTTCTGGGGGGACCATTCGGGATTTCAGATCTAAGGTAAGTAAGGTGTAAGATTAGGCCGAAGGCCATTTATTTGAACGATTGGAATCGGATCTAACATAGTACTTGTGGGGATCTCGACAGAGACCAAGGACAAGTGATATTTTAGGATTTAGATCCACAAGGTAAGTGTATATTATATTAGGCCAAGGCCATATTTAGTGACTTAGATCTGTTCCTTATTTGTTCAAAAGTCAAAAACTAACTAGTTCAATGATTTAGTGTCTAATCGATTGCAAGGAGAGTCATCACAAAGTTTTCAGGATTTGATTAGTAGTCAAATCGGCAAACAAGGATTTAGAGATCTAAGGCATTAGATCGGGTTTTCGAGATTTCTATAAACTCGCTAAGTATAACATGTGTGTACCCCACTCTAAGCCTCAATAGATTTATGGTTATGTGTTAATAAATGTGTAAAAAGAATATGTAAAATGTGGCTAAGGTACCATGCAATGGTACAATGTACTCAGGTACGTTTTCCTACTCCTACTATGGGTATGATACGAACTGTTGTGGCATATGTGAACTATAAGAATGTGAATAAGGTATGTAATATGGTTGATGCATATTTGTGTGACATGGGGCATATGGGTGAATATGAAAGGGGAAGTGATTGGTGGTTTTATACCCCAATATCTCAATGTGGTGACTTCGGTCACGTTATCTGAAAGTGGTGTCTCATGACACAAAATATACTATCTGGTGGCTCTGCCACGAATTTACAAGGGCGATGAGCATGTCGTCTGCAGCAACTGCCTTCGATGATGTGTAGCGGATGGGTGGATTGACTTAGTAGTCCCCACGGTGTGCAGGTTGGTACGGGTGATGTGTAGCGGATGGTAACTAGGTTTGGGTTCGGGTTTGCATCATTTTATTATTTAATTATATGTACATGTATGAACTGATATGCCTAAACTGTTGGGATTTAGCGTTGGTTACACATTGAGTCTGTTTGACTCACCCTATTGTGGGATCTTTTTCAGGTGACACTCAGTGATGGACCGGGTCGGCAGGAGCTTGGTGGTGGCCATGCTCAACTCAGACTTTATTTTAGGTTTGGACTTTTATTCTCAAGTATTTTGGATCTATTTCGGTAATTGATTTTGATGTAATAAGGCCTTTATTATGAACTATTTATTCATGTTTTTGATTTCTGTTATAATTATTAAATAACTCTTAGTAAAAAAAAAAGAAAATCCCTGGTAAAATCCCTGATTTCTAAATTAACAAAAGTTTTCAATTGAACCCAACGCAAGCAAATCCTTCTTCAAAACCACACAAATTTTTCCTAAGTAACAAGGTGATTTTCAAATGTTTTCTCGAGGAACATACCAGATCCGGTCAAGGCTCGTGGGCCGGGTTTGGGGTGTTTCAAAGAAAATCCCTAAGGGGGGAGAATTGTAATAGTCCAGTTTATACCCTAGTCAGAACAGTGGTTTCGGAACCATAAATCTGAGTCCGTATAATATTTTAATATTATATTATGTGCCTCTGATAAGTGACTAAGTATGTACTAGATTTTTGGGTGTTATTTCGTCCGTTTGTGCTTTTAATTTGATAAAAGGATTAAATTGCATTAAATGTGAAGTTTGTATGTTTTTATGAAGGGATGCCTAATGGTTATGTTTTATTAAGTATGAGGACTTATGTGGAAATGAAGCCATTATCATGGTTAGTGGACGGCTAAGGTCATGAATGACCTTGTAATTATATGTTATAAATATATGAATGAAGGCTATTTTAGTAAATGAATTGTTAGCATTAAATTAATGAAACAAAAAGATGAAGTGTTCATCTTTTATTTCTCTTCATTTGACCGAAACAAGCAAGGAAAGAAAGGAAAGAAATATAGCTAGGGTATTCGGCCTTTCTATTGCAAATTAAGGTATGATTTTGAGTTGGATTTTGATAATTTTTATGTTTTTGAGATTGTTGCTTAGTTTACTATCAAGCCCATGTCTCAATTTGATGAATTGATGTTGTTCATGAGAAATGCCATTGATGTTATGTTGAGCTTTGTGATGATTTATGGTGTTAAATGGAAGATTTGAGCTAGATGAACATATTATGTTCTTGATTTTTTGATGAATTTAGCTAACTAGGACTAAATTGAGAAAATAGTAATTTGAAGGACTAAATTGCAAATTTGATGGAAAATATGGGCTTGTATGTTATATATATGCATTCGGCTAAGCATGTGTATGTGATGAATTTGTGTATTTGATGTTTTGAGAAAAATGGACTAAATCAATAAATTGTGCAAATGTGAGGGTTAATTTGCAAATAGCCCTAAATGTGTGTCCTTGGACTAAATTGAATGAATTAGTGAATAAAAGAGCTAATTCTGAATATTTTTAGATAAAAAACCGAGGAAAACGGACTTAGATCGTGGGAAAGCCAAAGTAAACGAGTAGCCATTTCCGTTTCAGTAAATCGAATCCGAGGTAAGTCATATTGCAAATAAATGTAATTGTATTGAGTTGAGCATATTCATATGCCTATTGTCGATATTGAATGCTTATGTTTTGTAATGAAAATGATTTCCGAGATAAGATCGACTTAGCGACAATGTCCAAGAAATCCCGTACGAACCTAGGAATATATAGGTATCTGTTCTGTTTTTATCATATAAGACCACGTCCGGGACGTTGGCGTTGATTTGACATTCGTGTAAGACCACGTCTGGGACGTTGGCATCGATATTATCTTTTAGTGTAAGACCACGTCTGGGACATTGGCATCGATATTAGCTTTTCGTGTAAGACCACGTCTGGGACGTTGGCATCGATATTATCTTTTCGTGTAAGACCATGTCTGGGACATCAGCATCATATTGATTCGTATAAGACCCTGTCTAGGACAGTGGCATCGTTATCTGAGTACACGTAAGACCTCGTCTGGGACGTTGGCATTGTACAACTATTCTGAGCTTTCTGAGTATCCTATTAGGTTCCTATTGATTCAACGGGTAAGTCTGTGATACGAATGGTTAAGTGAATTGTATATCCGTTTCAGGTACATTGATTTATACACTAAGTGTGTATATAAGGTAAGTACCTATGTGATCTCACTATGATGATTATGTATATTGGAATAACAATATGATATGTGAAAGTGAGCATGAATGAGCTATGTTTATATAAGACTTTTGAATTGATGAAGGTGACAAATATGGCCAAGTACATGGACCAAAGCATATATGTGATAGTTGTTAAGTCATTAAGAAATGCTAATGTACCTATGTATATATATGCCTTTCATACTAAGTTTGTTTGTATTATGACTTACTAAGCTTTCGGAAAGCTTACTGTGTGTGTGTGTTTTCTCTGTTTTATAGGTCATCAAAGCTACTGAAGGCTCGGGACCGTCAAGGATCGTCATCACACTACTAAACTCATTTTGGTACACTTTGGATATGTATATAGCTAGATATGGCATGTATAGGCTAGTATTTGATATGAGTTTGCTTTTTAAACTTAGACATGTGAATTGGCTAGATATGAGTTGGTAATATGCATTAATGTCTATGATATGTGATATATGTTTTGGTATGGTTAGATGACATTGATAATGGTCAAGTTTTTGGGTAAGTAAATGAATGAATCATGTTTGTGATGAGATGAGTTTTTAGTCTTGTAATTTGAATAGTTAAGTTGGTATGTTCTTGGTTGCCAAATAGGCATGAGATGTCTTATTGATTTTGCTTATAGGTGAGACCCATGTGGGTGGCATTTTGGCCTTGCAAATGGCCTATTATATCACACGGTTGTGGCATACGGGCGTGCCTAGTGACCGTGGGGCTAGGTCAGTAGCTAGTCTAGGAGCACACGACCAAGACACACGGGCGTGTCTAGTAATCGTGTGAAAAAGTAAGTATATGGCCTATGAGTGCACGGTCTTAGCACACGGGGGTGCTTGGTAACCGTGGAGCCAAAACAGATTCGACCACGGCCAAGGTACACGGGCGTGCTTGGTGGCCGTGGATATAAAGTCAGATTCGACCACGGGTGTGTCTAGCAGCCGTGGGAGGCACACGGCCTGCCTACACGGGCGTGTAACCCCTGAAACTTAGAAAAGTTTTAAATTTTCGTGAAATGTTTGTATGTGTTCCGATTTAGTCCCGACCATGTTTCTAAGCATGCTTAAGGTCTTGATGACCTACTTAAGGGACACTATGATTGAAATAGATGAACGGTTGTATGGAATTTTTGATAAATGTTTCCGATCTGTCCGGTAACGCCTTTAACCCTAGTTCGGCGACAGTTATGGGTTAGGGGTGTTACAAAATCACTTACCTAATAAGTCCAACTTGCAATAATTATGTTCTCACATTCCCATAAATTTAAAATGCTCCTACGCTCAAGGCCCAATAAACCCAATTCTCCTAGGCCCAAATTCGGGGCGTTACAAATCTACCCCCTTAAAAAAAATTTCGTCCTCGAAATTTCCAGCTATCTAACAGTGGTTTAACACAGACTACTCTACCCCGCTACTGCTGCGCACTCTGATTTCAATAACACTAATACACTTCTAACCTAATCTAGAACCCTCTTCACCCAACCAGATATCCAACCACAGAAGCAAACAGGTACTTATCACGCATACATAAAATTTCCTACATTCAGAACACCACATCCAAGAAAAACATACCTGACTTAATGACGATGGAACAATCCCGGGCCTTATGCTCCTTAGACCCGCATCTCAAGCATGCACCTGACCTCTTCAAACATTCACTCGAATGATGCCTTCTGCAATATTCGCAAGCCGAAAGGTTTGGATGCATCTTAGCATGTTTCACAGAACGAGACCGCGACCCTAAAGAACGGTGATCTCTTTTCTTCTTACAGTTCACGCACCCAACTCGGAGTGTTTCACCAATTCTTTTAACCTCCTTCAGTACCTCCCTAACTAGATGAGTTAGCTCATCAGCTCCGGCTCGGTCATGAGACCCCGTCTCAGTCACCGGCGATGCCGGCGCCTCCCTTGCGGGCGTATGCCCCAATGCTGAGGGTCCAGCCCTAGCACCTTGGCCTCTAGCACGGCCGCGTGTACCACGTCCACTACCTCTTGTACTTATATTGCTGAATCAGTTTGATCTGATTAAAAGTTTTATGAATCAGTCTATAATTCCAATGTTTCTTAACAGATGTCTTATGGAAAGCAGATATAAGAGTTGTTTTCGCGAACCTAATTTCCTATTGTCTCAGTCTCTATCGTCTTAGCTCCTATAGCTAGCAGTTTCAGGGTACAACTACTAACTCTTACAGTTTTCCTACTACAGTCATATCATCGTCATATCAATAATCATAAAATAAGGGGACTTACGAATTTGATGCCAGAGCCTCGGGTGCCATACTTCCATAAATACACATTTTTCTAACCCAAAAATTCAAACGAACTTTGAAAAACATTTTCAAACCCATTCCACTAGTCGAGTTTTGCAACCGGGCTCTGATACCATAAAATGTAACACCCCAAACCCGGCCTATACGTTACGACCGGATCTGGCATGTCGCATGGATAAGTTGTTTGAAAATTAAGTGTTCGTTACAAACTTCGTATTCTTTTTGAAGCCTTCGAGCTATGTTGTGTGTAAAAACGTTATTAATTCTTTATTTTGAAACTTTGTTTATAACAGAAATTAGATTCAGTGATTTGCGAAATTGTGATATCTTGAAAACTGTTTTCGACATTTAAGAGAACCCAGTATTTTATGAATTATAGTTTGTAAACTGTTCGTTAACATTTTAGAAAATAGTTATTAATGTTTTAGGAAAATCCCGTATTGAACATTTTATAGTAAATATCAACCGAATTAAAAGCTAAAACCAAATTAAAATCCCAAAGGCCTTATTACAAAACATAACCCAAATTAAAAAAAATCTTTAAATAAAGTAAAACAAAATTTACTAAAGTTACGATGTGTGGCCACCATAGAGTCCGCCTCGGCTCCAAATCCTCAATGTTGGGGTTTACCTGCAAGATTTAAGCAGAGGGGGTGAGTTACGAGAACTCAGTGTGTAATCCCCTAATCGGACATTAACTGGGCCTGAGCCCAATCAGATGCAAACTGGGCCTTATCCCTATCAGCATGGTTATACAGATAATATATGCAATGCAACCCAGCCCAGCCTAGTAATCCATCCGCTACACACCACCCATACCAGCTTAACACACCTGTGGGGATTTTTACAATCAACCCTCCATCCGCTACACACCTCGATGGCAGTCACGCTGCTCATCACCAAAATTGTGGCAAAGCCACCAGAATAACAGAATATACGTGGCATAACCACCAGACAAAATGTGACGGAGTCACCAGAAATATGTGGCAGAGCCACCGGATTACACTTCCCTGATCATCAATATCCCGATCCCATGCAACATAGCATGACATAATAATATAGTGCATGCATGAACGTACCAATATAGCAGATAAACAGAATATACAATCATGCTAAATCTACCCGTAAGGGTATAATCATAATTTACTCACCTGGGCTATTTCCAATTCTCCCACTAGGGTATCTTATTAGCTCACCCATTAAGGGTATTTTGGCTTTAAACCGACACACAGAATAATACATAAAAAAAACGAATAAAGGTGTGAAATTACACACCTGATTACTTCGAGTATTACACACTCACGATCGTCGTCACCCTCATTAGCGCGAGCAACCACGATTTGCCTATCTAAACCAGATGCCAACGCCCTTCCACAACTCGGCGGGAAATCCCAAACTGCTGACACATTACGCCGCTTAAACTTGGGAGCAGGGGCTACGAATCCACCTCCATTAGGCCCTCTTCCTGATCCCCCCTTTGATAGGTTACCACCAGCCTCCATGAGGAACTCCTGATTAGTGAGCAACAATCTCCTTTTACTCCTCGAGTGGCCCTATCACTATCCCACATCAACTTAAGAAAGAGAAAAGTTTAGCAATAAGAAACTAGGAAATGATACCACTACTTACCCGCAAAGTGATCTCCTTCAATAGTATGGCAAGATTCGGCTTTAACAAAGAAATAAGAAGTTAGAAGAGATAAGAATCTAGCAGAAGAGCAACACTAACCTTAGATCAGAGATGAGCCGACTGGGAAGAAGGGTTTTGGCACAACAGCAAAAACCGCGAAAACCATTGATCAGCTTTGAGGCAACCCGAAATGAAAGCCGAAAGGTGAGAAAGAATGGAGTCCACCACCTGACGATTAGAAGGGAAAAGGAATAGGGGTTTCGGCCAAGAAGTGGATAGCAACCACAAGAGCAAAGAAGGTGTTCAAAAGAGAAAAGAGAAGGAGTCACCTGAGAAGTTAATGTTTGGCCAAGAAGAGACTAGCCAGAGAGTGATAGGAATGAACGAAAAGAGAGAAAAAGAGGTGAGTGATCGTTGATTTCAGAGTTTTAAATTTATAATGATCGAACCTGGAACTTAACTATAACAATGATTGAGGCAAGTGCACCTATCAAACAGTAGTATTGCTTAGGCAAGACCGGATTGTCGAACCCAAAGGAACCAAAAGTACGAATATTAACTTTCTTTTTATTATCTAGCCTAAAATAAGTGAAGTTGTTATTTAATCTAAATTTAACTAACTACTAAGCTAAAGGCGCAAAGACAAAAAGAATGAATTGGGGAAATATTGTTGGAAAAACTTAGTTGATTAAGACGATACCTTTAGGAAGAATCCACCTAGACTTCACTTGTTATCTAACTCTGAACCAGACGATTTATTCACTTGACTTGATCCGTAAGACTCCCTAATGTATATTAAACCCTCTCTCGAAGCGAATAACGTCTAACCCTAGGTTGATTAATTGAAATATCTTTCTAATTAAAACCCCTAGAATTGCATTAACTCGATCTATGGACTCCCATATTAGGTTTCACCCTAATCTGGCAAAATCGAGTCACCCTATCTCTAGGCGCGCGATAAACTCTGCTTAATTATGCTAGATCTACTCTTAAGCAGGGACTTTTGCTTCTCCACCTAAGCACATCAAACTTGAATCAATATCCCGGAAATATCAACACAAGAATTAAGAACACATAATTAAGAACAAATCAGGTATTTATCATATAGTTCCGCAAACGATAACAAGATTCATCTAAGTTTCATCCCCTTCAGGTATCTGAAGGGTTTAGTTCATAATAATAAAAGAAAACATCTCAGAAGAAAAGATAAAACAAAACATAAGAAATCCCTAAAACCCCCTGAAGGAATTGAAGGAGAGATCCGCCGTCTTGAGTAAAATTTCGGCTTCTTGAGATGGATCAACTGGCTATCTTCGAGTGTTTCCCACAAATTTAACCTTTTTGGGTCGGCTCCTTAGCCTAGCTTACCGCCCCGTCAAAGGTTATACTTAGGGTGTTTATATAGGCTCTTGAAATAGGTTTCTTTGCCCCTAAGTATCCTTTTCCAAGTGAAATTGCTCTTTTTCATGACAGGGACACGGCCATGGCACACGCCCGTGTGAATCGTCTTTAGGCCGTGTTCAGACTTTTAATGAGGTGACACGCCCGTGTAAATCGTGATCAGGCCGTGTTCTAGTCTATCAAGGAGATACGGCCGTGTTGGCTCAAGTCCAGGCCGTGTCGATTTTTACTTTGGCCCAATTTGGTCCATTTTGAGCCCGTTTCTCGTTGTTTCCATCCTCCGGTGCTTTCCTGAGTATAAAACATGAAAAGAAAGGATTAAGAGCACCTTTTTACATAAATCAAGGGATAAATCATCCAAAAGTATGCTAAATGTGGGATTAAAATATGTTACTTTTACAGTTTATCACATACCCCCACACTTAAGCTTTTGCTTGTCCTCAAGCAAAATTCTTAACTTAGAATTAAAACGAACTTTCCATGATTCAATATTCCTATCAACAATGTCTCATCATAATTCATAGATAATTTATACATGGATATTTTAACTCAAAGAGTCTTAAAGATTCAAACAATATAAGTCATACATTTGTAGCACAAAACATAGGTGTTTCCCCTCATCTAAATAATTACCTCTGATCCAAAACCTACAAGGATTGATATCCTCACAAAAGATTCACTCAAATCACTCGAAGTGTTTAAGGTTCAGAATTAAGCACTCAAATGTCAAACCTAAAAAGTTAATCCCATAGGCTTGCATGAAAATCAAATCTCCACCACTGTAATATGAGATGATACACAAATCAAAAGGTCTTTAATAGGATTGTAATGGGGCTTGGGTTAAGGTGTGGATAAAGGCTAAATTAGAGGGTTAGAATCGAGATTGACTTGAAAAATTACCTAACTAGAAACAACGAACTAAAAAATAAATAATTACATGAATTGAAACTTTGAAACTAATAATACGAGTTTCTTCTTCAATAAATAGACTTTAACTGTATAAGCTCGCCTTTCATCATACTAATACTGAATATACTTCGATTTTTTTTAAGAACAAGTCACAACTAATAATAAAGAACTTTAACAACTGAAATATAGAACATAGTTAGGTAACTTCTCAAAATCAAATATCGACAAAAAGGGTAGTCAAGAGGAATGGTGATAACAAATACAAAGGGTTTTGGGTTAATATTAGTGGGTGAGTCAATAAAAGGGTTATTAGGATCAAAGGAGTTCACTAGGGGTTAATTATGAAGGTAGGCTTTTTTATGAAGTAAGTGGGTTAAATCCTAGGTGCCTTTATCATTTCTGCATATCAAATCAAAGATGTGGTCTCAACATGTATAATCGAGGCAAGTTCTAGAATAACAGTTCAATGTTGACACACTCATAATCAAAAAGTGAGCAAGAAAAGGAATATATGCTCTATAAGGCTCAAAATCTCACAAAAATTATGGGTATTTTGATATCAACCTCGTAAATTTAAAATTTCAAAGTAATATTAAAATTCAGGTTAACAACCTAAAAAAAATTTAATTCTGAAAAATAGACTTATCATGCTTGATTCTCTAGTATCTTAGAATTTGATTATCAATGCACAATTATCAATGACTTAATCTAAAATATATCAATAAAAATCATAAATCATGGAACTTTCATTCTAATGATAATATGAGAAATTTACTTTAGAAACAAGACATAATTCAGGGATTTGAGAATAATGCAAAAAGTTTGGCACCTAATTTCAGGAATTTAAGAATAATGAAAAAAAAGTTAGGCACCTTTTTAGGTTGTTCACCCCCCACACTTAAGATGTACATTGCCCTCAATGTACAAAGATATATATATAGACAATGAAGTATAAATTCGAAAGATATGGAGAGAGGTGAAACTCCCTAAATTATGGATGAAATCCTTACGTTGGAGGTGAAAGATAAGTTGGAGGAGGCGTTTTTTATGACGATCCTGCGCTAGATGAAGAAATTGGGTAGCTCATGGAGGATTAGCTAGGATATAATAATAATTAAAACTATACTAATTAAATAATTAAAGAAAAGCAAGCTAAAGAGAAGAAAAATAAAAAGTGAACTAAAATTAAAAGAAAAGATAAATGGACCGTAGAGTCCTTATTGTTGGGTGTGATTTCTAAGGCTGTGGATATGGTGGTGGTCGTGGTGTGATTCCCAAGCAACCTGAAAAACCTAAAACCAAGAAACTAAAATAAAATAAGTTAAATTAAGCAGAAGAGAAGTAAAGATAATGAAATTACAGCAAAAGAGAAAAGTGGAATAAAAACTAAATGGCCTCAAATATCCTTGGCTCGTCGAATGATTGAAGCGGCCGTCATGAACTTATATAGATCGGTCTCCCTCTGGGAGACTATGCTTGATTCCTTCCGCTTTTTCAGCATTTGGTATAGCTCAAGGGTTTTGGGAATGTATTGGAGAAGAAAAGTAGGGAGAGGGTTGAGAAAGAAAAGAAAAACTAAATGGGCTAAATGTGTGAGAAGAGGGAGGGGTGGGTGGTTTAAGTAGAATTCTCAGGTCAAGTACATTCCCATGCCCGTGTACCACGGGCGTGTTGATTTACACGGCCGCCTCGCACGACCGTGTTATGCATCGTATCGTTTCTCCCACGCCTATGTTCTGGTTACCACGCCCGTGTGTAAACTACCAGTGTCGACCACGGTCGCATCGCACGGTCGTGTTGAGCGTCGTTCATGTCTCCCACGCCCATTTTATAGATTGCCACGCCCGTTGGTGATAAGTCAGTGTCGTCCACGGCCGCGTCGCACGGCCGTGGCATTTTGTCGGTGCCCTTGGGGTGGTGGTTGGAGTCCGTGACTCTGAAAATTGATTCTTTCTGACTTGTACCTCTTATGCCATTGTCAATACAGAGATTCTGTAGCCACGGCCGTGTGCAAGGCCGTGTGGGCTGGAAATCTGCACTTTTGGTTAGTTTAAAAGTAGGTGTTTAAGACTAAGAGAAGAGAAGAAAATAAAATGAAAACAAATATGAAAGTAATTAGGGTTAGTGCTCGGGTTGCCTCCCGAGAAGCGCTCGTTTAAAGTCTTAAGCTAGACTTTCCTCGTATTCGCAAAAATCAGGGTGGTTTAAAATTTTGAAAATCTTCCCTCATGCTATCAGTTTCATTATCATGATAGAGCTTAAGTCGAGATGCGTTTATATTGAAAGTACCAAAAATGGGATTACTTACCTCGACTGTTCCATATGGGAAAACACTGGCTACCCTAAAATGGATTTCTTTGTTAGTGTTAGGGTCAGGAGGAGGTATTCGAGGGTCTGCTTTATCAATCAATACTTGATCTCCGGTTTTGAACTTGTTTGCCGCGTGGAGTGGCTCTGGTTCTGCTTTGTGTATCCCTAATTTTTCCTTAAAATGTGTTTTCCACTCGTCTAGATCATCGATCTGAATCCCTTGTTCTTCGTGTGTTATTTCTTTATTGGCACATGGTATAGGATCGGGTTCAGTTGTATTCTTTCCTGGTGTTTCCTGAAAAGAAGGATTAACCGAATGGTTATCAATAGAATTTATTTTCTCACCTGGATTACTCGATGTTCTAGCCGAACCGAGAGCTTGGAGAATGACTGTCTCATTACCTACACGAAGTATTAGTTCTTTTGCATCAATGTCAATTTTAGTCCTGGCAGTTGCTAAAAAGGGTCTTCCTAAAATTAAGGGAATCGAATTATCCTCATCCATGTCTAAGACAACAAAATCTACTGGGAAAACGAATTTATCAATTTTTACAAGAACATCTTCGATAATACCCCTAGGAATTCTAACAGTTTTATTAGCTAGTTGAATGCTCATCCTAGTTTGTTTGGGTTTCCCTAAACCTAGTTGTTTAAACAATTTATAAGGCATGACATTTATGCTTGCCCCTAAATCAGCTAACGCAATATTAATAGGTAAACTACCAATTAAACATGGAATCGTAAAACTCCCTGGATCTTTTAATTTCTGTGGTAGTTTATTTTGCAAGATTGCTGAGCACATTGCGTTTAGTTCCACGTGAGATGCCTCGTCTATCCTTCGCTTGTTCGTCAAAAGCTATTTTAAAAATTTTCTAGAATCTGGCATCTGCGAAAGGGCTTCAAGTAGCGGTAAGTTAATATGTAATTTCTTTAAAAGTTTAAGAAACTTACCAAACTGTTCCTTTGTATCGTCTCTCTTCATCGCTTCGGGATAAGTAATGCGAGGTTGGTACTTTTTGATTACCGGTTTTGGCTTTTCTTGTGTTACCTCAACTTTACCTTTCTCTACCTTGTTTTCTTGTATTGGATTGGGTTCATCTAACCCTATACTATCATGAGCTGTGATAGCTTGGATTTGCTCCTTTGGGTTAATCTCAGTGTTGCTTGGTAGACGCCCTTGCGGTCGTTCAGAAATTATCTTTGCAAGTTGTCCAAATGTCTTAGTAAGTTCCCCAACTTGGCTTTCGATCCCCTTAATTCATGCCTGTTGATTCTTAAGGGTGGTTTCAGTGTCTTGGAGACGGTTATCTGTGGCTGCCATGAATTTTGTCAACATCTCTTCAAGGTTCAGCCTCTTTTCCTGTGGATAGGGCTAATTTTGGAAATTTTAAGGAGGTTGTTGTCTTTGAATTCCTTGATTTCCTTGTCCTCCCCATGAAAAATTTGGGTGGTTCCTCCAACTGGATTATAAGTATTACTATAAGAGTTATTATTAGATCTGAAATTATTACCTATATAGTTCATCTGTTTAGCTTTACGTGCCCGGTTGGTAGGGTGGGTACTCGTGATTCGCCACAGTTCCACTTGTGTCGCATCAGCATTCTTTGGATGTACTGCGAAGAACACAAACTATCAAGCTTTTTATTCATCATCTCTACCTGTGTTGATAGCATGGTTACTGTGTCGAGGTTGAAAACTCCAGTTGATTTTGTTAGTTTTGTCCTTGTAACCTGCCACTAATAGTTATTCAGTGACATCTCTTCAATAAACTCGTAGGCTGCTTCAGGAGTTCTGTTGTTCAGGGTTCCACAGGTGGCTGAATCAATTAGTTGCCTCGTTGAGGGGTTTACACCGTTATAGAAAGTTTGGACTTGGAGCCACAAGGGTAAACCATGGTGCGGACACCTTCTCAAGAAATCCTTGTATCTCTCCCATGCGTCGTTGATCGCTGTAAATCAGAGTTTTAAATTTTATAAGAGAATGATCGAACCTGAAAACTAACTCTGACAATGATTAAAGGCAAGTGCACCTATCGAACAGTAGTATAGTTTAGGCAAGACCGGATTATCGAACCCAAAGGAACTAAAAGTACTAATACTAACTTTCTTTTTATTATTTAGCCTAAAATAAGTGAAGTTGTTTATTAATCTAAATTAATTAACTACTAGACTAAAGACTCTAAGACAAAGAAGAATGAAATTGGAAAATAACTTGGGAAAAACTCATTTGATTTAGACGATACCCTTAGGAAGAATCCACCTAGACTTCACTTGTTATCTAACACTGAACCATACGATTTATTTACTTAGTTTGATTCGTAAGACTCCCTAACGTATATTAAATCCTCTCTCGAGGCGAATAACGTCTAACCCTAGGTTAATTAGTGGAACTCTCGTTCTCTTATAATAACCCCCTAGAATAGCAGTAAATAGATCTGTGGATTCCCATATTAGGGTTCACCCTAATCCGGCAAAATCTCGTCACCCTATCTCTAGGCGTACGATCAACTCCGCTTAATTATGTTGGATCTACTCTTAGGCAGGGACTATTCCTCCTCCACCTAAGCACATTAAATTTGGATTAAGCTCACATAATTAAGAACAAACTAAGTATTTATCATATAATTCAAATAATAAAATAACAAGATTCATCATAGGTTTCATCCCCTTCGGGTATCTGAAGGGTTTAGTTCATAACAATAAAGAAAAACATCTCAAGAGAAAAGATAAAACGAAACATAAGAAATCCCTAAAACCCTCTGAAGGAATTGAAGAGGAGATCCTCCATCTTGAGTATACCCCGGCTTCTTGAGATGGATCAACTGGCTATCCCTGAGTGAATCCCCACAAATCGCTTTTAGACGCTTAGCACGACGCCCGACAAAAAGCCCCGCGAGGAAGGCTTCTGCCGCACTCCCTTGACAAGTTGCCCCTGGGGTGTTTATATAGGCTTTGAGATGCTTTACTTGGCCTTCAAGTATCCTAATTTGAGTGTAATTCCTATTTGGGAGTTTAAGTAGACTTAGGAATGTGTTCCTTTGCCTCCAAGCATCCAAATCTGAGTAAAATTCCTCTTTCCCGCGGCAGGGACACGGCCATGGCACACGCCCGTGTGAGTCGTCTTCAGGCCGTGTTCGACACTGTTGAATGAGGCACGGCCGTGTAAGTTGTGGTAAGGCCGTGTTCTAGTAGGAATGGTGGCACGACCGTGTGGCTTGAAGTCCAGGCCGTGCTGATTTCGTGGCTTGGCCCAATTTGGTCCGTTTTAAGCCCATTTCTCGTTCTTTTCGTCATCGGGTGCTTTCCTGAGTATAAGACATGAAAAGAAAGGATTAAGAGAACCTTTTTACATAAATTGGGGCTTAAATATTCCAAAAGCATATTAAATGTGGGCTTAAAATATGTTACTTTTACGGTTTATCAAATACCCCCACACTTAAGCTTTTGCTTGTCCTCAAGCAAAATTCTCAACTCATAATTAAAACAAACTTTCTATAATTCATAATAGTCATTGATAGTGTTTCATCATAATTCAGGGATAATTTATACATGGATAATTTTAACTCAAAGAGTCCTAAAAATTCAAACAATCTAAGTCATAGATTTTGTAGCACGAAAATATAGGTGTCTCCCCTTATCTAAATAATTACCTTTAATTTGAAATCGACAAGGATTGACATCCTCACTAAAGATTCACTCAAATCACTCAAAGTGTTTAAGGTTCAAAATTTAGGCACTCAAAAGTCAAACATGAAGAGTTAATCCCATAGGCTTGCATGAAAATCAAATCTCCACCACTGAAATATGAGATGAAACACAAATCAAAAGGTCTTTGTTAGGGTTGTAACGGGGCTACGGTTAAGGTGTGGAATAAGGCAGAATTAGAGGGTTAGAATCGAGATTGAATTGACAAATTACCTAACTAAGAACTAATGAACTAATAATAATAATTACATCAATTGAAAACTAATAATACTAATAATACGAGCTTCTTCTTCGATATTTGCAATTTAAATGTATAAGCTCGTTTAATCACATAACTAATAATGAATAAACTTCGTTGTTGTTTTTTTTTTTTCATTAATAAATACATAATAAATACATTATAAAGGATAGGTTACTGAAAAAATCATAATTAGGCAACTAATCAAATTAAATCTCGATATAAGGGTAGTTAAAACGAATGGTAATAACAAATAAAAAGGGTTTTGGGTTAATATTAGCGGTTATGTCAATAAATAGGGTTGTTAGGTTTAAAAGGGGTTCACTAGGGGCTAATTGTGAAGGTAGGCTTTTTAATGGAGTTAGTGGGTTAAAACCTAAATGCCTTAATCATCTCTGTGTATCAAATCAAAAAAATATGGTCTCGACATGTATAATCGATGCAAGTTCTAGAATAACAGATCAATGTTGACATACTCATAATCAATAAAGTGAGCAAGAAAAAGAATTTATGCTCTATAAGGCTCAAAATCTCACAAAAATTATGGGTATTTTGATGTCAACCTCGTAAATTTCAAATTTCAAAGTAATATTTAAATTCAGGTAGACAACCTAGAAAAATTTTTAATTCTGAAAAATAGACTTATCATGCTTGATTCTCTAGTATTCTTAGAATTTAATTATCAATGCACAATTATCAATGACTTAATCTAAAACATATCAATAAAAATCATAAATCAAAGGAAATTTCATTCTAATCATAATATGAGAAACTTACTTTAAGACAAGGCATAATTCAGGGATTTTCAAATAATACTATAGTTAACCCCCCCACACTTAAGATGTACATTACCCTCAATGTACAAAGATAGATAAAATGGCAATATAGTGAGAAAATCAAAAGATAGGGTGAGAAGTGAAACTTCCTGAATTTTGGATGAAGTTAATGAAAAGAAACCGGATAGGATTTGGAGGTGAGCATGGGGAAGCGTCTCGAACTGGTTGAGTCCTCGAATGCAGCCATCCTAATTTCTTTTGTATCCTAAGCTAAATCTAAATGGAATGAATAACAAGAAGAAAATAATAAAGAAAATAAAAGAAAGGAAATAAAAATAAAAATGAAAATGAAAATAAAAATAAAAATAAAAATAGAAATAAAAGTAAATATTTAAATAGTGATACGGTCCACACCTTTGTTCGAGTTTAATCAGTCCGTGTTTTTCGTGATTTTGAATTTTGGGCGCGTTTAGGTGTTTTACCACGGCCGTGGGTCTCGTAGCACGCCCGTGTATTCATCTCATGGTCCTTTGGAACGGGCGTGTTTAACCCGTGCTCGTCAAGTCAGTAACCTCGCATGGTTGTAGGGCACAGCCGTGTCTCGCCCGTGCTCAATAAGTCAGTAACCTCACACGTGAAGTCGGCACGGGCGTGGCTTTTTATCGCAGCCCGTGTTGGGAAAAGAAATCATTCGTTGTCATGCACGGTTACTAGCACGTCCGTGGTTTTTCCTTTTGACTTCCACACGGCCACGGCCACGGCCGTGTGCAAGGCCGTGTGAGCATGGAAATCTGTACTTTGGTTAGTTTATGGTTAGGTGCTAAAATGAAAAATAAAAGTAAAATAAAAAATGTAAAAATTAATAGGGTTAGTGCTCGGGTTGCCTCCCGAGAAGCGCTCGTTTATAGTCTTAAGCTAGACTTTACCTCTCATTCGTATGGTCAAGGTGGTTTGAGGAGGTGAAAATCCTTCCTCATGCGATCAACTCGATTTTTGATATAAAATTTAAGTCGAGTAGTGTTTACCTCAAAAGTACTAAATTTAGGATTGCTTACCTCGACTGGCCCGTATAGGAAGACATTAAGTACCTCAAAAGTGATTTCTTCGTTTGTCTTGAGGTCTGAATTGGCGATTCGAGGGTCTTCCTTATTCAACAATACCTGATCCCCTATTTTGAAGTGATTTGTTGTTCCTATCAGCTCGTCTGGGGGTTCCTTCGGTTTTTCTTCGTGTGGTTTCGGCTCCTCTTTAAAGTGTGTCTTCCCCTCTTTTAGTTTGTTGATCTCAAGGCTTCATTCCTCATATGCTTCTTCTTTGTTGACACAAGGTTCCTATTTCAGCTCAGGTTCGTAGTTCTGTGGTTGTTCCTGCGGTGAAATTTGAACAGATTAATTATCAACTGATTTTACTTTCTCACCTTCATCAGTCGATGTTCTGGCCGAGTCAAGAGCTTGTAAACTGATTGATTCGTCACCTATACGAAGAATGAGTTCTCCTGTACCAACATCAATTTTAGTCCTGGCAGTTGCTAGAAAAGGTCTTCCTAAAATTAAAGGGATCGAATTGTCCTCATCCATGTCTAAAACGAAAAAGTCCACTGGGAATACGAATTTATCAATTTTGATTAGAACATTTTCAATTATACCCCTAGAAATTCTGATAGTTTTATCAGTTAATTGAATGCTCATCCTGGTTTGTCTTGGTTTCCCTAGACCTAGTTATTTAAACATTTTATAAGGCATAACATTGATGCTTGCCCCTAAATCAGCTAAAGCATTATCAATAGATAAACTACCAATTAAACATGGAATTGTGAAACTCCCTGGATCTTTTAATTTCCGTGACAGTTTATTTTGTAGAATTGTTGGGCACATTGCGTTTAGCTCCACATGTGATTCCTCGTCTAGCTTCCGTTTGTTTGTCAACTGCTCTTTTAAAAATTTTCTATAATCGGGTATCTGTGAAAGAGCTTCGAGAAACGGTAAGTTAATATGTAATTTCTTTAAAAGTTTAAGAAACTTACCAAACTGTTCCTCTGTGTTGTCCTTCTTTATTGCTTCGGGATATGGTACACGAGGATGGTACTCTGTAATTGTCGATTTTGGTATTTCATGGCTCACCTCAACCTTACCTTCACTTACCACAGGATCTTGCCTTGGGTCAGATTCCACTAATCTTTCACTGTCATGAGTTGTTACAGCTTGAATTTGCTCTTTTGGGTTAGTTTCAGTGTTGCTTGGCAAGCATTCTTGTGGTTGTTCTAAGATTAGCTTAACAGGCTGACCTAAATGATCCTCGATCCCTTGAATCGATGTTTCTTGTTTCATTTCTATATTTTGGAGACGTGCTTCTGTGTTTGCTATGAATTTTGCCAGTGTCTCTTCAAGGTTCGACTTGGTGAGGTGGTTGTTGAAAATTTGGAGGAAGTTCCTCTCTTTGGCTACCTTGATCGTCCCACGAGAAATTGGGATGGTACCTCTAATCTGTATTATAAGTGTCACTATAAAAATTATTTTGAGGTCTAGAATAGTTACCCATATAGTGGACTTGTTAGTTCTTCATGCCATATTTGTAGGGTGGGTACTCAGGATTCGCCACGCCTCCTAGATTCGAGTCATATTGCATAACTAGATGTACCTGCGAGAGACTACACAAACCATCAATCTTTTTATTCATCATCTCTAATCGGTTTGATAGCTTTGGTTATTAAGTCGAGTTTGAAGACATCAAGTGCTTCATTGGTGTTGTCCTCATAACTCGCCACCGATAGTTATTTAGTGCCAACTTCTCTATAAACTAAAATTATCTGACAAAAATAAAAGAAAAATTATCAAAGTAAAAATTTAAACTAAAAATAAAAATAAATTGCGAAAAATAAAAAGAATGGCTAAAGTAATAAAAATAGAGTTTTCTTGATATTTTAGTTCCCCAGCAACGGCGCCAAAAACTTGATCACTGTAAATCAGAGTTTTAAAATTTATAAAAGAATGATCGAACACGAAACTAACTCTGACAACAATTAAAGGCAAGTGCACCTATCGAACAAAGAGTATAGTTTAGGCAAGACCGGGTTATCGAACCCAAAGGAACTAAAAGTACTAATACTAACTTTCTTTTTATTATTTAGCCTAAAATAAGTGAAGTTGTTTATTAATCTAAATTAATTAACTACTAGACTAAAGACTCTAAGACAAAGAAGAATGAAATTGGAAAATAACTTGGGAAAAACTCAGTTGATTTAGACGATACCCTTAAGAAGAATCCACCTAGACTTCACTTGTTATCTAACACTGAACCATACGATTTATTTACTTAGTTTGATCCGTAAGACTCCCTAACATATATTAAACCCTCTCTCGAGGCGAATAACGTCTAACCCTAGGTTAATTAGTGGAACACTCGTTCTCTTATAATAACCCCCTAGAATAGCAGTAAATCGATCTGTGGATTCCCATATTAGGTTTCACCCTAATCCGAAAAAATCTCGTCACCCTATCTCTAGGCGTGCGATCAACTCCGCTTAATTATGTTGGATCTACTCTTAGGCAGGGTCTATTCCTCCTCCACCTAAGCACATAAAAGTTGGATTAAGCTCACATAATTAAGAACAAACTAAGTATTTATCATATAATTCAAATAATCAAATAACAAGATTCATCATAGGTTTCATCCCTGCATCCGAAGGGTTTAGTTCATAACAATAAAGAAAAACATCTCAAGAGAAAAGATAAAACAAAACATAAGAAATCCCTAAAACCCCCTGAAGGAATTGAAGAGGAGATCCTCCGTCTTGAGTATACTCCGGCTTCTTGAGATGGATCAACTGGCTATCCCTGAGTGAATCCCCACAAATCTGCCTTCTCTGGCTTAGTACGACGCCCTGACAAAAGCCCTGGCAGAAGGCTTCTGCCGCACTCCCTTGACAAGTTGCCCCTGGGGTGTTTATACTGGCTTTGAGATGCTTTACTTGGCCTTCAAGTATCCTAATTTGAGTGCAATTCCTATTTGGAAGTTTAAGTAGACTTAGGAATGTGTTTCTTTGCCTCCAAGCATCCAAATCTAAGTAAAATTCCTCTTTCCCGCGGCAGGGACACGGCCATGGCACACGCCCGTGTGAATCATCTTCAGGCCGTGTTCGACACTGTTGAATGAGGTAAGGCCGTGTTCTAGTAGGAATGGTGGCACGACCGTGTGGCTTGAAGTCTAGGCCGTGCTGATTTCGTGGCTTGGCCCAATTTGGTCCGTTTTAAGCCTGTTTCTTGTTCTTTTCGTCATCGGGTGCTTTCCTGAGTATAAGACATGAAAATAAAGGATTAAGAGCACCTTTTTACATAAATTGGGGCTTAAATCATCCAAAAGAATATTAAATGTGGGCTTAAAATATGTTACTTTTACGGTTTATCAGTCGTATAATGTCTCTAAATCCATCTGCACAAAAAAAGAGATATCATTCCGTAATTTGGCCGTTTTGGCCGTTGGGAAATATTTTAATAAAAAATTTTCGGTCATTTGATCCCATGTAGTGATTGACCCTCGTGGTAACGAGTTTAACCACTGTTTGGCTTTATTCCTTAATGAAAAGGGAAATAACCAAGACGAATTGCATCATCAGAAGCACCATTTATTTTGAAGGTATCACAGAACTCTAAAAAAATTAGCTATATGAGTATTTGGGTCTTCGTCCTGTAAACCATCAAATTGAACAAATTGTTGAATCATTTGTATAGTGTTAGGCTTTAATTCAAAATTATTAGCAGCTATAGCAGGCCTAACAATAGTTGATTCTGCTCCTGTTAAATGAGGTTTAGCATAATCATACATAGTACGCGGAGCATTATTTTCTACCACATCTTGTGGTGGTGGATTATTCTCGTCCATCCCTTCAGTAGGATTCGATCTGCCTTTTCGCTCTTTTTCTGTGTAATTAAGGGCTCGCCTAATTTCTCTACGATTCCTGCGAGCGGTAGCTTCAAT
Organism: Gossypium sturtianum; assembly: GCA_025698515.1. NCBI lineage: Eukaryota > Viridiplantae > Streptophyta > Magnoliopsida > Malvales > Malvaceae > Gossypium > Gossypium sturtianum. Next base: position 106,187,026 of record CM046954.1, read on the forward strand.
ATCACTGTCGTATACTAGTGGTCCTCTCAGGTTCCTTCTAGTCATAAACTAGAGGTACCTGCTAGGAAAAGAAAGAAAGAAAATTTAGCAAAGTAAAAACAAAACAAAAACAAAAATAAAAATAAAAGTAAATTGCAGAAAATAATGGCTAAAGTAATAAAAATAGAGCTTTCTTAATATTTTAGTTCCCCGGCAACGGCGCCAAAAACTTGATCGTTGATTTCAGAGTTTTAAATTTATAATGATCGAACCTGGAACTTAACTATAACAACGATTGAGGCAAGTGCACCTATCGAACAGTAGTATAGCTTAGGCAAGACCGGATTGTCGAACCCAAAGGAACCAAAAGTACTAATACTAACTTTTTATTTATTATCTAGCCTAAAATAAGTGAAGTTGTTATTTAATCTTAATTTAACTAACTACTAAGCTAAAGACGCAAAGACAAAAAGAATGAATTGGGGAAATGCTGTTGGAAAAACTCAGTTGATTAAGACGATACCCTTAGGAAGAATCCACCTAGACTTCACTTGTTATCTAACTCAAGACGATTTATTTATTCACTTGACTTGATCCGTAAGACTCCCTAATGTATATTAAACCCTCTCTCGAAGCGAATAACGTCTAACCCTAGGTTGATTAATTGAAATATCTTTCTAATTAAAACCCCTAGAATTGCATTAACTCGATCTATGGACTCTCATATTAGGTTTCACCCTAATTCGGCAAAATCTCATCACCCTATCTCTAGGCGCGCGATCAACTCCGCTTAATTATGCTAGATCTACTCTTAAGTAGGGACTTTTGCTCCTCCACCTAAGCACATCAAACTTGAATCAATATCCCAAAAATATCAACACAAGAATTAAGAACACGTAATTAAGAACAAATCAAGTATTTATCATATAGTTCAGCAAACGATAATTAGATTCATCTAAGTTTCATCCCCTTCAGGTATCTGAAGGGTTTAGTTCATAATAATAAAAGAAAACATCTCAGAAGAAAAGATAAAACAAAACATAAGAAATCCCTAAAACCCCCTGAAGGAATTGAAGGAGAGATCCGCCGTCTTGAGTAAAATTTCGGCTTCTTGAGATGGATCAATTGGCTATCTTCGAGTGTTTCCCACAAATCTGACCTTTTCGGCTCGGCTCCTTGGCCTAGCATACCGCCCCGTCAAAGGTTATGCTTAGGGTGTTTATATAGGCTTTTGAAATAGGTTTCTTTGCCCCTAAGTATCCTTTTCCGAGTGAAATTGCTTTTTTCCACGACAGGGACACGGCCATGGCACACGCCCGTGTGAATCATCTTTAGGCCGTGTTCAAACTTTTAATGAGGTGACACGCCCATGTAAATCGTGATCAGGCCGTGATCTAGTCTATCAAGGAGACACGGCCGTGTTGGCTCAAGTTCAGGCCGTGTTGATTTTCACTTTGGCCCAATTTGGTCCGTTTTCAGCCCGTTTCTCGTTCTTTCCATCCTCCGGTGCTTTCCTCAGTATAAAACATGAAAAGAAAGGATTAAGAGCACCTTTTTACTTAAATCAAGGGATAAATCATCCCAAAGTATGCTAAATGTGGGATTAAAATATGTTACTTTTACGATTTATAAGTGAGTAGGGGAGGGTTAGGCTATTTGCAAGAAGTAGCAGAAAACAACTTCAAATTTGAAGAGTAGTGGGAGTAGGTGAATTCGGTCTTCAGAGCAAAATAGAAAAAAAGAAAAAGAGACCTGAAATGTCTTTCGGGAAAAACCCAAACGCAAGAAAGCTGAGGAAACTCTAAAGAAATTCGGTACTACCTCTCTTGACCGAATGCGCACATCCAAGAAGCCCCCAACACTTTGGCTGAAATTCCTCCTACACAAACCCCACATTCGGCCAACTCCCCACATTCACCAAATCCCACGATTCACTCCCTGATTTGCTCCACCAAGCCCCCTCCAACACTCATTCAAACAGATTTGACCAATTCAAATCCTCCTTGGTAGAGTCCCACGCCAACTCCACCTCTTCTCCACCTTGGGCACAAAATAAAAGCCATATTTTGCAGCATGAGGGATTCGAACCTCACTCCCCTTGCTCACACATTGACGCCACCACCACTCTACTGCATAGCCATCTTGTGTTATTAAAATACAATCAATTATACCTAAGTCCTGCCTTCACTAGCTCTCCTCACTAAAGTACCCCAAAAGTAATTTTTTTCCTATGGCCTAACTTGAACCCAAGACTTCATAGAAACCCCGTAACCTTCCAAAACCACTTACCTAATAAGTCCAACTTGCAATAATTCTGTTCTCACATTCCCATAAATTTAAAAAGCTCTTACGCTCAAGGCCCAATAGGCCCAAATTTTGGGCGTTACAAGTTTAAAATAGATTCAGCTAGGCTTGGTTAATGAGGAAATTTGATGAAAATCGATTTACGAGGCTAGGGGAAAAATTATAATTTTGTGAAAGTCTAGGGGCAAAACGATAATTTTGTGAAAGTCTAGGGACGTCGGAGGCATCGGTCACACTATCAATCAAAACATTTGGTATAGTTAGATTTATCATTTTGAGTATGGCATGTATAGGGACTTGGTATTTTGTTAAGTGTCATATTGTTTCGGCCAAATGTGTTATCTTGTCTTGAAGAGGAATTCATTTTGTATAAGGCCATAGTTGATGGTTAATACTTGTTGTTGATAAATGTAAATTTTGGTGTTTTCATATATGTGGTTATTACATGGGTTTGTTGATAATAAGAAATGTTGTAGGTGATAGAAAATAACTTGGATTTAAGGCGTGGATGCTTTGTTTGTGACGAATTTAGTCATGTGTTTGTGCTTTTGATGGTACTATATGATGTGTGTAGATGTGTGCTTGAAAGGGGTGACAAAGAGGCTTGGAAAATAGCCTAACAGCCGTCCACACGGGTAGACACATGGTCGTGTTTGACACACGGTTGCCCCATGGGCATGTGTTGAGGCCGTGTTTCCCCTGCACCTATATTGTAAAAACTCAGATTAGCACACGGACTAGGTACACGGGTGTGTGCCAAGCCGTATGGCATCCTGATTTCTCGCAAGGCACATGTTAGGCTTGTACACGGGCTAAGGACATGGCCATGCCAGTCACACGGCCGTGCCCCAAGTACACACGGGCGTGTGCCCCTATTTTTCAATGAAATTTTCTAAAGTTCTCGTTTTGTCCCCAAACCATTTTTAAGCTATGTTTTGGGCCTCGTAGGCTCATATTAGGGATTTTATGACAAACTTTGAAAAGTTTTAATTTTTGAGCGAACTTTTATGACCTGGGATTGTATGTTAGTATGTATTTAAGTTAAGTAATGCCTCATACCCTATTTCGGCATCAAACACGGGTAAGGGGTGTTACATTTAGTGGTATCAGCACTATGGTTTAGTTGATTCTCGGACTAACCTAGCATGTGTATGAGTCTAGCTATACATGCCATATATGAATTATGATAGTGTGACGAATCTTGACATTTTAAAATGTGTTTTTATATAGTAAATGAATCTTGACAGATTAGTGGTGGATGATGCCGAGAGTAATGCGCCGGCTCCCACAGAAGCGACCGCACTAGTCAAAAGTGGGCCCGTGACACTGAGTCAGGGCAGAGGGGCTAGAAAAGCCTTCCTCCATATGATGAATGTATGGTATTCGGAGTTTGTTCGTGCAAACCCGAACGCTCCACCTCCTCCACCCCCTCTAATTCCCCAGCCTGCCCCTACAACTCCCCAAGTAGTGGAAACGATTAGAAGAGAAAAACCTCGAGTTGATAGAATTCGGAAGCAAGGGGCTGAGGAATTTAGAGCGAATATAGATGATAACCCAGAGAGAGTAGAATTCTTGCTAGAAAATACCATTAGGGTATTCGATGAGTTGTCTTGCACACCTGAGGAGTGCATGAAGTGTGTTGTATCACTCTTGCGAGACTCGGTCTACCAATGGTGGAACACCCTTGTATCGATTGTACCAAGGGAGAGAATAACTTGGGAATTCTTTCAGGAAGAGTTCCGTAAAAAGTATATTAGCCAGAGATTTATAGACCAGAAAAGGAAGGAATTCCTTGAGCTAAAACAAGGCCGAATGATGGTAACTGAGTATGAGCGTGAGTTTGTAAGGCTTAGAAAATACGCTCGGGAATGTGTATCAACCGAAGCCATTATGTGTAAGAGGTTTGAGGATGGATTAAATGAGGACATCAAATTATTTGTTGGTATTCTAGAACTAAAAGAGTTTGTGGTGCTTATTGAGAGAGCGTGCAATGCCGAAGAATTTGCCAAGGAAGAAAGGAAAGCTGATATTGAGTCTCGTGACTCAAAGAAAAGAAAGTTGGGAAAATCGTTTCAGTCTTCATCCAAGAAATCAAGAGAGATCACTACTCGATCAAATGCTTCAGTTGGATTCTCGAACAGAAATAAGAATAAGCAGTACGCGGCGTCTAAGGCTCAGACCACTTCAATTGTGAGTGTTGGTAGTGCCTGACTTAATAGACCGGAATGCTCACAGTGTGGCAGACGACATCTCGGTGAGTGTCGAGGAAACGAAAGAGGCTGTTTCAAGTGCGGTTCACTAGACCATTTCATCTGAAATTGTCCTGAAATGGAAGAAAAAGATAGAAAGCAAGAAGTGCGAGCGAGTAATGCTCCTTCTAGGGGTAGACCACAATAGAACCCTGGAAGTGCGACTAGCAGCAGAGGTGCGCCTAGAGATTCATCCATGAGGTTCGAGGGCCAAGCGCCTGCAAGGACTGACGCCATTTGTGCTCGCGAAGAGGTATCATCTCCAGATGTGATTACGGGTACTTTTTCTCTTTATGATATCTCTGTTGTTGCTTTGATTGATCCGGGGTCTACCCATTCCTATATTTGTATGAAATTGGTGTCTAGCATGAATATGCTTGTTGAGTCTACAGAAATTGCGATAAAAGTGTCAAACACGTTATTTAAGTATGTGATAGTTGACAAAGTGTGTAGAAACTGTCCTTTGATGATTAAAGGCTATTGTTTTCCGGATAACCTCATGTTATTACAGTTTTATGAATTTGACCTAATTCTTGGTATGGATTGGTTGATTATTCATAACGTGTTAGTAAATTGTGGTAGTAAGTTTATTGAACTGAGATGTGAAAATAGGGATATTATTCGGGTTGAATCAGGTGAACCGAATAGCTTATCTGTATTGATTTCTTCTATGACTGCTGAGAAATACATGAGAAAAGGGTATGAGTCTTATCTCGCATTTGTGTTGAATACTCAAGAGTCGAAAGTAAAGATTGAGTCAGTGGCAGTGGTATGTGAGTATCCAGATGTATTTTCGGAGGAGTTACATGGATTGCCTCCATTTAAAGAAGTCGAGTTTGGTATTGAGTTGGTTCCGGGTACGGCACCTATTTCGATTGCCCCATATAGGATGGCTCCAACGGAGTTAAAGGAGCTAAAAATCCAGTTGAAAGAGTTAACAGATAAGGGTTTTGCGAGACCGAGTTATTCTCCGTGGGGTGCTCCAGTACTTTTTGTGAAAAAGAAAGACGGGTCGATGAGATTATGTATAGACTACCGAAAGCTCAACAAGGTTACAGTTAAGAACAAGTATCCTTTACCAAGGATCGATGATTTGTTTGACCAATTGAAGGGAGCCAAAGTGTTTTCTAGGATAGACCTGAGGTCTGGTTACTATCAGTTGAGAGTTAAGGAGCAGGATGTGCCGAAAACTGCATTTTGGATGAGGTATGGCCATTATGAGTTCCTCATCATGCCCTTTGGCTTAACAAATGCTCCTGTCGTGTTTATGGATTTAATGAATCGTATTTTTTGATCGTATTTGGATAAGTTTGTCGTTGTTTTTATCGATGACATATTAATTTATTCTTATGATGAAAGTGAACATGCGAAGCATTTGAGAACTGTCTTACAAACTTTAAGAGATAAGAAGTTGTATGCTAAGTTTAGCAAAAGTGAGTTTTGGCTCCGAGAGGTCGGATTCTTAGGACACATCGTGTCGGGTGATGGAATTAGAGTTGACCCGAGTAAGATATCGGCTATCATTGGTTGGAAACTGTCGAGGAATGTGTCAGAGATTAGAAGCTTTTTTAGGCTTAGCGGGATACTACAGATGGTTTGTTAAAGGATTCTCCATGATTGCTAAACCCACGACAAGGTTGCTACAGAAAGATGTCAAGTTCGAATTGACAGAGAAGTGTCAACAGATTTTTGAGAAACTAAAAGCATTGTTGACTGAAGCTCCAATTTTAGTGCAACCGGAACCGGGAAAGGAATTTGTGGTGTATAGCAATGCATCCTTCAGTGGATTGTGGTGTGTGCTTATGCAAGAAGGCAAAATAATAGCTTATACCTCGAGACAGCTGAAGCTACATGAGAAAAACTATCTGACACATGGCTTAGAGTTAGTCCCCATAGTGTTCGCATTGAAGATTTGAAGACACCATTTGTATGGTGAGAGATGCCGAATATTCACTGACCATAAAAGTCTAGAGTATTTGATGACTCAAAAGAGGTTAAACCTACGGCAGCGGAGATGGTTAGAACTGATAAAGGATTATGAGTTGATAATTGACTATCACCCTGGGAAGGCGAATGTGGTCGCCGATGCTTTGAGTAGGAAGTCATTGTTTGCCTTGAGGGCTATGAATACCCAATTGTCTGTGACTGACAATGGTTCGATTTTAGCCGAGTTGAGAGCAAAACCAATGTTTTTGTAAGAGATCTGCGAAGCTCAAAAAGGTGATAAAGAATTGCAAGCTAAGATAAATCAGTGCGAGACGGGTATAGAATTAGATTTTTGGGGTGGTTCAGATGGCTGTTTAATGTTTCAAGACAGAATTTGTATACCTAAGGATGACAAGCTTATTCAGAAAATTTTGCATGAGGCACATAGTAGTTGTATGTCTATCCATCCGGGTAGTGTGAAAATGTATAATGACCTGAAGAAAATGTATTGGTGGTCGGGAATGAAAAGAGACATCTCAGAGTTTGTCTCTAAATATTTAATCTTTCAGCAAGTGAAAGCCGAACACCAAGTACCTTCGGGTTTACTTCAGCCTGTAATGGTTCCCGAGTGGAAATGGGACCGTATTACCATGGATTTTGTGTCTGGATTGCCGTTGACACCAAATAAGAAAGATGTTGTGTGGGTTGTGGTCGACAGGCTAACTAAGTCAGCTCATTTTATACCGGTGTGTACCGATTATCCACTTGAGAAATTGGTCGATTTTTATGTTTCTGAAATTGTGAGGCTTCATGGAGTACCTTTATCGATCATTTCAGATAGAGATCCGAGGTTCACATCTCGATTTTGGAAAAAGTTGCAAGAAGCATTGGGAACGAAACTGAATTTTAGTACTGCTTTCCACTTGCAAACCGACGGACAGTCGGAAGGAGTAATTCAGATTCTTGAAGATATGCTACGGTGTTGTGTTCTAGAATTTCAAGGCAGTTGGGAAAAGTACTTACCGTTGGTAAAGTTTGCCTACAACAATAGCTATCAGTCGAGCTTGAAAATGGCGCCTTATGAGGCTTTGTATGGGCGTAAGTGCCGAACGCCCTCGTATTGGACCGAACTCAGAGAAAGTCATATACACAGGGTTGACTTAGTCAGAGAAGCGGAAGAGAAAGTAAAAGTGATTCGTGGTTGTATGAAGGCCGCTCCGGATAGACAAAAATCCTACACGGATTTGAAACGAAAAGAAATTGAGTTTCAAGTAGGTGATAAGGTGTTCTTGAAAGTATCTCCGTGGAAGAAAGTCCTCAGATTCGGTAGGAAAGGCAAATTAAGTCCACGTTTTATTGGGCCATATGAGGTGACTGAGAGAATCGGACCGGTAGCATATCGATTAGCCTTGCCATCCGAGTTAGAGAAGATCTACGATGTATTCCATGTGTCTATGTTGTGCCGTTATCGTTCTGACCCATCACATGTGATTTCACCAACGGAGGTTGAAATTTGTTCAGACATGACCTATGGTGAAGAGCTGGTTAAGATTTTAGATCGAGAGGTCAAGAAATTAAGGAATAAAAGTATAGCACTTGTGAAAGTGCTATGGCATAGACATGGGGTTGAAGAGTCCACATGGGAGCCCAAGGAAACTATGATAGACCAATACCCGAACCTTTTTGCTGGTAAGATTTTCGGGGACGAAAATCCCTAAGGGGGGAGAATTGTAATAGCCCGATTTTAAGGCTAGTCGGAACAGTGGTTTCAGAACCACTAATCCAAGGATAGAGAAGTTATTTTTAGTGTTATAGCATGATTATATGAGTACATGAAAATTTTAGTGAATTAATTTTAGTGATTGCATGCTTAATTTTGAAAAAGGACTAAATTGCATAATGTGCAAAGTTTTGTTCTACAAGCTAAAGGTGTCAAATAGCTATAGAACCTTAAATTAGAGGTCCTTAATGTGCAATTAGACCTTTTAGAGGGTGATGGCCGGCCATAGGGGACAAAGAAATGACATTGTTAAAGGTTAGGTGAAGTATTTGGTGACTTAATTGATAAATAAACATAAAATAAAGAAGAAAAGGGATATCATCTTTTTCATTTTCCCTTCTCCACCGATTATTCACTCAAGAAAGGGCCATGGAAGCTTGAAAATTTTCAGCAACTTAAACCTTTGCAAGTAAGTGATTTTGATGGTCATTTTTTTTTTGATAATTTTTTGTGCTTTTGGAACCCCTAAAGCTTAATCTAGCTAATGAGGGGACTATTTTTCAAAATGGTTATGAGTCTAGGGTTTTTCCATGAGAAAAATTGTGATGTTTGCTAAAATTTTATGGAAGAAAATGAAACTTGGTTGTTAAATAAATACTTTTGTGAAAGGGGTATTCATGAAAACACCTAAAATGGGCCTTTTTGTAAAGGTTGTAAAATAGGTGGTAAATGTATGAAATATTTGGATTTGTGAGTTGCTATAAGTTTAAAATAGATTCAGCTAGGCTTGGTTAATAAGGAAATTTGATGAAAATCTATTTACGAGCCTATGGGCAAAAGTAGGAATTTTGAAATGTGGTGATTAAATGAGTGAATTTTATCATTATAGATCAAGAAAAACAGAGTCCGGACCTAGACCAGGGGAAAGCCAAGCTAGTAGAATAATTCAATTTAGTCGCTCACTTTTTGTATACCGAGGTAAGTTGTACGTAAATAATATAACGTTATTACATTTATGCTTTAAACAATTGATATTGCATAAAATGCATGATTATTGCCATGAATATGCATGACGAAAGTTGATATGATATACTCCCTGTTAAACCTTAGGTATAGATTGGATATCCAAGCCATGACAATTGAGTGATATGTGCGCTAGTTTAAGACCATGTCTGGGACATGGCATCAGCCACATTATGAGAGCTAGTGTAAGACCATGTTTGGAACATGGCATCGGCATTGAGATGAGAGCTAGTGTAAGACCATGTTTGGGACATGGCATCGGCCTCGAAATGTAAGCCAGTGTAAGACCATGTTTGGGACATGGCATCGGCCTCGAAATGTAAGCCAGTGTAAGACCATGTCTGGGACATGGCAACAGCATCGTACTCTTGTGTGAGGCTTCTCGGATATCCTTTGGTATTCCAATGGGTTCAATAGGTAAGTTAAAGATTGTGCCAAAAGTGAGAAAAGTTACAGCTATGTCGTAAGTGATAAGGTACCTACATAAGATTCTTGAGAAATGAGCTCGAATTATGTTGTGTGATTAGTAAGGGTGGAAATGAGTAAGTTATGCCTTTAATCATTCAAGAATCATGTGCTATCTTATAATATGCTATGAATATGATAATGCTTGTTAATTGTTGTTAATTATTTACATGCGACTTACTAAGCTTTATGCATACTCCTTTTCCTTTCCATTTTCTTATAGTGCCGCCAAGTTAGCTCAGGGATAAAAGGACGTCGGAGGCATCGATCACACTATCAATCAAAACATTTGGTATAGTTAGATTTATCATTTTGAGTATGGCATGTATAGGGACTTGGTATTTTGTTAAGTGTCATATTGTTTCGGCCAAATGTGTTGGCTTGTCTTGAAGAGGAATTCATTTTGTATAAGGCCATAGTTGATGGTTAATACTTGTTGTTGATAAATGAAAATTTTGGTGTTTTCATGAATGTAGTTATTACATGGGTTGGTTGATAATAAGAAATGTTGTAGGTGATAGAAAATAACTTGGATTTAAGGCGTGGATGCTTTGGTTGTGACGGATTTAGTCATGTGTTTGTGCTTTTGATGGTACTATATGATGTGTGTAGATGCGTGCTTGAAAGGGGTGACAAAGAGGCTTGGAAAATAGCCTAACAGCCTTCCACACAGGAAGACACATGGCCGTGTGTCTAGGCCGTGTGTGACACACGGTTGCCCCATGGGCATGTGTTGAGGCCGTGTTTCCCCTGCACCTATATTGTAAAAACTCAGATTAGCACGCGGACTGGGTACACGGGCGTGTGCCATGCCGTGTGACATCTTGATTTCTCGTAAGGCACAAGTTAGGCTTGTGCACGGGCTAAGGACATGGCAATGCCAGTCACACGGCCGTACTCCGAGTACATACGGGCGTGTGCCCCTATTTTTCAATGAAATTTTCTAAAGTTTTCTAAAGTTCTCGTTTTGGCCCCAAACAGTTTCTAAGGTATGTTTTGGGTTTCGTAGGCTCATATTAGGGATTTATGACAAACTTTGAAAAGTTTTAAATTTTGAGTGAACTTTTATGACCCGGGATTGTATGTTAGTATGTATTTAAGTTAAGTAATGCCTCATACCCTGTTCCGGCATCAAACACGGGTAAGGGGTGTTACACCTCTAGTTTTGAAGTCTATAGGTATTTAATCCTTATAGCTACTAGAATCCAACTTTCACATTTTATGCAATTTAGTCCTTTACCTAATTAACCTCACAATCGATAAAATTCTGGTATCAAAATTTTCATGTGACCTTCCTATCATAATACCAACCATAAAATAAAATAAAATAAATTTTTATTTTTGGGCTCGAATTTGTGGTCACGAAACCACTGTTCCGATCTCATCGAAAATGGGTTGTTACAGTTACACCTGATTGGAACTCACCTTTTAAGTTGATGTGCGATGCAAGTGATTATGTCGTTGGAGCTGTGATGGGTCAAAGAAGAAACAAAGTGTTTCACCCTATTTACTATGCAAGTAGAACTTTGACGGGAGCCCAACTCAATTATACGGTAACTGAAAAGGAACTCTTTGCTATAGTTTTTGCTTTTGAAAAATTCCGCTCATATCTTATAGGTACCAAAGTTACAGTATTTACTGACCATGCGGCCATTAAATATTTGCTCACAAAGAAAGATGCGAAACCGAGGCTGATTCATTGGATACTTTTAATCCAAGAATTTGACCTTGAGATTCAAGACAAAAAAGGTGTCGAAAATCAAATAGCTGATCATCTGTTAAGGTTGGAGCAAGATGAGGTAACTCGATCATGTGTGCCTATCAACGAGAATTTTCTAGATGAACACTTATTTGAGGTAAGTCAAATTCATAAAACACCTTGGTTTGTTGATTTTGCCAATTATCTTGCATGTGGAATAATTCCTCGAGAAATGACATACCAACAAAGGAAAAAATTCCTTCATGATAGTTGGTATTATTTTTGGGAGGATCCGTTTTTTTAAACAGTGTGCAAATAATATAATCCGAAAGTGTGTAGTTGAAAGTGAGATTGCTGAGATCTTGTATCATTACCATTCATCTCCAAGTGGGGGAAACTTTGGTGGTTCACGTACTGCAGCAAATATTTTACAAGTAGGTTTCTTTTGGCCTTCATTATTTAAAGATGCTTATGCTTATGTGAAGAACTGTGATAAATGCCAAAGGATTGGAAATATATCAAGGAGGAATGAGATGCCCTTGATAAACATTTTGGAGATTGAATTATTCGACGTATGGGGCATTGACTTCTTAGACCTGTTTCCTTCTTTGTATGGGAACAAATACATCTTAGTTGCTGTGGACTATGTATCCAAGTGGGTTGAAGCTGAAGCATACCCTACAAATGATGCTAAGGTAGTCATGCAATTCCTACATAAGCATGTGTTTACACGATTTGGGACACCAAGAGCTATTATTAGTGATGAAGGTTCTCACTTTGTGAACAAATGGCTTAAGTAGTTGCTTGACAAATATGATGTGAAGCACAAGATTACTACTACCTATCACCCCCAGTCCAATGGGCAAGTTGAGAAAGTGAACCGTGAAATCAAAGGTATCCTTGAAAAGGTAGTACGCCCTAGCAGAAAAGATTGGTCTCAAAGGCTCGATGATGCATTATGGGCCTATCAAACAACATTTAAGACTCCATTAGGAATGACTCCTTATCGGTTAGTATTTGGAAAGGCATGTCATTTGCCATTAGAGTTAGAGAATAAAGCTCACTGGGCTTTGAAATAGTTGAACTTTGATCTTAAGCAAGCCGGTGAGAGATGGATGTTACAACTTGATGAGTTGGAAGAGCTGAGGTTGTTTTCCTATGAGAATGCCAAAATGTGTAAAGAAAGATCAAAGAGATGACATGATAGTCATATACAACCTCGCGAGTTTAAAGAAGGTCAGAAGGTTTTGTTGTTTAATTCAAGGTTGAAGTTATTTCCTGGGAAGCTTAAATCCCGATGGAAAGGACCCTATATCATCTACCGAGTTTATCCTTATGGAGCTATTGAATTATACAACAATTACGGAGGTAAGTTTAAAGTTAATGGTCAACATCTCAAACACTACTAGGATGGTGAAGTTGAGCGAGTTGAATCCTTGTTCAAATTAATAGACCCTTGATTTTTCATGAACTTGTTTTGTAAATAAATAAATAATTAGAACTTATTTTCTTAACTTATTACATTTAATTAATTCTGTCTAAGGAGATTGGAACTTAAGCGGGACCGTTGTGACCCCTCCAACCTTTCCTGGGAATTAATTTAATGTAATTTGTTAAGACGAAATTTTCTAATTAAAATTTAAAATTGTTAAGTTTTATTTGATTTGGTAAATTTTAAATTTTAATGTTAATAAAGGGGGTCAAATTTGGCCTAAGTACTAATCAATTTTTTTTCTTGAGTAAGTTTATAAATACAGTCTGAGTTTGTGGCCCAAGACAACAAAAAGGAGGGAAAAAAGCCACACTTTTCCGCCACTCCCATTACTTGCCGCCCAAGTAAACCTAATGTATATAAATTTTCGCTATGTGTTGCCCTAAATCTTCCCTATATAAACCCCTCTTCATTCTACTAATTTTTATATCCCTCAAAGTAATTTGCTTAAACACTAAAAAAATCCCTAAATCTCCCTTTTGTGCCATCAACCTCAAATCCCGAAAGAAACCCTAGTTCTCTCCCTTTTTTTTAAAAACCATCTATTACCGCCACAAGAAGACTATCGAAGCACCTTCGTTGCTATCGCAGATCGCCATTATCGTCATCGCACATCGCCGTTGCTATCGCACACTGTCATCGCTCCTGCACCATCCTTGCTGTCGCAAGATTTTCGTCGTAACAAGTCCTTACTCACCCTGCCAATTTCTCTTTTCTCCCTTGTGCAGAAAATTTGCCGAATTTTCGGGAAAAGATACCATGTCTCGCAAAAGAACCAGATCTTCAAAGACTACTCTTGAAAACCCGATTTTGATCGATGAAGAAGTGAAAGAGAGATTTGATTCAATCTTAAAGCATCAACCTATGATGCCGGAAAAAGATTTTGACTTGAAGAATAATGATTTGATGGTTGTTCCTATACCGATTAGAAAGAAAATCAATGCTCTCAAGTGGGAAGGATTTTGTGATGCTCGTTCACTTCCCGATGATGAATTAGTTCGAGAATTCTATGCTAGTTTGACTATGCAAGATGCTACTGAGGTCATCATTTGAAAAAAAAAAGGTACCTCTTACTTCTAAATCCATTAATGATTTGTTTAACTTACCTGATGTTGAAGAAGATGAGTACTACCCTATGATGAAAAATATCAATTGGGATTTTCTTCAACAAGTGCTTGATGTTGTGACAAATCTGGGATCCCAATGGATTATAAGAAAGTATGGGAGCCATTCTTGCTGAAGGGAATACCTAAAACCAATAGCAAAGGTACGGTTTTATTTCGTTCGCTACAGTTTTATGCCTATCTCACATAGTTCCACCATCTCGATGGAACGGATGCTCTTGTTATATGCAATCTTGATAGAAAAGTCCATTAATGTTGGGAAAATTATTCTCAAGGAGATTCATGATTGTGCTAAAAAGAAGACAGGGAGTGCTTACTTCCCATCATTAATCACTTCACTTTGCTTAAGGGCCCATGTTAAAACACAAGCAAATCTGAAGGGGCAATATGTTCAAGGGTGCATTACAAATCATGATCTTGAAAGGTTAGTAGAAAAGGTGCATGAGCTGAATCAAGGTGAGCAAGAAGAGCCAGCTGAACCAGACACCGAGGAGCCAACAAATGAAAATGAAACTGTAGCTAATTCAGTTACAGACTCTGAAGAGGAAGAATCTGATAAGGAACCGAACAGTCCTAAACCAGTTGAAGGAGTTGCAAACCTTGAACCAAGGGTTGAGCCAGAAGAAGAACCAGTCAAGCTAAGTGTTGAACCTGAATCTACAACTCCTATGCCAACTTCTACAAGTGCTTCAAGGAAATCGGAGTTGTCAATTTTGATGGATATGTGCAAGTTCATGCACAATCAACAACAAACTTACTGGAAATATGAAAAAAATAGAGATGACTCAATCCAAAATACTTTTAAGAATATCTCTAATACTTTTGTTCCTGAGTTCCTAGATGCTATCTTTGAGACATGGACGGAAGGTACTGACTATGCAAGCGGAGACGGAGCTAAAGAAGACAAGGGGAATGAGTCAGAAAAATAAAATAGGTGATTCTTGTCTTGATTTATTTAATTATTTTTAGGTCTTTATAAATTTATTTCTTTCGTAATTAGGATTTAATTTCTGCAGAATAAAACATAGCAAGCATGAATATACTTAACACTTCTTTAGAATGAAAAAGACTAAGTAATGTGGTAATGGGAATGAACATGTCTAGGATTGGGTTATTAGGAAAGACTTGGTATTTAAGCAGTCTTAATGACTCACCTCTCTTTCTTTTCAACCCTACCTGGTGTTTAGTTTTCATTCATTACTTTGTTCTTGCAATGAGAAAATTGCTTCTTTTTAAAGGGGGTAAGGCAAATAAATTGCTCAAATTTTTAAATTTTCAAGTATGTTTCAATCATTTCTTTCATAAGTATGTTTTAATAAATGAATGTTTTTGTAACACCCCAAACCCGGCCCAAAACACCACGGCCGAATTCGGAATGTTACTGGGGAAAAATGTTTGAAAAAAATTCGGCTTTGAAGATGAAAGAGAGTCAGTTTTAAGTTCTAGAACAGTTACTTCATTTAAAAAGGGGTTTGCCATTCTGAAAATAGTAGTTTGCCGAGAAAACAAAACTTAGAAGGTTGTCTAAAGTTTAAATCATTATATGTATAAAATTTTGAGAGAACGAGTGCTTGTGAGTAGTCCGGGTTTGAAAACTTTAATTTGATTTTTAAGTTGTATATGTCTCGAAATCATTCCCAATTATTAATCCGCTAATAATTCTAACTCAAACCATAATAAAAATCCCGAAACATTTTAAGCGGCCTTATTACAATAAAATTGTCCCAAAATGTAATGCAAAGTTTAATATGTGAATAGAAATAAACAGCTTTTGCATGGCCACCTCGAATCCACTCCAGCCCGGTCTATCGAATCATGTCTCACCTGCATGGTTTTTGAGAAAAATAGGGTGAGTCAAACCGACTCAGTGCGTAATTAAACCACATGATCCACAAATGGGCTTGACCCCAAATCCACATCAAACCACATACCAAGAATAATAATGCAATATGTTAACCCAACCCAACCTAGTATCCAACCGCTACACACCACCCGTATATCCAGCCACCACACACCTGGGGATTACTAAATCGACCCTCCATCCGCTACACACCTTTTCGGCAGTCAATGCCGTCCACCTAGTGGTCTTGCCACTGATCCACGTGATTAAAATCACCAATATCCACGATGAGACTCAAGGCCAACATCAATCCACAGTGAGGCTCGAGGCCATCACTAATCCACATACATAGATGTACACACTTCCCCTTATTCAATATATCCCGAACCCCATGCACATGCAGCATACCATGATGGAATGACAATGTAATCATGTGAACATAACGGATATCCATATATAACATGCTTACAAAGATCCACATATATCCATCCACATTTTAATATAGGAAATGTACTAACCTGATTACCGGATTACCCAATATGGGTAACAATACCACCACAGCCACTTTATCGGCTACCACACATATCACAAGCATTTGACTAATTAAACAGAGAAATAGTGTATTAACTACACACCTGAGAACCTGAAGCACTAAACTCTCGATTTCCCTAACGTCCTCACTCGAAGAGACTACAGCGATCTGCTTGTCTCTTTCTGACGCTGGCCCACACCCCGGTGGCCAATCCCGAACCGCTAAAACAGACCGTTTCTTGAACTTAGGGGTAGGGACTACGTGTCCAACCCCTTTCTCTCCTTGGCTGATATTCGAATCCATCAAACAAAGCCTTTGGTCAGAAAACCAGGGTTAATACGTTAATTCAGATCTAAACGAAACCAAACGAATGCTAAAATCGAAAGAACACTCTTACCAAAGTTGACCTAAATCCCGAAGGCCCTCACTTGAACTTGAAGGTTGTCAAAATCCCTTGATTGATCAAGTCCCAAAAGATCCTTAATACTCCACTACTACTATTCCGATTGAGAAGATTGGTAGGAGACAACGTCCCCTTTACAGGCTCTGACAGATTCGGCCAAGAGATATAACTGGAGAAATAAATACAATAGTAGAAGAGAAGAAAAAGTATGAACAAAAAAGAGAAAGGAAATGGTGAATGGGAGATTCGGCAAAGGTATAGAAAAACTATTCGGCTTTGATGATGAAACAAGTGATGGAAGAAAAGAAGAGAAAGTTTGAGGTTAAGAGGTTCGGCTATAGGAGAAAGTGAAGGAAAATGTTCGGCTATGGTGAAGATGGAGGGTGTATTTCGGCTTTTTAGAGAGTGAAAGAATAACCTTCAGCTTTAGACTATAGTAAAAGAAGAAGACTGAAAATGAATTACTCTTGTTGACACTTTTGGCAAGACTAGAGAAGAGAGAAAAATGATTTCAAAAGAAGGAAAAATGACCACACACACTCTACCACACACCTTATTTCGGCACCTAAGCCCCCTAACCGAACCACTCTCCTCTTGGCCGAAAATGCCACCCCTAGAACCCCACATTCGGCCAACTCTCAAGCCCCTCTCCTCATCCCTTCTTTTCCTCCTAAATTTCCTCCCCTTCACCCATTCAAATGAGTTTGACTCATTCAAACCTCATGCCTCACTCTCCACCACATATTCAAAATGTTTGACCCATTCAAACTTCCACCTTCCAAATGCCATAGCCGAATCCACTACCTCCTCCCTGCTTGACGTAAAAAGCAACCCAAAATGCTGTCCATGCTACCCAAACCTCCTCCTCCCTTGCAACTCCTTTAACGCAAACTCCTCTGCACCCAAAGTAGCGTCCCCTTGCCACTCCACCACCTCGCTACTTGTGTCCATGTTCACTACATTTAATCCCTTAAGGCCTAGCTCCCCTCGCTCTCCTCTTAACAACTTTGAACCAAAAATTTTACTAAGGCTCTTACCTAGCCCCAAGGTTTCCCGAAGCCCCCAAACACACTCAAATAGCATAAAGAGCATACTAACACATAGATATGAATTAAAATGCAAGACCCCTCAAAATCCCGGATATTACAGTTCTACCCCTCTTAAAGAAATTTCAGCCTCGAAATTACCTGGTCAAAATAGGTAAGGGTGTTGCTGTTGCATTGCCTCTTTCGACTCCCACGAAGCTTCTTCTGATCCATGGTTTCGCCACAACACCTTGACTGGAGGAATTAATTTCTTCCGTAATACCTTCACATCCCGCTCCAAAATCTGAATCGGCTCTTCCTCATAGGACAAGTCTGGTCTCAATTCAACTTCCTCAACTGGCACCACGTGAGATGGATCTGATCAGTAACGACGTAGCATTGATACGTGGAACACATCATGCATCTGCCTCAATTCTGAAGGCAACTCTAACTGATACGCCACTGGTCCAACTCGCTTCAAAATCCGATAAGGCCCTATAAACCTAGGACTCAGCTTACCTTTACGTCCAAATCTCATCACCTTCTTCCACAGTGAAACTTTAAGAAACACCCGATCACCCACGACAAATTCTATCTCTTTTTGCTTAAGATCCGCATACGACTTCTGTCTGTCAGATGCCTCCTTCAACCAAGCCCGAATTACCCTAACCTTTTCTTCTGATTCCGCCACTATCTCTGGACCCAAAACATGACGCTCACCCAACTCTGTCCAACACGTAGGAGTGCGACAATTCCATCCATACAATGCTTCATACGGTGCCATCCTAATACTAGCTTGATAACTGTTGTTGTATGCGAACTCTGCTAAGGGTAGAAATTCATCCCAGCTACCTCTGAAGTCGATAACACATCCCCTCAACATATCTTCCAATACCTGAATTACCCTTTCAGATTGGCCATCCGTTTGCGAATGAAATGCCGTGCTAAAGTCCAATCTGGTCCCCAAAGCCTGATGCAATGCCCTCCAAAATCGCGACGTAAATCTAGGATCCCTATCTGATATTATTGACACTGGAACCCCGTGCAGCCTTACAATTTCCGCCACATACAACTTTGCCAACCTCTGCAGAGAATAGTCGACTCGCACTGGTATGAAATGTGCGGACTTCGTCAACCGATCCACAATCACCCACACTGAGTCTTTCTTAGTAGGCGTAAGGGGAAGCCCACTAACGAAATCCATCGTGATTCTCTCCCACTTCCATTGTGCAATCTTCACAAGTTGTAGCAACCCCGAAGGCACCTGGTGTTCAGCTTTGACTTGCTGAAACGTCAAACATTTCCCTACAAATTCCGTGACTTCTCGCTTCAGTCCAGACCACCAAAAATGATCTCGCAGATCCCTATACAACTTACTCCCTCCAGGATGCATAGCGTAAGGGCTACTATGCGATTCCCGAAGAATCTTCTGCCTTAATTCCACATCCTTCGGCATACAAACCCTACCCCGGAAACACAAAACTCCATCGCTGCTCACACTGTAGTCCTATAATCCCCCATTCTGTACTTGCAGAAGTCTAGCACTCAGAACCTCATCCACCAACTGTTTCTCTTTTACCTGACTTAACCATGTCAGCTTCACCTGTAGCTCCACTAACAAACTCCCGTCGTCATAAAGACTAAGATGAGCGAGCATCACCCTCAAATCCGACACTACTTTCCGGCTTAGCGCATCTGCCACCGCATTCGCTTTACCCAGATGGTACTCAATCGAGTAATCATAATCCTTTAATAATTCCACCCACCTCCGCTGTCTCAAGTTCAGTTCCTTCTGAGTCAGCAGATACCTTAAACTCTTATGGTCCGTGTAGATCACCGACTTCTCCCCATACAAATAGTCCCTCCACACTTTCAAAGTGAAAACCACTACAGCCAACTCCATATCATGCGTCGGAAAGTTAACTTCATGTGGTCTCAGCTGCCGAGACGAATAGGCAACCACCTTCCCTTCCTGCATCAGCACAAAACCTAACCCCGTATGAAAAGCGTAACAATACACCACAAAATCTTTCCCTGCCACAGGCTGAATTAGAACCGGAGCCTCTGTCAAAACCCTTTTTAATTTCTCAAAACTCTCCTGCTGCTTGTCCGTCCACACAAAAGGTACCTCCTTCCTCAATAACTTAGTCAAAGGTGCTGCTATCGAAGAAAACCCTTCAACAAACCTCCTATAGTATCCTGCTAACCCCAAGAAACTGCGAATCTCCGCCATTGACTTAGGTGGTTTCCAATCCAATACTGCCTCAATCTCCCGAGGGTCCACTCTTATCCCTTTTGCAGACACCACATGACCCAGAAAAACAACTTCCCTTAACCAAAATTCGCACTTGCTAAATTTGACATATAACTTCTTTTCCCTTAAAACCTGCAGCACCACCCGATGATGCGTATCATGCTCCTCCTCTGACTTGGAATATACTAGGATGTCGTCTATAAACACCACGACGAACTGGTCCAAGTAGGGTTGGAAAACCCGGTTCATCATATCCATGAACGCAGCTGGGGCGTTCGTCAAACCGATTGACATCACTAGGAATTCATAATGCCCATATCGAGTCTAGAAAGTCGTCTTATGGATATCCGCTTCCTTCACCTTAAGCTGATGATATCCCGACCTCAGATCTATCTTCGAGAAAATTGCAGCCCCTCTGAGCTGATCAAACAAGTCTATCCTTGGCAGTGGATATTTGTTCTTGATCGTCAGTTGATTCAACTGGCAATAATCTATGCACATAAGTATAGATCCGTCCTTTTTCTTCACAAATAGAACCGGTGCTCCACATGGAGACACACTGGGTCGGATAAACCCACGATCTAGCAACTCTTGGATTTGGGCCTTCAGTTCAACCAACTCCTTTGGTGCCATCCTATAAGGAGCGATGGACACCTGCCACTGCACTGTACAGCAGCAAAGAAGTCGATTCCAAACTCCACCTCACGATCCGGAGGCAACCGTGGAAGTTATTCCAGAAAAACATCCACAAACTCCCTCACTGTTCTAACCTCCCCCACAGCAGCTTCCTTTGCATCCAGAGCACTCACAAACATTAAGAATGCTATACACCCCTTCTTCACCATCTTCTCCGCCTTAAGAGCAAACACTACATTAGATAGGTAGTCTCTCCTCTCACCAATCACCACAACCTCATTGTCCTCGGGAGTCCTCAACGACATGCGCTTAGCAGCACAGTCTAAATTTGCACGATGCCCCACTAGCTAGTCCATGCCTAGTATCAAGTCAAATTCTCCGAACGGCAGCTCTATCAAGTTAGCCGGAAACACTGACCTCTGAACTTCTAAAGGAACGTCTCTAAAAAGTTTATCTACCACTACTGATTGACCTAAAGGACTAAGTACTGTCATCTTCCTAGAGACAATTTCAGGACCCACATTCAATGTTCCAGACACCATGCTAGCAATATATGAGTGTGTCGATCCAACATCAATTAAAGTAGTAAAGGGTAACCCAAAAATAAGGAACGTACCCGTTATAACATCAGGTACATCCCCCTCCTCACGACGTCTGGCTGCGTAAACCAACCCTGGCTGCCTAGCATCTGCACTCCCAGTACCTCTACCCGATGCTCCATGACCTCGGCCAGAACCATTCCCTCCACGGTTCGGACCACGACCCCTCGACGCCTGTTGACCACCCCTTCTGGGCTGCACATACCCCTGACCTACCGTTCGACTCCTATCCATGTCTTGAGGACAATTCTTAACCAAGTGATCCTTCGACCCACACCTGTAACACTCTTTGTTCCTTCCCCAGCACTCTCCTACATGAGACCTCCCATACTGGGCACACTGGTCGAAACCGATTCCCAAAAGAATCGGCATAGAAACATGAGCAGAACTCTCAACCCTAGGCTTTTTCTGAAAACCCCCAGATGATGCTGATGGTCCAAAACTCCTCTTATTCCTGCCTCTGTCCCTATCCCTATTCTGCCTCTCAGTATGCTTAACCTCTTCCGCTATTCTAGCTTTTTCTACCAAAATGGCAAAGTCCCTCTCTCGCTGAGGAGCGATCAACACCTGCAGCTCATCTCGCAGCCCATCCTCAAATCTAACACAGCGCTTGTAATCAATAGCAACAATTCCTCGAGCATACCGGCTCAGCAGTAAAAATTCTGCCTCGTACTCCGCTACCGTCTTACCCCCTTGCACTAAGTTCAGGAATGCCTTCCTCTGTGCATCCACGTAACTAGCCCCTACGTATTTCCCCTCAAACTAAATCTTAAAGAAACCCCAATCCACTCGATCTGCCGGAGTACCCTCTCTGACAGTGAGCCACCACTGGTAGGCCTCATCCCGAAGTAACGAAACAGCGCCCTTCAACTTCTCCTCAGCAGTGTAGTCCAAGTCATCCATGATCCTCTTGACTGCCTCTAACCAATACTCCGCCACATTCGGAGCTACCCCAGAGACACCTCTAAATATCTTGGCTCTATTCGCTCGAAGTCACTCAAACACGGACTTCCGAGCCCCAGTACCCATATTAGCTTTCGCAACTCTTTCCAAAACCCGCAGCATAGCCTATGACACCGCGTCATCTCCACCCGTTTGATCCTGAAACTCTGCTCCCGCGACCGGTGGCGGCGCCTCATTCTCTGATCCCTGACCAGACCCAACTAGTTCTGATACAACCATCCTGCCTCTACCACGCCCACGGGTATTACGACCACGTCCCCTAGAACTCATGTCTAACGTCGCGTCTTAATCTGAATTAAGAAGTTTTATGCATTAGCTTTCTTTCCACCTATTGATTAAAGGAGCAGTTTTATGGTATAGAATTTCGAGATATTCTTTCGTAAAGAGCACACATCCCTAAAGTTTCAGTCTCTAGAGAGAATACCTTAAATTCTATCATCCACAACAATATCCATAATAATGCCTCATATATCCACTTCCACTCAATTCATTTATACAGTTAGGGGACTTACCTGGCAAACCTAGGCCGGAAGATTCGAGTGCCATGCCTTCAAAAGTCCATTCCAAGGAAAATTTCTTTTAACTAACTTTGAAATACCAAGTTTGAAAACGTTGTGGGCCTCAAAACCCATAGGCCGAGTTTAAAATCTGGGCTCTGATACCAAATTGTAACACCCCAAACCCGGCCCAAAACACTACGGCCGAATTTAGAATGTTACTGGGGAAAAATGTTTGAAAAAAAAATTTGGCTTTGAAGACGAAAGAGAATCAGTTTTAAGTTCTAGAACAGTTACTTCATTTAAAAAGGGGTTTGTCATTCTGAAAATAGTAGTTTGCCGAGAAAACAAAACTTAGAAGGTTGTGTAAAGTTTAAATCATTATATGTATAAAAAATTTAGAGAACGAGTGCTTGTGAGTAGTCCGGGTTTGAAAACTTTAATTTGATTTTTAAGTTGTATATGTCTCGAAATCATTCCCAATTATTAATCCGCTAATAATCTAACTCAAACCATAATAAAAATCCCGAAACATTTTAAGCGGCCTTATTACAATAAAAATGTCCCAAAATGTAATGCAAAGTTTAATATGTGAATAGAAATAAACAGCTTTTGCATGGCCACCTCGAATCCACTCCAGCCCGGTCCATCGAATCATGTCTCACCTGTATGGTTTTTGAGAAAAATAGGGTGAGTCAAACCGACTCAGTGCGTAATTAAACCACATGATCCACAAATGGGCTTGACCCTAAATCCACATCAAACCACATACCACGCATAATAATGCAATATGTTAACCCAATCCAACCTAGTATCCAACCGCTACACACCACCCGTATATCCAGCCACCACACACCTGGGGATTACTAAATCGACCCTCCATCCGCTACACACCTTTTCGGCAGTCAATGCCGTCCACCTAGTGGTCTTGCCACTGATCCACGTGATTAAAATCACCAATATCCACGATGAGACTCAAGGCCAACATCAATCCACAGTGAGGCTCGAGGCCATCACTAATCCACGTACATAGATGTACACACTTCCCCTTATTCAATATATCCCAACCCCATGCACATGCAAAGATACCATGATGGAATGACAATGTAATCATGTGAACTTAACGGATATCCATATATAACATGCTTACAAAGATCCACATATATCCATCCACATTTTAATATAGGAAATGTACTAACCTGATTACCGGATTACCCAATATGGGTAACAATACCACCACAGCCACTTTATCGGCTACCACACATATCACAAGCATTTGACTAATTAAACAAAGAAACAGTGTATTAACTACACACCTAAGAACCTGAAGCACTAAACTCTCGATTTCCTTAACGTCCTCACTCGAAGAGACTACAGCGATCTACTTGTCTCTTTCCGATGCTGGCTCACACCCCGGTGGGCAATCCTGAACCGCTGAAACAGACCATTTCTTAAACTTAGGGGTAGGGACTACGTGTCCAACCCCTTTCTCTCATTGGCTGATATTCGAATCCATCAAACAAAGTCTTTGGTTAGAAGACCTGGGTTAATACGTTAATTTAGATCTAAACAAAACCAAACGAATGCTAAAATCGAAAGAACACTCTTACCAAAGTCGACCTAAATCCCGAAGGCCCTCACTTGAACTTGAAGGTTTATCGAAATCCCTTGATTGATCAAGTCCCAAAAGATCCTTAATACTCCACTACTACTATTCTGATTGAGAAGATTGGTAGGAGATGAACGACAACGTCCCCTTTACAGGCTCTGACAGATTCGGCCAAGAGATATAACTGGAGAAATAAATACAATAGTAGAAGAGAAGAAAAAGTATGAATGAAAAAGAGAAAGGAAATGGTGAATGGGAGATTCGGCCAAGGTATAGAAAAACTATTCGGCTTTGATGATGAAACAAGTGATGGAAGAAAAGAAGAGAAAGTTTGAGGTTAAGAGGTTTGGCTATAGGAGAAAGTGAAGGAAAAGGTTCGACTATGGTGAAGATGGAGGGTGTATTTCGACTTTTTAGAGAGTGAAAGAATAACCTTCGGCTTTAGACTATAGTAAAAGAAGAAGACCGAAAATGAATTACTCTTGTTGACAGTTTTGGCAAGACTAGAGAAGAGAGAAAAATGATTTCAAAAGAAGGAAAAATGACCACACACACTCTACCACACACCTTATTTCGGCACCTAAGCCCCCTAACTGAACCACTCTCCTCTTGGCCGAAAATGCCACCCCTAAAACCCCACATTCAGCCAACTCTCAAGCCCCTCTCCTTATCCCTTCTTTTCCTCCTAAATTTCCTCCCCTTCACCCATTCAAATGAGTTTGACTCATTCAAACCTCATGCCTCACTCTCCACCATATATTCAAAATGATTGACCCATTCAAACTTCCACCTTCCAAGTGCCATAGCCGAATCCACTACCTCCTCCCTGCTTGACGCAAAAAGCAACCCAAAATGCTGTCCATGCTACTCGAACCTCCTCCTCCCTTGCAACTCCTTTAACGCAAACTCCCCTGCACCCAAAGTAGTGTCCCCTTGCCACTCCACCACCTCGCTGCTTGTGTCCATGCTCACCACATTTAATCCCTTAAGGCCTAGCTCCCCTCGCTCTCCTCTTAACAACTTTGAACCAAAAATTTTACTAAGGCTCCTACCTAGCCCCAAGGTTTCCCGAAGCCCCCAAACACACTCAAATAGCATACAGAGCATACTAACACATAGATATGAATTAAAATGCAAGACCCCTCAAAATCCCAGATATTACAGTTTTAGAGACATTTTTTTAATAAGACAGTTTGTATGCAAGTATGAATGATGATTATATCTGAGTGAAAGTATGTTATCATGAAGAATGGAATGCTTGTATGATCTTAGCCTTAGTAATGTTTGCCATGAAAACCTAGTTTCTATTTAGATTTGACATGCATGAAGGTTTATATCTTTAGAATTGACTTGGTAACTTTCTTGAGGCAAAATCCTAGGAGACATAAAAATCTAAAATGATATAGGTAATATTTCTTTGGATCGTTTGAGCCTTTTCAAGCAAACCTTATGATATTAGACCCTTGAAACTGTAATTTTGAGCTTAAAGGCCTGATTATTGCAATGAACCCACATTATAAGCCAATTACCATCTTTTTAAGTTATCCTAATTTTGTGCACCCATCTTAACTAAAGTTGTCTTGGTAATCAACATTTGAGGAAATTTTCAAAAAGATGTATGTGCTCATGCTTAAAAAAAAGAGACGAAAAGAGAGCGAAGAAAAGTTTGCTTAGTCTCCAAAAAGGAAAAATGAATAAGCTTGAATTCAAAATAAGTTTGGGGGTGTTCCAAAGGTTCACTTAAAGAAGAAGGCTGTAATTCGAGAAATCTAAGACAGAGTTAAAGGTTAAGATTTTGAAACCGAAATGTCCCATCTTTTAAAATCCCCACTTTTAACCGAGCCCCATTTCAACCTTATAAAAGACCTATTGATTTGAGGCTTATGTCACCTACATTAGTGGAGAGGAAGTACTAAGTTCAACATATGAAGTTCATAAATAAGCCTTATGATTGTTGGCTTGATTGATAAGAAATTATGTTGAATGAAGAATGTTATCTGTGGCAGTGACATACATACAAACTATGATTCATGTTGGCATATTTTGAAACTTAGTATAAAATTCTATAAGTGTTTGCATATGAATTACTTGTTAATAAAGAATACCTATGAACATGAAGTTATTAATGCATGAGTATGGGACAAAGATTGATGCTGCTTACACAATTAGCAATTTCGCCTTAGCAAGACCTTTTGCTGTGCATAACCATTACTCGGGACGAGCAATGATTTAAGTTTGTGTAAACGAAAAAATATATAGGATTTTTCCTATATAATTTATCACCTTTTTACTTAAATTTGTTGTTAAAACTAAGTAATTGTTTAATAAATTAATGAAATAAGTGAAAATATGAAATTAGGACATAGAAATTATTAAAATGTGATTTTATGCTTTATTATATAGTTTTCATGCATAAAATGGCTTATTTTATATTAAATTGAGCATATTACATTTTTAAGACATGAAGTGGGCCATGCATGATTAAATTAAATAATAAAATATAAATTATATTTAAATATTAATTTTTAGATATTTCATTAATAATTTGGGTTGTAATTAATTATTTAAATTGGATAAATTTTATTCTTTGGTCCTCTAATTTATTGATTTATTTTGGACAGGTCTGATAGCTTTGTTGGATTACAAAACCATCCAAATTGGAGACCAAGTCAGCCCAAACTTGGCTGTCCAATAAACCACTTTTTGGTTTAATTGCACAAGGTCCTTGCAATGTTGAAGAAATTAGATATTTGCCTGAAGATTTGCTTGACCAAGTCTCAGTCCTGAGTTGTTGTGGCACTTAAATTGAGTAAAAATCAGCTAAATTTCCTCAATTCATGGCCGGCCACCCTTTGAAGATGCTTGAAGAGATGGAACCTCCTATTTTTAGCAAACTATCCCCCTCTTCTCACCTATAAATAAGACCCCCTCATTCATTCATCATCCCTCATCCTTCATCATTCTCTCTTCTCTCTCAATTCTCTTAGCATTTTCTATTCCCCATGCCTAGCATCATCTCTTCATAGAGATTTTAGCAATTAAGCCTCTTAAAGAGCCCTTGGTCGGCCACCTTGGAGAGCCATCAGCAAAGGAGCAAGGCAAAGAAGCGAAGGAGCCTCGTCGATCAGAGTCTTGGGTGACAGCCACTTTTATTTAGGTTTAATCTTTCTTTTCTTTAATTTAATCTGAAAATGTTTGCTATGTGTTCTTTGTTCTTGTTTACAACAATGTTAGCTTAATTTTATTTAAGCTAGGATTGTAACAGTCCGATTTAGGGGCTAGTCGAAATAGTGATCTCGAAATCACCAATTCGAGGTTAGAGAAAATTATTTTCATGTTATGTTATGTGTTATAACATGTTTATAAGGGTGCATGAAAATTTTGGTGCTTTAATTTTAGCGGTTTCATGATTAATCGCTAAAAAGGACTAAATCGCATAAAGTGCGAAAGTTCCATTTTAATTCCTAGAAGTTCCAAATAGCTATAGAGTATTAATTGGAGGCCCCAAATGTGAAATTTGGCCTTGTTAAGTGGCTTGGCCGGTCAAAGGATGACAAAGGGGGACAAGAGCATTAAATGTTGTCATGTTAGGTATTAAAAAGAAATAAAATAAGATGAAATAAGAAAAGCTATCATCTTTTTTATTTCTTCTCCTCTTCCACCGAAAATGGGCAGCAAGAATGGGGTTTTGAAGATCAAAAATTTCAGCAAACATTCCTCCTCATAAGTAAGTGATTTTGATGATCTTTCTTGATAATTTTTGCACTTTTGGAGTCCCCAAAACTTAAGCTAGCTAATGAGGGGACTAATTTGAAATATGGTTGAGAGTCTAGGGACTTTCCATGAGAGAGTTTATGCTAGTTGCTGAATTTTTATGAAATAAAATGAATGATAGGATGAGGAGAAACAACTTTTGTGAAAGGTGTTGTCATGAAAACACCTAATTTGGGCTAAAATGCAAAAGTTGTAAGTTGTTCATTAAGGCATGAAATGTTTGGAATTGTGGATAGTTGTAAGAGGATTAAATGTTCATCTAGGCTGATTTATCAAGAAAATGTGATAAAAATTTGTTTACGAGCCTAGGGTCAAAATCGTAATTTTGCCAAAGTATAGGGGCAAAATGGTCATTTTTGCTCAAGTGGATATTATGTTGTAAAATGATCATTAAGTGATTAAATGAGTAAATTTTATTGTTCTAGATTGAAGAAAACGAGATTCGGACCTAGAACGGGAGAAAAGAGAAATGTGGGCAAAAAGTCCTTTTTGGCCTTTTCGTCATCGAGGTAAGTTCGTATGCAAACCTTGCAAGTACGTACAGGTTATTTAATATTCCAATGTTGGACGGAATGTATAATTATGCAATGAATGTATTAAATAAGTGATTGATGAGTTGTTAAGAGAATTGGAATCTAAGAACAGTAAGAAATGCAAATATTATGAAATGATGATAGTTATGTTCTGTAAGACCATATTGAAATATGGCCTTGGTGAGAGAATTTGTATAGGACCATGTCGTGAACATGGCATCGATAGGTTATTTCGTGTATGATGTTAATGTGATATTATGAGTACGAGACTTAAGGGAGTTACTTAACGATTTTAGTGACTCGATAAGTAGTTGAGAGTTGAGAATGAATGTGTTGTACATGAGAGGTACAAGGATATGTTAGAACCAATCGAGGTGGATTCAGTATTGGATGAACCCATAGTGGGTGATGTGTAAATGAGGCACTTTAGTTGCTTAAGTTATAATTTTTATTGCATTGTGTGAATGCGAACAATTATAGTAGAAAGCTAAGTAAGAATAGTAGTGTGTGAAGAAGTTTCCGGGTAAACATTTGAAATAGATAAATGTATGAGGATAACTATTCAAGAATGTATACTATCGGTGTAATGTAATGCGTTACCACCGATATATTATTAATTGATGGGTGTAAAGCGATACCATTAACTATATTGCTATCGGTGGGCTGTGTGCGATACCACCTGATATATTATTAATTGATGGGTTGTGTGCGATACCATCAATTATATTACTATCGTGGGCTTTGTGCGTCACCACTTGATTAATTAGAAATTGATGGGCTGTGTGCGATACCATCGTTTATAAGTGATTGGTGAGCTATGTGCGAAATCACCATAAGTATAATTGATTGGTGGGCTATGTGCGATACCACCCTATAAGAGATTAAATGGTGGGCTAAGTATGTAACCATCGAGAGATTAGTAATATGAGTGGCTTATTGAAAATACTTGATGTGTTGTTTTATATGATCTTGTGATGATCAGTGCAGGAATGTATGTATGCTAATTAAACGAGCATTTGGTTTGTGGCATGGTAAGAATATGGTAAGAGATAGAATGAGTAAGCTTTAGGGATGATTAAGTAAGTAACCATGAGTTCATGAGAGAAGCTCATCCTAATAACTTGCAATCATGTATAATCAATGAATATTAGTGTTTATCAGTTGTATGCAGACGAACTTACTAAGCATTTTTGCTTACTCCTTTTATTTTTCTCATCTCTTATAGGTAAATTTATCTAGCTCGGATTGGGGATCACCGGAGATATTTTCACACTATCGAGTAGACACTCGGTATGAGGTATCAAGTCTCTATAAGTAATGGCATGTATAGGGCTAGTACTTAAGGCTGATAAAGTCATTGTTGATGTAGCCAAATTGTGTTGGCCTAAGAGAGCTTATGTTTGTTTGTGTATAGCCATAGATGATGTCTTAAGTTATTTGTAAATATATGGAAATTAGTTTTCCCTAGTGTGTGGATAAAGACCTTATTTCTTTATTAATCAAACGTCTTTAATTCAAGAGTGATATTGATGCTATGTGTAGTTATGTGATGAGGTATGAAATGTATTGAATTGAGTATGAGTTTGATCTTGATTTCAGAGTGGCAATTGGCTTGGGAGATAGCCTTTAAGTGCCCACACGATTAGACACACGGGCGTGTGTCTAGGCCGTGCGTGCCCTGCACCTTATTATTATTAGATAGAATAGACCACGAGTGAATCCCACGACCGTGTGCATGAGCCGTGTAAGACACAGGGATTGAGCATGGGCGTGTGCCCAGGCCGTGTGGATCAAGTCAGTAGCTTCCCACGGTTGGAAGACTTGGGCGTGTTAAGGGGTACACGGGCGTGTCTCAAATCACATGGGCGTGTGACCCCTGTTTCTAAGAAAGGTTTTTGATCAAGTTCCGAAAGTTTACGAACATGAGTTTAAGGCCTCGTAGGCCCATGAGATGTGCGAGTTGTATGTGGAAGTGAAGTTTTTAGTTCGTGAGTAAATTTTATAGCCCAAAATTTCATGGTTAAGTAAATTTAAGCGTAGTAATTTCTCGTATCCGGTCTAGGCCTCAGACTCGGGTATTGGGTGTTACAAGGATGATTGCTTTGATTAAATAATATTTATTTGATTCATGCTTATAATGTTTGTGCCTCAATCGATCATGTTTTCAATTAAAATCAAGTTTGTATTTTGTTCATACGTGATTGAAATGCACCTGAATTAGCTGAGCGATCCTGACCAGACGACGGCTATTGGACACATAATTGAAATGTGCATGCTCAATTTAGATCCTAACCCGATTAAATTGCAGGTTGCATAACAACTCTAACCAAGCTCTGTTATCTGCATAGTTTTTAGATTTGTGTGATTAAACTATTTCAAACCTAACACGTCCCTGTTACCTCACACAAATGATAAGAAACCCTTAGTAAATAAGGATCAGTAAAATACGTATTTACTAAGTAAAGGATTCCGAAAGGACCTAATATGGTTTCCAAACTCATGAAAGATCGAGTTGCCATGGAATGATTTTCCGAATGCTATTAAGCATGTTGATCATAAATTGAGTTTAATTAAAGTAATTGTCCTAGTTTATTTATGTTATAATTGTTACAAATTGTGTTTAATTTTGCTAAAATCTATTTCATTCATATAGTTTGCATCTTTAGGATAATTTGCATTAGGGATCATTGCATTTAGTTTAATATAATTAATTTTAATCATCACTTCTTAATCATATTGTGTTTTTACTTACCAAATTGTTAATATAATTTTACAAATTAAGTGACTTAGCACAAATACAATCCCTGTGGAGAAGATAACTCGATACTTACTTATTACTTGATAACGACTGTGTACACTTGCACCAAACCTACGCGTTACACAAGACCACAAATCTAACGAATGAGTCCATAAATATTATTCTTTAATATTTACGAGTCAAATATAATATTATATTAAATTTTGATTTGTTAATTTTTTTCTAATTGAACGAATAGTTAAGCACAAGTGGTTTGTCACTAAAGTCAAGTGGTTTTGGAAAATGAGGTTTCAGGACCTCATTTCTTAAAATTGGGACCGTAAATATTTTATTACATATAGGTATATTGAAGTTTGGTCCAAAATTTTTAACGTTTAGATAGTTAATTAAGTAAAAAGGACTAAATTGTAAAAGTTAAAAAAGTTAATCACTATGAGTTTATTAATGTTTAATGGCTATAAAATTATGACTGGAAGGCCTTATATGGTAAATTTAACTTAATTAATTAGTGTGGATGGTTAATGGGTAGAAAATTATATAATTAGATGATTACAAATGTTTTAATTAAAAGACAAAGTTTTATTATTAACAAAGAATAAAAATAAAAGAAACATAAGCATCATCTTCCTTATTTATTTGTGTATGAATCGAAACACCATAGCCAAATTAAATAGAAGCTTCGGCCAAGCTTTAGTTGGGTGCATGTAAGTACTTTTTCAACTCGTTTTTCATGATTTTTATGTTTTTGATATCGTTGTAGCTTAATCTAGCTAACCCGGGGACTAATTCATAAAAATTTTAAATGTTTTGAGTTATATAATTGATGAATTTGTGATGTTTTTGAAGTTTGATGATAGATTACTAAGTTTGATGTTTTTGAAGCTAACCCGGGGACTATTTTGTAAAGTGGTTTTGGTTAGTTTTTAGTTAAAGGACTAAATGGACAAAAATATTAAATTTGACATGAAATTCTTGTGAAATTTTAATAATTATGGGCTGTAATAGTATAAGAGAAATTTTGGCTAGCATGAAGATTGGTGAAATTGTGATAAATTTAAAAGTTTCGGGTTTAGGGGCTAAATTGTATAAAATTTAAAAGTTTAGGGTAAAATGTTGTTAAAGGTTAAAAAAATTTAAATTTAAAATATTTATGATATTGAATTGGTTAATTGAATAAAATTATTATATTTAGATCAAGAAACAAATCAGTTGGTTGATAAACATGGGAAGGAAAAGTCGTCGAGTAGTTGTCGTCGCGTGTTGATAGCTATCGTATTTTGGTAAGTTAGTAGTGTATTAATAAACATATTTTTGTACTTATTACTTGTTGTAAAATCTTGAAATTATGAGGTTGTAAATGTTATGCATTGAGATGAATTTATTAAAAATGAAAGTTAAGGTGAGTACAGACTAAGTTGTGAACTATTGAATATTGAGAAATATTAATGGTGTGATTTCTGAATGAATGTAAATTATTACTGTATATGGAATTGCTTATGTGGAAGTGCCTCTTATTTTTTAATGTGATGGATTCATTTAAAATCCCCGTTTGAACGTAGTAAACGATTAGGATACAATTGGCATGCCAATAGGGTTATAACGCGCGCTTGTACGAGATTTGCACTTTGGTGTCTCTGTTAGCATTTTGATGCTCTCTGGTGTGATTGAGTGACCCGAGTATTCGAGTCATGTTACTATAGTTCATCTCTACGAAAGTTTATGACTAATGTAAAAATGATTTAATAGTTCCGATGTTTATCTTTTATAATGTTTGTATTAAAGAATGATCATGCAAGAATGTTTCATTATGGTATTGATGTAATAAAATGTAGATATATTTAATGATTTTGATTGAATCATTGAAGAGTATGAAGTACATGATGGACTAATTCAGTACTAATTCTATGTGTTCTTGTACATGGTTGTTAGGTTTAAGTAAATGTTTTTATTTTTCAAATGTTTAGTTGAGGTCAGTTGATTTGAATATTAGCTATGAACTTACTAAGATACCTAAGCTTACATTGTTTGCTCTTGTTTTCTGTAGTTAAAATTTTGCGGATTTGGTCAGACGGATCAACTTCAAAGCTCACACAATCATCTTCTGTTTCTATTGTTTTTGATTTGTTATTTTGGTTGTGGTATAGGGTTTTGAAGTTGATGAACTTAGAGTTTTAGTTGAAATTTTAATGTGGTTAAAGTTGGTTTATAATGTTAAATTTCATGTTTCACGATAAACTTGTTATGAATGTGGTGAATTTAATTTGGAACATCATTTTGATTCTATTATCGTAGATAATGATTTGTGCCATTTGATTTGTAAACATGATTTTGGTATTTGGTATCATGAAAATGATACCTTGTCATTTGATGTCTCAATTGGTGAATTGTTGTTAAAATGGTCTTTTTAGTTTTGGTAATTCATGAACTAAGAATGAGGTATGTTTGCATTTGGGAGATTATCATGAATGGATGATTCTGTAACACCCCTAACCTGTATCCGTCGCCGAAACAGGGTTATGAAGCATTACTGGAGTTTACAAAACAATTACAGATGTTTCATGTCATTTACTATTCATATTTGAAACTATTCATATTGTCCCTTGAATGGACCCTCGAAGCCTAATTTAAGCATTAGAAACAAGTCGGGACTAAATCGGGATCTCAAAATTTTTTCGCAAAATTTAAATTTTTTCTTATATTCAAGGGTCACACGCCCGTGTGAGTAGGCCGTGTGGCTCACATGGCCAAGTGACATGCCCATGTCTCAGGCCGTGTGGGCATTCGATATGAGGCACACGGTCGTGTCCCAGCCCGTGTCCTTACCTGTGTAACTCTCTGACTTGTGTCACACGACCTGCTACACGCCCGTGTGCTAGGCCGTGTGGTCAATTTAATTTTTCATAAATTAGGTGCAGGTTTCACACGGCCAAGACACACGCCCGTGTTCTAGGTCGTGTATCACACACGGCTGAGACACATGCCATGTCTCTGCCAGTGTGCTTAATTCTGAGCATTCTGTTTCTAAATTTTAAGATGCAGGGGACACACGGCCAAACCACACGCCCATTGTAACACCCATAACCCGTATCCGTCGCCAGATTAGGGTTACAAGGCATTACTGCACATATCACAACTCGGCACAGTCAAATATATCAATTATCAACTTTTAGTTTACTAGACTAACAAAATCCTTCCCTACTATTAATTCGACTAGTATATAAATAAAGCCTGTTCATTTCACCAAACATATACTAGTCTTTGTTTAATCAACTAGGCCACCAAATTCACATGCATCAAAGTTAAACTACCATTCTATAATAGGCCTAATTTTAAACAAACAAACAGGTATTTCAAACATAATTTTCAAATTTCCTAGTTAATAAATAATCCTATTTCATTTCTTAATCCAAGTATATAATTTATAACATCAATATATATAAATAGCAACCATTATAACAATTGACAAGGGATATCATTCGTTTGGTCATTAAAGCCACCTTAACCGAATATACTCAAGTCTATATTTAACTCTTAAAACATAAGTTTATTAATCAAACCATATGCGGCATTAAGAATGGATATTATGAGCAAACTTACTTATCATTTTATATTAAAGCCAGACATACCTATTTCAATTTACAAGTTCATTCGCAAATGACCATATTATTATTCTATCATACAAAACATCATTTACGGATATGATCGGTAAACCCAAGTACATCGTGGTCATTAGCATACTATCATGTATAATAGCATTTCAAATTGTCTTTATTAGACTAGTTCATCACTTTAGCCATTTCGGCACAATGCATATATATACTAATATATTTGCATCTATAATTTCAATTAACTACAGTTCAACCGAAAACCACTTTCTCTATCAATCTAAAGCATACCACCACTTCATGAAAAATTAAATTAGGGCCAAGCATACATATACCCTAACCGAGTTATCAAGACCAAGCACTCAAACATTTAATTAAGAACATAAATATATAAAGAAAATAAGGTTTAAACCATTCTCAAAAAGTACCATGATTATTATTTTCCAACTTTTAACAAAATATAAGACTACCTAAATTTAGTACCTCACTCTTATACACATATATATATATACATCATGAAATAAATTTTCACATTAAACTTATAGCAAGGCCGAATATCATCAACATTTATACCAAGACCATCATTACCAAAGCATACTCAAACATAGAAACTTAGCCATTTTCACATGGCTATTATATACATTAACAAAAGTGTCATTCAAGCATTAAGCTAGCCTATACATGCCTTAAGTTCAAAAATTCAACTTTTTAGGTACCAAAATAAGTCGATAGCGTGGATGACTTCGATGATGATCCCCCGGAGCTCGTAGCTTGACCAAAATATATAAAAAAAAGTGAAAACATATCACACAAAGTAAGCTAACTAGCTTAGTAAGTCTTAAGCAAAAGTATTATATCAAATAATCATTCAAGCATTTTCAAATCCAAAATTTATATCATAAACTTTCAAAGCTTAGTACTTATATGATCTACTAATGCCGAATGCTAATATCCTTTTCTTTGACAACCTCAAAATATCATTATCTCACCCTAAATGTGCAAACTCACCGAATGTACATAAATTTAATATGTATCCACATATAACCAAATCAAGTAAGTGTAATATACATATTGACCACATATAATCGATTATACACATATGTACATATATCCATTTATCCTCACATTTTACATTTACACATATGGCCGAATCTCAAAGACACAACCAAAAATCAAATTCCAATATATTATACTCATCATTTGTAAAGCCGAATGCACACATTAACATCTTACAAATATACCTCAACTATATCACATATTACTAGCATCGAATAGTAATATATCAACTTATCTTATTCCTTGCAACTATGAGGCATATACGTACCTAAACATTTAGCTTATTTGCTGTAATTAAATTCCACATTGGTAATAATCCATGAACCCTCTATTTTTAATAAATCACCGGCATTAAGCCTGCTAGGCAACAAAGCCTGAAACACACACCGGCACTAAGCCTGCTAGACCCTAGGTCTGAAATTTAATCACCGGCATTTAGCCTACTAGGCAATAAGCCTGATATGATTCACCGGCACAAGGCCTGCTAGGCAATAAGCCTGATATAATTCACCGGCACAAGGCCTGCTAGGCTTGAAGCCCGAATATCAATATTATTAAACCATCTCCTACACATTACATATTACCAGTATCACATATATCACACATAATTTATATCACTTTCACATATCAAACTCAATTAAATTTAACTACATTTCATTATTAAAACACTTATCACATTCGGCTTTGGCCAAATTCCCATTTATAAATTCAAAATTCAGCATGTAATTAAGATCATAACCGATATTAATGGTGTTAAATTGCTTAAAGACTTACCTCAGATACCGACGGACAGCAGGAACCGGCTATTCGATGACTTTCGTTTTTCCCTGATCCAAGTCCGTTTTTCTTTGTTCTTGATCCAAATTGAGCTCTCCTAATGCCGAAACCTAAGCTTCAAAATGGTGTTTATTTCCTTCTTACATTCGGCCAAGAAGATGAACACATGAATGTTCTCTTTCTTTCCACTTTGTTTCATTATTTTATGACTTAAATTAAAAGAAATAATCATTTAAACTATTTATTTAATTCCACTAACTTAAAGAAAATAATTAAAAATTAAAAAGCCATCATCATGCCATCCACTTAATTAGATTTTGGATAATTTGACATGCAAGTCCATGCATGCAAGAAACAAATCAATTAAATCCTTCCAATTAAAATAAAGGCTACTTTTACTCTTAAACAATTTAATCCTTTTTCTTAAATTAATCACCCAAACTAGCAAATTTTCTTATGAAACTTTCACACATGCTAATTCACATATAATTAACACATAAAATACTATTTAATTATTATTCAAACTCGGATTCGTGGTCCCGAAACCACCGTTTCGATCAGGGTCAAATTCGGACTGTTACACCCATGTGCCAGGTCGTGTGTCACACACGGTCAAGACACATGCTCGTGTGTTTACCTGTGTGGACAAAATAAAGCCATTTCCTTGCTTTATTTCTCACCCAAATTTGCCAATCAACCTACACCAATACTTGAAATTATATACCAACCAATTCAAGCATTATAACCAAGCTAACTCTATCATCTAGCATATTATATCATCACATGCATTCATGTTTATAATCTTACCTTTTATAAACATACATGTTTAACATAACTCATTTAGACATACTAAACACATATGTATTTATCATGATTTAACCTTATAAATAAACCAAATCCAACTACCACTAGCCATTCCAATGGCTAGATTACATACAACCATTTACAAGCCAACAATTGGCCAAGTTAACATATACATGCCATTATACCAAAATAAGTTTACTATTTATACCAAAACAAGCTGGTGGATAGTGTGATGATGCTCCGACTGATCTCCAACCTTTACGAGCTTTTGAGCACTATAAAACAGGGAAAAGAAAACCTAGTAAGCATTTAATGCTTAGTAAGTTCGTATAACAGGAATTAAACTTACTGATTATATTCAATTACATAAGCATAACAATAACATGCTTCCCAACAAATTGGAAATTTGCCTAATCACATACACTCAATAAAGAAAGTTAGTCATATAATTCATATGTACATCAAATAATCATGGATGAGCTCATCATGTTTCACACTTCAGGTATTTCAGAAACATTAAAGACATAATTCTTTTATTCTCATAATTTCTCATGTCAGGAGTTTTATCCCTTGAATTGTTGAAATAACGATGGATACTCAGGTAGTACAAACAAGGTGTACAAAATTGTAAACCGTTAACTCATAATCAGGGGTACTGATCGTGTCCAAACTAACTATGACAACGAATAAGGCAAGCACACCTATTGTTCGGTAGTATAGCTATGGCAAGACCAGAAATATCATATCCTCAAGGACCAATAGTACTAGTAGTTACTATCTTTTTATTATCTAGCCTAAGTATTAAGAGAATCGATGTTTAATTAACTAATTACTAAACTAAGGATGCTAAGACACACAGTGAATTGGGAAAATACTTTTGGGAAAACCAGGTTGATTAAGACAATACCCGAGGAAGAATCCACCTAGACTTCACTTATTACTTAACTCGAACTGACGATTTATTCACTTGGCTTGATCCGTAGGATTCCCTAATTTATATTATTATCCCTTTCGAGACTAATAACGTCTAACCCTAGGTTGATTAATTGAAATTTCTTTCTAATTAAAACCCCTAGTGTTGCGTTAACTCGATCTATGGACTCCCATATTAAGTTTGACCCTAATCCGGTAGATTTTCGTCATCCTATCTCTAGGGTTACGATCAACTCCGCTTAACTATGCTAGATCTACTCTTAAATAGGGACTTTTGCTCCACTACCTAAGCACATCAATACTTGAATCAATATCCTGAAATATTAAAACAGGAATTAAGAACACATAATTAAGAACAAATCAAGTATTTATCATACAGTTTAAAAAACAAAGAATAAGATCCATCTTAGGTTTCATCCCCCTCAGGTATTTAAGGGGTTTAGTTCATGTTTAATAAAGAATACATCTCAGAAGAAAGTAAATAACAAAACATAAGAAAAACCATAAAACCCCTGAAGGAAATTGAAGGGAAGATCTTCTGTCTTGAGTGTGATATCAGCTTCTGGGATGTATCAACTGGCTGTCTTCGAGTAATTTCCTGTGTTCAGCCCTCTCTGGCTTCCCCCCTTTTAGGTCGCCCTCTAGGGTGTTTATATAGGTTTTTAGAATGCCTTTCTTGGCCCACAAGTACCCTAATCCGAATGGAATTAAAACAGGTCAAGGTAGGGGCACGCCCGTGTGGAATGCCCGTGTGAATCGAGCCTAGGCCGTGTTCAGGCCTGCTAAGGTGGCACGGCTGTGTGGTGAACTCCAGGCTGTGTTGATTTCTTTCTTTGGCCCATTTTCTCCGTTTTTGGCCCGTTTCTCATTCTTTTTGACTCCCTAAGCTCTCCTGAGTATAAAACATGAAATTAAGAGATTAGGAGCATCGAATTCATCAAATCTAATGAATATTCATCCAAAATTAAGCCAAGCATGGGGTTAAAATATGTGTAAATTATAGTTTATCAAATACCCCCACACTTAAGCGTTTGCTTGTCCTCAAGCAAAATTCTCAACTCACAATTAAAAATCAAATTTCCTCAATTCATAATCTTCATCAATAATGTTTCATCATAATTCATAGGTAATTCATACATTGATAATTTAACCAGAAGGTTCCTAAAGATTCAAACAATCAAAGTCATAGTTTTTATAGTACGAAAAATAGGTGTTACCCCTTACCTAAATAATCACCTTTAATTCAAAATCAACAAGAATTGACATCCTCACTAAGGGTTCACTCAAATCACTCAAGGTGTTTAAGGTTCAAAAATAAGCACTCAAGAGTCAAACATGAAAAGTTAATCCCATAGGCTTGCATGAAAATCAAATCTCCACCACTGTAAAATGATATGATACACAAATCCAAAGGTCTTTTATGGGTTGTAACAGGGCTTGGGTTAAAGGTGTGGATAAAGGTTGAATTAGAGGGTTAGTATCGAGATTGAATTGATAAATTACCTAACTAGAAAAATAACTAAAGCTTAAATAATTACATCAATTAGGAATTCATCACTAATAACACCAGCTTCTTCTCAAAATGTAAAATTAACTACTTAAGCTCCAATAACAAAGAAGTAATAATGAATAGATTCCCCAATTTTTTTTTAAGAATAAGCACATACAATAATAATATAGAATTTAACAACTTAAATAAAGAACATAGTTAAGTAACTGATCAAATCAAATCTCGATATAAGGGTAGTCAAGAGAAATGGTGATAACAAATACAAAATGGGTTTTGGGTTAATATTAATGTGTGAGTCAAGAAATGGTTTATTAGTCTCAAAGGGGTTCACTAGGGGTTATTTATGAAGGTGGGCTTTTTATGGAGTAAGTGGGTTAAAACCTAGGTGCCTTTATCATCTCTGTATATCAAATCATAAGTGTGGTCTCGACATGTATAATCGAAGCAAGTTCTAGAACAACAAATCAATGTTGACACACTCAAAACCAACAATAAAGTGAGCAAGAAAAATATATGCTCTAAAAGGCTCAAAATCTCACAAAAATTATGGTTTTTGATTTCAACCTTGTAAATTTCAAACTTCAAGGTAATAATTAGGTTCAGGTAGACAACCTATCAATTTTTAATTCTGAAGATAGACTCATCATGCTTGATTCTCTATTCTCCTAAAGTTTAAATCATCACTGCACAATTACCTATGCCTTAATCCAAAACATATCACAAAAATCATGAATCAAAGGAAATTTCATTCTAATAGTAATATGAGAACATTTACTTAAGAACAAGACATGATTCAAGGATGCAAAAAGTTAGGAATAAAATTCACCCCCCACACTTAAGATGTACATTGCCCTCAATGTACAAAGATAGATAATGATTAGTAAGGAAGTAATAAGAGAGGAAGAGAGGTGAAACTTCCTAAATTATTGATGAAATCCTTGGGGGACGATCAATGATGAACAAGATGACTAGGCATAGGTGATGTGTTCGTTCCTTGAGTGGCACATTGAACCTTTTTACACTGCAAAGTCATCAGTTAAATTTTAGGGAGTACTAGTTAATGAATGTTGTTATAAATACTCAGAGTTAGACAGCGAACGATAAAGGAAATTCAACTATACTAATGAAAGTTTTAAAACAAGAAAGGTAAAAAGTTTAATTATAAAAGACAATAAACTAAAATAAAAATAAAAAGTAAAATAAAAATAAAAATAACGATAAAAATAAAAATAAAAATAAAGAAAATAAAAGGACTCAAAGGTTCTCGTCATCTGCTGGGTCGCGAGGTGGGGGCGGCGATGAAATGTGAAGGTGCTGACATATCTGGTGGAGGGTGGTGTCGATATGGTCGAAGCGCTGGAAGCATTACTGCTCAAATCGCGTTAGGCGCTCAGATATGTCTGAAAGAGAAGCTACCGTAAGAACATGGGTTAGCTAGAGCATGAAGCAATGATTACGAAAACGTAGAAATTATCAAAAATCGAAGCCAAAACATACCTTAATTTAAGCTTGGAACTAGCTGAAACTTAGAAAACCATGGATGCTTTCTTTTCTTCAACACATTCGGCCAACAAGGATGAATAATGGCCTATTTCCATGCTTTTTGTTTTATGAAATTATGACTTAATTATCATTTTACCACTTTGCCCTTTTATTATTCATATAAGACAAAATACAATAAGGTTATTAAGTCATTTAGCCATCCACTAACTTAATAATGGTGTAATTGTCTCATAAAGCCTCCACATTAATAAAACAACAACATTTAAGTACTTATAATTCAGCACATAGCTTTTACTCTTTATACGATTAAGTCCTTTCTCTTAATTCGACACACAAACGATCAAATTATCTCACAGAATTTTCACACAGACTAAGTCACATACCATTCACATAGAAAATAACATTAAATTAACATTATGACCTCAGATTTGTGGTCTCCAAACCACTGTTCCGACCAGGGTCTAAACCAGGCTGTTACAACTCTCCCCCCTTTAGGGATTTTCGTCCCCGAAAATCTTACCAGTGAATAGGTGAGAATATTACTCTCTCATAATGTTCTCAGGCTCCCACGTAGCCTCTTCAATTTTGTGTTTGTGCCATAATACTTTCACTAAGGAAATTTTCTTATTTCTTAACTCTTTAGGCTCTCGTGCCAAGATTCGGATCGGTTCTTCACTATACGACAAGTCTGACTGGATCTCAACCTCAGTAGGAGCAATCACATGAGACGGGTCTGATCTGTACCGTCGAAGCATTGACACATGAAACACGTTATGAATCTTTTCTAACTCAGATGGCAATTTCAATCTATAAGTAACCGGCCCAACTCGCTCAATAATCTCATACGGTCCGATGAACCTCAGGCTCAGCTTGCCCTTTCGACCAAATCGAAGTATTTTCTTCCACGGAGACACTTTCAAAAACACTTTATTACTGACCTCAAATTCGATATCTTTTCGTTTCAGATCTGTATAAGACTTCTGATGATCTGAGGCTGCTTTCAAACTATCACGAATCACTTTCACTTTCTGTTCAGTCTCTTTTATCAGATCAACCCCGTGAATCTTATTCTCACTCACTTTCACCCAAAGACAATAGAGTTCGACACTTTCGACCATAAAGAGCCTCATATGGTGCCATTTTGATACTAGATTGATAACTATTGTTATATGAAAACTCAATCAATGATAAATGCTTTTCCCACGTGCTTTCAAATTCAAGTATGCAACATCTCAGCATGTCTTCGAGAATCTGAAAGATTCGCTCGAATTGACCATCCGTTTGCGGATGAAAAGCAGTACTGAAATGCAATTTCGTGCCTAAAGCATCATGCAATTTCTTCCAGAATCGCGAGGTAAATCTCGAATCTCTGTCAGACACAATAGATAGAGGTACCCATGCAATCTCACGATCTCATCAATATATAATTCAGCCAATCTATCAAGTGAATAATCTATTCTCACTTGGAATAAAGTGAGCTGACTTCGTCAATCTATCAACTACCACCCAGATCGCATCTTTCTTGCTCGGAGATAAAGGCAAACCCGACACAAAATCCATCGTGATTCTCTCTCATTTCCACTCAGGAATCATAATCGGTTGTAATAAACTGGACGGAACTTGCTGTTTAGCCTTAACTTGCTGACAAACTAAACATTTCGACACAAAGTAAGAAATGTCTCTTTTTATACCATGCCACCAATAAAACTATTTCAGATCATTATACACTTTAGTACTCCCCAGATGTACAGTCAAATGACTATTGTGAGCTTCATTCAAAATCATTTGAATCAACTCTGAATTTCTTGAAACAAAAATCTGATCTCTGAATCTCAAACAATCATCACTATCAACTCAAAATTCTGATTCAACATTCAATTCACATTGAGTTCGTTTAGCCATCATTTCAACATCATTTTTCTAAGCATCACTAATTTGTTGTACAAACATCAGCTTTATTTTCAATTCAGCTACAACCACACCATCATCACATAGATCTATCAGATTACTCGTAGCTCGCAAAGCATAAAATGGTTTTCGGCTTAAGGCATCAGCTACAACATTAGCCTTACCCGGATGGTAATCTATCACAAGTTCGTAATCTTTCAATAACTCTAACCATCTTTTCTGTCGCAAGTTCAAGTCTTTTTGAGTCATCAAGTACTTTAAACTCTTATGATCTGTAGCATCCTTAAATCGGGGTCTCTGCATTTTGTGTGTTGCATGTGTTAGCATGTTTGTTGTGCTAGTTTAGGGAGTCTTGGGGTCCAGGCATGAGCTTGGGGTAGGCCCGAGTCATGGTAAAAATTTTTGTTTTGGGTACTTG
Organism: Gossypium sturtianum; assembly: GCA_025698515.1. Lineage (NCBI taxonomy): Eukaryota > Viridiplantae > Streptophyta > Magnoliopsida > Malvales > Malvaceae > Gossypium > Gossypium sturtianum. The sequence goes on from CM046954.1 coordinate 106,230,944, forward strand.
GAAGGGGGAGTTGAGGGAGTCAGGTGATAAGAGGAGCTGTTGGAGTGTCTTGACACAAATAACCCAGTGGCAAAGTGGCAAGGGAGGCGCCACTCAAGCACAAGGGAAGTGATGCCACATGCAGGAAGGAGAGCCTAGGTTCGAGTAGCAGAATTCCCTTTCTGCTTGTTGTTTTTGACGCCAAAGCTAAGGAGGTAGTGTGCTCAGGATGGACTCTCTTGGATAAGGATGGAAGAGGTCAATAAATTTGAACAGATGAAGGAGAGGAAATTGTGGAGTTTGAACTTTTCAAACTCGTTTGAATGTGTGGCCATGAGAATTTTGAGGAATTGGGTAAGGAAGTTTAGTGTTGGCCGAATGCCAAACACTAAGGGTGATGGAAGAAGTCGGTTGAGGTAGCTAAGGGTATGCCGAATGTCATTAGTAGTTTGGGAGAATAATTTCGGCAAGTGGAGAAAACTTTCTTCTTCTTCTTTCATTTAGGGTCAAAATTGAAACCTCACCTGCATCATTTTCTTTTTCTACTTTCAGCAATTGGGGTGCTTAGCCGAATCAATCTTGCTATTTCCTTGAAGAGTCGAAACTCTGTTTTTATTCTCTTTTCTTTCTTTTTAGTCATTCATTCTTAGCCGAACCTACTACTACTACTTCTTCTCTTTTCTTCGGACTATTTTTTTCTCTCCTATCCGTTGATCATAGCCGAAACACCTTACCATTCTTCTCCTCTAGTCCTTGTCAACCCTTCCTTGTTTGGGGTAGATTGTTCTTTATTCTCTCAAATATTTCTTAAAGCCAAAACTGTCTTCTTTTCTCTATTTCTTTGGTTCGTGACCAAGCTTCAACAACATTCGCTTTGGTAAGTTTTGCTTTAGCCGAATCACTTCAATCTTGTAATCTCTTGGGTTGTCTTTTTGATTCTTATATCTTTTCCCTAACTTGCCGAATTTCTTCATCTTCAAGGCTTGTGCCGATTTCTTAGGGGGCTAGTCGGATCTCTTGGTCAGGTTAGTATCGATCGCTTCGGGCCTTTATCTTTTCCTTTCGGGTTCTCTTAACTAAGCCGAATGGCTATTTGTGTAATAATGCTATATTGGCGATTATAGGAAGGGAGTGGTCAAGCATTTGGATTCTCGGGGGTTGCACGGTTCGCGGTTTAGCTCTCAACTATTCAGGATCTGACGATCTAGGTAAAGGTCTACTCTTTCGGGTTAACTTTATTTTAAGTTAGTTGCTGTTTTAATCCGATTTAGTGACAAGGGTATTATGGATTCGAAGGCTAATCAAGAAGTAAATGGGGCTAGATTCGAGACCCCAGCCCCTAAGTTCAAGAAGAGGGCAGTCTCAGCGGTTCGTGATTGCCACAGGGGTGTGGGTCGGCATCCTAGTAGGAGAGTAGACAAATCGCGGTAGTGTCGATTAACGACAGTATCGACGTGGAGAGTGTAGTTTTGCGCGTGATCAGGTGTGTATCTCTTACACACTTCATAAGTAATGTGCTAATTATGTTTACCGTTAAAAGCTAAAATAACTTTTGAAATCGGTGTGTTACCCTTGTGGGTATGAGCGTGGACTCCGGGTAAGTCCCTTTGTGATTGATTATCGATATATGCAGTTATACCATTTGTTTATGCTATGCTATGTGATATTTTCATTATAAGCATGTCAATATGCCATGGAAAATGTGTTCATGATGATGGGTATGTTGAGAGGAGGGGGAAGGATGATTTAGACTGTCACCAGTGGTTTTGACCACACAGTGGGTTGGCCCCGCTTTCCATATGATTTGTGACTAAGTCTCAGTGGTTTTGACCACCAGTGGTTTTGACCACACATGGATTATTGTGACTCATCCCAGTGGGTTGGTACCACAGTGGGTTGGCCCCACATGATTGATTACGGGATTGTCATCAGTGGTTTTGACCACACGATGGGTTGGCCCTACCATATGATTTGTGACTATGGTCACCAGTAGTTTTGACCACACTTATATGATTTGTGACTACGGTCACCAGTGGTTTTGACCACCAGTGGTTTTGACCACACGGGGTAGACATAGGAGTTCGGATGGTTAGGTTGGGTTTACATGATTTGCATATTGACTTATGAATTGTGTAAGTACCTTGTTATTATCGGGATGGGGATTTATGCACTGAGTCTCGGTGACTCACCCCTTCTCTTACTTTTTGCAGATGAGGCATAGATCGCGGATGTGGAGCCGGGTGGACTCGAGGTGGCCATGCGCTATATATATTTTTCGGGTTTTATTTCAATTACTATTTTGGGTTAATTTAGTTTTAAATCAGGTTTTGGATTTGTAATAAGGCCGCTGAAATTTATTATTTTGGGTTTTATTTTTCTGCTTTTATGTTTATCATATTACGCTTAAGTTACATAACATAGCATGCTCAAATAACTCAGAAATCAACATTTTCGAAAATTATACATCTTATCGGGATTTTCCAAACTTTACCATCGGGTAATAATAAACAAATGAGGACAACAAACTAACTCAGACTTCTTCAAATTAAGTTTTCTCTATATTCAAATACAAGACGGTTTTCAACTTTACCATTTTAAACTCCCTCAGGATTTCATGGAATCAAACGGTTTTCCAAAACAAGGATCGAAAAACGATTTTTTTCTCAAAGGAGTTTTTTTTCTTTTTACCCTGTGACATGCCGGATTCAATTGTAGCGTGTTGACCGGGTTTGGGGCTTTACAATTTTGGTATCAGAGCCAGGTTCAAAAGCTCGGGTGTGGGCCCAAGGCCCAAAATGATTTTAGAATGGGTTATGAAAGGTTTTTTTTTACGATTGGGAAAGCATGGCACCGAGTCTCCGGCACCGATCCACCCAGGTAAGTACCCCTAAGTATTGTTTATATGCTTGTAATGATGATGCTATGACTAATAGGGAATCACTTTAGAGACTTGAACCTTAGGATTGTGTGTGAACCTATGAAAACAATCCCCGTACTAAACTATTCATAAGGTCATTTGTGCTTTAATAATAAAGTGGGAATAGGTCTAACGTATAAAACTTTTAAACCAGATCAATTCATGAACGATAGTCATGAGTGCACGAGGACGTAGGCGTAATACACGTGGACAAGGTAGAAGTAGGATGACAGTGTCAGAACTGGTAGGGTCTGGACATGGGTCAATAAACGAGGTACCACCATCGCCAGCTGTGGGCGCGGAATTTCAGGATCAAACGGGTGGTGATGACGCAGTGTCACAGGCAATGCTGCGGGTTCTCGGAGAGTCGCGGTGCAAAGCGTTGGAATGGGAGCTAGGAAATGCGTATCCGAACGACTCCAGGCTAATGGCGCAGAGGTATTCATAGGTGTAACTGGTGTGGCTCCCAATACGGCAGAGTATTGGCTGGAGGCGACAGAATGTATCATGGACGACCAGGATTTTATGACTGAGGAGAAGCTGAAGGGTATAGTATCTCTTCTCCGAGATAGAGCAATGGCAGACGACATCACTTGGGATTTCTTTAGGGCAACCTATCAGAGAAAGTACATCGGGGCTAGTTATATCGATGCGCAGCGTAAGGCATTCCTGAATTTGGTTCAGGGAAATAAGTCAGTATCGGAATATGAGGCGGAATTTCTTTGGTTAAGTCGGTATGCACGGGGTGTTGTGGGCACGAAACAGGAGCGTTGTGTCAGATTTGAGGATAGGTTGAGAGATGAGCTGCGGATATTGATTGCTCCACAGCAGGAGAGAGAATTTGTTGTCTTAGTAGAGAAGGCTAAAGTTACTGATGAAGTGAAACAGACAATGAGACGGAACTAGGATAGGGGTTGGAATAAGAGGAGTTCTGGGTCATCAGGGTCTGCCGGGAATCAGCAAAAAAGGGCTAGATATGGTGGGCCGAATCAAGTTGCGAGGCCTGTTGCTGCTGCTACTCAGTGGCCGCCACGGTGTGCTCGATGTGGAAAGTCTCACACGGGGGAATGTTGGACCAGAAATAGAGGGTGCTTCGAGTGTGGGTCAATGGGGCACCGGGTAAGGGATTGTCTGCAGAGGTCAGCTAAGTTTCAGTGTGAGGGTCAGGGCCGCACACAGTTCAGGAGGGATGGTCAGCAGCCACAGAGGGGTCGCGATTCGGCCAGGGGAGGTAATGGTTCTGGACGAGGCCGCGGAGTACCGGACAGAGGTACTGAGAGCACAGAGGGAGATAGCATGGGTTGGTCTACGCAGCGAGGCGTCGAGAGGAGGACGACGCACCGGACGTCATAACCGATACGTTCTTAATTTTTGGACTGCCTTATATTGCTTTGATAGATGTTGGTTCGACGCACTCGTATGTTTCCAGTAGTATAGTGGAAACTATGAACTTAGACTTTGAGATTACTTCTAGGGAGATGACAGTAATAAGCCCTCTAGGTCACTCAGTAGAAGTAAGTAAACTGTATAGGGATGTACCCCTAGAACTTCAAGGGGTAGTGTTCTTGGCTGACCTGATGGAACTGACATTCGGGGTGTTCGATCTGATTCTCGGGATGGATTGGCTAGTGAAGTACCAGGCAAGTTTGGATTGCGCAGCTAAGCGCATGGTTTTGAGGACATTTTAAGGTGAAGAGGTGGTAATGATAAGTAGTAGAAGAGATTATCTATCAAATGTGGTATATGCTCTGAAGGCCAAGAAAATGGTGAGGAAGGGTTGTGAGGCGTTCATGGTGCATGTGTGTGCTTTGGAGGCCAAGGAATCAGTTGTGGGGAATGTCTGAACGGTGAGGGAATTTGCCGATGTATTCCCAGAAGAACTCCCGGGTCTGCCTCCTGACCGTGAAGTTGAGTTCGGTATAGATTTGTTACCCGAAACCGCGCCAGTGTCTATTGCCCCATATAGGATGGCGCCGAAGGAATTGGTGGAGCTAAAGGCACAGATTCAGGAATTGTTGGACCGGGGTTTCATTCGGCCAGGTGTATCACCTTGGGGAGCACCTGTGCTCTTTGTTAAGAAGAAAGACGACACAATGCGGATGCGTATAGACTACCGCCAGCTAAATAAGTTGACAATTAAGAACAAGTATCCGTTGTCGAGAATAGACGACCTGTTTGATCAGCTTAAGGGTGCATCGGTATTCTCTAAGATAGATCTTAGGTCGGGGTATCATCAACTCAAAGTGAAGGAGGCTGATATTCATAAAACAGCATTTCGCACTCGTTATGGGCACTACGAGTTTTTGGTAATGCCGTTCGGGTTGACCAATGCACCGGCAGCATTTATGGACATGATGAATCAGGTGTTTCAGTCGTACTTGGACCGGTTCGTCGTGGTATTTATAGACGACATTTTGGTATACTCAAAATCTGAGGAGGAACATGATGCGCATCTACGGGTGGTTCTACAGATTCTGAGGGAGAAGCAACTATTCACCAAGTTTAGTAAGTGCGAGTTCTAGCTTAAGGAGGTAACTTTCTTGGGTCGTGTGGTGTCGGCTGAGGGGATTAGAGTGGACCCTCAGAAGATTGAGGCGGTGTTAGATTGGAAAAAACCTAAGTCGGTAGCAGAAATTCGGAGTTTTCTAGGTTTGGCAGGATATTACAGAAGATTTGTGGAAGGGTTTTCTTTGATTGCAGCGCCGTTGACCAAGTTGTTGAGAAAAGGGGTTCCATTTGTGTGGACAATTAGACAGCAGGAAAGTTTCAACAAGTTAAAGAGAATTCTGACAGAAGCTCCGGTTTTGATACAGCCTGAAGCGGGGAAAGAGTTTACGGTTTATTGTGATGCATCGCATACTGGTTTAGGATGTGTAATGATGCAAGACGGGAAAGTGGTGGCGTATGCATCTCGGCAGTTGAGACCTCACAAAGGCAATTTCCCGACACATGATCTGGAGTTAGCTGCAGTGGTGTTCGCCCTGAAGATTTGGAGGCATTACTTGTATGGGGAGAAGTCGATAGTCTACATGACAGATCACAAGAGTCCAAGTACCTCTTGACTCGTAAGGATTTGAATTTGAGGCAGCGGAGGTGGATTGAGTTGTTAAAAGACTATGACTGCTCGATTGAATACCATCCGGGTAAGGCTAACGTAGTAGCTGACGCGTTGAGCCGTAAGGTGGTAATGGACCTGAGAGCGATGTTTGCTCACCTTAGTCTGTATGACAATGAGAGTCTATTGGCAGAATTTCAAGTAAAGCCAACTTGGGTAGATCAGGTTAAGGAGAGACAGCTGGTGGATGAGGTTCTGAGTGCTCGGAGGTTGTAAGTGCAAAGTGGTGAATTGGAGGGTTACAGCTTGGGCAGTGATGGAGTGCTGTATTTTCAAGGGAGAGTATGTATGCCAAAGGACGTTGAGTTGAGACAGCGGATTCTTCAGGAAGCTCATAGCAGCCCATACGCTATGCATTCTGGAGGTATCAAGATGTATCGGGATTTGCGGGAACAGTTTTGGTGGCCGGGTCTTAAGCGGGAAGTAACTGAGTTCGTGAGTAAGTGCCTGACATGCCAGCAAGTTAAAGCTGAGCACCAATTACCGTCGAGTTTGTTGCAGCCGGTAAAGATTCCGCAGTGGAAGTGGGAAAGGATTACGATGGATTTCGTCAGTGGGCTACCCTTACGCCTAGCAAGAAGGATTCAGTCTGGGTAATTATTGATCGTCTGACAAAGTTGGCCCATTTCATACCAGTTCGGGTTGATTATTCACTGCAAAAAGGCCGCTAAGTTGTATGTAGCGGAGATAGTGCGATTACATGGGGTGCCGGTGTCGATTATTTCGAGATAGGGATCCCAGATTCATGTCAAGGTTCTGGAAAGCATTGCATCAGGCATTGGGTGCGAGGTTGGACTTCAAAGACGGCTTTTCATCCGCAATCGGACGGACAATGTAAAGGTAATTCAAATCCTAGAAGATATGTTAAGGGGTTGTGTTCGGATTTCACGGTAGTTGGGAGGAATATCTACCATTGGCGGAGTTCGCGTACAACAACAGTTATCAAGCTAGTATCCAGATGGCACCATATGAGGCATTATATGGACGGAAGTGTCGTACTCCTACGTGTTGGACAGAACTAGGTGAACGCGCGATGTTGGGTCCGAGTTGGTTCTTTGAAATAGAGGATAAGGTTAAGGTGATTCGGGCTCGTCTGAAGGAAGCGTCAGACAAGCAGAAGTCTTATGTCGATCTCAAGCGTAGGGATATAGAGTTCGTAGTGGGTGACAAGTTCTTTCTGAAGGTATCGCCGTGGAAGAAAGTGTTGAGGTTTGGTCGGAAGGGCAAGCTAAGCCCTAGATTTATTGGGCAGTATACGGTGTTGAAGCGAGTGGGACCAGTAGCTTACCAGCTCGAGTTGCCGTCGGAGTTAAGTCAGATTCATGATGTATTTCATGTCTCCATGCTTAGGCGCTATCGATCAGATCCGTCGCATATTGTGTCAGTGGAGGAGATAGAGGTGAGCTCAGACTTGTCTTTCGAGGAGGAACTAGTGCGGATTTTGGAGCGGGATGTCAAAGTTCTGCGTAAGAAGTCAGTTCCTTTGGTGAAAGTATTATGGTGGAACCATGGTATGGAAGAGGCCACGTGGGAACCAGAGGATGTGATGCGGCAGCAATACCCTCAACTCTTTTGACCAGGAAATTTCGAGGCCGAAATCATTTTTAAAGGGGGGTAGAATTGTAACATCCTTAAATCGAGGTCTCTGCATTTTGTGTGTTACATGTGTTAGCATGTTTGTTGTGCTAGTTTAGGGTGTCTTAGGGTCCAGGCATGAGCTCGGGGTAGGCCCAAGTCATGGTAAATTTTTTTTGTTTTGGGTACTTGGAAGGGGGAGTTGAGGGAGTCAGGTGATAATAGGAGCTGTTGGAGTGTCTTGACACAAATAACCCAGTGGTAAAGTGGCAAGGAGGCGCCACTCAAGCACAAGGAAGTGACGCCACATGCGGGAAGGAGAGCCTAGGTTCGAGCAAAGAGAATTCCCTTCTCGCTTGTTGTTTTTGACGCCAAAGCTAAGGAGGTAGTGTGCTCAGGATGGACTCTCTTGGATAAGGATGGAAGAGGTCAACAAATTTGAACAGATGAAGGAGAGGAAATTGTGGAGTTTAAACTTTTCAAACTCGTTTGAATGTGTGGCCATGAGAATTTTGAGGAATCGAGTAAGGGAGTTTAGTGTTGGCCGAATGCCAAACACTAAGGGTGATGGAAGAAGTCGGTTGAGGTAGCTAAGGGTATGTCGAATGTCATTAGTAGTTTGGGAGAACAATTTCGGCAAGTGGAGAAAACTTTCTTCTTCTTCTTTCATTTAGGGTCAAAACCGAAACCTCACCTGCATCATTTTCTTTTTCTACTTTCGGCAATTGGGGTGCTTGGCCGAATCAATCTTGCTATTTCCTTGAAGAGACGAAACTCTGCTTTTATTCTCTTTTCTTTCTTTTCGAGTCATTCATTCTTAGCCGAACCTACTACTACTACTTCTTCTCTTTTCTTTGGACTATTTTTTTCTCTCCTATCCCTTGATCATAGCCGAAACACCTTACCATTCTTCTCCTCTAGTCCTTGTCAACCCTTCCTTGTTTGGGGTAGATTGTTCTTTATTCTCTCAAATATTTCTTAAAGCCGAAACTGTCTTCTTTTCTCTATTTCTTTGGTTCGTGATCAAGCTTCAACAACATTCGCTTTGGTAAGTTTTGCTTTAGCCGAATCACTTCAATCTTGTAATCTCTTGGGTTGTCTTTTTGATTCTTATATCTTTTCCCTAACTTGCCGAATTTCTTCATCCTCAAGGCTTGTGCCTATTTCTTAGGGGGCTAGTCGGATCTCTTGGTCAGGTTAGTATCGATCGCTTCGGGCCTTTATCTTTTCCTTTCGGGTTCTCTTGACTAAGCCGAATGGCTATTTGTGTAATAATGCTATATTGGCCGATTATAGGAAGGGAGTGGTCAAGCATTTGGATTCCCGGGGGTTGCACAGTTCGCGGTTTAGCTCTCAACTATTCGGGATCTGACGATCTAGGTAAAGGTCTACTCTTTCGGGTTAACTTTATTTTAAGTTAGTTGCTGTGTTAATCCGATTTAGTGACAAGGGTATTATAGATTCGAAGGCTAATCAAGCAGTAAGTGGGGCTAGATCCGAGACCCCAGCCCCTAAGTTCAAGAAGAGGGCGGTCTCAGCGGTTCGTGACTAGCCACCGGGGTGTGGGCCGGTATCCGAGCAGGAGAGTAGACAAATCGCGGTAGTGTCGATTAACGGCGATGATCGGCGTGGAGAGTGTAGTTTTGCGCGTGATCGTGTGTGTATCTCTTACACACTTCATAAGTAATGTGCTAATCATGTTTACCGCTAAAAGCCAAAATAACTTTTAAAATCGTGTGTTTACCTTGTGGGTATGAGCGTGGACTCGGGTAAGTCCCTTGTTGATTGATTATCGATATATGCGATTATACCATTTGTTTATGCCATGCTATGTGATATTTGCATTATAAACATGTTAATATGCCATGGAAAATGTGTTCATGATGATGGGTATGTTGAGAGGAGGGGGAAGGATGATTTAGACTGTCACCGGTGGTTTTGACCACACAGGGGTTGGCCCCGCTTTCCATATGATTTGTGACTAAGTCTCGATGGTTTTGACCACCGGTAGTTTTGACCACACATGGATTATTGTGACTCGTCCCGGTGGGTTGGTACCACATGCTGGGTTGGCCCACATGATTGATTACGGGATTGTCATCGGTGGTTTTGACCACACGGTGGGTTGGCCCTACCATATGATTTGTTACTACGGTCACCAAAGGGTTTTGACCACACTTATATGATTTGTGACTACGGTCACGGTGGTTTTGACCACCAATGGTTTTGACCACACGGGGTAGACACAGGAGTTCGGATGGTTAGGTTGGGTTTGCATGATTTGCATATTGACTTATGAATTGTGTAAGTACCTTGTTATTATCGGGATGGGGATTTATGCACCGAGTCTCGGTCACTCACCCCTTCTTCTTTTTTTTGCGATGATGGGGCATAGATCGCGGATGTGGGCGCCGTGGACTCAAGGTGGCCATGCGCTATATATATTTTTCGGGTTTTATTTCAATTACTATTTTGGGTTAATTTACTTTTAAATCTGGTTTTGGATTTGTAATAAGGCCTCTGAAATTTATTATTTTGGGTTTTGTTTTTCTCGCTTTTATGTTTATCGTATTACGCTTAAGTTACATAACATAGCATGCTCAAATAACTTTGTAAAATCAACGTTTTCGAAAATTATACATCTTATCGGGATTTTCCAAACTTTACCATCGGGTAATAATAAACAAACGTGGACAACAAACTAACTCAGACTTCTCCAAATTAAGTTTTTCTCTATATTCAAATACAAGATGGTTTTCAACTTTACTATTTTAAACTCCCTCAGGATTTCATGGAATCAAACGGTTTTCCAAAACAAGGATCGACAAAGATTTTTTTTTCTCAAAAGAGTTTTTTTTCTTTTTACCCTGTGACATGCTGGATTCGGTCGTAGCGTGTTGACCGGGTTTGGGGTGTTACATGATCAGTTTAGATGTAACATTTCTCCCCGAATAGATAGTGACGCCAAATCTTCAATGCAAACACAATCGCAGCCAATTCAAGATCATGCGTTGGGTAGTTCCTTTCATGCGGTTTTAACTGTCTTGAAGCGTAAGCAATGACTTTCCCTTCTTGCATCAACACACAGCCCAAACCATTCAATGATGCATCATTGTAAACTATGAACTCTTTGCCCGATTCAGATTGAATCAAAACTGGTGCTTCTGTTAACAACACTTTCAACTACTCAAAACTCTGTTGGCACTTTTCTGACCACTCGAATCTAACATCCTTTTGTAACAACTTTGTCAATGGAGTTGCAATCATCGAGAAGCCTTTCACAAATCGTCTATAATATCCTGCTAGTCCCAGAAAACTACGGACTTCAGACACATTTCTCGGAGGCTTCCATTCCAAAATAGCAGAGATTTTACTCGGGTCAACTCGTATCCCAGCAGCTGATACAATATGCCCCAGAAAACTGACCTCATGCAACCAAAATTCACATTTGCTAAACTTTGCATACAACTGTTTCTCACGTAGTGTTTGTAGCACGGTTCTCAAATGTTTGGCATGCTGCGTCTCATCTCGCGAATAGATCAAAATATCATCAATAAATACTACAACAAAACGATCCAAATACGGTCTAAATATCTGATTCATAAGATCCATAAACACTGTAGGAGCATTTGTTAGTCCAAAAGGCATCACTAAGAATTCGTAATGTCCATACCTCGTTCTGAAAGCAGTTTTTGGCACATCAGATTCTTTGACTCTCAACTGATAGTAACCAGATCTCAAGTCTATCTTTGAAAACACGGTAGCTCCTTTCAATTGATCAAACAAATCATCGATACGAGGCAACGGATATTTGTTCTTTATCGTCACTTTATTCAACTATCGATAATCAATACACATTCTCATAGTTCTATCTTTCTTTTTCACAAATAACACAGGAGCTCCCCAGGGTGAGAAACTCGGTCGTGCAAATCCTATGCCAGTCAATTCTTGCAACTGAGATTTCAACTCTTTTAATTCGGTTGGGGCCATTCTATATGGAGCTATCGAAATAGAAGCAGTTTCCGGCACTAACTCAATACCAAATTCCACTTCTCGAATTGGAGGTAATCCTGGTAACTCTTCAGGAAATACATCTGGAAACTCACAAACCACAGACACCGATTCAACTTTCTTTTCCGACACCTTTGTATCAATCACGTACGCCAAATAAGCTTCAAAACCTTATCCACCAAAACACACTTGCCTAAGGGGTTCGATACTCTAATCACAAATACAGTAGACTCAACAGGTAGAGTCTTATTCAATACTAAGTTCATACACACATAGGAATAGGTTGGTCCAGGATCTATCAATACAACGACATCAATATCAAATAAAGTGAAAGTACCGGTGATGACGTCTGGAGATGATGCTTCCTCATGTGCGCGTATAGCATAGGCTCGGGCAGGTGCTCTCGCTTCTGACCTCACAGCTGTGTCAGTTGTCCCCCTTTGACTTTCGCGCACATTTCTGTTGCTTTTGGGTGGTCTACCTTTAGCTGTCACATTACTTGGTCTTTCATTCTGAACATTCTCCTCTTCGACCATCTTTGGGAAATCTCGAATAAAATGATCTCGAGATCCATATTTATAACAAACTCTATTGTTGTACTTGCCCCAGCACTCTCCCACATGTCCTCTTCCACACTGTCTGCACTCAGATTTGTTACTCTTAACACTACCAACACTTGGTTCATTCGGAGTGTAACACCCCAAACCCGGCCCAAACATTACGACCGAATTTGGTGTGCTACAGAGAAAACATTTCTTTGAAAACTCCTTTAAACCGGTTTAACTTTTTGATAAAAGATAGTGTCTTGTTTAAAACAGTTGAGGTGTATAAAACCCATACTTAGGTTTATTTAAAAATATTTATTAAGTCAAGTTATTATATATTTTAAATGTACCCGATGGCACGATAAAACATTTTGCGTACAACTTGAGAAAACATGTGTACTTATTTTAATTTCATTAAAATAAAAATAATCTTAGGAGGCCTTATTACAACTTGAGCAAATGAAACTAGGAATAAGTAAAAATAATTCAAGTCCATTTAAACCAATATTTCCACTGCATGGCCACCTTGAGTCCATCCGGCTCCTCATCCGCGATCTACGAGTCACCTGAAAAATGTTAAAGGAGAAGGTGAGTCACCAAGACTCAATGTGTAACCCTTCCCCTATTTAGTGCAACAACATACACAATTTATAACAAATTAACATGCACTAAACCATGCACCCAACCTAGCCATCCAAACACCTTTCTCTACCCCGTGTGGTACCAAACCACTGGTGGTGCCAAACCACTGGTGACTTAAAGTCACGAAATCCGTCATATTGTGGTGCCAAACCACTGGTGGTGTCAAACCACTGGTGACCCGAAGTCACAAATCAAATGATGGGGCCAACCCATCGTGTGATACCAAATCACCGGCGCCAATCCCATAATGTAAACCGTGGGGCCAACCCACACCGTGGTGCTAAGCCACTAGGGCGAGGCGCTATGAGGTGCCAAACCTCTGGAGGTGCCAAACCTCTGGTGACCGTAGTCACAATGTGGTACCAAACCACTGGTGTCCATCGACACGAATATCACTTCCCCCTCCACTCGTATATCCCACATCAATCCATGATATACAACAGATTTCATGCCAACAGATATTTAAATCACATATACCAAATATGCCATGCTTCCCAAAAGCATCAAATAGTAAACTCATACGGATAGGGTCTTACCTGAATCATCGCTTATACCGTTATGGTATTAAATCCAAAGCTACATAAACCAGATTTAGCATACACAAACATTTAGCACAGTTAATTAACCATAAAGTGTGTATGTACACACCTGATGCCAACGATAGCCTTAAATCCCCAAAGAGTCAATCGGCCACACAAGATATCCTTGCTCCTATATTCGGCCAAACATAAGATCATGTATGCAACGCCTCTCAAACACAATCAATCATACAATTAACACATACAACGCTAGTACTACAACGGTCATTTTGTCGTTTAGGGGTAAAACAGTAATTTCACCCATTGGGGGTATTTTGGTAATTTTGCAAACCGGGGGTATTTTGGTAATTTCACAAACCAGGGGTATTTCAGTAATTTCACAAATCGGGGTATTTCAGTTATTTCACAAATCGAGGGTATTTCTATAATTTTGCAAATCAGGGGTATTTCGGTAATTTTGTAAATCGAGTGTATTTTGGTAATTTCACACCTGCAATGGCCTTTCCAAAGGCCTAATGTCGCCTCGAGCGACTCAACTACCATTTCCGGTCGTACCGGACTATTGGGCCTAAAACTCGATTTCAGCCCATTCGGGCCCACACGCTCGTGTGGCCCACCTAACACAAATCTAGCCACGTATATGAGATTCACCTAGTCTAGTTCACTATATACTACACCATCATACATTTTATTCAATTGGGCCCACGGCCCATTGGGCCCACTTCGCCCATCGTGGCCCAGCGACCTCAACCCATAAGAATACTACCGATGGCCTCAACTATCGCGTCCGAAGCCCCCACACGCATGTTCGCACGATCGTGTGGCTACTATTGCCGTGGCCAAGACTTCCCGGCATTGCCGCTCTACAACTAGAGTAGAGAGAGTTACACACCGATAGGAGTCCGGTGTGAAACCGCTTCGCGACCACTCCCGTGCCCAAACGCCCACCAAGGTATGTTAACTCTCCTCCGGAATGCTCTTTATATAGCTAGCTCTCCACCTTCCTTCTTTGTATCTTTCCGATGTGGGATCCCTTCGCGTCGAGAGTTTAAATTCAACTGAAACTCTTGCCGTCCAATCCGCAAAATAAATACTCCTTTGCTTGTCATGAGATTCGAACCCTTGCTCCCTTCAATAGCTCAACACGCCACTTACCACTAGGCCACAAGCTCTTCTTGTGTCTAAATCCATGCGCAACTAAATTTGAATCTATAGCCAAATATTAAAGTCCATGTAAAAAGAAAACCAAAATGCAAGAGCCAAGACTTGAACCTTGGACCTCCTTCCTTCCCTGTGGCATCACTCCCTTGTCTCTTATGTGGCGTCACTTTGCCACTACACCACACACTCCACTTGTGTCATTTTTCCCCACATTTTATTCTTAAGGCCTACCTGCCAACTTCTAGGGTTTTTTTCACCTAAAACCAAAATTTCCCTAAAGCCAAAGTTCGATCCCGGGACTTCATAGAAGCCTTCTAACCTTCCAAAATCACTTATCCAATAGGTCCAACTTGCATTTAAGCCGATCTCTTGTTCTCTAAAAATTTTAAATCAAGGCCCATTAGGCCCAATCCTACTAGGCCCAATTTCGGGATGTTACACGGAGCTTGAATTCGTAAATCAATACTTTGTCTCGAACGATCTCTACTTGTATGTCCCAGCGAAACATTCAAACGATTTCTTTCATCTCTATATCTCTTTGCTGAAGGTTGAGAGAACTTATTCATCGATCTCTTTCTTTCATCACGAGCCTCAGAATCGGCTTTCTTCTTCTCTTTACTGAGCTCCTCAGCTTTACATGCTCTTTCAACTAACACAACAAATTCATTTATATCAAGTATCCCAACCAACAATTTAATGTCTTCATTCAATCCCTCTATGAAACGTTTGCACATAGTAGCTTCGGTCGAAACACATTCCTCGCTCAGCATCGACTCAATCTTACGAATTCCGTTCGAACTCGAATGCATAAATGGTCTGTTTCAACTCTAGAAACTCTTTACGTTTCTGATCAATGAAATGCTAACTAATATATTTCTTTCTGAACTCAACTTGAAAGAAGTCCTAGGTGACTCTCTCTCTCGGAACTACAGATATCAATGTGTTCCACCAGTTATAAGCCGTGCCTCTCAACAAGGAAGCTGCACACTTAATGCACTCATCAGGATTTAACGACATCTCATCGAATACTCTGATTGTATTCTCAAGCCAAAACTCAGCTCGCTCAGTATCGTCATCAGATGTGGCCCTAAACTCCTCGGCCCCGTATTTTTGAATCTTATCTACAGGTGGTTTATTCAATCTGATCAGATCTACAACTTGTGGCACAACAGGTACTTGTGGGGGTGGAGGTTGTGGAGTAGTCGGATTCGTTCGAACGAACTCCGTAAACCATTCACTCATCATACGGAAGAAGGCTTGCTTAGCCTCTCCTCCCTCACTACCTTCATTCGGCCTAGATATGGCCAGCGCTATCCCTTGAGTGGGAGCAGGCGCATTACTCTCTACGTCATCAGCAACTGCTCGATCGAGATTCATTACTATAAGAAAACACATTTTCAACTGTCAGCATTCATGTAACACCCTGGTTTTAGGGGTTATGCGCTTGGAGCATAGCTCGAGCAGTTAGTAGGCTTATGGTCATGTTGAAGGAATTTTTAGGGGTTTGGAGAACCCTAGAAGGCAAGGAAGACTTTGGAAAATTTTAGATTTTTAGTGTAAAAAAAGAGATCGGGCGGAAGGCCTTAAAAATAAAATTGTGGAGTTTAGGGCGCAAGAAAGGCATTGGCAAAGTGGCGTGGAGGCGCCGCTTGGGGGCTTTGGAAGGTAACGCCTAAGGGAGCAAGGGTTCGAGTTGCTGGGGCAGCAATTTTGGCTTTATTTTTGCGTCAAGAGACTGGGCTAAGTAGGCCTTAAGAATAAGTGTCCAAGTTGATGGACATGAAAGTCCAATCGGGAGAAGTGGCTCTTGGGCGCTACTTAGGCGCTGGAGGGAGGAGAGGTCGCGGTTTCGAGGGCTGCTGAAGCATTTGGCGTTTTATTTTTTTTCGTTTTGGGCGTTGGGCTTTGTAAGGCCTTAAAGGTATATAGAGAGGATTCGGACAAGGAAGATGGGGTGGTGGAATGGCTAGCGTCATGGCACTTAAGCGCTGGAGGAGAGCAAGGCGCGGGTTCGGCGCTGGAGCTGCGGTTAGCGTTCTTATTTTTGTTGGTGGTTATGGGCTCGATTAGAAAGGGTTTAAAATAAAATGCTGGGGGTTTCTAGCATAAAAATCAGGCTGGCCGAGTGGCCTGGGCGCTGGGGGGGAAAGGAGCAGCAGCTTGGTCCTGTGTTCGAGCCAAGGAAGCCGCATTTTGGAGTTTGAATTTTATTTCTTTTTGGGCAAAGAAATTGAAGTGTTGGGCTGGCTAGAAGACTCTTTTTTGGAAGAGGATAATATGTTTTTTTATTATTTTTATTTATTATTTATTTAGATTAAGTGGAATTATTATTATTTATTTTTTTTTAAATAATAATGGGATAATATGAGCATTTTTTTTATTGGAGGATAATATGAGTTTTTTTTAGGATTATTATAGGAGATAATCAAGGATATTATGAAGATTAAAAGAATTATTGGATTATTAGTAAGAGTATTCAAATGGAATTGAATTAGTGAGGTGTTGGCCAAATCTTGGAGACTTCAAGGGGGGTTGGCCGAATGCTATAAATAGGGGAGGGTAGAGTGCTAGTTGTTCATCAAGTCTTTTGCCTCTTCCTCTTGGTGTGCCGATTTCTCCTTTGGCCTTTGTAGCCAAACAATTCTTTTATTTTAATCCCTTGGTAGCCGAAACTTCTCCTCTTTTATTAGTTTGCCCTTGGCCGAATTCTAGGTGTGGATCTCTTCGGATTCTTCTCCTCAATCGTTGGTAGTCAGATTCGGTAAGTGGTGGTAAAGATCCATGTTGTAATTATTCTTTTAGTATTTGAAAGCCGAAGGCTATTAAGGCTAATCATTTATGCGTTTTAGGGTGTGGTCGGTTGCAAAAAGGACCATTCCAGTAGTCCCGAGATTTGATTGGAAATCAAATCACCCTTGAGGAGCAAGGATAGTTAGGAACATAGATCAATTCTCCGGATTCGAATATTTTGGTAAGCAATATTTGGTAAAGGTTCAACATTTAGTTTATAACCTGGAGGTTTAACCTGTTTATCCGATTAAGTGACTTTCGATGGAGGCGAATACCGGTCAAGGTGGGCAAGGGAAAGCTCCCATCCCAAAGTTCAAAAAGAGATCCGTTCTGGCATTGTTCGAGATTGGCCACCGTGTGGGCCAACAAAGAAGAAACGTTAGGCGTAAAGCCGTAGTTTCGCTAGACGATAGTGTCGAGGATCGAGAGTCTAGAACTCCTAGTAATAAGGTGTGTAACTAACCCATCGTTTCCGGTTTTATGTGTTATATGTTTTACTAACAAATGCAAGAATAAATGTGCCATATATACCCCTAAAGGGTATAGCGATGACCAGTTAGTATCGGATCTATTGCGGTGTGATTATTTGTTTATGAGTATGTTTATGGACATTAATAAGCATGTGCATGCATGATCACGATTATATTTTATGTGGCATGTGCATGGGTGGGTTATGAAAAGAAGGTACGGTGTACTTGAGTACGTGGTTGATGTCGACTTTGTGCTACATCGTGGATTGGCGCCGATCGAGGTCGCGTTGTGGATCTTTGCGATTTAGTTCGCGTGGTTACCTTGATTGATATCGGCTTTATGCCATATCGTGGCTTGATGGATTGCTGTGTGCTCCATCGTGGTTTGATGTTGGCTATACGCTACATCGTGGATGGCATTGGTTGCCTTTTTGGAGGGAAAAGGAGAGGGTGACTCGATAGTCCCCAGTGTGTGGTAAATCGGATAAGGGGGTGTGTAGCGGATGGACCCTAGGTTGGGTTGGGAATCATGTTGCATTATTTTTGTGATAATATGGAAATGGGCCAAGCCCAATATGACATGTGGATAGGTATGTTTTGGAAACATACGTGGAAATGGGCCAAGCCCGAATCGATGGATTGATGAGAAAAGGGCCTAGCTCGATTATTTGATATGATTTGATTGTGGGCCAAGCCCGTTGTGGTAATGTTTAAATGATTATATTTATATGTTGCATTTGATATTTGGGTTGATTTGTGGCTAGCATGTGGGTGGATATCGGTGGTTTAATTACACACGAGTCATTGTGACTCACCCAATTATTTATCCATCATCACAGGTGAGTCGTGATTAGTGGACGGGTTGGAGTGGATACAAGGTGGCCCATGCAGAAACAGATTTTCATGCAGAAGTAGACGTTTTGAATATTTTTATTTGAAGCTTTTCAATTCAAAGTACTTGGTTTATTTATTTGATGTAATAAGGGTCACTTTTGATTAAAGTACGCTATTTATAGTTGTTAAAGGTTATAACGTATTTAGTAATATTTTTTTTACAAAAGAGTTATATTATAGTAAATTATAATAAAGTTTTAATTCATCCCAAGCTTATATTAGTTAATAATTTTAAATGGACATGACTTTACCGAAGATAATGAACTTTCATGTTTTAAATTCTAAGTAAAGAAACATATCTTCACTAACATAACCAGATTCGGTCGTAGTGAATAGGCCGGGTTTGGGGATGTTACAATTCATCACACTATCGCAATTTCATATATGGCATGTATAGCTAGACACACACGCGCTACGTTAGTCCGAGAATCGACTAAACCGTAGCTCTGATACCAATAAAATGTAACACCCCTAACCCAAAACTGATGCCGGAATAGGGTTAAGAGGCATTACCGGATAATAAGATCATTTCACAACCCAATTACGACACAAAGTCAATCATCATCATAATACATCATTTTGGTAAGTTAGTAGTGTATTAATAAACATATTTTTGTACTTTTTACTTGTTGTAAAATCTTGAAATTATGAGCTTGTAAATGTTATGCATTGAGATGAATTTATTAAAAATGAAAGCTAAGGTGAGTACAGACTAAGTTGTGAACTATTGAATATTGAGAAATATTAATGGTGTGATTTCTGAATGAATGTAAATTATTACTGTATATGGAATTGCTTATGTGGAAGTGCCTCTGATTTTTTAATGTGATGGATTCATTTAAAATCCCCGTTTGAACGTAGTAAACGATTAGGATACAATTGGCATGCCAATAGGGTTATAACGCGCGCTTGTACGAGATTTGCACTTTGGTGTCTCTGTTAGCATTTTGATGCTCTCTGGTGTGATTGAGTGACCCGAGTATTCGAGTCATGTTACTATAGTTCATCTCTACGAAAGTTTATGACTAATGTAAAAATGATTTAATAGTTCCGATGTTTATCTTTTATAATGTTTGTATTAAAGAATGATCATGCAAGAATGTTTCATTATGGTATTGATGTAATAAAATGTAGATATATTTATATGCATGGTTTTGATTGAATCATTGAAGAGTATGAAGTACATGATGGACTAATTCAGTACTAATTCTATGTGTTCTTGTACATGGTTGTTAGGTTTAAGTAAATGTTTTTATTTTTCAAATGTTTAGTTGAGGTCAGATTGATTTGAATATTAGCTATGAACTTACTAAGATACCTAAGCTTACATTGTTTGCTCTTGTTTTCTCAGAGTTAAAATTTTGCAGATTTGGTCGAGACGGATCAACTTCAAAGCTCACACAATCATCTTTTGTTTCTGTTGTTTTTGATTTGTTATTTTGGTTGTGGTATAGGGTTTTGAAGTTGATGAACTTAGAGTTTTAGTTGAATTTTTAATGTGGTTAAAGTTGGTTTATAATGTTAAATTTCATGTTTCACGATAAACTTGTTATGAATGTGGTGAATTTAATTTGGAACATCATTTTGATTCTATTATCGAGATAATGATTTGTGCCATTTGATTTGTAAACATGATTTTGGTATTTGGTATCATGAAAATGATACCTTGTCATTTGATGTCTCATTTGGTGAATTGTTGTTAAAATGGTCTTTTTAGTTTTGGTAATTCATGAACTAAGAATGAAGTATGTTTGCATTTGGGAGATTATCATGAATGGATGATTACAGAACACCCTAACTCGTCATCCGTCAAAGCAGGGGTTATGAAGCATTACCGAGTTTACAAAACAATTACGGATGTTTCATGTCATTTACTATTCATATTCGAAACTATTCATATTGTCCCTTGAATGGACCCTCGAAGCCCAATTTAAGCATTAGAAACAAGTCGGGACTAAATCGGGATCTCGTAAATTTTTCGCAAAATTTAATTTTTTCTTATATTCAAGTATCACACGCCCGCGTGAGTAGGCCGTGTGGCTCACATGGCCAAGTGACATGCCCATGTCTCGGGCGTGTGGGCATTCGATATGAGGCACCGCGGTCGTGTCCCACCGTGTCCTTACCGTAACTCTCTCGACTTGTGTCACACGACTGCTACACGCGCGTGTGCTAGGCCGTGTGGTCAATTTAATTTTTCATAAATTAGGTGCAGGTTTCACACGGCCAAGACACACGCCCGTGTTCTAGGTCGTGTATCACACACGGCTGAGACACATGCCATGTCTCTACCAGTGTGCTTAATTCTGAGCATTCTGTTTCTAAATTTTAAGATGCAGGGGACACACGGCCAAACCACACGCCCATTGCAACACCCATAACCCGTATCCGTCACCGGATTAGGGTTACAAGGCATTACTGCACATATCACAACTCGCACGATCAAATATATCAATTATCAACTTTTAGTTTACTAGACTAACAAAATCCTTCCCTACTATTAATTCGACTAGTATATAAATAAAGCCTGTTCATTTCACCAAACATATACTAGTCTTTGTTTAATCAACTAGGCCACCAAATTCACATGCATCAAAGTTAAACTACCATTCTTTAATAGGCCTAATTTTAAACAAACAAACAGGTATTTCAAACATAATTTTCAAATTTCCTAGTTAATAAATAATCCTATTTCATTTCTTAATCCAAGTATATAATTTATAACATCAATATATATAAATAGCAACCATTATAACAATTGACAAGGGATATCATTCGTTTGGTCATTAAAGCCACCTTAACCGAATATACTCAAGTCTATATTTAACTCTTAAAACATAAGTTTATTAATCAAACCATATGCGGCATTAAGAATGGATATTATGAGCAAACTTACTTATCATTTTATATGAATGCCAGACATACCTATTTCAATTTACAAGTTCATTCGCAAATGACCATATTATTATTCTATCATACAAAACATCATTTACGGATATGATCGGTAAACCCAAGTACATCGTGGTCATTAGCATACTATCATGTATAATAGCATTTCAAATTGTCTTTATTAGACTAGTTCATCACTTTAGCCATTTCGGCACAATGCATATATATACTAATATATTTGCATCTATAATTTCAATTAACTACAGTTCAACCGAAAACCACTTTCTCTATCAATCTAAAGCATACCACCACTTCATGAAAAATTAAATTAGGGCCAAGCATACATATACCCTAACCGAGTTATCAAGACCAAGCACTCAAACATTTAATTAAGAACATAAATATATAAAGAAAATAAGGTTTAAACCATTCTCAAAAAGTACCATGATTATTATTTTCCAACTTTTAACAAAATATAAGACTACCTAAATTTAGTACCTCACTCTTATACACACATATATATATATACATCATGAAATAAATTTTCATATTAAACTTATAGCAAGGCCGAATATCATCAACATTTATACCAAGACCATCATTACCAAAGCATACTCAAACATAGAAACTTAGCCATTTTCACATGGCTATTATATACATTAACAAAAGTGTCATTCAAGCATTAAGCTAGCCTATACATGCCTTAAGTTCAAAAATTCAACTTTTTAGGTACCAAAATAAGTCGATAGCGTGGATGACTTCGATGATGATCCCCCGGAGCTCGTAGCTTGACCAAAATATATAAAAAAAAGTGAAAACATATCACACAAAGTAAGCTAACTAGCTTAGTAAGTCTTAAGCAAAAGTATTATATCAAATAATCATTCAAGCATTTTCAAATCCAAAATTTATATCATAAACTTTCAAAGCTTAGTACTTATATGATCTACTAATGCCGAATGCTAATATCCTTTTCTTTGACAACCTCAAAATATCATTATCTCACCCTAAATGTGCAAACTCACCGAATGTACATAAATTTAATATGTATCCACATATAACCAAATCAAGTAAGTGTAATATACATATTGACCACATATAATCGATTATACACATATGTACATATATCCATTTATCCTCACATTTTGCATTTACACATATGGCCAATCTCAAAGACACAACCAAAAATCAAATTCCAATATATTATACTCATCATTTGTAAAGCCGAATGCACACATTAACATCTTACAAATATACCTCAACTATATCACATATTACTAGCATCGAATAGTAATATATCAACTTATCTTATTCCTTGCAACTATGAGGCTTATACGTACCTAAACATTTAGCTTATTTGCTGTAATTAAATTCCACATTGATAATAATCCATGAACCCTCTATTTTTAATAAATCACCGGCATTAAGCTCGCTAGGCAACAAAGCTCAAAAACACACCCCAAGACTAAGCTCGCTAGACCCTAGGTCTGAAATTTAATCACCGGCATTTAGCTTTGCTAGGCAATAAGCTGATATGATTCACCAAGCACAAGGCACGCTAGGCAATAAGCTCGATATAATTCACCGGCACAAGGCCTGCTAGGCTTGAAGCCCGAATATCAATATTAATAAACCATCTCCTACACATTACATATTACCGATTATCACATATATCACACATAATTTATATCACTTTCACATATCAAACTCAATTAAATTTAACTACATTTCATTATTAAAACACTTATCACATTCGGCTTTGGCCAAATTCCCATTTATAAATTCAAAATTCAGCATGTAATTAAGATCATAACCGATATTAATGGTGTTAAATTGCTTAAAGACTTACCTCGATATGCGACGGACGGCGAGAAATCGGCTATTCGATGACTTTCGTTTTCCACGATCCAAGTCCGTTTTCTTTGTTCTTGATCCAAATTGAGCTCTCCTAATGCCGAAACCTAAGCTTCAAAGCGGTGTTTATTTCCTTCTTACATTCGGCCAAGAAGATGAACACATGAATGTTCTCTTTCTTTCCACTTTGTTTCATTATTTTATGACTTAAATTAAAAGAAATAATCATTTAAACTATTTATTTAATTCCACTAACTTAAAGAAAATAATTAAAAATTAAAAAGCCATCATCATGCCATCCACTTAATTAGATTTTGGATAATTTGACATGCAAGTCCATGCATGCAAGAAACAAATCAATTAAATCCTTCCAATTAAAATAAAGGCTACTTTTACTCTTAAACAATTTAATCCTTTTTCTTAAATTAATCACCCAAACTAGCAAATTTTCTTATGAAACTTTCACACATACTAATTCACATTTAATTAATACATAAAATACTATTTAATTATTATTCAAACTCGGATTCGTGGTCCCGAAACCACCGTTTCGATCAGGGTCAAATTTGGATCATTACACCCATGTGCGGTAGTGTGTGTCACACTACAGTCAAGACACATGCTCGTGTGTTTACACAGTGGACAAAATAAAGCCATTTCCTTGCTTTATTTCTCACCCAAATTTGCCAATCAACCTACACCAATACTTGAAATTATATACCAACCAATTCAAGCATTATAACCAAGCTAACTCTATCATCTAGCATATTATATCATCACATGCATTCATGTTTATAATCTTACCTTTTATAAACATACATGTTTAACATAACTCATTTAGACATACTAAACACATATGTATTTATCATGATTTAACCTTATAAATAAACCAAATCCAACTACCACTAGCCATTCCAATGGCTAGATTACATACAACCATTTACAAGCCAACAATTGGCCAAGTTAACATATACATGCCATTATACCAAAATAAGTTTACTATTTATACCAAAATAAGCTGGTGGATAGTGTGATGATGCTCCGACTGATCTCCAACCTTTACGAGCTTTTGAGCACTATAAAACAGGGAAAAGAAAACCTAGTAAGCATTTAATGCTTAGTAAGTTAAATATAACGAGAATTAAACTTACTGATTATATTCAATTACATAAGCATAACAATAACATGCTTCCCAACAAATTGGAAATTTGCCTAATCATATACACTCAATAAAGCAAGTTAGTCATATAATTCATATGTACATCAAATAATCATGGATGAGCTCATCATGTTTCACACTTCAGGTATTTCAGAAACATTAAAGACATAATTCTTTTATTCTCATAATTTCTCATGCCAGGAGTTTTATCCCTTGAATTGTTGAAATAACGATGGATACTCAGGTAGTACAAACAAGGTGTACAAAACTGTAAACCGTTAACTCATAATCAGGGGTACTGATCGTGTCCAAACTAACTATGACAACGAATAAGGCAAGCGCACCTATTTTTCGGTAGTATAGCTATGGCAAGACCAGAAATATCATATCCTCAAGGACCAATAGTACTAGTAGTTACTATCTTTTTATTATCTAGCCTAAGTATTAAGAGAATCGATGTTTAATTAACTAATTACTAAACTAAGGATGCTAAGACACAGAGAGTGAATTGGGAAAATACTTTTGGGAAAACCAGTTGATTAAGACAATACCCGAGGAAGAATCCACCTAGACTTCACTTATTACTTAACTCACGAACTGCACGATTTATTCACTTGACTTGATCCGTAGGATTCCCTAATTTATATTATTATCCCTTTCGAGACTAATAACGTCTAACCCTAGGTTGATTAATTGAAATTTCTTTCTAATTAAAACCCCTAGTGTTGCGTTAACTCGATCTATGGACTCCCATATTAAGTTTGACCCTAATCCGGTAGATTTTTGTCATCCTATCTCTAGGGTTGCGATCAACTCCGCTTAACTATGCTAGATCTACTCTTAAATAGGGACTTTTGCTCCACTACCTAAGCACATCAATACTTGAATCAATATCTGAAATATTAAAACAGAATTAAGAACACATAATTAAGAACAAATCAAGTATTTATCATACAGATTCGAAAACAAAGAACAAGATTCGTCTTAGGTTTCATCCCCTCGGGTATTTAAGGGGTTTAGTTCATGTTTAATAAAGAATACATCTCAGAAGAAAGTAAATAACAAAACATAAGAAAAACCATAAAACCCTTGAAGGAAATTGAAGGGAAGATCTTCTGTCTTGAGTGTGATATCGACTCAGGATGTATCAACCGGTGTCTTCGAGTAATTTCTGTGTTCACCAAATCTCTCTCTCCTTCCCCCTTTTAGGTCCCTCTAGGGTGTTTATATAGGTTTTTAGAATGCCTTTCTTGGCCCACAAGTACCCTAATCCGAATGGAATTAAAACAGGTCAAGGTAGGGGCACGCCTATGTGGAATGCCCGTGTGAATCGAGCCTAGGCCGTGTTCAGGCCTGCTAAGGTGGCACGGTTGTGTGGTGAACTCCAGGCCGTGTTGATTTCTTTCTTTGGCCCATTTTCTCCGTTTTTGGCTCGTTTCTCATTCTTTTCGACTCCCTAAGCTCTCCTGAGTATAAAACATGACATTAAGAGATTAGGAGCATCGAATTCATCAAATCTAATGAATATTCATCCAAAATTAAGCGAAGCATGGGGTTAAAATATGTGTAAATTATAGTTTATCAAATACCCCCACACTTAAGCGTTTGCTTATCCTCAAGCAAAATTCTCAACTCACAATTAAAAATCAAATTTCCTCAATTCATAATCTTCATTAATAATGTTTCATCATAATTCATAGGTAATTCATACATTAATAATTTAACCAGAAGGTTCCTAAAGATTCAAACAATCAAAGTCATAGTTTTTATAGTACGAAAAATAGGTGTTACCCCTTACCTAAATAATCACCTTTAATTCAAAATCAACAAGAATTGACATCCTCACTAAGGGTTCACTCAAAACACTCAAGGTGTTTAAGGTTCAAAAATAAGCACTCAAGAGTCAAACATGAAAAGTTAATCCCATAGGCTTGCATGAAAATCAAATCTCCACCATCAGAAAATGATATGATACACAAATCCAAAGGTCTTTTATGGGTTGTAACGGGGCTTGGGTTAAAGGTGTGGATAAAGGTTGAATTAGAGGGTTAGTATCGAGATTAAATTGATAAATTACCTAACTAGAAAAATAACTAAAGCTTAAATAATTACATCAATTAGGAATTCATCACTAATAACACCAGCTTCTTCTCAAAATGTAAAATTAACTGCTTAAGCTCCAATAACAAAGAAGTAATAATGAATAGATTCCCCAATTTTTTTTTAAGAATAAGCACATACAATAATAATATAGAATTTAACAACTTAAATAAAGAACATAGTTAAATGGCCGATCAAATCAAATCTCGATATAAGGGTAGTCAAGAGAAATGGTGATAACAAATACAAAATGGGTTTTGGGTTAATATTAATGGGTGAGTCAAGAAATGGTTTATTAGTCTCAAAGGGGTTTACTAGGGGTTATTTATGAAGGTGGGCTTTTTATGGAGTAAGTGGGTTAAAACCTAGGTGCCTTTATCATCTCTGTATATCAAATCATAAGTGTGGTCTCGACATGTATAATCGAAGCAAGTTCTAGAACAACAAATCAATGTTGACACACTCAAAACCAACAATAAAGTGAGCAAGAAAAATATATGCTCTAAAAGGCTCAAAATCTCACAAAAATTATGGTTTTTGATGTCAACCTTGTAAATTTCAAACTTCAAGGTAATAATTAGGTTCAGGTAGACAACCTATCAATTTTTAATTTTGAAGATAGACTCATCATGCCTGATTCTCTATTCTCCTAAAGTTTAAATCATCACTGCATAATTACCTATGCCTTAATCCAAAACATATCACAAAAATCATGAATCAAACGAAATTTCATTCTAATAGTAATATGAGAACATTTACTTAAGAACAAGACATGATTCAGGGATGCAAAAAGTTAGGAATAAAATTCACCCCCCACACTTAAGATGTACATTGCCCTCAATGTACAAAGATAGATAATGATTAGTAAGGAAGTAATAAGAGAGGGAGAGAGGTGAAACTTCCCGGATTATGGATGAAATCCTTGGGGGATGATCAATGATGAACAAGATGACTAGGCATAGGTGATGTGTTCATTCCTTGAGTGGCACATTGAACCTTTTTACACTGCGAAGTCATCAGTTAAATTTTAGGGAGTACTAGTTAATGAATGTTGTTATAAATACTCAGAGTTAGACAGCCAACGATAAAGAAAATTCAACTATACTAATGAAAGTTTTAAAACAAGAAAGGTAAAAAGTTTAATTATAAAAGACAATAAACTAAAATAAAAATAAAAAGTAAAATAAAAATAAAAATAACGATAAAAATAAAAATAAAAATAAAGAAAATAAAAGGACTCAAAGGTCCTCGTCATCTGCTGGGTCGCGAGGTGGGGGCGGCGATGAAATGTGAAGGTGCTGACATATCTGGTGGAGGGTGGTGTCGATATGGTCGAAGCGCTGGAAGCATTACTGCTCAAATCGCGTTAGGCGCTCAGATATGTCTGAAAGAGAAGCTGCCGTAAGAACTGGGCGATGGCTCGGTGGTGGTGCCTCGTGTGGTGGGGGGACATTGTCAGTAATGTTCTCAGGATCCTACTCCTCGATGGCGTGAGCTAGACGGTATTGGGGAGGATTCGTCCCACGGCGACGCTTGATCATCCTCATGTGTAACATCGTCTGGATGCCCTGTGGGGGCATCTGTCCTATTAGTGTAAGTGAGGAAGTCTGAGCGGCTGTGTTAAGGAGTCTGAAATATCGAGCCAGGCGCGTGATGTATGGACCCATAGAGATGACCCCTCTCCTATGCTGCTCCGTCTGATGTTGAATGGCGTGAGCTATGAAATAGGCTAGGTCGAAGACGTGCCTGTTCGCCATGCACCATAGGAAATAGGCGTCGTGAGTGTTTACGACGTCGGTGCTCTCTTGCCTACCTATCAGTGTATGAGCTAAGATAGCGTGTAAGTACCTCAGGGGTGGGGCGAGAGCTGTCGCCTTGGAGCGACTGGGGTCATATATGGCCGAGATGAGAACTAGGTCTCTCCAACAGGCAGAAGGAGAGTGATGGATGTGGCGGGTAAGTTCCTCGAAATCATCATCCTCCACGAACTCGTCAGTGTAGAGTCCCAAAGCGGCTCCGAACTGTGGTACACGCATCTCACGAACTATACCTCCATGGCGGAATTGGATGGTACCAGAGTCGTCAAAGTTTGTCATTACCGTCTGAAGGTGGAAAGTAGAACAGAGCTCCAGAGTGAGCTCTAGGTATGTGGGCTCGATGATCTCGAAGAATTGCCCCCACGGGTCTGTGTATAGTAAGGCCCGAACCGTGTCGGCTAGCTAAACCTACTCCAAGGCGGTCCAATCGATACACCTTCCTACACCGAGAGGTTGTGCGCGTAGTATCTGATAGAGATCCTCCTGGGCTCCCGGAGGAAACTGTAGGAATGGGTGTCGTATTTCGGCAGAGGCACTCGAGGAGGTTGCACCGTGTCCCTTCCGTTTTTTCGAGGTGGGAACAACGGTTTTTCGTCCGCGTGGGGGAGTCATTACTTACCTAAAAATAAGAGATATTCAACAATTTAAATATTATTTTCAGCCAAGACATATATTATCCTATCCTAATGCCATGAAAGAATAACATTTATTTTTAAAGAATCAGCTTATATATTGTTCGCTATTACTTAAACAAGAACGGTATGATAAGCTAACAATCATAATAATGAGGGTAAATAATATTTAAGAACTAACGATAAAGATGAAATGATTATTAACTAAATAAAATCACATTAATAAATGAAGATAAACGAAGCAAAATTGGGAAAAGGAAAGGTGACCGGTGGAGATTGTTGAGGGAAGTGGCACGGTTGAGACGGTGGTCAGAGCACGGGCGTGGTGGTGGCGCGCGGGCGTGTTATCCTCACACGGGCGTGGACTTGCGTAGAGTAAGGGGAAAGGAAGGAAGGGAATGAGGAAAAAGGGAGAGGAGTCAGGATGAGGGGGTGTTGTGATGGTGGCCTGTAACGACCTGAATTTGGGCCTAGGAGAATTGGGCCCAATGGGCCTTGGGTGTAGTAGCGTTTAAAATTTTTGAGAACAAGAGAACGGCTTGTTGGACCTATTAAGTGAGTAATTTTGGAAGGTTAGGGGGCTTCTATGAAGTCCCGGGATTAAACTTGACCTTTAGGAAATTTTGGGTTTTAGGTGAAAAAAATCCTGGGAGTTGGTAGGTAGGCTTTAAGAATAAAATGTGGAGAAAAATGACACAAGTGGAGGTGTGGTGTAGTGGCAAAGTGACGCCACTTAGAGGCAAGGGAGTGACGCCACAAGGTAGGAAGGAGGTCCAAGGTTCAAGTCTTGGCTCTTGCATTTTGGTTTTCTTTTTAAATAGACTTTAGAATTTGGCTATAGATTTATATTTAGTTGCGCATGGTTTAAGACACAAGAGGAGCTTGTGGCCAAGTGGTTAGCGGTGTGGATTATGCTACAAGGGAGCCTGGGTTCGAATCTCATGAAAAGCAAGGGAGTATTTATTTTACGAATTGGACGGCAAGAGTTTGAGTTGGATTTAAACTCTACCGACGAAGGAATCCCACATCGGAAAGATACAAAGAAGGAAGGTGAGAAGCTAGCTATATATAGAGCATTCTATAATAGGAGGAAGGATACCTTGGAGGGCGTTTGGGCACAGGAATGGTCGGAGCGCAGATTAGCATCAGATTCCTATCAGGTGTGTAACTCTCTCTACTCTAGTTTTGTAACATCCCGAAATTGGGCCTAGTAGGATTGGGCCTTGAGCTTTAGAAAAAAAAATTTGAGTATTATTTTTGTGTTGGCTCGGGTAGGAATTTTGTGTGTTAGCATAGTCTTGTGAAGGCTTGATTTTATTTAGGAAGTTAGAATAATTTTTTTAGTAAGGTTTATTTAATGAAGTGGATTAAGTGAGCTTAGCATTTAAGTTAATTTAAGTGTTAAATTCTAACACATGAGGAGTTAGTGGCATAGTGGATAAGGAGCTTGAAAGGTTACTTGAG
Organism: Gossypium sturtianum; assembly: GCA_025698515.1. Classification (NCBI taxonomy): domain Eukaryota; kingdom Viridiplantae; phylum Streptophyta; class Magnoliopsida; order Malvales; family Malvaceae; genus Gossypium; species Gossypium sturtianum. The sequence continues at coordinate 106,261,497 of CM046954.1, forward strand.
GGAAGTGGTTCGAGTTGCTTGGAAAGCATTTTGAAGACTTTATTTTTATCCTAGCATTGATGGACGGTCAAACCTTATTTATGATAGGTTGGACTTTCATTTTGGTAAGTTGAATTTATTTTAAAGGAAAGCATGAAATAAGGGATAAGATTCCTAAGGTTATGGAAGGATATCTTAAGGTTATGGTATGATGAGGGGACAAAAGGCATGGAATATGGAGGATGTTTTGGAAAGTAATCCTAGGCCTTTAGTGCATGTATGTAGACAGTAGGGGTGTCTAAGGGGTGGCGAATTTTGTTAGGAGATTTGGGGAGGATAGTTAGTCAACTTTTGGCATTTGTGCATGTTTTGGCTTTTGTTTTCTTTTCTCTCCGCAAACACTTCCTATAGCCAAATGTGTCTTGGTCATAAGGTGAGTTTTAGGTGTTGTTTTGGCCTTCAATAATTGTTTTTGTGTCATAACCGAAAATCCTTTCTAGTTTTTGCAAGTTTCTCCCTAGTGCATCAAAGTGTATCAAAACCGAAACAATCTTTGTGCTTGGCTGAATTTCTTTTGTTCACAACATCTTTCCCATTCTTACATACTTGTTCAACCCATATTTCTCCTACTTTCTCTTGGCCGAAACTTCCTTCTCTCCATCTCTCTTTACTTTCTTTCATTTTTGTTCAAAGCCATAAACATTCCTCTCCCATCGAAATCTCTTCCATCTTCTTCCTTTTTCCTTTCTCTTTCTCCACTTTAATCGAATCCTTTTGTTATTACAAATCAACCATAGCCAATTTCTTTGTCTATTTAATCATTTTGCCAAAACTTCCCTTTCTCTTATTGTTTTGTTTTGGCCGAATTTTCAAGGGTAGATTCTTTTGGTTTTTCTTCAATCAAATTGGATAATAGGTAAGTGTTCATGGCGAATTTATTATCTCTTCTCTTTCAAACAAACCTTTTTATTTTGGTAGTGGTATAGTGGAGTGTTGATTATTTCTTTATTGATAGTCGACTATAGCCATTCTAAGATCGTGTGGAAAAGGATATTATCATTGAAGGATTTTGACAAACTCCATAGGCAAGTGACGATTTTCTAATTTAATCGAAGTGTTAAGGTAAGGATCTTTTTGCTTGTTATATCGTTTTAGATGGTCTTCTAATCGATTAAGTTTTAGGGACTCTATTGTCTGCATTTATTATCTTCTTTCCTTGGGCGTTAGATTTTGGAGCAATCAAGAATGGGTTCGAAAAGAGCGATTCGTAGTGTTTGGAAGAGGGGTAGTTCTGCTATACCCTCAAATTTCAAACGAAGGGCTGTGTCGGCAGTTCGAGACTTTCCACCGGGATGTAGACCCTCTTTCGGCGATAATCGTTTATTTGAAGTCGTTCGTACCCCCGAGCCATTGTTCGTTCGTGGTTCTTCATCGGGTTATGAACCATCAATCGAAGAGAAATCGCCTATAGTTGTTATTAGAGATTCCGAGGGTATCGATGAGCGGGAAAGTGTAGTTCTTACTATTATCAGGTGTGTACATACACACTTATAATTAATTAACGTGCAAAGTATTATGTGTATGCTAATCAGATTTGTGTAGATTTGAGTTTAATACCATAAAGGTTTAGCAAGGCTTCGGGTAAGTTCTTGACAATATGATTTGTTATTTGATGCTTTTGGGAAGCATGACACATTTGATATATGTGGTTAATAAATGATTATTGGTAAATCCTATATATGTTGCTAAATGAGTATGTTGGCATGATTTCTGTTAACTATAATTGTTGATATGGGTTGATGAGTGGAGGGGCGATGATATTTGTGTCGACGCGGACACCGGTGTTTTAGTAACACATTGTGACTACGGTCACCGAGGTTTAGGTACCTCGGAGGTTTGGCACCTCATAGCGACTTGTCCACGTGGTTGATACCACCGTGGGTTGGCCCCACTTTGAGATATGGGATCGTCTACCAGTGATTTGGTATCACACGATGGGTTGGCCCCATCATTCGATTTGTGTCTTCGGACACCGAGAAATTTTAGTATCTCCGGTGATTTGGCATCACATCGTGACTATCGTCACCGGTGGTTTGGCACCACCAGTGGTTTGGTACCACGGGGGTAGAAAGGTGTTTGGATGGTTAGGTTGGGTGCATATTAAACTTGTGCATATTAAATTAATTATGATTTGTGTATGACGTTGCATTAAACCGGAAAAAGGGTTACACATTGGGTCTTGATGACTCACCTTTTTCCTTTAACATTTTTCAGGTGATTCGTAGCTGCGGATAAGGAGCCGGATGGACTCAAGGTGGCCATGAAATGAAAATATGGACTAGGTGGATTTTGAACTATTTTATTTTATTATGGGTTTATTTTATTTAAGTTGTAATAAGGCCTCCTAATATTGCACTTGGAATATTTTACATGTTTTGATAATTTGCTTAAACTACTTCATGATATTAAAATGGGTACACATGTTTTATAAAAATTAATACGTAAAATGTTTTATTGTGCCATCGGGTACACTTGAATCTGTAACAACCTGATTTAATATATTTCTATACAACACTAAGTGATGATTTCTTTATACACCTCAACCGTTTTAAAAAAAAACAAGGCAATATCTTTTATCAAAAATTTTAATCGGCTTAAAGGGATTTTCAAAAACTTTTCTCCGTGGCATACCAAATTCGGTCGTAATGTTTGGACCGGGTTTGGGAGTGTTACAAATTGGTATCGAGCCAGTTTAAAGCTGGTTGTGGGGCCCAAGGCCCAAAAATGTTTTGGTAGGTCTATTTGAAATATTATGGTTTTGAATAAGCATGGCACCGAGTCTCTCGACCGATCCGCCCGTAAGTACCTCTAACTTTTTGTATGGATTATTATTATAGAAGGGTAAGAAGGAGCGTAGTTAGTGTGATAGGTGTTGAACCTTAGGACTAGTCCACCCCAACAAAACTCATAAGACTTTAATGGCCTAATTAAAACCAACCCGTGACCAAGTCGCGAGTTAGGGTGTGGTAACCTTGGTGCGCATTTCTAGGATTGGATTCGGAAGAGCTTGGTACTTAAGCGGTCCTCGTGACTCACCTCCTCTTTGCGGATTCCTACAGTGCGTAGCTTCTGTTCACCCTAACCAAGAGGACTCGGTCATAGGTAAAACCCTAAATAAAACCCGAAAGGGACTAGCTATGTTTTTAGGAAAACTTCAGTTTTAAAATCACTAAATTATCTCTTTTAGATAGTAGGACAAATTTATCTTCAAAAAATTTTCAAATAATCTCGGTTTACCAAAATTTCCAAAATACCCACAGTTTTAAAATTTTGTTATATCTTCAAATTGAGAATTTCTCGAAAATACTCCTCGATTTTAGAAATTACAAAATGTTTTAATTTATAAAAGTTTTCAAATTTCTTCGGTTTATTACAAAAATATCCTGTAGGAAAATGACTAAAATACCCACAGGATAGAAGCGGACAATAATGCCCAAGAGTGCATAGGTATGAAAGGTATAGGGAATGGATGTACTTTTCTTTGTAAATTAGGATGAAAGACTTAAAATTTTGATTGATCGAAAGAACAACTTCAAAAACTTTGTTTCATAAAATAGTTCGCGCATAAACAAGTGGAACAAAAGTATTAATGCATAAAACTTCTTAATCAGTTAAAGCGCGATCGTAGATATGAGTCTAGAAGGCGTGGTAGAGCGAGAATGGCTATGTGAAACCAGTTGGTCCGCAGTCGGGGATTCCAAGATTTAGTAGAAAGTATGTTGGTTTTATTAAGATCAGTCTGCGTGACAAGAGCATAGTGTGGTGAGATAGGATGTCACGATTGTTCGTTAGTAAGTAATTTCGAGGACGAAATTATTTTAAGGAGGGTAGATTTGTAACATCCCGAAATTGGGCCTAGTAGGATTGGGCCTTGAGCTTTAGAAAAAAAAAATTTTGAGTATTATTTTTGTGTTGGCTCGGGTAGGAATTTTGTGTGTTAGCATAGTCTTGTGAAGGCTTGATTTTATTTAGGAAGTTAGAATAATTTTTTTAGTAAGGTTTATTTAATGAAGTGGATTAAGTGAGCTTAGCATTTAAGTTAATTTAAGTGTTAAATTCTAACACATGAGGAGTTAGTGGCATAGTGGATAAGGAGCTTGAAAGGTTACTTGAGGGAAGTGGTTCGAGTTGCTTGGAAAGCATTTTGAAGACTTTATTTTTATCCTAGCATTGATGGATGGTCAAACCTTATTTATGATAGGTTGGACTTTCATTTTGGTAAGTTGAATTTATTTTAAAGGAAAGCATGAAATAAGGGATAAGATTCCTAAGGTTATGGAAGGATATCTTAAGGTTATGGTATGATGAGGGGACAAAAGGCATGGAATATGGAGGATGTTTTGGAAAGTAATCCTAGGCCTTTAGTGCATGTATGTAGACAGTAAGGGTGTCTAAGGGGTGGCGAATTTTGTTAGGAGATTTGGGGAGGATAGTTAGTCAACTTTTGGCATTTGTGCATGTTTTGGCTTTTGTTTTCTTTTCTCTCCACAAACACTTCCTATAGCCGAATGTGTCTTGGCCATAAGGTGAGTTTTAGGTGTTGTTTTGGCCTTCAATAATTGTTTTTGTGTCATAACAGAAAATCCTTTCTAGTTTTTGCAAGTTTCTCCTAGTGCATCAAAGTGTATCAAAACCAAACAATCTTTGTGCTTGGCCGATTTCTTTTGTTCACAACATCTTTCCCATTCTTACATACTTGTTCAACCCATATTTCTCCTACTTTCTCTTGGCCAAAACTTCCTTCTCTCCATCTCTCTTTACTTTCTTTCATTTTTGTTCAAAGCCATAAGCATTCCTCTCCCATCGAAATCTCTTCCATCTTCTTCCTTTTTCCTTTCTCTTTCCACTTTAATCGAATCCTTTTGTTATTACAAATCAACCATAGCCAATTTCTTTGACTATTTAATCATTTTGCCAAAACTTCCCTTTCTCTTATTGTTTTGTTTTGGCCGAATTTTCAAGGGTAGATTCTTTTGGTTTTTCTTCAATCAAATTGGATAATAGGTAAGTGTTCATGGCGAATTTATTATCTCTTCTCTTTCAAACAAACCTTTTTATTTTGGTAGTGGTATAGTGGAGTGTTGATTATTTCTTTATTGATAGTCGACTATAGCCATTCTAAGATCGTGTGGAAAAGGATATTATCATTGAAGGATTTTGACAAACTCCATAGGCAAGTGACGATTTTGAAATTTAATCGAAGTGTTAAGGTAAGGATCTTTTTGCTTGTTATATCGTTTTAGATGGTCTTCTAATCGATTAAGTTTTAGGGGACTCTATTGTCCGTTTATTATCTTCTTTCCTTGGATGTTAGATTTTGGAGCAATCAAGAATGGGTTCGAAAAGAAGCGGTTCGTAGTGTTTGGAAGAGGGTGGTTACGCTATACCCTCAAATTTCAAGCGAAGAAATCATGTCGGCGATTCGAGACTTTCCACCGGATGTGGACCCTCTGCCGGCGATAATCGTTTATTTGAAGTCGTTCGTACCCCAGAGCCATTGTTCGTTCGTGGTTCTTCATCGGGTTATGAACCATTAATCGAAGAGAAATCGCCTATAGTTGTTATTAGAGATTTCGAGGGTATCGACGAGCGGGAAAGTGTAGTTCTCACTATTATCAGGTGTGTACATACACACTTATAATTAATTAACGTGCAAAGTATTATGTGTATGCTAATCGGTTTGTGTAGATTTGAGTTTAATACCATAAAGGTTTAGCAAGGCTTGGGTAAGTTCTTGACAATATGATTTGTTATTTGATGCTTTTGGGAAGCATGACACATTTGATATATGTGGCTAATAAATGATTATTAGTAAATCCTATATATGTTGCTAAATGAGTATGTTGGCATGATTTACATTAACTATAATTGTTGATATGGGTTGATGAGTGGAGAGGCGGTGATATTTGTGTCGACGGACACGGTGTTTTGGTAACACATTGTGACTACGGTCACGGAGGTTTGGTACCTCCGGAGGTTTGGCACCTCATAGCGACTTGTCCACGTGGTTGATACCACCGTGGGTTGGCCCCACTTTGAGATATGGGATCGTCTGCGCGGTGATTTGGTATCACACGATGGGTTGGCCCCATCATTCGATTTGTGTCTTCGGACACGAGGGATTTGGTATCTCCGGTGATTTGGCATCACATCCGCGTGACTATCGTCACCGGTGGTTTGGCACCACCAAAGGTTTGGTACCACACGGGGTAGAGAAAGGTGTTTGGATGGTTAGGTTGGGTGCATATTAAACTTGTGCATATTAAATTAATTATGATTTGTGTATGACGTTGCATTAAACCGGGAAAAAGGGTTACACATTGGGTCTTGATGACTCACCTTTTTCCTTTAACATTTTTCGTGTGATTCGTAGGCTGCGGATAAGGAGCCGGATGGACTCAAGGTGGCCATGAAATGAAAATATGGACTAGGTGGATTTTGAACTATTTTATTTTATTATGGGTTTATTTTATTTAAGTTGTAATAAGGCCTCCTAATATTGCACTTGGAATATTTTACATGTTTTGATAATTTGCTTAAACTACTTCATGATATTAAAATGGGTACACATGTTTTATAAAAATTAATACGTAAAATGTTTTATTGTGCCATCGGGTACACTTGAATCAGTAACAACTTTGATTTAATATATTTCTATACAACACTAAGTGATGATTTCTTTATACACCTCAACCGTTTTAAAAAAACAAGGCAATATCTTTTATCAAAAATTTTAATCGGCTTAAAGGATTTTTCAAAACTTTTCTCGTGGCATACCAAATTCGGTCGTAATGTTTGGGCCGGGTTTGGGGTGTTACAAGTTGTAAGCGACAAATGCCGGGTTACCGGTCCACGGCAATAGTAGCCACACGAGCGTGCGAACGCATGCGTGTGGGGCTTCGGCCCAGCGATAGTTGAGGCCATCGGTAATATTCTTGTGGGTTGAGGTTTTGCTTGGGCCACGATGGGCGAAGTGGGCCCAATGGGCCCGTGGGCCCAATTGAATAAAAGGCATGATGGTGTAGTATGCGATGAACTAGACTAGGTGAATCTCATATACGTGGCTAGATTTGTGTTAGGTGGGCCACACGAGCGTGTGGGCTCGAATGGGCTGAAATCGGGTTTTAGGCCCAATAGTCCGGTATGACCGGAAATGGTAGTTGAGTCGCTCGAGCGACATTAGGCCTTTGGAAAGGCCATTGCGGTATGAAATTTCAAATACCTTTGGTTAACAAAATTACTAAAATACCCTTGGTTTACAAAATTACTAAAAAACCCTTGGTTTACAAAATTACTAAAATACCCTTGGTTTACAAAATTACTAAAATATCCTTGGTTTACAAAATTACTAAAATACCCTTGGTTTACAAAATTACTAAAATACCCTTGGTTTACAAAATTACTGAAATACCCTTGGTTTATAAAATTACTAAAATACCCCGATTTGTAAAATTACTGAAATACCCCCGATTTGTGAAATTACCGAACTACCCTCGATTTACAAAATTACTGAAATACCCCTGATTTGCAAAATTACGGAAATACCCTCATTTTGTGAAATTACTGAAATACCCCAATTTACGAAATTACTAAAATACCCCAATTTGCAAAATTACCAAAATACCCCGGTTAGCGAAATTACCGAAATACCCCTAGTTTGCAAAATTACCGAAATACCCCCGGTTTGTGAAATTAGCGAAATACCCCCCCGATTTGCGAAATTACTGAAATACCCTCGATTTGTGAAATTACTATTTTACCCCTAAATGACAAAGTGACCGTTGTACCATCGTGGTAGTACTAGGTTGTATGTGTTAATTGTATGATTGATTATGTTTGAGATGCGTTGCATACATGGATTGGTTATGAGTAGAATTACTGAACTACCCCTGTAGGGTAGAATTACCGAAATACCCTTATAGGGTAAAATGACTGATTTACCCTTGTAGGTAAATGATTGACTTGTGCAATGAGTGGACTAATTTGGCTGTGGTTGTATGACTGATATGCTTTTATTACATGTTTAAATAATTGTTACTGAGCATGGCCATGTTGCATACACGTGAAATGATTGAGCATGACATACACGACATATTGCATGGGGTTGGGATTATTAATACGGAGGAAGTGCTAATAGGATCGCATGGTCGCTTGACGACTGTGGATCCACCGAAGGCTTTATAGCCACCGCAGCTTTTTAGCCACCGAGTAGCCATCTTTGCACCGATAATGTTACCGAGGGCTGTGTGCCATTAATATGGGCTTCGTGCCGTAATTATGGGCTTTGTGCCAATACCGAAGGCTTTGTGCCGATATTATGGCTTTGTTCCAATCGTATTTACCATGGCTATGTGCCTAACTTATATATCGATGACTCTGTGTCGATCATATTTACCCAAGGTGTGTGTGCCGATTATATTACCGTCATTGATGGCTATGTGCCAAATATAATCTGATCATCGATGGCTTTGTGCCAATTGTAATACCGCTCTCATCAAGGCTTTTTAGCCACCGAGGCAGCTATCTTTGCACCGATAAGTTAGTGCCGCAACCGGTGCTACATAAGGAGTGTAGGGATGGGTGGGTCGATTAAATCCCCACGAGTGTAGGGTTGGGCGAGAGGCGAGTGCGGGGGTTGGTATGGGCATTAACGCATTGCATATCCGGATTATATTACTGAGATGGGCTTAGGCCCGATTTATATGTATGACGTGTGACATTTAACTTGGTTAAGGCCCAACCGAGGCTATTTTGGGCTAATGCCCAATTGCCACCGTTACTTTAATGGGCTTGGGCCCAAATTGTTTTTATGCATGTTCTTACAGATTTTGTTCGTAAGGGGAATTACACACTGAGTTTTCGTAAACTCACACCCTCTTTTTAATTTTTCTTAGGTAATCCTCGGTGGCGGTTCGACGTCTTTGGAGGACTCGGAGGTGGCCACACTACGAGCGATTTTGGACTTTAGTATTTTACTTATTTTTAACTTGGGTTAATATTTTGTAATAAGGCCGCTTTAACTTTAAATTTGGAATTTTATTTGGTTTAGCTTTTAATATGATACTGCCTATTATTCTTAAATGTTTAATACGGGATTTTCCTAAACCCTTAATAACCATTTTCCAAAATGTTAACAAAAGGATAACAAGTGAATACATAATTAAACTCGAAATTTTTAACAAACGCGCAATTTTTTAAACAACCCTTTTTTGTGACATACCGGATCTGGTCGTAACGTTTTGACCGGGTTTGGGGTGTTACATGGCCGGACTTAGTAGGGGGAAAAGGGAAAACAGCTAGGGTTTGGGAAGGAGAATTTGGGGGAAAAGATGATGAATAGTGAGGGGTTTATACAGAAATAAGGGCACACGGGCGTGTCACACACCTGTGTGGGTCATTTTTTGTAACATCCTGGAATTAGGGGCCTGGTATTATTGTATGTTGCTGCGTGTTGGCTTGTTTTGTTCGTTAATTTGGTGTGTTTGGGGGTCCTGGGAAGGCTCGGGGTTAAGCTTGAGCCTTGGTGAAAATTTTACTTTTAGGCACTTTAGGGGACAACTAGCTGAGGCAGGCCTTAAGGATATTTGTTTGTGTTTTGTTAACACAAATAAAGAGGTGGTAAAGTGGCAAGGAGGCGCCACTTAGAGTACTTGAAGTGGCGTCACAGGGAAGAAACTCCAGGGAGAAGGAGTTCGAGTCACGTCGTCAGCATTGAGAAGCTTTATTTTTGCGCCTGAGGAGCTTGGGTGTTGGATTCGGCAAGGGCACTGCATGGATGGGTGTTGAATGAGTCAATAATTTGAAAGTGTGGCCAAGAGTAAAAGGTGGGGTTTGAATTATTCAAACTCATTTGAATGGGTGAACAAGAGTGAAAGTAGGAGTTGAACAAGGGATTTGGTGGCTAGTTGAGTTGTTCGCCGAAAGTGGGGCGTGTGAAGGGGGAGGATTCCGGTTTTGTGCTAGGAGAGGGGGTGTGTCAAAAAATCAAGTGGGGTTCTTCCTTTGGTTTTGAAGGGCATTCGATCATTAGGGGAGCGGATAGTGCCGATTCTTAGTAAGTCCTTTTGTGCTCTTTTGTTCTCTCTTTGGGTTCCTATCTTCTATATGTCGAAATTGTTAGTAAACTTTTACTCTTCTCCTTTGACCTTTAGCCGAAATATGAGAGACCATTAGTGCATCCATTTTCTTCATCTTTTCACCTAAGACTCTCTTGCCTACATTAGCCGAACCCTCTTTTACTTGGTACCCAAACCTTAGTTTCATTTTACTCATCATTTCCACCATTCGTCCTTTTTCCTTTTCTTTTTCCCTTTTAAGCCGAAACCCCTTGAGCCTCTTTGCCGAATCTCTTCTTCCCCTTTTACTCATTCTCTTTAACCTCACAACCGAAAGCACTATACCACTTCTTTGCATTCCATCTTTCTTCTCTATTTTTCTTCTTAAGCCGAAACTTTATTTCATCTCCTCTGACACCTTGCTTTTCTCTCCATAGCCGAATAGACTTGGTCAAGTGGATCGATTTCATCCTGTTACAAGACTATTGAAGGTAACGTTCCTTTCGCTTTTGCTGCAAAAGCCAAATCTCTCTCTCTTCTTTTCTTGCGGCTTCTACCTCTTTTCTTCTTTGAAAATCCTCAATCTCTATTCTCACTAATCGGACTTTTGTTTCATCTTTTCTTCTCAAATCAATGTCGTTGAGTTGCCTAGGGTGTGAAGGGTTACGTCTTTGCCGGATCTGCTTTGGTTTCTTCACCTGTTTCAACACAAGGTAATTTCGGCCAATAATCTTTGACTTTCTTTAAGCCTCTTTTTATTTAGCCGAATATTCAAGGGCTATCTGTGACTGTTAGGCCGAATCTCTCTCTCTTACAAGTCATCTCAATTTTGAAGACGAAGTAGTTGTAGACGGTTCATCGGTAACCACGAAACGTTCAAATTGAAGAAGGGAGCGAACCCATAGTAGCGACTCCCAAGTTTAAGAAGCGGGCTGTGTCAGCAGTTTAGGACTTTCCACCGGGTTGTGGCAGAGAGCCGACGCCTATCTGGGATAGACAGATAGCTGTCGTTCCTGCTGGTGAAAGCGCCGACATAGAGGGTATAACCTTACGTGTTATCAGGTGTGTATTACTCACACGCCTTCTTTACTATTTTGTTATTAACTGTAAAGGCTGAAAGCCGAAATGGCTGATGTGCTAAGCAGAATGCCCTTAAGGGTAGGGTTGGAGACGCCGGGTAAGTTCTCGATATTGATGTTGTGTTAATTTGCATGTATGTATATTTTTATGTTATGCATGTATGAAATATAATCTGATTTACTCTGTGACATTGGTTGCATACAAATTGTTCACAATATAAAGAGCATGGGCTCGGGAATGGTTGAAAGGTGGAGGGAGAATCAGTGACTATTGTCACGAGTGACTAATGTCAAGAGTGGTCTAAGTACCACGATTGTTAAAACCACAAGTATTGATCAGTGACTTATCTTGGTGGTCGAGTACCATAGTGGGTTGGCCCCACGTATGCGTTAATTATCAGAGATTGTCACGGTGGTCTATGACCACGGTGGGTTGGCCCCACGAGTACATTATAGTGTCTAATTTCACAAGTGACTAATGTCACGAGTGGTCTAGGACCACGGTGGTTATGAACCACAGTGGCATAATGCCACGGGTGTTATGGATGGAGAGCTGAACTGGGTTGGGTTGCATAGCATACATGAATCATGTGATGTATTGAATGGGCTAAGGCCCAGTTTGCATTACTTAGGGGTTTACACACTGAGTCTTGATGACTCACTCCCTTTGCTGACTCTGCAGGTAATCAGTAGATGGCGGGTTTGGGCTGAGACGGACCCGAGGTGGCCATGCAATGCAATTTATGCAGTAAACTCAAACTTTAATTTAAATATATTTTTATTTTGGGGATTTTAATTTGTAATAAGGCCGCTTTATTATTATTTTGGGATTTGGTTATAAGTTTATATTATGCATGCAATAAATTAAGGAAAAACGAGTTTTTCTCAAAAGCATACAAGAAGTTTTCCGAACTTTTAACATATGGATAATAATAATAAGCTGTAAGTAAGTATAACTTGGAATTTCTCTTAACTTAGCAAGTAATAATATTTTTCAAAAGAAGTCACGTGCCTTAAGGTTCAACTCAATTGATACTCTTCAAACATTTTCCTAAACCGATTCTGATATGATGAGTCCGTTTTAGCACCTAGCCTATTTAGCAAAATAATAAAAAGGGTTGAGTCAACGGAACGGTTTTTTTCTGAGTAATGTTAACGGAAGCCACAACATGGATTCTTTAAACAAGATCAGTTCCTGAGCTACGATGTTTTTTTTTAAGTTCTCAAATCTATTTCTCTCTGTAACAATCCAGATTCGGTCGTAACGTTTTGACCGGGTTTGGGGTGTTACATTTTTAGCCCGTGTGTTTCGAATGTTTAGGGGTTTCGCGCACCTATTTTGCGTCCCACATCCGTGTGCTGTGGGCGTGTTGTCTCACACGGCCATGTCGAACAGCCGTGCCGAGCTTCGTTTCCTTCTCCCACGCCCGTGTTATAGGTCCCACGCTCGTGTTAATTCAACAGGTTTGGCCACGATTATAGGGCGCGAGCGTGTCTAACACCCGTGTCGTTTACTCAGTTTCGACCACGATCGAATCACACGGCCGTGGTGTTTTTTCGTAGCCCGTGTTTTGGGAATTTTTTGTCCCTGGTCCGCACGGCCTCCGCCACGCCGATATGCATACTCGTGGTGTCCACACGGCCACGGCCATGCCCGTGTGCAAGGCCGTGTGGTGGTGAAACCTATACTTTAAAGCATAAATGAAAGTAAAAACAAACTAATTAGCATGGTTAGAGATTGGGTTGCCTCTCGAGAAGAGCTTGTTTAAAGTCCTAAGCTAGACTTACCTTTCATTTGCACGATCATGGTGGTTTGAGGAGTTGAAAGTCCTCTTTCCTGCTATCAATTCTAACAATATATGGTTCGAGTCAAGTAGTGTTTACCTTAAAAGTGCCGAACTTAGGATTAGTTACCTCGATTGTTAGTATGGGAAGACATTCGATCATGTAAAAGGGATCTCTTCATTAAGGTCTGGAATGGTGATTCGAGGGTCTGTCTTTTCCAACAATACCTGATCCCCGATTTGGAATTGATTTGTGTCTCCCTTAAGCTCGTCGGGGGGTTGCCTCGGTTTCTCTTCGAGTGTTCTTAGTTTTTCCTTGACATGTGGCTTCCACTCATCCAATTCATCGAGTTGGAGTCTTCGTTCCTCATGAGGTATTTCCTTGTTGGCGTGAGGTCTCGGATGTGGTTCAGGTGTGTAATTTCGTGATGTTTCCTGAAAAGAAGGTTAGACCGAATGGTCATTAATTGAATTTATGTTCTCACCTTTGTTACTCGATGTCTTAGCAGAGTCAAGAGCCTGGAAAGTGATCGTTTCATCACCTACACAAAGTGTGAGTTCACCTGTACCAACATCAATTTTAGTTTTAGCAGTTGCTAAAAAGGGTCTTCCTAAAATTAAAGGAATAGCATTGTCCTCATCTATGTCTAAAACGACAAAGTCTACTGGGAATATGAATTTATCCACTTTTACTAGTACATTCTTGATTATACCCCTAGGAACTCTAATGGTTTTATCAGCTAGTTGGATGCTCATCCTAGTTTGTTTGGGTTTCCCTAGACCTAGTTGTTTAAACAGTTTGTAAGGCATAACGTTGATGCTCGCCCCTAAATCAGCTAAAGCATTATTGACCGATAAGCTACCCATTAAGCATGGAATTGTAAAACTCCCTAGATCTTTTAAGTTTCGTGGTAGTTTATTTTGTAAAATTACTGAACACACTGCATTTAGCTCCACATGCGACGTATCTTCTACCCTCCGTTTGTTTGTCAGAAGCTCTTTTAAAAATTTCCTTGAATTGGGCATCTGCGAAAGAGCTTCAAGAAACGATAAGTTAATATGTAATTTCTTTAGAAGTTTAAGAAATTTACCGAATTATTCGTCTGTACAGTCTTTCTTTTGTCGCATTGGGATTTGGCACATGAGGTTGGTATTCTGCAATTACCGGTTTTGGTTTATCATGTCTTACCTCAACCTTACCTTTACTTACCTCAGCTTCCTAGCTTGGTTCTGATTTGTCTAACCCTTCACTTTCATGAGTAGTTATGACATGAATTTGCTCCTTCGGGTTAGTTTTAGTGTTGCTTGGTAAGCTTCCCTGTGGTCTTTCGGAGATCAGCTTAGCAAGTTGTCCTAATTGATTTTCGAGCCCTTGAATCGATGTTTGCTGATTTTTGAGTGCTGTTTCGATATTTTGGAAACGTGTTTCTGACACCGCGATGAATTTTGTCAGCATCTCCTCAAGGTTCGGCTTCTTCTCCTGTGGGTAGGTTTCTTTTGAAAGCTTTGGAGGGGTTGTTGTCTCTGATTTCCTTGACCTCCCCATGAGAAATTTGGATGGTTCCTCCACCCTGGATTGTAAGAGTTACTATAAGGATTATTTTGAGGTCGAGGATTGTTACCCGTGTAGTGAAGTTGCTCGTTTTCAATGCTTGGGTTGTAAGGCTGGTATTCTATATTGCTCAACCCTCCTCCATTTACATCGCACTGCATCACTGGGTGTATGTAACACCCCTAACCCGAAATTGATGCTGGAATAGGGTTAAGAGGTATTACCGAATAATAAGATCATTTCACAACCCAATTACGACACAAAGTCAATCATCATCATAATACATCAAACATAATAAAATAGTCCCTTATTAAGGCGTATAAGACCTTAAACACATGCTAGAGAGGGGTCGGGACTAAACCGAAACACATACAGAAAATTCATGAAAATCTAAAACTTTTCTAAGTTTCGGGGATACACGCCCGTGAGGGTAGGCCGTGTGCCTCCTCGGTACGCTAGACACACCCGTGTGTCCTCCCGTGGTCTATCTTGACTTAGTCCCCACGGCCATTAGGCACGCCCGTGTGTCTGACCGTGGTCCTATATCTGTCTTCCCCACCACGGCCACCAAGCACGCCCAGTGTGCCATGGTCATGTGCTCTTAGCTAATTCTTGACTTGTACACCACGGTTAGGCGACACCCCGTGTCGAGGCCGTGTGCTACTAAGTCATGTCTGCCAATTCACTCACGGTTTGTAGGCACGCCTGTGTTGCTTTGCCGTGTGACATTATAGGCCATTTTGCAAGGCCAACATGCCACCCACTTAGGTCAAACCTACAAGCAACACATACCAAAACATATCATGCACATAAGGCAACTAAAAACTTACCAATATGACTATCCAATCTATGCATTCAATTCCCATTCCAATCATAACAAATTCAATACCAAAATCTATCTCATCACAAGTATAATACATTCAATACTAAACATCATTCCTTCTCAATTTCACTAATTCCTACTAGCATTTTACCAACACAAAGTTACCATTCAATAGTCAATTTCTCAACCCACAAATCATGCCAAAAGATGCATCACATATATCAAATTCATTCATGATAAGACTAGCACATATCTAGCCACATCTCATGGCTACTTACAAACATCAAACATGATTCAAATGACCAGCCTATACATGCCATATTTTAACTATGTACATCTTTCCAAAATACCCAAAATAGATTGCCGATAGTGTGGTCGAGATGTTGACGATCCCGGATCCGAGCTAACTTTCGACCTTCATAAAGCGAGAAAGAAATCACACAAGATAAGCTTTCTATAGCTTAGTAATTTCGATATACAATATAATCGTGTCATTAAACCAAACCAATAGAATCAATAACCATCACATAGATCATTTCTCTCTTATCCATACTATATCATCCCTAGTCAAGATACTCATTCATCCATCTATAGCTTTATCTATAAATTCATCAACCACAAAGGTTCAAGACATACCTTGGCTAACACATAGTTATTCAATTTCCAAGCTACTCAATGCTCAATATTACTTGTTGATCATCCTTTAATATTCAATCAACTTATTCGCACACTCAGTGCTATATACATGGTCGGTACATATTAGTCATCGCACACTTAGTGCCAAATTTTCCAACTGACTTATCTCGGTAACGCACACACAATGCCAATTCTATAAGCCAAAGCTTTCATAACATCGCACACACAGTGCTATTCTTTTCTATTTCGATTTTAATATCGCACACTTAGTGCCCTTAACTAAATCCTGCACATAGCATCTCAATTTCATACACATATACACATTCATTTCATAATACAAAAACATATGTTAATAACATGTATTATATCCGAACTTACCTCGGACGTCGACTATCAATACGGTCGATTAATCGAGCACTTTATCTTTGCCTCGATCTCGATCCGAACCTCTTCTCTCTTGGTCTATACACATTCAAATTCAGTCCATTCAATTACTAAATCATTCATTTAAATCCACACACACATATTTAGGGCATTTTACACAATAGCCCTCACATTTTCACATTTCGACACTTTAGTCCCTATTTCGCAAAATCACCAAATTCACATAATTTCTCCTAGTATAAGCTTGGCCGAATTTTACTAATGTCCATACAAACCCACACATTTCATTTATTTTGCATTTTTAACCCTTCAATTTTCTATTTTCACAATTTAGCCCTAATTAGCTAAATTCACTGAAAATTCAAAAACAACACATGTTAATCCAACACCAAGTTCTCATATTTTACTATCAACTAGCACATAGCTCAAATGTTCATCATTGACTCATCACAAAAAAATCATCAATTCACAAAATTACAACATGGGTTAGCTAGAGCATGAAGCAACGATTACAAAAACGTAGAAATTATCAAAAACCGAAGCCAAAACATACCTTAATTTACGCTTGGAACTAGCTGAAACTTAGAAAACCATGGATGCTTTCTTTTCTTCAACACATTCGGCCAACAAGGATGAATAATGGCCTATTTCCATGCTTTTGTTTTATGAAATTATGACTTAATTATCATTTTACCACTTTGCCCTTTTATTAATCATATAAGACAAAATACAATAAGGTTATTAAGTCATTTAGCCATCCACTAACTTAATAATGGTGTAATTGTCTCATAAAGCCTCCACATTAATAAAACAACAACATTTAAGTACTTATAATTCAGCACATAGCTTTTACTCTTTATACGATTAAGTCCTTTCTCTTAATTCGACACACAAACGATCAAATTATCTCACAGAATTTTCACACAGACTAAGTCACATACCATTCACATAGAAAATAACATTAAATTAACATTCGACCTCAGTTTGTGGTCTCCAAACCAACTGTTCAGGCCAGTCTAAACCAGTGTTACAACTCTCCCCCTTTAGGGATTTTCGTCCCAAAAATCTTACCAAATGAATAGGTGAGAATATTACTCTCTCATAATGTTCTCAGGCTCCCACGTAGCCTCTTCAATTCCGTGTTTTTGCCATAATACTTTCACTAAGGAAATTTTCTTATTTCTTAACTCTTTAGTCTCTCGTGCCAAGATTCGGATCGGTTCTTCACTATACTACAAGTCTGACTGGATCTCAACCTCAGTAGGAGCAATCACATGAGACGGGTCTGATCTGTACCGTCGAAGCATTGACACATGAAACACGTTATGAATCTTTTCTAACTCAGATGGCAATTTCAATCTATAAGTAACCGGCCCAACTCCCTCAATAATCTCATACGGTCCGATGAACCTCGGGCTCAGCTTGCCCTTTCGACCAAATCGAAGTATTTTCTTCCACGGAGACACTTTCAAAAACACTTTATTACTAACCTCAAATTCGATATCTTTTCGTTTTAGATCTGCATAAGACTTCTGACGATCTGAGGCTGCTTTCAAACTATCACGAATCACTTTCACTTTCTGTTCAGTCTCTTTTATCAGATCAACCCCGTGAATCTTATTCTCACTCAGCTCAGTCCAGTACAATAGAGTTTGACACTTTCGACCATAAAGAGCCTCATATGGTGCCATTTTGATACTAGATTGATAACTATTGTTATATGAAAACTCAATCAATGATAAATGCTTTTCCCACGTGCTTTCAAATTCAAGTATGCAACATCTCAGCATGTCTTCGAGAATCTGAATGATTCGCTCAAATTGACCATCTATTTGCGGATGAAAAGAAGTACTGAAATGCAATTTCGTGCCTAAAGCATCATGCAATTTCTTCCAGAATCGCGAGGTAAATCTCGAATCTCTGTCAGACACAATAGATAGAGGTACCCCGTGCAATCTCACGATCTCATCAATATATAATTCAGCCAATCTATCAAGTGAATAATCTATTCTCACTGGAATAAAGTGAGCTGACTTCATCAATCTATCAACTACCACCCAGATCGCATCTTTCTTGCTCGGAGATAAAGGCAAACCTGACACAAAGTCCATCGTGATTCTCTCCCATTTCCACTCAGGAATCATAATCGGTTGTAATAAACTGGACGGAACTTGTTATTCAAATTTTTAACTTGTCGACAAACTAAACATTTCGACACAAAGTAAGAAATGTCTCTTTTATACCATGCCACCAATAAAACTATTTCAGATCATTATACACTTTAGTACTCCCGGATGTACAGTCAAATGACTATTGTGAGCTTCATTCAAAATCATTTGAATCAACTCTGAATTTCTTGGAACACAAATCCGATCTCTGAATCTCAAACAATCATCACTATCAACTCAAAATTCTGATTCAACATTCAATTCACATTGAGTTCGTTTAGCCATCATTTCAACATCATTTTTCTAAGCATCACTAATTTGTTATACAAACATCAGCTTTATTTTCAATTCAGCTACAACCACACCATCATCACATAGATCTATCAGATTACTCATAGCTCGCAAAGCATAAAATGGTTTTCGGCTTAAGGCATCAGCTACAACATTAGCCTTACCCGGATGGTAATCTATCACAAGTTCGTAATCTTTCAATAACTCTAACCATCTTTTCTGTCGCAAGTTCAAGTCTTTTTGAGTCATCAAGTACTTTAAACTCTTATGATCTGTAGCATCCTTAAATCGGGGTCTTTGTATTTTGTGTGTTGCATGTGTTAGCATGTTTGTTGTGCTAGTTTAGGGTGTCTTGGGGTCCAGGCATGAGCTCGGGGTAGGCCCGAGTTATGGTAAAAATTTTTATTTTGGGTACTTGGAAGGGGGAGTTGAGGGAGTCAGGTGATAAGAGGAGCTGTTGGAGTGTCTTGACACAAATAACCCAGTGGCAAAGTGGCAAGGGAGGCGCCACTCAAGCACAAGGGAAGTGACGCCACATGCAGGAAGGAGAGCCTAGGTTCGAGCAGCAGAATTCCCTTTCTGCTTGTTGTTTTTGACGCCAAAGCTAAGGAGGTAGTGTGCTCAGGATGGACTCTCTTGGATAAGGATAGAAGAGGTCAACAAATTTGAACAGATGAAGGAGAGGAAATTGTGGAGTTTGAACTTTTTAAACTCGTTTGAATGTGTGGCCATGAGAATTTTGAGGAATCGGGTAAGGAAGTTTAGTGTTGGCCGAATGCCAAACACTAAGGGTGATGGAAGAAGTCGGTTGAGGTAGCTAAGGGTATCCCGAATGTCATTAGTAGTTTGGGAGAATAATTTCGGCAAGTGGAGAAAGCTTTCTTCTTCTTCTTTCATTTAGGGTCAAAAACGAAACCTCACCTGCATCATTTTCTTTTTCTACTTTCGGCAATTGGGGTGCTTGGCCGAATCAATCTTGCTATTTCCTTGAATAGTCGAAACTCTATTTTTATTCTCTTTTCTTTCTTTTTAGTCATTCATTCTTAGCCGAACCTACTACTACTACTTCTTCTCTTTTCTTTGGACTATTTTTTTCTCTCCTCTCCGTTGATCATAGCCGAAACACCTTACCATTCTTCTCCTCTAGTCCTTGTCAACCCTTCCTTGTTTGGGGTAGAGTGTTCTTTATTCTCTCAAATATTTCTTAAAGTCAAATCGCTCTTCTTTTCTATTTCTTTGGTTCATGATCAAGCTTCAACAACATTCGCTTTGGTAAGTTTTGCTTTAGCCGAATCACTTCAATCTTGTAATCTCTTGGGTTGTCTTTTTGATTCTTATATCTTTTCCCTAACTTGCCGAATTTCTTCATCTTCAAGGCTTGTGCCGATTTCTTAGGGGGCTAGTCGGATCTCTTGGTCAGGTTAGTATCGATCACTTCGGGCCTTTATCTTTTCCTTTCGGGTTCTTTTAACTAAGCCGAATGGCTATTTGTGTAATAATGCTATATTGGCCGATTATAGGAAGGGAGTGGTCAAGCATTTGGATTCTCGGGGGTTGCACGGTTCGCGGTTTAGCTCTCAACTATTCGGGATCTAACGATCTAGGTAAAGGTCTACTCTTTCGGGTTAACTTTATTTTAAGTTAGTTGCTGTGTTAATCCGATTTAGTGACAAGGGTATTATGGATTCGAAGGCTAATCAAGAAGTAAATGGGGCTAGATCCGAGACCCCAGCCCCTAAGTTCAAGAAGAGGGCAGTCTCAGCGGTTTGTGATTGCCACCGGGGTGTGGGCCGACATCCTAGTAGGAGAGCAGACAAATCGCGGTAGTGTCGATTAACGATAGTATCGACGTGGAGAGTGTAGTTTTGCGCGTGATCAGATGTGTATCTCTTACACACTTCATAAGTAATGTGCTAATTATGTTTACCGTTAAAAGCTGAAATAACTTTTGAAATCGGTGTGTTACCCTTGTGGGTATGAGCGTGGACTCCGGGTAAGTCCCTTATTGATTGATTATCGATATATGCAGTTATACCATTTGTTTATGCTATGCTATGTGATATTTTCATTATAAGCATGTCAATATGCCATGGAAAATGTGTTCATGATGATGGGTATGTTGAGAGGAGGGGAAGGATGATTTAGACTGTCACCACGATGGTTTTGACCACACGATTGGGTTGGCCCCGCTTTCCATATGATTTGTGACTAAGTCTCGGTGGTTTTGACCACCAGTGGTTTTGACCACACATGGATTCTTGTGACTCGTCCCAGTGGGTTGGTACCACAGTGGGTTGGCCCCACATAATTGATTACGGGATTGTCATCAGTGGTTTTGACCATACGGTAGGTTGGCCCTACCATATGATTTGTGACTACGGTCACCAGTAGTTTTGACCACACTTATATGATTTGTGACTACGGTCACCAGTGGTTGTGACCACCAGTGGTTTTGACCACACGGGGTAGACATAGGAGTTCGGATGGTTAGGTTGGGTTTGCATGATTTGCATATTGACTTATGAATTGTGTAAGTACCTTGTTATTATCGGGATGGGGATTTATGCACTGAGTCTCGGTGACTCACCCCTTCTCTTACTTTTTACAGATGAGGCATAGATCGCGGATGTGGAGCCGGGTGGACTCGAGGTGGCCATGCGCTATATATATTTTTCGGGTTTTATTTCAATTACTATTTTGGGTTAATTTACTTTTAAATCAAGTTTTGGATTTGTAATAAGGCCGCTGAAATTTATTATTTTGGGTTTTATTTTTCTGCTTTTATGTTTATCATATTACGCTTAAGTTACATAACATAGCATGCTCAAATAACCTGTAAAATCAACATTTTCGAAAATTATACATCTTATCTGGATTTTCCAAACTTTACCATCGGGTAATAATAAACAAATGAGGACAACAAACTAACTCACACTTCTTCAAATTAAGTTTTCTCTATATTCAAATACAAGACGGTTTTTAACTTTACCATTTTAAACTCCCTCAGGATTTCATGGAATCAAACGGTTTTCCAAAACAAGGATCGACAAACGATTTTTTTTCTCAAAGGAGTTTTTTTTCTTTTTACCCTGTGACATGCCGGATTCAGTTGTAGCGTGTTGACCGGGTTTGGGGCGTTACAATTTTGGTATCAGAGCCAGGTTTAAAAGCTCGGGTGTGGGCCCAAGGCCCAAAATGATTTTAGAATGGGTTATGAAAGGTTTTTTTTTTTTACGGTTGGGAAAGCATGCCACCGGGTCTCCGGCACTGATCCGCCCAGGTAAGTACCCCTAACTATTGTTTATATGCTTGTAATGATGATGCTATGACTAATAGGGAATCACTTTAGAGACAGGAACCTTAGGATTGTGTGTGAACCTACGAAAATAATCCCCGTACTAAACTATTCATAAGGCTGTGCTTTAATAACAGTGGAATAGGTCTAACGTACAAAACTTTTAAACCAGATCAATTCGTGAATGATAGTCATGAGTGCACGAGGATGTAGGCGTAATACACGTGGACGAGGTAGAGGTAGGATGATAGTGTCAGAACTGGTAGGGTCTGGACATGGGTCAATAAACGAGGAACCACCATCGCCAGCTGTGGGCGCGAAATTTTAGGATCAAACGGGTGGTGATGACGCAGTGTCACAGGCAAAGCTACGGGTTTTGGAGAGAGTCGCGGGTGCAGGCGTTGGAATAGGAGCTAGGAAATCTGTGTCTGAACGACTCCAGGCTAATGGCGCAGAGGTATTCATAGGTGTATCTGGTGTGGCTCCCAATACGGCAGAGTATTGGCTGGAGGCGACAGAATGTATCATGGACGACCAGGATTTTACGACTGAGGAGAAGCTGAAGGGTATAGTATCTCTTCTCCGAGATGAGCCATATCAGTGGTGGCTCACAGTTAGGGATGGAGCAATGGCAGACGACATCACTTGGGATTTCTTTAGGGCAACCTATCAGAGAAAGTACATCGGGGCTAGTTATATCGATGCGCAGCGTAAGGCGTTCCTGAATTTGGTTCAGGGAAATAAGTCAATATCGGAATATGAGGCAGAATTTCTTTGGTTAAGTCGGTATGCACGGGGTGTTGTGGGCACGAAACAGGAGCGCTGTGTCAGATTTGAGGATGGGTTGAGAGATGAGCTACGGATATTGATTGCTCCACAGCAAGAGAGAGAATTTGTTGTCTTAGTAGAGAAGGCTAAAGTTGCTGAGGAAGTGAAATAGACAGTGAGACGGAACTAGGATAGGGGTTGGAATAAGAGGAGTTCTGGGTCATCAGGGTCTGCCGGGAATCAGCAAAAAAGGGCTAGATATGGTGGGCCGAATCAAGTTGCGAGGCCTGTTGCTGCTGCTACTCAGTGGCCGCCACGGTGTGCTCGATGTGGAAAGTCTCACACGGGGGAATGTTAGACCAGAAATAGAGGGTGCTTCGAGTATGGGTCAATGGGGCACCGGGTAAGGGATTGTCCGCAGAGGTCAGCTAAGTTTCAGTGTGAGGGTCAGGGCCGTACACAGTTTAGGAGGGATGGTCAGCAGCCACAGAGGGGTCGCGGTTCGGCCAGGGGAGGTAATGGTTCTGGACGAGGCCGCGGAGCACCGGACAGAGGTGCTGGGAGCACAGAGGCGAGATAGCATGGGTTGGTCTATGCAGCAAGGCGTCGAGAGGAGGGCGACGCACCGGACGTCATAACCGGTATGTTCTTAATTTTTGGACTGCCTTATATTGCTTTGATAGATGTTGGTTCGGCCGACTCGTATGTTTCCGATGAGTATAGTGGAAACTATGAACTTAGACTTTGAGATTACTTCTAGGAGATGACGAGTAATAAGCCCTCTAGGTCACTCGGTAGAAGTAAGTAAATCAGATAGAGATGTACCCCTAGAACTTCAAGGGGTAGTGTTCTTGGCTGACCTGATGGAACTGACGTTCGGGGTGTTCGATCTGATTCTCGGGATGGATTGGCTAGTGAAGTACCAGGCAAGTTTGGATTGCGCAGCTAAGCGCATGGTTTTGAGGACATTTTAAGGTGAAGAGGTGGTAATGATAGGTAGTAGAAGAGATTATCTATCTAATGTGGTATCTGCTCAAGAAGCCAAGAAAATGGTGAGGAAGGGTTGTGAGGCGTTCATGGTGCATGTGTGTGCTTTGGAGGCCAAGGAATCGATTGTGGGGAATGTCCGACGGTGAGGGAATTTGCCGATGTATTCCCAGAAGAACTCCCGGGTCTGCCTCCGGACCATGAAGTTGAGTTCGGTATAGATTTGTTACCCGAAACCGCGCCAGTGTCTATTGCCCCATATAGGATGGCGCCAGAGGGAATTGGTGGAGCTAAAGGCACCGATTCAGAATTATTGGACCGGGGTTTCATTCGGCCAAGTGTATCACCTTGGGAGCACACATGCTCTTTGTTAAGAAGAAAGACGACACAATGCGGATGCGTATAGATCGCCGCCACTAAATAAGTTGACAATTAAGAACAAGTATCCGTTGTCGAGAATAGATGACCTGTTTGATCAGCTTAAGGGTGCATCGGTATTCTCTAAGATAGATCTTAGGTCGGGGTATCATCAACTCAAAGTGAAGGAGGCTGATATTCATAAAACAGCATTTCGCACTCGTTATGGGCACTACGAGTTTTTGGTAATGCCGTTCGGGTTGACTAATGCACCGGCAGCATTTATGGACATGATGAATCAGGTGTTTCAGTCGTACTTGGACCGGTTCGTCGTGGTATTTATAGACGACATTTTGGTATACTCAAAATCTGAGGAGGAACATGATGCGCATCTACGGGTGGTTCTACAGATTCTGAGGGAGAAGTAACTATTCGCCAAGTTTAGTAAGTGAGAGTTCTGGCTTAAGGAGGTAACTTTCTTGGGTCATGTGGTGTCGGCTGAGGGGATTAGAGTGGACCCTCAGAAGATTGAGGCGGTGTTAGATTGGAAACAACCTAAGTCGGTAGCAGAAATTCGGAGTTTTCTAGGTTTGGCAGGATATTACAGAAGATTTGTGAAAGGGTTTTCTTTGATTGCAGCGCCGTTGACCAAGTTGTTGAGAAAAGGGGTTCCATTTGTGTGGACAATTAGACAATGAGAAAGTTTCACAAGTTAAAGAGAATTACGCGGAAGCTCGGTTTGATCTGACTGAAGCGGGAAAGGGTTTATGGTTTATTGTGATGCATCGCATACTGGTTTAGGATGTGTACTGATGCAAGACGGGAAAGTGGTGGCGTATGCGTCTCGGCAGTTGAGACCTCACGAAGGCAATTACTCGACACATGATCTGGAGTTAGCTGCAGTGGTGTTCGCCCTGAAGATTTGGAGGCATTACTTGTATGGGGAGAAGTCGATAGTCTACACAGATCACAAGAGTCTGAAGTACCTCTTGACTCAGAAGGATTTGAATTTGAGGCAGCGGAGGTGGATCGAGTTGTTAAAAGACTATGACTGCTCGATTGAATACCATCCGGGTAAGGCTAACGTAGTAGCTGACGCGTTGAGCCGTAAGGTGGTAATGGACCTGAGAGCGATGTTTGCTCACCTTAGTCTGTATGACAACGGGAGTCTATTGGCAGAATTTCAAGTAAAGCCAACTTGGGTAGATCAGGTTAAGGAGAGACAGCTGGTGGATGAGGTTCTGAGTGCTCGGAGGTTGTAAGTGCAAAGTGGTGAATTGGAGGGTTACAGCTTGGGCAGTGATGGAGTGCTGTCTTTTCAAGGGAGAGTATGTATGCCAAAGGACGTTGAGTTGAGACAGCGGATTCTTCAGGAAGCTTATAGCAGCCCATACGCTATGCATTCTGGAGGTATCAAGATGTATCGGGATTTGCGAGAACAGTTTTGGTGGCCGGGTCTTAAGCGGGAAATGGAAGTTCGTGAGTAAGTGCTCGACATGCCGCCAAGTTAAAGCCGAGCACCAATTACCGTCGAGTTTGTTGCGTGCGGTAAAGATTCCGCAGCGGAAGTGGGAAAGGATTACGATGGATTTCGTCGATGGGCTACCCCTTACGCCTAGCAAGAAGGATTCGATGCAGGTAATTATTGATCGTCGACAAAGTCGGCCCATTTCATACCGATTGGGTTGATTATTCACTGCAAAGGCTGGCTAAGTTGTATGTAGCGGAGATAGTGCGATTACATGGGGTGCCAGTGTCGATTATTTCAGATAGGGATCCCAGATTCACGTCAAGGTTCTGGAAAGCATTGCATCAGGCATTGGGTACGAGGTTGGACTTCAGCACGGCTTTTCATCCGCAGTCGGACGGACAGTCAGAAAGGGTAACTCAAATCCTAGAAGATATGTTAAGGGCTTGTGTTCTGGATTTCAGCGGTAGTTGGGAGGAATATCTACCATTGGCGGAGTTCGCGTACAACAACAGTTATCAAGCGAGTATCCAGATGGCACCATATGAGGCATTATATGGACGGAAGTGTCGTACTCCTACGTGTTGGACGGAATCGGGTGAACGCGCGGATGTTGGGTCCGGAGTTGGTTCTTGAAAGCAGAGGATAAGGTTAAGGTGATTCGGGCTCAAATGCGAAGGCGTCGAGCAGACAGAAGTCTTATGCCGATCTCAAGCGTAGGGATATAGAGTTCGCAGTGGGTGACAAGTTCTTTCTGAAGGTATCACCGTGGAAGAAAGTGTTGAGGTTTGGTCGGAAGGGCAAGCTAAGCCCTAGATTTATCGGGCAGTATACGGTGTTGAAACGAGTGGGACCAGTAGCTTACCAACTCGAGTTGCCGTCGGAGTTAAGTCGGATTCATGATGTATTTCATGTCTCCATGCTTAGGCGCTATCGATCAGATCCGTCGCATATTGTGTCAGTGGAGGAGATAGAGGTGACCTCAGAGTTGTCTTTCGAGGAGGAACCAGTGCGGATTTTGGAGCGGGATGTCAAAGTTCTGCGCAAGAAGTCAGTTCCTTTGGTGAAAGGATTATGGTGGAACCATGGTATGGAAGAGGCCACGTGGGAACCAGAGGATGTGATGCGGCAGCAATACCCTCAACTCTTTTGACCAGGAAATTTCGAGGCCGAAATTATTTTTAAGGGTAGAATCAGTAACATCCTTAAATCGGGTCTCTCGCATTTTGTGTGTTGCATGTGTTAGCATGTTTGTTGTGCTAGTTTACGGTGTCTTGGGGTCTAGGCATGAGCTCGGGGTAGGCCCGAGTCATGGTAATTTTTTTTTGTTTTGGGTACTTGGAAGGGGGAGTTGAGGGAGTCAGGTGATAATAGGAGCTGTTGGAGTGTCTTGACACAAATAACCCAGTGGTAAAGTGGCAAGGGAGGCGCCACTCAAGCACAAGGGAAGTGACGCCACATGCAGGAAGGAGAGCCTAGGTTCGAGCAGTAGAATTCCCTTTCTGCTTGTTGTTTTTGACGCCAAAGCTAAGGAGGTAGTGTGCTCAGGATGGACTCTCTTGGATAAGGATGGAAGAGGTCAACAAATTTGAACAGATGAAGGAGAGGAAATTGTGGAGTTTAAACTTTTCAAACTCGTTTGAATGTGTGGCCATGAGAATTTTGAGGAATCGGGTAAGGGATTTTAGTGTTGGCCGAATGCCAAACACTAAGGGTGATGGAAGAAGTCGGTTGAGGTAGCTAAGGGTATGCCGAATGTCATTAGTAGTTTGGGAGAACAATTTCGTCAAGTGGAGAAAACTTTCTTCTTCTTCTTTCATTTAGGGTCAAAACCAAACCTCACCGCATCATTTTCTTTTTCTACTTTCTAAATTGGGGTGCTTGGCGAATCAATCTTGCTATTTCCTTGAAGAGCCTAAACTCGCTTTTATTCTCTTTTCTTTCTTTTCGAGTCATTGATTCTTAGCCTAACCTACTACTACTACTTCTTCTCTTTTCTTTGGACTATTTTTTTTCTCTCCTATCCCTTGATCATAGCCGAAACACCTTACCATTCTTCTCCTCTAGTCCTTGTCAACCCTTCCTTGTTTGGGGTAGATTGTTCTTTATTCTCTCAAATATTTCTTAAAGCCGAAACTGTCTTCTTTTCTCTATTTCTTTGGTTCGTGATCAAGCTTCAACAACATTCGCTTTGGTAAGTTTTGCTTTAGCCGAATCACTTCAATCTTGTAATCTCTTGGGTTGTCTTTTTTATTCTTATATCTTTTCCCTAACTTGCCGAATTTCTTCATCTTCAAGGCTTGTGCCTATTTCTTAGGGGGCTAGTCGGATCTCTTGGTCGAGTTAGTATCGATCGCCCGGACCTTTATCTTTTCCTTTCGGGTTCTCTTGACTAAGCCGAATGGCTATTTGTGTAATAATGCTATATTGGCCGATTATAGGAAGGGAGTGGTCAAGCATTTGGATTCCCGGGGGTTGCACAGTTCGCGGTTTAGCTCTCAACTATTCGGGATCTGATGATCTAGGTAAAGATCTACTCTTTCGGGTTAACTTTATTTTAAGTTAGTTCTTTGTGTTAATCCGATTTAGTGACAAGGGTATTATAGATTCAAGGCTAATCAAGCGATAAGTGGGGCTAGATCCGAGACCCCAGCCCCTAAGTTCAAGAAGAGGGCGGTCTCAGCGGTTCGTGACTAGCCACCAGGGTGTGGGCCGGTATCCGAGCAGGAGAGTAGACAAATCGCGGTAGTGTCGATTAACGACAGTATCGACATGGAGAGTGTAGTTTTGCGCGTGATCAGGTGTGTATCTCTTACACACTTCATAAGTAATGTGCTAATCATGTTTATCGCTAAAAGCTGAAATAACTTTTGAAATCGGTGTGTTACCCTTGTGGGTATGAGCGTGGACTCCGGGTAAGTCCCTTGTTGATTGATTATCGATATATGCAGTTATACCATTTGTTTATGCCATGCTATGTGATATTTGCATTATAAACATGTTAATATGCCATGGAAAATGTGTTCATGATGATGGGTATGTTGAGAGGAGGGGGAAGGATGATTTAGACTATCACCAGTGGTTTTAACCACACAGTGGGTTGGCCCCGCTTTCCATATGATTTGTGACTAAGTCTCAGTGGTTTTGACCACCGTAGTTTTGACCACACATGGATTATTGTGACTCGTCCCGGTGGGTTGGTACCACAATGGGGTTGGCCCCACATGATTGATTACGGGATTGTCATCGCGGTTTTGACCACACGGTGGGTTGGCCCTACCATATGATTTGTGACTACGGTCACCAAAGGTTTTGACCACACTTATATGATTTGTGACTACGGTCACCGGTGGTTTTGACCACGGTGGTTTTGACCACACGGGTAGACACAGGAGTTCGGATGGTTAGGTTAGGTTTGCATGATTTGCATATTGACTTATGAATTGTGTAAGTACCTTGTTATTATCGGGATGGGGATTTATGCACTGAGTCTCGGTGACTCACCCCTTCTCTTACTTTTTGCAGATGGGGCATAGATCGCGGATGTGGAGCCGAGTGGACTCAAGGTGGCCATGCGCTATATATATTTTTCGGGTTTTATTTCAATTACTATTTTGGGTTAATTTACTTTTAAATCTGGTTTTGGATTTGTAATAAGGCCGCTGAAATTTATTATTTTGGGTTTTGTTTTTCTGCTTTTATGTTTATCGTATTACGCTTAAGTTACATAACATAGCATGCTCAAATAACCTGTAAAATCAACGTTTTCGAAAATTATACATCTTATCGGGATTTTCCAAACTTTACCATCGGGTAATAATAAACAAATATGGACAACAAACTAACTCAGACTTCTCCAAATTAAGTTTTTCTCTATATTCAAATACAAGATGGTTTTCAACTTTACTATTTTAAACTCCCTCAGGATTTCATGGAATCAAACGATTTTCCAAAACAAGGATCGACAAACGATTTTTTTTTCTCAAAAGAGTTTTTGTTCTTTTAACCCTGTGACATGCCGGATTCGGTCGTAGCGTGTTGACCGGGTTTGGGGTGTTACATGATCAGTTTAGATGTAACATTTCTCCCCGAATAGATAGTGACGCCAAATCTTCAATGCAAACACAATCGCAGCCAATTCAAGATCATGCGTTGGGTAGTTCCTTTCATGCGGTTTTAACTGTATTGAAGCGTAAGCAATGACTTTCCCTTCTTGCATCAACACACAGCCCAAACCATTCAATGATGCATCATTGTAAACTATGAACTCTTTGCCCGATTCAGATTGAATCAAAACTGGTGCTTCTGTTAACAACACTTTCAACTACTCAAAACTCTGTTGGCACTTTTCTGACCACTCGAATCTAACATCCTTTTGTAACAACTTTGTCAATGGAGTTGCAATCATCGAGAAGCCTTTCACAAATCGTCTATAATATCCTCGCTAGTCCTAAAAACTACGGACTTGGACATATTTCTCGAGGCTTCCATTCCAAAATAGCGAGAGATTTTACTCGGGTCAACTCGTATCCCAAAGAAATGATACAATATGCCCCGAAAATCGACCTCATGCAACCAAAATTCACATTTGCTAAACTTTGCATACAAATTGTTTCTCACGTAGTGTTTGTAGCACTGCAGTTCTCAAATGTTCGGCATGTTGCGTCTCATCTCGCGAATAGATCAAAATATCATCAATAAATACTACAACAAAACGATCCAAATACGGTCTAAATATCGATTCATAAGATCCATAAACACTTTGGAGCATTTGTTAGTCCAAAAGGCATCACTAAGAATTCGTAATGTCCATACCTCGTTCGAAAGCGCTTTTTGGCACATCAGATTCTTTAACTCTCAACTGATAGTAACCAGATCTCAAGTCTATCTTTGAAAACACGGTAGCTCCTTTCAATTGATCAAACAAATCATCGATCACGAGGCAACGGATATTTGTTCTTTATCGTCACTTTATTCAACTGTCGATAATCAATACACATTCTCATAGTTCTATCTTTCTTTTTCACAAATAACACAGGAGCTCCCCAGGGTGAGAAACTCGGTCGTGCAAATCCTCTGCCAGTCAATTCTTGCAACTGAGATTTCAACTCTTTTAATTCGGTTGGGGCCATTCTATATGGAGCTATCGAAATAGGAGCAGTTCCGGGCACTAACTCAATACCAAATTCCACTTCTCGAATTGGAGGTAATCCTGGTAACTCCTCAGGAAATACATCTGGAAACTCACAAACCACAGACACCGATTCAACTTTCTTTTCTGACACCTTTGTATCAATCACGTACGCCAAATAAGCTTCAAAACCTTATCCACCAAAACACACTTGCCTAAGGGGTTCGATACTCTAATCACAAATTCAGTAGATTCAACAGGTAGAGTCTTATTCAATACTAAGTTCATACACACATAGGAATAGGTTGGTCCAGGATCTATCAATGCAACGACATCAATATCAAATAAAGTGAAAGTACCGGTGATGACGTCTGGAGATGATGCTTCCTCACGTGCGCGTATAGCATAGGCTCGGCGCAGTGCTCGCGCTTCGACCTCACAAACCATGTCGGCTTGTCCCCTTTGACTTTCGCTCACATTTCTGTTGTTTTTGGGTGGTCTACCTCTAGTCGTCACATTACTTGGTCTTTCATTCTGAACATTCTCCTCTTCGACCACCTTTGGGAAATCTCGAATAAAATGATCTCGAGATCCACATTTATAACAAACTCTATTGTTGTACTTTCCCCAGCACTCTCCCACATGTCGTCTTCCACACTGTCTGCACTCAGATTTGTTACTCTTAACACTACCAACACTTGGTTCATTCGGAGTGTAACACCCCAAACCCGGCCCAAACATTACGACCGAATTTGGTGTGCTACAGAGAAAACATTTCTTTGAAAACTCCTTTAAACCGGTTTAACTTTTTGATAAAAGATAGTGTCTTGTTTAAAACAGTTGAGGTGTATAAAACCCATACTTAGGTTTATTTAAAAATACTTATTAAGTCAAGTTATTATATATTTTAAATGTACCCGATGGCACGATAAAACATTTTGCGTACAACTTGAGAAAACATGTGTACTTATTTTAATTTCATTAAAATAAAAATAATCTTAGGAGGCCTTATTACAACTTGAGCAAATGAAACCAGGAATAAGTAAAAATAATTCAAGTCCATTTAAACCAATATTTCCACTGCATGGCCACCTCGAGTCCATCCGGCTCCTCATCCGCGATCTACGAGTCACCTGAAAAATGTTAAAGGAGAAGGTGAGTCACCAAGACTCAATGTGTAACCCTTCCCCTATTTAGTGCAACAACATACACAATTTATAACAAATTAACATGCACTAAACGATGAACCCAACCTAGCCATC
Organism: Gossypium sturtianum; assembly: GCA_025698515.1. NCBI lineage: Eukaryota > Viridiplantae > Streptophyta > Magnoliopsida > Malvales > Malvaceae > Gossypium > Gossypium sturtianum. The sequence goes on from CM046954.1 coordinate 106,293,576, forward strand.
GAAACACCTTTCTCTACCCCGTGTGGTACCAAACCACTGGTGGTGCCAAACCACTGGTGACTTAAAGTCACGAAATCCGTCATATTGTGGTGCCAAACCACTTTGGTGGTGCCAAACCACTTTGGTGACCGAAGTCACAAATCAAATGATGGGGCCAACCCATCGTGTGATACCAAATCACCGGCGTCAATCCCATAATGTAAATCGTGGGGCCAACCCAATCGTGGTGCTAAGCCACCGGGACGAGACGCTATGAGGTGCCAAACCTCTGGAGGTGCCAAACCTCTGGTGACCATAGTCACAATGTGGTACCAAACCACTGGTGTCCGTCGACACGAATATCACTTCCCCCTCCACTCGTATATCCCACATCAATCCATGATATACAACAGATTTCATGCCAACATATATTTAAATCACATATACCAAATATGTCATGCTTCCCAAAAGCATCAAATAGTAAACTCATACGGACAGGGTCTTACCTGAATCATCGCTTATACCGTTATGGAATTAAATCCAAAGCTACATAAACCAGATTTAGCATACACAAACATTTAGCACAGTTAATTAACCATAAAGCGTGTATGTACACACCTGATGCCAACGATAGCCTTAAATCCCCAAAGAGTCAATCGGCCACACAAGATATCCTTGCTCCTATATTCGGCCAAACATAAGATCATGTATGCAACGCCTCTCAAACACAATCAATCATACAATTAACACATACAACGCTAGTACTACAACGGTCATTTTGTCGTTTAGGGGTAAAATAGTAATTTCACCCATTGGGGGTATTTTGGTAATTTTGCAAACCGAGGGTATTTTGGTAATTTCACAAACCAGGGGTATTTCAGTAATTTCACAAATCGGGGTATTTCTGTAATTTTGCAAATCAGGGGTATTTCGGTAATTTTGTAAATCAAGTGTATTTTGGTAATTTCGCACCTGCAATGGCCTTTCCAAAGGCCTAATGTCGCCTCGAGCGACTCAACTACCATTTTCGGTCGTACTGGACTATTGGGCCTAAAACTCGATTTCGGCCCATTCGGGCCCACACGCTCGTGTGGCCCACCTAACACAAATCTAGCCACGTATATGAGATTCACCTAGTCTAGTTCACTATATACTACACCATCATACATTTTGTTCAATTGGGCCCACTTCGACCCATCGTGGCCCAAGCAGCCTCAACCCATAAGAATACTACTGATGGCCTCAACTATCGCGTCGAAGCCCCACACGTGCGTTCGCACGCTCGTGTGGCTACTATTGCCGTGACCGGCACTTCGGCATTTGCCGCTGTACAACTAGAGTAGAGAGAGTTACACACCGATAGAGTGCGGTGTGAAACCATGGCTGCGACCACTCCTGTGCCCAAACGCCCACCAAGGTATGTTAACTCTCCTCCTGGAATGCTCTTTATATAGCTAGCTCTCCACCCTCCTTCTTTGTATCTTTCCGATGTGGGATCCCTTCGTCAGTAGAGTTTAAATTCAACTGAAACTCTTGCCGTCCAATCTGCAAAATAAATACTCCTTTGCTTGTCATGAGATTCGAACCCTTGCTCCCTTCAATAGCTCAACACGCCACTTACCACTAGGCCACAAGCTCTTCTTGTGTCTAAAGCCATGCGCAACTAAATTTGAATCTATAGCCAAATATTAAAGTCCATGTAAAAAGAAAACCAAAATGCAAGAGCCAAGACTTGAACCTTGGACCTCCTTCCTTCCCTGGTGGCGTCACTCCTTGTCTCTTATGTGGCGTCACTTTGCCACTACACCACACACTCCACTTGTGTCATTTTTCCCCACATTTTATTCTTAAGGCCTACCTGCCAACTTCTAGGGTTTTTTTCACCTAAAACCAAAATTTCCCTAAAGCCAAAGTTTGATCCCGGGACTTCATAGAAGCCTTCTAACCTTCCAAAATCACTTATCCAATAGGTCCAACTTGCATTTAAGCCGATCTCTTGTTCTCTAAAAATTTTAAATCAAGGCCCATTGGGCCCAATCCTACTAGGCCCAATTTTGAGATGTTACATGGAGCTTGAATTCGTAAACCAATACTTTGTCTCGAACGATCTCTACTTGTATGTCCCAGTGAAACATTTGAACGATTTCTTTCATCTCTATATCTCTTTGCTGAAGGTTGAGAGAACTTATTCATCGATCTCTTTCTTTCATCACGAGCCTCAGAATCGGCTTTCTTCTTCTCTTTACTGAGCTCCTCAGCTTTACATGCTCTTTCAACTAACACAACAAATTCATTTATATCAAGTATCCCAACCAACAATTTAATGTCTTCATTCAATCCCTCTATGAAACGTTTGCACATAGTAGCTTCAAATAAACACATTCCTCGCGTGTCTTGACTCAATCTTACGAATTCCCGTTCGAACTCAGTAACAGACAAATGGTCCTGTTTCAACTCTAGAAACTCTTTACGTTTCTGATCAATGAAATGCTGACTAATATATTTCTTTCTGAACTCAACTTGAAAGAAGTCCCAGGTGACTCTCTCTCTCGGAACTACAGATATCAATGTTTTCCACCAGTTATAAGCCGTGCCTCTCAACAAGGAAGCTGCACACTTAATGCACTCATCAGGATTTAACGACATCTCATCGAATACTCTGATTGTATTCTCAAGCCAAAACTCGGCTCGCTCAGCATCGTCATCAGATGTGGCCCTAAACTCCTCGGCCCCGTATTTTTGAATCTTATCTACAAGTGGTTTATTCAATCTGATCAGATCTACAACTTGTGGCACAACAGGTACTTGTGGGGGTGGAGGTTGTGGAGTAGTCGGATTCGTTCGAACGAACTCCGTAAACCATTCACTCATCATACGGAAGAAGGCTTGCTTAGCCTCTCCTCCCTCACTACCTTCATTCGGCCTAGATATGGCGGTATTGTCCCCTTGAGTGGGAGCAGCGCGCATTACTCTCGTCATCGACAAATCGCTCGATCGAGATTCATTACTATAAGAAAACACATTTTCAACAGTCAGCATTCATCACACTATCGCAATTTCATCTATGGCATGTATAGCTAGACACACACGCGCTATGTTAGTCCGAGAATCGACTAAACCGTAGCTCTGATACCAATAAAATGTAACACCCCTAACCCGAAACCGATGCCGAAATAGGGTTAAGAGGCATTACCGGATAATAAGATCATTTCACAACCCAATTACGACACAAAGTCAATCATCATCATAATACATCAAACATAATCAAATAGTCCCTTATTAAGGTGTATAAGACCTTAAACACATGCTAGAGAGGGGTCGGGACTAAACCGAAACACATACAGAAACTTCATGAAAATCTAAAACTTTTCTAAGTTTCAGGGGATACACGCCCGTGGGGGTAGGCCGTGTGCCTCCCACGGCTGCTAGACACACCTATGTGTCCTCCCTCGTGGTCTATACTGACTTAGTCCCTATGGCCATTAGGCACGCTCGTGTGTCCTGACCGTGGTCCTATACTGTCTTCCCCACCACGGCCACTAAGCATGCCCGTGTGCCATGGTCATGTGCTCTTAGCTAGTTACTGACTTGTACACCACGGTTAGCTGACACCCCCGTATCGAGGCCGTGTGCTACTAAGCTGTAATCTGCCAATTCACCCACGGTTTGTAGGCACGCCCGTGTGCCTTGACCGTGTGACATTATAGGCCATTTTGCAAGGCCAACATGCCACCCACTTAGGTCAAACCTACAAGCAACACATACCAAAACATATCATGCACATAAGGCAACCAAAAACTTACCAATATGACTATCCAATCTATGCATTCAATTCCCATTCCAATCATAACAATTTCAATACCAAAATCTATCTCATCACAAGTATAATACATTCAATACTAAACATCATTCCTTCTCAATTTCACTAATTCCTACTAGCATTTTACCAACACAAAGTTACCATTCAATAGTCAATTTCTCAACCCACAAATCATGCCAAAAGATGCATCACATATATCAAATTCATTCATGATAAGACTAGCACATATCTAGCCACATCTCATGGCTACTTACAAACATCAAACATGATTCAAATGACCAGCCTATACATGCCATATTTTAACTATGTACATATTTCCAAAATACCGAAAATTGATTGCCGATAGTGTGACTGAGATGCTGACAATCCCCGGATCCGAGCTAACTTTACTGACACTGCAAAGCAGAGAAAAAAATCACACAGTAAGCTTTCTATAGCTTAGTAAGTTCGATATACAATATAATAGTGTCATTAAACCAAACCAATATAATCAATAACCATCACATAGATCATTTCTCTCTTATCCATACTATATCATCCCTAGTCAAGATACTCATTCATCCATCTATAGCTTTATCTATAAATTCATCAACCACAAAGGTTCAAGACATACCTTGGTTAACACATAGTTATTCAATTTCCAAGCTACTCAATGCTCAATATTACTTGTTGATCATCCTTTAATATTCAATCAACTTATTCGCACACTCAGTGCTATATACATGGTCAGTACATATTAGTCATCGCACACTTAGTGCCAAATTTTACAACCGACTTATCTCGGTAACGCACACACAATGCCAATTCTATAAGCCAAAGCTTTCATAACATCGCACACACAGTGCTATTCTTTTCTATTTCGATTTTAATATCGCACACTTAGTGCCCTTAACTAAATCCTGCACATAGCATCTCAATTTCATACACATATACACATTCATTTCATAATACAAAAACATATGTTAATAACATGTATTATATCCGAACTTACCTCGGACGTCGACTATCAATACGGTCGATTAATCGAGCACTTTATCTTTGCCTCAATCTCGATCTGAACCTCTTCTCTCTTAGTCTATACACATTCAAATTCTGTCCATTCAATTACCAAATCATTCATTTAAATCCACACACACATATTTAGGGCATTTTACACAATAACCCTCACATTTTCACATTTTGACACTTTAGTCCCTATTTCGCAAAATCACCAAATTCACATAATTTCTCCTAGTATAAGCTTGGCTGAATTTTACTAATGTCCATACAAACCCACACATTTCATTTATTTTGCATTTTTAACCCTTCAATTTGCTATTTTCACAATTTAGCCCTAATTAGCTAAATTCACTAAAAATTCAAAAACAACACATGTTAATCCAACACCAAGTTCTCATATTTTACTCTCAACTAGCACATAGCTCAAATGTTCATCATTGACTCATCACAAAAACATCATCAATTCATAAAATTACAACATGGGTTAGCTAGAGCACGAAGCAACGATTACGAAAACATAGAAATTATCAAAAACTGAAGCCAAACATACCTTAATTTAAGCTTGGAACTAGCCAAAACTTAGAAAACCATGGATGCTTTCTTTTCTTCAACACATTCGGCCAACAAGGATGAATAATGGCCTATTTCCATGCTTTTTGTTTTATGAAATTATGACTTAATTATCATTTTAGCATTTTGCCCTTTTATTAATCATATAAGACAAAATACAATAAGGTTATTAAGTCATTTAGCCATCCACTAACTTAATAATGGTGTAATTGTCTCATAAAGCCTCCACATTAATAAAACAACAACATTTAAGTACTTATAATTCAACACATAGCTTTTACTCTTTATACGATTAAGTCCTTTCTCTTAATTCGACACACAAACGATCAAATTATCTTACAGAATTTTCACACATACCATTCACACAGAAAATAACATTAAATTAACATTCTGACCTCGGATTTGTGGTCTCAAAACCGCTGTTCCGACCAGGGTCTAAACTGGGCTGTTATAAAGTACCTACGAAGAACCATGTAAACCATCAATTTTCTTATTTAAAAGTTCTACTTGATTTGATAGCATGGTTACTGCGTCGAGGTTGAAAACACTGGTGGCTTTTGATGACCTTGTCCTTGTAACTTGCCACTGATAGTTATTCAGTGAAATCTCCTCTATAAACTCATAAGCTGCCTCAGGAGTCTTGTTATTTAGGGTTCCACCGGTGGCTGAATCAATCAACTGCCTAGTTGAGGGGTTCACAGCATTGTAAAAGGTTTGAACCTGTAGCCACAAAGGTAACCCATGGTGAGGGCACCTTCTTAGTAAATCCTTGTATCTCTCCCATGCATCGTAAAGTGTCTCTAAATCCATCTGCACAAAAGAAGAGATATCATTCCTCAACTTAGCTGTTTTAGCCGGCGAAAAATATTTTAACAAAAAAATTTCGGTCATTTGATCCCATGTAGTGATTGATCCTCGTGGTAACGAGTTCAACCACTGTTTAGCTTTGTTTCTCAGCGAGAAGGGAAACAACCGAAGGCGAATGGCATCATCAGAAATGCCATTGATTTTGAAAGTGTCGCAAAACTCAAGAATATTTGCTAAGTGATTGTTTGGATCCTCATCCTGCAAACCATAAAACTGAACAAATTGTTGAATCATCTGTATAGCGTTAGGTTTCAGTTCAAAATTATTTGCAGCAACAGCAGGTCTAACAATACTTGATTCAGTTCCTGTTAAATTAGGTTTAGCATAATCATAAATAGTTCGAAGAGGAGGATTTTCGGCAACCACAGGAGGAAGTGGATTATTCTGGGGATCAGCCATCTCTTCCGTGTTATTAGTATCGTCCTCTTGCTCTTCTTGTATGTATTGTAGGCTTCACCTTATCTCTCTTCGGTTTTTGCGAATGGTTCTTTCTATATCACTATCAAAGAGTAATGGTCCTGACGGGTTCCTTCTAGTCATAAACTAGAATTACCTACTAGAAGCAAATAAAAAAAATTAGCAAAGTTAAAATAAAATAAAATAAAAAATAAATAAATTGCAAATAAATAAAATGGCTAAAGTAATAAAAATTTAGTTTTCCTAATATCTTAGTCCCCGGCAACGGCGTCAAAAACTTGATCGTGTCCAAACTAACTATGACAATGAATAAGGAAAGTGCACCTATCGTTCGGTAGTATAGCTATGGCAAGACTGAAAATATCATATTCTCAAGGACCAAGAGTACTAGTAGTTACTATCTTTTTATTATCTAGCTAAGTATTAAGAGAATCGATGTTTAATTAACTAATGACTAAACTAAGGATGCTAAGACATAGAGAGTGAATTGGGAAAATACTTTTGGGAAAACCAGTTGATTAAGACAATACCCGAGGAAGAATCCACCTAGACTTCACTTATTACTTAACTTTGAACCAGACGATTTATTCACTTGACTTGATCCGTAGGATTCCCTAATTTATATTATTATCCCTTTCGAGACTAATAACATCTAACCCTAGGTTGATTAATTGAAATCTCTTTCTAATTAAAACCCCTAGTGTTGCGTTAACTCGATCTATGAACTCCCATATTAGGTTTGACCCTAATCCGGCAGATTTTCATCATCCCATCTCTAGGGTTGCGATCAACTCCGCTTAACTATGCTAGATCTACTCTTAAACAGGGACTTTTGCTCCACTGCCTAAGCACATCAATACTTGAATCAATATCCTGAAATATTAAAACAAGAATTAAGAACACATAATTTAGAACAAATCAAGTATTTATCATACAGTTCAAAAAATAGTAACAAGATCCGTGTAACACCCCCAAACCCGGCCCAGACGTTATGGCCGAATCTGGTGATGTCACATCAAAGAAATAATTCCAAAATGACTTTGCTTAGTTAAAAACTTAAGTTTAGGATTTAGAAACCCAAAATCTAAGTAACCTGTTAAGTTATGATAAAAGCCCATGTTTAAAGAAAAACGTCCATATGTTATAGTTATTTCAAAAATCATGTTTAAACTTTAGAAATTATTAAAGTTTAATAATTAAACAGTTGTAACAATAATTAAAACCCAAATGTAAAATAAAATTGGAGGTACACGGCCTTATTACATCCCAATGAAAACAAAGTAATTAAAATAGAGTTATTCGACACAAATAAAGAAAAACTTCTAAGTAGCTTGAAGCGTGGTCGTCCCCAAGTCCTCTTCCACGTCGAACCGTCTACTGAGGATCACCTGAAACATTTAATTAAAGGGTGTGAGTTTAGAAACTCAGTGTGTACGGCCCTTGGTAATCCAATCAACATGCAATTAACACAATTATCACGTTGTGCCTAAGCCCTATCAAAATCGGTGGTCTTAGGCCTTAGCCCACAATGGCCTCATATCACATCAGTATCGCATGAATGCAATGCACCCATCCCAAATCCAACCCTGCACTCCACCTATACCAACCCTACACTCCAGTGGGGATATAAATATCAACCCACCCAGCCCTACACTCCAAAGGTAGCACCAACAATGCACTACTTCAAACGTTGCGAAAGAAAGCGCTAAGCATATAATGCGCTTAAAGCCACCGGTGGATCCACGGTCGTCAAGCGACTATGCGATCCTCACATATCTTCCTCCGTATCATCAAACCCAACCAAGTGCAACATATAATTCATGAATGCAACATACACAATTTCACACATTAAGTACCTAGGGGTATTTTAGTCATTTCACTACCCAAGGGTATTTCTGTAATTCTACCCTACAGGGGTATTTCCATAATTCTGCCCTACAGGGGTAATCTCGTAATTTCTTCCACCTCGGGTTTTAGTTATGAACTTTGGCCCATCAACAAGTCCTCATGATTAAAGTGAACAAACACTATGCACCAGGTAGGATCTCAGAGAAGAGTAGGTGGGTCACTAGGACCGCTTAAGTACCAAGCTCTCCCTCGATCCAATCCTAGACATGCATATGTCGGTTACCACACTCTAACTAATCGACTTGTCCACAGAAATGTTTGATTAATAAATTAAGTCTGATGCAATTTTAAGAATTTATCAGAACTAGGCCTAGAGTCCATTAAACCCTAGCATACACTTCTAAAATCCCATAAGGCCCACTAAGCCCATTCATGTTTATATAGCCCATTAGGCCCGATCATAATCAAACCATACACCCCTTTCATGTCAATTCAATATTCAAATACACATATCAATCTTTGCCGATTTGGGCCCACGAGCTAGGCAGGCCCATTTAGCCACTTTCGGCTTTTCGGCTTTTCGGCGTTGCCACCATCGTGTGTGTATAGTGTTTGTACACACCTGGTAATAACGCGTGCAGCAATCCCCTTAATCACGAACCTACAATCGACATCACTTAACGATTAACCAAGGGCTTAATACATACTTTATCAAAAACGGAAACCTCACTGTAACCTTACCGTGTGCCACCAGTTCTAGTAGCCCTTCCTTAGCTACTAATCACGAATATCCCCTAGATCTGCACCCACACACATATATACTATCAAAAATCAAGTGAATCATGCTCCACACAAGTCACCTCTATAATCCATACTCACATTTGGCCAACCACTAATTCACAACTGAGATGAGTACACTTACCACTTGCTAACGATCCTTACCACGCTTGCGATCTTTGAACCCTACCCTTGTTAATACAAAGTTAATGACAAGGAGTAGTTAGATGGCCCTTTGGCTTTTAACGAAACACACTAAGGAAGTTGATGGAGTACTTACCGAAACCCTCCTTTGATCCTGCGGCCTAGATAGCTACTGGACAAGATCCGGCTTTTAACTTGACTAAGAGTAGATAACAACCGATTTGTGATGGAGGAAAATAACTAGGAATCGGCACAAATAGGGATTTCGGAAAAGAAGGATGATGGTAATTTTCGGCAATGAAGAATTCGGCTTTAGGTGAATTCGGCAATGTGAGATTTCGGCAATGGGAGATTTCAGCAATAGGAGATTTCGGCAGTAGGAGATTTCGGCAATAGGAGAAACTAATTGAGGGGGATAAAGAAGAAAAAAATAATAGAAACTCAAAGAACCTTTCAAAAGGGTTCGACACTCCCTTTTATAGCCACAAGCCGAAAATACCTTCCCCCAAAGTCCCATTCGGCACCACCTCTTCACACTCCTCATCTCCTAACTTTTCTCCCTGATAACTCCTCCATCTCATCCGAAATTTCCTCCACTATCAGCTCACAAGACCAACTCAAATACTCCAACGCAAGAGTTCAAATTCAACACAACTCTGGCCGTCCACTCTGCAAAATAAACACTCCACAAAATACCTTGCCACTACTCGAACCTTTGACCTCTCCTCCTGACAACCACGCCACCTTATAACTCCCCAAGTGACGCCAACTTGCCACTGGACCACAGGCCTAATTGTGTCCTATTTTCCCTTGATCTGCTTAAGAGGCCTAATACATGAGACTAGGGTCCCATTAAGGCAAAAATTAACTTTTTCCCTACGGTCATCCCTATCCCTAAGACTTCAAATAAGCCTGGTAATACCTTAAAATTAATATTCTAGGTGCTACTCATACATACCAACTTCAGTGCTCAGAAATTAGAGTTTCAGGATTTTTGGGGCGTTACAATTCTACCCCTCTAAAAAACATTTCGGCCTCGAAATTTACCTGATTGAAACAAGTGAGGGTATTTTTGTCGCATCGCCTCCTCAGGCTCCCAAGTATCCTCCTCGGCATTATGGTTACGCCAAAGCACTTTGACCAAAGGGATAGACTTCCTTCTTAGTACCTTGACATCTTGACCAATTATTTGAACTGGCTCCTCTTCAAAAGTTAGGTCTGGTCTAACCTCAATCTCCTCAACTGACACGATGTGAGAAGGGTCTAAGCGGTAACGCCGTAGCATTGATACATGGAACACATCGTGTATTTGGCTCAGTTCAGAAGGCAATTCCAGCTGATAGGCAACTGGCCCAATTCGCTTCAACACCTGGGATGGCCCAATGAACCTAGGGCTTAACTTGCCTTTCCGACAAAATCTTAACACCTTCTTTAAAGGCGAAACCTTGAGAAAAACCATGTCCCCCACCGCATACTCAATCTCTCTCCGCTTGAGGTCAGCATACGACTTCTGCCTATCCGTCGCCTCCTTCAACCAATCCCTAATAAACTTTACCTTATCTTCGGTGTCTGCTACCAACTCCGGACCCAATACTCGTCGCTCACCCAACTCAGTCCAACAAGTCGGAGTACGACATCTTCGCCCATATAGTGCTTCATATGGAGCCATTCCAATACTTGCCTGATAACTATTGTTGTATGTAAATTCAGCTAATGGCAAGTAATCCTCCCAACTACCTCGAAACTCAATTACACACCCTCTCAGCATATCCTCCAAAACCTGAATTACCCTCTCCGACTGACCATCCGTCTGAGGGTGAAATGTTGTACAAAAATCCAACCTCGTACCTAGGGATTCATGCAACTTCTTCTAAAAGTGAGGCGTAAAATGAGGGTCTCTATCCGATATAATAGAGACCGGAACCCCATGCAACCTCACAATCTCCGCCACATACAACCTTGCCAACTTCTGTAATGAGTAGTCAGTGCAGACCGGTACAAAATGGGTAGACTTAGTTAACCGATCCATAATGACCCACACAGAGTCCTTCTTAGCAGGCGTCAAGGGTAGCCCACTAACGAAATCCATAGTAACTCGCTCCCACTTCCATAGTGGAATCTTAACCGGCTGAAGTAACCCTGACGGTAGCTGGTGCTTCGCTTTCACTTGCTGACATACCAAACATTTGCCCACAAACTCCGTAACCTCACATTTTAATCCCGGCCACCAATAAAGCTCTCGTAAGTCCCGATACATCTTGTTACGTCTGGGGTGCATAGCATAGGAACTACTATGCTCTTCCCAAAGTATAGACTTCCTTAGCTCTTCGTCCATTGGCACAAAAATTCTACCACGAAAACACAACAACCCGTCACAATTTAACCAAAAATTCGTCGTTTCCCCATTCTCAATTTGCTTGAATCGAGAACTCAAAGTTTCATCCAACGACTTTTTAACTTTAATCTACTCAACCCACAGTGGCTTCACTTGCAACTCGGCTAGAAAACTCCCATTGTCATACAAACTCAACCGAGCAAACATCGCCCTCAAGTCTGACATATCCCTACAGCTTAGTGCATCACCCACCACATTTGCTTTGCCCGGGTGATATTCGATCGTGCAATCATAATCCTTTAACAGCTCAATCCATCTACGCTGCCTAAAGTTCAACTCCTTCTGAGTTAAGAGGTACTTCAGACTCTTGTGATCCGTATAGATGGTGCACTTCTCTCCATACAAATGATGCCTCCAAAACTTAAGTGCGAATACCACGGCTGCCAACTCCAAATTGTGGGTTGGGTAATTCCCCTCGTGAGTCTTAAGCTGGCGTGACGCATAAGCAACCACCTTCCCTTCCTGCATCAAAACACAGCCCAAGCCCACGTGTGACGCATCACTATAAACCGTAAACCCTTTCCCGGGCTCTGGCTGAATCAAAACAGGGGCCTCCATTAAAACCTTCTTAAGCTTCTCAAAGCTTTCTTGCTGTTTATCAGTCCACACAAACGACACCCCCTTCCATAGCAGCTTGGTCAAGGGTGCTGCAATTAGGGAGAATCCTTCAACAAACTGCCTATTGTACCCTGCCAGGCCTAGAAAACTCCGAATTTCTAACACCGTCTTCGGTCGCTTCCAATCCAACACTGCTTTCACCTTTGTAGGATCAACTCTAATCCCCTCAGCTGAGACCACATTCCCTAAGAAAGTGACTTCCCTCAGCGAGAATTCACACTTGCTAAACTTAGCATAAAGTTGCTTCTCCCTTAGAATTTGCAACACAATCCTTAAGTGTGCATAATGATTATCCTCCGTTCTCGAGTATACTAAGATGTCATCTATGCAAAATACTACGAACTGGTCTAGATACGGTTGAAAAACTCGGTTCATAAGGTCCATAAAAGCAGCAGATGGGTTCGTTAGCCTAAAAGGCATCACCAAAAACTCGAAATGTCCATAACGAGTTCTGAAAGCTGTCTTATATACATCTGCTTCCTTAACCCTCAGTTGATGATACCCTGACCGCAAGTCAATCTTCGAGAAAACTGAGGCTCCCCTAAGTTGATTGAAAAGGTCATCTATCCTAGGCAGAGGGTATTTATTCTTAATGGTTAACTTGTTTAACTGCCGATAATTGACGCACATCCTCATGGACCCATCTTTCTTGTTCACGAATAGAACCGGTGCTCCCCATGGAGAAACACTTGGTCTAATAAATCCACGGCCCAATAACTCCTGAATCTGGGCCTTCAACTCCACCAGCTCCTTCGGTGCCATCCTATAAGGTGCGATGGACACTGGAGTCGTACCCAGTAATAATTCTATTCCAAACTCCACCTCTCTACTAGGAGGTAACCCATGCAATTCCTCTGGTAAAACATCAGGGAATTCTTTTACTGCTCTCAAATCTTTAACAGCCAAACTCTTAGATTCCTTATCACTGATATAGGCTAAATAGGCTTCACAGCCCTTCCTCGCCAACTTCTCTGCCCTTAAAGCCGAAATCATGTTCGACAAGTAATCTCGTCGTTCCCCGATCACTACTACTTCCTCACCTTCCACAGTTCTTAACACCATCTACTTTGCAGCACAACCTAAAGTTGCCTGGTGCCTCGTCAACCAATCCATGCCTAAGATGAGGTCGAACTCACCAAATGGTAATTCCATCAAGTCCGCTAAGAAAGTAACTCCTTGCACTACCAATGGTACATTCCTAAACAACTTACTAACTTTCACCGACTGCCCTAAAGGACTTAACACAGTCATTACATTCGCAAGGGTTTCAAACTCATCTCCCACAGTTTCACTCTTATTGCATGCAATGTACGAATGTGTTGACCCCACATCAATTAGCGCAATATGAGGTAGCTCACGAATAAGTAACGTACCCATTATCACATCTGGTGCATCTCATTCCTCTCTGCGATGTGCAGCATAGACTAAAGCTGGCTGCCTCGCCTCTGCCTGTCCTACGCCCCTGTCCGGTGCTCCACGTCCTCGTTCTGCGCCATTGCCGCCTCTGGCTTGACCACGTCCCCTTGGTGGTTGTTGACCACCCCTTAGTGGCTGAAAATTACCTCTGCCATCGGCTCGCTCCTGGTCTGGCCTTCTAGGGCACTCTCTAATCCTATGTTCCATAGACCCGCAACTCAAACAAGCTCCTACTCTCCTCCAACATTCGCCTGCATGCCTTTTTCCACACACAGCACAAGGTGGTATCCCGGTATTAGCAGCAACAACAGGGGCCCCAGCTCTAACCGACCCATTCACTCTGGCCCTCCTCGTAGGCCGCTGTCCACCCCTCATAGCTTCCATGTTCTGTTTATTCTTGCCCTTCTCCTTCTCTCGATTGAGGCGCTCCGTGCGCTTTACTTCCTCCGCTATCTTTGCTTTCTCCACCAAAACTGCAAAATCTCGCTCCCTCTGTAGAGCTATGAATACCCTAAGGTTATCTCTTAACCTGTCCTTGAACCGTACGCATTTCTCATATTCTGCTGCGACTATTCCTTTGGCATATCGACTAAGGCGCAAAAACTCAGCCTCATACTCTGCTACCGACTTATCTCCCTGGGTTAGATTCAAAAACTCCTTCCTTCGGGCATCCACATAGCCCGCTCCAATGTACTTCCCCTGGAACATCGATTTGAAGAACTCCCAGGTGACTTGCTCCAGTTGGTTGCCCTCCTTTACGGTCAACCACCAATGATAAGCTACCTCCCTAAGTAAGGATATTGCCCCTTTTAACTTTTGTTCCACCGTGTATTCTAGGTCGTCCATTATTCTTTCCATAGCTTTCAACCAGTACTCTGCTACATTCGGGGCCACCCCTACTACTCCTTTAAAAATTTCTGCCCCATTAGCTCGGAGTCACTCCACGACCGACCCACGACTTTCCGTACCATTATTGGGCCCAATGACCCTTTCTAGAATCCTTAACATGGCCTGCGACACTACATCTTCTGTAGCGGCAGCCCAGTCATATGGTCTCGTTTCAGTTACTGGTGAGGTCGGAGCCTCCTCTACTCCAACGTTGGGCATATGGCCCGACGCCGACGACCCAGCCCTACCACTTCCACGGCATCTGCCGCGGCCTCTTGCACCTCTTCTAGCGCTCATCATTGTGTGCCTATTTCTGAATAAGAATTTTTATGAAATTAGTTCATAGTTCCACTGTTTAAAACACATGTCTTATGTAAGTAACAATTTAAGAGTTGTTCCGTCGTCGTAAACCCACTACAGGCTTAAGTTTCCTACGGGCTTTAGTCTCTAAGAACATATTGTTTACAGTAGCCCAATATCTAAATATAGTTCAGTAATTTAAATAAGTAAAATAACAGAAAAAACTTAATTGGCTCGACGTCGAGGGCTCGGTGAACCACACTTCAAGAATCCTACAAAAACTTTTTAATCTACTTGTTTAAAAAATCCAAAATCTAAGGCCCATTTCACAGCCCGAGCTTTGCAACCGGGTTCTGATACCACTAAATGTAACACCCCCAAACTCGATCCAGACGTTATGGCCGAATCTGGTGATGTCACATCAAAGGAATAATTCCAAAATGACTTTGCTTAGTTAAAAACTTAAGTTTAGGATTTAGAAACCCAAAATCTAAGTAACCTGTTAAGTTATGATAAAAGCCCATGTTTAAAGTAAAACGTCCATATGTTATAGTTATTTCAAAAATCATGTTTAAACTTTAGAAATTATTAAAGTTTAATAATTAAACAGTTGTAACAATAATTAAAACCCAAATGTAAAATCAAATTAGAGGTACACGGCCTTATTACATCCCAATGAAAACAAAGTAATTAAAATAGAGTTATTAGAAACAAATAAAGAAAAACTTCTAACTAGCTTGAAGTGTGGCCGTCCCCGAGTCCTCTTCCACGTCGAACCGTCTACTGAGGATCACCTGAAACATTTAATTAAAGGGTGTGAGTTTCGAAACTCAGTGTGTACGACCCTTGGTAATCCAATCAACATGCAATTAACACAATTATCACGTTGTGCCTAAGCCCTATCAAAATCGGTGGTCTTGGGCCTTAGCCCATAATGACCTCATATCACATCAGTATCATATGAATGCAATGCACCCATCCCTAATCCATCCCTGCACTCCATCCGTACCAACCCTACACTCCAGAGGGGATATAAATATCAACCCACCGAGCCCTACACTCCAAAGGTAGCACCAACAGCGACACTACTCAAACGTTGTAGCAAAGCTGCTAAGCATATAATGGGCTTAAAGCCACCGGTAGATCCACGGTCGTCAAGCGACTATGCGATCCTCACATATCTTCCTCCATATCATCAAACCCACCCAAGTGCAACATATATTTCATGAATGCAACATACACATTTTCACACATTAAGCACCTAGGGGTATTTTAGTCATTTCACTACCCAGGGGTATTTCCGTAATTCTACCCTATAGGGGTATTTCCGTAATTTTGCCCTATAGGGGTATTCTCATAATTTCTTCCACCTCAGGTTTTAGTTATGAACTTTGGCCCATCAACAAGTCCTCGCGGTTAAAGTGAACAAACACTATGCACTAGGTAGGATCTCAAAGAAGAGGAGGTCTGTCACTAGGACCGCTTAAGTACCAAGCTCTCCCTCGATCTAATCCTAGACATGCATATGTCGGTTACCACACTCTAACTAATCTACTTGTTCACAGACATGTTTGATTAATAAATTAAGTCTTATGCAATTTTAAGAATTTATCAGAACTAGGCCTAGAGTCCTTTAAACCCTAGCATACACTTCTAAAATCCCATAAGGCCCACTAAGCCCATTAATGTTTATATAGCCCATTAGGCCCGATCATAATCAAACCACACACCCCTTTCATGTCAATTCAATATTCAAATACACATCTCAATCTTTGCCGATTTGGGCCCACAAGCTCGGCAGGCCCATTTAGCCACTTTCAGTTTTTTAGCTTTTTAGCTTTTCGGCATTGCCGCCATCGTGTGTGTATAGTGTTTGTACACACTTGGTAATAACGCGTGCGGCAATCCCCTTAATCACGAACCTACAATCGACATCACTTAACGATTAACCAAGGGCTTAATACATACTTTATCAAAAACCAAAACCTCACCCTAACCTTATCGTGTGCCACCAGTTCTAGTAGCCCTTCCTTAGCTACTAATCACGAATATCCCCTAGATATGCACCCACACACATATATGCTATCAAAAATCAAGTGACTCATGCTCCACACAAGTCACCTCTATAATCCATACTCAAATTCGGCCAACCACTAATTCACAACTGAGATGAGTACACTTACCACTTGCTAACAATCCTTACCACGCTTGCGATCTTTGAACCCTACCCTTGTTAATACAAAGTTAACGACAAGGAGTAGTTAGATAGCCCTTCAGCTTTTAACTAAACACGCTAAGGAAGTTGATTGAGTACTTACCGAAACCCTCCTTTGATCTTGCAACCTAGATAGCTACTGAACAAGATTCAGCATTTAACTTGACTAAGAGTAGATAACAACCGATTTGTGATGGAGGAAAATAACTAGGAATCAGCACAAATAGGGATTTCGGCAAGGAAGGATGATGGTAATTTTCGGCAATGAAGAATTTGTCTTTAGGTGAAGTCGGTAATTAGAGATTTCGACAATAGGAGATTTCAGCAATAAGATATTTTGACAGTAGGAGATTTCGGCGATAGGAGAAATCGATTGAGGGGGAAAAAGAAGAAAAAAATAATAGAAACTCAAAGAACCTTTCAAAAGGGTTCGGTACTCCCTTTTATACCCACAAGCCGAAAATACCTTCCCCCAAAGTCCCATTTAGCACCACCTCTTCACACTCCTCATCTCCTAACTTTTCTCCCTGATAACTCCTCCATCTCATCCGAAATTTCCTCCACTATCAGCTCACAAGATCAACTCAAATACTCCAACGCAAGAGTTTAAATTCAACACAACTCTGGCCGTCCTCTCTGTGAAATAAACACTCCACAAAATACCTTGCCACTACTCGAACCTTGGACCTCTCCTCTTGACAACCACGTGACCTTATAGCTCCCAAAGTGACGCCAGCTTGCCACTGGACCACAGGCCCAATTGTGTCCTATTTTCCCTTGATCTGCTTAAGAGGCCTAATACCTGAGACTAGGGTCCCATTAAGGCAAAAATTAACTTTTTCCCTACGGTCATCCCTATCCCTAAGACTTCAAATAAGCCTGGTAATACCTTAAAATTAATATTCTAGGTGCTACTCATACATACCAACTTCAGTGCACAGAAATTAGAGTTTCGAGATTTTTTGGGCGTTACAATCCGTCTTAGGTTTCATCCCCCTCAGGTATTTAAGGGGTTTAGTTCATGTTTAATAAAGAACACGTCTCGGAAGAAAGTAAATGATAAAACATAAGAAAACCCTAAAATCCTCTAAAGGAAATTGAAGGGAAGATCTTCTGTCTTGAGTGTGATTTCGGCTTCTGGGATTAATCAACTGGCTGTCTTCGAGTAATTTCCTGTGTTCAGCCCTCTCTAGCTTCCCCCCTTTTAGGTCGCCCTCTAGGTTGTTTATATAGGCTTTCGGAATGCCTTTCTTGGCCCACAAGTACCCTAATCTGAATGGAATTAAAACAGGTCAAGGCAGGGGCACGCCCGTGTGGAACGCCTGTGTGAATTGAGCCCAGGCCGTGTTTGGGCCTACTAAGGTGGCACGACCGTGTGGTGAACTCCAGGCCGTGTGATTTCTTTCTTTGGCCCATTTTCTCCGTTTTTGGCCCGTTTCTCGTTCTTTTTGACTCCCTAAGCTCTCCTGAGTATAAAACATGAAATTAAGAGATTAGGAGCATCGAATTCATCAAATCTAATGAATATTCATTCAAAATTAAGCCAAGCATGGGGTTAAAATATGTGTAAATTATAGTTTATCAGGTACCCATTAGTATACATAATCAGGGAGCACACTCTCAAGCCACATATCAGAATGCTCAGATGAGTCATGTAACAGGACACTTATTCGGGCTAAATAGGAAACTCATAAGAGTTTTAATCAGGGAGCTCATTGAGCTTTAGAGGTAACTCTGAAGATTTATTATCAAGGAGCACCGGATAAGGTAACTGATAGTTCAAGCGAGCCATGTCAGGAAGCTCATAAGAGCCTATATCAGGACGCTCAAGTAGAGCTGTGTTTATGTCCGCAATATATGCTAGATCACAACCGATCGAATCATGTAACAAGACACTCACAAAGAGCTACGGTAATGCACAACACATGTAAAATCACTATCGATCAGAATGCTCGTAGGAACTATATAACAGGATGCTCGTCCGAGCTATAATGTCCGCAACACAAGTGCAACAGCCCGTTTTTGGTCAAATCAAAACAGTGGTTTTGGGACCACAAATATAAGGTCAAAATATTTATTTTATTATTATTCTAATGTTTACAGCATGATTGAATGTTGGTGTGAAAATTTCGTTAGAAAATTTTATCGTTAGACTGGCCAATTTGATAAAAAGGACTAAATTGCCTAAAGCGTAAAACTTGAGTTCTAATAGCTAAAGGTGTCTAATAGCTATATAACCTTAAAATAAGTCCTTAAATAGTAGTTAGACCATTTTCATGGTAAGTGGACAATATTGGACATTTAAAGGATGTTTTATTTGGGTTATCATTAAGGGTATATGTGTAAATTGGTAAATAACATATAATAAATAAAACAAAACCAAATTAAAGGCATTCATTCTCATCTTTTAACCGAAATTGAAGAAGAATAAAAGAGAATACTAGGGTTCTTCATTCGGCTAAGGAAAATTGATGCAATTAGGTATGTGTTTTGTCCCATTTTTAATGATTTTTACGTTTTTAAGATCGTTGCTTCGTATTCTAGCTAGCCCATGCCTTAGATTTCGAAATTGTTAAAGATTTAACATGTTTCCATTGTTGAATACTTGATTAATTTGATGATTTATGATAGATTATGAAGGTTAATTGATAGATTAATAGTTTTTGTAAAGTGATTTTTGACAAAAATGTCAATAAGGGATTAAATTGAGAAAATGTGAAATGTAGTGGTTAAAAGTGTGAATAAATGAAAATTATCAGCTGCTAGGGGCACTATGGTAATTCGGCCAGGCATGGGTTTTATTGAAATTATGTGAATTTTGTGTATTTGTGAAATAGGGACTAAATTGATTAAATGTGAAAATTTAGGGGCTAATGTTTAAAAAGGGCCTAAATGTGTGTTTTGGACTAAATTGAAAGAATAGATGATTAAATGAGTTAATTTTGAATACATATAGATCAAGAAAGAAAGAATTTGGATTTAGATCGGGGGAAAAGCAAGGTTATCGAGTAGTCGATCCGATCCGTTAAATTCCGAATACGAGGTAAGTTCGTATGTGAAAATTTCATTATAAATATATGTTAAATGCTTTAATATCGAATAAACTGTGCTTATGAGATACAGATAATGTTTAAATTGTGAATACGACTCTACGGATATGTTCGACAATGAAATTGATAAGTGTAATTCCCGGTTGAACCTTAGGAATAGTTTTGGATGCTAGTGACATGTCATTAGGTTATTGTGTTGGCTTCGGGCCACGATATCGGCACTACAGGTGCGAGTGATACCTTGATTTGGCTACGGGCCATGGTATAGGTATTTCGGAAAGGAGTTACCTTGATTTGGCTACGGGCCATGGTATAGGTACTTCGAGATAAGTTACCTTGATTTGGCTTCGGGCCATGGTATAGGTACTTATTGATTGAGATTCTTGAGTATCCGACTTCTATTCCAAATGGTTCAATAGATAAATGAATGATTTGGTTGAGAAAGAGGTTAGTACGAGGCGATATAGGTACGTATAGAATCTATTCGAGTATTAAATAGAGAAAGTTTGATGAGATGGTATTTGATCATGTTTTGAGACATGAGAAAGGTTTGTAGTTAATGTGTATATGGTGATGTTATGTATAATTGGTTGATTTGTATTTATATGATGAATTAAGTTATTCACATACGAGCTTACTAAGCTATGAAGCTTACTTTGTGTTATTTTTCTATGTTTTACAGTGAATCAAAGCTAGCTCGGATCCAGGGATTGTCAGGGACTTCATCGCACTATCGAACATCTATTTGGTACTTTTGAATTGTGTATATTTGGTATATGGCATGTATAGGCTTGAGTCATTTTGGTGAATGATGTAGCCATTTGAGTTGGCTTATGAATATCTATGTTTGGTTTGTATATAGCCAAGGAAGTTGCCATATTTTTGTTTATTGAGTTGTGTTTATAATTGTTTAATTGGCTTATGTTATGAGTTGATGAATGAAATAGTGATGCTTGTTAATGATATGTATTATGATATCAAATAGTAGCATTTTGAGTATTGATATGCTAGTGAAATAAGGCAAATAATGCATATTTGATGGTAGCCACATTGATGGATTATGATGATGAGTTTTTGGTATGAATTTGAATGGCCTAATTTGGTATTTAGATACTTGCATTGTTGATATTGGGAAAGCATGTTTTGATCTTGATTTGGTTGCTTGGAATGTCCAACTATGCTATTATTATGTGCCATGTGAGTTATGTAGGTAGATGGTAATTTGGGGTGGCAAAATAGCTTGGTAAATAGCCTATTTTTGTCCACACGGGCAGAGACACGGGTGTGTGTCTCAGCCGTGTGTGACACACGGTCATGTTACACGGCCATGTGTCCCCTGGTGTTGATATTAAAATGAAGTCAGTATGCTTCACACGGTCTCACACACGGGCGTGTGATCGGCCGTGTGGCACATGTCAGTATACCCCCTAAATGGTACACGGCCTAGCACACGGGCCTGTGACTTGGCCGTGTTGCATAAGTTAGTATACCCTATAGGTTTGGCACGGCCTAGTACACGGCCTAGCACACAGGCGTGTGTGGCCACTTCGAAGGGTACACGGGCTAGACACATGGGCGTCTGGTCGACCGTGTAACCCAAGTCAGTATGTATGCCCTGTTTCCACATAGCCTGGGACACGAGCGTGTCTGGAGCCGTGTGAGGCACATGACCTGTTCACATGGGCGTGTGACCTTTGTATGTTTAAAATTTTTCTATGTTTCCAAAATTTTCGTATGTTATCTGTAACAGCCCGATTTTGGGCCTAGTCGGAACAGTGGTTTCGGGACCACAAATCTGACGCAATAAAATTTAATTTAATTATATTTTTATGGTCTACGATTTCACGAAATAATTTCGTGAAAATTTCGTTCGAAAATTTCGACGTTTGAGCATTCAATTTAGTAAAAAGGACTAAATTGTAGAAAGTGCAAAATTTGAGTTCTAGAAGCTAGAGGTGTCTAATTGCTATGAAACTTTAAAGTAGAGGTCCTTATATGGTAATTATACCATTGGATAATTTGTTGGACAAAAATAGACATGGTTAGGTGAAATTTCAAAGAAAGGCTTTAAGGGCATTTTAGTCATTTGGTAAATAAAAGATTAAAAAGGGAAAATAAAAGCCAAAATTATGCTCATCTTCTACCTCTAGCCGAAAATTAGAAGAGAAGCCATGGCTAGGGTTTGGCCAAGCTTTCCAAGCTCCATAATCAAAGAAAACGAGGTTCGGGCCTAGAACGAGGGAAAAATGAGTAATTGACGGTTAGGTCCTTTTTTGCCATTTTGGTATCGAGGTAAGTTCGTGTGTAAATAATACAACCTTATGTTATGTATTTAATATTTCGATATTACATGAATTTTATATTATCTCTATGAAATTGATTAATGACGATTTTGACGAAATGTCGAGGAATGAAAATCCTCGATTGAACCTTAGGAATGGATAGAATACAAATGTCATGACACTAAGGTTACTGAGGTTCCGTATAAGACCATATCTAGGATATGGCCTCGGTATGTGATTTCGTATAAGACCATGTTAGGGACATGGCGTCGATGTGATATTTCATGTAAGACCATATTGGGGATATGGCGTTGATACGGTACTATATGTATGAGGTTTCTGAGTATCTTTTAGCATTCCGAGTGGTTCAACGGGTACGTTAAAAACGATAAAGTATGTGACTATGTTACGAGTGGTACAGGTATGTACATAGAACTCATGTGAAGAGAATTCAGTATATGATGCATTCTTGGGAAGAATGTACACGAATAAGTTATACTTGTGAAATATTGATAACCTTGTGATTAGTGATCTACATTCATGATGAATGGATGCATGGTAAGATTTGATAATGATCATGTGATAGGTTTATGAACCAAATTGAATTGTGATATAGTACGGTTTATTTATTTAAATTTGTGTTTCATTGGATATGAGAGAAAGGAAAGATAGGCATAATTGCCGAATAAAGTCATTATGAGAATATAGTATGATACGAGCTTTGACAAATGAAAGGTGGTTAAACCATATGTTGAAATTATGATTACTCATAAATGATGTGCATGTGATTAAGAGGATGGAAATAACTTGTTAAATAATGTGATAAGTTATAATGGAGAGACTATGGTGGTTAGGATAATGCCAAGGCACGTAAATGGTATTTATAAGATAAAAGAGTAAGCATTATGAATGATTAAGTGCCAATCATGAGGTTAAATGCAAATTGTATTGTAATATCTTTATGGTTGGGTAAAATAAATGAATGTCAATAGTTGTTTATTATTTGCAAATGAACTTACTAAGCTTCATGGCTTACTCCCCTCCCTTTCCTATCTCTTATAGGTTAATTTAGCTAGCTCGGTTTGGAGATCACCGGAGATGCTATCACACTATCAAGCTGACACTTTGGGTATAAGTATTCAAGCCTTCTTGAGATATGGCATGTATAGGGACTTTGTCTTTTAATTAATTAAGTCATTGTTAATGTAGCCAAATGTGTTAGCCTAAAATGGTTTATGGTTCAATTTGAATATAGCCATGAATGATGGCTTATGTTGATTATATGTTTATACATGTGTTAATGCCCTCTTGTGAATGTGAAGCTAGTATGGTTATCATGAGCTAAATGTGATGATTAAGTATGACAAATGATGATATGAGAATGACATGTGATGTTGTGTGAATGTGTACAAGTGAGGGTGGCACAATGGCTTGGAAAATAGCCTTATATTTGTCCACACGGGCGTGTGTCTATGCCGTGTGTGACACACGGTCAGCGCTGTGGGCGTGTTGATAGGCCGTGTGTCCCCTGCATCTAAATTTAGCAAAATAGAATGCCCAGTAGTAAACACACGAGTAGAGACACGGCCGTGTGTCTTAGCTATGTGAAGGACACGGCCTCAGGACATGGGCGTGTGCCCAGGCCGTGTGAAGTCTACACATTAATTGCGAAAATTAAATTCGCCACATGGCCTAGCACACGGGCATGTGACTTGGCCGTGTGACCCTAAATATCTACTGACGTCATAAATAGAATGTCAAGGTTTTCACACACGGGCTAAGACACAGGCGTGTCATGGCCGTGTGAGGGACACGGGCTATAGACACGGGCGTGTTTCTTTCCACACGGGTGTGTGGCCCTGTTTTGAGCAAAAATTTTCTAAGTGTTCGTAAGCTTTCGGTTCAGTCCTTAACCACCCTATATGTATGATTCGAGTCTCGTAGGCCCGTAATAGGGACGTTATGAACACAAATGAAAAGTTTTAAGTTGGAATGAAAATTTATGGCCCGATTTTGTATGATTAAGTATGTTAAGTTTGGTAATGCCTCGTACCTGGTTCTGGCATCGAATACGGGTAAGGGGTGTTACATTTAGTGGTATCAGAGCTATGGTTTAGTCGATTCTCGGACTAGCCTAGCGTATGTGAGTCTAGCTATACATGCCATATTACTACTTGTGATAGTGTGATGCCTCCCGGCTCTAACAAAATTGTTTTGTTAAGACAAAGATGACTTCTGACCGAGCTATTTTTGATAATGCTGAAAATGGTATTGAGATTATTGAAATATGCTTACGATGTGTTGAAATTTGGAAAGGTATGAATAGAAATTATGATACGCATGTGTTAATGTACGAAATGAGATAACCATAAGTTGAGAAATGTGAAAAAGTGAAATGAAACGAAAGTTTAGGTTGTGATAAGCTCATCCATGTATTTTAGTATTCATATGATATTATGTGCCCAACCTATTTGATTAAGTGAATATGATAAGTAAGCTTACCCAATGGACGGAATATGTGTGTATGTACACTTGTTTGAATAATGTATAATCAGTATGTCCACATAGTTGAATCTCATGTTTAATTGTTAAATTAGAGAATATATAATGTTTTGTTTTATGACTCTGTTATGAAACCACAAATATTATAATAGTATGAGAGTTGAACTGGAAGATCAAATTAAGTAGAACGCAGGAGATGAGTACGATCGTTCAATGATAAATTGACAGATAAGACCATGGTTGGACCATGGCAGTACATGTGATCCCATGTAAGACCATGTCTGGGACACGGCATTGGCATCGATATGTGATCTCATGTAAGACCATGTCTGGGACATGGCATTGGCATCGATATGTGATCCCATGTAAGACCATGTCTGGAACATGACATTGGCATCGATATGTGATCCCATGTAAGACCATGTCGGGGACATGGCATTGGCATCGAGACGTGATCCCATATAAGACCATGTCTGGGACATGGCATTGGCATCGATATGAGACTTCGTGTAAGACCATAGCTGGATTATGGCATCGTGATGACATGTAAGACCATGGCTGGACTATGGCATTGTGATACGTGTAAGACCATGTCTGGGACATGGCATCGATATGAGACTTTGTGTAAGACCATAGTTGGACTATGGCATCGAGTAAACGACATACTCAAACCCGTAAGGCGTTCTCTAATTTGACAAATGTTGGTAAGTAAAATTAAAGCTAAGTGTTAGAATTTTAACAACCCGATTTAGGGGCTAGTCATCCGAAGTTGAAGAAAATTATTTTAACATTACATTAAGAGTTATAGCATGATTATATGGGTGCATGAAAATTTTGGTGCTTTAATTTTAGCGATTTCATGCTTAATCGCGAAAAAGGACTAAATTGCATAAAGTACGAAAGTTCTATTTTACAAGTTAAAGGTGCCTAATAGCCATAGAATATTAATTGGAAGCCTTTAATGTGCAAATTGACCCTTAGATATAGGGTGGCCGGCCATAGGGGGACAAAGAAGTCAAAATTAGTCAAAGTTGGTGTAGTAGGTGGATTAAATTGATGAAATAGAATAAAATAAAGAAAAGATGATATCCTTCTATTCACTCATCTTCTTCCACCAAAAATTAGTAGCAAAATAGATGTTTAAGAGCTCAAAAATTTCAGCAAGCTTTTCTCCTAACAAGTAAGTGATTTTAATGGTCTTTCTTGATAAAATTTGTACTTTTGAAACCCCTAAAGCTTAAGCTAGCTAATGAGGGGACTATTTTGCAAAATGGTTGAAAACCTAGGGTTTTTCCATGTGAGCATTTATGTTGTTTGCTGCATTTTTATGGAAGGATATGAGTCCTAGTTGTTAGATGAACAACTTTTGTGAAAGGTGTTATCATGAAAACACCTTAAAGGACCTTTTTGTAAAGGTTATAAAATATGTGGTAAATGTGTGAAATAATGAGAATTGAGGGCTGCCATAAGAGTAATAAATGTTCACCTAGGCTCGTTAAATAAAGAAATTTGATTAGAATTTATTTACGAGCTTAGGGGTAAAATAGTCATTTGGTAAAAATATGAGGGCAAAATAGTAATTTTTCCAAAGTATGATTATTGAAATGTGTTGATTAATGTGAAGATTAAATGAGCTAAATTGTTATTATAGACCAAGAAGAGCGAAGAATTAACCTCGACCGAGGAAAGGGCAAAGTATCGGACTAAATCGGCAATCTAGCTTATTTTGAAATCGAGGTAAGTTTGTGTGTATTAAATTTAACATCGTGTTATTAAGCCTTAAAATGTTTGATGTTAATGATGATATATATTGTTTCTATGAATTTGAGTAATGATGTTGAATGATGAAATGATGAGGATTGTGATGTTGAAGTCCCTGTTGGACTTAAATAAAGGATAGAACAATATCATCAAGACTTGAGATGAGTAAGGTCTGTATAAGACCATGTCCAGGACATGGCCTCGGCACCAAATTGAAATCCCATATAAGACCATATTTGGGATATGGCATCGGCATTGAATATGAGAAATGTATAAGACCATATATGGGATATGGCATCGACAATCGATATGAGATCCCATATAAGACCATATCTGGGATATGGCATCGGCTTCTAGAAGTGACCCCATGTAAGACCACATCTGGGATGTGGCATTGGCATCGTAATTATGTGAATGAAGATGATCATGTATCCTTGAATATCCCAAGTGATTTAATGGGGTAAATAGTTAAGCTTATGATAGAGATGAGATTAATGCTAAGGCTATGTGATGAAGTGATACAGGTATATTTGAGTAATTCACGAGAATGGTTTACGATATGTGGCATGATATGTAATCAGTAAGAGTAAGTATGAGTAAGTTATGGAAATGAGCTTAAGACTTGTGTTTTTATTCAATGCAATAGATGGATGAAATTATGAGCTTTATGTTGCTATTTATTGCATGCAAACTTACTAAGCTTTATGCTTACCCCTCTCATTTCCCTTTTCCTTGTAGCATTGCCTAGTTAGCTCAAGAATTTGTGGAACATCGGAGTTCGGAAATCACATTATCGACTACTTTTGGTATAACCAAGTTAGATTCATTTTGAGTATGGCATGTATAGGACTTGGTCATTTTGTTATGTCATATTTGTTAGCCAAAGTGTTGGCAATTAATGTTGTTCAATTCATTTTGTAAATGGCCATGGGAAGTTGGCCTATACTTGACATGTTCATATATTCAATGATGATGAATTTCATGAAGTGTATGCTTGTGTGGATGTCTTGATTATGAGTTCTTAGAGGTGCCATATGGTCATAATATGTGTTGAAATGAATTGGTTTAAGTATGGTTGCTTTGCAACGTGGCATTTGGCTTGGTAGATAGCCTTACAAATGTCCACACGGGTAGACACACGGGCATTTGTCTAGGCCGTGTCTGACACACGGTCAGCCCCATGGGCATGTTGATAGGCCGTGTGTCCCCATGCATGCTAGGTTGGCAAGATAGTAAGCTCAGTAGTAATCACACGGGCAGAGACACGGCCGTGTGTCTCAGCCGTGTGGAAGGCACGGCCATGGACATGGGCGTGTGCCCAGTCCGTGTAAAGTCTGCACCTGAAATTAGGAATTTAATTCGACACACGGTCTAAGGACACGGGCGTGTGCCTTGGCCGTGTGACCTTATGTGATGATGATGTCATAAATAGAATGTCAAGGTTTTCACACACAGGTGAGGACACGGGCGTGTCATGGCCGTGTGAGAGACACGGGCTATGGACACGGGCGTGTCTCATGCCGTGTGAAAACCCTGTAGGTTCGAAGTAGAAAAAAATTCCACACGGGTGTGGAACACGGGCATGTGATATGCCACACGGGCGTGTGGCCCTATTTTAAGTCAATTTGTCTATGTGTTCAAAAGCTTTCGGTTTAGTCCCGAATCATTCCGGGTGCAAGTTTAGGATCTCGTAGGCCTTTAATAAGGACATTAAGGTCTTGAATGAAGAGTTTTGTTTCAAATTGAAATTTTATGGACTAAGGTTTTATTATTTGAGAAAGTTTAGTACGGTAATGCCTCGTACCCAGTTCAAGTGTCGAATACGGGTAAGGGGTGTTACATTTAATTAGATATTAATTGTAACATCTTGGAATTAGGGGTTCTGCATTTTATGTGTTTTGTGTGTTTGTCATGATTTGCCTGTTAATTTGGTGTGTTTGGGGGTTCCGGGGAGGCTCGAGGTTAAGCTTGAGCCTTGGTGAAAATTTTGTTTTGGGCACTTCAGGGGAGAGCTAGCTGAGGCAGGCCTTAAGGGTAATTACTTGTGTTTGTTCACACAAGAAAAGGTGTGGTAAGATGGCCAGGAGACGCCACTTAAGTTGCAGGGAAGTGGCGTCACAAGAGAGTAGCAGGAGGAAGGGGTTTGAGTCGCGTCGACAGCATTCGGAAGCTTTATTTTTGTGCCTAGGGAGCTAAGGTGGTGGATTCGGCAGGGGCTCTCCAAGGTTGTGGGTGGAATGAGTCAAAGATTTTGAATGAGTGGCCATGAGGTGATAGTGGGGTTTGAATGGGTCAAACCAATTCAAATTGTTGGAGGGGAGTGAAAGTAGGAGAAAAGTATGGGATTTGGATGTTGGTGGAGTGGTGGCCGATTGTGGGGAGCTTGATGTTGGGGGAGAATTCGGTTTTGGTACTAGGAGAGGTGAGTGTGCCGAAAATTCTTTGGGTCTTAGGCTTTTCTCTTTTTTTTTTGAAGCATATTCGGTCATTAAAGGGGGTGTTGAGTGCCGACTTTTGGCAAGTCTTCTTGAGCTCTCTTTTAATCTTTTTCTTTCTTCTTTTCATTGGTTTTCCACTTTTCTCCAAAGTCGAAATCATTCTCCCTTTCTTTTGCATTTTAGTAACCTTGACACATTTCTTCTTTACCAAAACCGTAGCACCCTTTGCTTCTCTTCTCTCCTTCTTGTTTCTTTGGGTAATAGCCGAACCTTGTTTCCATTCTGACTTCTTCTTTTCTCTTCTCTAATCACTTTCTTTTTGCAAACCGATTTCTCTCCTACTCCCTAGATCTTCTCTTTTCTCTGCTTGATAGCCGCCACTTATCCTTCAAGCCTTCTCAATCAGCATTTCCTTGTTATTTTGGTAAGAGATTCTTCTTCTTCTTCTTCTTCTTCTTCTGTTCGTTCTTTTCACTTGTTGGTTGTTAAATCGAAGGTGTTGACTCGATTCCTTGGGGCATTGGCCGATTGTAGGGGGGCTCATTCTCGTATTCTTTTCTTCATCTAGCCAGCGTTTGGAAGGTCAATGGGACTCATTCGGTTTCACAAGCCAACCTTCTAAGAGTTTGGTTTCCGTTGATTAAGGTAAAGTATTCTCTTTGGTTCTCTTCATCTCCTTTATTTATTATTCAATAAACCGACTACCCATTCTTCCGTGACGTGTTCTCTCATATCTCATGGTTAGTAGCCGAATATCAGGAAGAGAAGTGCTAAGACTTCTTAAATGGTCAAAAGTTCTTTGCCAGGAAATCTTTCTTATTCGCGTTAGTAACAAAGGTAAGGAGTTACCCTCTGATTCTATTCGTTTGGTCATTCATCGTTTATTCGTCGCTTTAGTTTGATAACGTAGTTAGATAACCATTGTTTCCATTATAGTATTGTACTGATCAAAGATTCTCCTTGGATGCGGGTGCTAGCCAATCTAAGGAAGGGAGTGGACCCTTAGTCTTCGCTCCTAAGTTCAAGAGGCGTGCTGTGTCGGCGGTTCAGGACTTTCCGTCGGGCTATGGTAGAGAGCCGACGACTGCATGGGATAGGCAAATAGCTGTCGTTCCAGCCAGTGAAAGTGTCGACGTAGAGAGTATAGTCTTACGCATTATCAGGTGTGTAATTCTCACACACACTCTGTATATTAAATTATGTTATTAACTGTGTTGGCTGAAAGTCAAACGCATCAATTGACATGATCGAGATACCCTTGGGGTAATGTTGGAAACACCGGGTAAGTTCCACTACGATTTTATGTTTGAAATATGTGTATGTATGATTTACTTGATGTGTGCATTCGAAGCATGATCATTCATCTTGGTATGATAACATGTGCATGGACTTGGGATATGATGCGAAAGGGGAAGTGCTCTTTAGGGATCATCACATGGGTTTGGTACCACAAAGGTTGGCCCCACAT
Source organism: Gossypium sturtianum (assembly GCA_025698515.1). Lineage (NCBI taxonomy): Eukaryota > Viridiplantae > Streptophyta > Magnoliopsida > Malvales > Malvaceae > Gossypium > Gossypium sturtianum. The sequence goes on from CM046954.1 coordinate 106,324,330, forward strand.
ATATGATTCAGTGACTATGTCTCAGTGGCTTGGTGCCACGGTGGTTTAACACCACGTACATATATGATTCAGTGACTCGTCCTAGTGGTTTGGTACCATAGTGGGTTGGCCCCACATATATATATTCGGGATTGTCACAGTGGTTTGGTACCACGGTGGGTTAGCCCCACACATATTATTAGTGACTTTATCACGTTGATCCGGTATCACGGTGGTCTAGAACCACAAAGGGCTTGGTGCCATGGGCGTTTGGTGATCGGTGATATAGAGGTTGGAAAAGTAGGTGGGGTCAAATGCATTGCATACATGCTTGATGTGTTGGATTGTGCGGGCTAAGGCCCAACTGGCATCTATGGGCTCAGAGCCCAAATATCGTTATTGGGGATTACACACTGAGTCTCGGTGACTCACCCCTCTGCTTAATTTTGCAGGTAATCCTTAGATCGCGAATTTGAAGCCGAGGCGGACTCGAGGTGGCCCTGCAGTGTTTTTAGTAATTTCAATACTATATTTTAAAATTCCCTATTAAGTTGGTTTTCGGAATTGTAATAAGGCCACTTTAACTTTAATTTGGGTTTTTCTATAAAGTTGATTTAGCATGCTTAATAAACTATAAAAGTTGATTTTTAATTAGCTAGTGAAAGATGGATAACGAGTAACAAAATTAATTCGGAGTTTTCACTTAAAATCTGCAACCTCATTTTTAATTGACAAATTTAACAAAATATTTCTTAAATTTGATTTTCGGCAAATAAACCTGACTTCGTAATTCAGTCCAAATTAAACAACTCCTTTAAATTTTCCCTAAAGGTACATTAACGATACGCAAAGTTTTTCCAACTTGTGGTTTTTAGTTAGTTTCCCAAAATTATCTTCCCTGTAGCATACCAAATTCGATCGTAGCGTTTTGACCAGGTTTGGGGTGTTACATTAATATTGAGCTCGAGTAAGTAAATTCATTTTTTGAAATTGTGGATGACAGAAAACATTTGTATAATAAATAAGTGTGTTAATTTTCTTGGAATGAACTATGTGATTATGATGATATCACATTAGTGATGAATGCTAAGTCATATGTGTGTATTTATGAGAGTCAAGTTAGAGGCTTTACGACCTCACCCCCTTACCGGTGTTGCTTTATGACGAAATTTTATGAGAATCGTGTTGAATAAGTTCATAAGTGTGAACTAAAGAGTTTAGTGGTGAAATAATTAATAATGCATACAGAGATGAGAATAGTTTGGAATGTGAAAACAGTTTTGGAAGAAGTTAGTTTCGGCTAATCGACTCAAATACGTACGAAGCCTAAAGATGTGCTTGCTAAAATTTCTCCCGAGTTGGTTTTCGTTAGTGAATGGAATAATACGGGGTTCATGATAACAGAATTAGTCAGAAAAATGATAATTGAGTAGTAAAGATTTCTGTGTGTGACAGTTACAGTTGAAATGAATATGATGATCTTATCTGGGTATTCTATATATTCTTTTATCCTTAGAGATATCTATGTGATTGTTCGTATTCTGATGAAATTTTTATCGAGTGAGAATGTTAGCTAACTCTAATGTTAGATGAAAGCACTGATGATCTGTTTAATTTATGATTGGCATTACCTTATCTCTTTGGGATTCTATTCTAATATGTTAGAATAAAGACGGTGGTAAAAATTTATGTAAGGTTATCTTTCTGATTTCACTGGATACTATTCTGTCTTATATATAAGTATTTGGAAAGTGCATTATCTCTGATACAAAGGAAGTCCAGAGCTGGTAAGCAATGTTTTTCTTTTGGTTTTCTCTGGGGGATCATCCTGATCTTTATAATTATTCCCTTATGAGTCATGCTCTCGGATTTCTGTTATGATATCGTAGTTGGATTTCTTGTCACCCTTATTGTGTAAGTTATTCAGACATAGCTCATCTTAGTAAGTTCTTTAGTATGTGATGGCTATGTTTATTATGATTGTATTTTTGGATTCAATAATTGGAATGTGGTGATTCTAGTATCTAGATTTCTCTGACTTTCGTGTAAGGAATTGTCATCGGCAAAGGTATAAATGATGAGAGCACAAGCTCACAATTATATGATAGATCTCTTCCTCAGGTAAGTTTGATTAAAGTTAATGAGTTCAATCAGGATATCTGTTTCCTCGAGCTAATACGGTTTAAAAGATCTTTGATTTGCATGCTAAAAGAATTTTGAAAGATTGTGTGTTTGAACTGTATCCTCAGCATGAAGAAAAGAGTATATTGATATGTTATTATTTGATAGTTGAAATCAACTCAGTTGTTTTTATTTGAGTGAATTGATTTGTTGAGATATGATTCGAGTTATATATATTTAAGCATGCCTCAACTAAGAGAATAAATTCTGTGTATTTACGAGTATGAAGATGGATAGTCTGAATGAAGAAATTATATTCTAGAAAGCACAATACAGAGATATGCCTATTGGATTATTCTAACTGGATGGTGTTATTATAACTTAAAGTTGTTCTGATTGGAAAAGTTATCACATTTGTGAAAGTTTGAATGGTCTGTTGCATGTGAGCAAAGTTGAAAAGAATTGAAGGTATTATTATCCGAAAGTTCTAGTTCTGAGTTCAGTTTGAATTGAGTAAGGAATTTATGATTTTCAGCGATGTGCTATTGAACGAATTAGAATGTGTCTTAATACAAGAATGTAGAGAGGTATTTTGTACTTGTGGACGGTTAAAGTTACGTCAAAAAAAAAAGAACTGTTCGACTGGTGATTTAGAGACGACCACTTTTATGTCAGTGTTGTGAGTTCGATAATATCGTATGTTCGACGGAAAATGTCATATGCTTCCTGGTCCTAATAGTTTAAAGTGTCTGATGTTACAGAAAAAGATCTGAAGTTTAAGACTTTGTCAATGGATTTAGATATTGACAGATTTCGAGAAAATTTTCGATCAATCTCTGAGAAAGCAGTTATAGTTACAGATGTCTGGAAGGAAAATCTTTATTTATTTTTGTGAGTGGTGGTTACTTGATTGATCTTATTTGATGATGGTCTTTCTAGCTATATTAAATGCTAAAGCGAGGTTTTCTTTGCGAAACTGAGAAGCTCAGAAATGTGATAGTGAATGGTAATCTAAATGAGTTCAGAGTGAGCTTACTTCTGATGTTGAGTTTCAGGTCGGACATGATTCTTGTTATTATTGTTACTTCGAGATAGAATTTGCGTATTGATGAATCTAGAAATTATGCGGAAGTTTTTGGTACGAGGCTCAGTAGTAGCACGAGTGTTCATCCAAGAATAATAATGTGCAGTTATATGAGTAAATGTTCTTGTGATTGAGTATGTATCACGATATTTTTGAGTTTATGTTCAGATGTCTATTTGTTAGCAAGTAGCCGAAATCAAGTGTATTCAGGACTAATACAGTCAGTGACGGTACGGGAGTGATGATGAGATAGAGTTACCATAAGTTTCGTATCAGAATTGTCATAATCTCCAAAAAGGAAGATGTTATTGGATTGTGGTTGATTGTTTGGCAAAGATCCGTAAGATCATTTCAGTATGTGCAGAGTTCTTATTTGACAGATTACTTAGTATATGTGTTCCTGAAAGAGTAATTTAGATCTTTGACGATATACTCCGGCATTGTATGCTAAAGTTCAAAGGTTATTGGAAAGAGATATACGAGGTTAAATCGATTTGTGATTTTGGAAAGTTAGTGAAAGTGTTTCATGAGAGTTAAAAGCAACTTCTTCTGGTAAGATTTTCAGGGACGAAAATCCCTAAAGGGGGGAGAGTTGTAACAGCCCAATTTTGGGCCTAGTCGGAACAGTGGTTTCGGGACCACAAATTTGACGTAAGAAAATTTATTTTTATTATATTTTTATGGTCTACGATTTCACGAAATGATTTCATGAAAATTTCGACGTTTGAGCACTCAATTTAGTCAAAAGGTTTAAATTGTAAAAAGTGTAAAATTTAAGTTCTAGAAGCTAGAGGTGTCTAATTGCTATGAAACTTTACAGTAGAGGTCCTTATATGGTAATTAGACCATTGGATAATTTGTTGGACAAAAATAGACATGGTTAGGTGAAATTTGAAAGAAAGGCATTAAGGGCATTTTAGTCATTTGGTAAATAAAAGATTAAAAAGGGAAAATAAAAGCCAAAATTATGCTCATCTTCTACCTCTAGCCGAAAATTAGAAGAGAAGACATGGCTAGGGTTTGGCCAAGCTTTCCAAGCTCCATAATCAAAGAAAACGAGGTTCAGACCTAGAACGGGGGAAAAACGAGTAATTAACAATTAGGTCCTTTTTTGCCATTTTGGTATCGAGGTAAGTTCGTGTGTAAATAATACAACCTTATGTTATGTATTTAATATTTCGATATTACATGAATTGTATATTATCTCTATGAATTTGATTAATGATGATTTTGACGAAATGTCGAGGAATGAAAATCCCCGATTGAACCTTAGGAATGGATAGAATACAAATGTCATGACACTAAGGTTACTGAGGTTCCGTATAAGACCATATCTGGGATATGGCCTCGGTATGTGATTTCGTATAAGACCATGTCAGGGACATGGCGTCGATATGGTATTTCATGTAAGACCATATCTGGGATATGGCGTTGATACGGTACTATATGTATGAGATTTCCGAGTATCTTTTAGCATTCTGAGTGGTTCAACGGGTACATTAAAAACGACAAAGTATGTGACTATGTTACGAGTGGTAAAGGTATGTACATAGAACTCATGTGAAGAGAATTCGGTATATGATGAATTCTTGGGAAGAATGTACACGAATAAGTTATACTTGTGAAATATTGATAACCTTGTGATTAGTGATCTACATTCATGATGAATGGATGCATGATAAGATTTGATAATGATCATGTGATAGGTTTATGAACCAAATTGAATTGTGATATAGTACGGTTTATTTATTTAAATTTGTGTTTCATTGGATATGAGAGAAAGGAAAGACAGACATAATTGTCGAATAAAGTCATTATGAGAATATAGTATGATACGAGCTTTGACAAATGAAAGGTGGTTAAACCATATGTTGAAATTATGGTTACTCATAAATGATGTGCATGTGATTAAGAGGATGGAAATAACTTGTTAAATAATGTGATAAGTTATAATGGAGAGACTATGGTGGTTAGGCTAATGCCAAGGCACGTAAAGGGTATTTATAAGATAAAAGAGTAAGTATTATGAATGATTAAGTGGCAATCATGAGATTAAATGCAAATTGTATTGTAATATCTTTGTAACACCCCCAGACCCGGCCCAGACGTTATGGCCGAATCCGAGAATGTCATATCAAAGGCATAACTCAAAACGATTTTGCTAAGTAAAAATTTAAGACCCAAAAGCCCAAAATCCTTGAGTCTTGTTAAGTAATGATAAAAGCCCATTTTTTATTTTAAGTATTTCGGAAACCAAGTTTAAACATAAGAAATTTACTCTGGTTTAATAATTAAGTAAACAGTTGAAACAATAAAACCCAAAATCTAAAGTCAAATCGGAGTACAAGGCCTTATTACATCCAACGAAAATAAAATAATTAAAATCTTGTCTTTTGAGACAAATAAATAAAACTTCTAAGTATCTTGTAGTGTGGCCGTCTCCGAGTCCTCTCCCACGTCGAGCCGTTTACTGAGGATCGCCTGAAACATTTAATAAAAAGGGGTGAGTTTCAAAACTCAGTGTGTACGACCCTTGGTAATCCAATCAACATACAATTATCACATTGGGCCTAAGCCCAATCAAAAACGGTGGTCTTGGGCCTTAGCCCATAACGACCTCATATCACATCATTATCACATGAATGCAATGCACCCATCCCAAATCCAACCCTGCACACCATTTCCCTTCCAACCCTACACACCTGTGGGGATATAAATATCAACCCACCCATCCCTACACACCAAAGGTAGCACCAGCAGTGGCACTACTCAAACGTTGCAGCAAAGCTGCTATAATGGGCTTAAAGCCACTGGTGGATCCAAGGTCGTTAAGCGACTATGCGATCCTCAAATCTTCTTCCGTATCATCAAAACCCACCCAAGTGCAACATATATTTCTTGAATGCAACATACACTTTCTCACGCATTCGGCACTTAGGGGTATTTTAGTCATTTCACTACCCAAGGGTATTTCCGTAAATCTACTCTACAGGGGTATTTAGGTAATTTTGCAAAATAGGGGTATTTTGGAAATTTTGTAAATCAGTGATATTTTGGTGATTCCGCAAATCAAGGGTATTCTGGTAATTTCACAATTCGGGGGTATTTTAGTAATTTTGCAAATCTAAGGATATCTTGGTAGTTTTCAAACTAAGGGTATTTTGGTAATTTTCAAATCAGGGGTACTTTAGTAATTTTACAAATCTAAGGATATTTTAGTAAATTTCAAATCAGGGGTATTTGGTCCCTCTCGGGTTTTAGTTATGAACTTTGGCCCATAAACAAGTCCTCGCGCTAAAGTGAAAGACACACTATGCACTAGGTAGGATTCCAGAAGAAGAGAGGTGGGCCACTAGGACCGCTTAAGTACCAAGCTCTCCTAGATCCACTCCTAGACATGCATATGTCCGTTGCCACACTCTAACCCAAATGACTTGTCCACGGACATGTTTAATTATTAGAATTAAGTTTTATGCGCTTTGAGAGTTGTTGTAACTAGGGCTAAAGTCCATTAAACCTAGCGTGCATTTGTCTCACGTCTTCATAAAGCCCATCAAGCCCATTTCACGTTCATATAACCCATTATGCCCAATTCACATCCTTATGGCCCATTAGACCCAAATCGCATTCATATGGCCCGTTAGGCCCAAAACAATTCCAGATCATGTAACATGCATGCCTAACTCAATTCATATAATAAAATCAATCAATTTCATCCAACTTAGCCTCAGGGCCCACCGGGCCCGTTTAGCCACTTTCGGCTTTTCGGCTTTCCGGCATTGCCGATATCATGTGTGTGTAGTGTTTGTACACACCTGGTTATTGTGAAGGGCTATACTATCCTTGGTCTTGAACCTACAACCAACCAACCTTCAATCAATCACCCATACTTAAACTGTAACACCCTAACCCGTATCCGTCGTCGGATTAGGGTTACGGGGCATTATCCATCAAACATAACCCCAAAACAAGCATTCTTAAATAAATAATTAGTATATACCTATAAATGTTTTATATAAACACTTTGTAATTCTTTAATACCAATTTGAATACTAGTACTACCTTTGCATAACCATCAAATTTCTAATTCATTATCAAACACATACCTATCATTTAATTTATCAATATTAACATAACAATCTATCATTTAAACTGTCATATTCGAATGTACCATAGATAAATTTATACTTTCATAGTAAGTTTAAATCTTAAAGAACATATCACAAATCTATATTACCAACTTCACATAAAAGAAATTTTAATCAAATAGCAAAAGTACTATTCATTTGGTCATTAAGTTATAATAACCACACATGCACATGCTTATAATCACATTAATGAAACAAGTTACCAAAATACCAATGCCAAATATACACATATGGCAAAAACCTTACTTAACTGAATCTAAGGTACATCAAATTCAATACCAACTCATCGAAAGCATTCATCCATTTCATTAACTACATCTCCAATAATTAACATAGTCAATTATATCTTACGAATGACCTAAAACATGTATGTAACTAATTAAAATATTTACCCAATCATTTGTATACCTCTCATGCCCGAGTACATGAGCACATTTTAATAAGTTTATTAAAGAAACTAACAAAGCCGAATATGTATAAGATAATACATTCCCAATAATCTAATCTCATGAACACTTAAATTAATAACCTATTTACTCCTCACAACATTCATAATGTACTATATGGCATATCTCTAATATGAATCAAACACTTGACTAATTAAACATCACATATATAACACCATTATCACGCCATAACACCAACCACAAACATATATACATCATGTAATTTACTTCCATATTAACAAATACCATAACCGACTCCATAATTATCCATAATATCAAGATTTAGCCATTTTCGCATGGCATTATACACTTTATACTCATAGTAAACTCAAAGAAGAGACATAGCCTATACATGCCATTGACATAGAGTTTTTTTTCAAAAGGGTACCAAAATATTGACGATAGTGTGATGAGCTTCAACGATGATCCCCGAGCGTGATGATCACTTAAAAGAAATCTAAAACACGAAAACAACCAAGAACCAAGTAAGCTTTAACAGCTTAGTAAGTTATAAGCAATTGTAAAAGTATACAATTTATCATATACTAATTAGATCAATATTATTTCAGTCATCACTAATACTTATTACCCAAGGTATAGATCATAGCACCATTCATAAACAATCAAAATTCATATCCTTAAGATCGAATACTCAAAAATTCAATATTAGGTTCACTTTGAACCATAAACCATTTTCTCAACTCTAAACAAATTCATAAGCAAATAAATACATCACATTTCTTTGATATCATATACAACTATTACCTACTGAATTTATACTTAATTTACTCCACCATAAATCACTTACTTGATCATTTAATTAGTTTAACTCATTTCACTAACCGATATCCTTGGAGGATCCGCAAACCCGCACTCTCAGTGCCAAGCCATGTAACATATCGCACACTTAGTGCCGTCACCTGAACATATAGCACACATAGTGCCAAATACTTGTAATGTATCGCACACTTAGTGCCATTACATTAATATTCCGCACACTTATTGCCAAATGACCGATTTCGCACACACAGTGCTCGGTACTTAGATTCGCACACTTAGTGCCTTACTTGAACCTGTTACTCACTTCATTAAACACTTATATATATAATTTAGCTTAATACATCTATATAACAACCTCACATTCGACAATACTAATGATATACAATATACCTCACATTCGGCAAAAATTCATCTCTTGAAATCAATTTTGCACATAGCTATAGGATTAACATATACTTATACTTCACATTCAACTAAATTCATATTCCAACTAACATCTCATTCTGTAACAGTCTGAATTTGACCCTAATCGGAACGGTGGTTTCGGGACCACGAACCCGAGTCCAAATTTTTTAAATATTATTTTCTTGTTTATTATATGTGAATTATTATGTGTGAAAGTTTCAGTATGAAAATTTGATTGTTTGTGTGTTTAATTTAACAAAAGGACTTAATCGTGTAAAGTGCAAAAGTTACTAACTATAGTGAAAGGTGCTAATGTGATAGTAACTTTTAATATGAGGTACTAAAAGGAAATTAGCCCTTTTTACTTATAGTGGACGGCAAAATGATTTTACACCATGTTTTTATATGTTATTTTTATAGATTAAAGTTATATTATATATTATAAATTTATAATAAAAACAACATTGGTTTTATCATCCTTTATATTTGTTTCTTTCACCGAAAAACAAGAAAAGAAAAAGAAAGTTTGAAGCTTGATATTTCGGCACTTACAAGCTTAAATTCAAGGTTAGATTTTGTTTTGTTTTCGATAATTTCTACGTTTTTGTAATCGTTGCTTCGAGAGCTTTAAAACCCATGTCTTAATTTCATGAATTGATGATGTTTGTGAAAAATGCCATTGATGTTATGTTGAGTTTTGTGATGTTTTTGGTGTTAAATGATAGATATGTAATTGATGAACAAAAATTTATTCTTGAATTTTTGATAAATTTGGTTAAATAGGGCTAAATTGAGAAAATAAATTTTTGAGGGGGTTAAAATGAAAAATAAATGAAATAAATGGACTTGTATAGTCTTTATGAATATTTGGCCCTTAGGTTGTGAAACCAAATTTTGTGTATTTTGTGTTTTGTGCAAATAGGACTAAATTGTAAAGGTGTGAAACATTAGGGGTAAAATGGTAATTTGTCCATTTAAGTGTTTTAGGACTAAATTGAATTGAAATGTGTTTGAATGAGCTTAAATTGAACATGTTTAGATCAAGAACAAAGGAAAAGGATTTGGATCGGGAAAAGTGAAAGTTAACGAATAGCCGGTCTACGTTGTCCGTCGATAGTCGAGGTAAGTCTTTAAGCAAGTTAATACCGTAAGTATCGATTATAACCTAGTATACATGCTGAATTGTGAATTGGTGGATTGAAATGTGATAAAGCCGAATGTGTTAAAGTAATTTAGCAATGAAATATAGTTGTATTAATTGAGTTTACTATGTGAAAGTGATGCGAATTATATATGATATATGTGATATTACTAATGTCTAATGTAAATGAGTTGGCTCAGTAATATGAATATTCGGGCTTATTGCCTAGCAGGCCTTGTGCCGGTGAATTATATCGGGCTTATTGCCTAGCAAGCCTTGTGCCGGTGAACTATATCGGGCTTATTGCCTAGCAGGCTAAATGCCGGTGTTTAAATTTCAGACCTCAAGTCTAGCAGGCCTAGTGCCGGTGTATGATTCAGGCTGACGTCTAGCAGGTTTAATACTGATGACAGAATATTAATATGTGGCTTATGAAAGTGCAATGTGATATGCTTATGGAGCAAGTAAGTTGTCATTACGAGATATTTATTTTCGGTCATACAGGTAAGTGCCTATAAGATATTTAATTGAGTTCCTACATCCGATCAAATAAGTAGGCATATATGTGTGTGTCATTTGAGCAAGAATGTGGCTATATACTGTATATGCATATTCGGCCTTTAGTATGTGATTATAATATTTTTTACATGTATATTAAATACTAAGATATTCAAATGTTGAATGGATAAGTATATATATGTTCTTGTATGTGGCTTCAATGAATGATGTGCACATGAAATAAGTATATGGTGAAAGTTTATAAGTACTATTAAATCTTGAATCGAGATAGTAAATTATTTGTTTAAGGTAAAATAATGAAGTATGCGTAGCTAAATAATGCATTGGAGTTCGCAATGTGATACCATATGAGTTTTTGTTAAAGTTTAGTAGATATTAAATGTTTGAATTACTTTTAATTGCTTAAGACTTACTAATCTAGTAAGCTTACTCCGTGTGTTTTTCACTCTGCTTTTATATTTAATTCAAGCTACGAGTTTAGGGGATCGTCACAAGTCATCCATACTATCGACCTATTTTGGTACCTTTAAAGCTGAAATTTTTAAGTCTAAGGCATGTATAGGCTAACTTAATGTTTAAATGATATTTTGTCGATGTATATAAGCCATGCGAAAATGGCTTGCTTTATTATTAAATAATCTAAGGTTATGCAAGACTTGATGAAAGTATGAAAGCAAGTTTTATGTGAATGATGAATATGGGTGAGTATAAAATCATGCTATGCATAATGGTTGTATATGTATGTTTGATATGAAATCACATAGATGAATTTTTGCTAGTTCTTTGGGAAGTGAATATATATATATACATGAGATAGTATGTTAGGTTATGTATGACATTGGGTATGTGTATTTTTTTAAAAAAATTTAATTGATGTGATTTGATAATGAAATGATCAAACTATGGTACTTGGTTTGGTTGTATTTGGTCTTGTTGCATGATTTTTAAACGGGTAAATTTGGCATAGTAAGCAAGCATATCTTATAGTACATTGTTCATGATCATGTTTTAGTTAGTTATAAATATATATATGCTTGAGGTGTGGCATATGTTTGTGCATATTCGGACATGATAGAAGTTTGTTAAAGTATAGGTAATTTATGAAATTATGATAGAAATATGACCCATAAGTTTAAGTAGATATTTCATGCAAGTTTAATGAACTTAACTTAAGAGTTGCTACATGTTATGTTATGTGCATTATATGGATATTAACTTGGTTGAATAAGGTTATAATGCATTATGGATAATAGATAAATTTTTGCTTGATTTGCACGCACTTATAAGGTAAAACATGAAAGAATAAAAGAATTTGGTGTATCAATGATCTATTGCATTTATACTCACTTTTGAAATATTCGTTTGTGGCATAAACTTATTGGCGTTATAATTATTTTGGATTTCTTATAAACATATATTTATAATCGGTCAAGAATTTAAAGGTTAAATCATTGATGTGAATAACTAGTGATGTTTGCATGTGATTGAATATACATGTGGTAAATTGGTTGGTGTAAGTTGACTGTTGATAATCTATTTATATTCGGCCACACTCTTTAAAATGACCAAATGAATAGTGCTCTGTAGTTTGAATAAGTTTACTTATTTTATTGTATATAATGCAATTGATATTATATTTGTGATGATTTGCTTATTGTAATATCATTTCTTAAGTATTATGATTCAAGTGATTGAAGGAACTTGGTGGTTAGTTGAGTAACACCTCGTAACCCTAATTTGGCGACGGATATGGGTTAGGGGTGTTACATTTGATTGGTATCAGAGCTTACGGTTTAGTCGATTCTAGGACTACCGTAGCACGTGTGAGTCTTACTATACATGCCTTAATTTATACTACGATAGTGTGATGACTTCTGACATCTAAACTGTGATTATATATATAGTAAATGGACCCTGACAGAGCCGTAGCTGATGATGTTGAGAGCGTAGTGCCTGATCTCGCTCATGGGTCAGCGCCGATAGACTCTCGACCTGTCTCGAGTAGCCATGAGGGGGAGGCTAAGCAAGCCTTCTACCAGATGATGAACGAATGGTTCACTCAGTATATCCGGACTAATCCGGCTGTGCAACAACCTCCACCCCTGAATAATTCATCTCTGATACCTTCAGTACCTCCGATGGTAGATTTGATGAGATCTAGTAGGCCTCCTGTTGATAAAATAAGGAAACACGGGGCCGAAGAATTTAAAGCTAATGATGATGATGACGCGGAACGAGCTGAGCTGTGGCTTGATAATACTATCCATGTGCTTGACGAGTTATCATGTACTCCAGATGAATGCTTGAAGTGTGCTATATCCCTATTACGGGACACCGCATATCACTGGTGGAATACACAAGTATCGGTAGTTCCAAAGGAAAAAGTGACTCGGGATTTCTTTCAGACCGAGTTCCGTAATAAATATATCAGTCAGAGATTCATTGATCAAAAACGAAAAAGAATTTCTGGAATTGAAACAGGGTCGAATGACCGTGACTGAGTATGAACGGAAATTTGTCAGACTGAGCCGATATGCCCGTGAATGTGTGTCAACTGAAGCCATTATGTGTAAAAGATTTGAAGACAGTCTGAATGAAGATATTAAGTTGCTAGTTTGCATACTCGAGATTAAAGAGTTCGTGGTACTTGTCGAACGAGCTTGCAAAGCCGAAGAGCTTGGGAAAGAGAAAAGAAAGGCTGAAATGGAAGCTAGATACATTCGTAAAAGATCATCGAGTAAAACATTTCATTCGGTGTCCAAGAAGTTCAAAGATGAATCTGGTCGACATAGAGCTACTTCAGACTTATCTAGACGAGATCGACCACCTGTGGGTTCTCGAGCTACTTCGATGGCCAGTGTTGGTAATGTCCAGCAGAATCGGGTTGAATACAAGCATTGTGGTAAATGGCATTCCAGGAGTTGTAGATTTCGTGATCGGTCCTGCTTTAAATGTGGATCGTCGGATCATTTTATTCGAGAGTGCCCGATGCTAGCCGAGCAAAATACGGCTCAGAATACAAGACCGAGTAATGTATCAGTGCGAGGCAGACCACCTAGGCATTCGGGAAATGTAAATGGCAGTCAGAAAGGAACCAAAGACACTGCAATTCGATCAGAGGCTCGTGCACCTGCTAGAGCATACGCTATACGTGCCAGAGAGGATGCTTCTTCCCCAGATGTTATCATCGGTACTTTCATCCTTTATGATACTACTGTGATTGCATTGATTGATCCAGGTTCAACTCATTTATATGTGTGTGAAACTTTAGTATCCAGTAAGACTCTGTCTGTTGAGTCTACTGAGTTTGTGATTCGTGTATCAAACCCCTTGGGTCGATGTGTTCTAGTTGATAAAGTATGTAAAAGTTGCCCATTGATGATTCGAAATTTATGCTTCCTAGCTGATTTGATGTTATTGCCTTTTCATGAGTTCGATATAATTTTGGGAATGGATTGGTTGACTTTGCACGATGTTGTTGTTTATTGCAAAAGAAAGACCATTGATTTGAGATGTCAGAACGGTGAAATCATTCGGATAGAATCTAATGATCTAAATGGATTACCAGCTGTAATATCTTCGAAGTTAGCTCGGAAGTATATGAGAAAAGGGTATGAAGCTTACTTTGCTTATGTGCTTGATAGTAAAATGACTGGCTGCTGCATTGCATCCATACCGATTGTGTCAAGTAGTACTCGGATGTGTTCCCTAAAGAACTCCCAGGTTTGCCACCTATTCGAGAAATAGAGTTTGGCATTGAATTAGTACCGGGGACGACTCCAATTTCAATATCTCCGTATCGGATGGCACCTCTGAAATTAAAGAGTTGAAAGTACAATTGCAAGAGTTAATGAGATAGGGGCTTTGCACGACCGAGCTTCTCTCCTTGGGTACACCGCTTTATTTGTGAAAAGAAAGATGGGACTATGCGAATGTGCATCGATTAACGATAACTTAATAAGGTGACTATAAAGAATAAATACCGTTACCACGGATTTACGACTTATTTGATCGGTTAAAAGGGGGCTTGATGTTTTCAAAGATAGATTTGAGGTCGGGTTATTATCGATTGCAGTCGAGATTTCGATGTGCCAAAGATCGCTTTTGGAACGAGGCACGAGACACTATGAGTTTTTGGTTATGCCTTTTGGACTCACTAATGCACCTGCTGTTTTTATGAATTTGATGAATCGAATTTTCAGTCAATATTTGGATCGGTTTGTGGTAGTATTTATAGATGATATTCTAATCTACTCCAGAGATGAAACCGAGCATGCTGAGCACCTAAGACTTGTGCTACAAACTTTGCAAGATAAACAGTTGTACGCAAGGTTTAGTAAGTGTGAGTTCTAGTCGAATGGTTTGGGTTGCGTTTTGATACATGAAGGAAAAATTGTAGCCTACGCTTCGAGACAATTGAAGCCGCATGAAACGAATTACCCGACATATGATTTGGAGCTAGAAGCTATTGTATTCGCGTTGAAGATTTGGTGCCATTACTTGTTCGGGGAGAAATGTCATGTCTATTCAGATCACAAAAGTTTAAAGTATTTGATGACTCAGAAAGATCTGAACCTAAGACAACACAGATGGTTAGAGCTGTTGAAAGATTACGAATTAGTGATTGATTACCATCTGGGGAAAGCCAATGTTGTTGCAGATGCTCTAAGCCGAAAATCATTATTTGCACTTCGTGCGTTGAACGCACATATGGCTACTTCAGATGATGGTTCAATAGTAGCTGTATTAAAAGCAAGACCGTCATTTATTCAACAAATTAGGGATGCCCAGAAAGTTGACAATGATCTAGTAGCAAGATGAGTTCAGTGTGAGAGAACGATGTTGAGTCGAAATTTCGAATATATGAAAATGATTGTTTAAAGTTTAAAGACCGATCGTGTGTTCCGAGAAATATGGAGTTGATTCGGATGATATTAAATGAGGCTCATAATAGTCGATTATCTCAGACATCCCGGCAACCGCGAAAATGTATAATGATTTGAAAGCAGATTCTATTGGTGGCACGGTATGAAACGAGACATATCTGAATTTGTCTCGAAGTGCTTAGTTTGTCAGCAAGTAAAAGCCGAACATCAAGTGCCTTCTAGGTTGTTTCAGCCGATCATGATACCTGAATGGAAATGGGACAGAATTACTATGGATTTTTGTATCCGGTTTGCCTACGACACCGAGAAAAAAAAGATGCAATTTGGGTTATAGTGGATAGACTAACCAAATCAGCTCACTTTATTCCAGTTCGTATGGACTATTCGCTCGATAAGCTTACTGAGTTGTATGTATTTCAAATTGTGAGATTACATGGAGTGCCAATTTCCATTGTTTCGGACAGAGACCCGAGATTCACGTCAGCGGTTTTGGAAGAAATTGCAAGATGCTTTAGGTACCAAACTACACTTTAGTACTGACTTTTCATCCAGCAGACAAATGGTCATCAAGCGAACAATTCGGATACTTGAGGATATGTTGAGATGTTGCATCCTCGAGTATGAAGGTACGTGGGAACGATACTTACCTTTGATTGAATTTGCTTACAATAATAGCTTTCAATCTAGTATCAAAATGGTTGTGATCGTGATAGTTTGAAAACTGCATCCGATCGACAAAAGTCATATGCAGATTTGAAACGTAAAGATATTCAGTTTCAGATCGGAGACCGGGTATTTTTGAAAGTTTCTCCGTGGAAGAAAGTACTTCGATTTGGTCGTAAAGGCAAATTAAGTCCGAGGTTCATCGGACCGTATGAGATCATCGAACGTGTTGGGCATGTTGCTTATAGATTAAAGTTGCCCTCTGAACTAGAAAAGATTCATAATGTCTTCCATGTTTCGATGCTTCGTAAATATCGATCAGATCCGTCACATGTGATTTTTAAATGCGAGATTGAAATCTGATCCGATATGACGTACGAGGAGGAACCGATCCATATTTTAGCTCGTGAAATGAAAGAGTTGAGAAACAAAAACAAAAACAAAAATTCGCTAGTAAAAGTATTATGGAATCGACATGGAGTAGAAGAGGCTATGTGGGAACCTGAGGATTCAATGAGACGGCAATATCCGACTTTGTTTAACAGTAAGATTTTCGGGGACGAAAATCCCTAAGGGTGGGAGAACTGTAATAGTCTGAATTTGACCCTAATCGGAACGGTGGTTTCGGGACCACGAACCCGAGTCCGAAAATTTTTTAAATATTATTTTCGGTGTTTATTATATGTGAATTTTTATGTGTGAAAGTTTCGTATGAAAATTTGATTGTTTGTGTGTTTAATTTAACAAAAAGGACTTAATCGTGTAAAGTGCAAAAGTTACTAACTATAGTGAAAGGTGCTAATGTGATAGTGACTTTTTAATATGAGGTACTAAAAGGGAAATTAGCCCTTTTTACTTATAGTGGACGGCAAAATGATTTTACACCATGTTTTTATATGTTATTTTTTATAGATTAAAGTTATATTATATATTATAAATTTATAATAAAAACAACATTGGTTTTATCATCCTTTATATTTGTTTCTTTCACCGAAAAACAAGAAAAGAAAAAGAAAGTTTGAAGCTTGATATTTCGGCACTTACAAGCTTAAATTCAAGGTTAGATTTTGTTTTGCTTTCGATAATTTCTACGTTTTTGTAATCGTTGCTTCGAGAGCTTTAAAACCCATGTCTTAATTTCATGAATTGATGATGTTTGTGAAAAATGCAATTGATGTTATGTTGAGTTTTGTGATGTTTTTGGTGTTAAATGATAGATATGTAATTGATGAACAAAAATTTATTCTTGAATTTTTGATAAATTTGGTTAAATAGGGCTAAATTGAGAAAATAAATTTTTGAAGGGGTTAAAATGAAAAATAAATGAAATAAATGGACTTGTATAGTCTTTATGAATATTCGGCCCTTAGGTCGTGAAACCAAATTTTGTGTATTTTGTGTTTTGTGCAAATAGGACTAAATTGTAAAGGTGTGAAACATTAGGGGTAAAATGGTAATTTGTCCATTTAAGTGTTTTAGGACTAAATTGAATTGAAATGTGTTTGAATGAGCTTAAATTGAACATGTTTAGATCAAGAACAAAGGAAAAAGGATTTGGATCGGGGAAAAGTGAAAGTTAACGAATAGCCGGGCTCGTTGTCCGTCGATAGTCGAGGTAAGTCTTTAAGCAAGTTAATACCGTAAGTATCGATTATAACCTAGTATACATGCTGAATTGTGAATTGGTGGATTGAAATGTGATAAAGCCGAATGTGTTAAAGTAATTTAGCAATGAAATATAGTTGTATTAATTGAGTTTACTATGTGAAAGTGATGCGAATTATATATGATATATGTGATATTACTAATGTCTAATGTAAATGAGTTGGCTCATTAATAAGAATATTCGGGCTTATTGCCTAGCGGGCCTTGTGCCGTGAATTATATCGGGCTTATTGCCTAGCGTGGCCTTGTGCTTGGTGAACTATATCGGGCTTATTGCCTAGTAGGCTAAATGCCTGTTTAAATTTCGGACCTCAAGTCTAGCGGGCCTAGTGCCGTGTATGATTCAGCCGACGTCTAGCGGGTTTAATACCGGATGATGTAATATTAATATGTGGCTTATGAAAGTGCAATGTGATATGCTTATGGAGCAAGTAAGTTGTCATTACGAGATATTTATTTTCGGTCATACAGTAAGTGCCTATAAGATATTTAATTGAGTTCCTACATCCGATCAAATAAGTAGGCATATATGTGTGTGTCATTTGAGCAAGAATGTGGCTATATACTGTATATGCATATTCGGCCTTTAGTATGTGATTATAATATTTTTACATGTATATGAAATACTTAGATATTCAAATGTTGAATGGATAAGTATATATATGTTCTTGTATGTGGCTTCAATGAATGATGTGCACATGAAATAAGTATATGGGTGAAAGTTTATAAGTACTATTAAATCTTGAATCGAGATAGTAAATTATTTGTTTAAGGTAAAATAATGAAGTATGCGTAGCTAAATAATGCATTGGAGTTCGGCAATGTGATACCATATGAGTTTTTGTTAAAGTTTAGTAGATATTAAATGTTTGAATTACTTTTAATTGCTTAAGACTTACTAAGCTAGTAAGCTTACTCCGTGTGTTTTCACTCTGTTTTATAGATTTAATTCAAGCTACGAGTTTAGGGGATCGTCACCAAGTCATCCATACTATCGACCTATTTTGGTACCTTTAAAGCTGAAATTTTTAAGTCTAAGGCATGTATAGGCTAACTTAATGTTTAAATGATATTTTGTCGATGTATATAAGCCATGCGAAAATGGCTTGCTTTATTATTAAATAATCTAAGGTTATACAAGACTTGATGAAAGTATGAAAGCAAGTTTTATGTGAATGATGAATATGGGTGAGTATAAAATCATGCTATGCATAATGGTTGTATATGTATGTTTGATATGAAATCACATAGATGAATTTTTGCTAGTTCTTTGGGAAGTGAATATATATATATATACATGAGATAGTATGTTAGGTTATGTATGACATTGGGTATGTGTATTTTTTTTAAAAAATTTAATTGATGTGATTTGATAATGAAATGATCAAACTATGGTACTATGGTTTGGTTGTATTTGGTCTTGTTGCATGATCTTTAAACGGGTAAATTTGGCATAGTAAGCAAGCATATCTTATAGTACATTGTTCATGATCATGTTTTAGTTAGTTATAAATATATATATGCTTGAGGTGTGGCATATGTTTGTGCATATTCGGACATGATAGAAGTTTGTTAAAGTATAGGAAATTTATGAAATTATGATAGAAATATGACCCATAAGTTTAAGTAGATATTTCATGCAAGTTTAATGAACTTAACTTAAGAGTTGCTACATGTTATGTTATGTGCATTATATGGATATTAACTTGGTTGAATAAGGTTATAATGCATTATGGATAATAGATAATTTTTTGCTTGATTTGCACGCACTTATAAGGTAAAACATGAAAGAATAAAAGAATTTGGTGTATCAATGATCTATTGGATTTATACTCACTTTTGAAATATTCGTTTGTGGCATGAACTTGGTTGGCGTTATAATTATTTTGGATTTCTTATAAACATATATTTATAATTGGTCAAGAATTTAAAGGTTAAATCATTGATGTGAATAACTAGTGATGTTTGCATGTGATTGAATATACATGTGGTAAATTGGTTGGTGTAAGTTGACTGTTGATAATCTATTTATATTCGGCCACACTCTTTAAAATGACCAAATGAATAGTGCTTTGTAGTTTGAATAAGTTTACTTATTTTATTGTATATAATGCAATTGATATTATATTTGTGATGATTTGCTTATTGTAATATCATTTCTTAAGTATTATGATTCAAGTGATTGAAGGAACTTGGTGGTTAGTTGAGTAACACCTCGTAACCCTAATTCGGCGACGGATATGGGTTAGGGGTGTTACACATTCGGCATTAACATAATGTACATACTCATCACTAATAAGTTCAAGTACTTCATTATAGATAAAAATTCAATTTAACCCAATTGCTTAAAAACTTACTTTGGATTTCGGCGGACTTTGTTTCCCGACTATTCGTTTAGCTTTGCCTTTCCCCGATCCACTCCTGATCCTTTTTGTTCTTGGTCTAAATAAATTACAAATTAAGTTCATTCAACATATTTTCATTCAATTTAATCCAAAAATACATAATCGGGCAATTTACAATTTTACCCCTGACATTTTACACTTTTTGCAATTTAGTCCCTATAGCATAAAACACAAAATTTGCAAAATTTGCACACACCATGCTTAGGCCGAATGTTGCTCATACACATACAAGTCCATACATTCCATTTATTTTGCATTTTAGTCCCTCAAAAATTTATTTTTGCAATTTAATCCAAATCACTTAATTTTTTCAAAAATTCAAGAACAACACTTGATAATATATCACATATAATTAATATTTCATCATCAAACAACAAGAATAACAAGCTTCCTTCAATGGCATCTCACGAAAAACACAACCAATTCAAAAATTTAAACATGGGCTAGCTAAAACTCAAAGTAACGATCTCAAAAACGTAAAAATTATTAAAAACCGAGCTAGAACTTACCTTGAATCAAGCTTTAAAAATGCCGAACCCTAAGCCTCTCTATTTCTTTTTTATTTTCTTTTTGTTTCGGTCATGAAAGATGAACACCCAAAAATGCATGTTTTTGTTTATGTATTATTTTATTATAACATTATAATATGATATTTTATTATTATTACTTAACTAATATAATAAACATATAAAAGCATAATGCATGCATGTTGCCGTCCACTACCTTTGTCTAAAGGATAATTTGCAACATAAGGCTTCCTCCTTATAAAGTCACATCAATTTGATCATTCAATCATTGAAAAGGCTACTTTTACCTTTTATGCAATTAAGTCCCTTTTTCTCAATTAACCACACATACGAGCAAATTAACACACAAAAATTTATCACATGCTTAATCACATATCATAGACACAAATCATAGTATTAAAATAATATTCAAACTCGGATTTGTGGTCTCGAAACCACTGTTCCGACTAAGGTGTAAAATCAGACTGTTACAACTCTCCCCCCTTAGGGATTTTCGTCCCCGAAAATCTTACCGGTGAATAGGTTTGGATAACGTTCTTTCATTGAATTTTCAAGCTCCCAAGTTGCTTCCTCGAATCCGTGTTTAAGCCAAAGCACTTTTACTAATGATATTTTTTTATTTCACAACTCTTTCACTTCATGAGCTAAGATACGGATCGGTTCTTCCTCATAAGTTAGATCAGACTGAATCTCAAACTCTAACGGAATAATCACATGAGAAGGATCGGATCTGTATCGTCGAAGCATCGATACATGGAAAACATTGTGGATCTTTTCTAACTCAGGTGGCAACATCAACCTGTACGCAACCGGCCCGACACGTTCAATAATCTCGTATGGCCCAATAAATCTCGGACTCAGCTTTCCCTTGCGACCAAATCTAAGTATTTTCTTCCACGGCGAGACATTCAGAAATACTCGGTCACCAATCTGAAATTCTATATCTTTACGTTTTAAATCTGCATAGGATTTCTGACGGTCTGACGCTGCTTTCAAATTTTCATGAATCACTTTTACTTTTTATTCAATATCTTTGATTAAATCAACCCCGTGTATCTTGCTTTCACTTAGCTCGGTCCAATACAAAGGTGTACGACATTTACGACCGTATAAAGCCTCGTAAGGTGCCATTTTGATACTCGATTGAAAACTATTATTGTATGCAAATTCAATCAGAGGCAAGTATCGTTCCCACGTACCCTCGAACTCGAGAACACAACATCTCAACATATCCTCAAGTATTTGAATGATACGCTCGGATTGACCATCCGTCTGAGGGTGAAAAGCAGTGCTAAAGTGTAACTTAGTACCTAATGCATCTTGCAGTTTCTTCCAAAACTACGATGTAAACCTCGGATCTCTATCCGAGACAATAGAAATAGGTACTCCGTGCAATTGTACAATCTGAGAAATATACAATTCAGCTAACTTATCGAGCGAGTAATCTGCACGAACCGGAATAAAATGAGCCAACTTCGTCAATCTATCAACAATAACCCAAATTGCATCTTTCTTGCTCGGTGTCAATGGTAACCCAGATATGAAATCCATCGTGACTCGATCCCATTTCCATTCGGGTATCATGATTGGCTGAAGTAATCCAGATGGCACCTGATGCTCGGCTTTTACTTGTTGACATATCAAACATTTTGATACGAAATCTGAAATATCTCGTTTCATACCGTGCCACCAATAATGTTGTTTCAGATCATTAAACATTTTAGTGCTACCCGGGTGAATAGATAATCTACTATTATGAGCTTCATTACAAATCATCCGAATCAACTCAGGATCCTTTGGTACACATATTTGGTTTCTGAACCGTAAGTATCCCTCAGCATCAATCTGAAATTTCGAGTCAGTATTCGAACTACAGTGATTCCTTTTTGCTAATAAGTCACTATCAACCTTTTGAGCTTCGCAAATCTGTTGAACGAATAACGGTCTCGCTTTCAATTCTGCAATAATCACGCCATCGTCAGTCAAATCTACATCTGCATTCATCGCACGTAGAGCAAATAGTGATTTTCAGCTTAGTGCATCAGCAACCACATTCGCTTTTCCCGGGTGATAATCAATCACAAGCTCGTAGTCTTTTAACAATTCCAACCATCGTCGTTGTCTCAAATTCAAATCCTTCTGAATCATTAAATACTTTAGACTTTTATGATCGAAATAAACATGGCATTTTTCTCCAAACAGATAGTGACGCCATATTTTCAGAGCAAAAACTATGGCAGCTAATTTGAGATCGTGCGTCGGATAGTTCTTTTCGTGCGGCTTTAACTGTCTCGAGGCGTAGGCTACAACCTTACCCTCTTGAATCAAAACACATCCCAAACCATTCAAGGATGCATCACTGAAGATCACAAACTCTTTACCCGACTCTGGCTGAACAAGCACTGAAGCTTCAGCCAATAAGGTTTTTAACTGGTCGAAACTCTTCTGGCACCTTTCCATCCACTCGAATGTAACATCTTTCTGAAGTAGCTTTGTCATCGGAGCTGCCATCATTGAGAACCCTTTCACGAAACATCTATAATAACCGGCAAGTCCCAGAAAACTCCAAACTTTAGTAACATTCCGCGGGGTTTCCAATCAAGTATAACCGAGATTTTACTCGGATCAACCCGAATACCTGATGCTGAAACAACATGCCCCAGGAAGCTAACTTCACGTAACCAAAACTCACATTTGTTGAATTTCGGGTACAACTACTTTTCACGCAAAATCTATAGCACAAGTCTTAAATGTTCGGCATGCTCATTTTCGTTACGCGAATAAATCAGAATGTCATCTATAAACACTACCACAAACCGATCTAGATACTGTCTGAATATTCGATTCATCAAATCCATGAAAACAGCAGGGGCATTAGTGAGTCCGAACGGAATCACCAAGAACTCATAATGACTGTATCTTGTTCGGAAAGCAGTCTTAGTTACATCTGAGTCTCTAACTCGTAGCTGATAATGACCTGATCTCAAATCAATCTTCGAAAATACTGAGGTTCCCTTTAGCTGATCAAATAAATCATCAATGCGCGGGAATGGATATTTATTATTTATGGTCACTTTATTGAGTTGTGGGTAGTCAATGCACATTCTCAATGTTCCATCTTTCTTCTTAACGAATAATACTGGTGCACCCCAAGGAGAAAAACTCGGTCGACCAAAACCTCTAACTGTCAACTCTTGCAACTGCGCTTTCAATTCTTTTAATTCAGTCGGTGCTATTCTATATGGAGCTATCAAAATCGGAGTCATCCCTGGCACTAACTCAATACCAAACTCTACCTCCCGAACAGGAGGCAAATCCGGCAATTCTTTAGGAAACACATCTGAGTACTCACAAACAACAGGTAGAGATTCTATCTTCTTTTTGGTCACTTTACTATCAATCACATAAGCAAAGTAAGCTTCGCAACCCTTTCTCATAAGCTTCCGAGTCAACATCGAAGATATCACTGCTGGTAACCCATTTAAACCGGTAGACTCAATTCGAATTATCTCTTTATTTTGGCACCGCAAATCAATAGTCTTTCGTCTACAGTTCACTACAGCATCGTGTACGGTTAACCAATCCATGCCAAGAATGATATCAAACTCCTCAAATGGAGTATCATCAAATCAGCCGAAAAACACGAATCTTGAATCATCAAAGGGCAATTCTTATACACCTTATCAACTAGTACACACCGGCCCAGGGGGTTTGAAACTCGAATCACAAACTTAGTAGACTCAACAGGTAGAGTCTTACTGGATACTAATGTTTCACATACATAGGAATGAGTTGAACCGGGATCAATCAAAGCAAACACACTAGTATTAAAAAGAGTAAATATACCAGTGATAACATCTGGAGATGATGCTTCCTCTCGGGCATGGATGGCATAGGCTCTGGCAGGTGCACGAGCCTCGGATCGAACAGTTGTATTTGAAGTCCCTCTCTGGATACCGCTTCTACCTCCAATATTTTGAGGTGGTCTACCCCTAGCTGCAGTACCACTCGATCTTGCACTCTGAGCATTATCCTTCTCAGCTAACTCCGGGCAATCCCGAATGAAGTGATCCTGCGAACCACACTTGTAACAAGCTCGGTTGTTGGACTTGGCCCAACATTCACCAAAATGTCGTCTACCGCAATGTTGACACTCAGGTTTATCCAGTCGAGTATTTCCAACGCTAGCAACCGAGGTGGCTCGTGAACTTAATGGTGGTCGTTCTCATATGGAGATCCTTGTATTAGCCTTAGATCGGCTACCGTCATTTCTGAACTTCTTTGAGGCCGATTGAGAAAATTTACTCACTGATCTCTTACGGAAGTCTCTAGTTTCGAACTCAGCTTTTCGTTTTTCTTTTCCTAGCTCTTCGACTTTGCAAGATCGCTCAACAAGTGTTACGAACTCATTTATTTCAAGTATACCAAACAGTAATTTTATATCTTTGTTTAACCCTTCTTCAAATCTTCTGCCCATAGCAGCCTCAGATGAAACACACTCGCGGGCGTATCGGCTAAGTCTCACGAACTTGCGTTCATACTCAGATATGGTCATACGACCCTGTTTAAGCTCGAGAAATTCCTTGCGTTTCAAATCTATAAATTGCTAGCTGATGTATTTCTTGTGAAACTCTGTCTGAAAGAAGTCTCAAGTAACTCGTTCACTTGGAACAACTGATACTAGAGTGTTCCACCAATAGTAGGCAGAATCCCGTAATAAAGATATAGCACATTTCAGGCACTCATCAGGTGTACAGGATAGTTCATCAAAAACACGAATTGTATTATCGAGCCAAAATTCAGCTCGTTCAGCATCATCATTCGCTTCAGCTCTAAACTCTTGAGCCCCGTGTTTTCTGATTCTGTCGACCGGAGGCTTATTTATTCTTTCAAGATTAATGATCGAAGGTACCACAGGTACTATAGGTGGATTAACAGGGTTCGGGGGTTGTTGAATAGCCGGATTGTTCCGAATGTATTGATAACAAATTATTCATTATACTAAAGAAGGCTTGTTTAGCCCCCTCATCTTGGTTACTCGTAGCTGGTCGAGATTCTACCGGCGCGGTCCCTTGCGCGGGAGCAGGCGCCACACTCTCGACATAATCGGCTACGGCTCGCTTGGGATCAGGATCCATTTACTATACGAAAGAAGAAAACACATTTCACGATTAGAAGACATCACACTATCACAATAAAAATAATGGCATGTATAGCTAGACTCACACGTGCTACGTTAGTCCGAGAACCGACTAAACCTGGCTCTGATACCAATCAAATGTAACACCCCTAACCCGTATCCGTCGCCGGATTAGGGTTATGGGGCATTATCTATCAAACATAACCCCAAAACAAGCATTCTTAAATAAATAATTAGTATATACCTATAAATGTTTTACATAAACACTTTGTAATTCTTTAATACCAATTTGAATACTAGTACTACCTTTGCATAACCATCAAATTCCTAATTCATTACCAAACACATACCTATCATTTAATTTATCAATATTAACATAACAATCTATCATTTAAACTGTCATATTCGAATGTACCATAGATAAAGTTATACTTTCATAGTAAGTTTAAATCTTAAAGAACATATCACAAATCTATATTACCAACTTCACATAAAAGAAATTTTAATCGAATAGCAAAAGTACTATTCATTTGGTCATTAAGTTATAATAACCACACATGCACATGCTTATAATCACATTACCGAAACAAGTTACCAAATACCAATGCCAAATATACACATATGGCAAAAACCTTACTTAACTGAATCTAAGGTATATCAAATTCAATACCAACTGTCGAAAGCATTCATCCATTTCATTAACCACGTCTCCAATAATTAACATAGTCAATTATATCTTATGAATGACCTAAAACATGTAAGTAACTAATTAAAATATTTACCCAATCATTTGTATACCTCTCATGCCCGAGTACATGAGCACATTTTAATAAGTTTATTAAAGAAACTAACAAAGCCGAATATGTATAAGATAATACATTCCCAATAATCTAATCTCATGAACACTTAAATTAATAACCTATTTACTCCTCACAACATTCATAATGTACTATATGGCATATCTCTAATATGAATCAAACACTTGACTAATTAAACATCACATATATAACACCATTATCACGCCATAACACCAACCACAAACATATATACATCAAGTAATTTACTTCCATATTAACAAATACCATAACCGACTCCATAATTATCCATAATATCAAGATTTAGCCATTTTCGCATGGCATTATACACTTTATACTCATAGTAAACTCAAAGAAGAGACATAGCCTATACATGCCATTGACATAGAGTTCTTTTTCAAAAGGGTACCAAAATATTGACGATAGTGTGATGAGCTTCAACGATGATCCCCGAGCGTGACGATCACTCAAAAGAAATCTAAAACACGAAAACAACCAAGAACCAAGTAAGCTTTAACAGCTTTGTAAGTTATAAGCAATTGTAAAAGTATACAATTTATCATATACTAATTAGATCAATATTATTTCAATCATCACTAATACTTATTACCCAGGGTATAGATCATAGCACCATTCATAAACAATCAAAATTCATATCCTTAAGATCGAATACTCAAACATTCAATATTAGGTTCACTTTGAACCATAAACCATTTTCTCAACTCAAAAAAAATTCATAAGCAAATAAATACATCACATTTCTTTGATATCATATACAACTATTACCTACCGAATTTATACTTAATTTACTCCACCATAAATCACTTACTTGATCATTTAATTAGTTTAACTCATTTAACTAACCGATATCCTTGGAGGATCCGCAAACCCGCACTTTCAGTGCCAAGCCATGTAACATATCGCACACTTAGTGACGTCACCTGAACATATCGCACACATAGTGCCAAATACTTGTAATGTATCGCACACTTAGTGCCATTACATTAATATTCCGCACACTTAGTGCCAAATGACCGATTTCGCACACACAATGCTCGGTACTTAGATTCGCACACTTAGTACCTTACTTGAACCTGTTACTCACTTCATTAAACACTTATATATATATATATATATATATAATTTAGCTTAATACATTTATACAACAACCTCACATTCGACAATACTAATGATATAAAATATACCTCACATTCGGCCAAAATTCATCTCTTGAAATCAATTTTGCACATAGCTATAGGATTAACATATACTTAAACTTCACATTCAACTAAATTCATCTTCCAACTAACATCTCATTCGGCATTAACATAATGTACATACTCATCACTAATAATTTCAAGTACTTCATTATAGATAAAAATTCAATTTAACCCAATTGCTTAAAAACTTACTTTGGATTTCGGCGGACTTTGTTTCCCGACTTTTCGTTTAGCTTCGCCTTTCCCCGATCCACTCCTGATCCTTTTTGTTCTTGGTCTAAATAAATTATAAATTAAGTTCATTCAACATATTTTCATTCAATTTAATCCAAAAATACATAATCAGGCAATTTACTATTTTACCCCTGACATTTTACACTTTTTGCAATTTAGTCCCTATAGCATAAAACACAAAATATGCAAAATTTTCACACACCATGCTTAGGCCAAATGTTTCTCATACACATACAAGTCCATACATTCCATTTATTTTTCATTTTAGTCCCTCAAAAATTTATTTTTGCAATTTAATCCAAATCACTCAATTTCTTCAAAAATTCAAGAACAACACTTGCTAATCTATCACATATAATTAATATTTCATCATCAAACAACAAGAATAACAAGCTTCCTTCAATGGCATCTCATGAAAAACACAACCAATTCAAAAATTTAAACATGGGCTAGCTAAAACTCAAAGCAACGATCTCAAAAACGTAAAAATTGTTAAAAACCGAGCTAGAACTCACCTTGAATCAAGCTTTAAAAATGCCGAACCCTAAGCCTCTTTATTTCTTTTTTATTTTCTTTTTGTTTCGATCATGAAAGATGAACACTCAAAAATGCATGTTTTTGTTTATGTATTATTTTACTATAACATTATAATATGATATTTTATTATTATTACTTAACTAATATAATAAACATATAAAAGCATAATGCATGCATGTTGCCGTCCACTACCTTTGTCTAAAGGATAATTTGCAACATAAGGCCTCCTCCTTATAAAGTCACATCAATTTTATCATTCAATCATTGAAAAGGCTACTTTTACCTTTTATGCAATTAAGTCCTTTTTCTCAATTAACCACACATACGAGCAAATTAACTCACAAAAATTTATCACATGCTTAATCACATATCATAGACACAAATCATAGTATTAAAATAATATTCAAACTCGGATATGTGGTCCCGAAACCACTGTTCTGACTAAGGTGTAAAATTGGACTGTTTTATAAACAAAATATCTACCAAAAGTCAAAACCTTACCGTAACCTTACCGTGTGCCACCGAGTTCTAATAGCCCTTCCTTAGCTACTAATCAGGAGTATCCCCTAGATCTGCACTCACACACACACCATCAAGATTCGAGTGACTCATAATCCACACAAGTCACCCCTATAGATCAAACTCACATTCGGCCATTCACTTAAACCACAATCGAGTTGAGTACACTTACCCTTGCTAACGATCCTACCACGCTTGCGATCTTTGAACCTTATCCTTATTATCACAGAGTTAACGACAAGACAGTTAGATAGCCTTTCGACTTTTAGCAAAATGTACAAAATAGGTTAACTGAATACTTACCAAATCCCCTTTCGATCCTGCGGCCTAGATAGCTATTAACTAGATTCGGCTTTCAACACTTGACTGAGAGTAGGTAACAATCGATTTGTGATGGAGGAACAACGACCACGATTCGGCACTATTAGGAATTTTGGCAAGAGAAAAGATGGTGGTAATTCGGCTATAGAAGAGTTTGGCTATGAGAGAATTCGGCACAAAGGAATTCAGCTTTAGGAGATTTCGGCAATGGGAGAGTTTGGCTATGGAAGGAACCGATTGAGGGGAAGAAAAGAAAGAAAAAGAATGGAAAAATTCGGCATTACCTAGGACCCCAGATTCGGCACACACACATTTATATAGCCTATAGCCAAAACTTAGCCACCCCTAAAGTCCAATTCGGCACCACTTCATCCACTGCTCATCTCCTAATTTTTCTCCATGATATCTCCCTTATCCTTCTCCTAAATTCCCTCTACTGTTCACTTCTCCTTAGAGTCCCTCTACACGCCACTTCCAGCCTTCTAAAAGCCTAAAATTAAATTCCAAAATAAAACTAAGCTAGCACTCGAACCTCAAACCTCCTTGCATGCATATGTTGCCACCTCTCTACACCCTAGTGGCGTCACTTAGCCACTTCACCCCAGGCTTCTTTGTGCCATTTTTCACTTATTTTTATTTAAAAGCCTACTACTCACAACCATGATTCCTTAATTAATTAAATTAAGAATCCTCCACCATAAAACTCGAACCCAGAGCCTCTCCAACACACCTACACACTCCAAATTCATTACACCTTTAAAGTCTTCATGTCATTTGTCATTTTTTTGCTCACTTAAAAATTTTATGAGACCTAAAGCCCCATAGGCCCAATTTCTTCTAGGCCCAAATTCAGGGCGTTACAATTCTACACCCTTAAAGAAATTTCATCCTCGAAATTCCCAACTAACTATTAAACGCACCGTTCAAGTCACACCACTATGCTTTCGCTGCACACTCTGATTTAATAACACATAAACATTGCACGGATATAGTTTCTATACCCAGAAATACCGCATCCACACAAAATATACCCGACTTAATGGTGATTGAACAATCCCGAGCCTTATGCTCCTCAGACCCGCATATTAAACACGCTCCTAACTTCCACCAGCATTCACCCGGATGACGCCTTCTGCAATATTCGCAAGCCGAAAAGTTTTGACGTACCTTAACATGCTTCACAGAATGAGACTGCGGCCCTTGAAAACTGCGATCTCTTTTTTTCTTACAGTCCACGCACCTAACTCGAAGTGTTTCACCAATTTCTTTAACCTCCTCCAGTACCTCCTTAACTAGCTGAGTCAGCACATCAGCCCTAACACTTCCACGGCCTCTGCCGCGACCCCTTGCACTTCTTCTAGCGCTCATCGTTGCTGCGTATTTCTGGTTTAGAAGTTTTATGGAATTAATTCATAGTTCCACTATTTAAAACACATGTCTTATGCAAGTAACAATTTAAAAGTTATTTTGCGGTCGAAGATCCACTACAGTCTTAAGTTTCCTACGGGCTTTAGTCTCTAAGAACCTATTGTTTAAAGTAGCCCATATCCAGATATAGTTCCGTAATTTAAACAAAAGTAAACACAGAAAACTTACTTGGCTCGACGTCGAGGGCTCGGTGAACCACACTTCAAAAATCCTGCAAAAACTTTTTAATCTACCTGTGTTAAAACCAAAATCAAAGGCCCATTTCACAGCCCGAGCTTTGTAACTGGGCTCTGATACCACTAAATGTAATACCCCCAGACCCAGCCCAGACGTTATGGTCGAATCCGGGAATGTCACATCAAAGGCATAACTCAAAACGATTTTGCTAAGTAAAAATTTAAGACCCAAAAGCCCAAAATCCTTGAGTCTTGTTAAGTAATGATAAAAGCCCATTTTTTATTTAAGTATTTTGGAAACCAAGTTTAAACATAAGAAATTTACTCATGTTTAATAATTAAGTAAACAGTTGAAACAACAAAACCCAAAATCTAAAGTCAAATCGGAGTACAAGGCCTTATTACATCCAATGAAAATAAAATAATTAAAATCATGTCTTTTGAGACAAATAAATAAAACTTCTAAGTATCTTGTAGTGTGGCCGTCTCCGAGTCCTCTCCCACGTCGAGCCATTTACTGAGGATCGCCTGAAACATTTAATAAAAAGGGGTGAGTTTCGAAACTCAGTATGTACGACCCTTGGTAATCCAATCAACATACAATTATCACATTGGGCCTAAGCCCTATCAAAAATGGTGGTCTTGGGTCTTAGCCCACAACGACCTCATATCACATCAGTATCACATGAATGTAATGCACCCATCCAAATCCAACCCTGCACACCATTTCCCTTCCAACCCTACACACCTGTGGGGATATAAATATCAACCCACCCATCCCTACACACCAAAGGTAGCACCAGCAACGGCACTACTCAAACGTTGCAGCAAAGCTGCTATAATGGGCTTAAAGCCACCGGTGGATCCACGGTCGTCAAGCGACTATGCGATCCTCAAATCTTCCTCCTTATCATCAAAACCCACCCAAGTGCAACATATATTTCATGAATGCAACGTACACTTTCTCACACATTCGGCACTTAGGGGTATTTTAGTCATTCCACTACCTAAGGGTATTTCCATAAATCTACTCTACAGGGGTATTTAGGTAATTTTGCAAAATAGGGGTATTTTGGAAATTTTGTAAATCAGTGATATTTTGGTGATTCCGCAAATCAAGGGTATTCTGGTAATTTCACAATTCAAGGGTATTTTAGTAATTTTACAAATCTAAGGATATCTTGGTAGTTTTCAAACTAAGGGTATTTTGGTAAATTTCAAATCAGGGGTATTTGGTCCCTCTCGGGTTTTAGTTATGAACTTTGGCCCATAAACAAGTCCTCGTGGCTAAAGTGAACAGACACTATGCATCAGGTAGGATTCCAGAGAAGATGAGGTGGGCCACTAGGACCGCTTAAGTACCAAGCTCGCCCTAGATCCACTCCTAGACATGCATATGTCCGTTGCCACACTCTAACCCAGCGACTTGTCCACGGACATGTTTAATTATTAGAATTAAGTTTTATGCAGTTTGAGAGTTGTTCAGAACTAGGCCTAAAGTCGATTAAACCTTAGCATACTTGTCTACGTCTTCATAAAAACCATCAAGCCCATTTCACGTTTATATAACCCATTATGCCCAATTCACATCCTTATGGCCCATTAGACCCAAATCTCATTCATATGGCCCGTTAGGCCCAAAACAATTCCAGATCATGTAACATGCATGCCTAACTCAATTCATATAATCAAATCAATCAATTTCATCCAACTTAGCCTCGGGGCCCACTGTGCCCATTTAGCCACTTTCGCTTTTTGGCTTTCGGCATTGTCGATATCATGTGTGTGTAGTGTTTGTACACACACAGTTATCAATGACGTGCTATACTATCCTTGGTCTTGAACCTACAACCAACCAACCTTAAATCAATCACCCATACTTAAACAAAATATCTACCAAAAGCCAAAACCTTACCGTGTGCCACCGGGTTCTAATAGCCCTTCCTTAGCTACTAATCAGGAGTATCCCCTAGATCTGCACTCACACACACACCATCAAGATTCGAGTGACTCATAATCCACACAAGTCACCCCTATAGATCAAACTCACATTCGGCCATTCACTTAAACCATAATTGGTTGAGTACACTTACTGTAACACCCCATACCCGAGTCCGAGGCTTAGACCGGATATGAGACATTACTATGCTTGAACTTGCTTAATATATACTTACGGCTATAAAATTTCGTTCTGAATTAAGAACTTCTCTTTCTTAATCAACTTGTACTATTCATGGGCCTACGAGGCCTTAAACTCATGTCCGTAAACTTTCGAAACTCAATCAAAAACTTTTCATGGAGACAGGGGTCACACGCCCATGTGAGTTGGGACACGCCCGTGTAACTCTGAGACACACCCATGTCTCCCAACCGTGCTTAAAACTCAAGTTTACTGCCAAATTTCACACGGCCATGACACGCCCGTGGTCCTAGCCCGTGTGAAAAACCTTAGCATTCTGACTTATAACACACGGCCATGGCACGCCCGTGGACTCAGATCGTGTACTACATCTTGATATACTGACTTATTTCACACGACCGGGCACATGCCCATGTTCTAACCGTGTGACATGCACGGTCTTAACATACGGCCGTGCGATTAGTCCGTGGCCTATTCTTACTTATAATACTAAGGTGCAGTTTATGCACGGCCTAGACACACGCCCGTGTGTCTAACCGTGTAGGCACTTAGGGGCTATGTACCAAGCCAATTGCCATCCTGAAATTAAGACCAAACTCAAGCTCAATTCAGCAACTCAATTACTACATCTTTCATGAACAATATAACATGCTTCATTGATATTAATAACATACATTCTTAGTCAAACTTGGCCAATCACTTAGCCATTTACAAAAGAATAATAAACTTGACAACCCATACTTTTGCCCCTTTCTAAGACATATACTCAAAATGAAATGCTTCCTATACATGCCATACTTAAAATCAACTTGGCTATACCAAAATGGCGATTGATAGTGTGCTACGAGCTCCGACTTCAATGATCCACAGTTTAGCTTGGCGGGGCTACATGAAAAGAAAGAATTAAAGATGTAAGCATTTAGCTTAGTAAGTTTGCATATGAAACACATATCAACATACTTGCTTAAATAAATCATTTGACATAATCAATGGTATCATAATTTCAACTATAAAGCTTATTTGCTCATACTTGGTTCTTACATGCCTTATAATACTTACTAGTCTCATACTTGAGAAGTAAACAAGATACTTGTATCACTTGATCACATTGATCAGCATACTTTAACATAGTAATCATAATCTCTATTTTATCATTCATAATATGACTAATATTTGTCCTCACTTGATAATGATTTTGCTTAATAAACTTTCTTGTTATCTCTTGTGAGCTTATCTCATTTGCCCGATGAATTCCTATGAATAACCGAGAATACCGAATATCTTACCATGAACTTAATGCTAAAGCCATATTTTGGATATGGTCTTACATGGGATATCTCATCTTGGTTTCAAGGCCATGTCTTGAAATGGACTTATATGAAATCTTCCTCTTGATAACTTGTTCAATGCCAAGCTTGGATCCTTGGACTTACATGATAACTTGTTCAATGCCAAGCTTGGATCCTTGGACTTACATGATAACTTGTTCAATGCCAAGCTTGGGTCCTTGGACTTACATGATAACTTGTTCAATGCCAAGCTTGGGTCCTTGGACTTACATGATAAACTTGTCAATGCCAAGCTTGGGTCCTTGGACTTACATGATAAACTTGTCGATGCCAAGCTTGGGTCCTTGGACTTACATGATAACTTGCTTGATTGCCAATGCCATGCCTCGGATTGGTCTTATACGGACTTTCTCATACTTGATCTCATTAATTTCATTGTTTAACTTAATGTTAAATAATTTCATAATAACATTGTACATGATACTAAGCAATTCAATGATATAAATCATAAAGCTTAGAAATCACACAAACTTACCTCGATATACAAAATGTAGCTAGCTATGCAATTTAGTCCTCGACCTTGTTCTTGCCTCGATTTTGATCCGGGCTTCGTTTTTCTTGATCTATAGTCATAAATAGATCATTTAATAATCACATTGACTAAATTGACTCTTTACTCATACTTTGGCAAAATTACTATTTTGCCCTTATACTTTCTCATATTTGCACTTTTGCCCCAAGGCTCGTAAAAAAAATTCATTCAACTTTCTTAAACTTCATGCTTAGCTGAATCATTTTCTCTACTATAACAATCATCAATTCTTGCTATTTTTAACATGTATGACCAATTTTCATAACTATTACAAAATGGTCCATACTATCATCTTTCATGAAATTTACTTAGAAAAAGATGTTTATCTAACATCAAACTCTCATAAACTTCCATAAAACATCATTTAACATGCATATCAATCATGGGTAGATTTTTGAAAATGCACTTTAGCTCACTTTATAGCTTAAAATAGCTTACTCATGCTACCGGGACTTCAAAAATACGAAGAATATCAAAAATGGGGCTAAGATGAACTTACTAGCAAGCTTGAAAGATGAACAAACCCTAGCTATGGGTTCTTCAAAATTTTGGCACACACAAGGAAGAAAATGAATGATTTTTATCATCTTTTTCCTATTTTAAAACACTTATTAGACAAATGACCAAAATGCCCTTATCATAAAAATTTCTTAACTCACTAACTCATGTCCAATTTTGTCCAAAAATTATAATTTGGGCAAATTGCTATTTAAGGACTCATAATTGCTATTCTAAAGCTATTTCATACAAAATACTTCTAGAAACCCATAAATTGCAACTTTTGCAATTTAGTCCTTTTTGACCATTCAACCTTAATTTAGCCAAATTGCTTCATGAAACTTTCACACTAACATGCAAACATGGCATAAACCTTTAAAGACTCATAAATTCACCTCGGGTTCGTGGTCTCGCACCAATATTCTGACTAGGCCCTAAATCGGGCTATTACAATTCTCCCCCTTAGGGATTTTCGTCCTCGAAAATCTTACCAGCAAACAGATTTGGATACTGGTTTCTCATACTCTCTTCTGGTTCCCACGTAGCTTCTTCTATCCCATGTCTTTGCCACAATACTTTCACTAGGGCAATGCTTTTATTTCTTAGTTGCTTGACTTCTCGAGCCAAAATCTTGACTGGTTCCTCAACATAAGTCATGTCGGGATAGATTTCAACCTCTGACGGGGTAATTACATGTGAAGGGTCTGATCTATAGCGTCGCAACATAGACACGTGAAACACATCATGTATCTTTTCTAACTCTGATGGCAAAGCCAATCGGTAAGCTACCGGCCCAACTTTCCCGGTAATCTCATATGGTCCAATAAAACGTGGGCTTAACTTGCCTTTCCGGCCAAATCTGAGAACTTTTCTCCATGGTGACACTTTCAAGAAAACTTTATCCCAGACTTGGTACTCTATCTCTTTTCTCTTTAAATCCGAATAGGATTTCTTTCTGTCTGGGGTAGCTTTTAAACATTCTCGTATCACTTTCACTTTCTCTTCAGCTTCTCTAACCAAATCAACCCCGTGAATTTGGTTTTCTTTGAGTTCAATCCAAAACAAAGGTGTTATGCACTTACGCCCATAAAGAGCCTCATAAGGTGCCATCTTTAAACTCGACTGAAAACTATTGTTATAAGCAAATTCTGCTAATGGGAGGAACTTTTCCCAACTGCCTCAGAATTCAAGAATACAACATCGAAGCATATCTTCGAGTACTTGAATTAACCTCTCCGACTGACCGTCAGTTTGAGGATGAAAGGCCGTACTAAAGTTCAACTTTGTACCCAGGGCCTCTTGTAACTTCTTCCAAAATCTGGATGTGAATCTCGGATCTCTATCCGATATAATTGACAAGGGAACTCTGTGAAGTCTTACTATTTCTGAAACATACAAGTTTTCCAACTTGTCAAGTGAGAAGTCTACTCGAACAGGTATAAAATGGGCTGACTTGGTGAGTCTATCAATTACAACCCATACAACATCTTTCTTACTCGGTGATAACGGTAAACCGGTCACAAATCCATTGTGATACGGTCCCATTTCCACTCAGGTACCATAATTGGTTGAAGCAAACCCGAAGGTACTTGGTGTTCACCTTTACTTGTCGACAAATCATGCACTTGGAAACGAACTCAAAATGTCTTTCTTCATTCTTGGCCACCAATATCAAGTGCTTCAAATCATTAAACATCTTGGTACTACCCGGATGCACAGATAAACATCCATTATGAGCCTCATGCAAAATTTTCTGTATAAGCTCTTCCTTTCTTGGTACACAAAATCTATCTTTGAACATCAAACTTCCATTGGGATTAATCCGAAAATCAGATTCAACATCTGACTCGCATTGAGCTCTTTTGACTTGCAACTCGTTATCTTCTCTCTGAGCCTCAAAAATCTCTTGAAGGAATACTGGTCTAGCTTTCAACTCAGCTAGTATAGAACCACCGTCGGATAAAGTTATCTGTGAATTCATTGCCCTTAACGCAAAAAGGGACTTTCTGCTCAAAGCATCGGCGACTACATTCGCCTTGCCAGGATGGTAGTCAATAACCAACTCATAGTCTTTTATCAACTCTAACCATCTTCTTTGCCTTAAGTTCAACTCTCTTTGCATCATTAAGTACTTCAAACTCTTGTGATCTGTAAAAATCTGACATCTCTCACCATATAAGTGGTGTCTCCATATCTTCAATGCGAAGACTATGGCAGCCAACTCTAGATCGTGTGTCTGATAATTCTTCTCATGAGGCTTCAACTGTCTGGAGGCATATGCAATCACCTTGCCTTCTTGCATAAGTACACAGCCTAATCCATTTAAGGACGCATCGCTGTAAATTATGAATTCTTTCGCTGTCTCAGGTTGTACTAATACTGGAGCTTCTGTCAACAATGCTTTCAATCTCTCAAAACTTTGTTGACATTTTTCTGTCCACTCAAACTTCACATTTTTCTCAGTAACAATTTCACATCGGGGTTGCAATCATGGAAAATCCTTTGACAAATCTTCGGTAATAGCCGGCTAGGCCTAGTAAACTTCTAACCTCGAGACATTCCTCGGAGGATTCCAGATCCATTATGGTTGAAATCTTACTTGGGTCTACTCGAACTCCTTCTCCCGAGACAATGTGTCCCGTAAATCCTACCTCCCCGAGCCAAAATTCACTTTTCTCGAACTTGGCATATAACCGATTTTTTCTCGAAGAGTCTGTAAATCGTCTCGTAGGTGCTCAAAGATGCTCATTCTCATCTTGGGAATAAATCGAGTATGTCGTCAATAAAAACGACTACAAACTTGTCGAGGTATGGTCTAAAAATGCGGTTCATTAAGTCCATGAATACTGTAGGAGCATTGGTCAAACCAAAGGGCATGACTAAAAATTCATAATGCCCACACCTTGTTCGAAAAGCTGTCTTGGACACGTCTGAGTCCTTTACTCTCAACTGGTAGTACCCCGATATCAAGTCTATCTTAGAGAACACATTGGCTCCCTTCAATTGATCAAACAAATCATCGATCCTCGGTAAAGGGTACTTGTTCTTTACTATCACTTTATTAAGCTGATGGTAATCTATGCACAATCTCATGGTGCCATCTTTCTTTTTCACGAACAAAACCAGAGCACCCCATGGTTAACAACTAGATCTTGCAAAGCCTTTATCTGTCAACTCTTGCAACTGTAACTTCAACTCTTTTAATTCTGACGGAGCCATTCTGTAAGGAGTAATAGATATCGGTACAGTACCGGGAACTAACTCAATATTGAGCTCAACCTCTCTAATTGGAGGTAATCCTAGTAATTCCTCAGGAAAGACATCCAAGTACTCACATACTATAGGTACTGACTCAATCTTTGACCCTGTTTCTTTATCATTCATCACAAAAGCCAGATATGCCTCATACCCCTTTCTCATGTATCTCTATGTCGTCATATGAGAAATCAATACCGACAATCTGCTCTGTTTCTCTGATTCTATGTGAAGGGTGTCCCCATTCTCACATCTCATCTCAATGTTTTTCTTCCCACAATTAACTATTACATTTTGGGCAGTCAACCAGTC
The DNA here is from genome assembly GCA_025698515.1 of Gossypium sturtianum. NCBI lineage: Eukaryota > Viridiplantae > Streptophyta > Magnoliopsida > Malvales > Malvaceae > Gossypium > Gossypium sturtianum. The sequence goes on from CM046954.1 coordinate 106,363,575, forward strand.
CATATCGAGAATGAGATCAAACTCATCAAATGGTAACAACATAAGGTTCGCTTTAAAATAATGACCTCTAATCATTAATGGACAATCTTTACATATTTCATCAACTAACACACTCTTGCCTAAGGGATTAGACACTTTAATCATAAATTCTGTAGAGTCTATAGGCATACTCAAATCGAATGCTAATCTCATGCAAATATAGGAGTGTGTGGATTCGGGATCTATTAAAGCAATAACTTTAATATCATGAAGAGAAAAGGTACCCGTAACAACTTCATGGGAAGATGCCTCTTCGAGAGCTCGAATGGCATAAGTCCTCACAGGTGCTCTACCCTCGGGTCTCGCAGCCTGCTCTCTAGGGTTACCCCTTCCTCTTACCCCATTTCTTGGGTTTCTCTGCGGTCTTTCTCTGACCATACTCCCAGATCTCTAATTCTGAGCTCCCTCTTCTTTCGTCATCTCTGGACAATCTTTTATGTAGTGGTCTTACGAACCACATCTGAAGCATACATTTTCGTGTGCTCGGCATTCTCCAAAATGGTGTCTGCCACACTGTGGGCATTTGGGTCTGTCAAATCGAACATTCCCCGCACTAGCGACTGAAGTAGTCTGTGCCTTATTTCCCGAATACTGCTTACTCTTGTCCTTCCATGAAGATCTAGTGGAAGTAGCCGATCGAGTAGGGAATTCTTTTTACTTCTTGGATGAGGATTGGAATGACTTATTCCATTGTCTCTTTTTGGAGTCACGAGACTCTGCTTCATATTTTCTCTTCTCTTTTACTAGTTCTTCGACTTTGCAAGCCCTCTCGACTAGCACCACGAATTCCTTCAATTCTAGGACAGCAACAAATAATTTGATGTCCTCATTTAGTCCATCTTCGAACCTCTTGCTCATGATGGCCTCAGTGGACACACATTCTCGAGCGTATTTTCTGAGTCTTACAAACTCACGTTCATAGTCAGTCACTGACATCTTGCCTTGCTTCAGTTCTAGGAATTGTTTTCTTTTCTGGTCCACAAACCTTTGACTAATATACTTTTTCTTGAACTCTTCTTGGAAAAACTCCCATGTGATCTTTTCCCTCGGTACTACCGACACAAGGGTGTTCCACCATTGGTAAGCGGAATCTCTTAGAAGAGAGACTATGCACTTCATGCATTCCTCAGATGTGCATGACAACTCATTAAATACCCTGATGGTATTTTCTAACAAGAACTCAGCTCTTTCCGGATCGTCATCTTTTCTAGCCCGGAATTCTTCAGCCCCATTTTTCCTAATCCTATCAACTGGAGGTTTAACTCCTCTTGCCACCTCTATCACTTGAGGGGCTGCAGGAATAGGTTGCGGAATAGGCGGGGGTGGAGGGGGTTGTACATTTGGATTCGTACGAACGAACTCCGTATACCATGTGTTCATCATATGGAGGAAGGCTTCTCTAGCCTCTTCTCCTCCTTGACTCACCGTAGTGGGTCTATTCTCATTCTCATTTGGCACCGTCCCTTCTACGGGAGGTGGTGCATTACTTTTCACATCATCCGCCACATCTCTGTCGGGATCCATTACTATATGTATAAACACAATTTAAGTCGTCAGGAGTCGTCACACTATCATTATAAAAACATTATTACGTATGGCATGTATAGCTAGACTCGTGCTCATGCTACGTTAGTCTTAGAACTGACTAAACTGTAGCTCTGATACCACTAAATGTAACACCCCATACCCGAGTCCGAGGCTTAGACCGGATGCGAGACATTACTATGCTTGAACTTGCTTAATCATGTACTTACGGCTATAAAATTTCGTTCTGAATTAAGAACTTCTCTTTCTTAATCAAATTGTACTATTCATGGGCCTACGAGGCCTTAAACTCATGTCTGTAAACTTTCGAAACTCAATCAAAAACTTTTCATGGAGATAGGGGTCACACGCCCATGTGAGTTGGGACACGCCCGTGTAACTCTGAGACACGCCCATGTCTCCCGACCGTGCTTAAAACTCGAGTTTACTACCAAATTTTACACGGCCATGGCACACCCGTGGTCCTAGCCCGTATGAAAAACCTTAGCATTCTGACTTATAACACACGGCCATGGCACGCCCGTGGACTCAGACCGTGTACTACATCTTGATATATTGACTTATTTCACACGACCGGGCACACGCCCATGTTCTAAACGTGTGACATGCACGGTCTTAACACACGACCGTGGGATTAGTCCGTGGCCTATTCTTACTTATAAGACTAAGGTGCAGTTTATGCACGGCCTAGACACACGCCCGTGTGTCTAACCGTGTAGGCACTTAGGGGCTATTTACCAAGCCAATTGCCATCCTGAAATTAATACCAAACTCAAGCTCAATTCAGCAACTCAATTATTACATCTTTCATGAACATTATAACATGCTTCATTGATATTAATAACATACATTCTTAGTCAAACTTGGCCAATCACTTAGCCATTTACAAAAGAATAATAAACTTGACAGGCCATACTTTTGCCCCTTTCTAAGACATATACTCAAAATGAAATGTTTCCTATACATGCCATACTTAAAATCAACTTGGCTATACCAAAATGGCGATTGATAGTGTGCTACGAGCTCCGACTTCAACGATCCACAGTTTAGCTTGGCGGGACTACATGAAAAGAAAGAATTAAAGACGTAAGCATTTAGCTTAGTAAGTTTGCATATGAAACACATATCAACATACTTGCTTAAATAAACCATTTGACATAATCAATGGTATCATAATTTCAACTATAAAGCTTATTTGCTCATACTTGGTTCTTACATGCCTTATAATACTTACTAGTCTCATACTTGAGAAGTAAACAAGATACTTGTATCACTTGATCACATTGATCAGCATACTTTAACATAGTAATCATAATATCTATTTTATCATTCATAATATGACTAATATTTGTCCCCACTTGATAATGATTTTTCTTACTAAACTTTCTTGTTATCTCTTGTGAGCTTATCTCATTTGCCCGATGAATTCATATGAATAACCGAGAATACCAAATCTCTTACCATGAACTTGATGCTAAAGCCATATTTTGGATATGGTCTTACATGGGATATCTCATCTTGGTTTCAAGGCCATGTCTTGACATGGACTTATATGAAATCTTCCTCTTGATAACTTGTTCAATGCCAAGCTTGGATCCTTGGACTTACATGATAACTTGTTCAATGCCAAGCTTGGATCCTTGGACTTACATGATAACTTGTTCAATGCCAAGCTTGGGTCCTTGGACTTACATGATAACTTGGTCAATGCCAAGCTTGGGTCCTTGGACTTACATGATAAACTTGTCAATGCCAAGTTTGGGTCCTTGGACTTACATGATAAACTTGTCGATGCCAAGCTTGGGTCCTTGGACTTACATGATAACTTGCTTGATTGACGATGCCATGCCTCGGATTGGTCTTATACGGACTTTCTCAAACTTGATCTCATTAATTTCATTGTTTAACTTAACGTTAAACAAATTCATAATAACATTGTACATGATACTAAGTAATTCAATGATATAAATCATAAAGCTTAGAAATCACACAAACTTACCTCGATATACAAAATGTAGCTAGCTATGCAATTTAGTCATCGACCTTGTTCTTGCCTCGGTTTTGATCCGGGCTTCGTTTTTCTTGATCTATAGTCATAAATAGATCATTTAATAATCACATTGACTAAATTGACTCTTTACTCATACTTTGGCAAAATTACTATTTTGCCCTTATACTTTCTCATATTTGCACTTTTGCCCCAAGGCTCGTAAAAAAAATTCATTCAACTTTCTTAAACTTCATGCTTAGCTGAATCGTTTTCTCTACTATAACAATCATCAATTCTTGCTATTTTTAACATGTATGACCAATTTTCATAACTATTACAAAATGGTCCATACTATCATCTTTCATGAAATTTACTTAGAAAAAGATGTTTATCTAACATCAAACTCTCATAAACATCCATAAAACATCATTTAACATGCATATCAATCATGGGTAGATTTTTGAACATGCACTTTAGCTCACTTTATAGCTAAAAATAGCTTACTCATGCTACCGGGACTTCAAAAATACGAAGAATATCAAAAACGGGGCTAAGATGAACTTACTAGCAAGCTTGAAAGATGAACAAACCCTAGCTATGGGTTCTTCAAAATTTCGGCACACACAAGGAAGAAGATGAATGATTTTTATCATCTTTTTCCTATTTTAAAACACCTATTAGACAAATGACCAAAATGCCCTTATCATAAAAATTTCTTAACTCACTAACTCATATCCAATTTTGTCCAAAAAATATAATTTGGGCAAATTGATATTTAAGGACTAATAATTGCTATTCTAAAGCTATTTCATACAAAATGCTTCTAGAAACCCATAAATTGCAACTTTTGCAATTTAGTCCTTTTTGACCATTCAACCTTAATTTAGCCAAATTGCTTCATGAAACTTTCACACTAACATGAAAACATGGCATAAACCTTTAAAGACTCATAAATTCACCTCGGGTTCGTGGTCTCGCACCACTATTCCGACTAGGCCCTAAATCGGGCTGTTACACTTACCCTTGCTAACGATCCTACCACGCTTGCGATCTTTGAACCTTATCCTTGTTATCACAGAGTTAACGACAGGACAGATAGATAGCCTTCTAGCTTTTAGCAAAATGTACAAAAGAGGTTAACTGAATACTTACCAAATCCCATTTCGATCCTACGGCCTAGATAGCTATTAACTAGATTCGGCTTTCAACACTTGACTGAGAGTAGGTAACAATCTATTTGTGATGGAGGAACAACCACCAAGATTCGACACTATTAGGAATTTCAGCAAGAGAAAAGATGGTGGTAATTCAGTTATAGAAGAGTTTGGCTATGAGAGAATTCGGCACAAAGGAATTCGGCTTTAGGAGATTTTGGCAATGGGAGAGTTTGGCTATGGGAGGAATCGATTGAGGGGAAGAAAAGAAAGAAAAAGAATGGAAAAATTTGGCATTACCTAGGACCCTAGATTCGGCACAAACACATTTATATAGCCTATAGCCGAAACTTAGCCACCCCTAAAGTCCAATTCGGCACCACTTCATCCACTGCTCATCTCCTAATTTTTCTCCATGATATCTCCCTTATCCTTCTCCTAAATTCTCTCTACTGATCACTTCTCCTTAGAGTCCCTCTACACACTACTTCCAGCCTTCTAGAAGCCTAAAATTAAACTCCAAAATAAAACTAAGCTAGCACTCGAACCTCAGACCTCCCTGCATGCATATGTCGCCACCTCTCTACACCCTAGTGGCGTCACTTAGCCACTTCACCCCAGGCTTCTTTGTGCCATTTTTCACTTATTTTTATTTAAAAGCCCACTACTCACAACCTTGATTCCTTAATTAATTAAATTAAAAATCCTCCACCACAAAACTCGAACCCAGAGCTTCTCCAACACACCTACACACTCCAAATTCATTACACCTTTAAAGCCGTCATGTCATTTGTCATTTTCTTGATCACTTATAAATTTTATAAGACCCAAAGCCCCATAGGCCCCTTTCTTCTAGGCCCAAATTCGGGGCGTTACAATCTTTATGGTTGGGTAAAATAAATGAATGTCAATAGTTGTTTATTATTTTTCATATGAACTTACTAAGCTTTATGGCTTACTCCCCTCCCTTTTCCTATCTCTTATAGGTTAATTTAGCTAGCTCGGGTTGGAGATCGCCGGAGATGCTATCACACTATCAAGCTGACACTTTGGGTATAAGTATTCAAACCTTCTTGAGATATGGCATGTATGGGGACTTTGTCTTTTGATTAATTAAGTCATTGTTAATGTAGCCAAATGTGTTAGCCTAAATTGGTTTATGGTTCAATTTGAATATAGCCATGAATGATGGCTTATGTTGATTATATGTTTATACATGTGTTAATGCCCTCTTGTGAATGTGAAGCTAGTATGGTTATCATGAGCTAAATGTGATGATTAAGTATGACAAATGATGATATGATAATGACATGTGATGTGTAACATCCCGAAATTGGGCCTAGTAGGATTGGGCCCAATGGGCCTTGTTTTAAAATTTTTGAGAACGGCATTAATGCAAGTTAGACTTATTAGGTAAGTTATTTTGGAAGGTTAGAGGGCTTCTATGAAGTCCCGGGATCAAATATTAGCTTTGGGGAAATTTTAGTTTTAGGTGAAAAAAAAAACCCTGGAAGTTGGCAGGTAGGCCTTAAGAATAAAATGTGGGAAAAAATGACACAAGTGCAGTGTGTGGTGTAGTGGCAAAGTGACGCCACTTAAGAGGCAAGGGGGATGACGCCATAAGGAAGGAATGAGGTCCAAGGTTCAAGTCTTGGCTTTTGCATTTTGGTTTTCTTTTTACTTGGACCTCAGAATTTGGCTATAGATTTATATTTAGTTGCGCATGGTTTAAGACACAAGAGGAGCTTGTGGCCAAGTGGCTAGCAGCGTGGATTATGTTGCAAGGGAGCACGGGTTCGAATCTCATGAGAAGCAAGGGAGTATTTATTTTGCGATGCAGGACGGGAAGAGTTTCAGTTGAATTTAAACTCTACCGACGAAGGATCCCACATCGGAAAGATACAAAGAAGGAAGGTGAAGTGCTAGCTATATAAAGAGCATTCCAGGGAGGAGGGTTGACACACCTTGGAAGGCGTTTGGGCACAGGAGTGGTCGGAGCGCGCGGATTAACACGAGTCCCATCGTGTGTGTAACTCTCTCTACTCTAGTTGTAAAGCGGCAAATGCCGAAGTGCGATCCACGGCAATAGTAGCCACACGAGCGCGCGAACGTGCGTGTAGGGCTTCAACGCGATAGTTGAGGCCATCGGTGGTATTCTTGTGGGTTGGGGCTTTGCTTGGGCGCGATGGGCGAAGTGGGCCCAATGGGCCCGTGGGCCCTTATGAGTAAATTGTGCGATTGTGTAGTATATAGTGAACTAGACTAGGTGGAACTTATATACATGGCTAGATTTGTGCTAGGTGGGCCACACGAGCGTGTGGGCCCGAATGGGCCAGAATCGAGTTTTAGGCCCAATCGTCCGGTACGACCGGAAATGGTAGCTGAGTCGCTCGGGGCGACATTTGGGCCTTTGGGAAAGGCCATTGTAGGTGCAAAATTATCGAAATACCATTGGTGGGTAAATTACGAAAATGCCCTTGGTGGGTAAGTTACCGATATACCCTTGGTGGGTAAATTACGAAAATGCCCTTGGTAGGTAAAATTACAGTTATACCCTTAGAGGTTGATTAGGGTGATTATGTTGTTTTATGTCTATCTGATTATGATGGTAATTCATGTTATACTTATATTTGATATATGTCTAGCATACATGACATACTGCATACACGAATTATTATGTCATATTGCATGGGTATGATGAGAGGAGGGGGAATATGATATCCGTGTCTTTGGGACACCAGTGGTTTGGCACCACCAGTGGTTTGGTACCACAGTTGATTATGGTGACTTTGGGTCACGGAGAGGTTTGGCACCTCAGCGTCTCGTCCCAGTGGCTTAGCACCACAGTGGGTTGGCCCCACAGTTGATTATACGGGATTGACGCCAGTGATTTGGTATCACACGATGGGTTGGCCCCATCATTGGATTCGTGACTTCGGTCACCAGTGATTTGGTATCACATTGTGTCTTTGGGACACCGAGGTTTGGCACCTCATAGCGTCTCGTCCCAGTGGCCGTACCCACGACGCGGTTGGCCCCACACCATTATACGGGATTGACGCCAGTGATTTGGTATCACACGATGGGTTGGCCCCATCATTAGATTATTCGTGACTTTGGGTCACCAAAGTGGTTTGGCACCACAATTATGGATATCCCGACTTTGGGTCACGGTGGTTTGGCACCACCGTGGTTTGGTACCACACGGGTAGACGAAGGAGTTGCGGATGGCTAGGTTTGGGTGCATGATATGCATATTTTCATATGAAATTGTGTAAGGGCACATTGGATGGGGATTTACACACTGAGTCTCGATGACTCACCCCTTAGTTAAATTTTGCAGGTAATCATTAGATCGCGGATTTGGGAGCTGAGGTGGACTCGTGGAGGCCATACATATGTTTACTCGTAAATTCGTTTCTTTTATTTGGACTTATTTTTATTTGAGTTTTTGTTATGTAATAAGGCCTTGGGTATTTTATTTGGTTTCAGCTTTCAATTTGTTTATTGCTTATTATTAAATGATCAATATGGGATTTTCCTAAAATGATAATAAACCATTTCTTATTCAAAATTACTTAATCTCGATTTCTCACCACAACTATAAAGAATATGAGCTTTTTAACGAATGCACAGTTTTTAGACATTCCTTTCATGTGACATGCCAGATTCGGTCGTAACGTTTAGGCCGGGTTTGGGGTGTTACATGATGTTGTGTGAATGTGTGCAAGTGAAGGTGGCAAAATGGCTTGGAAAATAGCCTTATATTTGTCAACACGGGTAGACACACGGGCATGTGTCTATGTCGTGTGTGACACACGGTCAGCTCCGTGGGCATGTTGATAGGTGCGTGTCCCCTGCATCCGAATTTAGCAAAATAGAATGCCCAGTAGTAAACACACGGGCATAGACACGGTCGTGTCTCAGCTGTGTGAAGGACACGGCCTCAGGACATGGGCATGTGCCCAGGCCGTGTGAAGTCTACACATTAATTGTGAGAATTAAATTCACCACATGGCCTAGCACACGGGCGTGTGACTTGGCCGTGTGACCCTAAATATCTGCTGACATCATAAACAGAATGCCAAGGTTTTCACACACTGGCTAAGACACGGGCGTGTCATGGCTGTGTGAGGGACACATGCTATAGACATGGGCGTGTTCCTTTCCACATGGGCGTGTGGCCCTATTTTGAGCAAAAATTTTCTAAGTGTTCGTAAGCTTCCAGTTCAGTCTCGAACCACCCTATATGTATGATTCGAGTCTCGTAGGCCCGTAATAGGGACATTATGAACACAAATGAAAAGTTTTAACTTCGAATGAAAATTTATGGCCCGATTTTGTATGATTAAGTATGTTAAGTCCGGTAAAGCCTCGTACCTGGTTCCGGCGTCGAATACGGGTAAGGGGTGTTACATTATCGGTTTAGTCCCGAACCACTTCTAAAGCATATTTAAGGCCTCGTAGGCCCTTATAAGGGACAATGTGATTATGTGGTATGATTTATGAGAATGAATGTTTTATATTTGATAAATGTATGCTATATGTTATGAATTGATTGGTAATATCTCGTAACCCTATTCTGACAGTGAATATGAGTGAGGGGTATTACAACATGCAGGACTATAATCAATACGGGAAAATGCTGTATCCATCGCATTTCATTATTCAAACGGAACTTATCATTTATCGAGCAATATCGGGCATTTGATTTATTTCATACATTAAACATTTATACAATTCACCCAAAAACATAATTCAATTTCAAACATATTAATATGCATAATCATGTTACACGAACTTACCTTGACACTTGTTCTTGTTTAAAAGTCTACTAATCTGACACCTTTTCTTTTCCTCGGTCTAACTTCAAATTTGAGCTATCTGGATCTATATAAATGAATTTAATCATCAATCTAATACAATTCATATTCAATTTACTCCCTAGGCAAAATTACCATTTTGTCCCTATACTTTTCATAAATTCTAATTTTGTCCCTAGGCTCGGAAAATGAAATTCATACAATTTAATCCTTATTTCAAGCCTAACCAAATTTTACATGTTACAATAACAGCCCATGAATATAACAAAAATCAAAATTTTTCCATGGGTTTTACCACTTTTCAATTTAGTCCCTAAATCACAATTTCATCAAAATTCTCTTTGTAAAAGATGTTTTTCTATCAACAACCTTTCATTTTCTACCATAAATTTCAAAATTTCAGCATATTCATCCATGGAAAATTTTCTGTACTTTGATATCTTTTCAAATTAATCCCCAAAATAGATAGATTAAGCTATTGCGAACTCAAAAATATAAAAATTACTAAAAACGAGATAAAGATACTTACCCAATTAAGCCAAGAAAGCTTGCTTTCTCTTTCCTAGGGTTTCCATAAAATTTTGGGGATGAAGATGATAATAATATGATGATATTTCTTTTTAATTATTTATCATCCTTTAATTATTTACATTTCCAATTTAGTCCTTGTACCTTTTTAATTTTTCCATGGATGATTCATCAAAAATATCTACTAACTTTTCTTTAATGGTCTGATTACCATATATGGACCTCTTATTTTGAATTCCATACCTATTTGATCATTCTAGCTACTAGGATTCAACTTTTGCATTTTATGCAATTTGGTCCTTTCCATAATTAAACACATAATCGGTAAAATTTTCTTATCAGAATTTTCATATAACATTCCTATCATAATGCAGATCATGCAATAATATTAAAATAAATTTTCTTTCTAACTCAGATTTGTGGTCCCGAAACCACTGTTCTGATTTCACTAAAAACGGGCTGTTACAGATTCTTGGTTTATGGTATATAGGACTTGGGTGATGATTGAATGAGTTTTATTAGTTAGTAATGTTTTGGCTTGAATTATTATTGTTTATGTTTGAATTCTGGTGCCAATGAGGGCATATTGGTTAGACACATAGGTTGTTTGTGAATTGGTATATTTTGGCATGATTTGACACAATTTGAATAAGTTTAGATGTTGGTTAATGCATGGCTTGGAATCTAAGAAATGGTGTGTGAAATGGCTTGTGCTTGAAGGTGTTTTTGGGTTCACACAACTTGTGACATGGTTTGCCACACGGCCGTGTGGTTACTTTGTTTTTTGGTGCTAGTTTGTCCACACGGTCAATTTTTTTTACACATCTTAGGGACACAACCGTGTGACCGAGGTTTACACGAGCTCCAAAAGTTACACGACCTGGCAACACGGGTGTGTGACCCTGAGTTACAAAGGCACAGTTTGTTAAATGGTTTTGCCACACAACCATGTCTCTTCACCACATGGGTTGAGCACCGTCACACGGCCATGTGACCCCTGTTTTTAGTTTTTTACGCTATTTTCATGTTTTGATTCAATTTAATCTCCAGTTGTTTCTAAATAATTTTTAGTCCTTTGTAGAATCAATTTAAGTCCCGTTTTAGTTATAATAACATGTTTATTGAATGAAATTATTGATAATTGATTTAAATGTAAATTTTTAAATTGAAATAATCTATATTTGTTCTATTAATTATTGCAACTTCCTGAAACCCTAATCTGATGATGGAGACGGGTGAGGGGTGTTACATCTATTGGAATTTTAACTTAGTGAACTAATTATGTTTGCATCAGAAATAAACAAGTTAGCTAAATATCACTCTTAAGTTGCATGTGAGGTAGTTCTCGTACGAGTTTGATGTTTTACTGCTATGTGACTTAATTTCCCAATTTAGTCCAAGAGTCATCTTTTCTATTACATGCTTAGTGTGCTTGCTTGAGGACAAGCAAAGAGTTAAATGTGGGGGAGTTTGATCTGTCATAATTTGATTTGGAAAATTAGGCTTTCCTGGTATACTTAAGGAGCTTATTCTTAAGAAAATTAGTGCCTTTTTCCGTAGTTTTTCGTAATTTTTAGATTTTAATTTAATAAGTGTAAATGGCTTGTTTTTAATCATTTTGAGACCCAATTTGGAAAACATTGCCATTGGGAGGCCCTAACGTATGGTTGGTTGATGTAGGAATGTGTTGGAGGTTAAAATTGAGCGAGAATGACACCAAAAGAGAGGGTATTGCGATATCCAAACCTTGGAATCGAGATACCTCCAACAGACCCAAGATCGGAGACCAACCTTCGGTGGTATTTTGATATCCACCCTCCAAGAAGTCCCCCAAGTTCAAAATTGTCTGAGGTATTGCGATACCGATACCTTGAGGGAACAAAAATAGACAAAAAAGGGTAGTATTTGTCTACCCTAAGCACCAATCATTAAAGGCCTGTCCAAGGGTATTTTGGGCACAAGAATTGGGTCAAAATAGATGCTATATCATCCAAATTTTTTCTTAGAGGAAAAATGCTACATTACCTTAGTTTTTAGATTTCTTTAGGTTTTTTTCTTAGCTTTTTCTTTCTTCTTTTCTAGGGTTTCTTCTTTTCATTTTCTTAGTTGTAAATTTTACATTTCCTAGCTACGTTTCTTCTTGTTTTAGTTTTTCCTTGTGCCAGTTAGGTTATTTATCACTGTAGCTTAGGTTTCTTTGCACTTTTACTCCTTGTACCTTGGTTGTAAGACATTTTCAGCTTTAGTTTAATGTATTTCAGTTTCTTTAACTTTGCATCTATTAAAGTTGTTTCTTTTATGTTTAATGCTTTAAATTTTATTTTTGAATGCCTCCCTTTTCATGCCTTATATGTTTTCTTGCATAAAAATCCCAACTTTCAACTTTTTTCTTAAGCTTTGCTTTAATGGCTTCTTTTATTTTCATTTTTATGTTTCTTAGCTTTATTTTCAACATGAGTAGCTAAATAATTAAGGGGGTTGGTTGATGGAGATGTGTTGAGCTGATTTTTGGATGAAGGACCAAATTATAATAAATTTCACTAATTTGAATGAACTTAAAAACATAGGATTGACGACCCTAAGGGAACATCTAGGCAAGTGAGACCGAGAGGAGATCTTGTTGGGGACCAATTCATTTGTCCCAAGTTAATCGGTGAGATCGAGAGATAATCCAAATTAATTCGTCTAACTTGGTAAAATGGAGATCGAGTGGTAAAATGGAGATTTGGATCCCTAATTTGAGGATTAGTGAACCACATCAATGTCAACCAACCATTGTTTGTTATTTAATTGTTAATTTCATAACTTTGCATGTTTTACAATTTAGTCCTTGCTTGCTAGATAGTAAAGTAGATGAATTTCTCTTTATTTTATGATTGGTGTAATATATATTTTTGCGATTAGTTTGCTAGACTCTTTATTTTACACATACATTATTTAAAATTGTTCAATCCATGATTCTCTTGGGTTCAATCCTTGGAACACTCTAGTGTTCCATTGTAACACTACAAATATTACAACTGACTAGTCACACTTGCAGTAAAGTCATGATTTGTATGTTGTATTTTAATTCAAGAGTGCTGATCTTCATATCTCTTTTTATTTGTTTGCGAGGAGAGAGAGAGAGAGAGAGAGAGAGAGAGAGAGAGAGAGAGAGAGAGAGAGAAGCGACCAAGTTGTTGGCGCCGTTGCAACATGTTAGCCCTTTGCTCAACTCTAACACTGTTAATGTTTTTTGAGCTATGCTTCTTTTCCCCATTTTGCAGCATAAAATTATTTTCCTAGACCTTTGGATCAACCGTGAAATGAAATAATGTGTGCTAGGAGGTAAAGTTGGCATCTATTTTCCTCACCTTATGTAACAGTCCGAATTTGACCCTAATCAGAACGGTGGTTTCGGGACCACGAATCCGAGTCCGAAAAATATTTAAATATTATTTTCTGTGTTTACTATATGTGAATTATTATGTGTGAAAGTTTCGTATGAAAATTTGATTGTTTGTGTGTTTAATTAAATAAAAGGACTTAATCACGTAAAGTGTAAAAGTTACAAACTATAGTGTAAAGTGCTTAATTGCTGTGGCTTTTTAAATTGAAGTCCTAAAAAGGCAATTAGCCCATTTTAGGAGTTAGTGGACGGCATAGGACAACTTTGTCCATATCATTATGTTTTATAATTAAACATTAAAAGGGTAAAATAGTAAACTTTTTATAAATTATAATATATGTTAAAATAACATAAAATGAAACCATGTTGTCATCTTCCTTACTTAGCCGAATTTAACAAAAGAAAAGAAAGAAGAAAACCTAGCATATTCTCGGCACTTGGGAGCTTGGATTTAGGTATGTGTTTTGTTCGGTTTTTGATAATTTTTATGTTTTTGAAATCGTTGCTTCGAATACTTCAAGACCCATGCTTGAATTTTTTATTTTGATGAATATTTTGAAGTGTGCCATTGACGAGTTCATGAGTTTTATGATGATAGTTGATGGATTATGAAAGAAATATGTTAGATTAATATGTTTTGTATTGAGACTTTTTGTGAATTTGAGTAATTAGGGCTAAATTGAGAAAATAATTTTTTTAGGGGTTAAAATGAAAAATAAATAAAATCTAGGGACTTATATATTTATGTGGAAGATTCGGCCTAACTACATTGTTGTGAAATTTTGCTTAATTTGTGTTTTGTGCAAATAGGACCAAATTATAAAAGTGTGAAATATTAGGGGCAAAATGGTAATTTGCCCATTTAGGTATTTTTGGATTAAATTGAAATGAAATGTACTTGAATGAGCTTATTTTAAATATGTTTAGATCAAGAACAAAGAAAATCAGATTTGGATCGGGGAAAAGCGAAAATTCACGAATAGCCGATCTTCGTCGTCCATCAATAGTCGAGGTAAGTCTTTAAGCAAGTTAATATCATAAGTATCGATTATAATCTAGTCTACAAGCTGAATTATGAAATTGTGAATTTAAGTATGTCAAAGCCGAATGTATTAAAGTAAATTAGCAATGATATTGATAATGTGTAATGTGATTTAGTTGGTTCGGTAACATAAATATTCGAGCTCATGCCTAGCAGGCCTTGTGCCGGTTAACTACATCGGGCTTATTGCCTAGCAGGCTTATAGCCGGTGAATGAATATCGGACCTTTGCTCCAAAGAGTTTATATAGCCGGTGAACGAATATCGGACCTTTGGTCTAGCAGGCTTATAGCCGTGAATGAATATCGGACCTTTGGTCTAGCGAGCTTAGTGCTTGGGTGTATGATTCAGCTTACGCCTAGCGTGTTTTATACCGTGATCGTTAATACGAGTTTACGCTTATGAATAAAATGACCGAGTTACGATGGTATTCGAACAAGTCAAATTTTAATACTATGAGTTTGAGTGTTCTCACTGAAAGATATGTATTGAATCAAGTTCGTGTTATATGTGATGCTTCTTGAATAAGTAAGATGATAGAAATGTGTTCGTATATTCGATGCGTAGGATATGTGATAAAAAAATGACATTGAGTTAGTATGTTTACTTGCTTATTTGAGATTGTTATTGATATGAGGAATTATACCTATATAGGTTCGCCCATGATTGTACATATGTGATATGTTATTTTATAAATGTTAAGAATTTTATTCTGCTTTAATTTAATTGAATACTTAGTTAAATTGTTAAGATGCTTAAGACTTACTAAGCTAAGTTAGCTTACTCTGTATGTTTTCACTCTGTTTTATAGATTTTTGATCAAGCTACGGGCTCGGGAAAATCATCGTTGAAGTCACCCACACTATCGACTTATTTCTGTGACTCTTAGAAGTTGAATTTTAGCATAAGGCATGTATAGGCTAGTTTGACATTTTGAATGATACTTTGTTAATGTTTATAGCCATGCGAAAATGGCTTGCCTTTTATTAATTAACCTATGGTTATGCAAATCTTGTCTATGGTAAAAGTGCAAGTTTACTTGGATAATGATTATGGATGTGTTTTAAATCATGCTAAGCAAAATGATGGAATATGTATGTTTAATATGTAACCTCATATACGAGTCTTTAATAGACCTTTTGAGTGTAAATATGTATGGTAGTTTAATAAATTTGATTAAAATTCGGTGTATATTATTTTGATGTGAAATTTGGAAACATGAGTTAACTTTGTAAACTTTGTAATTGGGTAATATGGGTAACTAATGGACATGTACTTGAATGGCATATTCGGCTATGAAAGTCATAGGTGCATGTGTATCAAATTCATTTTATGTGAATTAGTATTGAGCTAGCCAAGTGATGGGAATATGGTCTTGATGGCATACGGCCATATGCTTGAACATTATAAAATTTCAATTGGTAATATATGTATGCATATGTTTGTAGTTTGACTTATTTTGAGTCTATTATGTCATGCATAACATTTGATAGATTGTCATTTTAGAAGTTGATCTTATTATGTGTATTGAGCCAAAAGAAGTTGCATTTTGGAAATTAGTATATGTTTGAATGATTTGCAAATTAGGTACGGTTGGTGTATGTGAGAGTAATAAACAAGTTGTATAAATATTTGTGGCTCAATTATGCGCATGTCAACAGATTAAAGTATGCAGTGGATTGATTGAGTGTTGGTTCTATTTGATTTGACATGAGAAATGTACATGTGATTTCATATATGCTTATTTAAATTCCATGATTATTACATAGTTACGAACTAATTATGTGAATATATGTATCGGGTTAAGGTGACTTAACTTATTAAATGAAATGAACCAATTTGTAAATCATTGCAATGACCCATTTGGAGTATATATATATATGTAAAAAAATTTACATTAGTTAATCAATTGAATGAAGAGTGTTTTAAATTATCTTATATATATGTTTTGTAGTATGCATAAATGTTCATAGTATGTTCAAATTATGTTCTTTAATGATTATGCTGTATATGACCTAGGTCTAGCATGGTAAGTATGTTTTAAGAAATTAAATGTAATACATATTTACATGCATATATTACTGTTTTAAATTTATGTGTATTTCTTTATAAGATTGTTGTTTATGTCTTAAGTGATTGATTAAAAGTTGTGACATAACTAGCAATGCCCTGTAACCCTAATCTGGTGACAGATACGAGTTAGGGGTGTTACATTTGATTGGTATCAGAGCTTATGGTTTAGTCGATTCTAGGACTACCGTAGCGTATGTGAGTCTAGCTATACATGCCTTAAATTTTATAATATGATAGTGTGGTGACTTCTGACATCTAAATTGTGTTTTATATAGTAAATGGATCCCGACAGAGCCGTAGCTGATGATGTTGAGAGCGTGCGCTGATTTCGCTCGTGAGTCGAAGACGATAAACTCTCGACCTGTCTCGAGTAGCCATGAGGGGGAGGCTAAACAAGCCTTCTACCAGATGATGAACGAATGGTTTACTCAATATATCCGGACTAATCCGGCTATACAACAACCTCCACCCCCGAATAATCCAATTCCGATACCTTTAGCACCTTCGGTGATAGATTCGATGAGATCTAGCAGGCCTCCCATTGATAAAATCAGGAAACATGGGGCCGAAGAATTTAAAGCCAATGATGATGACGATGCGGAGCGAGCTGAGATGTGGCTTGATAACACTATTCGGGTGCTTGATGAGCTGTCATGTACTCCAGATGAATGCCTGAAGTGTGCTATATCTTTACTACGGGACACTGCATATCACTGGTGGAATACACTAGTATCGGTGGTTCCGAAAGAAAAAGTGACTTGGGATTTCTTCCAGATTGAGTTCCGTAAGAAATATATCAGTCAGAGATTCATCGATCAAAAACGAAAAGAATTTCTAGAATTGAAACAGGGTCGAATGACCATGACTGAGTATGAGCGGAAGTTCGTCAGATTGAGCCGATATGCCCGAGAGTGTGTGTCAACCAAAGCCATTATGTGCAAAAGGTTTGAAGACGGTCTGAATGAAGATATTAAATTGTTAGTTGGCATACTCGAGATTAAAGAGTTTGTAGTACTTGTCAAACGAGCTTGCAAAGCTGAAGAGCTTGGGAAAGAGAAAAGAAAAGTCGAGTTTGAAGCAAGAGACATTTGAAAAAGATCATCGAGTAAGACCTTTCATTCCGCATCAAAGAAGTTTAAAGATGAATCCAGTCGCCATAAGGCTACTTCAGATTTCTCTAGACGAGATCGGCCTCCTGTGGGTTCCCGAGCCACTTCGATGGCTAGTGTTAGTAATGTTCAGCAGAACCGGGTTGAGTGCAAGCATTGTGGAAAATGGCATTCTGGGAGTTGTAGATTCCATGATCAGTCCTGCTTTAAATGTGGATCGTCGGACCATTTTATTCGAGAGTGTCCGATGCTAGCCGAGCAAAATACGGTTCAGAACACTAAACCGAGCAACGCGTCAGTAAGAGGCAGACCACCCAGACATTCAGGGAATGTAGGTGGCAGTCAGAGAGGAACGAAGGACACTGCAGTTCGATCAGAGGCTCGAGCACCCGCTATAGCATATGCTATTCGCGCTAGGGAGGATGCTGCTTCTCCAGATGTTATTACCGGTATTTTCACACTTTATGATACTACTGTGATTGCATTGATTGATCCGGGTTCAACTCATTCTTATCTGTGTGAAACTTTAGTATCCATGAAGACTCTACTCGCTGAGTCTCATCGAGTTTGTGATTTGTGTGTCCAACCCTTGGGTAGATGTGTTCTCGTTGATAAAGTGTGTAAAGGTTGCCTGCTGATGATTCGGGATTCATGTTTTCCAGCTGATTTAATGTTGTTGCCTTTCGATGAATTTGATATAATTTTGGGAATGGACTAGTTAACTTTGCACGATGTTGTGGTGAATTGCAAAAGAAAGACCATTGAATTGAAATGTCAGAACGGTGAGATCATCCGGATTAAATCTAATGACCTGAATGGGTTACCGGCAGTAATATCCTCGATGTTAGCTCGTAAGTATGTGAGAAAAGGATGTGAAGCTTACTTGGCCTATGTGTTGGATAATAAAGTGTCCAAAAAGCAAATTGAATCTCCATCACAGGTTGTCCGTGAATACCCGCAGGTGTTTCTGAAGAATTACCGGTTTTACTGCCGCTTTGAGAGATAGAATTTGGTATTGAATTAGTACCGGGGATGACTCCGATTTCAATAGCTCCGTATCGAATGGCACCTACTGAATTGAAAGAGTTGAAAGCACAGTTGCAAGAATTGACAGATAGGGGCTTTGCACGACCGATTTTTTCTCCCTGGGGTGCACCAGTTCTGTTTGTGAAAAAGAAAGATGGGACTATGCGAATGTGTATTGATTATCGGCAGCTGAATAAAGTGACAATAAAGAATAAATACCCGTTGCCTCGGATTGATGACTTATTTGATCAGTTGAAAGGGGCTTCATATTTTTGCAAGATAGATTTGAGATCGGGTTATTATCAGTTGCAAGTCAGAGATTCCGATGTGCCAAAGACTGCATTTCGAACGAGGTACGGACATTATGAGTTTTTGGTTATGCCTTTTGGGCCTACTAATGCACCTGCTATTTTTATGGATCTGATGATTCGGATTATTAGACAGTATTTGGACCGATTTGTGGTAGTATTTATAGATGATATTCTGATCTACTCCAGAGATGAAACCGAACATGCTGAGCATCTGAGACTGGTGCTACAAACTTTGCGAGATAAACAGTTGTACGCAAAGTTTAGCAAGTGTGAGTTTTGGCTGAACGAGGTAAGTTTTCTGAGCCACGTTGTTTCAGCATCAGGTATTCGGGTTGATCCGAATAAAATATCGGCTATACTCGATTAGAAACCCCCGAAAAATGTTTCTGAAATTCGAAGTTTTCTGGGACTTGCTGGTTACTATAGAATATTTGTGAAAGGTTTTTCTATAATAGCTACCCCGTTGACAAAGCTATTACAGAAAGATGTGAGATTTGAATGGTCGGAAAAGTGTCAAAAAAGTTTCGATCAGTTGAAAGCCCTTTTGACCGAAGCTCAGTTATTAGTTCAAATTTCGTTTCGGGTAAAGAATTTGTTATTTATAGTGATGCTTCTTTGAATGGTTTGGGTTGCGCTTTTGATGCGGGAAGGTAAAGTTGTAGCCTACGCTTGAGACAATTGAAGCCGCATGAAAGAAATTACCCGACGCATGATTTAGAGCTAGCGGCTATTGTATTCGCATTGAAGATTTGGCGTCATTACATTGCTCGGGAGAAATGTCATGTCTATTCGGATCACAAAGTTTGAAGTATCGATGACTCGTAAAGATCTAAACTTGAGACAACGCAGATGGTTAGAGCCGTTGAAAGACTATGAATTAGTGATTGATTACCATCCGGAAAAGCCAATGTTTATTGCGGATGCTTTAAGTCAAAAATCATTATTTTCTCTTCGTGCGTTGAACGCACATATGACTACGTTTGTTGATGGTTCGATAGTAGCTGAATTAAAAACAAGACCGTTATTTATTCAACAAGTTCGCGATGCCCAGAAAGTTGATAAAGAATTGTTAACAAGACGAGTTCAGTGTGAAGGTAACGTTGAATCAGAGTTTCGAATTGATGAGAATGATTGTTTGAATTTCAAAGGCCGAATGTGTGTGCCGAGAAATTCGGATTTGATTGAGATGATATTGAATGAAGCTCACAGTAGCCGATTGTCTGTACATCCGGGTAGTACGAAAATGTATAATGATTTGAGACAGTTCTATTGGTGGCCTGGTATGAAACGGGACATATCTGAATTTGTTTCAAAGTTCTTAGTTTGTCAACAAGTAAAGGCCGAACATCAGGTGCCTTCTGGGTTACTTCAGCCGATCATGATACCTGAATGGAAGTGGGACAGAATTACTATGGATTTTGTATCCGGCTTGCCTATGACACCGAGCAAGAAAGATGCAATTTGGGTTATAGTGGATAGACTAACCAAATCAGCTCATTTTGTTCCAGTTCGTACGGATTATTCGCTCAATAAGCTTGCTGAGTTGTATGTATCTCAAATTGTGAGATTACATGGTATAATGATTTCCATTGTTTCGGACAGAGACCCGAGATTCACGTTGCGGTTTTGGAAGAAATTGCAAGATGCTTTAGGTGCCAAACTACATTTTAGCACAGCTTTTCATCTGCAGACAGATGGTCAGTCTGCACGAACCATTCAGATACTTGAGGACATGTTGAGATGTTGCATTTTCGAGTTTGAAGGTACGTGGGAATGATACTTACCTTTGATTGAATTTGCTTACAATAATAGCTTTCAATCTAGTATCAAAATGGCACCTTACGAAGCTTTGTACGGCCGCAAGTGTCGTACACCATTGTACTGGACCGAGCTCAGTGAAAACAAGATACACGGGGTTGATTTGATTAAAGAGACTGAACAGAAAGTGGCAGTAATCCGAGATAATTTGAAAGTTGCATCTGATCGACAAAAGTCCTACGCTGATTTGAAACGTAAAGACATTGAGTTTCAGGTCGGAGGTCAGGTATTTTTGAAAGTTTCTCCGTGGAAGAAAGTACTTCGATTTAGTCGTAAAGGCAAATTAAGTCCGAGATTCATCAGACCGTATGAGATTATCGATCGTATCGGGCCTGTTGCTTATAGATTGCAGTTGCCTTCTAAATTAGAAAAGATATACAACGTATTTCATGTTTCGATGCTCTGTAGATATAGATCAGATCCGTCACATGTGATTGTCCCGTCTGAGATTGAAATTCAATCCGATATGACGTACGAGGAAGAACCGATCCATATTTTAGCTCGTGAAATGAAAGAGTTGAGAAATAAGAAAATTTTGTTAGTAAAGATACTATGGAATCGACATGGGGTAGAAGAGGCTACGTGGGAGCCTGAGGATTCGATGAGGCAACAATATCCGACTTTGTTCAACGGTAAGATTTTCGGGGACGAAAATCCCTAAGGGGGGGAGAGTTGTAACAGTCCGAATTTGACCCTAATCAGAACGGTGGTTTCGGGACCACGAATCCGAGTCCAAAAAATATTTAAATATTATTTTCTGTGTTTACTATATGTGAATTATTATGTGTGAAAGTTTCGTATGAAAATTTGATTGTTTGTGTGTTTAATTAAATAAAAGGACTTAATCGCGTAAAGTGTAAAAGTTACAAACTATAGTGTAAAGTGCTTAATTGCTGTGGCTTTTTAAATTGAAGTCCTAAAAGGGCAATTAGCCCATTTTAGGAGTTAGTGGACGGCATAGGACAACTTTGTCCATATCATTATGTTTTATAATTAAACATTAAAAAGGGTAAAATAGTAAACTTTTTATAAATTATAATATATGTTAAAATAACATAAAATGAAACCATGTTGTCATCTTCCTTACTTAGCCGAATTTAACAAAAGAAAAAGAAAGAAGAAAACCTAGCATATTCGGCACTTGGGAGCTTGGATTTAGGTATGTGTTTTGTTCGGTTTTTGATAATTTTTATGTTTTTGAAATCGTTGCTTCGAATACTTCAAGACCCATGCTTGAATTTTTTATTTTGATGAATATTTTGAAGTGTGCCATTGACGAGTTCATGAGTTTTATGATGATAGTTGATGGATTATGAAAGAAATATGTTAGATTAATATGTTTTGTATTGAGACTTTTGGTGAATTTGAGTAATTAGGGCTAAATTGAGAAAATAATTTTTTTAGGGGTTAAAATGAAAAATAAATAAAATCTAGGGACTTATATATTTATGTGGAAGATTCGGCCTAACTACATTGTTGTGAAATTTTGCTTAATTTGTGTTTTGTGCAAATAGGACCAAATTATAAAAGTGTGAAATATTAGGGGCAAAATGGTAATTTGCCCATTTAGGTATTTTTGGATTAAATTGAAATGAAATGTACTTGAATGAGCTTATTTTAAATATGTTTAGATCAAGAACAAAGAAAATCGGATTTGGATCGGGGAAAAGCGAAAATTCACGAATAGCCGATCTTCGTCGTCCATCAATAGTCGAGGTAAGTCTTTAAGCAAGTTAATATCGTAAGTATCGATTATAATCTAGTCTACAAGCTGAATTATGAAATTGTGAATTTAAGTATGTCAAAGCCGAATGTATTAAAGTAAATTAGCAATGATATTGATAATGTGTAATGTGATTTAGTTGGTTCGGTAACATAAATATTCGGGCTCATGCCTAGCAGGCCTTGTGCCGGTTAACTACATCGGGCTTATTGCCTAGCAGGCTTATAGCCGGTGAATGAATATCGGACCTTTGGTCCAGTAGGCTTATAGCCGGTGAACGAATATCGGACCTTTGGTCTAGCAGGCTTATAGCCGGTGAATGAATATCGGACCTTTGGTCTAGCAGGCTTAGTGCCGGTGTATGATTCAGGCTTACGCCTAGCAGGTTTTATACCGGTGATCGTTAATACGAGTTTACGCTTATGAATAAAATGACTGAGTTACGATGGTATTCGAACAAGTCAAATTTTAATACTATGAGTTTGAGTGTTCGGCTGAAAGGTATGTATTGAATCAAGTTCGTGTTATATGT
This sequence comes from Gossypium sturtianum, assembly GCA_025698515.1. Classification (NCBI taxonomy): domain Eukaryota; kingdom Viridiplantae; phylum Streptophyta; class Magnoliopsida; order Malvales; family Malvaceae; genus Gossypium; species Gossypium sturtianum. The sequence goes on from CM046954.1 coordinate 106,386,675, forward strand.
GATGCTTCTTGAATAAGTAAGATGATAGAAATGTGTTCGTATATTCGGTACGTAGGATATGTGATAAAAAAAAATGACATTGAGTTAGTATGTTTACTTGCTTATTTGAGATTGTTATTGATATGAGGAATTATACCTATATAGGTTCGGCCATGATTGTACATATGTGATATGTTATTTTATAAATGTTAAGAATTTTATTCTGTTTAATTTAATTGAATACTTAGTTAAATTGTTAAGATGCTTAAGACTTACTAAGCTAAGTTAGCTTACTCTGTATGTTTTCACTCTGTTTTATAGATTTTTGATCAAGCTACGGGCTCGGGGAAAATCATCGTTGAAGTCACCCACACTATCGACTTATTTCGGTACTCTTAGAAGTTGAATTTTAGCATAAGGCATGTATAGGCTAGTTTGACATTTTGAATGATACTTTGTTAATGTTTATAGCCATGCGAAAATGGCTTGCCTTTTATTAATTAACCTATGGTTATGCAAATCTTGTTTATGGTAAAAGTGCAAGTTTACTTGGATAATGATTATGGATGTGTTTTAAATCATGCTAAGCAAAATGATGGAATATGTATGTTTAATATGTAACCTCATATACGAGTCTTTAATAGACCTTTTGAGTGTAAATATGTGTGGTAGTTTAATAAATTTGATTAAAATTCGGTGTATATTATTTTGATGTGAAATTTGGAAACATGAGTTAACTTTGTAAACTTTGTAATTGGGTAATATGGGTAACTAATGGACATGTACTTGAATGGCATATTCGGCTATGAAAGTCATAGGTGCATGTGTATCAAATTCATTTTATGTGAATTAGTATTGAGCTAGCCAAGTGATGGGAATATGGTCTTGATGGCATACGGCCATATGCTTGAACATTATAAAATTTCAATTGGTAATATATGTATGCATATGTTTGTAGTTTGACTTATTTTGAGTCTATTATGTCATGCATAACATTTGATAGATTGTAATTTTAGAAGTTGATCTTATTATGTGTATTGAGCCAAAAGAAGTTGCATTTTGGAAATTAGTATATGTTTGAAATATTTGCAAATTAGGTACGGTTTGTGTATGTGAGAGTAATAAACAAGTTGTATAAATATTTGTGGCTCAATTATGCGCATGTCAACAGATTAAAGTATGCAGTGGATTGATTGAGTGTTGGTTCTATTTGATTTGACATGAGAAATGTACATGTGATTTCATATATGCTTATTTAAATTCCATGATTATTACATAGTTACGAACTAATTATGTGAATATATGTATCGGGTTAAGGTGACTTAACTTATTAAATGAAATGAACCAATTTGTAAATCATTGCAATGACCCATTTGGAGTATATATATATATATGTAAAAAAAAAAATTTACATTAGTTAATCAATTGAATGAAGAGTGTTTTAAATTATCTTATATATATGTTTTGTAGTATGCATAAATGTTCATAGTATGTTCAAATTATGTTCTTTAATGATTATGCTGTATATGACCTAGGTCTAGCATGGTAAGTATGTTTTAAGAAATTAAATGTAATACATATTTACATGCATATATGATCGCTTTTAAATTTATGTGTATTTCTTTATAAGATTGTTGTTTATGTCTTAAGTGATTGATTAAAAGTTGTGACATAACTAGCAATGCCCTGTAACCCTAATCTGGTGACAGATACGAGTTAGGGGTGTTACACCTTATTACAAATTTATGTTGTAAGATGAAGGTGATTATAGACCCAAAGGAGCAATCATACCAACCTGTCCGCAACATAATTGGCGACACAATGTTTCATCAGTTCCAGGCCTTTCATTGAGAACAAATTAAGGACTGGAACCAATGAAGGAAGAATATGATGGACATTCCACCTTCTCATCCAAAGAAAAGGTCCACAAAAAATGACATCTGGGGGCCTCAAAAAGCAACTTGAAAAATTATTTAGGTTGGACGCAATGCAAATTTTTGTGGACGCATTCGTGGAGAGCTAGGGGAAAGATCCTATTCAGTGGCTGACAAGGTCTAATGATGAAACTATGGAGGAAGAGGACTCCAATGAGGTGGGGAGCAAGGAGGAAGTAGTTGATGACGACGAGGCAACAGAAGATGATGACGTGACACCATACCATGACGACTTCGAGGATTTGTTTGCTTCCAAGCAACCATTTACAAGGGGCCTCGTCATCCGTGACCCAAGCGACCAACCTGCAAAGGAGCAAGGGGAAAGACAAAGGAGTAGCCGGATCGAGCGAGGGTCCATGAGGAGATTTGCTAGAGTTACATGTTTTCATATTATATTTTTATTTCTTTGTGCGACATGTAAACTATTAAATTATACTACTTTTGGAACATATTTTCTGTTTTTAGATTTCTTATTTTATTTTTTTGTATGTTTGTTCTATGTGGAGTGAATTACCTTGACAGTCTACACGAGCCTTTACGAGGAGGTGGACCCCCAATCGAGTCTGATGCTTCATTCTAGTGAGGTCCGATAACCTCCTATCTTTTTTGGGATGCACATAGTTTTATGTGTTTTATTTTTTCTTAATTTTATGTTATTTTGTGTGTTTATTTTCAATTTTTTTCATTTTTTCAAAAAAAATTCAAAAATACCAAAAATATTTTTTGTTTTTCGTAAGGGGACTAGAACGGAAAAAAAGGATAGTATTTGTCCACCTGTAGCACCAATCATTGAAGGCCCATCCAAGGGTATTTTGGGCACAAGAATTGGGTCAGAATAGCAGATATATCAACCAAAATTTAGTTGAGAGAGAAAACAAATGTCACATTACCTTTGTTTAGGTTTAGTTTTCTTTAGGTTTTCTCTTACCTTTTTCTTTTTCCTTTTCTAGGGTTTCTTATTTTCATTTTCTTAGTTGTAGATTTTACATTTCCTAGTAACTTTTCTTCTTGTTTTAGTTGTTCTTAGTGTTAGTTAAGTTAGTTATCACTGTTGCTTAGGTTTATTTGCACTTTTAGTCAATGTACATTGGTTGTAAGACATTTTTAGCTTTAGTTTAATGTATTTTGGTTTCTTTTACTTTGCATATGTTAAAGTTTGTTGCTTTTATGTTTATTGCTTTAGATTTTCTTGTTGAATGCTTTCCTTTTTATGCCTTTTAAGTTTTCTTACATAAAAATCCCAACTTTCAACTTTTTTCTTAAGCTTTACTTTAATGGCTTCTTTACTTTTCATTTTTATGTTTGTTATGTTTATTTTCAGCATGAGTAGCTAAATCTTTAAGGGGTTGGTTGATGGAGATGTGGTGAGCTGATTTTTAGAGAAAAGACCAAATCGTAATAAATTGGACTAATTTGAATGAACTTAAAAACTTAGTATTGACAACCCTAAAGGAACATCTAGGCAAGTAAGACTGAGAGGAGATCTTTTTGGGCACCAATTCATTAGTCCCAGGTTAATCGGTGAGATCGAGAGATAATCTAGATTAATTTGTTTAACTTGGTAAAATGGAGACCGAGAGGTAAAATTGAGCCATTTTGAGAGTTAAAGCGATTTGGATCCCTAATTCGAGGATTAGTGAACCACATCAATGTCAACCAACCATCATTTTTATTTAATTGTTAATTTCATTAACTTTGCATGTTTTACAATTTAGTCCTTGGTGGCTATATAGTAAAGTAGATTAATTTCTCTTGATTGTATGATTTGTGTAACGCCCCGAATTTTGGGCCTAGAAGAAATAGGTTTTGAACAAGGGAATAGTTGAGAGACTGCACATAAATATTTAGTTGTGCAAGAAAGTGACATAAATGAATGTCTGCTTCAGTGGTTAAGTGATTTAGGAGTGTTTGGGAGTGTTTGAGAAGCACAGGTTCAAGTCTTGGCTTTTGCGAGAATTTTTAGTTTTGCTCTTAAATGAATCTGGACACTGGCATATAGGCCTTATAAATATTAGTGCTTGTTTTATGACACAAAAAGAGCTTGTGGTCTAGTGGCAAGGTGGCGTGTTGTGTAACTGTGAGGTCTGAGGTTCAAGACCTGGGTTGCACAATTTGAGTGTTTATTTTGCTGCTTGAGCTGTATAGGTAGTGGAGTTGGAATGAAACACAACTAAAGGGAGTTTGAATAGAATTTGAATGGAGTTTGAACTGGTCATGGAGAGGTTTGAAGAGGGATTTTAGGAGAAAATCAAGGAGATGAGAGGGGAGGGACTTTGTGCCAAATTGGGACTCTGGCACTCAAGATTTCGGCCAAGAGAGGTATACTGCTCATTTGGGTTTTTTTTCTCTCTTTGGCCGAATGTGGTAGGTTCTTTTGGCATTTTTCTCTGCTCAATTTTCCTTGTGCATTTTTCTTTCTTCTCCTATGTCGAATCCTCTTTTCTCTTCCCCTCTTCTCTTTGTTGTTTCTTTTCTCTCCTCTACTTTCCCAAACCTTGATCGAATAGTGTTGAGTAGGTTCGTGTTGCATTTTTCTTCTGATTTGCTCTTCTTCCTCTACCCCTTTTTGGTCAACTATTTGTCGAATATTGCTTTTCTCTCCCTCTTCATCTCTTCAATTTTGTTTTTGGCTTGACAACTATTCTCTGACGGTTTGAATTTCTCGAGGAGTGAAAGAGTTTCAGGTGATATTAAAGTCGTCAAAACCTTCCTCTCATCACTCAATCAAAGGTAAGTATGTAGGCTAGCATTCTAAAGTGTAGGTCGAATGCTTTTTGCGATTCTGTAAGTTATCATGTGTGGATTTAAACCACATGAATAAACAATCCTGTTTATTAAAATCCATTTGTAATGCAGATATCCGTCAAAGAGATTGTAGTCAACCTTCGTCAATGGTATAAGTGGGCTAAGCCACATTTGTCAATCGAGGCAAGTGTTAATTTTAGTTTTAGTTAATGGTGTAAAAGAAGGGGATTAACCTTATTGTTCAGCGACTAATGGAAAGCCGTGTATGAATGTAGGTTTTGATGCTTGTGGATCTTGGTGCGTTTTCTGGCGGTGTGTAAACACCCCATCAGAATCGTAGAACGGCAAAAAGCCGGTGCGCGAAAATACAGCGTTTGAGACCACACGAGCGTGCGATCACTCGTGTGGTAAGCCAAACCCACAAATCATGGGCGATAGACTGTAGAGGCCCCAATGAGCATGTTCATGGGCTTAGGCCGTAATGGGCCACGTTAGGCCGAAAGGGGCCGTGTGGGCCCACTGGGCTCGTGAGCCCCACACGGATGAAATACATGATTTGTGGCAAATACTGGATTGGGCTATGTAGGTCTAATAGCCGGGGCAAAATCTGGGCTGATCGGGCTGCACGAGCGTGTGGGCCCATTTGGGCCGAGTAATGGGCCTTGGGCCCATTTACACTGTTATGACTATTTAGGTTACCGGAGTCGCTCGAGGCGACTGCGGACCTTCCGAAAGGTCGATATCTGCACTGAAATACCCCCATAGGGTAAAATGACCAAAATACCCCATAGGGTAAAACGACCGAAATACCCCCATAGGGTAAAACGACCGAAATACCCCTATAGGGTAAAACGACGAAATACTCCCATAGGGTAAAACGATCGAAATACCCCCATAGGGTAAAACGACCGAAATACCCCCATAGGGTAAAACAACCGAAATACCCCCATAGGGTAAAATGACCAAAATGCCCCCCATAGGGTAAAATGACCGAAATACCCCCATAGGGTAAAATGACCGAAATACCCCCATAGGATAAAATGACTGAAATACCCTCATAGGGTAAAATGACCAAAATACCCCCATAGGGTAAAATGACCGAAATACCCCCTAGGGTAAAATGACCGAAATACCCCCATAGGGTAAAATGATCGAAATACCCCCATAGGGTAAAATGACCGAAATACCCCCATAGGGTAAAATGACTGTTATACCCCTAGGAGATGAAATGACTGTTATGGCCTTATGTTTTGTATGACTGATTTGCTCTATGATATGTATGACTATGATTGAGCATGACATTTTGCATACACGTATGATATTATGTCACGACATATTGCATGGGGATGGTTTGTTATATTTGGAGGAAGTGTCTTTGTCTTTGATAAGGTCGCATGTGTCCCCCAAGACGATCATGTGGACCTCTTTGATGGCTATATGCCGTTTATTTTCTTCGCGCCTTTTCTTTGCAATATTGTTTAGTGCATGCAACCTGCTAATCTTGGTGTGTCTGGCCGGGTGGGTCGATTTTATCCCCACATTGTGTGTTTGGCGGGACGGAGTGGTGTGTAGAGGCCGGATTGGGTAGGATTTACATTTGTATATCTCGCATGCGATTAATGATCTTCATCTTTATTCTTGCATCGATTCATGATATTACATACCGCTTCATTTGCATGACCGATATTTATTCTTCGCAGGCCAAGGCCCCACCGATACTAATACGGAAATTGGGCAAAGGCCCTACGATTCTTGGCATTGTCTTTGGGCTCAAGCCCAATCGTTTCTTATTACGGGGAAAGGGCTTAGGCCCACACCGAACTAGATCATTATTATAACAGGCTCAGTGCCCAAACCGCATTTATCTACTATTTAATTGATCGCTTGCTTGTTAGGGGATTACACACCGAGTTTTAGTAAACTCACCTCTGCTTTAATCTGTATGTAATCCCCGATCGTAGGCGGGTCGGTCTTTGCGAGGACTCGATGATGGCCACACAACCGCATCGACTTTCATTTTTAGCTTTTGATTTATAAGTAACTGAATTTGGGTATTTTTATGTAATAAGGCCTCTTTAAATTTTTAACTTTTAATTTGGGATTTTAATTATTTAAATCCTTACTGATAGTAGTAGGACGCGGGTTTTCAAAAGGTAATTGTTTTCAAAGATACCACGTTTTCGCAACATTTCCTAAAAAAAATAACTTCAGCAATAAATGAGATTTTGAAAATTAATAACGTTTTAAAAGTGATTAGCTTTTAATGATGGACGATTTGGAAATGAACAACCCGTTTTGGAATCACCGTTTAATAACAAAATGATTACTTGATTTTGAGGATTTCAACGACAACAAGTTTTACGCTAAACACTTCAATGTGACACCGCCAGATTCGGCCATAACGCCTAGGCCGGGTATGGGGTGTTACAATTTGCTATAATATAAGTTTTTGCAATTAGTTGGTTACACTCTTTATTTTACACGCATGTTGTTTGAAAATTGTCCAATTCACGATTCTCTTAGGTTTGATCATTGGAATACTTCAGTGTTCCATTTTACTGCTTATAAACGAGTTATAGTTTATAGAATAAATATAACACCAAAAAATATAAGAATTGAGAATGGCGGTGTTCGAAAATGCATGGGTAAAATTGTAATATAGTTGTACAATGAAATACCATAAGTATTCTGAGGGTCGTACCCAAAGGAGGAAGAAACAAGTAATGAAAATACTTTTACAATATTAACTCTAAGTAGTAATAGTTAGTTCCTATATTACAATGGATCATAAAGTAGATTAAGAGATTAAAAATAAATAACTACCAAAAAATAAATAAATATATAAAGATAAACAAATGAATTAAACCGATAAACCAATCAGGAAGATTAACTCACTTTAGGGTTTGCAACTAACTTCAGATTGATGTCTAGAGTAGATTAGTCATTGTTTCAGACTATTATTACCTCGCGACTCTAATTAACTTAGTCGATTAGTTGATACTCGCTTATCTCCCGACATCACTTTCTCAACTAGAATTAATTACGATTTACTCGGTTTGACTTCATCTTTCGATTTCGTCTACCTTCTTGTAACTTATTAAGGTTGTTGAGCCTAATAGTTTAAGAACACATAGTTTATACCAACCAATTATATCTCGAGAAATCTCAAATCCTCCATTAATCACATCCCCGTCCACTTGTTAGTCTTCCCTAAGGAATTATCCACTCATGTTATTCATAATATCCATTTCAATTGAATAAACCATGTAAGAACCATGATTGATTCGGAGAAGAAAAGAGATTTGAATAGTTCATGATTGAGTATCGAATGGGGGACGGAGTAGCAAATCTCTCAATTGAAATAACGAAATAAAACAAGGGTAAAGAAGAATATAAATTGCATATTTTAATTAAGTAAACAAGTTTTTTAATCAAAACCGATTCAAGAAGAAAAATAAGAAAGTATCTAAAAGCCGAAAAAAATAATTGAAAACTAATTCTAAACTACGAGGGTTTTTGAAGGTGTCTAGGACGACTTCATTACATTCGAGAAGCCTATGCATCACTTGTCCCTTGCTTCCAAGTCAACTAGGCCTTTATATCTTCATCCTATACACTCAATTACACACATTAGCACAACCTAAGGCCCGTGTCGGTCTATTGGGTCACAACACCTACAAAATGTGTTAAAAAATACTTATTTTATTAACTTTTAATTCTAAGGCCTAATTACAAAAACCAAAATATAAAATCCTAAATTTCTTAGAAACCAAGCTCCTTAAGTGTGGAATTGACTCGAATCGGCTAATACATTTGACGACAGGTCAAATAACCCCACACTTAAGTCTTTTCTTGTCCTCAAGCAAACTACCTAAAAACAAAATAGAAACCCCAAAAATAAATGAAAAACAATAAATGAACATACAAAGAAGGAAAATTTACTTGATTCGGCTTAATACACGAGACTGGATCGGAGCATCGACTCTAGGAAGATTTGCCTAAATATATAACTCTAGCTAGATATTTAAATAATTCAAAGTTATTTACACCTAAACGGATTAGTTCAATAAATTACAAAGTAAATAAGTTAAAGAAAATTAAATATATTTCCCCATCAAATTGTATATACGAATATAGTACTTATTTTTGTAGAGTAGAGTCAGTTCGAATATTTTTTTCCTACTCGGTTTATTTTTACCCATGCTTTGAACTCTGATGCAGTAATATTTCCTCGATAACCCTTATGATGATTTTTTTATGTTCTAATATACTCGAGATTCTTCTCAGGCACTTCTTATAAGGTTATACTAGTCATACGTCACCGTTTCAATAACCATGGATTTTATCGAATACTTTTTGTTTAATTCGAACCTCCTATATTTCTACAAATATAATTACCTATTCATATCTACCTTTATCACTTGGTATATTTAATCTCTTTTACCTATTTACAATGTAATAAGCTGAATTGGTTAGTCTAAATATAAACAACCTAAATTATTTAATTTCAAGCTAAATTTAAAATTTAAACAAACAACTTAGGTATACGCTCCTAACCAATCACTCATATTTCTACAAGCTTAAGCACAAACATGCAATTAAAAACAAAGTTTAAAACTAAAAACAAGGAAAAAAATTGAAAAGAAAAAAAATAAAAATTTTCCTAAGTCACCCCTACACTTTATTCGGCACATGGTCCCTAATGTGCAATTAAAAATATAAAGGAAAGAGGTTACCCGATTGGCGTGATAAGCGCATCGCAATTGGTGGGACTACTCCTTTTGGTTTTGGCTTGCAATTGTAGTGTCGTAAAAAAATTATGAGGTTCCTACAAAGAAAAATTAGCGATACACAATCTATATGTAATAGAATCCCAAGTAACTATCTAACTAAAAAATAAAAATCAACCACAAATTGAAAAGGTCTTAAAAATTAGGAATCCAAGATAAAAATTTAAGGTGTAAAATTAGTTGGTTCCAAATTCCGACTCTCTATCTGTGCTTTGCCTTGCTCAATCTGTTGTGTTATCTATTTGGCTTGAACCTCCAAAAAAACCTTGTATAGTGCATTGCTAAAGAGATTTTTTGATGGTCTAAGCCGCAAGCAAGATTTTCCCATCAATACTCCTGTCTTTTTGCACAGAGCTGCCACTAGATGTGGAAAAAACAGTCCGACCTTCGTTTCAAGAACACAATGTATCATGCTTATGTAAATCCATGCGCTGATGCAAATTTGTTTTTCTTTCTACAAAATCGCGTAAAGCATAATAGCTCGAAAGGTATCAACATTAGTGACATTCTTGGATGGATATATCCGATTACAAATAAATTTAAACCACACCTTAGCTTCAAGGGTCAGGCTATTTTGTTTAAAAGATAATGGAAGATTTGTACCAGATTGTCGTTTCCATTCTCCTCTTCCATCAGTTAGACACTATATTACATTCTCCATATCAATGTTCTAAAATATATTGAAATCTATTCCATGCAAGAAATCATTCGTATAGTATGGAACCTTGTAATACTTACATATTTCTCGTGCTGAGACAATTATGTCGTAACCCTTGATCTTGACCCGTGACTAATGCGAACTTAACGGTCGCGTATTATCTACTTCTTTTAGAGCCTCATAAAAATCATGAATAGTAGAGGCTTACACTGGCTCTTTCTGGGTTCTACAGAACTTACCCCACTTGTGGTAGTCAATGACAGCCCCAATTCTACTATTTGAAAATATTGGGAATTTGAATCCCCATTCCTGAACTTCAGCTTTGTCCTCCATCCTTATTGAGGAACTAGCAACTTTATTTACTGCAAATCAGATCGCATTATCTACCCATGATTCTTCACTAATCGTTTGCATATTATTATCGAGATTTCTTTCTCAAATTGTTGCATAGTTACCTACGACGAATTCATTTTTAGAAAGGTTGTTAAGCATGGGTTTAGGGTTAAAAGACAGAGAAAAAACAAGGTATTCGTGGAATCCCAAAGGAAAAGGGTTGCTAACTGGAATTTGATTGGGTATGATGGTATGAAGGGCGTATCAGTTGGTAAAGGCAATATATAGAAGCCATCTAGGGACTTACTTGTTGTCCAATCTTGGTGAAAATCTTTGAAGATCATGTTGAATCAAGAACGGAAATTTGCCAAAAATGGCTTGTGTATCTCTCCACAAGGGATGCTTGGCACGACACGACAACAATATTTCCTATGTTTTTATTGAATTCAAATGCATGTCGCACCATAGTCGCACCATGGGGTTGTTGTGTGACTAAACGACTTCGATTTGGCTTCTCTAAGACTTGTAAAAGGTTTTTGGTGGCCCACATGCACTCTACTAATGTCTATCTCTCCCTTTGTCATCGAAAACCTATTTCCTACTAATTCTAACACAAAATGAAAAATCTAATTCCTAATTCTAACAAATAAAAAACAAAACGATATACATTATTTACAATTTAATTAAGTGCGATGGTTAAAATATATGTCGTGCTTCCGGACATGTCCGAAAAATCCTTAAATTTTACCATCAACTTCACCTATCGGTCACGCTCGTCTCAGCTCTTCCAATTGCTCCTGTTTCCACTAAATTCTTTCCATTTATCCCATTTTCTCATTTTATATTCCTTGTTCTATAGTAAAGTTAACTGTATAATGAACAACTGAGTTAGTAGCGTTGTATAATGAACAACTGAGTTAGTAGCGTTAAGCCTCCCCGAGGGAGGTATGGAGGGGTAATGTTCCTAATGGTAAGCCTCCCCGAGGGAGGTATGGAGGGGTAACGTACCAATTTTCTACATCCTAGCACTTCTTAAGCTATGCTTTCCTGCGCCTTCCCTATCGGGAAGTCATCTGAGCAATCTAGCTTTTCCTTGAGCTAGATTGTCGTTGAGCTAGCTTTTCCTTGAGCCAAGTTGTCGAGTACTATCATTCACAACAGTGGAATTCTGTAACGCCCCAAAATTTTAATTTTTAATTTCGTGTATGTGTGAGACATAATGTCTATCTGCTCCAGTGGTTATGTGTTCTGGGTGTGTGTGTTTGGTCCCAAGTTCAAGCCGTACTTGGGCAAATTTTGGTATTTTTATAAATAAAGCCTTAACCTTGTGCAAAGGGCTTAAGTTTAAATGCTGAGTAAATTATATCAGAATGGGCCTGCTGGTCTGGTGGTTAAGTGGTGTGTTATTATGGTGGAGGTCTTGTGTTCGAATCCCTACATAGGCAAATGTATTATTTTTTTCTCAAATTTCGGGATAGAGTTGTGTAATAGGGGGATTCTGAGTAGTGGATGTGAAGTGGGAATTAGGGGAAAAGATTAAGCGATTTTGGGGGTTATCGGGATTTTATTTTATTTTTTTACCATAACCGAATTTTGGCTCCCTTTTCCAAAAAAAATCTGTCGTCTATTCTTCTCCCTCTCCTCTTACCGAAATTCTCTGAGTTTTTCCATATTTCTCTTTTCTTTCTTCTTCTTGATTTTTCCCTAATCCATTTATTTTCCTTCGTTTTCGCACGCGGTTAGTGCTCGCTTAGTTTTGGTAAGTGTTTCTCTTCATTTCTGTCATGAATCTCTTAGCGACTGAAGTGGTAATGTTTTTTCTCTGCAATTTGGGCGTAGGGGGAGGCTCAGACTGGTGAATTCAGTGTTCTCGTCTTAACAATAGTTAAACGGAGGGTTATCATTGGTGGTAAGTTGGGTTTTTGTTTGTTCTTGGTTGTCAATTCGCTTGTAAATCCGTTAAATTGATGTTGAGTATCTTGATTTTAGGCCTTGAAGTGCTCGGGAGTGATTAGGCATCAAAACGATACCAGGTGTGTACCCGAAACACAAAAAATGGGGTTCGGCGAAAAGCCAAAATTGCTTGCTATCGAGAAATAAGAGAAAATGATGCGAAAAATTGTAGAGAAAGGAAATAAATGTGTTAAAAACAAGGAAATCAACATTTTGCACTAAAACAGTTTTGGACAGCAACAGTAGTCTAACTTTGAAAAATTATCAAAAATAGTTTAAATTGAGTTATAGGTTGAATAAAATATTAAATTAAATTTTATTGAGTCTAGTCTTTCATGGAAGAAAAAGTGTAAGCAATGGAATTGTAAATCATGAGTTATAATAAATTTTGTGAGACAATGTCAGAATGATTTCGGGTTCCCCTGTTCTGACTTTGGAAAATCATAAAAAATTGTAAAAAAAATAATTAGGGGCTTAAATTTATATGTTTAAATCCTTAATGATAAAAATAATACAAAGAAATAATCATGAAAATTGTATGAAATATAAATTAATTACAGAAATAGGTCGAAATTTACAGTGAACATGAGTGCCGCCACATTGTCAGGCGGCACCATCCAAACTCTACCACTAATTATCAGCTAATCATGCTACGAGAAAAAAAAAAAGTAATTTATTAAGTGGTGTGTCGCCTGATACATTAGTAGCACCGGTATAAATTTTTCAAAAATATCAATATTTCCTCCTAAATACACTAAAAATAGGATACTGGGATAAAAAATAATTTTTTTATTTGTAACAACTCTATTTTTTTTTTCTCATTTTCTTAAACAAGCTTTTTTTTCTTTTTCGTTTTGCTAAACAACTAGACTTTCTTTTTGGCCAAGGAAGGGAGCATATATAGGATGTTATGCCGCCTGACAGTGTGGCAACACCTATTAACAATAATTTTTTTTTTAAACTTTCAAATCGATGTCGCCTGACATATCGACAATACCATTTGATGTCAACTTTTTTCTCTCTCAATTTTTTTTATTAAGCCTTTCTTTAAATAAAAAAACATCATCAATGCCGCTTAGCAACACCACTATAAAAATATTTTTTTTCTGTTTTAGTTTTTTTTTACTTTTTTTAAAAGAATAAAATCGGTACCGTCAATATGTCTAACAGCACCACTATAATTTTTTTTTTTTGTATTCATATAGTTTATGTTTCGTATTCACAAAATATTAGCATTTTTTAGGCGTCGCCTAATCACTTGGTGACACTAGTTAAATTTTTTTTCTTACATCAGTGGGATTGATGGCTAAGGAAATTGTTTACAATTTTGAGCCTGACTCAATGAAGTAACTGAAATCAAGTGTGACAATAAATCAGTAGTGGCAATGGAAAAAAAAAAAATCAATTTTCCACAAAAGAACCAAACACATAAAAATCAAGTATCATTGTGTTTGAGAAAATAAAAGAAAAAATGAAGTAAAGTTGATCCATTGTAGCTGACAAGACCAACTTACAAATATTTTGACTAAATCTTTACCCAAGGCAAATTTTGAAGGATTAAGGGAAAATGTTGGTGTTTCCGTTAAAATAAGACAGAAATGTTGAAAATAATGTTATTAATGTTTAAAATATTATTTTATTTTAACTTCTTGTGACATAGACGGGTGCTTAGGATATACTTGAAGATAAAAGTTTTTGCTATAAATATGTGTAAATTGTTGGGCTAAGACATTCAAGTAAGAAAAGAAAAATTGCTCTTTTACTTTTTATTTTCTTCCTTTTAAGTTTTCCTCTCAAAAGTTTTTTCCTTGTTTCTTCTCTCCTTTCCAACGGTCAAAGTTTTTGACATCGTGGGTGTATTTATATTGGAGAAAAAAAATATCCATTGTATACTAAAATATCACCTGAAACCCTATAACAAATCTTAGTTTGAGCAATGAAAATGGAAGAAATCTTAATCTACTCTTTGCTTTCGGCTCTTATACTATGGGTGGCCACCAAGTTAATCACCTCAACTCACAAAAATCACCCACCAAGTCCTCTGGCTCTTCCGATTCTGGGTCATCTCCATCTCCTCAAAGAACCCCTCCATCGAACACTCTTCACCCTCTCCCAAAAACACGGCCCCATCTTCTCCCTCAAGCTTGGCTCTCGTTTCCTGGTCGTCGTTTCATCACCCTCTACCGTCCAAGAATGTTTCACCAAGAATGACATCGTCTTAGCCAACCGCCCTCGCTTCATCATGGGCAAGTACGTCGGCTATAACTACACCACTCTTGGTCTGGCTCCCTACGGTGATCATTGGCGCAACCTACGTCGACTCTCCACCATCGAGATCTTCTCCTCCACTCGTTTGAACATGTCTTTAGACATTCGAAGGGATGAAGTCAGCCGCTTGTTGCGCCGATTGTACCAGGTTTCCGCCGATGGGTTCGCCAAGGTAGAGCTGAAATCAGTGTTTTCGGAGCTGACGTTTAACATAATCATGAGAATGATGGCTGGGAAACGGTATTTCGGCGACGAAGCTACCCGGAATTCTGACGAAGGGAGGCGGTTCCGGGAGATGATTAAGGAGCTTTTCGAATTGGCAGTGTCTTCATATCCTGGAGATTTCCTGCCAATACTGCAGTTGGTTGATTACGATGGATACATCAAGAGAATAAAAGATCTGGGTAGTAAAACAGATGAATTAATGCAAGGAATGATCCATGAACATAGAAGCAACAAAGGCGATTTGAACATCAAAAACACCATGATAACCCATTTGCTATCTATGCAAGAATCTCAGCCGGAATATTATACTGATGAAATCATCAAAGGACTCATACAGGTCAGTTGGAATTTTCTAAGTTCTTTATTATTTGATTCCTACATGCTTTTTCATAAATCTCTAGAAAAAAGGATTGATAAGCATCATGATTTTTTATATTTTAAAATTATTGAGGATAGGCAAATTGGACTTTGGTGATCGATGATAACATTCCCATTTTTTAATTCATTTCTTTTTTTTAGCGTACTTCTTAATTCTTTTCTTCTTCCCAGTTTTGTCTTTTCTTTTCTTTTTCTTATTTCTGACTATTGTTTTTTATTTTTTTTTATATAAAAATTTATTATTATAGTATAGAGTTATAAACTTATCCTGTAAATTTATTATATATTTAGGTTAACAGTTACCATAGCAATTTTTTTTTTTTTTTGAAGTATTTGGTGTTTGATATTTGTATCTATATATAATGCTTAGAATTACTGATTGTCCCTCTTCAACTCAAAAAATGGGAGGATAATGCACTCGAACCCACGTTTTCTTAAATTGACAAAAATGTCCATGCTAATTCGAGCTAAGACTCAATCGGCTATTATATATTCAAATATAAGTATAAAATGATAATTAAATTTAAAAGTATTAATATATGTATATATCCATGTTATATTAAGAGATATTAATATTTATTAATAATAGTTACAATAATTTTTAATTATGTTTGAATAAAATTATTAATATTTATTTACTAACATCAAATATTATTCTATATATAAATATCCTTTATTTAAGTTGAAACGATTTTTTTTGGTAAACTACAAAAATAGTCACTTTTGTTTGTCCCAGATTATATTTTAGTCACTTATGTTATTGTTTTGTTACGAAATAGTCACTCTGCAGTTAAGCTCCATTACCTTCCTAACGACAATCCTACGTGGCAGTCCAAATGGGTTTTAAATGTCAACTTGGATGTCCAACTAGGATAAGAATAATTTTTCAGTCAAAATGGAAAATAAAATTAAAAGAAAGAGAGACAAACGATTTTTCTTTTTCAGTTCAAAGTGTAATTAATTTTAAATTTTTAAATAATTAAATTTATTTAATTAAAAACCTATTCTCGTCCTAGTTGGGCATCCAAATCGGCATTTAAAACCCATTTGGACTGTCACGTAGTATTTCCATTAGGGAGATAACGGAGCTTAACGGTAGAGTGACCATTTTGTAACAAAACTATAGCATAAGTGACTAAAACGTAACATTTCAAATATAAGTGACTAAAATGTAATCTGAGGTAAACAAAAGTGACTATTTTTATAGTTTACCTTATTATTTTTAAAATTAAGAGGGATATGCTAAGCTTACATCACATAATTTATTATTGGTTTGAATTTATTTTTGCAGGTCATTTTAAATGCAGGTACTGATACAACAGCAATAACATTGGAATGGGCAATGTCTAATCTGCTGAACAATCCTCATGTGCTAGAAAAAGCTAGAGCTGAATTAGACAAACTTGTCGGTCAAGAAAAACTGGTGGAAGAAGCTGATGTCGCAAAATTACCTTACTTACAAAGCATAATTTCAGAGACACTTCGACTATATCCAGCAGCTCCACTGTTAGTTCCACATTCGGCATCTGAAATTTGCAGTATTGGAGGCTATGAAATACCCAAAGACGCAATTGTGATGGTGAATGCTTGGGCTATTCAAAGAGACCCCAGGTTATGGGATGATGCATTAAGCTTTAAGCCAGAGAGGTTTGAGGAAGGCAAAGAGATGAGTGACCAGATTTATAAGTTGATGCCGTTTGGATTAGGAAGAAGAGCTTGCCCTGGAATGGTATTAGCTCAACATGTTTTGGGGTTGACATTAGGGGCATTGATTCAATGTTTTGAGTGGGAACGGGTGAGTGAAAAGAAAATCGACATGACTGAAGGCCAAGGGCTTACTATGCCTAAAGTTCAACCATTGGAAGCCATGTGCAAGGCAAGTCAGCTCGGGAAGAAGTTACTTAGTTTCTGAAGTTGTTTGGGATTAGTAAACATTTTCTTTTTCGTTTTTATAATTTTTCGTGAAAAATGTCTTTCATGGCTGTGGCTTTCTGCTGGAAACCTGGTTTTTCATTGCATTTCATGATTTTACCTTTACATTGCAACTTGAGGGCAAACATATATATATATATATATATTTAAACTATTATAAGCCTTATCCAATTTCTTTATTATTTTAGGATTAAACATATTCATGGATAGAGTTATTTACTTAAACTTGAAAGTTTTTTCAAATTTTAGAAGGATTTGGACTAAAATATTAGACTCGAAAAACGGGTTTCGATAAGAAAATGATTCATTTAAAATATGGATGGGGATCAGGCTTGAACATTCAAGGCCTGAGTCCGACCCGTTTTTTATGTTCATAATATATTTTAGGGTAAACTATAAAAATAGTAATCTAATTATTTGCATGTTTCTATTTTGGTCACTTTAGGTTTAAAATTTTCTATTTTAATCACTAACATTGTCAAAATTTAATATTTTAGTTACTCATCCATTAAATCTCTAATTGTATCCCTTTTTATTGACATAATAACAAATTTAGTCCTCCAATAAATTCAGATTCTATCAATTTAGTCCTAATTCTAAAAATTTAACAAATTTAACCCTCAACTTTACACATCAATTTAGTTTTACTTAAAAGTTCAAAAATTAAAAAATAAAAAACTTTTATTTAAAAGTTCTTTTTTCAAGAAAAGTACATAAGATTTTGTAAAAATACATATAGATTATAAATGATTGAATACCTATTTTTTTATTTTTCTTAATATGAAATTTATTTATTAAAATAAAACTTTTACAAATAAAATATTAAAAAAAAAACACAAACAAAGACTTAAACTAGTTCAAAAATTTTATCATACGTCTCCTTAATCCTAATCAAGGATATAATATCCTTATAATTCACTCAAACATTTCTTTGACCGAATATTAAATCATTATTTAATAATTAATTAGAATTTATATGAAACCCAATTCATATTTTATTTTAATTAGATCCCGGTGCTTACATATTAAATATGTACACATATCATGTTTAATATTTAACTTTGTCAAACCCAAAATTTATAGAAAAACGATTATAAAGATACAAAATCAGCATCAAAAGCAGCAGATTAAGGACACGGTTAATTGAGTAGTAGAATATTACAATATGAACTTCTGGGGCTGGTGGTACTATGGTGTCATGATCCTATGAGTCTCTATAACGATTTTTGTAGACTGTAAATAAGCCATTAATCTAAAAAAAGGAAAATCAAAATATATGAAAGATGTATTTTTTTTTACATAATTTATTTCAATTATATTTCACATAAATTTGGGGCAAGATAACTATTACATTTGAATGAAGAGACTAAACAAGAGTTGTTGAATTTTCTGAAAATTCAAAAGTTGTAGCTGGTGGACCATGAGAAGCTGGTGATGTTGGATAATGAGGTGGGGCAGCTGTTGAACTAAATACAAAGTAACAAAATTTTATCAATAGAAACATGAAAGGGTTTTTTACCCTAATAATATAAAAAAATATCAAAATAGGGTGTTCTAAAAATTAAATACCAAAATAGTATGTGAAAAATATATCGTCGGTAATGACAAATATATCGCAAAGAAAAGAGAAACAAAAATAAAGAACACACAGATTTTACGTGGAAACCCTTTCGGGAAAAAACCACGGGCAAAGGAGAAGAAAATTCACTATGTCGAATTCGAATCTGTTTACAAGAGGAATAGACTATGTCTATTTATAGGCTTGTAAAGCCATATTCTAATAGGAGTGTAGTAAGATTGAAACTCCTTATTCTAATCAATATCCAATAGATGGAGTTTAATAAGGTTTAAAAAACCTTATTTAAAATAAAATAAAAGAAGTGTAGTTCTATAGGGATTCTTCTTTTATTTTATTTTACCATTGTATTTTATTTAAATAAGGATTCAGGTCACTTAATTCTAACAATCTCCACCTTGACACGAATTCTAAATAAACAAGTTCTTCATCGTGAACTCTCAACGAACAAGTTCTCCACCTCTTCCATAAAACCCCTTAAGGGTTTAACTTCAACAATGAACACCAACCAAGTCTAAGCAATGCTCAAACTTGGTTATAGGAAGTGACTTAGTCATCATATCTGCAGGATTTTCATGAGTACTAATTTTGCTCACAACAATATCACCACGAGCAATAATATCACGAACAAAATGATACCGAACATCAATGTGTTTTGTTCTCTCATGAAACATTTGATCTTTTGTAAGGAAGATGGCACTCTGACTATCACAAAATACTGTGCTGATTTGAAGGTCTTCATTGAGCTCACTAAAGAGTCCCTTCAACCAAATAGCTTCTTTACAAGCCTCGATGTCGCCATGTACTCGGTTTGAGTGGTAAACAAAGCGATCAGTAGTTTGCAAAGTAGCTTTCAACTGATTGCACAACCTCCGATTGTAAAGACATAACCAGTGAGAGATCTTCTTCTATCAAGGTCTCCAAAGAAAATCAGCATCAACATACCCAATGACTCCATCTCTAGTTCTTCCAAATCGTAAGAAAACATCGATGAGTACCTCGTAAGTATCTTAAAATCCACTAAAGCGCTTTCCAATGTTCTTTACCGGATTCGCCATGTATCCGCTAATCTGCACTGATCGCATATGATAAATCCGGGCGTGAACAAACCATAGCATACATGAGAGATCCCACTTTGCACTAGAGTATGGAACATGTGACATGTACTCAATCTCATCATCGATTGCGGAGACAAAGCCGATGAAAGTCCGAAATGGGTCACTAAAGGAGTATTAACAGCTTAGCACTCTGCATATTAAACTCCGCAAAGAAGTTTCTCAATATACCCCTTCCGACTTAGGTACAATTTACTTTTTTCTATCTCTAAGAATCTCCATACCAAGTATCTTCTTTGTTGGTCCCAAATCTTTCATCTCAAATTCTTCAATTAGTTGGGCTTTGACCTTTCTTATCTCTCCTTTATCTTTTGTCGCTATCAACATGTCATCAACATAAAGAAGTAGATACACAAAAGAACCATCACTGCTTTTTTTAGTAAACACAATCACAAAAACTACTTCTTTTAAAATCATGAGAAGTCATAAAAGAATCAAACCTCTTGTACCACTGTGTCTTGGTGATTTGTTTCAAACCGTAAAGGGACTTTTTCAAAGAAGCAAACATAGTCCTCTTTTTCGAGATCAAAACCCTCTGATTGTTGCATGTAAATATCTTCCTCAAGTTCTCCATGCAAAAATGCGGTTTTACATCTAACCGCTCAAGCTCCAAATCATGCATGGCCACAATACCAAGCAAAGCTCGAATCGAACTATGCTTCACAACCTGGGAGAACACATCTCAGTGAAGTCCACTCTGGAATTTGATGTAACCTTTTGCAACAAGCCTTGCTTTATATCCGGGTTCTTCAACTTCTAGAGTCCCTTCTTTCTTTTTAAACACCCATTTACAAATGAACAACCTTTTTACCTTTAGGAAGTTTCACAAGATCCCATGTTCTATTTTTATGGAGTGATTCCATCTCTTCTTGCATAGTAAACATCCACTTTTACGAGTCTTTATAGCTAACCGCCTCGAGAATAATTAGACGGCTCTTGGTTTGCATCTATATCTTCTGACCATATTTAAAGCATAAGCGACTAGATCACCTCGGCATACTTCTTTGAAGGTTTAATTTCTCTTCTAGTTCTGCTTTTTGGCGATAGAGTATTGTGGTGAAGAAGCAACTCTATTCTCAATTTTTGTCTTGGCTTGAGGAGTCGACTCTGTATTAATCTGATGCTCCACCGCTTGATTTTCTTTATTGGAAGAGTCTTTAAGAGATAAGTTAGGTAGCATAGCGGTTCATCAAAAACAACATCTCTGCTAATCACAACTTTTCTATTTTCAGACACCATAACTTATACCCTTTTACACCAGCTTTATAACCAAGAAAAACACATTTAATGGATCTCGATTCCAATTTTCCATTATCAACATGAGCATACGCATGACACCCAAATATCTTTAAATCAGAATAATTAGCAGGATTACGAGACCATACCTCTTGTGGAGTCTTTTTCTCAATGGCAATGGATGGAGATCGGTTGATCAAAAAACATGCGATGAGAGGTCGCTTGGCCCAAAATGACTTTGGTAAGTTTGCATTTGACAACATACATTAAACTTTCTCCATGATCGTTCTGTTCATTCATTCTGCAACGCCATTTTGTTGTGGAGTATGACGAACTGTCAAGTGTCTTACGATCCCTTCTGACTTGCACAGTTTATTAAACTCATCAGAACAAAACTCTAAGCCATTGTTTGTGCGGAGGTGTTTTATTTGTTTTCCCGTCTATTTTTCAATCATAGTTTTCCAAGACTTAAATCACGGAAAACACATCGCTTTTTCTGCCGGGAAGAATGCCCAAACTTTTACGGAAAAATCATCAATAAAAGTTAGCATATAATTAGCTCCACCTCTTGAAGGCACTCTTGATGGCCCCCACAGATCGTAATGAATATACTCCAACGTTTCCTTCGTGTTATGGATTCCTCTGGTGAATCGAACTCTCTTTTGCTTCCCAAAAACGCAGTGGTCACTCACGAACTTCGGTTTGCAAATTCCTTGCCCATCAAGAAGTCCTCTTTTGCTCAATTCTGCCATGCCATTCTCACTCATATGCCCTAGGTGCATATGCCAAAGTTTAGTAATATCATCATCTAACAAGGAAGAGGAAGCGGCAGCTGCATCACCAATAACAATAGAACCCTGCAAAACATATAACTTGGCAGTCTTTCTCTGCCCTTTCATCACAACGAGGGAACCTTTGGAAATCTTCAAAATCCTATTTTTAGCTGTGTATTTGTACCCTCTTGAATCAAGAGTACTCAACGAAATTAAATTTCTCTTCAATTCTGGAACATGCCGTACGTCACTAAGTGTTCTGACAACTTCATCAAACATCTTAACTTTAATTGTTCCAACACCTGCGATTTTACACGAAGCATTATTTCCCATCAAAACAACACCTTCAGACACTGTTTCATAATTTGTAAACCAATCCCGATTGGGACTCATGTGGAAGGTGCAGCCTGAATCAAGTATCCACTCCTCGCTCACTTTATAATTGTTGACAGAAGCGACTAGAAGTTCACCATCGATGTAGTCTTCTACAACATCAGCTTCACCGAAATTTTCTGGTTGTTTTCCCTTTTGATTCGCAGCCTCTCTTTTAATCTTGTTCTGTAGTTTATAACACTCAGATTTAATGTGCCCTTTCTTCTTGCAGAAGTTACAAGTTTTACCTCTGTTTGAAGACTTCGATCTACCTTTAGATTTACCGCGAGGATTCCGTTCCTGTGTCCTTCCACGATCATCATCAGCATTCCGATCTTGTCTCCAACGAACAATGAGACCCTCTCCCTGAGAGTCGGGTTTAACCACAAGATGCTTCATCTTATCATACGAGGTTAAAGAATCATAAACCTCATCAATTGTGAGAGACTCACGGCTATATAAAATCGTGTCTCTGAAGGTTGAATAAGACGGGGGCAACGAACAAAGTAGAATCAACCCTAGATCTTCCTTATCATACTGAACCTCCATGGCCTCCAAGTTTGAGAGAATTTCTTTAAACATCATTAAGTGTTCGTGTACCTGACGCACCTTCCTCCAAACGATGAGCATAAAGACGTTGCTTCATATGCAACTTGCTGGTTAGAGTTTTCGACATACATATTTGTTCTAGCCTCTTCCATAATGCCGCGGCGGTCTTCTCCTTCATCACATCTTGCAAAATTTCGTTAGACAAATGCAGATGTAACTGTGTTAACGCCTTTCGGTCCTTGCACTTTTTCTCTTCCTCCGTCAATGTCGAAGGCATCTTAGCTACCCCTAGCAGGGCTTCCTCTAAATCCATCTGTGCAAGAACTGCCTGCATCTTTATTTGCCACAACGCAAATATGGTGTTGCGATCCAACAGCGGAATTTCATACTTTGAAGACGCCATTACCGTGATCGAGATGAAAAAACCCGGAAGCTATGATACCAATTTGTGAAAAATATATCGTCGGTAATGACAAATATATCGCAAAGAAAAGAGAAACAAAAATAAAAAACACCACAGATTTTACGTGGAAACCCTTTCGGAAAAAACCACGGGCGAGAGGAGAAAGAAAATTCACTATGTCGAATTCGAATCTGTTTACAAGAGGAATAGACTATGTCTATTTATAGGCTTGTAAAGCCATATTCTAATAGGAGTGTAGTAAGATTGAAACTCCTTATTCTAATCAATATCCAATAGATGGAGTTTAATAAGGTTTAAAAAACCTTATTTAAAATAAAATAAAAGAAGTGTAGTTCTATAGGGATTCTTCTTTTATTTTATTTTACCATTGTATTTTATTTAAATAAGGATTCGGGTCACTTAATTCTAACATAGTATATTCCAAGTGGTGGAGGGTGGTGCATAGGCGGCACCACCCTCAATTTCCGACAGGTCCACGATTAAAAAATAATAATAATAAAATAATAGTGGAGGGGATGTCAGAGGCGGCACCAGTGGAGGGCACTTCAGAGGCGGCACCAGTGGAGGGGCTGTTAGAGGCGGCACCAGTTGTGCCTATATGATAGGCAGCACCCTATAGTATATCCCCCTAACTCCCCCATCCGGCTCTTATCAGTTTGGAAAAAAAAAATTTACAGAACAAGAGAGGGAGAAGAGAAGAGAAGAAAGAAAGAAAAGAAAAGGTAATTTTTTTATTGTTATTTTCAAATATAATAGATTATGATAAGAAAAAAATTTTTGTTAGTATTATATAGTTTGTTTAGTGTTATTTTTATATTTTATTTTAAAGTTATTTTGTTTATTGTGATTTGTTAGTAAGTTCTGTGTTTAGATTATTGAGAATGTTATCTTGTAAATTTTTTTTAATATATTTGATATTATGAGAAATGGTAATAAATTTGATATTGTTAGAAATAGACTATTATCATTCATTAAATTTTTTATGTAATTATTTTTATGTTGTTCGAAATTGTTTTTAGATTTTTTTTTTAATTTTTTAACAGATTGAGTATTGAAGATGGATAATCAGTTTTTCGTATGCGTTTATTTCGATGGAATCATCTTGACAACAACCATTGGATGTATATTTGAAACACGACAACAAATAGCAATGAGATTTAATAGAAATGTCTTGTTGGATGATATGAAGGGAAGGATTAATGCAAAAATTGTTAGACGTTGTGGGAGAAGGATCTCGAAACTTTTCTACAAGTTTTCAGTTTTGACAGATCCCATCAAATTCACAGAAATGGAACTTGTAGACGACGAAGATGTGGAGATAATGATCGCTCTTTACTGTGGGAATGAAGTGACAAAAATGTACCGATTCACTTATTTGCTGAGTTAGCCGGTATGGAGCAAAATGAAGATATCACTGCATATGGTGAAAAACATGGAGCTCAAGAACCGTGCATGGTGGTTTCAATATCGTACGTTGATAGTAAATTGACTATACGCGGGATCGATATCGATCTTAATGTTACACCCGATATTGATGTGGTTGGTGATGATGGATACGATAGTAGTGATCCTTTTGATCAAGAGGTCGATAGTGATAGTGATCCCAATGTGGACGATGTCCCCGATGATATTGACGACGAAGACGTGAATGACGATATAAACATTAACGCGTCTTCAGTCGGGAACCAGATTTGACGTATTGTGATACACAATAATCCTGGGCCACACATGTCGCTCATAGACCTCGACGCGGCACATGTAGCCGAGTTTCCAGAGTACCCTAAAATACTTCCTGCTCACCGACTGGCCGTAAATTCTGATCCTAAAGAGTTGTTCGTAGGCCAGAGGTTCGAAAGTAAGGAAGAGTGCGTATTTGCTATTAAGAGGTATAGCATGAATATATCAGTGGACTACAAAGTCGCAGTGTCTAAACTGACATTATATATTGGGGAGTGTTGGAAGTCGACGGAAGGCTGCAATTGGCGGGTACGAGCTGCATTTATTCAAAATTCGCAGATGTAGGAGATACAAAAATTTGTCAGGCCTCACACATGCACATCAACACGTATGACAGAAGATCATCGAAAACTTGATTCCAAAACTACTTGTACGTGTATATGCCAATGGTGAAGGACATGCCGACCATTAAAGTTTTGGTACTGATTGCCGAAATGCAGGCACGATTCCAGTATCAAGTATCATATCGAAAGGTGTGGATAGCTAAACAGATGGCAATGGAGCAATTGTCCAGGGATTTCGATGTGTCGTATAACGAGTTACATGGATGGATAGCCGCTATGCGGGAGTACATACCGGGGACTGTCATTGAGTTATAGACACGACCTTATTACGGCCTGGATGACCAACTACAACCGGGAAAAAGAATTTTCCATCGGATGTTCTAGACATTTGATCCATGTGTGCGCGCATTTCCCCACTGCAAGCCGTTTGTGCAAGTGGATAGGACCTAGCTATATGGAAAATATACACAGATCCTACTTCTTGCGGTTGCTCAAGACGGCAACAAGAATGTGCTCCCGATAGCATTTGCCATCGTAGATAAGGAGAACATGGAATCGTGGGAATTCTTCCTTACCAACCTGTGGAGGTATGTTATTAGCGATGATAATATTTGCATCATCTCCGATAGAGGGAAAGGATTAATTGCCGCTATTAGGCATTCTGGTGTGCCATAGAGATCCGTTTACTACATTCGGCACATTGTGGCTAACTTCCATCGAGATTATAAGACTGCAGACTGGAAGAGACAAGTTGTGAAAATGGATAAATGATAACCTTATCTTTTCAATATAAGTTTTAATGTTTTAGTGCAATACTGTAACTTATCTTTTCTTAATACATATACAGCGCA
Source organism: Gossypium sturtianum (assembly GCA_025698515.1). Lineage (NCBI taxonomy): Eukaryota > Viridiplantae > Streptophyta > Magnoliopsida > Malvales > Malvaceae > Gossypium > Gossypium sturtianum. The sequence goes on from CM046954.1 coordinate 106,412,787, forward strand.
CGAGCTAGAGCCACATATTTTCCGCCAAAGAATGACTCGACTTGAGAGTGACATAGAGGGTCAAACGAACACATCTTTCCGACAGTGGTTGGGTACCATGGAGCTGTGGCAATGGGCTCAAAGTTTTGACGAGGGCTTTCGTTATGGTCAAATGACCACAAACTTGGTGGAGGGGATCAACGCTGTATTGTTAAAAACACAACATCTTCTGATTTCGTCTGTCTTCTCGGCTACATTCTACAGGTTGGCTACCTTGATGCCAAGAATGGGACACGTGTTTGTCGAAGATGTCAAGAATGCAATGGTTGCAAACCGTCAGATGGCGAGGTCGATAAATGTAGAAATATATTCACGACGTCTTGAAATATTTCGAGTTACAGAGACCATCAGTCGTTGACCTGGTATACCACCTAGGTCCTATGGAGTTGATCTCCGGAATAGACGGTGCGATTGTAGGAGTTTCCAAACACTTCATTATCCATGTGCGCATGTCGTGGCAGCATGTGCTAAAGTCTAGCTCAATGTTGAAAATTTTTTCGATGATGTGTACACACTCGAGCACACGTTGCGTGTCTGGGAGAATGAGTTCCCCGTCCTGCCTGACCTGTCTATGTGGGAGGTGCCTCCGAAGACTTTCGAGCTTGTCCCGGACAGAGGGTTGCGTAGGAATCCGAGAGGTCATCCACAATCATCTAGAATCTGTAATGAAATGGATATTAGGGAGAAATTTGATGGTAAGTATTGTGGATTATGCAGATTAGCTGGTCATAATCGGAGCAAATGCCCACAGCAAAACTATCATGTTGGACAATCGTCACGATCGGGTAGGAATTGAGCTTATGTAATTTATATAAAAAAATTTATCTTACAAAGTTTGTTCCAATTAGATTATGGTTGTAATGTATTTAATTTATATAACATAATTAATATTACAAAGTTTGTTCCAATTAGATTGTGGTTGTAATGTATTTAATTTATATAACATAATTTATATTATAAAACTAAGTTTGTTACACGTTTTAGTGTTTTAATATTGTAATGTTGCAATTAATCTAATTTATATTACAAAGTTTGTTCCAATTTTTAAAGTTCCAATTAATCTAATTAAATATATGCAAAGATTGTCTTTTTCTTGATTTATATTTATTTAGAATAAAAAAGTACAAACTTTGTAATATCAAAACTGCAAGAAACCCCTAAAATTGATGGTTTGATGGTGTGGTCCTAGGGGTATATTTCTAAGGGGGTCGACGTTCACGTTGTGGGTGATTGCGGCGATCAACATCCTCTTCAATCACAAGTGGGGGTGTGCGAAACATGGAAGAAAAATCATATGCCCCGAACGACATCGATGAACTTGATCCGGAAGGAGTGCCATACTGCGGTGGATACGACCTAGGAGGAGTGGAGTACTACGGTGGATACAGGCTGGGAGGAGTGCTGTACTGCGATGGATACGACCCAAAGATATCAAACCTGAAATGGTATCCGTGTCCTGACGAGCCCGAGAAATAGTCATTGACCAATAAATATAGATGATAAGAACTATCAGCCGAATGTGTATGCGATCGCTCAGACACGGCCTCCGGCTGTGGCTCGAGCTCGGGCTCGGGATCTTACTCTGGCTCTGTAACAACCCGATTTTAGCTAAATCAGAACAGTGGTCTCGGAACCACAAATTCTATGTTTGAAACTTATTTTAATATTAATTTTGGTGTTTAAAGCATGATAGCATGTATGTTTGAAAATTTCGTGATCTAATTTTATCGTTTAATTGCTCAATTTGAGAAAAAGGACTAAATCGCGTAAAATGCAAAAGTGCCGTTCTATTAGCTAAAGGTATTTAATAGCTATAGAAACTTAAAGTTAAGGTCCTTAAGTGGTAAATAGACCATTTATGGGTTAGTGGATGGTGATAGTATGGCAATTGGTGTAATTTATAATTTTTTTAAAGGTTATAATGGTAAATTAGTAATTAATGTTAATATTAATAAAACAAAACCAAATTTCTTTCTTCATTCATCTATTTGGCCAAATATTAAGAAATAAAAGAAGCCATTGAAGCTTTCTAGGGTTCGGCACTTGTGAGCTTTAATTGGTAAGTGTTTTGAGCTCAGTTTTTAATAATTTCTACGTTTTTGAGATCGTTGCTTCGTATTCTAGCTAGCCCGTACCTTAGATTTTGAAATTGTTAAAGGTTTAAAAAGTTTCCATTATTGAATGCTTGAGTAATTTGATGAATTATGATAGATTATGAAAGTTTGTTAATAGTTAAACTAGTTTTGTAAAGTGATTTTTGACAAAAATGTCAAAAAGGGGTTAAATTGTGAAATATACAAATTGAGTGGTTGAAATGTGAAATAAATGAAAGTTTTGGGCTGCTAGGGACTTATATGAAATTCGGCCAAGCTTGGGTTTAATGAAATTATGTGAATTTTGTGTATTTGTGAAATAGGGACTAAATTGATTAAATGTGAAAATTTAGGGGCTAATGTGAAAAAAGAGCCTAAATGTGTGTTTTGGAATAAATTGAAAGAATATGAGATTGAATAAGTTAATTTTGATTATATTTAGATGAAGAAAAGAGGAATTCGAAATTAGATCGGGGGAAAGGCAAGATTATCGAGTAATTGACTCATTTTGCCGTTTGTGTACTCGAGGTAAGTTCGTATGTGACAATTTCTTTATAAATATATGTTAAATGCTTTGATATTGCCTAAAATATGATTATGAGATTTTTATTAATGTATGAATTATAAATATGATTCTACGGATATATTCGAAGATGGAATCGACAAGCTAAAAGTCTCGGTTGAACCTTAGGAATAGATTTTGGATACTGATGGTATGTTATAAGATGATATACCGATTTGGTTTTGAGCCATGGATATCGGATGTGTTGGCTTCGGGCCACGATAACGACACTATGGGTGCGAGTGATACCTTGATTTGGCTACGGGTCATGGTATAGGTACTCCGAGATAAGTTACCTTAATTTGGCTTCAGGCCATGGTATAGGTACTTATCGATTGAGATTCTTGAGTATCTGACTTCTATTTCGAATGGTTCAATGGGTAAATGAATGATGTGGTTGAGAAAGAGGTTAGTATGAGGCGATACAGGTACGTACAGAACCTATTAGAGTATTAAATAGACAAAGTTGATGAAATGGCATTTGATCATGTTTTGAGACATGAGAAAGGTTTGTAGTTAATGTGTATATGGTGATGTTATGTAAATTTGGTTGATTTTCATTTATTTGATAAACTAAGTTATTCGCATACGAGCTTACTAAGCTATGAAGCTTACTTTGTGTTACTTTTCTATGTTTTATAGTGAATCAAGGCTAGCTCAGATTCGGGAGTCGTCGGGAACATCATCGCACTATCGGACATCTATTTGGTACTTTTGAGTTGTGTATATATGGTATATGGCATGTATAGGCTACTTGTGGTATTTTGGTTTTGAATATAGCCATGAGAGTTGACTTGTAAATGATGTTAATATGGTTGTGTGTTTAGCTATTAGAAATGGCTTCTAAATGCATATGTTTTGGTTGTATATATATAGCCATGGGTGATTGCTTATTTTGGCATGTTTAGAATGAAAATGGTGATGGTTATATAGTTGTAAATGGTTAAATTGATTTATGGAGTTTAATGCTTGAGAAATGCTTTGGTGAAGTATGATTTTAGAAGTTGAGTTGATAAGTATTTGAATAGGTATTTGGTATTGAATTGAGTATTGAAGTTGGTTGAAATGGATATGGTATGAATTGTGTTTTTGGTTGATAATTTTGGCTGCTTATTGGTTGAAGAAATGGTACCATTTTGGTTGTTTAGGTGAGCATGAGTAAGGGTGACAAATTGGCCTTGCAAATGGCCTATTTTTGTCCACACGGGCAGAGACACGGGCGTGTGTCTCAACCTTGTGTGACACATGGTCATACTACACGGCCGTGTGTCCCCTGGTGTTGAATTAAAATGAAGTCAGTATGCTCCACACGGTCTCACACACTGGCGTGTGATTGGCCGTGTGGCACAAGTCAGTATACCCCCTAAATGGCACATGGCCTAGCACACGGGCGTGTGACTTAGCCGTGTTGCATAAGCCAGTATACCTTACAGGTTTGGCACGGCCTAGTACACGGCCTGGCACACGGGTGTGTGTGGCCACTTCGAAGGGTACACGGGCTAGACACACGGGCGTGTGGTCGGCTGTGTGACCCAAGTCAGTATGTATGCCCTGTTTCCACATGGCCTGTGACATGGGCATGTCTGAAGACGTGTGAGGCACAAGGCCTGTTCACACGGGCGTGTGACCCTTGAATGAATGAAAAATTTCTAAGTTTTCCAAAAAAATATTATGTTATCGGTTTAGTCCCAAATCACTTCTAAAGCATGTTTAAGGCCTCGTAGGCTCTTATAAGGGACAATATGATTGTGTTGAATGGTATTTGAGTATAAATGTGTAAATGTATAAGTATTGTATGCTAAATGATGTGTATTGATCGGTAATACCTCGTAACCCTATTCTGACAGTGAATACGATTTAGGGGTGTTACAGGCTCTGGCTCGGCCTCTATATCGGCCACTGGCTCGTATGCCCCAGGTCGCTGCATATGCAGGGGGATTACAGTCGACTGCCCACCAAGTAAATATGGCATTCCCGTAGTAAAGTACCATTGTATGTAACAGCCCGATTCAGGGCCTAGTCGGAATAGTGGTGCGAGACCACAAATCTGAGTTAGTAAATTGAGTTCTTAAGGTTTATGACATGTTTGCATGATAGTATTAAAGTTCCATGTAGAAATTTTGTGAAATTGACATGGAATGATCAAATAGGACTAAATTGCAAAAGTTGCAAAATATGAGTTTCTTGAAGCTTTTTGTATGAAATAGCTTTAGAATATAAATTAGAAGTCCTTAAATAGAAATTTTCCCAAATTATAAGTTTTGGACAAAAATGGACATGAGTTAGTAAATTGTAAATTTTTAAAGAGAAGGGCATTTTGGTCATTTACCAATTAAATGATTAAAATAGGAAAAAGATGATAAAAATTTCATTCATCTTCTTCCTTGTGCCGAAAATTGGGAGACTCCATAGCTAGGGTTCTTCAAATTTTTGAAGCTTGCAAGTAAGTCATCCTAGCCCCGTTTTTAATATTCTTCGTATTTTTGGAGTCCTCGTATTATGAATTAACTATTTTTAGCTATAAGATGAGCTAAGAAGAATGTTCAAAAATCTACCCATGTGTATCATGCTTGTAAAATGATATTTTATGGAACATTATGGGAGTTTTATGTTAGATAAACATCTTTTCCTTAGTGAATTTCATGAAAAATGATAGTATGGACTAATTTGTAATAGTTATGAAATTGGTCATACCTATTAGAAATAGTGAGAATTGATGATTGTTATAGTAGAGAAAATGAATTAGCTAAACATGATGTTTAAGAAAGTTGAATGAGAATTATTTTATGAGCCTAGGGGCAAAAGTGCAAGTAAGAGAAAGTTTAGGGGGCAAAATAGTAATTTTGCCAAAGTATGAGTTAAGAGTCAATTTAGTCAATGTGAGTATTAAATGACCTAATTATTATTATAGATCAAGAAAAACGAAGCCCGGATCGAAACCGAGGCAAGAACAAAGTCGATGACTAAATTGCATATCTACATACATTTTGTATATTGAGGTAAGTTTGTATGATTTCTAAGATTTATGATTATTATCATTGAATTGCTTAGTATAATGTACATTATTACCATAGAAATGCTTATTGCTATGTTAAATAAAGAAATTAATGAGATTAAGCATGAGAAAGTCCCGATTGAAGTTGAATTACTTAGGATACTCGATCTACCACATGAGATAAGAAAGTCCATATTAGACCAAGCCAAGGCATGGCATCGGCAATCAAGCAAGTTATCATGTAAGTCCAAGACAAGTCTTGGCATTGAAGAGTTATTATGAGATGAAGACCCATGTAAGCCCAAGCCAAGGCATGGCATTGGTGAGTCTCCAAGTAAAGATGTCATGTAAGTCCAAGACAAGTCTTGGCATTGAAAAGCTATCATGAGGTAGAGATTCCATGTAAGTCCAAGCCAAGGCATGGCATTGGTGAGTAACAAGAAATATTTCATGTAAGTCCAAGCCAAGGATCGGCATTGACCAGGTCATGAGTAAAGATACCAAGTAAGACCATGTCAAGACATGGCAACGGTAAGTTCCCAAGGGAACACACAAGGAAGACTTTGAGTAAGTCCATGTCAAGACATGGCATCAATACCAAGATGAGAGATCCCATGTAAGACCATATCGAGGATATGGATTTGGCATCGAGTTATGTGGGATGAGATTCAGTATCCTCGGTTATTCATAGAAATTCATCGGGCAAGAGAGTAAAGCTCAAATGATATAGTAAGAAAGTTAAGTAAGTAAAGTTATTATCAAGTTATGCTAGTTAAGAGTATTATTCATGATATGAATGATGAAGTTGAGATTATACTTATCATAGTAAAGTATACTGATCTATGTGATCAAGTGATACAGGTATATTGTTTACCGTACGAGCATGAGTATAGTAAGTACCATGAGATATGTAAGAATCAGTAAGAGTAAGTAAGCTTAAATACTTGAGATTCATAATGCCATTGTTTATGATGAATGGTTAATGTTAAGCAAATATATTGCTATGAGAATTACATGCAAACTTACTAAGCTAAATGCTTACGTCCTTTATTCTTTCTTTCCATGTAGTCCCGCCTAGCTAATCTCGTGGATCATCGTCATCGAAGCTCAGAGCACACTATCAATCGTTATTTTGGTATAGCCAAGTTGTTTATATTAAGTATGGCATGTATAGGAAACATTTCATTTTGAGTTATGTTTTAAAACTAGCCAAAGTGTTGGCTATCAAGCTTAGTATTCTTTTTGTATATGGCCAAAGAGATGAGTCATGAATGATTAAGTATGTATGTTTTAATCTATCAATGAAGTATGCATCCTTGTTCACGTTAGATGTAATACTCGAGTTGCTGAATTGAGCATGAGTTGGGTCTTGATTTCAGGGTGGCAATTGGCTTGGTAAATAGCCTCTAAGTGCCCACACGGATGGACACACGGGCGTGTGTCTAGGCCATGTGCACCCTACACCTTTGTATCTTAAGTCAGAATAGACCACGGACTAGTCACACGGGCGTGTGCCTAGGGCGTGTGGGATTAATCAGTGTTGGCCACGGGTTAGCTACACTGGCGTGTGTCTAGACTTTAGGCCGTGTTAAGGTAGTCAGTGTGCACCACGGGTGGTAAGCACGGGCATGCGCCTTGGCCGTGGGGCATTGGCAGAATGCTGGGGTTTTAGGCACGGTTTGGGGCCACGGGCGTGTCCAGGCCGTATGTAATTTGCCAGTATCCACCACGGGTGAAAGATACGGGCATGTTTTAGGGGTCCACGGGCGTGTCCCAAGTCACACGGACGTGTGACCCCTGTTTGGAGAGAAAGTTTCCAGATGAGTTCCGAAAGTTTTGGGACATAAGTCTGAGGCCTCATAGGCCCATGAAATGTCTGATTTGACTAAGAAAGAGAAGTTTTTAATTCAGAACGAAATTTTATAGCCCGTAAGTACATGTTTAAGTGAGTTCAAGCATGGTAATGTCTCGTATCCAGTCTTAGTCTCGGACTCAGGTATGGGGTGTTACATTGTACGTACTCTAACGATGGTTGCAAATCAAAAGAAATATCCATCTGAGGTCTCCGTGCCATCCGATTATCCCACACTGCAATATATTTCCGGTGCACAACCCCCAATTATTTCCATGTTTTCCTCTCTTGGTGATCAAGTGAATCTTCTCGACCTTCATTGGAAGATCCGGGATATATTGGATGCAACCAAACTATCGGAGTACTCGATCCCCGTTATACCACTCAACTGTTTGGAAATTGATAATTGGTGCGTTAATGCACCACAGGTGAGAATGAATATGGGCAGACGAGGGTATAACAGCCGCAAATTCTAGTCTCCGATACGCATCCAAATAAACTGCACGATTAATAACATGATTAAAATTTAACATGGTTCGAGTAAGATATACATAGTAATTACATGTCACGAATATTGGAAGAGCTTACCCCTTTCCTGGCATGTTGTTCAATCATCAGACGATATATCGGGATAGTGTACGACCTCCCGATACCCGGATAAAAACTCCATCTACGAAAACAAATTTCAAGTAAATATAGTATCGTTAGAATAGTATCATTATAAAGAAATTGTCAATTAATAACAAGTTAAATTTTATCACTTGTTCACTAGTGGAAATACGTATGGTTGGTGCCTAACCGATGCCAAGAATGGCATCCGATAAAGAGCCTATGAATGCAGCAATACAAGGAATCTGCCTATGTCTACGACATCAGGCTTTGTCGTCCGACAAAGCTCACGATACAACATAGCAAGAACTGCGGAACCCGAACTATATGAGCGAACATTCTGCAAATCAGCTAATAAGGGTAAATACATCAAATGAACCTTGTTGTTGTTCGCATCGGGCATCAGTACACCCCCTATAATATGCATAATTTACGCTCGAGCTGCGTACATCAACTCAGGCTCAGTGGCATTGTAACAGCCCGATTTAGGGGCTAGTCAGAACAGTGATCTCGAAATCACTAATTTGAAGTTAGAGAAAATTATTTTCATGTTATGTTATGTATTATAACATGTTTATAAGGATGCATGAAAATTTTGGTGCCTTAATTTTAGCGATTTCTAGCTAAATTGTGAAAAAGGACTAAATCGCATAAAGTGCGAAAGTTCTATTTTAATTGCTAGAGGTACCAAAAAGCTATGGTTTATAAATTTTAGGTCCCAAATGTGTAATTAGGCCATGGGAATTAGCTTGGCCGGTCAAAGAAGACAAAGGGGACAAGGGCATTAAATGTTGTCATGTTATGTAATTAAAAAGAAATAAAATAAGATGAAATAAGCAAAAAGCTATCATCTTTTTATTTCTTCTCTTCTTCAACTGAAAATATCAGCCATGGGAGGGGTTTGAAAGCTTCAAATTTCAGCAAGCTTTACTCCATTCAAGTAAGTGATTTTGATGCTTATTTTTGATGAAAATTGCATTTTTTGAGTCCCCAAAGCTTAAGCTAGCTAATGGGAGGATTAATTTGCAACATGGTTGAAAGTCTAGGGACTTTCCATGAGAGATTTTATGTTTTTTGATGAGTTTTTATGGAAGAAAATGGATGATAGGATGATGAGAAACAACTTTTGTGAAAGGTGTTGCCATGAAAACACCTATTTGGGACTAAAATGCAAAAGTTGTAATTTGTTCATTAAGGCATGAAATTGATGGAATTGTGAATAGTTTTAAGAGGATTAAATGTTCATATAGGCTTTTTTAACGAGAAAATGTGATAAAAATTTATTTACGAGTCTAGGGGCAAAATCATAATTTTGCCAAAGTGTAGGGGCAAAATAGTCATTTTTTCCTAAAGTGTATATTATGGTGTAATATGATTTATAAGTGATTAAATCCGTAAATTTCATTGTTCTAGATCAAAGAAAACGAGTTTCGGACCTAGAACGGATGAAAAGAGAAATGTGGGCAAAAAGTCCCTTTTTGGGCCTTTTGACATCGAGGTAAGTTCATGTGCAAACATTGTAATTACGTACGAGTTAATTTAACGTTCCAATGTGGTATCGAATGTATATTTACCATATGAATGCATGAAATATCTTTTGATGAAATGTCAATAGAATTGAAATGTGTATAGCATGATATGATGATGGTTAAAGTCTCGAGTAAGACCATATTAGAATATGGCCTCGATGTAAGAGTTCGTATAAGACCATGTCAGGGACATGGCATCGACATGTTAATGTATGTAGGACCTTATTGGGGTATAATGTCAATGAGAACTATGTGTATGAGACTCAAGAGAGTTAGTTAACAATTTGAATGATTCAACGGATATGTTGAATGTATGTGGTTGTACCACGAGAAGCACAAGTATGTGTTAGAATTGAATGGAGAAGAATTCAATATATGATGAACCCCTAGTGGGAAATGTGTAATTAATGCACCTTAGTTGCATGAGATAGATTTATGGATGCATTGTGTGAATGCGAATGAGTATCGTAGAAAGTTAAGTAAGAATAAAAGTATGTGAGGATGTTCTCGGATGAACATTTGAAATAGAGATATACTTGTGGATTACTATCCATGAATGTAAAATAATGGTGAGCTATGTGCGGTATCACCTTATTGATGGTAATGACGGGCTGAGTGCGATACCATCAACTATATTAATATCGGTGGCTATGTGCGTTACCACCTGATTAATTAGTAATCAATGGGCTGTGTGCGATACCATCGCTTATAAATGATTGGTGGGCTGTGTGCGATACCACCCTATTAGAGATTTAATGGTGGACTAAGTGCGAAACCACCGAGAGATTTGTAGTATGAGTAGCTTATTGAAATTGCTTGATGTGTTGTTCTATGTGATTACCTGACGATCAGTGCAGGAATGTGTGCTATTTAACACGAGCAGTTGGCTTGTGGCTTGGGGTGAATGTGGTAAGAGATAGAATGAGTAAGCTTCAAGAGTGGTTAAGTTACCATGAGTTAATGAGAAAAACTCAGTATAATACCATATGGTTATATGTATTCAATAAATGTCGGTATTTTTCAGTTTATGCAGATGAACTTACTAAGCATTATTGCTTACTCCTTTTCTTTTCCCATCTCTTATAGGTTATTTTAACTAGCTCAGGTTGGAGGCCACCGGAGATGTTTTCACACTATCGAATAAACGCTTGGTATGGTGTTTCAAGTTCTTATGAGTCATGGCATGTATAGGGATTTCTTTTAGAGTTGATTAAGTTCTAATTGATGTAGCCAAATTGTGTTGGCCTAAGAGAACTTAGAGATTGGTTGTGTATAGCCATAGATGATGGCTTAAGTTAGAATTGTAATTGTATTCGGAATAGTTCTCCCTAGTGTATGGGATGAAGTCTTTGTCTCTATAAATGATTAAATGTCTTTAATTCAAGAGTTAAATTGATGCTATGTGGAGTTATGTGATGATGTATGAATTTATGTAAATGACAGTAATAAAAAGGCTTGGTAGATAGCCTCTAAGTGCCCACACGGATAGACAACGAGCGTGTGTCTAGGCCGTGTGCATCCTGCACCTTTGTATCTTAAGTCAGGATAGACCACGGGATAATTCCACGGCCGTTTGTTTATGTCGTGTATTACACACGGTTAGGACACGGGCGTGTGCCCCAGGCCGTGTAAGGAAGTCAGTATATCAAGGTTTAGCACACGGCCTAAGTCCACGGGCGTGTCAAAGCCGTGTGTGATTAGCCAGTGTCGACCACGGGTGGAAGACACGAGCATGTCTTAGGGACACACGGGCGTGTCCCAAGTAACACGGGCGTGCGACCCCTGTTTCGAGGAAAATTCCTAATTGAACTCCGAAAGTTTCTGAACGTGAGTTTAAGGCCTCGTAGGCCAATGAGATGTATGAGTTGTTTAAGAAAGAGAAGTTTTTAATTCGGAACGAAATTTTATAGCCCGTAAATACATGTTTAAGCAAGTTCAAGCATAGTAATGTCTCGTATCTGGTTGTAGCCTCGGAATCGGGTACAGGGTGTTACATTTAGTGGTATCAGAGCATGGTTTAGTCGGTTCTCGGACTAACCTAGCACTAGTAAGAGTCTAGCTATACATGCCATATGTGGACAATGATAGTGTGATGTCTCCCGGCTCTAACAAAATTGTTTTGTTAAGACAGAGATGATTCCCAACCGAGCTAATTTCAATAAGTTTGTATGATTTTCAAGCTTCATGGATATTTTCATTGAATTGCTTGCTATGTTGTTAAATGCATATTATTTCCATGAAAATGTTTAATGATTTATTAAACAAAGAAGTTATTAAGAGCATGTAACACCCCTAACCCGTAATCGTCGCCGGATTAGGGTTAAAAGCGTTACCAGACAGATCAAAAAGCATTACAGAAATTCATACATTCATTCATCATTCTCAAGCATAGTGACCCTTAATACGGTCAACAAGACCCTAAGCATGCATATAAACCAAGTTGGGACTAAACTGAAACACATACAGAATCTCATGGAAAAATTTAAACTTTTCTAAATACAGGGGAGACACGCCCGTGGGAGGAGACCGTGTGCCCTCCACGGCTTCTAGACACCCTCGTGTGTCCATCCGTGTCTATATACTGACTATATCAACACGGTCACTAGGCACGCCCGTGTGCCATGACCGTGTACTACTAGGCCATATACTGACTTCCCCACCACGGCCACCAAGCACGCCCGTGTGCCATGGCCGTGTGCTCTTAGCTAGCTACTGACTTGCACACCACGTCTAGCTGACACCCCCGTGTCGAGGCCGTGTGCTACTAAGCTACATTCTGCCAATGCACCCACGGTCTTTAGGCACGCCCGTGTGCCACAACCGTGTAACATTATAGGCCATTTACAAGGTCAAAATGCCACCCATAAGGGTCAAACCTACAAGCAACATATATTATCCCATTTCATTCACATATAACCACCAAAATATACCAAATAGCCATCCCAAATCATGCATATTTGACAACTAAGGAAATCACACAATAATACATTCAATATCCATTCTATCTTTACATTCAAAACCAATTCCAAACATACCAATTTGCATGACCAAATCACAATTATGCCCAAACACCATTCATCTATATACTTACCATATCATAACCATTTCATATATCAACTAATCTTACCAAAACAACTTCACATATCACATTCCTTTAAGCATATTACCAAAACATAACTAGCCAAATCACATGGCTAAGTTCACATAACAATTCATACCAATGACTAGCCTATACATGCCATATCTAGCCATATACATTTACAAAGTGTACCAAAATAAGTTTAGTAGTGTGATGACGATCCGTGACGGTCCCGAGCCTTCAGTAGCTTTGACGACCTATACAACAGAGAAAACATACACAGAGTAAGCTTTCCAAAAGCTTAGTAAGTCATATACAAATAAACTTGGTATGGAAGGCATATATGCAAAAAAATACATTGGCACATATCAATCACTTAGCAAACTCTCACTTATTTACTTTGGTTCATACAATTTTAACCACATTAGCCATTTTCACCATTCAAGAATCATATAAACATATAGCTCATCTAGCCAAAACAATTCTTATCATATCATAAATTCCATATACATCTCATCATAGTAAGATCACTTAGATGCTTACCTTATATACACAAATAGTGTATAATCAACGTACCTGAATCAGATTTAATATCAACTAATTATTCATAGCTCGTATTTGTAATTCGTATCACAAACTTGCCCGTTGAACCATTAGGAATTTAGTAGGATACTCAGAAAGCCCGGAATAGTCGTACAATGCCAACGTCCCAGACGAGGTCTTACATGCACTCGGATATCGATGCAACTGTCCCAGACAAGGTCTTACACGAATCAATACAATGCCGATGTCCCAGACATGGTCTTACACGTAAAGCTCATATTGATGCCAACGTCCCAGACGTGGTCTTACTCATAAAGCTCGTATCGTTGCCTTCGTCCCAGACGAGGTCTTACCCGAAATCTCAAATCAACGCCAATGTCCCAGACGTGGTCTTACATGATAAAACAGAACAGATACCTATGTCATGACATAGCTAATCCTATCTACTCCTAGGTTCACACGGGACTTCTCGGACTTGACTATATCGAACTTTCCTCAGAATTTATATGCAAAACTTCTCATAGGCATTCATTATCATCATTAATCATATAAACAATTTTAATTACATACATATACATTTATTTGCATAGTGGCTTACCTCAGATTCAGTTTATCGGAATGAAAACGGCTACTCGGTTACTTTCGCTTTCCCGCGATCTAAATCCGTTTTCCTTTGTTCTTGATCTAAACATATTCAGAATTAATCATTTTATTCACTAATTCAACCAAATCAATCCAAAGACACACATTTAGGGCTATTTGCAATTTAGCCCTCACATTTGCACATTTTATCAATTTAGTCCATTTTTCTAAAAACATCAAATTCACAAAATCTACCCATACATATGCTTAGCCGAATATTCATACATCACATATAAGCCCATATTTTTCATCAAATTCACAAATTAGTCCCTCAATTTGCCATTTTCTCAATTTAGCCCTATTAAGCTAAATTCATCAAAACTTCAAGAACAAAACATGTTCATCTAGCTCATATCTTTCATTTAACACCAAAAAATCATCAAAAAGCTCGACATATCATCAATGGCATCTCACACAAACATCATCAATACACAAAATTAAGACATGGGTTTTGTAGCTCTTAAAGCAACGATTACAAAAACGTAGAAATTATCGAAAACGGATCAAAAACTAACCTTGGATTTAAGCTTGTAATAGCCGAATGCTTAGCAAAAGTTTTCTTTCTTTTTCTTTAGTGGTTTCGGCAAGAAGATGATAAAATGAGACAACCCACTTTTGTTCTTTTATTATAATATAACTTTAACTATTAAAGTAAATGTAATAAACATATAATATGAATATATATATATATCATCATTCATTGCCGTCCACTATACAAAGAATTGGCTTAATTTCTACATAAGTCCTCATCACTTAAAAGCCACACCATTTTAGCCATTAATCAAATAAAAAGCCACTTTTACCAGTTATACAATTTAGTCCTTTTGTCAAATTAAACACACAGACGGACAAATTAACTTACGGAAATTTACCACATGCTTAAACACTCAACAACAGCACAGAAAATAATATTAAAATATTATTCAGACTCAGATTTGTGGTCCCGAATCCACTGTTTCGACTAGGGTATAATTCGGACAGTTACAATTCTCCCCCCTTAGGGATTTTCGTCCCCGAAAATCTTACCGTTAAACATATTCAGATATTGTTGTTTCATTGAATCTTCCGGTTCCCATGTTGCCTCTTCAATTCCATGCTGATTCCATAATACTTTCACTAACAAAATTTTCTTGTTTCTCAACTCTTTTACTTCACGAGCTAAGATACGGATCGATTCCTCTTCATATGACATGTCAGATCGGATCTCAATTTCAGATGGGGCAATCACATGTGACGGATCAGATCAGTATCTACGGAGCATCGAAACATGAAATACATTGTGTATCTTTTCTAGCTCAGAGGGAAATTTTAATCTATATGCAACAGGCCTAACTCGTTTAATGATCTCATACGGTCCGATGAACCTCAGACTTAACTTGCCTTTACGTCCAAATCGAAGCACTTTCTTCCACGGAGACACTTTCAGAAATACTTTGTCACCGATTTCAAATTCTATATCTTTTCGTTTCAAGTCCGCATACGACTTCTGACGATCAGATGCTGCTTTCAAACAATCTCAGATCAGTTTCACTTTTTGTTCTGAATCTTTTATCAAATCAACACCGTGTAGCTTATTTTCACCGAGTTCACCCAATACAGGTGTATGACATTTACGTCCGTGCATGAGCTTCATAAGGTGCCATTTTGATGCTTGACTGAAAACTATTATTGTATGCAAATTCAATCAAAGGCAGATACTGTTCCCACGTACCATTAAACTCAAGTACACAACATCTTAACATATCTTCGAGAATCTGAATGATCCGCTCGGATTGACCATTTGTTTGCGGATGAAAAGCTGTACTGAAATGTAGTTTCATGCCTAAAGCTCCTTGCAGTTTCTTCCAGAATCTCGATGTAAACCTCGGATCTCTATCTGACACAATGGATAGTGGCACCCCGTGCAATCTCACAATCTCTGAAATATAAAGCTCAACTAATCTATCAAGTGAATAATCAGACCTTACCGGAACAAAATGGGCAGATTTCGTCAATCGGTCAACTACGACCCAAATCGTACCCTTCTTTCTCAGAGTCTGAGGCAAACCAGAAACAAAGTCCATCGTTACTCTATCCCATTTCCATTCGAATCGAGATTGGTTGTAGCAAACTGTGACGGAACTCGATGTTCACTTTTTACTTGCTGACAGATTAAATATTTCGAAACAAAGTCAGAAATGTCTCATTTCATACCAGACCACCAATAGTGTTGCTTCAGATCATGATACATCTTAGTACTTCCCAGATGAACAGATAAACAAGTATTATGTGCTTCACTCAAAATCAGCTGAATCAACTCCGAATTTCTCGGAACACAGATACGACCTTGGAATCTCAAACAATCATCAACAACTCGAAATTTAGATTCAGAATTCGAAACACACTGAGCTCGTTTTGCTAATAACTCATTATCAGATTTCTGAGCATCACATATCTGTTGCATAAATAATGGTTTCGCTTTTAACTCAGCTATCACAGAACTATCATCATACAAATCAATCTGAGCATTCAAAGCACGTAATGCAAATACTGATTTTCGACTCAATGCATCAGCAACCACGTTTGCTTTACTCGGATGATAATCTATCACAAGCTCATAATCTTTTAACAACTCAAGCCATCTTCTCTAACGCAGATTCAAATCTTTCTGAGTTATTAAATACTTCAGACTTTTATGATCAGAAAATACGTGACATCTTTCACCGTATAGATAATGGAGCCAGATCTTAAGTGCAAACACAATCGCGGCTAACTCTAGGTCGTGCGTCGGATAGTTCTTTTCATGAGGCTTCAATTGTCTCGAGGCATAAGCTACAACTTTGCCTTCATGCATCAAAACACATCCCACATCGTTTAACGAAGCATCACCAGAAATTACAAATTCCTTGCCCGATTCTCGTTGTACTAACACCGAGCTTCATTATGAGTTTTCAACTGTTCAAAACTTTTCTGACATCTATCAGACCATTCAAATCTAACATCTTTCTGAAGTAGTTTATTCAACGGAGTAGCTATCAATGAAAATCCTTTTACAAATCGACGATAATAACCAGCTTAGGCCCGTAAAGCTACGACTTGAACACGCTCCTGAGGTTTCCAATCCGAATAGCGAAATCTTTTTGGATCAACTCGATTCCGTTTGACACAATATGCCCTAAAACTAACCTCGTGTAACCAAAATTCACATTTGCTGAATTTTACGTACAATTGCTTTTCTCTCAGAGTTTGCAATACAATCTTGAGATGCTCGGCATGCTCAGTCTCATCCCGTGAATAAATCAAAATATCGTCTATGAACACTACAACAAAGCGATCTAAGTGCGGTCTGAAAATTCTGTTCATCAGATCCATAAAAACAGCAGGAGCATTTGTTAGTCAAAATGGCATAACTAAAAACTCATAATGCCCGTACCTCGCTCCGAAAGCGCTCTTGGAACGCCTCAATCTTTAACTCTCACCGGTAGTACCCCGATCTCAGATCAATCTTGGAAAATACAGTAGCTCCTTTTAACTGGTCGAATAAATCATCAATTCTGGGCAACGGCTATTTGTTCTTTATTGTCACCTTATTCAACTAATGATAATCGATGCACATTCTCATCGTGCCATCTTTCTTTTTCACAAACAGAACGAGAGCACCCCAAGGCGAGAAACTCGGTCTAGCAAACCCTCTATCGGTCAATTCTTGTAACTGCGACTTTAACTTCTTCAACTCTGTTAGTGCCATTCTATACGGAGCTATTGAAATAGGTGTAGTACCCGGCAACAACTCAATACCAAATTCAACTTCACGTATCGGAGGCAAACCCGGTAATTCTTTCGGAAACACATCAGAATATTCACAGACAACAGGCACCGATTCTATTTTCTTTTTAGACACTTTCGAATCGACAACATAAGCAAAATATGCCTCATAACCCTTTTTCACATAACTTTCAGCTTTCAAAACCGATATCACAGCAGACAATCCATTCATATCATTAGACTCAATCCGCACAATTTCATTATTCGAACATCTCAAATCAATAGTCTTTCTTTTACAGTTCACCACAGCATCATGCAAAAACAACCAATCCATACCCGGAATAATATCGAACTCATCAAATGCAAAAGCATCAGATCAACAGGGAAACAGATATCTCGAAACATTAACGGACAGTTCTTGCATACTTTGTCAACAAGAACACTTTTACCTAAGGGGTTCGATACTTTTATAGCAAACTCAGTAGACTCTAAAGGCAAAGTCTTACTAAATACTAAATTCATGCATATATATGAATGCGTAGAACCAGGGTCTATCAATGCAATCACAGAATTATCATAAAGTGTAAAAGTACCCGTTATAACATCAGGTGATGAAGCTTCCTCACAAGCTCGGATAGCATACGCTCTAGCAGGCGCTCTAGCTTCAGATCTTGCAACAATGTCCCTCGTAGTTCTCTGACTACCACTGACATTTCTTACATTCTTCGGTGGTCTACCTCTCACAGGTGCATTATCAGATCTCGATTCTCGAATAGCCTCTGCCCGGCAGTTCAGGGAAATTACGGATGAAATGATCCAGTGATCCACATCTAAAGCAAGCTCTGTCATTTAATCTACAGCTTCCCGGATGCCTTTTTCCACAATGTTTACATTCAGGTTTCTCTGATCGTATATTTCCAACACTTTCCACTGAAGTTGCTGGAGCTTTGGAGCTCATTTGTGATCTAGATTGATTTCTATTCGTATGACCCACATTATCTCTGAAACGACTTTGATTATCTCAGAATCTTTTCGGAGTAGACTGAAATGATTTACTCTGAAATCTCTTTCTCATATCTCGAACTTCTGACTCAGCTTTTCTTTTATCTTTTCCAAGCGCCTCGACTTATGCGCTTCGGTCAACGAGTACAACAAACTCCTTTATCTCTAAAATTCCGACTAGCAAACGAATGTCTTCATTAAGCCCATCTTCGAACCTTTTACTCATTATAGCTTCAGATGATACACATTCTCGAGCGTACTGGTTCAGTCTCACGAACTCTCGTTCATATTTCGAAACAGTCATTCGGCCTTGTTTTAGTTCCAGAAATTCCTTTCGCTTCTGATCTACGAATCTCTCACTGATATACTTCTTTCAAAACTCGCTCTGAAAGAAGTCCCATGTAATTCACTCTTTCAGAACAACAGAAATCAGGGTTTTCCACCATTGATAAGCTGCATCTCGGAGTAATGATACAACACACTTTATGCATTCATCCGGAGTCAGAGACATTTCGTCGAATACCCGAATCGTATTCTCTAACCAAAACTCAACCTTTTCAGCATCATCATCATTGGTAGCTCAGAATTCTTCAGCTCCATACTTGCGAATCTTGTCTACCGGAGGCTTATTTAACAGATTTGGATGCATAACCGGTGGCACAATTGTAGTCTGAGGGGGATTATCTGGGGGTGGAGGTTGTGAAACAGTCGGGTTATTCTTTACAAACTGAGTGAACCACTCACTCATCATTTGGAAGAAAGCTTGTTTAGCTTCTTCCCCTTGACCGCTAGTAGCCGGTCTCGATTCAGAAGGCGCTGTCCCTTGCGCGGGATCAGACGCATTGCTTTCTACGTCGTCAGCTACGGCTCTTTCGGGATCCATTACTATACAGAAATCACATTTATACGTCAGGATTCATCACACTATCGCAATTAAAAAATGTGGCATGTATAGCTAGACTCTGACACGCTACGTTAGTCTGAGAATCGGCTAAACCGTAGCTCTGATACCAACCAAATGTAACACCCCTAACCCATAAACGTCGTCAAATTAGGGTTAAAGGCATTACCAAACAGATCGAAAAGCATTACAGAAATTCATACATTCATTCATCATTCTCAAGCATAGTGACCCTTAATACGGTCAACAAGACCCTAAGCATGCATATAAACCAAGTTGGGACTAAACTGAAACACATACAGAATCTTATGGAAAAATTTAAACTTTTCTAAATACAGGGGAGACACGCCCGTGGGAGGAGACCGTGTGCCCTCCACGGCTTCTAGACACCCCCGTGTGTCCATCCGTGTCTATATACTGACTATATCAACACGGTCACTAGGCACGCCCGTGTGCCATGGCCGTGCTACTAGGCCATATACGACTTCCCCACCACGGCCACCAAGCACGCCTGTGCCATGGCCGTGTGCTCTTAGCTAGCTACGACTTGCACACCACGGCTAGCCGACACCCCCGTGTCGGTCGCCGTGTGCTACTAAGCTACATTCTCGCAATTCACCCACGGTCTTTAGGCACGCCCGTGTGCCATAACCGTGTAACATTATAGGCCATTTACAAGGCCAAAATGCCACCCATAAGGGTCAAACCTACAAGCAACATATATTATCCCATTTCATCCACATATAACCACCAAAATATACCAAATAGCCATCCCAAATCATGCATATTTGACAACTAAGGAAATCACACAATAATACATTCAATATCTATTCTATCTTTACATTCAAAACCAATTCCAAACATACCAATTTGCATGACCAAATCACAATTATGCCCAAACACCATTCATCTATATACTTACCATATCATAACCATTTCATATATCAACTAATCTTACCAAAACAACTTCACATATCACATTCCTTTAAGCATATTACCAAAATATAACTAGCCAAATCACATGGCTAAGTTCACATAACAATTCATACCAATGACTAGCCTATACATGCCATATCTAGCCATATACATTTACAAAGTGTACAAAAATAAGTTTAGTAGTGTGATGACGATCCGTGACGGTCTCGAGCCTTTAGTAGCTTTGACGACCTATACAACAGAGAAAACATACACAGAGTAAGCTTTCCAAAAGCTTAGTAAGTCATATACAAGTAAACTTGGTATGGAAGGCATATATGCAAATAAATACATTGGCACATATCAATCACTTAGCAAACTCTCACTTATTTACTTTGGTTCATACAATTTTAACCACATTAGCCATTTTCACCATTCAAGAATCATATAAACATATAGCTCATCTAGCCAAAACAATTCTTATCATATCATAAATTCCATATACATCTCATCATAGTAAGATCACTTAGATGCTTACCTTATATACACAAATAGTGTATAATCAACGTACCTGAATCAGATTTAATATCACCTAATTATTCATAGCTCGTATTTGTAATTCGTATCACAAACTTGCCCGTTGAACCATTAGGAATTTAGTAGGATACTCGAAAAGCCCTAATAGTCGTACAATGCCAACGTCCCAGACGAGGTCTTACATGCACTTGGATATCGATGCAACTGTCCCAAACAGGGTCTTACACAAATCAATACGATGTCGATGTCCCAGACATGGTCTTACACGTAAAGCTCATATCGATGCCAACGCCCCGCGTGGTCTTACTCATAAAGCTCGTGACGTTGCCTTCATCCCGCATTTGCGAGGTCTTACACGAAATCTCAAATCAACGCCAACGCCCCAGACGTGGTCTTACATGATAAAACAGAACAGATACCTATGTCATGACATAGCTAATCCTATCTACTCCTAGGTTCACACGGGACTTCTCGGAGTTGACTATATCAAACTTTCCTCAGAATTTATATGTAGAACTTCTCATAGGCATTCATTATCATCATTAATCATATAAACAATTTTAATTACATACATATACATTTATTTGCAAAGTGGCTTACCTCAGATTCGGTTTATCGGAATGAAAATGGCTACTCGGTTACTTTCGCTTTCCCGCGATCTAAATCCGTTTTCCTCGGTTCTTGATCTAAACATATTCAGAATTAATCCTTTTATTCACTAATTCAACCAAATCAATCCAAAGACACACATTTAGGGCTATTTGTAATTTAGCCCTCACATTTGCACATTTTATCAATTTAGTCTATTTTTCTAAAAACATCAAATTCACAAAATCTACCCATACATATGCTTAGCCAAATATTCATACATCACATATAAGCCCATATTTTTCATCAAATTCACAAATTAGTCCCTCAATTTGCCATTTTCTCAATTTAGGCCTATTAAGCTAAATTCATCAAAACTTCAAGAACAAAACATGTTCATCTAGCTCATATCTTTCATTTAACACCAAAAAATCATCAAAAAGCTCGACATATCATCAATGGCATCTCACACAAACATCATCAATACACAAAATTAAGACATGGGTTTTGTAGCTCTCAAAGCAACGATTACAAAAACGTAGAAATTATCGAAAACGGATCAAAAACTAACCTTGGATTTAAGCTTGTAATAGCCGAATGCTTAGCCAAAGTTTTCTTTCTTTTTCTTTAGTGGTTTCGGTAAGAAGATGATAAAATGAGACAACCCACTCATGTTCTTTTATTATAATTTAAACATAACTTATAAAATAAATATATAATATAACTTTAACTATTAAAGTAAATGTAATAAACATATAATATGAATATATATATATCATCATTCATTGCCGTCCACTATACAAAGAATTGACTTAATTGCCACATAAGTCCTCATCACTTAAAAGCCACACCATTTTAGCCATTAATCAAATAAAAAGCCACTTTTACCAGTTATACAATTTAGTCCTTTTGTCAAATTAAACACACAGACGGACAAATTAACTTACGGCAATTTACCACATGCTTAAACACTCAACAACAACACAAAAAATAATATTAAAATATTATTCGGACTCAAATTTGTGGTCTCGAAACCACTGTTCCGACTAGGGTATAATTCAGACTGTTACACAGCATGTATATGAAAGCCCTTATTGAAAATGAATTACTTAGGATACTTAATCTGCCACATGAGACAAGAAAGTTCGTATAAGACCATGCCAAGACATGGCATCGGCAATCAAGCAAGTTATCATGTAAGACCAAGACAAGTCTTGGCATTGAAGAGTTACTATGAGATGAAGACCCATATAAGCCCGAGCCAAGGCATGGCATTGGCGAGTCTCCAAGCAAAGATGTCATGTAAGACCAAGACAAGTCTTGGCATTGAAAAGCTATGAAGAGATAGAGATCCCATGTAAGTCCAAGCCAAGGCATGGCATTGGTGAGTAACAAGGAAGATTTCATGTAAGTCCAAGCCAAGGCTCGGCATTGACCAGTTCATGAGTAAATTTACCAATAAGACCATGTCAAGACATGGCAATGGTAAGTTCCCAAGGGAATCCACAAGCAAGACTTCGTGTAAGTCCATGTCAAGACATGGCATCGACACCAAGTAAGAGATCCCATGTAAGACTATATCAAGGATATAGCATTGGCATTAAGATACATGTGAAATGAGATTCAGTATCCTCGGTCATTCATAATAATTCATCGGGCAAACAAGTAAAGCTTAAATGAGATAACAAGAAAGATGAGTAAGTAAAGCTATTATCAAGTTGATTATGGGTATTATTCATGTTATGAATGATGAATTAGAGATTATGATTATCATAGTAAAGTATGCTGATCTTTGTGATCAAGTGATACAATTATATTGTTTACCTTGCAAGCATGAGACTAGTAAGTTCCATGATGTATTTAAGAGTTAGTAAGAGTAAGTAAGCATTTGAGAATTGTGATGCTATTGTTTATGATAAATATGTCCACATGGTTAAAAAATCATGTGTGACTGTTAAAGTAGAGAAGATATAATGTTTCGTCTTATGACCCTGTTACAAAGTCACACATATTATAGTGTGAGAGTTAAAACTGAAAAGTTTGACTAAGTAGAATGCAGGAGATGAGTACGGCCGTTCAATGATAAAATGATGAATAAGACCATGGTAGGACCATGGCGGTACATGTGATTCCATATAAGACCATGTTTGGGACATGGCATTGGTGACGATATGTGATCCCATATAAGACCATGTCTGGGGCATGCCATTGGCATCGATACATGATCCCGTATAAGACCATATCTGGGGTATGGCGTCGGCATCGAATAGTGATTCCGTGTAAGACCATGTCTGGGACATGGCTTCGGCACCAAAGAAAGATCTCGTATAAGACCATGTCCGGGACATGGCATCGACATCTAAGTATGATCTCGTATAAGACCATATCTGGGATATGGCATCGACATCGAGTTACAAGATCCCGTATAAGACCATATCTGGGATATGGCATCGGCATCGACATGAGTTTCCATGTAAGACCGTATCTAGGATATGGCATTGGTATTGATATGATATTTCGTGTAAGACCATAGCGAGGCTATGGCATCGTGACGACATGTAAAGCAATAGCTGAACTATGATGTTGTGATACGAGTAAGACCATAGTTGGACTATGGCGATCAAGTAAACGACATACTCAAACCGTAAGACATTCTCTAGATTAATAAGCAATTGTAAGAGAAAGTATAGTTAAATGTTAAGTACTCGAGTAGATATTAATGTGAAACTTGAGTTATTAAAGTCACAGTTCAAAAGTATGAGTGATAGAGATAATTGTAACGTGATAAACATGAAAACTCACTTGAGACGAGTTATGTGACTATGATGATATTTCATTGATAATGAATAGTAAATCATATGTATGTAGTCCTGAGAATCAAGTTAGGGGCTCTACGACTTCACCCCCTTACCACTGTTGAATCATGATGAGATGTTTATGAGAATCAAATTGAGTACGTTTACATGTGAGTAATGCAATATTTATGTTAGCATAATTGAGAATGCTTTGTATCACATTGATACATGATACTCTACTATGTAGAGTAATTTTTGTTGAACATGAGGTTGAATTCCTAAGGGACTATAATGAAAAGGCTATCATTGAGATATGAAATAGAGAAGGTCCTGTATAAGACCATGTTTGAGGCATGGCCTCGGCACCAAGTTATGATTCTGTATGAGACCACATCCAGAATATGGTTTCGGTAATGGATATGAGAATTGTATAAGACCATATTTGGAATATGGCATCGATACTTGATGTGGAAGTCCATATAAGACCTTATCCAGGATATGGCATTGGCATTTAAAGGTGACTCCATATAAGACCACCTCGGGAGTGTGGCATTAGTTTCGTGCCTACATGAATGACGATGATTATGCTTCTTTGATTATCCCTAGTGATCAATGGGACTGATAGATGAGTCTAGAGGTAGAAATGAAAATTGTACTAAAACCGTGTAAATAAGTGAACACAGGCACTCGTGAACGAGTCAAGAATAAACGAGTACGATGTGTGGCACGATATGTGCTAAATAAATGGCAAGTATGAGTAAGCTGGCTCGAAGCCTGTAGTTTGTGCATGGTTAATTGATGCCAAGGATGGATTATAATAATATTTTTGAGTATTAAGTACAGATATTTGTTGCCTTTCAGGGCTAATGTAGTTGTTCTCTTCATAAACCATGATTTTATGAGAATGTTAGCTGATTGTAAAAATCAGACAAAACGGTTGTCGATTTTGTAAATTGAAATCAACATTCCTTTATCTTCTCGTAACCCTATTCGGATGCTTTGAGGGAGAATTTGGAGATGATTCTAGTATAAGGAGTGAAATCATGAGTTTCACGTTGTGTGATGGGTTTTCGGACAAGCCGAATAGAGCTAATGAATTCGACCAAGATGTCCCTGTTATCGTGAGATATGGTGATAGTAAAAGTTTAGATTAGCATAGCAAGAGAAACTCAGATGAGAGTGTGCTTGAAATATGTTCTCGGTGTGGAGAAAAGAGTAGATTAATGTATTGAGATATGATTTGAATTCTATGTATATTCACGCATGAATCAATAAAGAGAATAAATTTCTTTGTTTTCGTGAGTGGGGAGCATGATACAAAGATATGCTCATAGAAATGTTCAAACCGTGATGGTTGAGTTGAAAATTATTGAAGGAACTATTAATTGAAAGTTCTAGTACTAAGTTCAATCTGAATCGAGAAAAAAATTTCCAGATTGATGATCCAGAGACAATCACCTTTGTGTCTGTGTAATGAGTTAGATATTATGAAAAGATCCACGTTAAACAATGCGAGTTAGTTACTCGGTTGATCTTAGTTGGTAATATCCTAGTTTCAGCAAGGTTAATGACAAGAACGAGTCTTCTTTTCAGATCAAAAGGGTTCAGAAGTGAGATAGTAAATGGTATTTAAGGCGATAAAATCCAGATTGGATAAGATTTCCGTTGTCGATGTTTCCTTGAGATAGAATTTGAATATTGATGAATCCAAAACTTATACAGAAGTTTTGATATGAGATTTAGTAGTAGCATATCTACTAATGTAAGAATAAGAAAGTGAAATTATGTGCATAAATGATGTGACAATAGAGTACATTTCACGATATGATTGAGTCTATGGTCAGAAGTAGTTGATCACTAAAAGCTGAATTTTCAAAGCGTACAAGTCAAGACTATTACAGTTAGTAAACGCTTGAATGAGAAAATAAGATACAACCTTATAGATTTCAAATTTGATTTGACAAATTCCCAAGAAGGGGAATGTCATTCAATTTTTAGTCAATCAACCAGTAAAGATCCGAACGATTATTTGGACATATACAGAGCTCCAAATTGGTGGATTACTGAGTATATGCCCCAGAGGAAGAATAACCTAGGTCTCAAGTTACGTTTCGACCTTATGTATCACAGCTAAAGAGTTATTGGTAAGAGAAACTTGAGGATAAGTGGATTGACGATTTTGAAGAGTAGATGGAAGCGTTTTAAGAATGTTGGTAGCAACTCCTCCTGATAAGATTTTCGGGGACGAAAATCCCTAAGGGGGGAGAATTGTAACAGCCCGATTTAGGGGCTAGTCGAAACAGTGATCTCGGAATCACTAATTTGAAGTTAGAGAAAATTATTTTCATGTTATGTTATGTATTATAACATGTTTATAAGGATGCATGAAAATTTTGGTGCCTTAATTTTAGTGATTTCTAGCTAAATTGTGAAAAATGACTAAATCGCATAAAGTGCGAAAGTTCTATTTTAATTGCTAGAGGTACCAAAAGCTATGGTTTATAAATTGGAGGTCCCAAATGTGCAATTAGGCCATGGGAATTAGCTTGGCCGGTCAAAGAAGACAAAGGGGACAAGGGCATTAAATGTTGTCATGTTAGGTAATTAAAAAAAAAAAAAGATGAAATAAGCAAAAAGCTATCATCTTTTTATTTCTTCTCTTCTTCAACCGAAAATATCAACCATGGGAGGGGTTTGAAAGCTTCAAATTTCAGCAAGCTTTACTCCATTCAAGTAAGTGATTTTGATGCTTATTTTTTTATGAAAATTGCATTTTTGGAGTCCCCAAAGCTTAAGCAATCTAATGGGAGGATTAATTTGCAACATGGTTGAAAGTCTAGGGACTTGCCATGAGAGATTTTATGTTGTTTGATGATTTTTATGGAAGAAAATGAATGATAGGATGATGAGAAACAACTTCTGTGAAAGGTGTTGCCATGAAAACACCTATTTGGGACTAAAATGCAAAAGTTGTAATTCGTTCATTAAGGCATGAAATTGATGGAATTGTGAATAGTTGTAAGAGGATTAAATGTTCATATAGGCTTGTTTAACAAGAAAATGTGATAAAAATTTATTTACGAGCCTAGGGGCAAAATCATAATTTTGCCAAAATGTAGGGGCAAAATAGTCATTTTTGTCTAAAGTGTATATTATGGTGTAATATGATTTATAAGTGATTAAATCAGTAAATTTCATTGTTCTAGATCAAAGAAAACGAGTTTCGGACCTAGAACGGATGAAAAGAGAAATGTGGGCAAAAAATCCCTTTTTGGGCCTTTCGACATCGAGGTAAGTTCATGTGCAAACGTTGTAATTACGTACGAGTTAATTTAACGTTCCAATGTGGTATGGAATGTATATTTACCATATGAATGCATGAAATATCTTTTGATGAAATTTCAATAGAATTGAAATGTGTATAGCATGATATGATGATGGTTAAAGTCTCGAGTAAGACCATATTGGAATATGGCCTCGGTGTAAGAGTTCGTATAAGACCATGTCAGGGACATGGAATCGACATGTTAATGTATGTAGGACCTTATTGGGGTATAATGTCAATGAGAACTATGTGTATGAGACTCAAGAGAGTTAGTTAACAATTTGAATGATTCAACGGATATGTTGAATGTATGTGGTTGTACCACGAGAAGCACAAGTATGTGTTAGAATTGAATGGAGATGAATTCAATATATGATGAACCCCTAGTGGGATATGTGTAATTAATGCACCTTAGTTGCATGAGATAGATTTATGGATGCATTGTGTGAATGCGAACGAGTAACGTAGAAAGTTAAGTAAGAATAAAAGTATGTGAGGATGTTCTCGGATGAACATTTGAAATAGAGATATACTTGTGGATTACTATCCACGAATGTAAAATAATGGTGAGCTATGTGCGGTATCACCTTATTGATGGTAGTGACGGGCTGAGTGCGATACCATCAACTATATTAATATCGGTGGCTATATGCGTTACCACCTGATTAATTAGTAATCGATGGGCTGTGTGCGATACCATCTCTTATAAATGATTGGTGGGCTGTGTGCGATACCACCCTATTAGAGATTTAATAGTGGGCTAAGTGCGAAACCACCGAGAGATTTGTAGTATGAGTAGCTTATTGAAATTGCTTGATATGTTGTTCTATGTGATTACTGACGATCGGTCACAGAATGTGTGCTATTTAACACGAGCAGTTGGCTTGTGGCATGGGGTGAATGTGGTAAGAGATAGAATGAGTAAGCTTCAAGAGTAGTTAAGTTACCATGAGTTAATGAGAAAAACTCAGTATAATACCTTGTGGTTATATGTATTCAATAAATGTCGGTATTTGTCAGTTTATGCAGATGAACTTACTAAGCATTACTGCTTACTCCTTTTCTTTTCCCATCTCTTATAGGTTATTTTAACTAGCTCGGGTTGGAGGCCACCTGGAGATGTTTTCACACTATCGAATAAACGCTTGGTATGGTGTTTCAAGTTCTTATGAGTCATGGCATGTATAGGGATTTCTTTTAGAGTTGATTAAGTTCTAATTGATGTAGCCAAATTGTGTTGGCCTAAGAGAACTTAGAGATTGGTTGTGTATAGCCATAGATGATGGCTTAAGTTATAATTGTAATTGTATTCGAATAGTTCTCCTAGTGTATGGGATGAAGTCTTTGTCTCTTTAAATGATTAAATGCTTTTTAATTCAAGAGTTAAATTGATGCTATGTGGAGTTATGTGATGATGTATGAATTTATGTAAATGAGAGTGGTAAAAAGGCTTGGTAGATAGCCTCTAAGTGCCCACACGGATAGACACACAGGCGTGTGTCTAGGCCGTGTGCATCCTGCACCTTTGTATCTTAAGTCAGGATAGACCACGGGATAATTCCACGGCCGTTTGTTTATGCCGTGTATGACACACGGTTAGGACACGGGCGTGTGCCCCAGGCTGTGTAAGGAAGTCAGTATATCAAGGTTTAGCATACGGTCTAAGTCCACGGGCGTGTCAAAGCCGTGTGCGATTAGCCAGTGTCGACCATGGGTGGAAGACATGGGCATGTCTTAGGGACACACGGGCGTGTCCCAAGTAACACGGGCGTGCGACCCCTGTTTCGAGGAAAAGTTCCTGATTGAACTCCGAAAGTTTCCGAACGTGAGTTTAAGGCCTCGTAGGCCAATGAGATGTATGAGTTGTTTAAGAAAGAGAAGTTTTTTAATTTGGAACGAAATTTTATAGCCCGTAAATACATGTTTAAGCAAGTTCAAGTATAGTAATGTCTCGTATCCGATTTTAGCCTCGGAATCGGGTATGGGGTGTTACAGGCATTAACTGATAAATGTTCAAAATTGGCTTTCAGCCATGTAAATTTCAAACCCGTAAAATTGGACTCGTCATCGACGGGCGAGACTCCTAGTAGGCTATAACAAAGGGCAGCCGACTCAGCTATCGCACTTATGCCCGTTATGACACTCCCGCCGATTGGGAGCCCAAGTTGCAATGCAAAATCCTCCAGAGTGACAATGCACTCCCCACACAGCAAATGGAAAGTGTGGGTCCCTGGGCGCCAATGCTCCACCAATGCGGATATTAAATTCTACCGCAAATCAATTGTCCGGATCAATGTCGCTGACCTAAATCCAGCTAACTCCAAGTATGGCATCAGTCGTGCATCCGGAGAATATCCTAAACCATTCACGTGACCCCTTAATGCGCGGTACGGGCCCTGACAGTGATAAATTACAGAAAATAGTTATAATAACATAATTTATTTCTGTAAATTACGTAGATCTTTTTTTAAGGAAACCCGTGATTAACAAATAACAATATATTACCATATCATTAACTGTGTCTGATATGAAACCATCGTTTTTAATCAATGGATCCATTGCAATACCTGCAATTTCAAAACAAGTTTCGATTATTAATTTCAAAGTTTGATGGATTTTAAATATTTTTCAAAATACCTAAATTTTATATTTTACTTTTAATTACAAAGAAATAGTTAGTAGATTACAATGTTTTTTTTCTTTTATTATTATTAATTTCCAATTTCCACGGACCGGCCTGGTCAGTACCCGATCGGGCTCATTTTTTTATTTTCAACTCAAATAACTCATTTTTTCTATGATTCTGTGATCTGGCTTGTTGTAACAAAAAAAATCTTGTTATTGCATTGAATCAACAATCAGAAGCAGAAGAAGTCCTATTTCCGTATTAATCGTATTAACTTCGAATTTTAGATAACACCAACTAAAACCAACCTAACAAACTAATAAATTAATAATAATAAAAGAAAAAAAACATTGTAATCTACTAACTATTTCTTCTAAGCATGCGGGGACCAAACCAAAAGCCTACCCCCTTTTATACTAGAACCGTGGGAGGGGAGGCTCCAAAAATTCGTTTTTTTAAACTACAACAGGCTAAAAAATACTAACTTGTCACATCGCTGATGCCGCTGACGTGATGTGACCGGTCAGTCATGATTTCCCATCTTTAATTTTTGGTCCTTATTTTTCCAATTTTTTCAAAGAATAGCTCATCAATTTTTATTTTTTTTTTTTTTGCATAAATCACCCAACAAAAAAAATTGGGAATATTGCAATTATACATTGTAATTTTCATGCAATTAGGAAGTGTAACAAATCAGCTAATAAATTAGCAAAAGATAGGCTTAGCATGGGAAAAGATCATTTTTGGGTAGAGAAAATACCTGGATCGATAGCAACAGAGGTTGAAGATGATCGTTGGTGGGTTGGCGGGTCTGATTAGCCTTATCTCTTGATGTTCGCACAGCAACCACACATTTTTCTTCTTTGTTCTTTGTTGTTTTTCTGATAGGAGTCACTATCTGTAACCTTTTGATTTTTGGATAAGTATGAGTGGTTTTCTCGGCTATTTTACCAATCTAACCCAAAAAAAAAATTAATATTTACAAAAAAAACTGATATTTACACAAATTTGATGTTTGGATAATTGCATGAAAATTTCAATTTTATAAAATCTGTAGTTCAATATATTTTAAATTATTTTTAAAATTTAATAATAATGTGAGTGATACAATAATAATTAAAAAAATATGATAACTATTTCAATATTGTTTTAAAATATAAAATAAATTATGAATGAATAAAAATATAAAATAAATACAAACATACCTTAATAGCTCTTTTTAACCAAATAATACATTACAAAAATAAATCTAAAAATTAAATCCGAATTAAATCAACAATAATAACAACAAAAACAAATTAAAATAACATTAATCTATTAATTTATAAAAAAAATACATTTTCTATTTTTTTCTTCTCTTTCTCCTTCCCTCTCTCTATTCTCCTTCTCTTTTTTTTTTCTTTCTTTTTCCCTTTCCTTCTCGCCCTCCCCTTCTCGTACTTCTTCTTCTCTTCTTTTCTTCTCCTTCCCTTTCTTCTCCTTCACCCACCCACCAGTAGAAAATTAAATTGGGGACCATTATAAGGTCCCCAAACACATAAAAAAACAAAATATGTTAGCATGCAGCAGTCTCATCACTGCAAAGTGGGTGCCGCCTCTGACGTGCCCTCCACCGGTGTCGCCTCTGACATCCCCTCCTCCACCATTATTTTATTATTTTTTAACTGTGACCGGTCAGAAATTGAGGGTGATGTCGCCTATGCACCACCCTCCACAACTTGAAATGTACCATTTTATTACTTAATTTTTAGAACATCCTATTTTGGTATTTTATTTTTTTTATATTATTAAGGTAAAAAACCCAACATGAAACAAGTTGCAAAATAATTGAATTTCACTACAAAATCTGACAACCTACGTGTGTTCCTACAACCCGTAGAATTGTGTCCTATTTGGAAGCATTTATGGAACCTGTTCTTGCTTCCTCTCTTTATCAACAGCAACATGAATCAAGTTGCAAAGTAATTGAACTTCACTGCAAAATCTAATAACCTACATGTGTTCCTATAACCCCTAGAATTGTGTCCTATTTGGAAGAGGAGACATCACACACGTAAATAAGCTTTCAACTTGCTACCTCGTTTTACATCTTTTACACCACGTTTGGTTGGGGTGAATGGCATATGATTGTAATGGAATAAAACTGTAATCAGTAATTTAATTATTTGATTCAATGGAATAGAATAAAATTGAAATAGTAATTTTGTATTTGGTTGAATGGAATAGATGTTGTAATAGCATAAGAAAAGAGGCTTAAATGACCAGCATACCCTTAACAGAATTTTTTTAGGTAGATGATTATTGTTATTGTTATTAAATTTTAATATGATTATTATTAAATATAATTTAATAATAAATAATAAATAATTTAATTATATTTTAACATAATTATTATTAAATACAATTTAAGAAAAATAATATATAATTTAATAACATTCTTAATATAATTATTATCAAAATATGATTTAATAAAAATTATAATATATAATATTTAAAAAATAATAAATAACCAACTTTATTTTAATTTCTTACAATGGTTCTAGTTAAGACTCCGCTTTTAAATTTCTACAGTGTCCCATACTGGGAAATATTTCATTCAAAAGAAAAGTCATATATGCAGAGTGAGATGAAGAGAGCAAAAGTACTATTTGTGCATATATGCAGTATTAAATTTATCTTTAGGAATTCAACATCAACAAAAAGTTTTTAAAGCAATTATAAGCTTAAAGACAAATCTTTATTAGTAAATTGGCCCTTGAACTATACCCCAATTATTAGATTGGTCTTTAAAGTCCTTTTTGGTAAGTGTTAACTAAACTATCAATTTTATCTCATTTTACCCAAAAAGTGTATGACATTCATATGTCATATTTATTATTATTTGGTATTGTTTTTTGGGGTAAAATGGGACAAAATTAATAATTTAGGTGCTACTTTTGACCAAAAATAACTCTGAGGATCAATCAGGGGATTGGGGTATAGTTTAGGGGCCAATTTACTAATAAAGCCTAAAAATAATCCTACCACCCTCCAACTTCAACCCACTTCTTCTCGTTTAACTTTTAGCTTCCTATCACAAACCATTTTTGCAACTCTTGGAACTTGGTTTAGAGTAAAAGAAACATACCAACAGAATCCCCTCCTGGAGTTTGTGCTGCTATATATGAAAACCCAACATCAAGAAACAAACCAATTCCATTTTCTGGCATAGCAAGAACAGTCCTCTGAGCCAGATATACTGAAAAGTACAGCATTATAGAGAGAAATTGAGAAAGATATTATAATTTAAAATGCAAGACAACTATTTCTCGGCACAACAAGGAGATTAGTTTGCACTTCAGTTATCACTCTGTAGCGACCGTGGCCAGATAGGTCAATTCCAAAGCCCATTGTTATGCCATCCATGAATGATATATAAGACTTCTTGTACTCTGAAATTTTGCATATTAGAGAATACTCTGTGATGAAGACTTGGAAAAAAAACAAAAGATAAAGATATTAACTTCAAATAGCATGGTAATATGCAACATGCAGAGTTAATTTCATCTGATAACCAATAGAGGCAATATTATCAATACATTATGTAAGTTGTATTACATGTGCAGTCAAAGATTTCCTTTCCTATCTCTCTCAAAAGAAGGGGGTTCACATTACATACAACTATTTGATCCCAACCATCTCGAATGTTTTTGTTAACAAGGGATATCATAATTGCATACAATTAGTACGAGGAGGAAAAAGAACATAGAAAACAGGTGAGGGTTTCAAACTGAGAAGCATGCAAGTAAAATCGGACTCATTTTCTTTTTTCAAAAAAAATGAGAAGGATAATTCTTTATTGTCACTGATATGAGCAATCATAAAGGTTTCTGGAAGGTTAATTGTATCATAGTCACAGCAAGAGTATATTCCAAGTTTGGGTAAACATAATAGAGTCTTGTGTGTTGGCTTGATTTTAGCAAATTGCAAACGTTTGTGATATCTATATTAGAGAAAAAACAACTAAGCACGGCAAGTTTGTAGGTTAGATAGTATGCATTTACAAATGGAAGGGAAAAAGAAAAACCTTTGGCACAAGAGGAAGGTTTATGTCCTTCTGAATTTCAGCAACAACACCTTTAATATCCATTCCTATGATTCCCGTGAATGGTTAGCCCCAAAAACTCCCATAACACTAGCAAAATGAAACATAGTCAACAATGATATATATACACATTTTTCATTACAAACACGAAAAGCTATTTACAAGTATCTTTTCCCAACTAAAGAAGAAGGCGTAATATTTCTTCAAGTACCTGCACAAAACGCACGCGATGAGCTACCCTCAACCAGAACACATTTGACCTTTGGATCCGATTCCCATTCTAACAAATATGCAAACAAGCAAATTCAAGAAGCAGAGTAATAAACTTCACTACTGTTAAAATTTAACTTCAAACCCAAAACAAACAAAAAAAATCCAAAATAAAAAAATTAAACTTACCAAAACAAGGAAGGCCTAAATCAAGAGAAGAATCCAAAGGGAAATCGCTAATGCACTGATAGAGCAATTAGCGAATAGAATAAAATTGTAGTCTTTGCAGATACAATCCCAACAAATCCCAACCTGAAATTGAAATCCCTTACCATCTACAAAAAAAAAAAGAAAAGAAAATCATGATGAATCAGTACTGGCCATGATCATCTACAGAAAATCAAGGAAGAGAAAAAGAAAGAAGAAATTACAGGGTATTGGCGAAATGAATATCAACTTCAAGAGCCTTGAGAGAATCCTTGAACGATTTCCTCATCTCCCCTATCTCTGTTTTCTTTTTCTTTTTCTTGCTCAAAAACTCTGTAATTGATCCAGAGCTCAATCAAAAACTTTGTCGTGGGATGAGAATAATAGAACGGGAACAAAGAGATAGGGTTGGGGGTGTGGTGGCTTGAGGTGTTTGCTGAGGGAGAATGGTGACGGGCAAGAATGGGAGGTTATATTTTTTTCTTTATTCGGTGGAGGCTCTGTATTGCTATTCTTTGGTTCTGGTGGGTAATGGCTATTACGGGAGAAGGTAGAACAGGGGATGAATGGGATTTCGTGGAATGAAGGATTCAGTGAACCAAACTAATGAATGACTATTTGTCACTGAATTAGCCAGGAACCGTTTAGTTATTCATGCCAATTAAACGTGGTGTTAGGTTCTTCACGGAATTCTTTTAGGATATGGTGGATCAATCAATTCTATGTTTGACTTTATCTAAAATTTCTCACTTGGAAAAGGAGACATCACACGTAAACAAATTTTTTATAGACCTCTCTACTATAACTAGTGAATACATCATCAAAAATTTCATCCCTCTTCCATAATATGGTAGCAATTGCATGGGAACACGAGATATTGGTTAAATCCCAAGCCTTACAACTACAATGCCATTTTTCACATACATCAGTCCAACGTACTACTTCAAACCTTTCAACCCCATTCTATCTTACATGATAGTAGGAACTATGCTTTTTATTTTGTTCTAATTTTGCAACAACTTTAGGGCATAATACACCCACCTACTCCTTGTACTTTTTCATGTTTTTCTCTACCCTACCCATTAGATAAACCCTCATAGCCTCTAGCCAACTAATAAAGGACACTAACCTTGTTAGAATTATTATAGTGTTAAAAGCTTCAGAGAAGTTGTTGTCCACAACATCTGAGTGACATTTAGTGTCAAAATATGCCCTTGACCAGTGTCTTGGGGTTATTCTCAATAGACTTACCTGAGCTTAATGATTAATCTTGTTAATTAGTTCAACATGCATTTGAAGTTTAGTCTCTATTATAACTTTATAGAGCTAGCTTTAGTTCATCACCAACATGCACTTTCCTCCAAATGTCATAGAAATGCCTTCCACAGGTTTTTTTATAAAAATAATACAAAAACATAATTATGAAAATTTTATGAAGTACAAATTAATTATAGAAATGAGCCGAAATCTACATCGAATATGGGTGCCTCCATACTGTCAGGCAGCACCATCCAAACTCTACCACTAATTATTAGTTAATCATACAATAGGAAAAAAGTATTTTTTAAGTGGTACCACCTGACATATTAGTAGCACCTGTATAAATTGTTCAAAAATATCAGTATTTCCTCCTAAATACACTAGAAACAGGATACTGGATAATTTTTTTTTTTTTTTTTGGTTTGAACATTTCTCTCCCATTTTATTAAACAAGCTCTTTTTTTTTTCTTTGTTGTTTTGTTAAACAATCAAAATTTCTTTTTGGCCAGGGAAGGGGGTATATATAGGGTGTTGTAGCGCTTGGTAATGTGGCAACACCTATTAACAATCAAATTTTTTTTTTTTTTTAATTTTCAAACTGGTGTCGCCTGACACGTTGGCAACACCATCTTACATCAGTTGTTTTTTTTTCTCTTTCATAGTTTTTTTTTTGTTAGGACTTTTTTTAATAAAAAAACCCCACCAGTGTCGCCTGGCGACACCACTATAAATATATATATATATATATATTTCTATTTCAACTCTTTTTTCCTTGTCAGACCTTTTTAGAAAAAAAATAACATCAATGTCGTCAATGTGTCAAGCGGCACCACTATAATTTTTTTTTAGATCCATATAGTTTATATTTCATATTCACAAAATATTGGTATTTTTTGGGTGTCGCCTGACCACTTGGCTGTTTTTTTTTTTTTTACCTCATTAGGATTGATGGCAACAAGGGGAGAAAATCTAGGGTGATGTTGCCTAATAGTGTGGCGACACCCATGTTTACTGTAGAAAATACTCTATTTTCGTAAATAATCTAGGTGCAATACAATTTTTGTAATTAATTTTTTTTGTATTATTTTAATTAAAAAAACCCACCTTGCATAAAATATATGCTCAACTTTCAACAAGTATAGCATCTCTTCTAGAAATCCCTAATACATAAAAAGGGTCAAGTGGTAATACCAAAATATTAGCAACCATGGGTTTAAAAATATAAGAAATTAAATAGGTATTTTAATAATACAAAAAATTAATTACGATAATGATATTGCACCCAATTTATTCATGAAAATGAGGGTGTTTTCTACAATAAACATGTGTGTTGCCACACTGTCAGGTGGCACCACCCTAGTTTTCCTCCTCTTGCTTCCATCAATCTCGGTGAAGTAAAAAAACACAAATTTTTAACTGGTGCCGCCAAGTGGTCAGGTGACATCCAAAAAATACCAGTATTTTATAAATTTAAAACATAAACTATACGAATACAAAAATATATATTTTTTATAGTGGTAATGCTTGACATATTGGCGGCACCGGTGTTATTTTTTTAAGAAAAAGGGCTTGACAGGAAAAAAAAGAGAGCAGAAATAGAAAAAAAAGTTACAGTGGTGTCACCTGACACATTGGTAGCATCAGTGGCTTTTTTTAAAAAAAGGCCTGACAGAAAAAAAAAAAAAGCTGACATGAGATGGTGCCTTCGACATATCAGGTGACACCGATTTGAAAATTAAAAAAAAATTACAGTTAATAGGTGCCGCCACACAGCCAGGCGGCACAAACACCCTATTTGTAATAGCCCGTTTTCAGTGAAATCAGAACAGTGGATTTCGGGACCACAAATCCGAGTTAGAAAGAAAATTTATTTTAATATTATTGCATGGTCTATATTATGATAGGAAAGACTTATGAAAATTTCGATAAGAAAATTTTACCGATTACATGTTTAATTATAGAAAGGACCGAATTGCATAAAATGCAAAAGTTGAGTTCTAGTAGCTATAAGTATCAAATAGCTATGGAAATCAAAACTTGAGGTCCTTATATGGTAATTAGACCATTAAGAAAAGTTAGTAGATATTTTTGATTATTCATCCATGGAAAATTAGAAAAAGAAAAGGACTAAATTGGAAATTGAAATAAATAAAAGATGATAAATAAAATAAATATCAAATATCATCATTTTATATCATCTTCTTCCCCAAATTCTATGGAAACCCTGGGAAAGAGAAAACAAATCAAGCAAGCTTAATTAGGTAAGTAATCATGTCTCGTTTTTAGTAATTTTTATATTTTTCAGATCGAAATAACCTAATCTATATATTTTGGGGATCAATTTAAAAAGATGTTAAAATATTGAAATTTTTCCATGGATGAATATGCTGAAAATTTGAAATTTATGGTAGAAAATGAAAGGTTGTTGATAGATAAACAACTTTTGTAAAGTGAATTTTCATGAAATTGTGATTTAGGGACTAAATTGTAAAGATGTAAAATTCATGGAAAATTTCTGATTTTTTATGAAATATATGTGCTGTAAATGTTATATGTAAAAATTGGTTAGGCTTGGAATAAGGATTAAATTGCACGAAATTCATTTTCCGAGCCTAGGGACGAAATCGTCATTTATGGAAAGTATAGGGGCAAAATGGTAATTTTGCCTAGGGTGTGAATTGAATTAAATTGAGTATGAAATGGATTAAATTGATGTTAAATTCATTTATATAGACTTGGATAACTCAAATACGAAGTTAGATCGAGGAAAAGAAAAAGTGTCGGATTAGTAGATTTCAATATACGAACAAGTGACGAGGTAAGTTTGTGTAACTAAATTGTGTATTTATATGTTTGATTTGAGTGTGGTAGATGTGAATTGTATAAATGCATTATATATGAAATTGATCACATGTCCGATTGTGCCCGATAATAATGAGTCCCGTTTGAATAGATGGAATTCGATGGATACAGGATTTCCCGGTTGGTTGTAGTCTTGCATATGTTGCAGATACACTTTAGCTCAAAAGAGCATCCTGTTATAAGCCCTCTCGAGTTTCCTGATACATGGTTCCTGCGAGCATCCTAATCGGTAGTGATCCTACATGTGTTGCGGACTACCGCAACTCTTTGTGAGCGTCCTGTTATATGATCGGTTGTGATCCTGCATATATTGCGGACACAAACGCAGATCTTTCTGAGTGTCCTGATATAGGCTCTTTGTGAGCTTCTTGACATGGATCCCTTGGACATCCTGTTATATGGCTATCCGAAGCTCCCTGATAATAGCTCTTCGGAGTTACCTATTAAGCTCAATGAGCTTCATGTTCTAAACTCTTATGAGTTTCCTAATTTAGCCTGGATAAGCTTCCTGTTACATGGCTCACATGAGCATCCTATTATATGGCTCGAGAGAGTGCTTCCTAATTATGTGCCCTAATCGGGTACTCCTGAATATGAGTTGACGTTTTGCAGTTTTGTACACTTTGAGTATACTACATGTGTATCCATCGATATTTCAAATAAATTCAACGGGAACAGTTTTGACATGGTTGAATTGAAGTTAAGATGATTGAGTATAGAAATATACATGTTATATGGAAATATGATATGAAAAGCACATGTTAATGAAAGCTATTACATGATGAGCTCATCTTTGATTTTTTATGTTTACATGATATACATGACTAACAAGTTTCTTGAGATCATATGTGTTTAGGCAAATGGCCATAATGATTTGGATGCATGTTTGTATACTTATTTTGAATGTACGTGATTGGTAAGTTAAATTTGCAACACCCCTAACCCGTATCCGTCGCCGGAACAGGGTTACGGAGCATTACCAAAACTTTTAAAACATACACAAATATGTCATGTAAATTTATATTCATTAACAAAGATTATTGATATCGTTCCTTAAATGGACCCTCGAGGCCCAATACAAGCATTAGAATCGAGTTGGGACTTAATAGGAAACTCTAATAATTTTTTTGCGAAATTATAAAAATTTTCCAAGTTGCAGGGCTCACACACCCGTGTGGTCCGAGGGACACACCCGTGTGACCCTAGGACATGCCCGTGCTACAGGCCGTGTTCGACCCCGTGTAACTCTCTGACTTGTGCACACGGCCATGCCACACGCCCGTGTCCTAGGCCGTATGGTTAATTAAATTCTTTCGAAATTAGGTGTAGGTTTCACACGGCCAAGACAAACGCCTGTGTTCTAGGCCATGTAGCACACACGGCTGAGACACACGCCCGTGTCTCTGCCCGTGTGCTCAATTCTGAGCATTCTGTTTCTCAAAATTAAGGTACAGGGGACACATGGCCTAACTACACGCACATGTACCCGGCCGTGTGTCACACACGATCTAGACACATGCCCGTGTGTCTGCCCGTGTGGACAAAATAAAGCCATTTCTAGCTTTATTTCTCACCCAAAATCACACCAATGACCTGCGCTTAAAAATCATATCCAAATACCAACCATTTCAAGCATTCAAATTAAGCAAACTCTATCATTCCACATGGCATATCATTGCATGCATACATGTTTACTATCTTACCTTGGTTCAATCCATGTGTTAAACATGATTTGATCAGGTACTTAACATATATATATATATATATTATAGCTACCATAGCATGACATTACAAGTATATCAAAACAACCATTACTAGCCATTCCAATGGCTAGACTACAAATATCATTATCAAGTCACTAAAGGCCAAGTTGTCCTATACATGCCATTATACCAAAATAATTTTACTACATATACCAAAATAAGCTACCTGATAGTGTGACGATGCTCCAATGATCTCCAACCTTCGCGAGCTTTCGAGCACTATAAAACAGGGGAAAATAAAACGGGGTAAACATTACATGCTTAGTAAGTTTGTATAACGGAAACTAAACTTACCAATCTCATTTATTAAATCTAAGCATACTATATCATGTTTTCCATCCATTTGACAAAATTGCCTAAACACATGCATCCAATCAAATATGTTAGTCACAAACTTTACATATACATCAAGTAAGGATAGATGAGCTCATCATGCAATATTCTTTCAAGACATTATCATTTCATCTCATAATTCCCATACCATGTCAAGAGTTATATATCCGTTGAATCATTGAAATTCTGATGGATACTCAAGTGGTACACTCGAGGTGTACGATTCAATAACCCGTCAATACTTTTTCAAGAGTACCCATTAGGGCACTTAATCAAGGAAAACACTCTCGAGCCACATATCGTATAACAGGATTACCAGTCCAGGCTAAATCTTTTATATAACGTATGCTCAAAAGAGCTCAATTAGGATTACCAGTACAAGCTAAACCCTAATCGTAATGTATACTCGAGAGGTATTATATCAGAATTACCCGTCCAGGCTAAATCCTTTCTATAATGAGGTCAATAGGATTACTCGTCCGAGCTACATCCATCAGCAACAAATGCAGGACCTCATCCATTTCGGGAAAGCACATATATTCATCGTAATTCAATATTCAATCGGGACTTAACCCCTTTTTCACCATTTCAAGCATGTATTAAGTTTTTCATTATAGCATTCAAATAATGTACATCAATATAAGTTACATAAACACAACATTCAATTAAACATATTTACATGCTCGATTAAGTTACACGAACTTACCTCGACACTTGTTCGCGTAAGTAATCTACTAATCTGAAACCTTTTCTTTTCCTCGGTCTAACCTCGAATTTGTGCTGTTCAGATCTATATAAATAGCTTTAATCATCAATTTCTCATGTTTCATACTCATTTGGACTCAATTTACGTCCTAGGCAAAATTACCATTTCACCCCTAACTTTTCCATAAATTCCAATTTCGTCCCTAGGCTCGGAAAATGAAACTTGTGCAATTTACTCCCTATTCCAAGCCTAAC
The DNA here is from genome assembly GCA_025698515.1 of Gossypium sturtianum. Taxonomy (NCBI): domain Eukaryota; kingdom Viridiplantae; phylum Streptophyta; class Magnoliopsida; order Malvales; family Malvaceae; genus Gossypium; species Gossypium sturtianum. The sequence continues at coordinate 106,454,842 of CM046954.1, forward strand.
CAAAACCTCATAACAAAATTTACAGCACATGTATTCATAAAAAATTAGCATTTTTCTTCAATTTCACAATTTTACATTTTAGTCCCTAAATCATGTTTTCATCAAAAATCACTTTGTAAAAGTTGTTTATCTATCAACAACCTTTCATTTTCTACCATAAATTTCTAATTTTCAGCATATTAATCCATGACCCAATTTTCATACCTTGATAACTTTTCAAATTAATCCCCAAATAGATAGATTAACCTATCCCGGTTTCAAAAATATCAAAATTACTAAAAACGGGACAAGGAAACTTACCCAATTAAGCCATGAAAGTTTCTTCTCTCTCTCTCCTAAGGTTTCCATGTATTTTAGGTTGAAGAAGATGAGAAAATAAGATGATATTTTCTTTTCATCTTTTAATTAATTAAATGTTTTTCAAATTCCAATTTAGTCCTTGCTTTTTTTTTTCTAAATTTACATGGATGAGTCACCAAAAATCTACATACTTTTCTTTAATGGTCTAATTACCATATAAGGACCTCAAGTTTTGAATTTCATAGCTATTTAATCCTTATAGATACTAGAATTCAACTTTTGCATTTTATGCGATTTAGTGCTTCTCGTAATTAAACACTTAATCAATAAAATTTTCGTATCAAAATTTTCACGTGTCATTTCTAACATAACACAGACCATATAATAAAATTAAAATAAATTTTACTTTTGACTCGGATTTGTGGTCCCGAAACCACTGTTCCGATTTCACTGAAATATGGGCTATTACAACTCTCCCCCCTTAAGGATTTTCGTCCTCGAAAATCTTAAGTAAAAAGATTCGGGTATTGCTTCCTCATAGTGTTCTCCGGTTCCCAGGTAGCCTCTTCTATACCGTGTCATTGCCAAAGAACTTTTACTAATGCTACTTTTTTATTTCTTAACTCTTTTGTTTCCCGAGCTAAGATTTTGATCAATTCTTCACTGTATGTCATATCAGGTTGAATCTCTACCTCTGTCGGAGAAATAACATGTGAAGGATCGGATCGGTACCATCGTAACATAGACACATGAAAAACATTATGAATCCGATCAAGTTTTGGTGGTAAAGCTAACCGATATGCAACTGGTCCAATTCTTTCTGCAATCTCATATGGTCCAATGAACCGTGGACTCAGTTTTCCTTTGCGACCAAACTGGAGAACTTTCTTCCAAGGCGACACTTTCAAGAATACCTTGTCACCGACTTGAAATTCTATTTCTTTTCGTTTAAGATCAGCATTGGACTTTTGACAATCAGAGGCTGCTTTCAAACTATCTCGAATTACTTTCAATTTTTCCTCGGTTTCACGGACTAAGTCAACTCCGTGTAACTTTTTCTCACTGAGTTCTATCCAATACAATGGAGTTCTACATTTGCGGCCATATAAAGCTTCATACGGTGCCATTTTGATACTAGACTGATAACTGTTATTATAAGCAAATTCAACTAAAGGCAAATATTTTTCCCAGTTACCTTCAAACTCAAGTATACAACATCGAAGCATATCTTCTAAAATATGTATTACTCGTTCAGATTGGCCATCAGTCTGGGGATGAAATGCAGTGCTAAAATGTAACTGAGTACCCAGAGCTTCTTGCAATTTGCTCCAGAATCGAGATGTAAACTGAGGGTCTCTATTTGAAATAATGGAGACAGGCACTCCATGCAATCTGAAAATATTAGAGACATATAATTCAGCCAAACTATCCAAGGAAAAATCCATACGTACTGAAATAAAGTGTGCAGACTTTGTCAACCGATCAACAATCACCCAAATGGCATCTTTCTTCTTTGGAGACGGGGGTAACCCCGATACAAAGTCCATGGTAATTCTTTCCCATTTCCATTCTAGTATCGTGAATCGGGTCAGTAATAGTCCGTATAAACTGATGTTCGGCTTTTACTTGCTGACATATCAAACATTTAGATACAAACTTAGAAATATCTCGTTTCATTCCCAGCCACCAGTACATCTTTTTCAGATCATTGTACATTTTATTACTACCAGGATGAATAGACATGTTACCATTATGAGCTTCATTCAGAATATTTTGTACTAGTTCTGAACTTTTCGGTACACATACTCTGCCTCTGAATAACAAACAACCATCAGCCCCGATCTGAAATTCTGAGTCAGGAGTCGATTCACTTTGTATCCGTTTTGCTTGCAACTTACTATCATTTTTCTGAGCTTCAGAGATCTGCTGCAAAAACATTGATCTAGCTTTTAACTCAACTATGATTGAACCATCATCAGATAATGACAATCGGGTATTCATTGCTCGCAAGGTATACAGGGATTTTCTGCTCAAAGCATCTGCCACTATATTGGCTTTTCCCAGATGATAGTCAATAACAAGATCATAATATTTCAGTAATTCAAGCCACCTGCGCTGCCTCGAATTCAAATCTTTCTATGACATCAAGTATTTCAAGCTTTTATGATAAGTGAATATGTGACATTTTTCACCAAATAAGTAATGCCGCAAGATTTTCAATGCAAACACTATGGCTGCCAATTCAAGATCATGTGTCGGGTAGTTTCTTTCATGTGGTTTTATCTGTCTTGAAGCATAGGCTACTACTTTACCTTCTTGCATCAAAACACAGCCTAAACCATTCAATGGCGCATCACTGTAAATTATAAATTCCTTACCCGATTTAGGTTGAACTAACACAGGTGTTTCTGTCAATAAAGCTTTTAATCTGTCAAAACTCTGCTGGCATTTATCAGACCACTCAAACTTTACATCTTTCTGTAACAAACGAGTCATCGGAGATGCTATCATTGAATTTTTTTTACAAACCTCCGATAATAACCAGCTAGTCCCAAAAAACTTCAGACTTCAAACACATTCTTCGGTGGCTTCCAATTAACAATGGCTGAAATTTTATTCGGGTTTACCCTGACACCTTCAACAGATACTATGTGCCCAAGAAAACTAACTTCCCGTAGCCAAAATTCATATTTACTGAATTTGGCATACAATTGTTTCTCTCGCAGAGTTTGCAACACTATTCTCAAATGCTCAGCATGTTCATTTTCATCTCGAGAGTAAACCAAAATATCATCAATAAATAACACCACAAACCTGTCTAAATATGGGCTGAAAATTCTGTTCATCAGATTCATAAACACTGCAGGTGCATTTGTTAAACCGAATGGCATCACAAGAAACTCAGAGTGTAACACCCATAACTCGACACCGTCGCCGGAATAGGGTTAAGAGGCGTTACTAAACATTCTATATCATTTTCACAACACAAAGTCAATCATCAATCAAACATATTCAAATATAAACATATAGTCCCTAATTGAGGTCTACAAGACCTTAAACACGTGTTAGAAAGGGGTCGGGACCAAATCGAACACATACAAAAATTATTGGAAATTTAAACATTTTTCAAAACTGCAGAGATCACACGCCCATGTGGGTAGGCCGTGTGCCTTCCACGGCCTCAGACACGCCCGTGTGTCTAAGCCGTGTCAAAACAGGGCATACATACTGACTTGCACTACACGGCCAGTCACACGCCTGTGTGTCCAGCCCGTGGTTGAGCCTGACTTGTTTCACTTGTCAAACTTAAACAACACGGTTGAGCCACACGCCCGTGTGCTCAACCATGTGGGCAATTATAGGTCATATTCAAGGCCAAACTTGCCACCCACACTTAGGTACATCTACAAGCTTCAAAGCAATTCCAATTCATGCCTCAAAATGCATCCAAACATGCCATTTCGTACACCAATTAATCACCAACTATACCATCTATAATAATACATCATTTCTACTCAAATAAGCCCATCCAAAATCCACCAATTTCACATCTCAATTAAATAGGTTAAGCACCATATAAACCTTACCACATATCACATTCAAACCATAATTTTCATCAACCATTTAAGCATAAAACATACCATATTCATCACTCATATCTCATACATTCATACTAACAATATTCAACACTCAAGCCATATCACATGGCAAGATTTATACCTTTCAAAACATGCTACATTAACTAGCCTATACATGCCATATTCAAATATACACATCTTTCAAAAGTACCCAAAATAGATTACCGATAGTGTGATAGAGATGTTGACGATCCCCGGATCCGACCTAGCTTTACTAACACTGTAAAACAGAGAAACAAATCACACAGTAAGCTTTCAAAAGCTTAGTAAGTTCGTAATATAACACATACTTCTCAATAATGCGACATTAATACATAAATAAACCATCACATAGATAGATGTACAATTAAACACATTATCATCCTCAACCATATGCTCAAATATCCATTCCTTCAACCTTTAAAACTATCACCAACCACATAGGTTCAAACATACCTTTGCCAACACTCAGTAACCAAACGTTCTTGCTTTTCGATGCTCGATACCATACCTCATTCACTGCTCGATATCTTTTCAACTCAATCGCACACTTAGTGCTCAAATCATAGCCGTAGCTTAATTAACATCGCACATTTAGTGCCTTGATACAAAACCGAACTTAATTCGGTATCGCACACACAGTGCCACATCAATAAGCCGAAGCTTCTATTATTTCGCACACACAGTGCTAATCATCTCTGTCTCGTTTTTAAATTCGCACACTTAGTGCCTCATTACTCGATTCCATATATATAATACATTTCTATTCATTAACTATACATTCAACCAATTCTAATCACATAGATATAAATTTAACAACTGGTATTATATCCGAACTTACCTCGGACGTCGAAATACCGAAACGGTCGATTAATCGAGCACTTTGTCTTTGCCTCGATCTCGACCCGAACCTCTCCTTTCTTGGTCTATACACATTTAAATTTAGCTCATTCAATCACAAATTCATTCAATTTAGTCCAAACACACATAATTAGGGCATTTTACAAATTAGCCCTCACATTTTCACATTTCGACACTTTAGTCCCTATTTCATAAAATCACAAAATACACATAATTTCACTTCACCCATGCCTAGCCGAATTCTCTCTATGTTCATACAAGTCCACACATTTCATTTATTTCACATTTTAGCCCCTCCATTTACACTTTTCTCAATTTAGCCCAAATTACTCAATTTCACTAAAAATTCAAAGACAAAACATGTTCATCCTTCACATATCTTCCATATTTCATCATTAACTATCACAAAGCTCAAGAATTCATCCATGGCGCATTTCAAATTTATCATCAATTCACAAAATTTAAGCATGGGTTTTGTAAAGCATAAAGCAACGATTACAAAAACATAGAATTTATCAAAAACCGAGCTTGAAACATACCTTAATCAAAGACTCAAATGGACGAACCCTAAAACTCTTCTCCTTTATTTTTCTTTAGCAAATTTCGGCAAGGATGAATAAAAGATGAGCAAATTTTTGGTTTTGTTTTATTTAATATTAACTTAATAGGCTTTTTACCATTTTACCCTTAATGAAAATTAATAATAACACCAAAACCATGCTATCATCTTCCACTAACTTATAAAGTGGGCTATTTGCATTATAAAACCTCCAAATTATAAAGACAACAACAATTAAGCACTTAAACAATCAGCACACAGCTTTTGCACTTTATGCAATTAAGTCCTTTTCGCAAATTAAACACACAATCGATAAAATCTTCACACGAAACTTTCACACAGGCTAAATCACATATAATAAACATAAAAATTAATATTAAAATATTTTTCTGACCTCGAATTTGTGGTCTCAAAACCACTGTTCCGACTAGGGTCTAAACCGGGCTGTTACAACTCTCCCCCTCTTAGGGATTTTCGTCCCCAAAAATCTTACTAGTGAATAGGTGTGGATATTACTCTCTCATAATGTTCTCAGACTCCCACGTAGCCTCTTTAACTCCGTGTTTATGCCACAGCACTTTCACTAAGGAAATTCTTTTATTTCTCAACTCTTTGATCTCACGTGCCAAAATTCGAATCAGTTCTTCACTATACGACAAATCTGACTGAATTTCAACCTCAGTAGGAGCAATTACATAAGACGGATCAGATCTGTACCGTCGAAGCATCGACACGTGAAACACATTATGAATCTTTTCTAACTCAGGTGGCAACACCAATCTATAAGCAACTGGCCCTATTCGTTCAATGATCTCGCACGGTCCGATGAATCTCGACTCACTTTGCCTTTTCGCCAAATCAAGTATTTTCTTCCACGGGGACACTTTCAGAAACACTTTGTCACCAACTTCGAATTCAATATCTTTTCATTTCAAGTCTGCATAAGACTTCTGACGATCTGAGGCCGCTTTCAAACTGTCACGAATCACTTTTACCTTATGTTCAGTCTCTTTAATTAAATCAACCCCATGAATCTTATTCTCACCCAGCTCAGTCCAATACAATGGAGTTCGACATTTTCGACCATAAAGGGCCTCGTATGGTGCCATTTTGATAGTAGATTGAAAACTATTATGGTATGCAAATTCAATCAGCGGCAAATGTTTTTCCCAATTACTTTCAAACTCAAGGATACAACACCTCAACATATCTTTGAGAACTTGGATTATTCGCTCGGATTGTCCATCCATTTGTGGGTGAAATGCAGTGCTGAAATGCAATTTTGTGCCTAAAGCCTCTTGCAATTTCTTCCAAAATCACGAGGTAAATCTCGGATCTCTATTAGATACAATAGATAGTGGCACCCCATGCAATCTCACAATCTCAGCAATATACAATTCAGCTAACTTATCAAGTGAATAATCTGTTCTCACCGGAACAAAATGAGCTGATTTCGTCAATCTGTCAACTATCACCCAGATTGCATCTTTCTTTCCCGGAGACAAAGGCAATCCCGACACAAAGTCCATTGTGATCCTCTCCCATTTCCACTTAGGAATCATAATCGGTTGCAACAAACCGGATGGAACCTGATGTTCAGCTTTAACTTGCTGACAAACCAAACATTTCGACACAAAGTCAGAGATATCTCGTTTCATACCATGCCACCAGTAAAACTGTTTCAAATCGTTATAGATTTTTGTACTTCTAGGATGAACAGTCAATCGACTATTGTGAGCTTCATTCAAAATCAACTGAATCAACTCTGAATTCTTCGGAACACAAATTCGATTTCTGAATCTCAAACAATCATCACTATCAACTCAAAATTTTGAATCAGAGTTCAAATCATATTGAGCTCATTTTGCTATCATTTCATCATCACTTTTTTGGGCATTACAAATCTGATGTACGAACATCGGCCTTACTTTCAACTCAGCCAAAACCGAACTATCACCATATAGATCTATCTGAGTACTCATTGCTCGCAAAGCACATATAGACTTTTGACTCAAAGCATCAGCAACAACATTAGCTTTACACGGATGATAATCAATCTCAAGCTCATAATCTTTCAAATGCTCTAACCATCTTCTTTGTCACAGATTCAGATCTTTCTGAGTCATCAAGTATTTCAAGCTCTTGTGATCAGTATAAATATGACATTTCTCACCAAATAGGTAGTGACGCCAAATCTTCAATGCAAACACAATCGCAGCTAATTCAAGATCGTGCGTCGGATAATTCTTTTCATGCGGCTTTAACTGCCTCGAAACATAAGCGATGACTTTGCCTTCTTGCATCAGTACACAACCCAATCCATTCAACGATGCATCACTGAAAACTATGAATTCTTTACCCGACTCCGGTTGAATTAACACGGGTGCCTCTGTCAACAATGCTTTCAACTGTTCAAAACTCTGCTGGCACTTTTCTGACCACTCGAATTTAACATCTTTCTATAGCAACTTCGTCAACGGAGTCACAATCATCGAGAAGCCTTTTACAAACCGCCTATAATATCCCGCTAGTCCCAGAAAACTACAGACTTCAGACACATTTCTCGGAGGCTTCCATTCTAAAATAGTTGAGATCTTACTCGGATCAACTCGTATGCCCGCAGCTGATACAATATGCCCCAAAAATCCAACCTACGCAACCAAAACTCATATTTGCTAAATTTTGCATACAATTGCTTCTCACGCAGAGTCTGTAGCACAACTCTCAAATGCTCGGCATGTTGCGTCTCATCATATGAATAAATCAAAATATCATCAATGAACACCACAACAAAGCGATCCAAATAAGGTCTGAATATCCGATTCATCAAATCCATAAACACTGCAGGAGCATTCGTTAGTCCAAAAGGCATAACTAAGAATTCATAATGTTCGTACCTCGTTCTAAAAGCAGTCTTCGGTACATCTGACTCTTTAACTCTCAACTGATAGTAGCCCGATCTCAAATCTATCTAAGAAAACACTATAGCTCCTTTTAGCTGATCAAACAAATCATCAATACGAGGCAACGAGTATTTGTTCTTTATTGTCACTTTGTTCAATTGTCGGTAGTCAATACACATCCTCATAGTGCCATCTTTCTTTTTCACAAACAACACAGGAGCACCCCAGGGCGAGAAACTCGGTCGTGCAAATCCCTTATCGGTCAACTCTTGCAACTGAGACTTCAACTCTTTTAATTCTGTTGGTGCCATTCTATACGGAGCTATTGAGATAGGAGTCGTTCCCGGCACCAATTCAATACCAAATTCAACTTCTCGTATCGGAGGTAATCTCGGTAGTTCTTCAGGAAACACATCAGGGAATTCACAAACCACAGGCACAGATTCAACTTTCTTTTCTGTCACTTTTGTATCAATCACATATGCAAGATAAGCTTCACAACCCTTTTTCACATAGTTCAAAGCTTTCATAGATGATATAACAGCCGATAATCCATTTAACTCACTGGATTCAGTTCGAACCATCTCACCATTTTGACTTCTCAAATCAATACTTTTTCTTTTACAATTCACAATAGCATTATGCAAAGTGAGCCAATCCATACCTAGAATTATATCAAATTCATCGAATGGTAACAACATCAAGTTAGCCGGAAAGCATATATTCCGAAATATCAACGGACAATTCTTACACACTTTATCCACCAAGACACACTTGCCTAAGGGGTTTGATACTCCAATCAAAAAATCAGTAGACTCAACAGGTAGAGTCTTACTAGATACTAGATTCACACACACATAGGAATGAGTAGAACCTGGACTATCAATGCAATCACATCAGTATCAAATAGAGTAAAAGTACCAGTGATGATGTCTAGAGATGACGCTTCCTCTCGTGCGCGTATAGCATAGGCTCGGGCAGGTGCTCTTGCCTCTGATCTCACAGCTGTATCGGTAGTCTCTCTTTGGCTCCCACTAACATTCCCGGTGTTTCTGGGTGGTCTACCCCTAGCTGTCGTATTACTCGGTCTCGCACTCTGAACATTTTCTTCCTCAGCTAACTTTGGGCAGTCTCGAATGAAGTGATCTCGTGATCCACACTTATAAGAAGTTCGATTATTGTACTTGCCCCAGCATTCTCCTATATGTCGTCTTCCACACTGTCTACATTCAGGCTTGTTGCTTTTAACACTACCAACACTTGATTTAGTCAGAATTTGAGCTCTTGGTCCAACACTTAGTCTCACTCGATCTCTACCCGGATGCCCAGACGAAACATTTTAGCGATTACTTGCATCTCTAAATCTCTTTGTTGAAGGTTGAGATAACTTACTCATAAATCTTTTTCTTTCATCTCTAGCCTCAGAATCGGCTTTCTTCTTCTCTTTGCTAAGCTCCTCAGCTTTACAAACTCTTTCTACTAACACAACAAATTCATTTATGTCAAGTATCCCAACCAGTAATTTAATGTCTTCATTCAACCCTTCAATGAAACGTTTACACATAGTAGCTTCGGTCGAAACACATTCCCGCGCATACTGACTCAATTTCACAAACTCCCGTTCATACTCAGTAACTGACATACAACCCTGTTTTAGTTCTAGAAACTCTTTACGTTTCTGATCAATGAATCGTTGACTGATATATTTCTTTCAGAATTCAACTTGAAAGAAATCCCAGGTGATTCTCTCTCTCGAAACCACAGATATCAATGTCTTCCACCAGTTATATGCCGTATCTCTCAACAAAGAAATTGCACACTTAATGCATTCATCAGGGGTCAACGACATTTCATCGAACACTCGAATTGTATTCTCGAGCCAAAACTCAGCTCGCTTAGCATCATCATCAACTGTGGCCCTAAACTCTTCGACCCCATACTTTCGAATTTTATCTATAGGTGGTTTATTCAATCGGATCGGATCTGAAACTTGTGGCACAACAGGCACTTGTGGGGGTGGAGGTTACGGAGCAGCCAGATTCGTTCGAATGAACTCCAAAAACCACTCACTCATCATTCGGAAGAAGGCTTGCTTAGCCTTTCCTCCTTCACTACTATCATTCGGCCTAGATGTAGCCGGCGCTGTCCCTTGAGTGGGAGCAGGCGCGTTACTCTCTACATCGTCAGCAACTGCTCGATCAGGATCCATTACTATATAAAAACACATTTTCAACTGTCAGGATTCATCACACTATGGCAATTATATATATGGCATGTATAGCTAGACTCACACACGCTACGTTAGTCCGAGAATCGACTAAACCGTAGCTCTGATACCAATAAAATATAACACCCCTAACCTGAGACCGTTGCCGAAATAGGGTTAAGAGGCGTTACTAAACATTCCATATCATTTTCACAACACAAAGTCAATCATCAATCAAACATATTCAAATATAAACATATAGTCCCTAATTGAGGTCTACAAGACCTTAAACACGTGTTAGAAAGGGGTCGGGACCAAACCGAACACATACGAAAATTATTGGAAATTTAAACATTTTTCAAAACTGCAGAGATCACACGCCCGTGTGGGCAGGCCGTGCGCCTCCCACGGCCTCAGACACGCCCGTGTGTCTAAGCCGTATCAAAACAGGGCATACATACTGACTTGCACCACACGGCCAGTCACATGCCCGTATGTCCAGCCCGTGGTCGAGCCTGACTTGTTTCACTTGTCAAACTCAAACAACACGGTTGAGCCACACGCCCGTGTGCTCCACCGTGTGGGCAATTATAGGCCATATTCAAGGCCACACTTGCCACCCACACTTAGGTACATCTACAAGCTTCAAAGCAATTCCAATTCATGCCTCAAAATGCATCCAAACATGCCATTTCATACACTAATTAATCACCAACTATACCATCTATAATAGTACATCATTTATACTCAAATAAGCCCATCCAAAATCCACCAATTTCACATATCAATTAAATAGGTTAAGCAGCATATAAACCTTACCACATATCACTTTCAAACCATAATTTTCATCAACCATTTAAGCATAAAACATACCATATTCATCACTCATATATTCTCATACATTCATACTAACAATATTCAACACTCAAGCCATATCACATGGCAAGATTTATACCCTTCAAAACATGCTACATTAACTAGCCTATACATGCCATATTCAAATATACACATCTTTCAAAAGTACCCAAAATAGATTACCGATAGTGTGATAGAGATGATGACGATCCCCGGATCCGAGCTAGCTTTACTAACACTGTAAAACAGAGAAACAAATCACACGGTAAGCTTTCAAAAGCTTAGTAAGTTCGTAATATAACACATACTTCTCAATAATGCGACATTAATACATAAATAAACCATCACATAGATAGATGTACAATTAAACAGATTATCATCCTCAACCATATGCTCAAATATCCATTCCTTCAACCTTTAAAACTATCACCAACCACATAGGTTCAAACATACCTTTGCCAACACTCAGTAACCAAACGTTCTTGCTTTTCGATGCTCGATACCATACCTCATTCACTACTCGATATCTTTTCAACTCAATCGCACACTTAGTGCTCAAATCATAGCCGTAGCTTAATTAACATCGCACACCTAGTGCCTTGATACAAAACTGAACTTAATTCGGTATCGCACACACAGTGCCAAATCAATAAGCCGAAGCTTCTATTATTTCGCACACACAGTGCTAATCATCTCTGTCTCGTTTCTAAATTCGCATACTTAGTGCCTCATTACTCGATTCCATATATATAATACATTTCTATTCATTAACTATACATTCAACCAATTCTCATCACATAGATATAAATTTAACAACTGGTATTATATCCGAACTTACCTCGGACGTCGAAATACCGAAATGGTCGATTAATCGAGCACTTTGTCTTTACCTCGATCTCGACCCGAACCTCTCCTTTCTTGGTCTATACACATTTAAATTTAGCTCATTCAATCACAAATTCATTCAATTTAGTCCAAACACACATAATTAGGGCATTTTACAAATTAGCCCTCACATTTTCACATTTCGACACTTTAGTCCCTATTTCATAAAATCACAAAATACACATAATTTCACTTCACCCATGCCTAGCCGAATTCTTTCTATGTTCATACATGTCCACACATTTCATTTATTTCACATTTTAGTCCCTCCATTTACACTTTTCTCAATTTATCCCAAATTACTCAATTTCACTAAAAATTCAAAGACAAAACATGTTCATCCTTCACATATCTTCTATATTTCATCATCAAATATCACAAAGCTCAAGCATTCGTCCATGGCACATTTCAAATTTATCATCAATTCACAAAATTTAAGCATGGGTTTTGTAGAGCACAAAGCAACGATTACAAAAACATAGAATTTATCAAAAACCGAGCTTGGAACATACCTTAATCAAAGACTCAAATAGCCGAACCCTAAAACTCTTCTCCTTTCTTTTTCTTTAGCAAATTTTGGCAAGGATAAATAAAAGATGAGCAAATTTTTGGTTTTGTTTTATTTAATATTAACTTAATAGGTTTTTTACCATTTTACCCTTAATGAAAATTAATAATAACACCAAACTATGCTATCATCTTCCACTAACTTATAAAGTGGGCTATTTGCATCATAAAACCTTCAAATTATAAAGACAACAACAATTAAGCACTTAAACAATCAGCACACAACTTTTGCACTTTATGCAATTAAGTCCTTTTCGTAAATTAAACATACAATCGATAAAATCTTCACACGAAATTTTCACACAGGTTAAATCACATATAATAAACACAAAAATTAATATTAAAATATTTTTTCAACCTCGAATTTGTGGTCTCAAAACCACTATTTCGACTAGGGTCTAAACCGGGCTGTTACACATAGTGTCCATACCTAGTTCTAAAAGCTGTCTTGGGTACATCTGAATCTTTTACCCGTAGTTGATAGTAGCCAAAACGGAGATCGATATTTGAAAATACAGTGGCACATTTTAACTCGTCAAACAAGTCATCAATACGAGGCAATGGATACTTGTTCTATATTGTAAATTTGTTGAGCTGTCTGTAATCAATGCACAACCTCAACGATCCATCTTTCTTCTTTACAAATAGAACCGGTGCACCCCAAAGTGAGAAACTAGGTCGAGCAAAACCTCTATCAATCAATTCTTGCAACTGTGCTTTCAACTCTTTTAGTTCAGTAGGAGCCATCCTGTAAGGTGCTATAGATGTAAGTGTTGTACTCGGAACAAGGTCTATAGAGAATACCACTTCTCTATCTGGTGGTAAACCAGGTAATTCTTCTGGGAATACATCAGGAAATTCACATACGACCGTCACTGACTGAATCTTTGACTCAGATACTTTCGTATCCAACACATATGCAAGATAAGCATCATACCCCTTTCTGACATATTTCTGTGCTGATATTGCTGAAATCACAATAGGTAATCCATTCAGTTTATCAAATTCAACATGAAGTAATTCACCACTCTACCATTTTAATACAATATATTTCTGTTTACAATTCAACACTGCATCATATTGGGTTAACCAATCCATTCCCAAAATCACATCAAATTCATCAAATGGCAACAACATCAAGTCAGTCGAAAAGCAATAACCTTTTACCGTCAATGGACAATTTTTACAGACTTTATCCACCGTAACACTCTGGCCCAGGGGGTTTGAAACTTTAACCACAAATTCAGTGAATTCAACAGGTAAATTTTTAACAGACACTAAGTTTGTGCATATGTATGAATGTGTGGAACCAGGATCAATCAATGCAGTAATATCAGTATCACATAGAGAAAATGTACCAGTAATGATGTCTGGTGCAGAGGCATCTTCTCTAGCACGAATATCATATGTTCTTGCAGCTGCTCGTGCCTCAGATCTAATTACTGTATCCCTGGTAGTACCTAGACTACCACTAACATTGCCGAGGTGACGGGGTGGTCTGCCCCTCGAAACAGGATTACTAGGCTTTGGAGCTGGTTCTATTTCTTTTTCAACTCTTTTAGGACAATCTCTGAGAAAATGGTCAAGTGACCTGCATCCATAACAAGCTCCACTTCTAGACCGACATTCCCCATGATGAAATTTGTTACAATGTTTACATTTCGGTTTGGGATTACCAACACTACCCACACTGGTTACAGATGGAGATGAAGACCTCGAGTTAGAAAGTTGAGAGCCCTGCTCTCTTTCAGAATATCCCGTAGAGGTGGTTACACGATCATAATACTTCTTTAATTTCTTAGAAGCAGATGATTGTGACTTACTCATAATTCTTTTACCAGAAACCCGAGCTTCTCTTTCAGCTTGTTTCTTTTCCTTACTCAATTCTTCAACTTTGTGTGCTCGTTTGGCCAGTATCACAAATTCCCTTATTTCGAGAATTCTGATCAACAATTTGATGTCTTCATTTAAACCCTCTTCAAAACGTTTACACATCTCGGCCTCAGACTGGACCCATTCTCTGGTGTATTTGCTCAATCGAAAAAATTCTCGTTCATACTCAGATACAGTCATATTTCCCTGCTTGAGTTCTACAAATTCTTTCTTTTTCTGATCCATAAACCTCTGACTAACATACTTCTTTCTTAATTTAGCCTAGAAGAAATCCCATGTAACATTCTCTCTCGGTACCATTGAAGTTATAGTATTCCACTAATGATAAGTTGTGTCTTTCAGTAGAGATACTGCACATTTCAGACATTCAGCAGGTGTACAGGATAATTCATCAAAAACCCGGATGGTGTTTTCCAATCAAAATCCAGCCCTTTCCGGATCATCATCTGCGGTAGCTCTAAATTCTTGTACCCCATATTTACGAATTTTATCTACCGGAGGCTTACCAGTTCTAGAGGGTTCAGCACCCTATGGTACCTCAGGAACCGGTTGAGGAACAGGTGGGGGAGGTCGTTGTACAGCGGGGTTTGTTCTTAGATACTGTGTAAACCATTCATTCATCATTTGAAAAAAGGCTTGTTTTGCCTCCCTCCTCACTTCGGCCCTCAGATACGGGCCTTTTACTACCAGACACAGATACAACTCTTTGAACTGAAGCTGAAGCATTGCTTTTAGCTTCCTCGGATTCAGCTCTAGCTCGGTAGGATGACATTACTATATGAAAAACACATTTAAAATGATCAAGAGTCATCACACTATCTGTAACACCCCTAACCCGAAACCATCGCCAGAATAGGGTTAAGAGGCATCACCAAACAATCGAAACATTTCACATCCATTTCACGACACAAAGTCAAATATCAATCAAACATATTCAAACACGAGTATATAGTCCCTTATCTAGGTCTTCGAGACCTTAAACACGTGTTAGAAAGAGGTCGGGACTAAACCGAACACTTACGAAAGTTTCCAGAAACTCAAAGATTTTTCCAAACTGCAGAGGTCACACGCCCGTCCAGTCAGGCCGTGTGCCTCACACGGCTACCAGACACACCCATGTGTCCAAGCCGTGCCAAGACAGAGCATACATACTGACTTATCCCCACGGTCACTAGACACGCCCGTGTGCCATGGCCGTGTGAAATTAGGCTAGCTACTAACTTGGTCACACGACTACCAGGCACGCCCGTGTACCACGGCCGTGTAACCTGCCCAGACACACCTCGAAGTGGTCCTTGAGCCACACAACAGAGACACACGCCCGTGTCCCTTGACCATGTATACAAAATAGGCTATTTGCAAGGCCAATTTGCCACCCACACTTGGGTCATACCTACAAACTTCAAAGCAATACCAATTCATACTTCTAAATGCTTTCGAAACATACCATTTCATGCACCAATTACTCATCAACAATACTATCTACTTCTATTCCTAATATCATCACAATGAGTCCATTCAAAGTAACAATTGTACATCCCAGAACATATATATATATCTAGCATTATGTAATCCATGCCAAAATTCATCTTCAAACCACATCTTTCATCAACTATCTAACCATGAAATATACCAAATTTATAGCTCATTCATAAGTTCAACATCATTCAACTTCCAAGCCAAATCACATTACAAGGATTAAGCATTTCAAAACATACCATAGCTTCTAGCCTATACATGCCATACTTCAACTATATACATCTTTTGAAAAGTACCCAAAAATAGATTGCCGATAGTGTGATAGAGATGCTGACGATCCCTGGATCCGAGCTAGCTTTTTGATCGACAATCAGAAACAGAGAAACAAATCACACAGTAAGCTTTCAAAAGCTTAGTAAGTTCGTAACATAATACATTATACCAAAACAAACCATCACATAGATTAATTCATAATCACATATACCATACCATCCAAGCTAATATGTTCAGTTAACCTTCCATAAACTCATTCACATTCACATCAACCACATAGGTTCCGAACGTACCTTAGCTAACACTTAGTTATCGATCACTTATGCCACTCAATACTCAATATTTCATTTCGATCAAATTTCGTTACTTCTTCGATTCAATCGCACACTTAGTGCCCAAATCATTAGCCGAAGCTTATATTAACATCTCACACTTAGTGCATCTATGTCAAACCGATCTTAAATCGATATCACACACACAGTGCCAATCAAAAGCAGAAGCTTATATTATTTTGCACACACAGTGCTAATCATCTCGGTCACATTTCTGAATATGCACACTTAGTGCCACATAACTCGAGCCCTCACATAGCATTCACAATTCAATAATATCTCACCATTCATTTCATAACATTAAACATAGTTAAATACACGTATTATGTCCGAACTTACCTCGGACGTCGAAATATCAAAATGGTCGATTTAATCGAGTACTTTATCTTTGCCTCGATCTCGATCCGAACTTCTCTTCTCTTGGTCTATACACATTCAAATTCAACTCATTCAATCACCAATTCATTCAATTCAATCCAAACATATATATTTAGGGAATTTTACAAAATAGCCCTCACATTTTCATATTTCGACACTTTAGTCCCTAATTCATCAAATCACAAAATACACATAATTTCAAATCACATATGCTTAGCCGAATTCTTCCCATACTATTATAAGCCCACACATTTCATTTATTTCACATTTTAGTCCTTCAATTTACACTTTTCCCAATTTAGCCCAAAATACCCAATTTCATCAAAAATCCAAATACAAACTATGTTAACCCAACACCAAGTTTTCATATTTCACCAACTAACATCATAAAGCTCACATATTCATCAATGGCATATCTCACATTCATCACCAATTCACAAAATTTAAGCATGGGTTAGCTAGAGCACGAAGCAACGATTACAAAAACGTAGAAATTATAAAAAAATAAACTGAAATCACATACCAATTGAAGCTTGAAGTGGCCGAATATCACAAAGCTCCCAAACCCTTTCCATTTTTCCTATTTTTGGTTGAAAAGAAGCAAAGATGAACATGTTTCATCTTTTTGTTTTGTTTAATATTAATTAAATTATCATTTTACCAATTTGTCCTTTTATTAATCATATGAGACAAATATACATTAAGGTTAATATGTCATTTAACCATCCACTAACTTAATAATGGGCTAATTGCCTCATAAGACCTCCACATTATAAGAACAACAATAATTAAGCATTCAAAAATTAGCACACATCATTTTACACTTTATGCGATTAAGTCATTTCTCACAATTCGACACAAAATCGATCAAATTTTCACACCAAATTTTCACACCAAATTTTCACACAGGCTATATGTAACACCCCATACCCGAGTCCGAGGCTCAGATAGGATACAAGACATTACTATGCTTGAACTTGCTTAATCATGACATTACGGGCTGTAAAATTTTGTCCGAAATTAAAACTTCTCATTCTTAAACAACTCGTACATTTCATGGGCCTAGAAGGCCTTAAACTCGTGCTAATAAACTTTCGAAACCCAATCGAAAAACTTTTCTTTGAAATAGGGGTCACACGCCCGTGTAAGATAAGACACGCCTGTGGATAGACATACACGCCCATGTCCCCAGACTGTGCCTAAAAACTCAGTATTCTGCCAATTTGGCCACGGCCAAGACACGCCCGTGGACTTAGACCGTGTACTATATCCTGATATATTGACTTATTTCACATGGCCATAGCACACCCATGGACTTAGACCGTGTACTACAACTTGATATTCTGCCTTAAGATGCAAAGGTGCAGGTTACGCATGGCCTAGACACACGCCCGTGTGTCCAACCGTGTGGGCACTTAGAGGCTATTTACTAAGCCAATTGCCACCCTGAAATTAAGATCCAATTCATACTCATTTCAACAACTCATTACTACATCATTCATGAATAATACTACATGCTTCATTGATAATTATAAACATACACACTTGGCCAATCACTTAACCATATACAAAAGAATAACAAACTTAATAGCCTATACTTTGGCTCTTCTTAAAACATTTACTCAAAATGTAATGCTTCCTATACATGCCATACTTAATAAAACAACTTGGCTATACCAAAATAGCGATTGATAGTGTGCTCCGAGTCTCGATGACGGTGATCCTCGATATTAGCTTAGCGGACTACATGGAAAGAAAGAATGAAAGACATAACCGTTTAGCTTAGTAAGTTTGCATAATGCACATAACAACATTCTTACTTAATATAGACCATTTGATATAAATAATGGTATCATAAATTCAGCTATAAAGCTTACTTGCTCATACTTGATTCTTACATATATCATGAAACTTACTAATCTCATACTTGATAGGCAAACGAAGTACCTGTATCACTTGATCACTTTGATCAGCATACTTGAACATAATACTCATAATTTCTAATTCATCATTCATAACATGAATAATACTCATTTTCACTTAATAATAACTTTGCTTACTTAGCTTTCTTGTTATCTCAATGGAGCTTAACTCATTTGCCCGATGAATTTATATGAATAACCGAGGATACTAAATCTCATCTTAGTTTTGAGGCCATGTCTTGACATGGACTTATACGAAGTCTTTCTCGTGAGTTCCCTTGGGAACTTACCATTGCCATGTCTTGACATGGTCTTACTTGGTATCTTTGCTCATGAACTGGTCAATGCCGAGCCTTGGCTTGGACTTACTTGAAATCTCTTTCTCTTGATAGCTTTTCAATGCCAAGCTTGCCTTGGACTTACATGATAACTTCTCAATGCCAAGCTTGCCTTGGACTTACATGATAACTTCTCAATTCCAAGCTTGCCTTGGACTTACATGATAACTTCTCAATGCCAAGCTTGCCTTGGACTTACATGATAACTTGCTTGCGTGCCGATGCCATGCCTCGGCTTGGTCTTATACGGACTTTCTTGTTTCATGTGGTAGATCGAGTATCCTAAGCTATTCAACTTCAATCGGGGCTTTCTCATGCTTGATCTCATTAATTTCTTTGTTTAACATAACATTAAAAATTTTCATAATAACATTGTACATTATACTAAGTAATTCAATGATATAAATCATAAAGCTTAGAAATCATACAAACTTACCTCAATATACAAAATGTAGCTAGGCATGCAATTTAGTCCTCGACCTTATTCTTGCCTCGGTTTCGATTCGGGCTTCGTTTTTCTTGATCTATAGTCATAAATAGATCATTTAATACTCACATTGAATAAATTGACTCTTTACTCATATTTTGGCAAAATTACTATTTTGCCCCTATACTTTCTCATATTTGTACTTTTGCCCAAGGCTCGTAAAATAATTCTCATTCAACTTTCTTAGACTTCATGCTTAGCTGATTCATTTTCTCTACTATGACAATCCTCAATTCTCACTATTTCTACTATGTATGAACAATCTCATAACTTTTACAAACTAGTCCCTATGCTCATTTGTCATGAAATTCACTTAGAAAAAGATGTTTATCTAACATCAAACTCTCATAAACTTCCATAAAATATCATTTAACAAGCATATCATTCATGGGTAGATTTTTGAACATGCATCTTAGCTCACTTTATAGCTAAAAATAGCTAATTCATAATACGAGAACTTCAAAAATACGAAGAATAATAAAAACGGGGCTAAGATGAACTTACTAGCAAGCTTGAAAGATGAACAAACCCTAGCTATGGGTTCTTTGAAATTTTCGGCAATGAGGAAGAAGATGATAGTGATTTTGTCATCTTTTTCCTTTATTAATCTTTTAATAGACAAATGACTAAAATGCCCTTCTCTTAAAAATTCTCTATTTTACTAACTCATGTCCAATTTTGTCCAAAAATTATGATTTGGGCAAATTGCTATTTAAGGACTTATAATTGCTATTCTAAAGCTATTTCATACAAAATGCTTCTAGAAACTCATATTTTGCAACTTTTGCAATTTGATCCTTTTGACCATTCAACCTCAATTTAGCAAAATTGCTTCATGAAACTTTCACACTAACATGCAAACATGGCATGAACCTTAAAAACTCATAAATTTACTCTCGATTCGTGGTCTCGCACCACTATTCGACTAGGCCCTAAATCGGGTCAAGCATAAATTCTCCCCTTAGGATTTTCGTCCTCAAAAATCTTACCAAAAAAAAGGTTTGGATACTGGTTTCTCATACTCTCTTATGGTTCCCATGTGGCTTCTTCTATTCCATGTCTTTGCCACAATACTTTCACTAAGGCAATACTTTTCTTTCTTAGCTGCTTAACTTCCCGAGCTAAAATCTTGACTGGTTCTTCACCATAAGTCATGTCGGGATGAATCTCTATCTCTGATTGGGGAATTACATGTGAAGGGTCTGATCGATAGCGTCTCAACATTGACACGTGAAACACATCATGTATCTTTTCTAACTCTGATGGCAAAGCCAATCTGTAAGCTACAGGCCCAACTTTCTCGGTAATCTCATATGGTCCAATAAAACATGGACTCAACTTGCCTTTTCGGCCAAATCTGAGAACTTTTCTCCAAGGTGACACTTTCAAGAAAACTTTATCTCCGACTTGATACTCTATCTCTTTTCTCTTTAAGTCCGAATAAGACTTATGTCTGTCTGATGTAGCTTTTAAACTTTCTCGTATCACTTTCACTTTCTCTTCAGTTTCTCTAACCAAATCAACCCCGTGAATTTGGTTTTCTTTAAGATCAGTCCAATATAGAGGCGTTCGCACTTACGCCCATATAAAGCTTCATAAGGCGCCATCTTTAAGCTCGATCAAAACTATTATTGTAGGCAAACTCTACTAATGGGAGAAACTTTTCCCAACCGCCTCGAATTCAAGAATACAACATCCGAGCATATCCTCGAGTACTTGAATTAACCTCTCTGACTGACTGTCAGTTTGAGGAAGAAAAGCGGTACTAAAATTCAACTTTGTACCCAATGCCTCTTGTAACTTATTCCAAAACCTGGATGTGAATCTCGGATCTCTATCCGATATGATCGACAAGGGAACTCCCTGAAGTCTTACTATTTCTAAAACATACAAGTTTGCCAACTTGTCGAGGGAGTAATCCACTCGAACAGGTATAAAATGGGCTGATTTCGTGAGTCTATCAACTACAACCCATACGGCATCTTTCTTGCTCGGAGACAATGGTAAACCCGTTACAAAATCCATAGTAATACGGTCTCATTTCCACTCCAGAACTAAAATGGGTTGAAGCAAACCCGAAGGTACTTGTTGTTCAGACTTTACTTGTTGACAAATCAAGCATTTGGAAACAAATTCTGAAATATCTTTCTTCATTCTCAGCCACCAATACTGTTGCTTCAAGTTATTATACATCTTGGTACTACCCGGATGTACAGATAAACATCCATTATGGGCCTCATACAAAATTCTCTGAATAAGCTTTTCTTTTCTTGGTACACAAACTCTGTCTTTGAACATCAGACTTCCATTGGGACTAATCCGGAAGTCCGACTCAACATCTGTCTCGCACTGATCTCTCTGAACTTGCAATTCACTATCCTCTTTTTGAGATTCAATGATCTCTTGGAGGAATATTGGTCTAGCTCTCAACTCATCTAGAATAGAACCATCGTCGGACAAAGTCATCCGTGAATTCATTGCCCTTAATGCAAATAAGGATTTTCTGCTCAAAGCGTCGGCGACCACATTCGCCTTCCCGGGATGGTAATCAATGACCATCTAATAATCTTTTATCAACTCTAACCATCTCCGTTGTCTTAAGTTCAACTCTTTCTGCGTCATCAAGTATTTCAAACTTTTATGATCAGTGAAAATTCGACATTTCTCACCATATAGGTGATGTCTCCATATCTTCAATGCGAAGACTATGGCAGCCAACTCTAAATCATGCGTCGGATAATTCTTCTCATGAAGCTTCAACTGTCTGGAGGCATAAGCAATAACTTTGCCTTCTTGCATAAGTACACAGCCTAATCTATTTAAGGATGCATCGCTGTAAATCACAAATTCTTTCCCTATCTCAGGTTGAACCAAAACTGGGGCTTCTGTCAACATCGCTTTCAGTTTCTCGAAACTTTGTTGGCATCTTTCAGTCCACTCAAATTTCACATTTTTATGTAACAATTTAGTCATCGGGGTTGCAATAACTATTAAACCCCTTGACGAATTGTCTGTAATAGCTGGCTAGGCCTAGAAAGCTTCTAATCTCAGAGATATTCTTCGGTGGATTCCAATCCATTATGGCCGAAATCTTACTGGGGTCTACTCGAACTCCTTCTTCTGAGACAATATGTCCCAGAAACCCTACTTCCTTGAGCCAAAATTCGCTTTTACTGAACTTGGCATATAATTGATTTTCTCTTAGAATCTGTAAAACTATCCGCAGGTGCTTAGCATGCTCATTCTCATCTCGGGAATAAATCAGTATGTCGTCAATGAAAACGACTATAAACTTGTCAAGGTATGGTCTAAACATGCGATTCATTAAGTCCATGAATACCGTCGGAGCACTGGTCAAACCAAAGGGCATGACTAAAAATTCATAATGCCCATACCTTGTTCGGAAGAAGGTCGCTTTAGGCACATCCGATTCTTTTACTCGTGAGCTGGTAGTACCACGATCTCAAGTCTATTTTGGAGAACACACTGGCTCCTTTCAATTGATCGAACAAATCATTGATTCTAGGCAATGGGTACTTATTCTTTACTGTCACTTTATTAAGTTGACGGTAATCTATGCACAATCTCATAGTGCCATCTTTCTTTTTCAAAAATAAAACCGGAGCGCTCAAGGGAGAACAACTTGACCTTGCAAAGCCTTTATCTATCAACTCTTGTAACTACGACTTCAGCTCCTTCAACTCTGTCGGAGCCATTCTGTAAGGAGTAATAGATATTGGTACAGTACCAGGAGCTAGCTCAATGCTGAACTCAACCTCTCTAACTGGTGGTAGTCCTAGCAATTCCTCGGAAACACATCCACGCACTCACATACTATTGGCACTAACTCAATCTTTAACTCTGCTTTCTTTTCATTCATCACAAAGGCCAAATATGCTTCATACCCTTTCTCATGTATCTCTGCAATGCCGTCCACGTGAGAAATCAATTTCGACAATCTACTATGTTCATCCGATTCTATGTGAAGGGTGTTCCCATCCTCACATCTCATTTCAATGTATTTCTTCCCACAATTAACTATTACAATATGGGCAATCAACTACCCATACCGAGAATGAGGTCAAACTCACAAATGGTAGCAACATAAGGTTTGCTTTAAAACAATGACCTCTAATCATTAATAGGCAATCTTTACATACTTCATCAACTAACACACTCTTGCCTAAAGGATTAGACACTTTAATCACAAATTCAGAAACTCTACATACCATACTCATATCGGATACCAATTTCATGCAAATGTAAGAGTGTGTGGATCCGGGATCTATTAAAGCAATAACTTTGATATCATAAAGAGAAAAGGTACCCGTAATAACATCAGGAGAAGATGCCTCTTCGCGAGCGCGAATGGCATAAGTCCTCGCAGGCGCCCTACCCTCGGGTCTCGCAGCCTGCTCTCTAGGGTTACCTCTTCCACTTGCTCCACTTCTTGGGTTCCTCTGCGGTCTTCCTCTGACCACACTACCGGATCTCCGGTTCTGAGTTTTGTCCTCTTTCATCATCTCTGGACAATCTTTTATGTAGTGGTCCTGGGAACCACATCCGAAACATGCATTTTCGTGTGCTCGGCATTCCCCTAAATGGCGTCTGCCACAATATGGGCATTCGGGTCTATCAGATCGAACATTCCCCACACTAGCGATTAAAGTAGTCTGTGCTTTATTTCCCGAATATTGTTTTCTGTTGTCCTTCCTAGAAAATCCAGTGGAAGTAGCCGATCGGGCAGGGAAATCTCTTGACTTCTTAGATGAAGATTGGAATGACTTGTTCCACTGCCTCTTTCTAGAGTCACGAGACTCCATTTCAGATTTCTTCTTCTCTTTTACTAGTTCTTCTACTTTACAAGCCATCTCGACTAGCACAACAAATTCCTTCAATTCTAGGACAAAGAACAAATGTTTGATGTCCTCATTTAGCCCATCTTCAAATCTTTTACTCATGATGGCTTCTGTGGACACGCATTCTCGAGCGTATTTGCTTTGAGTCTTACAAACTCACACTGTAGTCGATTCTGCACATCTTGCCTTGTTTCAGCCTAAGAATTCCTTCCTTTTCGGTCCACAAACCTTTGACTGATATACTTTTTATTAAACTCTTATTGGAAAAATTCCCACGTGATCTTCTCTCTTGGGACTACTGATACCAAGGTGTTCCACCATTGATAGGCGTAATCTCTTAAAAGAGAAACTACGCACTTCATGCACTCTTCGGTGTACATGATGACTCATTAAATACCCTCGATGGTATTTTCTAACCAGAATTCAACTCTTTCCGAATCGTCATCTTTTCTAGCCCGGAATTCTTTAGCCCCATGTTTCCTGATCCTATCAGCTGGAGGCTTAACTCCTCTTGCCACCTCTATTACTTGAGGGGCTACCGGATAGGTTGAGGAATAGGCGGGGTGGAGGGGTTTTGCATTCGGTTCGTGCATGAACGAACTCCGTGTACCATGTGTTCATCATATGGAGGAAGGCTTCTCTAGCCTCTTCTCCTCCTTCTTGACTCACCGTAGTAGGTCTATTCTCGTTCTCATTCGGCACCATCCCTTCAGCGGGAGCCAGCGCGTTACTTTCTACATCATCCGCCATATCTCTTTCAGATCCATTTACTATATACATATAAACATAATTTAAGTCGCCGAGTCGTCACACTATCATTATAAAAACATTCTTACGTATGGCATGTATGGCTAGACTCGTGCTCGTGCTACGTTAGTCCTAGAACCGACTAAACCGTAGCTCGATACCACTAAATGTAACACCCCATACCCGAGTCCGAGGCTCGAGACGGATACAAGACATTACTATGCTTGAACTTGCTTAATCATGACATTACGGGCTATAAAATTTCGTCCAAATTAAAACTTCTCATTCTTAAACAACTCGTACATTTCATGGGCCTACGAGGCCTTAAACTCGTCAGGCTGATAAACTTTGAACCCAATCGAAAAATTTTTCTTTGAAATAGGGATCACACGCACGATCGTGTAAGATAAGACACGCCTGTGGATAGACATACACGCCCATGTCCCTGCATCGGTGCCTAAAAACTCAATGATTCGCCAATTTGCCCACGGCCAAGACACGCCCGTGGACTTAGACCGTGTACTATATCTTGATATATCGACTTATTTCACACGGCCATAGCGCGCCGTGGACTTAGACCGTGTACTACAACTTGATATTCTCGCCTTAAGATGCAAAGGTGCAGGTTACGCACGGCCTAGACACACGCCCGTGTTTCTAACCGTGTGGGCACTTAGAGGCTATTTACTAGGCCAATTGCCACCCTGAAATTGAGATCCAATTCATACTCATTTCAACAACTCATTACTACATCATTCATGAATAATACTACATGCTTCATTGATAATTATAAACATACACACTTGGCCAATCACTTAGCCATATACAAAAGAATAACAAACTTAATAGCCTATACTTTGGCTCTTCTTAAAACATTTACTCAAAATGTAATGCTTCCTATACATGCCATACTTAATAAAACAACTTGGCTATACCAAAATAGCGATTGATAGTGTGCTCCGAGCTCCGATGACGGTGATCCTCGATATTAGCTTGGCGGGACTACATGGAAAGAAAGAATGAAAGACATAACCGTTTAGCTTAGTTAGTTTGCATAATGCACATAGCAACATTCTTACTTAATATAGACCATTTGATATAAACAATGGTATCATAAATTCAGCTATAAAGATTACTTGCTCATACTTGATTCTTACATATCTCATGAAACTTACTAATCTCATACTTGATAGGCAAACGAAGAACCTGTATCACTTGATCACTTTGATCAGCATACTTGAACATAATACTCATAATTTCTAATTCATCATTCATAACATGAATAATACTCATTTTCACTTAATAATAACTTTGCTTACTTAGCTTTCTTGTTATCTCAATGGAGCTTAACTCATTTGCCCGATGAATTTATATGAATAATCGAGGATACTAAATCTCATCTTAGTTTCGAGGCCATGTCTTGACATGGACTTATACGAAGTCTTTCTCGTGAGCTCCCTTGGGAACTTACCATTGTCATGTCTTGACATGGTCTTACTTGGTATCTTTACTCATGAACTGGTCAATGCCGAGCCTTGGCTTGGACTTACTTGAAATCTCTTTCTCTTGATAGCTTTTCAATGCCAAGCTTGCCTTGGACTTACATGATAACTTCTCAATGCCAAGCTTGCCTTGGACTTACATGATAACTTCTCAATTCCAAGCTTGCTTGGAATTACATGATAACTTGCTTGCTTGCCGATGCCATGCCTCGGCTTGGTCTTATACGGACTTTCTTGTTTCATGTGGTAGATCGAGTATCCTAAGCTATTCAACTTCAATCGGGGCTTTCTCATGCTTGATCTCATTAATTTCTTTGTTTAACATAACATTAAACATTTTCATAATAACATTGTACATTATACTAAGCAATTCAATGATATAAATCATAAAGCTTAGAAATCATACAAACTTACCTCAATATACAAAATGTAGCTAGGTATGCAATTTAGTCCTCGACCTTGTTCTTGCCTCGGTTTCGATTCGGGCTTTGTTTTTCTTGATCTATAGTCATAAATAGATCGTTTAATACTCACATTGACTAAATTGACTCTTTACTCATATTTTGGCAAAATTACTATTTTGCCCTTATACTTTCTCATATTTGTACTTTTGCCCCAAGGCTCGTAAAATAATTCTCATTCAACTTTCTTAGACTTCATGCTTAGCTGATTCATTTTCTCTACTATGACAATCCTCAATTCTCACTATTTCTACTATGTATGAACAATCGCATAACTTTTACAAACTAGTCCCTATGCTCATTTTTCATGAAATTCACTTAGAAAAAGATGTTTATCTAACATCAAACTCTCATAAACTTCCATAAAACATCATTAAACAAGCATATCATTCATGGG
This sequence comes from Gossypium sturtianum, assembly GCA_025698515.1. Taxonomy (NCBI): domain Eukaryota; kingdom Viridiplantae; phylum Streptophyta; class Magnoliopsida; order Malvales; family Malvaceae; genus Gossypium; species Gossypium sturtianum. Next base: position 106,482,663 of record CM046954.1, read on the forward strand.
TAGATTTTTGAACATGCATCTTAGCTCACTTTATAGCTAAAAATAGCTAATTCATAATACGAGAACTTCAAAAATACGAAGAATAATAAAAACGGGGCTAAGATGAACTTACTAGAAAGCTTGAAAGATGAACAAACCCTAGCTATGGGTTCTTTGAAATTTTCGGCAATGAGGAAGAAGATGATAGTGATTTTGTCATCTTTTTCCTTTATTAATCTTTTAATAGACAAATGACTAAAATGCCCTTCTCTTAAAAATTCTCTATTTTACTAACTCATGTCCAATTTTGTCCAAAAATTATGATTTGGGAAAATTGCTATTTAAGGACTTATAATTGCTATTCTTAAGCTATTTCATACAAAATGCTTCTAGAAAATCATATTTTGCAACTTTTGCAATTTGGTCCTTTTTGACCATTCAACCTCAATTTAGCAAAATTGCTTCATGAAACTTTCACACTAACGTGCAAATATGGCATGAACCTTAAAAACTCATAAATTTACCTCAGATTCGTGGTCTTGCACCACTATTCTGACTAGGCCCTAAATCGGGCTGTTACACTATATCACATATAATAAACACCAAATAATAATATTAAAATATTATTCCGACCTCGGATTTATGGTCTCGAAACCACTGTTCCGACTAGGGTCTAAACCGGGCTGTTACAACTCTCCCCCCTTAGGGATTTTCGTCCCCGAAAATCTTACCAGTGAATAAGTGTGGATATTGTTCTCTCAGAACGTTTTCAGGCTCTCACGTTGCCTCTTTCGTTCCATGTTTGTGCCATAACACTTTCACTAAGGAAATTCTTTTGTTTCTCAACTCTTTAATCTCTCGTGCCAAAATTCGAATCGATTATTCACTATAAGACAAATCTGTCTGAATTTCAACCTCAGTAGGAGCAATCACGTGAGACGAATCAGATCTATACCGACAGAGCATCGACACATGAAACACATTATGAATCTTTTCTAACTCAGGTGGCAACATCAATCTATAAGCAACCAGCCCAACTCGTTCAATGATCTCATATGGCCCAATGAACCTCGGACTCAACTTGCCTTTTCGGCCAAATCGAAGTATTTTTTTCCACGAAGATACTTTCAAAAATACTTTGTCACCAATCTCAAATTCAATATCCTTCCGTTTCAAGTCTGCATAAGACTTCTGACGATCTGAGGCCGCTTTCAAACTGTTACGAATCACTTTCACTTTCTGTTCAGTCTCTTTTATCAAATCAACCCCGTGAATCTTATTCTCACTCAGCTCAGTCCAATATAATGGAGTTCGACATTTTCGACCGTAAAGAGCCTCATACGGTGCCATTTTAATGCTAGATTGAAAACTATTATTGTATGCGAATTCAATCAACGGAAAATGCTTTTCCCACATATTTTCAAACTCAAGTATACAGCATCTCAACATATATTCAAGAATTTGAATAATCCGCTCAGATTGTCTATCCGTTTGCGGATGAAATGCAGTGCTGAAATGCAATTTTGTGCCTAAAGCCTCTTGCAATTTCTTCCAAAATCATGAGGTAAATCTCGATCTCTGTCAGATACAATAGATAATGGCACCCCGTGCAATCTCACAATTTCAGCAATATATAATTCAGCCAATCTATTGAGTGAATAATCTGTTCTCACTGGAATGAAATGAGTTGATTTCGTCAATCTGTCAACTATCACCCAGATTGCATTCTTTCCCGGAGATAAAGGCAATCCCGACACAAAGTCCATCGTGATTCTCTCCCATTTCCACTCAGGAATCATAATCGGTGGTAACAAACCGGATGGAACCTGATGTTCAGCTTTAACTTGCTGACAAACTAAACATTTCGACACAAAGTCAGAAATATCTCTTTTCATACCATGCCACCAATAAAATTGCTTCAGATCGTTATACATTTTCGTACTCCTCGGATGAACAGTCAAGCGACTATTGTAAGCTTCGTTCAAAATCAACTGAATCAACTCCGAATTCTTCGAAATACAAATCCGATTTCTGAATCTTAGACAATCATCACTATCGATTCAAAATTTTGAATCGGAATTCAAATCACATTGAGCTCATTTTGCTATTATCTCCTCATCACTTTTCTGAGCATCGCAAATCTGAATTACGAACATCGGCCTCACTTTCAACTCAGCCAAAACTGAATAATCATCACACAGATCTATCTGAGTACTCATAGCTCGAAAAGTAGATAAAGACTTTCGACTCAAGGCAACAGCAACAACATTAGCTTTACTTGGATGATAATCAATCACAAGTTCACAATCCTTCAATAATTCTAACCATCTTCTCTGTCGCAAATTCAACTCTTTCTGAGTCATCAAGTACTCCAAACTCTTGTGATCTGTGAAAATATGACATTTCTCACCAAATAAATAGTGACGCCAAATCTTCACTGCAAACACAATTGCGGCTAATTCAAGGTCGTGCGTCAGATAGTTCTTTTCATGCGGCTTTAACTGCCTCGAAGCATAAGCAATGACTTTGCCTTCTTGCATCAGCACACAGCCCAAACCATTCAATGATGCATCACTATAAACTATGAATTCTTTGCCCGATTCAGGCTGAATTAATACTGGTGCCTCTGTCAACAACGCTTTCAACCGATCAAAAATCTACTGGCACCTTTCTGACCATTCGAATTTAACATCTTTCTGCAGCAATTTCGTCAACGGAGTCGCAACCATCGAGAAACCTTTCACAAACCGTCTATAGTATCCCGCTAGTCCCAGAAAACTACGGACTTCAGACACATTTCTCGGAGGTTTCCATTCCGAAATAGATGAGATTTTACTTTGATCAACACGGATTCCCGCTGCTGACACAATATGCCCTAGAAAACCAACCTCACGTAGCCTAAACTCACATTTGCTGAATTTTGCATACAATTGCTTCTCACACAGAGTCTGTAGCACAATTATCAAATGCTCGGCATGTTGTGTCTCATCACATGAAAAAATCAGAATGTCATCAATAAACACCACCACAAAGCGATCCAAATACGGTCTGAATATTCGATTCATTAGATCCATAAACACTGCAGGAGCATTCGTTAGTCCGAAAGGCATCACTAAGAATTCATAATGTCCGTACCTCGTTCTAAAAGTAGTTTTTGGTACATCGGATTCTTTAACTCTCAACTGATAGTAGCCCGATCTCAAATCTATCTTAGAAAACACTGTAGCTCCTTTCAGCTGATCAAACAAATCATCAATATGTGGTAACAGATATTTATTCTTTATCATTACTTTGTTCAATTGTCGGTAATCAATACACATTCTCATGGTGCCGTCTTTCTTTTTCACAAACAACACATTCTCTATCGGTCAACTCTTGCAACTGAGACTTCAACTCTTTCAATTCCATTGGTGCCATTCTATACGGAGCTATTGAGATAGGAGTTGTTCCCGGCACCAATTTAATGCCAAATTCAACTTCCCATATCGGAGGTAGTCCCGGTAATTCTTCAGGAAATACATCAGGGAATTCACAAACCACAGGCACAGATTCAACTTTCTTTTCTGTCACTTTTGTATCAATCACGTATGCTAGATAAGCTTCGCAACCCTTTCTCACATAGTTCAAAGCTTTCATCGCAGATACAACAGCTGATAACCCTTTCATATCACTGGATTCAATTCGAACTATCTCACCGTTCTGACTTCTCAATTCAATACTCTTTGTTTTACAATTCACAATGGCATTATGCAAAGTGAGCCAATCCATACCCAGAATAATATCAAATTTATCGAATGGTAGCAACATCAAATTAGCCAGAAAACAAGCATCCCGAAACATCAATGGGCAATTCTTGCACACTTTATCCCCCAAGACACACTTGCCTAAAGGGTTCGATACTCTAATCACAAATTCAGTAGACTCAACAAGTAGAGTCTTACTTGATACTAGATTCACACACACATAGGAATGAGTAGAACCTGGATATATCAATGCAATCACATCAGTATCAAATAGAGTAAAAGTACCAGTGATGACGTCTGGAGATGCCGCTTCTTCTCGCGCACGTATAGCATAGGCTCAGGCAGGTGCTCTCGCCTCAGATCTCACAGTTGTATCTGAAGTCCCTCTCTGACTTCCACTCACATTTTTGGTGTTTCTGGGTGGTCTACCCCTAACCGTCACATTAATCGATCTCACGTTCTGAACATTTTCTTCTTCAGCCATCTTTGCGCAGTCTCGAATGAAGTGATCTCTTGATCGACATTTATAGCAAACTCTATTATTATACTTGCCCCAGCATTCTCCCACATGTCGTCTTCCACACTGTCTACACTCAGGTTTATTGCTTTTAGCACTTTCAACACTTGATTCAATTGGAGCTTGAGTTCTCGGACCAACACTTATTATTGCACGGTCTCTATACGGATGTCCAAATGAAGCATTTGATCGGTTGCTTGCATCTCTAAATCTCTTTGTCGAAGGTTCAGACAACTTACTCATCAATCTTTTTCTTTCATCTCGAGCTTCAGAATCGGCTTTCTTCTTTTCTTTACTGAGCTCCTCAGCTTTGCAGGCTCTTTCAACTAATAGAACAAATTCGTTTATGTCAAGTATCCCGACCAACAACTTAATATCTTCATTCAGCCCTTCTATAAAGCGTTTACACATAGTAGCTTCGGTCGAAACATATTCCCATGCATACTGGCTCAATCTCATAAATTCCCGTTCATACTCAGTAACAGACATACGGCCCTGTTTCAGCTTTAGAAACTCCTTACGTTTCTGATCTATGAATCGTTCACTGATATACTTCTTTCTAAATTCAACTTGAAAGAAATCCCAAGTGATTCTCTCTTTCAGAACCACAGAAATCAACATTTTCCACCAGTTATATGCTGTATCTCTCAACAAGGAAACTGCACACTTAATACATTCTTCAAGAGTCAACGACATCTCATCGAACACTCGGATTGTATTCTCGAGCCAAAACTCAGCTCGCTCAGCATCATCATCAGCTGTGGCCCTAAACTCTTCGGCCCCATATTTTCTCATCTTATCCACTAGAGGCTTATTCAATCGATTCAAATCTACAACTTGAGGCATAACAGGTACTTGTGAGGGTAGAGGTTGTGGAGCAGCCGGATTCGTTCGAACAAATTTTGAAAACCACTCACTCATCATTCGGAAGAAGGCTTGCTTAGCCTCTCCTCCCTCACCACTATCATTCGGCCTAGATGTGCCCGGCACTGTCCCTTGAGCGGGAGCAGGCGCATTACTCTCAACATCGTCAGCAACTACTCGATCGGGACCCATTACTATACGAAAACACATTTATAACTGTCAGGATTCATCACACTATCGCAATTTCATATATGGCATGTATAGCTAGACTCATACGCACTACGTTAGTCCGAGAATCGACTAAACCGTAGCTCTGATACTAATAAAATTGTAACACCCCTAACCCAAAATCGTCGCTGGAATAGGGTTAAGAGGCATTACCGAACAATCGGAACACTTCACATCCATTTCACGACACAAAGTCAAATATCAATCAAACATATTCAAACACGAGTATATAGTCCCTTATCAGGTCTTCGAGACCTTAAACACGTGTTAGAAAGAGGTCGAGACTAAATCGAGCACTTACGAAAGTTTCTAGAAACTCAAAGATTTTTCCAAACTGCAGAGGTCACGCGTCCGTGTAGCTAGGCTGTGTGCCTCACACGGCTACCAGACACACCCATGTGTCCAAGCCGTGCCAAAACAGAGCATACATACTGACTTATCCTCACGGTCACTAGACATGCCCGTGTGCCATGGCCGTGTGAAATTAGGCTAGCTATTGAATTGGTCACACGGCTACCAGGCACGCCCGTGTACCACGACCGTGTAACCTGCCCGGACACACCTCGAAGTGGTCCTTGAGCCACATGGCAGGGACACACGCCCGTGTCCCTTGACCATGTATGCAAAATAGGCCATCTGCAAGGCCAATTTGCCACCCACACTTGGGTCATACCTACAAACTTCAAAGCAAAACCAATTCATACTTCTAAATGCTTTCAAAATATACCATTTCATGCACCAATTAATCATCAACAATACTATCTACTTCCATTCCTAATATCATCACAATGAGTCCATTCAAAGTAACAATTGTACATCCTAACACATATATATATCTAGCATTATGTAATCCATGCCATAATTCATCTTCAAACCACATCTTTCATCAACTACCTAACCATGAAATATACCAAATTTATAGCTCATTCATAAGTTTAACATCATTCAACTTCCAAGCCAAATCACATGAAAAGGATTAAGCATTTCAAAACATACCATAACTTCTAGCCTATACATGCCATACTTCAACTATATACATCTTTTCAAAAGTACACAAAAATAGATTGCTGATAGTGTGATAGAGATGCTGACGATCCCTGGATCCGAGCTAGCTTTACTAACACTGTAAAATAGAGAAACAAATCACACAGTAAGCTTTCAAAAGCTTAGTAAGTTCGTAACATAATACATTATACCAAAACAAACCATCACATAGATTAATTCACAATCACATATACCATACCATCCAAGATAATATGTTCAATTAAACTTCCATAAACTCATTCACATTCACATCAACCACATAGGTTCCGAACGTACCTTAACTAACACTTAGTTATCGATCACTTATGCCACTCAATACTCAATATTTCATTTCGATCAACTTTCGTCACTTCTTCGATTCAATCGTACACTTAGTGCCCAAATCATTAGCCAAAGCTTATATTAACATCGCACACTTAGTGCATCTATATCAAATCGATCTTAAATCGATATCGCACACATAGTGCCAATTAAAAGCTGAAGCTTATATTATTTTGCACACACAGTGCTAATCATCTCGGTCACATTTCCGAATATGCATACTTAGTGCCACATAACTTGAGCCCTCACATAGCATTCACAATTCAATAATATCTCACCATTCATTTCATAACATTAAACATAGTTAAATACACGTATTATGTCTGAACTTACCTCGGACGTTGAAATATCGAAACGGTCGATTTAATCGAGTACTTTATCTTTGCCTCGATCTCGATCCGAACTTCTCCTCTCTTGATCTATACACATTCAAATTCAACTCATTCAGTCACCAATTCATTCAATTCAATCCAAACACATATATTTAGGGCATTTTACAAAATAGCCCTCACATTTTCACATTTCGACACTTTAGTCCCTAATTCATCAAATCACCAAATACACATAATTTCAAATCACATATGCTTAGCCGAATTCTTCCCATGCTATTACAAGCCCACACATTTCATTTATTTCACATTTTAGTCCTTCAATTTACACTTTCCCAATTTAGCCCAAAATACCCAATTTCATCAAAAATCCAAATACAAACTATGTTAACCCAACACCAAGTTTTCATATTTCACCAACTAACATCATAAAGCTCACATATTCATCAATGGCATATCTCACATTCATCACCAATTAAAAAAATTTAAGCATGGGTTAGCTAGAGCACGAAGCAACGATTACAAAAACGTAAAAATTATCAAAAAACTGAACAAAAATCACATACCAATTGAAGCTTGAAGTGGCCGAATATCACAAAGCTCCCAAACCCTTTCTATTTTTCCTATTTTTTGTTGAAAATAAGCAAAGATGAACATGTTTCATCTTTTTGTTTTGTTTAATATTAATTAAATTATCATTTTACCAGTTTGTCCTTTTATTAATCATATGAGACAAATATACATTAAGGTTAATATGTCATTTAACCATCCACTAACTTAATAATGGGCTAATTCCCTTATAATACCTCCACATTATAAGAACAACAACAATTAAGCATTCAACATTTAGCACACAGCATTTTACACTTTATGCGATTAAGTCCTTTCTCACGATTCGACACACAGTCGATCAAATTTTCACACCAAATTTTCACACAGGCTATATCACATATAATAAACACCAAGAATAATATTAAAATATTATTCCAACCTCAGATTTTTGGTCTCGAAACCACTGTATCGACTAGGGTCTAAACCGAGCCTGTTACACTATCACAAATTATATAATGGCATGTACAGCTAAACTCGTGTTTGCTACGCTCAATCCGAGAATCGGCTAAACCGTAGCTCTGATACCACTAAATGTAACATCCTTAGCCCGTATCCATCGCCAGAACAGGGTTACGGAGCATTACCGAAACTTTCAGAACATACACAAATATTTCATGTAAATTTATATTCATTAACAAAGATTATTGATATCGTTCCTTAAATGGACCTTCGAGGCCCAATACAAGCATTATAATCGAGTCGGGACTTAATCGAAAACTCTAAGAATTTTTCGCGAAATTACAAAAATTTTCCAAGTTGCAGGGCTCACACGCCCGTGTGGTCCGAGGGACACGCCCGTGCTACAGGCCGTGTTCGACCCCGTGTAACTCTCTAACTTGTACACACGGTCATGCCACACGCCCGTGTGCTAGGCATGTGGTTAATTAAATTCTTTCAAAATTAGGTGCAAGTTTCACACGGCCAAGACACACGCCCGTGTTCTAGGCCGTGTAGCACACACGGCTAAGACACATGCCCGTGTCTCTTCCCATGTGCTCAATTATGAGCATTCTGTTTCTCAAAATTAAGGTGCAGGGGACACATGGCCTAACTACACGCCCATGTACCCGGCCGTATGTCACATACGGTCTAGAAACACCCAAAATAAAGCCATTTCTATCTTCATTTCTCACCCAAAATCACACCAATGACCTGCACTTAAAACTCATATCCAAATACCAACCATTTCAAGCATTCAAATTAAGCAAACTCTATCATTCCACATGGCATATCATTGCATGCATACATGTTTACTATCTTACCTTGGTTCAATCTATGTGTTAAACATGATTTGATCAGCTACTTAACATATATATATAGCTACCATAGCATGATATTACAAGTATATCAAAACAACCATTAGTAGCCATTCCAATGGCAAGATTACAAACATCATTATCATGCCACTAAAGGCCATGTTGTCCTATACATGCCATTATACCAAAATGATTTTACTACATATACCAAAATAAGTTACTTGATAGTGTGACGATGCTCCAATGATCTCCAACCTTCGCGAGCTTCCGAGCACTATAAAACATGGGAAAACAAAATGGAGTAAGCATTACATGCTTAGTAAGTTCGTATAATGGAAACTAAACTTAACAATCTCGTTTGTTAAATCTAAGCATACAATATCATGTTTTCGATCCATTTGACAAAATTGCCTAAACACATGCATCCAATCAAACATGTTAGTCACAAACTTTACATATACATCAAGTAAGGATAGATGAGCTCATCATGCAATAGTCTTTCAAGACATTATCATTTCATCTCATAATTCTCATACCATGTCAAGAGTTTTATGCCCGTTGAATCATTAAAATTTCGAGGGATACTCAAGTGGTACACTTGAGGTGTACGATTCAATAACCCGTCAATTCTTTTTCAAGAGTACCCATTAGGGCACTTAAAACCAAGGAAAACACTCTCAAGCCACTTATCGTATAACAGGATTACCAATCCTGGCTAAATCCTTTATATAACGTATGCTCAGAAGAGCTCAATTAGGATTACCAGTCCAGGCTAAACCCTAATCGTAACGTATACTCGAGAGGTATTATATCAGAATTACCCGTTCGGGCTAAATCCTTTCTATAATGAGGTCAATAGGATTACTCGTCCGAGCTAAATCTGTCAGCAACAAATGCAGGACCTCATCCATTTCAGGAAAGTACATAAATTCATCAGAATTCAATATTCAATTGGGATTAACCCCTTTTTTCACCATTTCAAGCATGTATTAAGTTTTTCATCATAGCATTCAAATAATGTACATCAAATAAGTTACATTCCATACAAACACAACATTCAATTAAACATATTTACAGGCTCGATTAAGTTACACGAACTTACCTCGACACTTGTTCGCGTAAGTAATCTACTAATCCAAAACCTTTTATTTTCATCGGTCTAACCTCGAATTTGTGTTGTCCGGATCTATATAAATAGCTTTAATCATTTCTCATATTTCATAATCATTTGGACTCAATTTACGTCCTAGGCAAAATTACCATTTTGCCCCTAACTTTTCCATAAATTCTCATTTCGTCCCTAGGCTCGGAAAATAAAACTTGTGCAATTTACTTCCTTTTCCAAGCCTAACCAAAATCCCATTGCAAAATTTACAGCACATTTATTCATAAAAATTCAACATTTTTCTTCAATTTCACAATTTCACATTTTAGCCCCTAAATCATGTTTTCATCAAAAATCACTTTGTAAAAGTTGTTTTTCTATCAACAAACTTTCATTTTCTACCATAAATTTCTAATTTTCAACATATTCATCCATGACCCAAATTTCATACCTTGATAACTTTTCAAATTAATCCCCCAAATAGATAGATTAAGCTATCCTGGTTTCAAAAATATCAAAATTACTAAAAACGAGACAAGGAAACTTACCCAATTAATCCATGAAAGTTTCTTCTCTCTCTCCTAGGGTTTCCATGTATTTTAGGTTGAAGAAGATGAGAAAATAAGATGATATTTTCTTTTCATCTTTTAATTAATTAAATGTTTTTCAAATTCCAATTTAGTCCTTGCCCTTTTTCTAAATTTCCATGGATGAGTCACCAAAAATCTACATACTTTTCTTTAATGGTCTAATTTCCATATAAGGACCTCAAGTTTTGAATTCCATAGCTATTTAATCCTTATAGCTACTAGAATTCAACTTTTTCATTTTATGCGATTTAGTCCTTCTCGTAATTAAACACTTAATCAATAAAAATTTCGTATAAAAAATTTCACGTGACATTTCTAACATAACACGGACCATATAATAAAATAAAAATAAATTTTACTTTTGACTCAAATTTGTGGTCCCGAGACCACTATTCCGATTTCACTAAAATATGGGTTGTTAGAAAATTCTTGTTATACGAACTTACTAAGCATTTGAAATGCTTACTTGGTTTTCTTTTATTTGTTTTATAGTGCTCGGAAGCTCGTAAAGGTTGGAATCGGTCGAAGCATCATCACACTATCCTTCATCACGTTTTGGTATAAATAGCAAACTTATTTTGGTATAATGGCATGTATAGGCTAACTTGGCCAATGTTGGCATGTAAATAGTTGTTTGTAATCTAGCCACTGGAATGGCTAGTTATAGTATATTTAGTAACTATATACTTGAGGTTATAATATGGTTAATATATGTGTGCTTGGTATGGTTAGATTGAATTATGTTAAACATATATGTCTTTTAAAAAGGTAAGTGTTAATTCATGTGATGATATATCAAGTATAATGTTAATGTTGGCTTGGTTTTAACATCTTGAATTGGTTGGTATATGTATGCAAGTATTAATGTAGGTGCAAGGCAAAATTTGGGTGAGAAATAAGGCTTGGAAATGGCCTTGTTTTCGTCCACAAGGGTAGACGGCGTGTGTCTCAACCATGTGTGACACACAACCATGCGCACGGGCGTGTGGTTTGGCCGTGTGTCCCCTGCATCTTAAAAATTGAGAACAGAATGCTCAGAATTGATAACACGGGCAGAGACACGGACGTGTGTCTCTGCCGTGTGAAACACACGGCTTAACACACGGGCGTGTGTCTCAGCCGTGTGAAACACACTGCTTTACACACGGACGTGTGTCTTGGCCGTGTGAATCCTGCACCTAATTTTCAAAAATAAAATTTTCCACACGGCCTAGCACACGGGCGTTTTGTTGGCCGTGTGACTCAAGTCAGAGAGTTACACGGGCTGGGACACGGGTATGTCACTTGGCCGTGTGGCTGACCGCACGGGTGTGTGTCCCCTACACCTAAGAAAAATTTTGAAATTTCGTGAAAAATTCTCTGAGTTCCCGATTTAGTTCCGACTTGTTTATAATGTATAAATAGGACCTCGAGGGTCCACTTAAGGGACAACATGATTGAATTATGATATGTTTTAGATATGAATAGTAAAAGACACGAATTAATTGTATTTGTTCTGTAAACTCTGGTAATGCTCTGTAACCTTGTTTCGGCGAGGAATATGGGTTAGGTGTGTTACACTATTCATACCCCCTTCCCCGGTAAAAAAATTGGATTGTTTAACAAAACAAAAGAGAAAAAAAAGTTGTTACAAATCAAAATTGAATATTAACGATATTTGCTTTTCATTTCAACCTCAAAAATAAATTTTGAATTAATAAGGTTAGTTTGTAATTATTTTTATTTTTTAAAATTTATTTTACTATTATGTATGGTTATGTAACTATATATTGATAATTAATAGTATGTGATTGAAATTATATTGTTTGATAATTTTTTTGTTGCTTTAAAATGGTATGAATTGTTTTAATAAAAACTAATTCTTTTTTACTATTAATTTATTTTATAGATTTAGTATCAAAGATAAATAACTAATTCTTCGTATACGTCCATTATGATAGGGTAATTTTCCAAACAACAATTGGTGAAATGAGGTTTAACAAGAGTGTAAAACTTGATGAAATGAAACAAAATATTAGTGAGAAAAATGCTCGATGTCTTGAGAGGAAGATTTACATACTATTGTTCAAATTTCCAATTTCATCAAATTCGTGCAAATATAAGGAGAATGAACTTGTAGAGGATGATGATGTGGAGACTATGATCGTACTGTATTACTCATTTGGGAACATTGAACCAATTGACTTGTTCGCTGAGTTAGCATATGTTGAGCCCGTTCAAAATGTCATTCCATTAAATCAACAATATAGAGTTGAATACCCGTATACAAATGTTCCAAGAGCCTCTGCCGATAGGTAATGTTTTGTACACAGGTTTGACTTTTATTTGAATGTTGGGTGGGTAGAACCATGCGATTATGGAGCGACATCGACATAGGGCGGCAATCCACACAGTGCTCTGATTGTGTATAACAACCCTAATCCGAGTCCCCATTTATAGATACATCCATTGGTGACTAGTACTGATGCATATGGAGAGGAAGGACCCGATAATGATGGTGGTACTAATCACCAAGGTGAAGATTTTAGTGATCTCAATCTCGGTGAGGTTTTAGATGATATTGACGAGAAAGTCGAAAGCAATGATGATAATGTATACGCCCCTTTGCTCGAGAACTTGACTCGTGGCATTGTTATACGAAATGATCTTTCAACCCACATGTTGAGCATAAATCCCAATGTTGCACATTCATCTGAGTTCCCTAAATACCTAGATGTAATATATTCTCACAAGTTGGTGTCAGATTTCGAACTAGAAGAGTTGGTTGTAACTCAACAATTCGCAAACAATGAGGAATGTGTATTTTCCACCAAGAAGTATAGCATAAAAGTGTCAGTGGGCTACAAAATCATTGTATCCAAAACGAAATTACATATTGGGGAGTGTTGAAGGTCTGTAGAAGGTTGCAACTGGTAGGTATGAATTGCATTGATGCAAAGGTCACAACTATAGAAGACTTAGAAATATGTTGGGCCTCATTCATGCACTGTTACACAGATGACACAAGACCATCAGAAACTTGATGCAAAAACAATCTATAATTGCATCATGCCACTGGTGAAAGACATGCCGACCATTCTTGTATCGCTCTTGATTGTTGACATGCAATCCCTATTTCAGTACGGAGTGCCATCCATGAAAGCATGGTGGGCTAAACAAATGGAAATGACATAGTTGTATGAAGATTGGGATGCATTGTACAATGAACTAAAAGGGTGGTCCGTCGTAATACAGGAGTACGTGTTAGGGACTGTGGTTGACTTGTAGACACTGTCTACTTACGGATTGGGTGACCAACAAAATTTGGGGAAAAGAATTTTCCATCACTTGTTCTAGACACTCGATCCATGCGTTAGGACCTTTTCCCACTGTAAGCCGCTTATGCAGGTTGATGGAACCTAACTGTATGGGAAATATATGCAAATCCTCCTTATTTTGATTACACAATATGGTAACTGGAACATTGATCGTTGTTTTCGCGATGTCAAAGTCTTAAAATTTATAAAAAGAATGATCGAACCTGGAAACTAACTATGACAACGATTTGAGGCAAGCGCACCTATCGAACAGTAGTATAGCTTAGGCAAGACCGGATTATCGAACCCAAACGAACCAAAAGTACTAATACTAACTTTCTTTTTATTATCTAGCCTAAAATAAGTGAAGCTGTTTTTTTAATCTAAATTTAACTAACTACTAAGCTAAAGACGCAAAGACAAAAAACATGAATTGGGGAAATACCATTTGGAAAAACTCAGTTGATTAAGACGATACCCTTAGGAAGAATCCACCTAGACTTCACTTGTTATCTAACTCTGAACCAGACAATTTATCCACTTGATTTGATCCGTAAGACTCCCTAATGTATATTAAACCCTCTCTCGAAGCGAATAACGTCTAACCCTAGGTTGGTTAATTGAAATCTCTTTCTAATTAAAACCCATAGAATTGCATTAACTCGATCTATGGACTCCCATATTAGGTTTCACCCTAATTCGGAAAAATCTCGTCACCCTATCTCTAGGCGCGTGATCAACTCCGCTTAATTATGGTAGATCTACTCTTAAGCAGGGACTTTTTCTCCTCCACCTAAGCACATCAAACTTGAATCAATATCCCGGAAATATCAACACAAGAATTAAGAACACATAATTAAGAACAAGTCAAATATTTATCATATAATTCAAAGAAACGATAACAAGATTCATCTAAGTTTCATCCCCTCGGTATCTGAGGGTTTAGTTCATAACAATAAAAGAAAACATCTCAGAAGAAAAGATAAAACAAAACATAAGAAATCCCTAAAACCCCCTGAAGGAATTGAAGGAGAGATCCGCCGTTTTGAGTAGAATTCCGACTTCTTGAGATGGATCAACTGGCTATCTTCGCGTGTTTCCCACAAATCTGACCCTTTCGGCTCGGCTCCTTGGCTAGCTCACCGCCCCCTTCTAGGTTATACTTAGGGTGTTTATATAGGCTTTTGAAATAGGTTTCTTTGCCCCTTAAGTATCATTTTTCGAGTGAAATTGCTCTTCTCCACAACAGGGACACAGCCATGGCACACGCCCGTGTGAATCATCTTTAGGTCGTGTTCGGAATTTTAATGAGGTGACACGCCCGTGTAAATCGTGATCAAGTTGTGTTCTACTCTATCAGGGAGTCACGGCCGTGTTGGCTCAAGTCGAGGCCGTGTCGATTTTCACTTTGGCCCGATTTGGTCCATTTTAAGCCCGTTTCTTGTTCTTTCCATCCTCTGATGCTTTCCTGAGTATAAAACATGAAAAGAAAGGATTAAGAGCACCTTTTTACATAAATCAAGGGATAAATCATCCAAAAGTATGCTAAATGTGGGATTAAAATATGTTACTTTTACGGTTTATCACATACCCCCACACTTAAGCTTTTGCTTGTCCTCAAGCAAAATTCTCAACTTACAATTAAAACAAACTTTCCATGATTCAATATTCCTATTAACAATGTCTCATCATAATTCATAGATAATTTATACATGGATAATTTAACTCAAAGAGTCCTAAAGATTCAAACAATATAAGTCATACATTTGTAGCACCAAACATAGGTGTTTCCCCTCATCTAAATAATTACCTCTGATCCAAAACCTACAAGGATTGACATCCTCACAAAAGATTCACTCAAATCACTCGAAGTGTTTAAGGTTCAGAATTAAGCACTCAAATGTCAAACTTGAAAAGTTAATCCCATAGGCTTGCATGAAAATCAAATCTCAACCACTGTAATATGAGATGATGCACAAATCACAAGGTCTTTATCAGGGTTGTAACGTGGCTTGGGTTAAGGTGTGGATAAAGGCTGAATTAGAGGGTCAGAATCGAGATCGACCTGAAATATTACCTAACTAGAAACAACGAACTGAAAAATAAATAATTACATGAATTGAAACTTTGAAACTAATAATATGAGCTTCTTCTTTAATAAATAGACGTTAACTGTACAAGCTCGCTTTTCATCATACTAATACTGAATATAATTCGATTTTTTAGAACAAATAATCAAATATTTACAATAATAAGAAAGTACTTTAACAACTAAAATATAAAACATAGTTAGGAAACTGCTCAAAATCAAATCTGGACAAAAAGGGTAGTCAAGAAGAATGGTGATAACAAATACAAAGGGTTTTAGGTTAATATTAGTGGGTGAGTCAATAAAAAGGGTTGTTAGGATCAAAGGGGTTCACTAGGGGTTAATTATGAAGGTAGGCTTTTTATGGAGTAAGTGGGTTAAATCCTAGGTGCCTTTATCATTTCTCAGATATCAAATCAAAGATGTGGTCTCAACATGTATAATCGATGCAAGTTCTAGAATAACAAATCAATGTTGACACACTCATAATCAAAAAGTGAGCATGAAAAAGGATATATGCTCTTATAAGGCTCAAAATCTCACAAAAAAGTATGGGTATTTTGATATCAACCTCGTAAATTTCAAATTTCAAAGTAATATTCAAATTCAGGTAGACAACCTAGAAAAAAAAATTTATTTCTGAAAGATAGACTTATCATGCTTGATTATCTAGTATCTTAGAATTTAATTATCAATGCACAATTATCAATGGCTTAATCTATAACATGTCAATAAAAATCATCAATTATGGGAATTTCATTCTAATGATAATATGAGAAATTTACTTTAAGACAAGGCATAACTCGGGATTTGAGAACAATGCAAAAAGTTTGGCACCTAATTTCAGGAATTTGAGAATAATGAAAAAGTTAGGCACCTTTTTAGGTTGTTCACCCCCACACTTAAGATGTACATTGCCCTCAATGTACAAAGATAGATAATAGCAAAATAAAAACATAAGATAGGGAGAGAAGTGAAACTTCCTGAATTTTTAATGAAAAGAAATCGGATAGGATTGGCGAGAGGTGATCGTGGGGAGCGTCTTGAACCGTTTGAAATTGAATCTCGAAGCACCGGCCTAATTTTATTGTATCCTAAGCTAAATCTAAATGGTATGAAGAATAAGAAGAAAATGATAAAGAAAATAAAAATAAAAATAAAAGTAAAAGTAAATAATGGAAAATAAAAATAAAAATAAAAATAAGATTAAATAATGGAAAATGAAAGAAGAAAGACAACTGAAAAAGAAAAAGGAAGAAGGGGGGTCTAAATAGAGATTATGGATCTGGTGGTTGCCCCCGCCCTTGTACCTTCCTGTGGTGGCCACACGACCACGGCCACGGCCGTGTGGTTTGGAAATCTGCACTTTGGTTAGTTTATAGTTAGGTGCTAAAAAGAAAGAATAAAAGTAAAAGAATAATTAAAAATGTAAAGATTTATGGGGTTAGTGCTCGGGTTGCCTCCCGAGAAGCACTCGTTTATAGTCTTAAGCTAGACTTTACCTCTCATTCGTATGGTCATGGTGGTTTGAGGAGGTGAAAATCCTTTCTCATGCGATCAATTCGGTTGTGGATATAAATTTTAAGTCGAGTAGTGTTTACCTTAGAAGGGCTAAATTTAGGATTAGTTACCTCGACTGTTCCATCTGGGAAGATTTTGAGTACCTGATCTCCTATCTTAAGCTGGGTTGTCCCATCGTCAAGTTTGTCGTGGAGTTGCCTCGTTTTTGCTTTGTGTATTTTTAATTTCTCTTTGAAGTGTGTCTTCCACTCGTCTAGTCCCTCGGTCCGAAGCCTTCGTTCCTCATGCATTTCTTCTTTATTGACACGAGGTCTAGGATCTGGCATCTGCGAAAGAGCTTCAAGAAACGGTAAGTTAATAAGAAACTTCTTTGGAGGTTTAAGAAATTTACCGAATTGTTCCTCTGTGTGGTCTTTCTTTATCGCATTGGGGTATGGCATATGAGCTTGGTACTCTGTAATTACCGGTTTGGTAAATCATGGATTACCTCAACCTTACCTCTGAGCTCTTGCCTTGGGTCGATTCCACTAACCTTTCACCGTCATGAGTATTACGGGCTTGAATTTGCTCTTTTAGGTTAGTTTCAGTGTTGTTGTAGAGACGCCCTTGCGGTCTTTCGAAAATTAACTTTGCAAGTTGTCCAACTGACTTAGTAAGTTCCCCAACTTGGTTCTCGATCCTTTTGATCGATGCTTGTTGATTATTAAGCGTTGTCACAGTTTTTTGGAGACGGGTATCTGTGGCTGCCATTAATTTTGTCAGCATCTCCTCGAGGTTCGACTCCTCTTCCTGTTGGTAAGGTGGTTGTTGAAAATTTAGAGGAAGTTCCGGTCCTTGGCTACTTTGATCATCCCACGAGAAATTAGGATGGTACCTCCAACCTGCATTATAAGTGACACTATAAAAATTATTTTGAGGTCTAGAATAGTTACCCATATAGTGGACTTGTTCGTTCTCTATGCCATATCCGTAGGGTGGGTACTCAAGATTCACCACGCCTCCGCTTGTTTCAATCTTGCATAACTCGGATGTATCTGCGAAGAATACAAATCATCAAACTTTTTATTTAACATCTCTAACTGGTTTGATAGCCTGGTTATTGGGTTGAGGTTGTAGATATCGGCTGCTTTTGTTGGCTTTGTCCTCATAACTTGCCACTGATAGTTATTCAGTGCCATCTCCTCTATCTGCCAAAATCAAATAAAAGAAAATTTAGCAAAGTAAAATAATAATAATAATAATAATGATAATGGCTAAAGTAATAAAAATTGAGCTTTCTTAATATTTTAGTTCCTCGGCAACGGCGCCAGAAAACTTGATCGTTGTTTTCGCGATGTCAAAGTCTTAAAATTTATAAAAAGAATGATCGAACCTGGAAACTAACTATGACAACGATTTGAGGCAAGCGCACCTATCGAATAGTAGTATAGCTTAGGTAAGACCGGATTGTCAAACCCAAACGAACCAGAAGTACTAATACTAACTTTCTTTTTATTATCTAGCCTAAAATAAGTGAAGTTGTTTTTTTAATCTAAATTTAACTAACTACTAACCTAAAGATGCAAAGACAAAAAGAATGAATCGGGGAAATACCGTTTGGAAAAACTCAGTCGATTAAGACGATACCCTTAGGAAGAATCCACCTAGACTTCACTTGTTATCTAACTCTGAACCAGACAATTTATCCACTTGATTTGATCCGTAAGACTCCCTAATGTATATTAAACCCTCTCTCGAAGCGAATAACGTCTAACCCTAGGTTGGTTAATTGAAATCTCTTTCTAATTAAAACCCCTAGAATTGCATTAACTCGATCTATGGACTCCCATATTAGGTTTCACCCTAATCCGGAAAAATCTCGTCACCCTATCTCTAGGCGCGCGATCAACTCCACTTAATTATGGTAGATCTACTCTTAAGCAGGGACTTTTACTCCTCCACCTAAGCACATCAAACTTGAATCAATATCCCGGAAATATCAACACAAGAATTAAGAACACATAATTAAGAACAAGTCAAATATTTATCATATAGTTCAGCAAACGATAACAAGATTCATCTAAGTTTCATCCCCCTCAGGTATCTGAGGGTTTAGTTCATAACAATAAAAGAAAACATCTCAGAAGAAAAGATAAAACAAAACATAAGAAATCCCTAAAACCCCATGAAGGAATTGAAGGAGAGATCCGCCGTTTTGAGTAGAATTTTGACTTCTTGAGATGGATCAACTGGCTATCTTCGCGTGTTTCCCACAAATCTGACCCTTTCGGCTCGGCTCCTTGGCTAGCTCACTGCCCCCTTCTAGGTTATACTTAGGGTGTTTATATAGGCTTTTGAAATAGGTTTCTTTGCCCCTAAGTATCATTTTTCGAGTGAAATTGCTCTTCTCCACAACAGGGACACAGCCGTGGCACACGCCCGTGTGAATCATCTTTAGGTCGTGTTCGGAATTTTAATGAGGTGACACGCCCTTGTAAATCGTGATCAGGCTGTGTTCTAGTCTATCAGGGAGTCACGGCCGTGTTGGCTCAAGTCGAGGCCGTGTCGATTTTCACTTTGGCCCGATTTGGTCCATTTTAAGCCCGTTTCTCGTTCTTTCCATCCTCCGATGCTTTCCTGAGTATAAAACATGAAAAGAAAGGATTAAGAGCACCTTTTTACATAAATCAAGGGATAAATCATCCAAAAGTATGCTAAATGTGGGATTAAAATATGTTACTTTTACGGTTTATCACATACCCCCACACTTAAGCTTTTGCTTGTCCTCAAGCAAAATTCTCAACTTACAATTAAAACAAACTTTCCATGATTCAATATTCCTATTAACAATGTCTCATCATAATTCATAGATAATTTATACATGGATAATTTAACTCAAAGAGTCCTAAAGATTCAAACAATATAAGTCATACATTTGTAGCACAAAACATAGGTGTTTCCCTCATCTAAATAATTACCTCGATCCAAAACCTACAAGGATTTACATCCTCACAAAAGATTCACTCAAATCACTCGAAGTGTGTAAGGTTCAGAATTAAGCACTCAAATGTCAAACCTGAAAAGTTAATCCCATAGGCTTGCATGAAAATCAAATCTCAACCACTGTAATATGAGATGATGCACAAATCACAAGGTCTTTATCAGGGTTGTAACGTGGCTTGGGTTAAGGTGTGGATAAAGGCTGAATTAGAGGGTTAGAATCGAGATCGACCTGAAATATTACCTAACTAGAAACAACGAACTGAAAAATAAATAATTACATGAATTGAAACTTTGAAACTAATAATATGAGCTTCTTCTTTAATAAATAGACGTTAACTGTACAAGCTCGCTTTTCATCATACTAATACTGAATATAATTCGATTTTTTAGAACAAATAATCAAATATTTACAATAATAAGAAAGTACTTTAACAACTAAAATATAGAACATAGATAGGCAACTGCTCAAAATCAAATCTGGACAAAAAGGGTAGTCAAGAAGAATGGTGATAACAAATACAAAGGGTTTTAGGTTAATATTAGTGGGTGAGTCAATAAAAAGGGTTGTTAGGATCAAAGGGGTTCACTAGGGGTTAATTATGAAGGTAGGCTTTTTATGGAGTAAGTGGGTTAAATCCTAGGTGCCTTTATCATTTCTGTATATCAAATCAAAGATGTGGTCTCAACATGTATAATCGATGCAAGTTCTAGAATAACAAATCAATGTTGACACACTCATAATCAAAAAGTGAGCATGAAAAAGGATATATGCTCTTATAAGGCTCAAAATCTCACAAAAAAGTATGGGTATTTTGATATCAACCTCGTAAATTTCAAATTTCAAAGTAATATTCAAATTCAGGTAGACAACCTAGAAAAAAAAATTTATTTCTGAAAGATAGACTTATCATGCTTGATTATCTAGTATCTTAGAATTTAATTATCAATGCACAATTATCAATGGCTTAATCTATAACATGTCAATAAAAATCATCAATTATGGGAATTTCATTCTAATGATAATATGAGAAATTTACTTTAAGACAAGGCATAACTCAGGGATTTGAGAACAATGCAAAAAGTTTGGCACCTAATTTCAGGAATTTGAGAATAATGAAAAAAAGTTAGGCACCTTTTTAGGTTGTTCACCCCCCACACTTAAGATGTACATTGCCCTCAATGTACAAAGATAGATAATAGCAAAATAAAAACATAAGATAGGGAGAGAAGTGAAACTTCCTGAATTTTTAATGAAAAGAAATCGGATAGGATTGGCAGAGGTGATCGTGGGGGAGCGTCTTGAACCGTTTGAAATTGAATCCTCGAAGCAGCTGGCCTAATTTTATTGTATCCTAAGCTAAATCTAAATGGTATGAAGAATAAGAAGAAAATGATAAAGAAAATAAAAATAAAAATAAAAGTAAAAGTAAATAATGGAAAATAAAAATAAAAATAAAAATAAGATTAAATAATGGAAAATGAAAGAAGAAAGACAACTGAAAAAGAAAAAGGAAGAAGGGGGGTCTAAATAGAGATTATGGATCTGGTGGTTGCCCCCGCCCTTGTACCTTCCTGTGGTGGCCACACGACCACGGCCACGGCCGTGTGGTTTGGAAATCTGCACTTTGGTTAGTTTATAGTTAGGTGCTAAAAAGAAAGAATAAAAGTAAAAGAATAATTAAAAATGTAAAGATTTATGGGGTTAGTGCTCAGGTTGCCTCCCGAGAAGCACTCTCGTTATAGTCTTAAGCTAGACTTTACCTCTCATTCGTATGGTCATGGTGGTTTGAGGAGGTGAAAATCCTTTCTCATGCGATCAATTCGGTTGTGGATATAAATTTTAAGTCGAGTAGTGTTTACCTTAGAAGGGCTAAATTTAGGATTAGTTACCTCGACTGTTCCATCTGGGAAGATTTTGAGTACCTGATCTCCTATCTTAAGCTGGGTTGTCCCATCGTCAAGTTTGTCGTGGAGTTGCCTCGTTTTTGCTTTGTGTATTTTTAATTTCTCTTTGAAGTGTGTCTTCCACTCGTCTAGTCCCTCGGTCCGAAGCCTTCGTTCCTCATGCATTTCTTCTTTATTGACACGAGGTCTAGGATCTGGCATCTGCGAAAGAGCTTCAAGAAACGGTAAGTTAATAAGAAACTTCTTTGGAGGTTTAAGAAATTTACCGAATTGTTCCTCTGTGTGGTCTTTCTTTATCGCATTGGGGTATGGCATATGAGCTTGGTACTCTGTAATTACCGGGTTTGGTAAATCATGGATTACCTCAACCTTACCTACAGGCTCTTGCCTTGGGTCAGATTCCACTAACCTTTCACTGTCATGAGCTGTTACGGCTTGAATTTGCTCTTTTGGGTTAGTTTCAGTGTTGCTTGGTAGACGCCCTTGCGGTCTTTCGAAAATTAACTTTGCAAGTTGTCCAACTGACTTAGTAAGTTCCCCAACTTGGTTCTCGATCCTTTTGATCGATGCTTGTTGATTATTAAGCGTTGTCACAGTTTTTTGGAGACGGGTATCTGTGGCTGCCATTAATTTTGTCAGCATCTCCTCGAGGTTCGACTCCTCTTCCTGTTGGTAAGGTGGTTGTTGAAAATTTAGAGGAAGTTCCGGTCCTTGGCTACTTTGATCATCCCACGAGAAATTAGGATGGTACCTCCAACCTGCATTATAAGTGACACTATAAAAATTATTTTGAGGTCTAGAATAGTTACCCATATAGTGGACTTGTTCGTTCTCTATGCCATATCCGTAGGGTGGGTACTCAAGATTCACCACGCCTCCGCTTGTTTCGTACTGCATAACTGGATGTATCTGCGAAGAACACAAATCATCAAACTTTTTATTTAACATCTCTAACTGGTTTGATAGCCTGGTTATTGGGTTGAGGTTGTAGATATCATTTTGCTTTTGTTGGCTTTGTCCTCATAACTTGCCACTGATAGTTATTCAGTGCCATCTCCTCTATCTGCCAAAATCAAATAAAAGAAAATTTAGCAAAGTAAAATAATAATAATAATAATAATGATAATGGCTAAAGTAATAAAAATTGAGCTTTCTTAATATTTTAGTTCCTCGGCAACGGCGCCAGAAAACTTGATCGTTGTTTTCGCGATGTCAAAGTCTTAAAATTTATAAAAAGAATGATCGAACCTGGAAACTAACTATGACAACGATTTGAGGCAAGCGCACCTATCGAATAGTAGTATAGCTTAGGTAAGACCGGATTGTCAAACCCAAACGAACCGTATACTAATACTAACTTTCTTTTTATTATCTAGCCTAAAATAAGTGAAGTTTTTTTAATCTAAATTTAACTAACTACTAACCTAAAGATGCAAAGACAAAAAGAATGAATCGGGAAATACCGTTTGGAAAAACTCGATCGATTAAGACGATACCCTTAGGAAGAATCCACCTAGACTTCACTTGTTATCTAACTCAACTGACAATTTATCCACTTGATTTGATCCGTAAGACTCCTAATGTATATTAAACCCTCTCTCGGCGAATAACGTCTAACCCTAGGTTGGTTAATTGAAATCTCTTTCTAATTAAAACCCCTAGAATTGCATTAACTCGATCTATGGACTCCCATATTAGGTTTCACCCTAATCCGGAAAAATCTCGTCACCCTATCTCTAGGCGCGCGATCAACTCCACTTAATTATGGTAGATCTACTCTTAAGCAGGGACTTTTACTCCTCCACCTAAGCACATCAAACTTGAATCAATATCCCGGAAATATCAACACAAGAATTAAGAACACATAATTAAGAACAAGTCAAATATTTATCATATAGTTCAAAGAAACGATAACAAGATTCATCTAAGTTTCATCCCCTCGTATCCGAGGGTTTAGTTCATAACAATAAAAGAAAACATCTCAGAAGAAAAGATAAAACAAAACATAAGAAATCCCTAAAACCCCATGAAGGAATTGAAGGAGAGATCCGCCGTTTTGAGTAGAATTTTGACTTCTTGAGATGGATCAATGGCTATCTTCGCGTGTTTCCCCTACAAATCGACCCTTTCGGCTCGGCTCCTTGGCTAGCTCACTTTGCCCCTTCTAGGTTATACTTAGGGTGTTTATATAGGCTTTTGAAATAGGTTTCTTTGCCCCTAAGTATCATTTTTCGAGTGAAATTGCTCTTCTCCACAACAGGGACACAGCCGTGGCTCACGCCCGTGTGAATCATCTTTAGGTCGTGTTCGGAATTTTAATGAGGTGACACGCCCTTGTAAATCGTGATCAGGCTGTGTTCTAGTCTATCAGGGAGTCACGGCCGTGTTGGCTCAAGTCGAGGCCGTGTCGATTTTCACTTTGGCCCGATTTGGTCCATTTTAAGCCCGTTTCTCGTTCTTTCCATCCTCCGATGCTTTCCTGAGTATAAAACATGAAAAGAA
The DNA here is from genome assembly GCA_025698515.1 of Gossypium sturtianum. Lineage (NCBI taxonomy): Eukaryota > Viridiplantae > Streptophyta > Magnoliopsida > Malvales > Malvaceae > Gossypium > Gossypium sturtianum. Next base: position 106,507,546 of record CM046954.1, read on the forward strand.
AGGATTAAGAGCACCTTTTTACATAAATCAAGGGATAAATCATCCAAAAGTATGCTAAATGTGGGATTAAAATATGTTACTTTTACGGTTTATCACATACCCCATTATAAGCTTTTGCTTGTCCTCAAGCAAAATTCTCAACTTACAATTAAAACAAACTTTCCATGATTCAATATTCCTATTAACAATGTCTCATCATAATTCATAGATAATTTATACATGGATAATTTAACTCAAAGAGTCCTAAAGATTCAAACAATATAAGTCATACATTTGTAGCACAAAACATAGGTGTTTCCCCTCATCTAAATAATTACCTCTGATCCGAAACCTACAAGGATTTACATCCTCACAAAAGATTCACTCAAATCACTCGAAGTGTGTAAGGTTCAGAATTAAGCACTCAAATGTCAAACCTGAAAAGTTAATCCCATAGGCTTGCATGAAAATCAAATCTCAACCACTGTAATATGAGATGATGCACAAATCACAAGGTCTTTATCAGGGTTGTAACATGGCTTGGGTTAAGGTGTGGATAAAGGCTGAATTAGAGGGTTAGAATCGAGATCGACCTGAAATATTACCTAACTAGAAACAACGAACTGAAAAATAAATAATTACATGAATTGAAACTTTGAAACTAATAATATGAGCTTCTTCTTTAATAAATAGACGTTAATTGTACAAGCTCGCTTTTCATCATACTAATACTGAATATAATTCGATTTTTTTTAGAACAAATAATCAAATATTTACAATAATAAGAAAGTACTTTAACAACTAAAATATAGAACATAGATAGGCAACTGCTCAAAATCAAATCTGGACAAAAAGGGTAGTCAAGAAGAATGGTGATAACAAATACAAAGGGTTTTAGGTTAATATTAGTGGGTGAGTCAATAAAAAGGGTTGTTAGGATCAAAGGGGTTCACTAGGGGTTAATTATGAAGGTAGGCTTTTTATGGAGTAAGTGGGTTAAATCCTAGGTGCCTTTATCATTTCTGTATATCAAATCAAAGATGTGGTCTCAACATGTATAATCGATGCAAGTTCTAGAATAACAAATCAATGTTGACACACTCATAATCAAAAAGTGAGCATGAAAAAGGATATATGCTCTTATAAGGCTCAAAATCTCACAAAAAGTATGGGTATTTTGATATCAACCTCAGAAATTTCAAATTTCAAAGTAATATTCAAATTCAGGTAGACAACCTAGAAAAAAAAATTTATTTCTGAAAGATAGACTTATCATGCTTGATTCTCTAGTATCTTAGAATTTAATTATCAATGCACAATTATCAATGGCTTAATCTATAACATGTCAACAAAAATCATCAATTATGGGAATTTCATTCTAATGATAATATGAGAAATTTACTTTAAGACAAGGCATAACTCGGGGATTTGAGAACAATGCAAAAGTTTGGCACCTAATTTGAGGAATTTGAGAATAATGAAAAAAAGTTAGGCACCTTTTTAGGTTGTTCACCCCCCACACTTAAGATGTACATTGCCCTCAATGTACAAAGATAGATAATAGCAAAATAAAAACATAAGATAGGGAGAGAAGTGAAACTTCCTGAATTTTTAATGAAAAGAAATCGGATAGGATTGGCAGAGGTGATCGTGGGGGAGCGTCTTGAACCGTTTGAAATTGAATCCTCGAAGCAGCTGGCCTAATTTTATTGTATCCTAAGCTAAATCTAAATGGTATGAAGAATAAGAAGAAAATAATAAAGAAAATAAAAATAAAAATAAAAATAAAAGTAAAAGTAAAAGTAAATAATGGAAAATAAAAATAAAAATAAAAATAAGAGTAAATAATGGAAAATGAAAGAAGAAAGACAACTTAAAAAGAAAAAGGAAGAAGGGGGGTCTAAATAGAGATTATGGATCTGGTGGTTGCCCCCGCCCTTGTACCTTCCTGTGGTGGCCACACGACCACGGCCACGGCCGTGTGGTTTGGAAATCTGCACTTTGGTTAGTTTATAGTTAGGTGCTAAAAAGAAAGAATAAAAGTAAAAGAATAATTAAAAATGTAAAAATTTATGGGGTTAGTGCTCGGGTTGCCTCCCGAGAAGCACTCGTTTATAGTCTTATGCTAGACTTTACCTCTCATTCGTATGGTCATGGTGGTTTGGGGAGGTGAAAATCCTTTCTCATGCGATCAATTCGGTTGTGGATATAAAGTTTAAGTCGAGTAGTGTTTACCTTAGAAGGGCTAAATTTAGGATTAGTTACCTCGACTGTTCCATCTGGGAAGATTTTGAGTACCTGATCTCCTATCTTAAGCTGGGTTGTCCCATCGTCAAGTTTGTCGTGGAGTTGCCTCGTTTTTGCTTTGTGTATTTTTAATTTCTCTTTGAAGTGTGTCTTCCACTCGTCTAGTCCCTCGGTCCGAAGCCTTCGTTCCCCATGCATTTCTTCTTTATTGACACGAGGTCTAGGATCTGGCATCTGCGAAAGAGCTTCAAGAAACAGTAAGTTAATAAGAAACTTCTTTGGAGGTTTAAGAAATTTACCGAATTGTTCCTCTGTGTGGTCTTTCTTTATCGCATTGGGGTATGGCATATGAGCTTGGTACTCTGTAATTACTGGGTTTGGTAAATCATGGATTACCTCAACCTTACCTCTGAGCTCTCTGCCTTGGGTCGATTCCACTAACCTTTCACCGTCATGAGTACATTACGGCTTGAATTTGCTCTTTTGGGTTAATTTCAGTGTTGCTTGGTAGACGCCCTTGCGGTCGTTCGGAAATTAACTTTGCAAGTTGTCCAACTGACTTAGTAAGTTCCCCAACTTGGTTCTCGATCCTTTTGATCGATGCTTGTTGATTATTAAGCGTTGTCACAGTTTTTTGGAGACGGGTATCTGTGGCTGCCATTAATTTTGTCAGCATCTCCTCGAGGTTTGACTCCTCTTCCTGTTGGTAAGGTGGTTGTTGAAAATTTAGAGGAAGTTTCGGTCCTTGGCTACTTTGATCATCCCACGAGAAATTAGGATGGTACCTCCAACATGCATTATAAGTGTCACTATAAAAATTATTTTGAGGTCTAGAATAGTTACCCATATAGTGGACTTGTTCGTTCTCTATGCCATATCCGTAGGGTGGGTACTCAAGATTCGCCACGCCTCCGCTTGTTTCGTACTGCATAACTGGATGTATCTGCGAAGAACACAAATCATCAAACTTTTTATTTAACATCTCTAACTGGTTTGATAGCACGGTTATTGGGTCGAGGTTGTAGATATCAATTTTTTTTGTTGGCTTTGTCCTCATAACTTGCCACTGATAGTTATTCAGTGCCATCTCCTCTATCTGCCAAAATCAAATAAAAGAAAATTTAGCAAAGTAATAATAATAATAATAATGATAATGGCTAAAGTAATAAAAATTGAGCTTTCTTAATATTTTAGTTCCCCGGCAACGACGCCAAAAACCTTGATCGTTGTTTTCGCGATGTCAAAGTCTTAAAATTTATAAAAAGAATGATCGAACCTGGAAACTAACTATGACAACGATTTGAGGCAAGCGCACCTATCGAACAGTAGTATAGCTTAGGCAAGACCGGATTGTCGAACCCAAACGAACCAAAAGTACTAATACTAACTTTCTTTTGATTATCTAGCCTAAAATAAGTGAAGTTGTTTTTTTAATCTAAATTTAACTAACTACTAAGCTAAAGATTCAAACACAAAAAGAATGAATTGGGGAAATACCGTTTGGAAAAACTCAGTTGATTAAGATGATACCCTTAGGAAGAATCCACCTAGACTTCACTTGTTATCTAACTCTGAACCAGACGATTTATTCACTTGACTTGATCCGTAAGACTCCCTAATGTATATTAAACCCTCTCTCGAAGCGAATAACGTCTAACCCTAGGTTGATTAATTGAAATCTCTTTCTAATTAAAACCCCTAGAATTGCATTAACTCGATCTATGGACTCTCATATTAGGTTTCACCCTAATCCGGCAAAATCTCGTCACCCTATCTCTGGGCGCGCGATCAACTCCGCTTAATTATGCTAGATCTACTCTTAAGTAGGGACTTTTGCTCCTCCACCTAAGCACATCAAACTTGAATCAATATCCCGGAAATATCAACACAAAAATTAAGAACACATAATTAAGAACAAGTCAAATATTTATCATATAGTTTAGGAAACGATAACAAGATTCATCTAAGTTTCATCCCCCTCAGGTATCTGATGGTTTAGTTCATAATAATAAAAGAAAACATCTCAGAAGAAAAGATAAAACAAAACATAAGAAATCCTTAAAACCCCCTGAAGGAATTGAAGGAGAGATCCGCCGTCTTGAGTAGAATTCCGACTTCTTAAGATGGATCAACTGGCTATCTTCGCGTGTTTCCCACAAATCTGACCCTTTCGGCTCGGCACCTTGGCCTAGCTCACCGCCCCCTTCTAGGTTATACTTAGGGTGTTTATATAGGCTTTCGAAATAGGTTTCTTTGCCCCTAAGTATCCTTTTCCGAGTGAAATTGCTCTTCTCCATGACAGGGACACAGCCATGGCACACGCCCGTGTAAATCATCTTTAGGTCGTGTTCAGACTTTTAATGAGGTGACACGACCGTGTAAATCGTGATCAGGCCATGTTCTAGTCTATCAGGGAGACACGGCCGTGTTGGCTCAAGTCGAGGTCGTGTCAATTTTCACTTTGGCCTGATTTGGTCCGCTTTAAGCCCGTTTCTTGTTCTTTCCATCCTCCGGTGCTTTCCTGAGTATAAAACATGAAAAGAAAGGATTAAGAGCACCTTTTTACATAAATCAAGGGATAAATAATCCAAAAGTATGCTAAATGTGGGATTAAAATATGTTACTTTTACGGTTTATCAAACATCCTACTGATAGCTTTTGTCATTCTGGAGGTTGAGAACATAGACAATTTTTCTTGGCAAACTTGCAGAGGCATGTTGTTAGATAAGACAAAATTTGAATTATTTTCGATTGATAGAAAGGGCTAATTGCGACGATTAGGCATTCTGGTGTTCCATGGAGATCTCTGTATTGCATCCACCACATTGCGGTAAACTTTCACAAGGACTTCAAGAATGTAGATTGGCACTTTCACAAGGACTTCAAGAATGTAGATTGGCGTAAACAATTTGTTAACATGGGTAATTCAATAGTCATATTTTTCTTTATCTTTTGAATATATTTAGAAACTTAAAGAATTGATAACATGTATTATGGAAATCTATATGCAAGGTACGAGCTGGAATAACACCATTTCAGACAGAGGATGGTGAGGCTTCAGGCTGAAACGAACTGTGATGTACATAACTGGTTCAATAGCATGGAGTCGTGCTAATGGACTTAATGTTTTGATGACAGGTCTCGCTATGGTCATATGATCACCAACCTTGTAGAGTCTGTTAATGTTGTGTTGAAGTGTACACGACATCAAGCGGCATTGGGCTGACACATTGTTGTCTAACGTGAGCAATTAGTCACAAGCTCAGCCCCCAACCCTTTTTTTTCCAACTTTCGCCTTTTTCTCATTTTCAGCTTTTTTTTGCCAGCCACCTTTTTTAAAAATTAATACCAGGTACTGCCAATGTGTCAGGCGATATAAAAAAATATTATTTTTATCATGTATCCTATTTCTAGTTTCTTTAAGAGGAAATACTTGTATTTTTGAAAAAATTATATCGGTGCCACCAATGTGCCAGGCGACACCACTTAAAAAATTACTTTTTTTCCCACGTCATAATTAGCTAATGATTTGTGGTAGAGTTTGGGTGGTGCCGTCTGATAGTGTGGCGACACCCATGTTCATTGTAGATTTCAACCCATTTTGTAATTAATTTTTATTTCATACCATTTTTGTAATTATTTTTTCATATTATTTTTTATAAAAAAACTCAAATTAAACAAATAAAAATAATATTTTTGCATATTTAAGATTATTATGAAATTTCCACCATCGGATACTCCAAAGTAAGCTTGTAAATTCTCAATAAATCAAGTTTATGTTGTTGGAAAAAATGGTTTAGAAAATAGTGTTTTTAGGCACAACAAAAGTTTAAGATTTTTCTTAAAACTGAGCCTTGTGATATTTATAACAATAAATCCTAAACCAAAATTATACATATGCTTTGTACGAGGTGGTTTAAAGTTGATCCCGATTTTCTATAGGACGACCTTCTCTGCAATCCTCGAACCCTAAATTGCTTTGAGTGTGAGTCCAAACAACATGAACCGAGTACAAAAAATGAAAACATTGATTAACTTTCAGTAATTCTTTTTATAACTGAAAAGTATGAGCTTTTTCCCTAAAAATAGAATTTATTTTAAAAAATAATATTTTACAATTTTTTGACAAAACAATAACACTAGCTCAATAATGTAAGTAAGTAGTTTAGTTCCTATTTATAGATATAAGAGTTCTGTTCGAATAAGGTCTAATTAAATAATAATATTTTCATAAAAATACAAATTCTACTCTAAGTATAATAGATAGGGGCGGTGACAAGTCAAAGGGAACTAGGGTTTGCTGACCCTCATACTTCAACCGGGCCTACTTGGACATTTTGTGTATTGGATAATATTATATGTGTTATCCGAACTTTTGTCCAACGCTTATAATTTATCCAACCCAATAATTATTTTCTATTTTCTAAAATATTAGTTATTTAATAAATTAATTTAACTAAATTAAATTTTCAACCCAATTCTAATTTCGTTAAGTCATGACAACTTTACTTCATTAGAATTTATGAGAAAATATATTTGTCTTAATCAATAAATTCACGACAACTAATTAATTTAATTCTTACTTCGAACTTCAATCATCTAATTACAATTAATTAAATAATAATTAAAAAAATTAAATTAACTCTTAAGTCATCTTTTGTATTTAGCGAGAAAACATATTCAGTACGAATAATGATACATGTGATATATTTATCTTAGTTCATCGTTTTTATTCATTCCATATTATTAGTTCTACGTACAATTCATTTTTTTTCATCTCAAACTACCAAGGGGACCGGTTAGACATATATAATTAGGGCTCAAATAACTTGTAATTAAGTTTTGGTGCCTATTAATTACAACATTATTTAATCACGGAGTCACTTCACTAAAGTACCATGATCGTACTCTCTCTTATCATATATCATTACAAAAGTCACTTATTAGGTTATCATCCAATGGTCTTGTCATAAGTATGTTACCCTCATAGGATATCCTTATTCTTTTTGGAATAATTATGTTATCCCAATATGATCATATTTTATCTCATGGTAACCATTACATCTTCCTTAATAAAAAGTCAATTATTAACAAATAGTAATTAAATCATTTATATTTAAGATAAATAACTCATGATCACATTACTTTTCACTTATCATGTAATGTCAATAAAAGAATATCATTTACCCTTTATTGGGCTATGAATTCCACTGTTGTGGAATGATGCCACATCATGCATAAATTGTATACCCAACGTATCAGCTTTCAGTTTCTTATCTATTTGAACTTCGGCTTTCATTTACATCAAATTATACGAGTCACACATACATAGTCCATTACCCACTTAAAATTTAAGATATGTCACACTATGAACGTCACAACTGAATAAATCTATAAACAAATCTAGGATCTATTATATTTGCGTCTGTTCGATGTACTATTAGTCCAGTCAGTCACATTTATGTATTTATCTTCTGGGAGTCATCCAGTCTAATACCCAAGATAAGGCATGTCCCTATTTTATCTTGATAGATAAAATATTAGTCTTTCAATCAATTTGCTTAATTCCGATAAGACTAAAGACTTGTTTAGATAATCTATTAATAAAAGTTGTCTTCTCATATTACAATCCGACTATGTAATACCGCTTAATATTAGTTTAAGCGTTAGATAATCAGTGAGTCAATATTTATTTTCATTTTACTTTGTGTGCAAAAACCTTTGAAGACATTATAAAAAAGGTATTAATTATAATGGTGATTTTTTATTAAATTAATTTATCCAAAAAGTACAAAAATATAGATGAAATCACTACGTTAAAAACATTAGATTCCAACATATGTATCCTTAGTTTCAACTTCTATAATAGCCCATGAAAAAGAATATAGTTGGTCATTTCCATATCAACAAACAACAGACAAAATTACACCCTCTTTTAAGAAGCAACAATCTAAACTGATAATTGGCCTACAATTCATTAACCCCGCTTTCACCATTGAAAAGAAAATATAAAATCTCTTAAATCTTGGAGTATGGGCACTAGTGGCTCATTCAACCATCAATTGAATATTGGTAGTAGTTAAACAAGCAACTAAATTCAAACTTAAACCTACATTGAATTTGTTTGACTGTCCACTCACACAAGTATTTTTCTTTTGATTGACATTTAACTCCTCATTCTCTAGCTTTTGTATCTCCCCCAACTTCAATCTTTAAAACACTCTGAAGAAAGTGTTTCTGTATGTTAGAGTACATCATTTGTAAAAGAGTTTTTTAGGTTGTTAGTATTGTTAGTGAGTTGTTACTTAGGTAGTTAGTAGTAGTTTTTTCTCAATAATTGTGTATAAATACACTTGTTAAAATTGTAGCAATGTTAAGCAATAATAAATCATTTCAATTCATTTCAATCATTTCAATCATTCCAATTCATTTCTACTAGTTACATTGTATATACTTACATGGTATCTTTCGCCTAAGTCCTAGAGTTTTTCTCTTATTGTGCATTCATGGCTAATTCTACCAAATCCATCTCTGCAAACACTAGTAATCCATCCACCATTTCATCTCAGTTAGATCAGTGCTTCCCTCGACATGATACTGTCAAATTAGATGAAGGTAATTTTATTTAGTGGCAACAACATATAAAATTAATTGTTGAAGGATATGAGCTTACTAGTTTTATTGAAGAAACTTTACCTGTTCCACCGCGATTTGTTCCATCTCCAGAAGGTCAATTGGTATCGAATCCAGAGGCTTCATTGTTTCATTAGCAAAATAAGTTGCTCGCGTCGTGGTAACTGTCCTTGATTAGTGGTGCTCTCCTCTCTTGTTTCACAGATGCAAAAACTTCATGCAATGTGTGGAACACTGCAAATCGCTTGTTCATCGCCATGATAGGAGCCAAGTTGTCCTGCATCAAGCATGAGTTACATTCTATTAAAAAAGGTAATATGGAAATTAAAGAATATGTGTCTAAAATTCAAAATACATGTGTCTTGATTGAAGCATCTAGATCTCGGATCTCAGAGGCTGAGAAGGTTGAGATTGTTCTTGCAGGGATATCATCGGAGTATGATGCCATTTTTACCCTTGCGTCTTTCTCCTCCGAGCCCCTTCCCATGCAAAAGCTTCTGGATGTTTTGTTGGAATACGAGAATCGCAAACATCATGTGGTGCAAGAGATGTCGTTTCAAGCTAATCTAATAGAAGCGGATCTACCGTCGGTAGTAATGGAACCTGTGTGGGTGGTCACTCCTCTTCTAGTGGTCGTGGGAGGGGTTTTCGGTCTCGGGTACAATGTTAGATTTGTGGCCAGTTTGGACACTTGGTGCAACACTGCTATTATCGCTTTAACAAGGAGTACGACGACCCTTCTACGCCAATAATGGCTCGGGCTTCGCCTGCGTGGGTTACGGGTGCGAATGCTGGACGGGGTTCACGTGATTTGGCTGATTCCATTGTTGTGAATTAGCACGAGGCTGCTGCCCATGGTGATTTTTACTCCATCTAAAGGTTCCAGGTCCGTTTAGGGTGTCTCCGATGGTGACTCCAATGTGGGTTCTTCATGGTCGATGGTGGGATGGTGTGCCGCCAGATGCGGTCGTTTTTAATGAAGGAGCATTTGGGGTTTCATATAACCCTTATGTTGATATGGTGTTGGGTTATAAGACCCTTACGTGGGCCATTATGTTGATATGGGTATTGGGTCACAAGACCCTCACGTGGGCCTTACTAGGTCGAATGATGTAGGCCTAAGTTTTGGGCCAAACGGTGCTGGCCAAAGGTTTGGGCCAAATACGCATGGTGCTGGCCAAGGGTTTAGGCCGAATGCCAATCTTGTTAGCTTTGGGGGCCCAACTGGTAATGGAAAAAGTATTAGGCCATTGGGTGTTAGGTCTAGTATTAACGTTGTGAGCCTTCATAGGCCGAATGGTGGGCCGGGAGTTTCGTGGCTAACGAAGCCTAAGGCATGTGTTCTTCATGGGCCAACTACTGGGGTTAGGGCCTTGGATCTAAATTTTGTTTTTGATTCTCCACCATGTGTTCGGTTGTCACAGGTCTCTGATGCACCTGGGTCAAATTTCTCAAACACTACTGGTCTAATGTGAATACAGCCCAATATGGGTCCAATTTTGATAATGTTGATTCCTATGTTCCTATGCCTATGGGAACTTCGTTGTGGTATCCTGATTCGGGAGCTACGCATCATGTCTGCAAGGAGGCCTCTGCCCTGAATGAATCCACGCCATACTCAAGTACAACTCCTCTTTTAATGGGTGATGGGTCACATGCGAAAATTAAATGTGTCAGGCATTCTACATTGACTACAAAGAATAAGTTTCTTCATTTTTCTAATATTTTATATGTGCCAAATATACGAAAAATTTTGTTATCTGTTTCACAGTTTGCTAGAGAAAATAATGTCTTCTTTGAATTTCACCCGTTTCACTATGTGGTTAAGGACATTTAGACTTAGGGAATTTTGTTGCAGGGCCACACTTGTGATGGGCTCTATCAGTTTTCACCAGTTGCTCCTATCAGAAGTAATTTTTTTCCTTCTGTTCATAATACTGGACTTTAGACTAGCTCCACCAGCTATGACGTTTTCGTATTACGGCACCGTCGACTTGGTCATCCCTCTGCCTGTATTGTTCATTCGGTTTTAGATAAATGTCATATTGTTTTGAATGAAGGTTCTCTTGATAATGTTTGTATTGCTTTTCAAAAAAAAAATCTCATAAGTTGTCTTTTTTGAAATCTACTATTGAATATACTTATTCTTTTGATTTGGTTGTTTCCAATTTATAGGGACCTGCGTCTGTTGCATGTGGTAGTAATTGGTACTATGTCTTGTTTTTTGATATGTTTAGTCGCTTTACTTGGTTATTTCTCATTCAGCCAAAGTCTCAGACCATTGATTGTTTTACTCAATTTCAGAAGTTGGTTAAAACTCAGTTTGGGAAAGATATCAAACAATTTCAAAGCGATTGGGGTGGCGAGTTTAGGGTATTTACAATGGTTCTAGCTCAGTATGGTATTGTTCATCAGGTCTCTATCCACATACGTCAGAGTAGAATGGTGTGGCCGAACAGAAACACAGGCATATTGTTGAAATGGGTCTTATCCTTTTGGCTCAAGTGAATTTGCCTATGAAATTTTGGGGTTATGTTTTTACTTGTGCTGTACATTTAATAAATAGACTACCTACCTCAGTCTTGAAAGATCAGTCTCCTTACAAGATTCTCCATGGTAAGGACTCAACGTATGATTATCTGCGAGTTTTTGGATATTGTTGTTTTCCATATCTACGACCATTTAATAATCACAAACTAGAATTTCGATCTTAGTCGTGCAAGTTTTTAGGATACAGTCCTCAACATAAAGGATATAAATGTCTTACACCGGATGGTGAGGTTATTGTTTCTCGACACGTGTTTGATGAACGTCGATTTCTGTATCTTGAAAGTTCTGTGGTTCCTTCCCAGTTTGGTGGGTGTGTCTCCACATATGTTCCTATTATGCAGTCTATATCTGATAGGCCTACTAAATTCTCAAGTCCCAGTCCTCTGTCCCGTGGCTCGTCTGCTAACACAGATTCTCATGCCACAACAGAACTGATAGATTCATAGATTGATTTGAGCGTTGCTAATTGTAATCAAGACACTCTGTCTATGTAACATCCCGAAATGGGCCTAAGCATTTTTGATTTAATGGCATGTCTTATGCGTTATGAATGTATAGTGAACATTTTTGGAAACTTGGAAATGCAAGGAAATGATTTAGAAATGTTAAGTTTAAAAGAGGAAAGTGAACATTTTTGGAAACTTGGAAATGCAAGGAAATGATTTAGAAATGTTAAGTTTAAAGGAGGGAAATGAACATTTTTGGAAACTTGGAAATGTAAGGAAATGTCATAGAAAATGTTAAGTTTAAAGTTTAAAAAGGGGAAACTAAGGCAAAGTGGTCTTAAGAGAAAATGTATGTGAAATATGACATACAAATAGCCTTGGTAAAATGGCTACAAGGCGCCACTTAAGGGCCTAGCAAGTGACGCCACATGCAGGTGGAAAGGGTCTTGAGTTCGAGTCACTTAGGAAGCAAAATAAAGTTTTTATTTTTTTTCGGCACAAGGGGGAGGTAATGGACGGCACCAAGGCACTTGAAGAAGAGTTTAAATTCTCTTAAAATTTCGGCTAAGGGTGGATAAATAATAGATTTATTTTAGATTATTTTCAAGAGATAAATAAGGATTTATTCTTTAATTTTTAATTAAGGTGATAAAGCCATCAAAATAGAAGTGATGGCCAAGTAAGGGATTCTCTTGGTGATAATTTCAGCAAAATGGGAGGAGATTAAGGCTATCATTCATTCTTCTTCCTTTTCCTTCCCATTCTCTGCCGAATTCTCTAAGAAACATCTTCTTTCTCTTCTTCTTTTGTCAAACCGAATTCCTCCTCTCTCCAAGACCACCATTGATAATTCTCCCTAAGTTCTTATCCCTCTCTTTTCAATTCAGTTGAAGCCGAATACATAAGTGACCATAGCTATCCAGTTTCCAAGTCTTCATAGCCGAATCATTAAAGGGCTTCAAACAAAGGTGCTGTCGATTTCATCAAGTAAGGGTAAGATCCAAATTTGGTTTCCATTCTTTATATTTTAGACTTACCGAAATTTAGGGACTAATCTCTATTATCAATCTTGGTCGAATTATGGAAGGGAGGTTTCGGGATTTATGTGTTGTCGATATCAAGGAAAGATCTTTCGGGATTTTTAAGATTCAAGGTAAGATGACATTCGGCCTTAGGCCATTCTTAATGTGATCAAATGATAGGAATTGATCTAACATAAATCCATGGGAATTTCGACAGACATCTGAGGCAAGGGATACTTTTCGGGATTTGAGAATTTCAAGGTAAGTGTACTCACATATTCGGCCAAGGCTCTATCTTAAGTATTTAGATCTATTTGTTCTAACCGAAAACTAACTGATTCAAGGGATCTAGTGATTAGTCGATTTCAAAGGGGAAGAATACAAGTTTCCGGTATTTGATTACACATCAATCGGCACCAAGGTAAGTTTTGAGTAATAACAATCCTAATAGGATTTGGTTTTATGGCCGAATGGTCTTCATTAAATTTTTAAAGTGATGGCTGAATGTAGGAAGTTAAGGATCTAGGGCAGTACATCGGATTTCGGGATTCCAGTGAATTGTTAAGTGAATCAGGTGTGTACCCCACACTAATCTTAATCGATTTATGGCTTAAATTTGATACATGTGTTAATATGAAAGTGTAAGAATGTGGCTAAGGTACCATGTTATGGTACAAAGTACTCAGGTACGTTCCTACTCCTACTAGGATTATGAAATATGTTATATTTAACATGTGATAAGTGATAAGAATGTGAAATTTGGCATGTTAATGCATGAATGTGAAATTTGGCATGTTAATGCATGATAAGTATGATTTGGGGCATATGGGTTATTGAAAAAGGGGAAGTGAATGTGGTGACCAAAGACCACGATATTTGAATGTGGTGACCTAAGACCACAATATTTGAATATGGTGACCTAAGACCATGATATCTGAATGTGGTGACCTAAGACCACGATATCTGAATGTGGTGACCTAAGACCACAAATATTTATAAGGGCGATGAGCACGTCGACTGCAGCGACTGCCTTCGATGGTGTGTAGCGGATGGAGGGTTGACTTAGTAGTCCCCACGGTGTGCAGGTTGGTACGGGTGATGTGTAGCGGATGGCATCTAGGTTTGGGTTCGGGTTGCATCATTTTTTTTATCTGTGATGTGATTATGTAAGCCTGAATTGTTAATTTTAGTGTTGGTTACACATTGAGTCTGTTGACTCACCCCGTTGTGGGAACATGTTTCAGGTGATGAACAGTGACGGACCGGGACAGCAGGACTTATGGTGGCCATGCTCAGCTTGAAGTTTATTTTATTTGGACATTTTATTTCATTTACGTACTTTAAATTATTTGGGTTTTTATTTGATGTAATAAGGCCATAGTGAACTCTTTTATTTCTGTTTTGTTTATTTTTCATGTTACGAACTTTGTGTTCATTAAAGACTAAGAAAATTTAATTTAAAATAAACTTTAAATATTTTGTCACCTAAAATGAACGGGTTTTCAATATAAAACAAACTTGTTTTCAACTCGAGCCCAACCCGCAAACAAACTTTCTTCAAAACACATGGGTTTTTTTTCTAAGTAACAAAACGAATTTTGAACCGGTTTTCTTCGAGGAACATACCAGATCCGGTCAAGGCTCGTGGGCTGGGTTTGGGGTGTTTCAATTTGGTATCAGAGCCAGGTTTTAAACTCTCGGCCTTGGGTGTAAGGCCCAAAACGTTTTCAAAATCTAGCCCAAAAGAAATTTGTGAAAATTTTCAGGTTTTTCTGGCATGGCACCTAAGTCTCCGACCCGACGTCCACTAGGTAAGTACCTCTATCCATTGTGTGGATTATATTATGATGTGTAGAAGGGTAGAAATGGAATGGAACGTAGATTAGCATGATAAGTACTTGAACCCTAGGATTAGTTTTCCCCAACACTTACATAAGACTTAAGTGCCTAACTAAACAACCCTCACGGCTAAGTCGCGAGTTAGGGTGTGGTAACCCCACAATGCGCATGTCTAGGATTGGATCCTAAGAGCACAGTACTTAAGCAGTCCTAGTGACTCACCTTCTCTTCGCAGAATCCCTACCAGTGCGTAGCTTCGGTTCACCCTAACCAAGAGGACTCGGTCATAGGCTAAACACAATAACTAAAACCCGAAAGGGAACTAGCCGTGTTTTTATAAAAACCCTAGTTTCAAAACTCTTAAAATTACCTCTTCAATTTGTGAGAACTATTTTTACAAAATTTTTCGAAAAAAATTTCCGAATTGCAAAATTACCAAAATGACCCTGATTTCCAAAATTTTTGCAACATCACCATTCTGGAAAATAGAAGTCTCAAAGAGAACCCTCAAAGTTTTGCAAATTTTGAAATACCCACAATTATTAGACTTTACCTGGTTTATTGCAAAATACCCTCGAGTTTTGAAATTACCGAATACCCTCAGATTTCAAAATTTCCAAAGTACCCTCGGAAATGCAAACTTACCAAAATACCCTTACTGACAAAATCACCAAGGAATCTCATTTTGAAAAATTACGAAAAATAACCACCTTAGGACAAATGACGAAAATACCACAGGCATAGGAGCGGACAGAAATGTCCAAGAGTGAATGTGTATGGGAGTTACTATGGAATGAATGTCACTGAATGAATGTTTGAATGAATGTACTTCTCTGAATCAGGATAGAGACATGAAAACTTTGATTGATCGAAAGAACCACTATTAAACTTCTTTCATAAAATTTCTTCGCGAATAATAAGTGAAACAAGGACTAATTCATAAAACTTTTTAATCAGATCGCGACAATAGAAATGAGTTCTAGAGGACGTGGACGTAACGTCTTACGAGGACGCAGATGAGGTAGAACGACCGTGTCGAACCCGTTAGATCGGGTCAAAGGTGCAGCAATGAGATACCACCGCCACCACCACCCCACCGTTGGTGTTGAGCAAAAGCTCGAAGGGGATGATCTTTGCCGTGTCGCAGTGTCTTTGCGAGTTCTTGAGTTGGTGGCTGGTGGCTGGTGCAGGAGGAAATTCGGGAGCTCAAAAGTCGGTACCTGAGCGACTTCGTGCCAATGGAGCAGAGGTATTCCGTGGCGTATCTGGTGTAGCACCCAGTACGGCCAAATATTGGTTGGAGGCAACCGAGCGTATTATGGATGAGCTCAATCTGACCCCTGAGGAGAAGTTGAAAGGAATGGTGGCGCTGCTACGCGATGAAGCGTACCAATGGTGGTTAACTGTTCGGAATGGTGCCACAGCTGAGGATCTGACTTGGGACTATGTTAAGGCGGCATATCAGAAGAAATATGTTGGCACACGTTATACTGATGAGCAAAGGAAAGCTTTTCTGGGGTTGGTTCAAGGGAATAAGTCTGTGGAGGAATATGAAGCTGAGTTTCTGAGGTTGAGCCGATATGCTCGAGGAGTAGTGGCTACAGAGCATGAACAGTGTGTCCGGTTTGAGGACGGACTAAGGGATGATCTGAGGTTGTTGATAGCTCCACATAAGGAACGGGAGTTTTCTGCTTTAGTAGAGAAAGCTAAGGTAGCTGAGGGGATTAAGGATTCTACAAAGCAGAACTTCGACCGGAACAGACAGAAAAGAGGCTTTGGATCGTCAGGATCATCTGGGAATAAAAGGCCTAGAGTGGATGGGCCGCGAGGTCGACAAGTCGCTACAGGGAGGGCGATGTCGCACTTGTGATCAGTGTGGGAAAAAGCACTTAGGGGAGTGTTGGAAAAAGACAGGAGAATGCTTTAGGTGTGGGTCTAAGGACCATATGATCAAGGATTGTCCTATGAAACCAGATAGAAATCGACCAGTAGCTCAAAATGTTAATCAAGCCGGTAGAGGTGGGCGACCTCAGTAGGTCGTGGTCCGAATAATAGAGGTAATGGTGCTTTGGCGAGGAGGGCGTGGAACACCGAGCGGAGGTGCTTTGCTAATCGAGGCAAGGCAACCGGGTTTGGTTTATGCGGTTCGCCGGAGGGAGGATGGAGACGCGCCGGACGTCATAACCGGTACGTTCCTTATATTTGGAAAACCTTATTATGCTCTGATTGATGTGGGCTCGACCCATTCCTATGTTGCATGTAGTGTAATGGAAACACTAGGCCTAGACTCTGCACTCTCTGATAGGCAGATGACTGTAGTAAGCCCATTAGGCCAAACTGTAGTGGTGGATAAGATCTTTCGGAGTGTACCTCTAGAGATTCAGGGAGTGAAATTTTGAGCCGACTTAATGGAACGGCCTTTAGGACAAGATACGGCCATTTTGAGTTTGTAGTAATGCCGTTTGGGTTGACAAATGCCCCAGCCGCGTTCATGGATATGATGAACCGAGTTTTTCAACCTTACTTGGATAGATTTGTCGTTGTGTTCATCGACGACATTTTGGTATACTCGAAGTCAGAGGAAGAGCATGATGAGCACCTACGGATAGTGTTACAAGTATTAAGGGAGAAGAAGCTCTATGCCAAATTCAGCAAGTGTGAATTTTGGCTTAAGGAGGTGGCATTCTTAGGGCATGTGGTATCCGCAGAGGGAATAAGGGTGGATCCTAGGAAGATTGAAGCAGTATTGGATTGGAAACCACCTAGGTCCGTGGCTGAGATCTATAGTTTCTTAGGTTTGGCAGGCTATTACAGAAGGTTCATGGAAGGATTCTCGTCAATAGCCGCGCCTTTGACAAAGTTGTTGAGGAAGGAAGTACCCTTTGTATGGACGGATAAGCAACAGGAGAGCTTTGAGTAACTCAAGAGGGTCTTGACTGAAGCTCCAGTTTTGATTCAGCCTGAGGCAGGAAAGGATTTTGTGGTGTACTATGACGCTTCGTATACGAGACTAGGCTGTGTTCTAATGCAAGATGGAAAAGTAGTCGCATATGCGTCTCGACAACTAAGGCCTCACGAAGTTAACTACCCGACTCATGACTTGGAACTAGTAGCAGTAGTCTTTGCTCTGAAAGTGTGGAGGCATTACCTTTATGGAGAAAAGTCGATAATCTACTCAGATCACAAGAGTCTCAAGTATCTGTTGACTCAGAAGGAGTTAAACTTGAGACAGCGAAGGTGGGTGGAATTATTGAAGGATTATGATTGTGCAATAGAGTACCACCCGGGCAAGGCGAATGTGGTAGCAGATGCCTTAAGTCGGAAAGTGGTGTCGGACCTGAGGGCGATGTTCGCACACTTGAGTTTGTATGATGATGGAAGTCTGTTGGCAGAATTGCAAGTCAAACCCACGTGGTTGAATGAGGTAAAGGAAAGTCAATTGTTGGATGAGGACTTAAATGCTAAGCTACAGCAAGTGCAGAACAGAGAGTTAGAGGATTATGGTGTTAATGATGAGGGAGTGTTGTGCTTCAAGGGAAAGGTCTGTATGCCGAGGGACGAGGAGTTAAGACAGAGGATTCTTCGAGAAGCGCATGGTAGCCCTTATGCTATGCATCCCGGAGGCACTAAGCTGTACAGGGATCTAAGGGAACAATTTTGGTGGCCAGATCTTAAACGAGAAGTTACTGAATTCGTGGGAAAATGTCTAACGTGTCAGCAAGTTAAGGCTGAACACCAAGTTCCATCGGGATTACTTCAGGCAATCGAGATCCCGCAGTGGAAGTGGGAGAGAATCACCATGGGCTTCGTTAGTGGGCTTCCCCTTACGCCTACTAGGAAGGACGTGGTATGGGTAATAGTGGATCGTTTGACCAAGTCCGTGCACTTCATTCCAGTAAGAGTTGATTATTCTCTTCAGAAGTTGGCCAAATTATATGTGGCAGAAATTGTGAGGTTACATGGAGTGCCGGTGTCAATCATTTCGGATAGAGACCCAAGATTTACGTCTCGGTTTTGGAGGGCACTTCATCAAGCTTTAGGCACTAAGTTGGATTTCACTACGGCCTTTCATCCACAGTCAGACGGGCAGTCTGAACGGGTAATTCAGGTGTTAGAGGATATGCTGAGGGGCTGTGTAATGGATTTCCGAGGAAGTTGGGAAGATTATTTGCCTTTAGCAGAGTTCGCCTACAACAACAGCTATCAGGCTAGTATTCAGATGACACCATATGAAGCGTTGTATGGTCGAAAGTGTCGGACTCCTACATGTTGGATGGAATTGGGAGAACGACGAGTTTTGGGTCCAGAGTTAGTGGCAGAATCTGAAGAGAAGGTTGAGATAATTCGGGCACGGTTGAAGGAAGCATCTGATAGACAAAAGTCGTACGCGGACCTCAAACGGAAGGAAATAGAGTTTGGAGTGGGGGACCAAGTGTTTCTAAAAGTCTCGCCTTGGAAGAAGGTGATGAGATTTGGTCACAAAGGGAAGTTAAGCCCAAGGTTTATAGGGCCCTATCGAGTGTTGAAGCGAGTTGGACCAGTGGCATATCAGTTAGAGTTGCCACCGGAGTTGAAGCAGATGCACGACGTATTACATGTTTCCATGCTACGTCGATATCGATCGGATCCATCTCACGTAGTACCGGTTGAAGAGGTGGAGCTAAGACCAGACTTATCCTACGAGGAAGAACCGATTCAGATCTTGGAACGAGACGTGAAAATGTTACGGAGGAAGTCAGTTCCTCTAGTCAAAGTGTCATGGCGCAACCACGGATCGGAGGAAGCTTCGTGGGAGCCAGAAGAGGCAATGCGACACCAATACCCTCATTTATTTTAGCCAGGCAATTTTGAGGACGAAATTATTTTAAGGGGGTAGAACTGTAACATCCCGAAATGGGCCTAAGCATTTTTGATTTAATGGCATGTCTTATGCATTATGAATGTATAGTGAACATTTTTGGAAACTTGGAAATGCAAGGAAATGATTTAGAAATGTTAAGTTTAAAGGAGGGAAACGAACATTTTTGGAAACTTGGAAATGTAAGGAAATGTCATAGAAAATGTTAAGTTTAAAGTTTAAAAAGGGGAAACTAAGGCAAAGTAGTCTTAAGAGAAAATGTATGTGAAATATGACATACAAATAGCCTTGGTAAAATGGCTACAAGGCGCCACTTAAGGGCCTAGCAAGTGACGCCACATGCAGGTGCAAAGGGTCTTGAGTTCGAGTCACTTAAGAAGCAAAATAAAGTTTTTATTTTTTTCACAGCACAAGGGGAGGTAATGGACGGCACCAAGGCACTTGAAGAAGAGTTTAAATTCTCTTAAAATTTCGGCTAAGGGTGGATAAATAATAGATTTATTTTAGATTATTTTCAAGAGATAAATAAGGATTTATTCTTTAATTTTTAATTAAGGTGATAAAGCCATCAAAATAGAAGTGATGGCCAAGTAAGGGATTCTCTTGGTGATAATTTCGGCAAAAGGGGAGGAGATTAAGGCTATCATTCATTCTTCTTCCTTTTCCTTCCCATTCTCTGCCAAATTCTCTAAGCAACATCTTCTTTCTCTTCTTCTTTTGTCAAACCGAATTCCTCCTCTCCCCAAGACCACCATTGACGATTCTCCCTAAGTTCTTATCCCTCTCTTTTCAATTCAGTTGAAGCCGAATACATAAGTGACCATAGCCATCCAGTCTCCAAGTCTTCATAGCCAATCATTAAAGGGCTTCAAATAAAGGTGTCACGATTTCATCAAGTAAGGGTAAGATCCAAATTTGGTTTCCATTCTTTATATTTTAGACTTACCGAAATTTAGGGACTAATCTCTATTATCAATCTTGGTCGAATTATGGAAGGGAGGTTTCGGGATTTATGTGTTGTCGACATCAAGGAAAGATCTTTCGGGATTTTTAAGATTCAGGTAAGATGACATTCGGCCTTAGGCCATTCTTAATGTGATCAAATGATAGGAATTGATCTAACATAAATCCATGGGAATTTCGGATGGACATCCGAGGCAAGGGATACTTTTCGGGATTTGAGAATTTCAAGGTATGTGTACTCACATATTCGGCCAAGGCTCTATCTTAAGTATTTAGATCTATTTGTTCTAACCAAAAACTAACTGATTCAAGGGATCTAGTGATTAGCCGATTTCAAAGGGGAAGAATACAAGTTTTCGGTATTTGATTACACATCAATTGGCACCAAGGTAAGTTTTGAGTAATAACAATCCTAATAGGATTTGGTTTTATGGCCGAATGGTCTTCATTAAATTTTTAAAGTGATGGCCGAATGTAGGAAGTTAAGGATCTAGGGCAGTACATCGGATTTCGGGATTCCAGTGAATTGTTAAGCGAATCAGGTGTGTACCCCACACTAATCTTAATAGATTTATGGCTTAAATTTGATACATGTGTTAATATGAAAGTGTAAGAATGTGGCTAAGGTACCATGTTATGGTACAAAGTACTCAGGTACGTTCCTACTCCTACTAGGATTATGAAATATGTTATATTTAACATGTGATAAGTGATAAGAATGTGAAATTTGGCATGTTAATGCATGATAAGTATGATTTGGGGCATATGGGTTATTGAAAAAGGGGAAGTGAATGTGGTGACCAAAGACCACGATATTTGAATGTGGTGACCTAAGACCACGATATTTGAATGTGGTGACCTAAGACCACGATATCTGAATGTGGTAACCTAAGACCACGATATCTGAATGTGGTGACCTAAGACCACGAATATTTATAAGGGCGATGAGCACGTCGACTGCAACGACTGCCTTCGATGGTGTGTAGCGGATGGAGGGTTGACTTAGTAGTCCCCACGGTGTGCAGGTTGGTACGGGTGATGTGTAGCGGATGGCATCTAGGTTTGGGTTCGGGTTGCATCATTATTTTTATCTGTGATGTGATTATGTAAGCCTGAATTGTTAATTTTAGTGTTGGTTACACATTGAGTCTGTTGACTCACCCCGTTGTGGGAACATGTTTCAGGTGATGAACAGTGACGGACCGGGACGGCAGGACTTATGGTGGCCATGCTCAGCTTGAAGTTTATTTTATTTGGACATTTTATTTCATTTAAGTACTTTAAATTATTTGGGTTTTTATTTGATGTAATAAGGCCATAGTGAACTCTTTTATTTCTGTTTTGTTTATTTTTCATGTTACGAACTTTGTGTTCATTAAAGACTAAGCAAATTTAATTTAAAATAAACTTTAAATATTTTGTCACCTAAAATAAACGGGTTTTCAATATAAAACAAACTTGTTTTCAACTTGAGCCCAACCCACAAACAAACTTTCTTCAAAACACATGGTTTTTTTTCTAAGTAACAAAACGAATTTTGAACCAATTTTCTTCGAGGAACATACCAGATCCGGTCAAGGCTCGTGGGCCGGGTTTGGGGTGTTTCAGTCTACTACACGGAAGGATTCAAGTCATACCACTCCGACTGTTCCTTCCATATCTCCGCCTATGGGTAATACACATCACATGGTTACATGATCCAAAGCAGGAGTTTTTAAACCCAAAGCTTTGTCTGTTGAAGTTCTTGAACATGAGCCACGCACGATTGCTAAAGCATTTGCTAGTGAAGAATGGTTGTTGGCAGCACAGGCTGAGTATGATGCATTGCTTAAAAAATCCACCTGGGAACTAGTACCCTTGCCGCCTGGACGAAAAGCAATTGGTTGTAAATGGCTGTTCAAAGTAAAAAAGAGTCCCGATGGTAATGTGGCTCGACGAAAGGCTTGGTTAGTAGCAAAGGGTTACTCTCAAGTACCAGGGTGAGATTTTAAAGAGACGTTTAATCCAGTTGTTAAACCTGCTACTATTCAGACTATTTTATCTGTTGTTGTGTCCAAGATTTGGTAGTTGTGTCAGGTTGATGTTAACAAAGCATTTTTTAATGGTAATATTACTGAAGAAGTGTACATGCAACAACCCCCAGGATATGTTCAATATGGTGTGAATGGAGAGTCTTTGGTATGTCGACTGACGAAAGCTTTGTATGGGCTACGCCATGCTCCACGAGCATGGTTTGATAAGTTGAAACGGTTTCTTGTCTCACTAGATTTTGTTTTATCAAAATTTGATGCTTCACTATTTGTTCGGGTTACTAATGAGTTGAGTCTCGTGACTCTAAAAAGAGACAGTGGAATAAATCATTCCAATCCTCATCCAAGAAGTCAAGAGATTTCTCCACCCGATCGGCTACTTCCACTGGGTTTTCAAGGAAGGACAAGAGTAAGCAGTATTTGGGAAGTAAGGCACAAACGACCTCAGTTGCTAGTGTGAGGAATATCCGATCGGATAGACCCGAATGCCCCCAGTGTGGCAGACGTCATCTTGGAGAATGTCGAGCACATGAAAATGCATGTTTCAGATGTGGTTCCCAGACCACTACATAAAAGATTGTCCAGAGACAATGAAAGAAAATAGAGCTCAGAACCCGAGATCCGGGAGTGTGGTCAGAGAAAGACCGCAGAGGAACCCAGGAAGTGGAGCAAGTGGAAGAGGTAACCCTAGAGAGCAGGCTGCGAGACCCGAGGGTAGGGCGCCTGCGAGGACTTATGCCATTTGCGCTCGCGAAGAGGCATCTTCTCCTGATGTTATTACGGGTACCTTTTCTCTTTATGATATCAAAGTTATTGCTTTAATAGATCTCGGATCCACACACTCTTACATTTGTATGAAACTAGTATCCAGTATGAATATGCCTATAGATTCTACAGAATTTACGATTAAGGTGTCTAATCCTTTAGGCAAGAGTGTGTTAGTTGATGAAGTATGTAAAGATTGTCCCTTAATGATTAGATGTCATTACTTTAAAGAAAATCTTATGTTGCTACCATTTGATGAGTTTGACATTATTCTTGGTATGGACTAGTTGACCACTCATGATGTAATAGTTAGTTGTGGGAAGAAATATATTGAGATGAGATGTGAGAATGGGGATACTCTCCATATAGAATCAGATGAGCAAAGTAAATCACCGGCAATGATTTTTCACATGACGGCACAGAGATACATAAGAAAAGGGTATGAGGCATATTTGGCCTTTGTGATGAATGATAAAGAAACGGAGTTAAAGATTGAGACAGTACCAATAGTATGTGAGTACGTGGATGTTTTTCCCGAAGAATTACCGGACTACCACCGCTAGAGAGGTTGAGTTCAGCGTTGAGCTAGCTCCCTCTTGTCGCACTCAATATCTATTACTCATGCAATTGCTCCAACAGAGTTGAAGGAGCTAAATTTACAGTTGCAATAGTTGACAGATAAAGGCTTTGCTAGGTCAAGTTGTTCTTCCTGGGGTGCTCCCGTTTTATTTGTAAAAAAGAAAGATGGCACCATGAGATTGTGCATAGATTACCATCAACTTAATAAAGTGACAGTAAAGAACAAGTACCCATTGCCAAGGATCGATGATTTGTTTGATCAATTGAAGGGAGCCACCGTGTTCTCTAAGATAGACTTGAGATCGGGGTACTACCAGCTGAGAGTAAAGGATTCAGATGTGTCTAAGACAACTTTTCGAACAAGGTATGGGCATTATGAATTTTTAGTCATGCCCTTTGGTTTGACCAATGCTCCTGCGGTATTCATGGACTTAATGAACCGCATTTTTAGACCATACCTCGACAAGTTTGTAGTCATTTTCATTGACGACATACTGATTTATTCCCGAGATGAGAATGAGCATGCTAAGAACCTACGGACAGTTTTACAGACTCTTTGAGAAAATCAATTATATGCCAAGTTCAGTAAAATTGAATTTTGGCTCAAGGAAGTAGGATTTCTGGGACATATTGTCTCGAGAGATGGAGTCCGAGTAGATCCAAGTAAGATTTCGGCCATAATGGATTGGAATCCACCAAGAAATGTCTAGGAGGTTAGAAGTTTTCTAGGCCTAGCTGGCTATTATAGACGATTCGTCAAGGGGTTTTCTATGATTGCAACCCCGATGACTAAATTATTACAGAAAAATGTGAAGTTTGAGTGGACAGAAAGATGCCAACAAAGTTTCGAGAAACTGAAAGCGATGTTGACAAAGCTCCAGGTCTGTACAACACCGAGACAGGGGAAAGAATTTGTGATTTACAGTGATGCATCCTTAAATGGATTAGGCTGTGTACTTATGCAAGAAGGCAAAGTGATTGCTTACACCTCCAGACAGTTGAAGCCACATGAGAAGAATTATCCGACCCACGATCTTGAGTTGGCTGCCATAGTCTTCGCATTGAAGATATAGAGACACCACCTATATGGTGAGAGATGTCGGATCTTCACTGATCACAAAAGTTTGAAGTACTTGATGATGCAGAAAGAGTTTAACTTAAGGCAGCGGAGATGGTTAGAGTTGATAAAAGACTATGAATTGGTCATTGACTACCATCTCGGGATGGCGAATGTGGTCGCCGACGTTTTGAGTAGAAAATCCCTATTTGCATTAAGGGCAATGAATTCACGGATGACTTTATCCGACGATGGTTTTATTCTAGCTGAGTTGAGAGCTAGACCAACTTTCCTCTAAGAGATCATTGAAGCTCAAAAAGAAGATAGTGGATTGCAAGTCAAAAGAGCTCAGTGCGAGACAAATGTTGAGTCTGATTTCCGGATTAGTCCCAATGGAAGTCTGATGTTCAAAGATAGAGTTTGTGTACCGAGAAAGGAAGAGCTTATTCAGGGAATTTTGTGTGAGGCCCTTAACGGATGTTTGTCTGTACATCCGGGTGGTACCAAGATGTATAATAACTTGAAGCAACAGTATTGGTGGCCGAGAATGAAGAAAGATATTTCAGATTTTGTTTCCAAATGCTTGATTTGTCAGCAAGTAAAGGCTGAACATCAAGTACCTTCGGGTTTGCTTCAACCCATTTTGGTTCCGGAGTGGAAATGGGACCATATTACTATGGATTTTGTAACGGGTCTACCACTATCTCCGAGCAAGAAAGATGTTGTATGGGTTATAGTTGATAGACTCACGAAGTCAGCTCATTTTATACCTGTACGAGTTGATTACTCACTAGACAAGTTGGAAAACTTGTACATTTCAGAAATAGTAAGGCTTCACGGTGTTTCATTGTCAATCATCTCGGATAGAGATCCGAGGTTTACGTCCAGATTTTGGAAGAAGTTACAAGAGGCCTTGGGTACAAAGTTGAACTTTAGTACCGCTTTTCATCCTCAAACAGACGGTCAGTCGGAGAGGTTAATTCAAGTACTCGAGGATATGCTCAGATGTTGTATTCTTGAATTCCGAGGCAGTTGGGAAAAGTTTCTCCCATTGGTAGAGTTTGCCTACAATAATAGTTTTCAGTCGAGTTTAAAGATGGCGCCTTATGAGGCTCTATATGGGCGAAAGTGCAGAACGCCTTTATTTTGGACTGAACTCAAGGAAAACCAAATTCATGGGGTTGATTTGGTTAGAGAAGCTGAAGAAAAAGTGAAAGTGATACGAGAATGTTTAAAAGTCGCATCGATAGATGTAAGTCCTATTCGGACTTAAAGAGAAAAGAGATAGAGTATCAAGTCGGATAAAGTTTTCTTGAAAAGTGTCACCATGGAGAAAAGTTCTCGATTTGGCCGAAAGGCAAGTTGAGTCCACGTTTTATTGGACCGTATGAGATTACCGAGAAAGTTGGGCCGGTAGCTTCTCGATTGGCTTTGCCATCAGAGTTAGAAAAGATTCACGATGTGTTTCATGTGTCCATGTTGCGACGCTACCGATCAGACCCTTCACATGTAATTACCCCGTCAGAGATAGAGATTCATCCCGACATGACTTATGGTGAAGATCCAGTTAAGATTTTAGCTTGGGAAGTCAAGCAGCTAAGGAATAAAAGTATTGCCCTAGTAAAAGTATTGTGGCAAAGACATGGAATAGAAGAAGCTACGTGGGAACCAGAAGAAATCATGAGAAACCAGTATCCAAACCTGTTTGCTGGTAAGATTTTCGAGGACGAAAATTCCTAAGAGGGGGAGAATTGTAACATCCCGATTCAGGGCCTAGTCAAAATAGTGGTGCGAGACCACAAATCTGAGTTAGTAAATTGAGTTCTTAAGGTTTATGACATGTTTGCATGATAGTATTAAAGTTCCATGTAGAAATTTTGTGAAATTGACATGGAATGATCAAATAGGACTAAATTGCAAAAGTTGCAAAATATGAGTTTCTAGAAGCTTTTTGTATGAAATAGCTTTAGAATATTAATTAGAAGTCCTTAAATAGCAATTTTCCCAAATTATAAGTTTTGGACAAAAATGGACATGAGTTAGTAATTTGTAAATTTTTAAAGAGAAGGGCATTTTGGTCATTTACCATTTAAATGATTAAAATAGGAAAAAGATGATAAAAATTTCATTCATCTTCTTCCTCATTGCCGAAATTTTCAAAGAACTCATAGCTAGGGTTTGTTCATCTTTCAAGCTTGCTAATCAAGAAAAACGAAGCCCGGATCGAAACCGAGGCAAGAACAAAGTCGAGGACTAAATTGCATATCTACATACATTTTTGTATATTGAGGTAAGTTTGTATGATTTCTAAGCTATATGATTTCTATTATTGAATTGCTTAGTATAATGTACATTATTTCGACGGAATGCTTAACCCTATGTTAAACAAAGAAATCAATGAGATTAAGTATGAGTAAGTCCCGATTGAAGATGAATTTCCCAAGATACTCGATCCACCACATGAGATAAGAAAGTCCGTATAAGACCAAGCCAAGGCATGGCATCGGCAATCAAGCAGAGTTATCATGTAAGTCCAAGGCAAGCTTGGCATTGAGCAGAGTTATCATGTAAGTCCAAGGCAAGCTTGGCATTGAACAGAGTTATCATGTAAGTCCAAGGCAAGCTTGGCATTGAGCAGAGTTATCATGTAAGTCCAAGGCAAGCTTGGCTTTGAACAGTTGTCATGTAAGTCCAAGACAAGTCTTGGCATTGAAAAGTTATCAAGAGAAAGAAATTTCTTGTAAGTCTCAGCCAAGGCTTGGCATTGACCAGTTCACGAGTAAAGACTTCGTATAAGTCCATGTCAAGACATGGCCTCGAACCGAGATGAGAAATTCCATGTAAGACCGTATCTAGGATATGGCTTTGGCATCAAGTTACGAGGGATGAGATTTAGTATCCTCGGTTATTCACAGAAATTCATCGGGTAAAATGAGTAAAGCTAAAATGAGATGGCAAGAAAGTTAAGTAAGCAAAGCTATTATCAAGTTAGAAACGAGTATTACTCATATTATGAATGATGAGCTAGAGATTATAATTATTATTGTAGAGTATGTTGATCTATGTGATCAAGTGATACAGGTACCTTGTTTACCTCACGAGTATGAGACTAGTAAATATCATGAGATATGTAAGAATCAGTATGAGTAAGTAAGCTTAAATAGATTAAATTTATGATACCATTGTTTATGCTAAATGGGTTATATTGAACAAGTATGTTGCTATGTGCATTATATGCAAACTTACAAAGCTAAACGCTTACGTCCTTTATTCTTTCTTTCCATGTAGTCCCGCCAAGCTAATCTCGTGGATCATCGTCATCGGAGCTCGGAGCACACTATCAATCGTTATTTTGGTATAGCCAAGTTGTTTATATTAAGTATGGCATGTATAGAAAACATTTCATTTTGAGTTAAGTTTTAAAACTAGCCAAAATGTTGGCTATCAAGCTTAGTATTCTTTTTGTATATGGCCAAAGAGATGAGTCATGAATGATTAAGTATGTATGTTTTAATCTATCAATGGGGTATGCATCCTTGTTCATGTTAGATGTAATACTTGAGTTGCTGAATTGAGCTTGAGTTTGGTCTTGATTTCGTGGTGGCAATTGGCTTGGTAAATAGCCTCTAAGTGCCCACACGGATGGACACACGCGCGTGTGTCTGGGCGTGTGCACCCCGCACCATTGTATCTTAAGTCGAGAATAGACCACGGACTAGTCACACGGGCGTGTGTCTAGACTCTAGGCCGTGTTAAGGTAGTCGCAGCACCACGGGTGGTAAGCACGGAGTGTGCCTTGGGCGTGGGGCATTGGAAGAATGTTTGGGGTTTTAGGCACGGTTTTGGGGCCACGGGCGTGTCCAGGTCGTGTGTAATTTGCCAGTATCCACCATGGGTGAAAGACACGGGCATGTTTTAGGGGTGCACGGGCGTGTCCCATACAACATGGACGTGTGACCCCTGCTCTAAAGAAAAGTTTCTGATTAAGTTCTGAAAGTTTTTAGATAAGTGTTTAAGGCCTCGTAGGCTCATGAAAGGTATGAATAGACTGAGAAAGAGAAGTTTTTAATTGAGAACAAAATTTTATAGCCCGTAAGTACATGTTTAAGTGAGTTCAAGCATGGTAATGTCTCGTATCCAGTCTTGGTTTCGGACTCATGTATGGGGTGTTACAGAAAATGAGTCTTAGTTGTTAAATGAACAACTTTTGTGAAAGGTGTTTCCATGAAAACACCTAAAAGGACCTTTTTGTGAAGGTTGTAAAATAAGTGGTAATTGTGTGAAATAATGAGTATTAGAAGTTTCTATAAGAGTAATAAATGTTCAGCTAGGCTTGTTAAAGGAGGAAATTTGATTAGAATCGAATTACGAGCCTAGGGGTAAAATCGTCATTTTGTGAAAGTCTAAGGGCAAAATGGTAATTTTGCCAAAGTATGATTATTGAAATGTATTGATTAATGTGGTAATTAAATGAGCTAATTTTCTATTATAGATCAAGAAGAACAAGGAATTAACCTTGACCGAGGAAAAGGCAAAGTTTCGGACTAGATCGGCAAATTGGCCTATTTTGGTATCGAGGTAAGTTTATGTGTAATAAATTCAACATCGTGTTATTAAGTTTTAAAATGTTTGATATTCGTGAAGGTGTATATTATTTCTATGAAATTGAGTAATGATGTTAAACGAGAAAATGATGAAAATTTATGATGTTGAAGTCTCGGTTGGACTTTAAGAAGTGAGAGGATATCATCATCAAGACATAAGGTTGGTAAGGTCCCGTATAAGACCATGTCTGGGACATGGCCTCAGCACCGAATTAAGATCCCGTATAAGACCATATCTGGGATATGGCATCGACATCGATATGAGATCCCGTATAAGACCATATTTGGGATATGGCATCGGCATCGAGATGTGACCCCATGTAAGACCATATTTGGGATATGGCCTTGGCGTCGTGTTTATGTGTATGATGATGATTGTGTATTCTCGGGTATTCCAAGTGATTCATCGGGATAAATTATTAAGCTTATAATAGAGACGAAATTAGTACTAAAGCTATGTGATGAAGTGATACAGGTACATGTGAGTAATTCACGAGAAATGTATAAGATATGTGACATGACATGTAATTGGTAAGAGTAAGCATGAGTAAGTTATGGCAATGTGCTTGAGACCTTGTGTTTTTATTCAATGCAATGGATGGATGACATTATGAGCCTTTATGATGCTATTTATTTCATGCAAACTTACTAAGCTTTATGCTTACCCCTCTCATTCCCCTTTTCCTTGTAGTATCGCCAAGCTAACTCAGGGATCGTAGGACGTCAGAGTTCAGAATCACACTATCAACTTCTCCTTGGTATAGCAGAGTTTGTTTAATTTTGAGTATGGCATGTATAGGAACTTGGTTATTTTGTGTTATGTCATATTTGTTAGCCGATGTGTGGCTATTAATGTCATTAAATTCATTTTGTAAATGGCCATTGGAAATTGGCCAATATTTTACAAGTTTATATATCAAATGATGATGAAGTTCATGAAGTACATGCTTGTGTGGATGTCCTGATTTTAGGTTCTTAGAAGTTCCTTATGGTCATGATGTATGTTGTATTGAATTGGTATAAGTGTGGTTACTTTGTAGGGTGGCAATTGGCTTGGTAGATAGCCTTATAATTGTCCACACGGGTAGACACACGGGCGTGTGTCTAGGCCGTGTGTGACACACGGTCAGCCCCATGGGCATGTTGATAGGTAGTGTGTCCCCATGCATGCTAGGGTGGCAAGTCAGGATACCCAGTAATAAACGCACAGGCTGAGACACGGCCGTGTGTCTCAATCGTGTGAGAGACATGGCCTAAGACACGGGCATGTGCCTGGGCCGTGTGAAGTCTGCACCTAAAATTAGGAATTTAATTCGACACACGGTCTATGGAAAAGGGGGTGTGCCTTGGCCGTGTGACCTTCTTGAGATGTTGACGTCATAAACAGAATGTCAAGGTTTTCACACACGGGTGAAGACACGGACATGTCATGGCCGTGTGCGGGACACAGGCGTGTGTCAGGCCGTGTGAAAACCCCTGTAGGTTCGAAATGAAAAATAAAATCCACACGGACTAGGGACATAGGCGTGTGAGACTACACAGCCTGCCCACACGGGCATGTCCCTCTTCACACGGGAGTGTGTCCCTGTTTTGTATCAAAATTTCCTAAGTGTTCAAAAGTTTCTGGTTTAGTCCCGAACCATTCTATATGTATGTTTTAGGTCTAGTAGACCTATAAAAGGGATGTTATGATTTCGAATGAGAAGTTTTTAGTAGGAATGAGATTGTATGTTTGAGTAAGTTAAGTATGGTAATGCCTCGTACCCGGCCCTGACGTTGGATACGGGAAAGGGGTGTTACAGGCACAATTGATTATGGGTTGGTTTTTCGACCCTCTGAAAGACTATCGCTGGTTGGCTACCCTGATGCTAACTGGTGCTTAGACTTTGATGATAGATGATAGACTACTGGCTATTGTGTGTATTTTGGAACTACTCTTATCTCCTAGTGTTCTAAGAAGCAACAAGTTGTGTCTCGCTCCATTGCTGAGGCTGAGTACTGAAATTTGGTTGCTGCAGCTTCTGATGTTACTTGGTTAGTTTCTTTATTAAAAGAATTATGATTGTGCTCTGCTAATGCTCCGAATGTCTGGTGTGACAACTCCAATGCTGTTGCAGTAGTTGCTAATCCAGTTTTGCATTCTAAGTTTAAACATGTTGAACTTGACTTATTCTTTGTTCGGGAAAAAGTGGTCGATGGTTCTCTTGTTGTCGGTGAAGTTCCAGCGTGCGATCAAGTTGTAGATATTCTCACAAAACCTTTGTCCGTGTCCAGTTTTGCTTGTTTTCGTCATCTTCTTCAATTCTTACCAGTTGGGAAGTTGGGTGAATGTTAGAGTACATCATTTGTAAAAGAGTTTATCAGGTTGTTAGTATTGTTAGTGAACTGTTACTCAAGTAGTTAGTAGCAGTTATTTCTCAATAATTGTGTATAAATACACTTGTTAAAACTATAGCAAAGCTAAGCAATAATCAATCATTTCAATTCATTTCAATCATTCCAATTCATTTCTACTAGTTCTATTGTATATATTTACACTGTACAAACTTATAATTGGTGCTTCTATTTCTAAAAGTGACAAAACACTGATAGTCATTAACTAATGTCTTAATCTTGAAGAATCCATCTTTGTTACCCCTCAACTTTACAGCTTGCTCAAGTCTTAATCTTCTTATTCCTTTAATATTTCAAATCAAATATCTTCACCGCTAAGGCTTTCTTGAATTGCTGAGTACTATCAAAGATCATCCCAAATCAAAAAATATGTGTTGGGTTTGATAAATCAAAAAAGACATGTTTGGATTTCTTGTAGACTACCCACACTAGGAAGGCTATCGAAATCAATTTCAAGAGGTATGCTAGAAGCCAAAATAATTTTCTTTCCCTAAACTTTTTATATTTTACCCTAATTTCTTGAATCTCTTCCTCCTCATCATCTAATTCATCTTCTGATATGCCTATTTCACTACCAGCCATTTCTACCTCATTTTCTAACCATGAAACCCACTAATGTTGACTTTATTAACCCCACTAGGCCCACCTACATACTTACTCCCACCTTCCTCTACCTCCACATTATATGTCCCACAAAAACCTCTTGTATCATTACTATCACTTCCCCCAAATTTCAAATAACTTATTTTGTCCATCTATGCAAAATATAACAATAACAACAACTTAATTTAATTTCAATCATGTTTAGTTATTTCTAATTTTTATCTCATTGCTTGTATTTATTTTCAAAAATTGTATTGAGCCCATAGATGGAACACATATAAAAACATGCATTTCACCTTCTTGTCAAATACCTTATATCAGAAAGAAAGGTGAACCAACTCAAAATATTATAACAGTTTTTGACTTCAATATGTGCTTTATTTTTGCATTTCCTGGTTGAAAAGAAACATTACATGACAGTAATTTTTTTTTTTGCAAACACTTAAAAAGCAAGAATTAAAATTTTCACACCCTCTACCAGGTTGAAGTTTATTTTTTTTAATTAATCATTACATAAAAACAATATTAATTTTTTTATTATTTTTAAACTTGATATTATGTTCTACTTTTTTGTACAAAAATATTATCTTGTGGATTCAGGATATCCACAAATGGCAGATTTTCTAGGACCATATATGTAACACCCCTCACCCGTATTCACTATCAAAATAGGGTTACGAGGTATTACCGATCCATACAAATTATTTATCAAACATAACTTATACATTTAAGCATTCATTCTCAAACACGATTCAATCATATTCACTATGTCCCTTATACGGGCCTACAAGGCCTTAAACATGCTTCAGAAGTGGTTCGGGACTAAACCGATAACTGTAAAAATATTTTATAAAATTAGAAAAATTTCAAACATATAAGGGTCACATGCCCGTGTGAACAGGTCGTGTGCCTCACATGGTTCTAAACACGCCCGTGTCTCAGGCCGCGTAAAAATAGGGCATACATACTGACTTGGGTCACACGGCCGACCACACGCCTGTGTGTCTAGCCCGTGAGCCCTTCGAAGTGGCCACACACGCCCGTGTGCCAGGCCGTGTGCTAGGCCATGTCAATCCTGTGGGGTATACTGACTTATGCAACACGGCCAAGTCACGCGCCCGTGTGCTAGGCCGTGTGCCAGTTAGGGGGGTATACTGACTTGTGCCACACGGCCGGTCACACGCTCGTGTGTGAGGCCGTATGGAGCATACTGACTTCAATTCAATTTCAACACCAGGGGACACATGGCCATGTAGAATGATCGTATGTCGCACACGGCTGAGACACACGCCCGTGTCTCTGCCCATATGGACAAAAATAGGCCATTTGCAAGGCCAATTTGCCACCCTTTCTCATGCTCACCTAAACAACCAAAATGGTACCATTTCATCATACAATAGGCATCCCAAAACCATCAACCAAGTACACAAATCATACCATATTGATTTCAACTATTTCAATACTCAATTCCATATCATTTACTTATTCAAATACTTATATCATTAAAGTCTAATTCACAAGCACTTAACTAATCAAACTAACAACTTCAATCACACCTTATATATCAATTTCCAAATTCAAATATAACCATAACCACATTCTTGCCAAACATAACCAAAAGAGCCATTACTCATAACTATATATACATACTAAAACATATACCATTTACAAGCCAAATCTCATAGCCATTATCACAACCAAACATATCATTATATCCCTAGCCTATACATGCCATATACCATATTTAAAAAGCACCAAAAGTTCCAACAAGTTGATCGATAGTGTGACGATGTTCCTGATGATCCCCGAGTCCGAGCTAGCTTCAATTATCTATAAAACATGGAAAGAACACAAAAAGTAAGCTTTAAAAGCTTACTAAGCCATATACAAATAAAATTACCACATGAATCAACATCATTTCCATCAATAGGCAAACTATGAGTAAACACATATAAGCTCACAAACCTTTCCCAATGTATACATATTCAATATCATAAGTGAATTTATCAAATACTTCCCTTTTTAATACTTGTATGAATCTCATACGTACCTGACTCACTTAACTCATTCATACATTCTTTCTCGACTTGAATTTGCCTGTTGAACCTTTTGGAATTGTTAAGGATACTCAGAAGTAACATATAGCTCGTACAATGCCATATCCCAGATATGGTCTTACATGTTATCACATATCGATGCAGATAGCCCAGCTATGGTCTTACACGAAATCAAATAACGATGCCAATGTTCCAGACATGGTCTTACACGTAATCACATAATGATGCCAATGTCCAAGACATGGTCTTACACATAATCACAACTCGATAATCATAATATCATGACATTCGTATCCTATACTATTCTTGAGGTTCGTACGGGACTTTCGGATATTGTAACCTTGTCGATTCTTGCTCGTATTTGATCATTCAACATTAATAGTAGTTCAATGACAACTAAAAATATATAAGTCAATTTTAAGACATTTATTTGCATATGAACTTACCTTGTATTCGGGATAAACGAACTGGATCGACTATTTGATAACCTTTGATTTTCCCCGATCTAAATCGAATTTATTTCGTTCTTGATCTATATACATTCAAAATTAACTCATTTATTCATCAAATCATTCAATTCAGTCCAAAAACACATATTTGAGCATTTTTACACTTTAGCCCCTAAAGTTCCACATTTTTACAATTTAGTCCCTATTTCACAAATACACAAAATTCATGAAATTTCATTAAACCCAAGCCTAGTCGAATTTCATATAGGTCCCTAGTATCCCAACACTTTCATTTATTTCACATTTCAACCCCTCAATTTACACTTTTCACAATTAAATCCTTATTTGACATTTTTGTCAAAAAAATTACTTAACAAAACTTGTGTAACTATTAACAAATATTCATTTTTCATCATAAAACATTCAAAAGCTCAAGTATTCATTAATGGCACTTCACAAAATCATTGGAAACTTCAAAAATTAAGGCATGGGCTAGCTAGAATATAAAGCAACGATCTCAAAAAAGTAAAAATCATCAAAAACCGAGCTAAAACCATACTTTAATCAAGCTTCAAAGGTGCCGTAACTTAAAGCTCCCAAATTCTAGGTTCTATTTTCTATTTTCGGTTGAAATAAACAAAGATGAACATGTTTTCATCTTTTGTTTTTTTTAATATACATTGTTTTATTTAATTACCAAATTAACCTTAGTTAAAATAACATTTAAAACATCAAATACATGCCCATTTATGTCAAATTCCACTATCAATGGTCTAATATCATCATAAGGACTTTTCATTTAATAAATCATAGCAATTAGACACCTTTAACAAGTAGAATACAACTTTTGCATTTTACGCGATTTAGTCCTTTTTCTCAAGTTGAGCTATTAAACGATAAAATTAGCTCACGAAATTTTCACCCATAAATGCTGTCATGCTGTAAACACATACAATAATATTAAAATAATTTTTTGACCTCAGATTTGTGGTTCCAAAACCACTGTTCCGATTTAGCTAAAACCGGGTTGTTACAATTCTCCCCCCTTAGGGATTTTCATCCCCGAAAATCTTACCAGTGAATAGGTTCGGATATTGTTTTCTCATAGCATCCTCGGGTTCCCACGTAGCTTCTTCAACCCCATGTCGATGCCGTAATACTTTCATTGATGCAATTTTCTTATTTTTCCGCTCTTTGATCTTACGAGCTAAAATTCAAATCGGTTCTTCAGCATATAACATATCTGACTGAATTTCAACCTCGGTCGGGGAAATGACGTGTGAAGGGTCGGATCGATATTGTCGAAGTATCGACACATGAAACACATTGTGTATTTTCTCTAATTCAGACGGTAAAGATAATCGATAAGCAACTGGTCTGACTCGTTCAATAATCTCATACGGTCAAATGAATCGCGGACTCAATTTCCCTTTTCGACCAAACCGCAATATATTTTTCCACGGCGACACTTTCAGAAACACTCTCTCCCCGATTTGAAACACAATATCTTTCCATTTCAAGTCTGCGTAAGATTTCTTTCGATCCGATGCTGCTTTCAAACTATCGCGAATTACTTTCACTTTTTCTTCCGTTTCTCTGATCAGATCAACCCCGTGAATCTTATTCTCACTAAGCTCAGTACAATACAATAGTATTCGACATTTACGACCGTATAAAGCTTCGTATGGTGCCATCTTTATACTTGATTGAAAGTTATTATTGTAAGCAAATTAAATCAGTGGTAAATATTTCTCCCAGCTACCCCTAAACTCGAGAATGCAACAACGCAACATATCCTTAAGTATCTGAATAACTCGCTCGGATTGACCATCCGTCTGCGGGTGAAATGCGGTACTGAAATGTAACTTTGTACCCAATGCCTCTTGCAGTTTCTTCCAAAATCGTGAAGTGAATCTCGGATCTCTATCCAAAACAATAGAAGTAGGCACTCCGTGCAATTTCACATTTTCGGAAATATATAACTCAGCGAATCTATCGAGTGAATAGTCTGTACGCACCGGAATGAAATGCGCAGATTTCGTTAATCTGTCAATAACAACTCAGATTGCATCTTTCTTTCTCAGAGTAAAGGGCAAACCCGAAACAAAATCCATAGTTACTCTGTCCCATTTCCATTCATGAATCATGATAGGCTACAATAAACCCGACGGCACTTGATGCTCAGCTTTGACTTGCTGACAAATCAAACATTTCGAAACAAATTCTGAGATATCCCATTTCATGCCATGCCACCGGTAAAACTGTTTCAAATCATTATACATTTTTGTACTTCTCGGGTGTACTGATAAACAATTACTATGTGCTTCATTCAAAATCATCTGAATCAACTCTGAATTTCTTGGAACACATATTCGATCTCTGAATCTCAAACAATCATCGGAATCAACTTGAAACTCTAAATCAGAAATTGACTCACACTGAACTCGTTTTGCTTGCAGTTCATTATCAAACTTTTGAGCTTCATAAATCTAGTGTATAAACAACAGTCTCGCTTTCAACTCGGCTACTAACGAACCATCGTCAGACGAAGCCAAATGTGTGTTCAAAGCACGTAAAGCAAACAAGGACTTTCGACTCAAAGCATCAGCAACTACGTTCGCTTTCCCCGGATGATAGTCAATTACCAAGTCATAGTCTTTTAACAATTCTAACCATCTCCGCTGTCGCAAATTCAAATCTCTCTGAGTCATCATATATTTCAAGCTTTTGTCGTCGGTATAAATATGACATTTCTCACCAAACAAATAATGGCACCAAATTTTTAACGCGAACACAATCGCAGCCAATTCTAGATCGTGTGTCGGATAATTCTTTTCATGCGGCTTCAATTGTCTCGAGGCATAAGCTACAACTTTGCCTTCCTGCATCAAAACACAACCCAAGCCATTTAACGATGCATCACTAAAAATTATGAATTCTTTACCCGACTCAGGCTGAACTAACATTGGAGCTTCAGTCAATAAAGCTTTTAACTGCTCGAAACTTTTTTGGCATTTATCTGACCACTCGAACTTAACATCTTTTTAAAGCAATCTTGTCACCGGAGTTGCAATCATCAAAAAGCCTTTTACAAACAGTCTATAATATCCAGCTAGTCCCAGAAAACTGCGGACCTCAGAAACATTTCTCGGAGGCTTCCAACCTATAATCGCAGATATCTTACTCGGATCAACCCGGATACCATCAGCTGAAACAATATGTCCCAGAAATCCAATCTCTCGTAGCCAAAACTCACATTTGCTAAACTTTGCAAACAACTGCTTATCTCTCAAAGTTTGTAACACAATTCTCAAATGCTCGGCATGTTCAGATTCATCACGAGAGTAAATGAAGATATCATCAATAAACACAACTACGAATCGGTCTAAATACTACCTGAAAATCTGATTCATCAAGTCCATAAAAACAGCAGGTGCATTCGTTAGTACGAAAGGCATAACCAAAAATTCATAATGTCCATACCTTGTTCTAAATGCAGTTTTTGGCACATCGGAGTCTTTAACTCGCAACCAGTAATAACCCGATCTCAAATCGATTTTTGAAAACACTGTTGCCCCTTTTATCTGATCAAACAAATCATCAATCCGCGGTAGAGGGTATTTGTTCTTTATAGTCACTTTATTTAGATGTCTGTAGTCAATAAACATTCTCATCGTGCCATCTTTCTTTTTCACAAACAACACCGTTGCACCCCAGGGAAAGAAACTCGATCTAGCAAAACCTTTATCTGTAACACCCCTAACCCGTATCCGTCGCCGGAATGGGGTTACGATACATTACCGGACATAGCATGATTTAACACAATCATTAAACACTATTTATGCACCAAGGAATAACGATACCTTTATAACATTACATATCATATATCATGCATATATCAAATATATATTGCATAAGCAAAACATACTATTACTATTGCCAAATATTCACCTCAACTATTAATTCTACGCTTGCATATAACAAACCAACCGAACAAATTTTCTCTTTATAATAATAATAGTCAATCACATATGTAATCATAGTTCCAATTCAAACCAATCATATCTTATTAATCATTACTTACAAATCAGCACTTTTCGAGATTTCCAATTAATCCAATTCAAACTTACATCAAAACTTTTGAACATGTTCCATAATTGTCAAACTCGAACTAATATGTATACAACTTAAAAATTGAATCACATATGAAACATTATAATATGGTCGTATATACCTCTGATATTATTATGACATGCACCTAACACTATAGTCACATTAAACCTTTATGATCACATAGTACAATTCTTAGTAAACCAAATTTGTATGCTTTATAATCAAATCAAATTACATATACTAAACCATTCAAGCAAAAATAAAGTTGCATACTTTTCCATTACAAACGATTTCAAATAACCTAGGCATATGCGGGCATATATTCATCTCATTTCAAACATATATTAAAACATTCTTTAGTTCAATTTTCACTTATATAACAAATACCAAACTTATTTTTTTCCTAGTCATAAAATCATTCGAAAATAACTATATAAACTTAAATCAACATACATCTTTTCTTATTACAAATTTCATGTATAAATGACCATATCATTTGAACCATTTTTAAACATCCATATTTCATTATCACTACAAAGCTAATTAATGTATATTCGGTCATTATATAACTCTCAAACCATAGCATACCTATGATTCCATGATATTCACCAAAAATACATATATATCATCATAAGTTTCAAGCTTTAGCCGAATATACCATTATCTATTAAGACCCAATACATGCTCATCAATATAATATAAATACGTAAAAATTATCAAAAACCGAAACCGAAACATACCTTAATCAAGCTAGATAGATGTCGATTGCTCAAAGCTTTTTCTATTTTCTTTTTCTTTTCTCTATTCGGTCATGAACAAATGAAAGATGAAAAAAAATGGTTTTCTTTAATGCTTTTGTCTTATTATAATAACTTTATAATTATAATATATTATAAATTATTTAACCATTATAATTTATATAATATATTATATACTTTAACATAATGCCGTCCACTACTTTAAAAAAAAATGGGCTAATTGCAACATAAATCCTCCATATTAAAAAGACAACAACAATTAGGCACTTTCACAACTAACCATCAAATTTTCATTCTACGCAATTAAAGCCCTTTTATTTAATCGGACACTCAAACAACGAAATTAAAACACGAAAATTTAACAGAAGAAAATTCACACATATTAAACACTGAAAATAATTTTAAAAATATTTTTCGGACTCAGATTTGTGGTCCCGAAACCACTATTCCGATTAGGGTCAAAATCAGGTTGTTACATTATCTGTCAACTCTTGCAACTGAGCTTTCAATTCTTTTAACTCTATCGGGGCCATTCTGTACGGAGCTATAGATATCGGTGTTGTCCCCGATACTAATTCAATACCAAATTCAACTTCTCCGATAGGTGGTAAACCCGGTAATTCTTTTGGAAACACATCTGGATACTCGTACACAACTGGTACTATTTCAATTTTTCTTTCTGTCACTTTCGTATCAAGTATATAAGCCAGATAAGCTTCACACCCCTTTCTCA
Organism: Gossypium sturtianum; assembly: GCA_025698515.1. NCBI lineage: Eukaryota > Viridiplantae > Streptophyta > Magnoliopsida > Malvales > Malvaceae > Gossypium > Gossypium sturtianum. Next base: position 106,548,225 of record CM046954.1, read on the forward strand.
CAAATCTCTGAGCTGACATAGACGAGATCACAACTAGCAAACTGTTCAGATCATCAGATTCAATTCTAATAGTCTCATTATTCTGACATTTCAGTTCAATTATCTTTCGTCTACAATTCACTATAGCACTATGCATCGTTGACCAATCCATACCCAAAATCACATCAAATTCGTCGAATGGTAACAACATCATATTAGCCAGAAAATAGAAATCCCAATGCATTAACGGACAATTCTTGCAGACTTTGTCAACCAAAACACATTTGCCTAAGGGGTTCGATACTCTAATCACAAATTCAGTAGACTCTACAGGCAAAGTCTAACTAAATACTAAATTCATACATATATAAGAATGAGTTGATCCTAGATCTATCAATGCAATCACATTAGTATCATAGAGAGTGAAAGTACCGGTAACCACGTCTGGCGAGGATGCCTCCTCCCGTGCACGGATAGCATAAGCTCGGGCTGGTGCTCATGCCTCAGACCTCACAGTAGAGTCTTTTGTCGCTCTCTGACTACCACTTACATTACCAACATATCTGGGTGGTCTCCCTCTAACTGCAGTATTACTCGGCTTCATACTCTGAGCGTTATCTTTTTCAGCTAACTCTGGGCAATCTCTAATAAAATGATCTAACAATCCACATTTAAAACAAGCTCGATCATTCAATCTACAATCACCGAAATATCATTTTCCATACTGTTTACATTCGGGTCGATTTGGTTTCGCACTCCCGACACTAGCTATCGAGATAGCCGGAGCTTTAAAGCTCGAATGTTGCCTTTCACGATCTCTATTTGAATGTCCCACTGATGCATTAGAACGATTAAACAAGTCTCAAAATTTCTTCGATGAAGATTGATACGACTTACTCATTGATCTTTTTCTCGAGTCTTTAGCTTCTAAATCTGCCTTTTTCTTTTCTTTACTAAGATCCTCGGCTTTACAAGCCCTATCAACTACAACGAAAAATTCTTTCAACTCTAGAATTCCAACTAGTAACTTTATATCTTCATTCAATCCATATACAAAACGTTTGCACATGATTTCTTCAGTGGAAACATATTCTCGGGCATACTTGCTTAACTGTACGAATTCTCTTTCATACTCGGTGACAGTCATCCGACCTTGTTTAACTCCAGAAACTCTTTATGCTTCTGATCAAGAAATCTTTGACTAATGTACTTCTTTTAGAATTCGGATCGAAAAAACTCCCAAGTAACTCGTTCTCTAGGAACCACAAATATCAATGTTTTCCACCAATGGTACGCATTATCTCTCAGCAAAGATACAACACATTTGATACACTCATCAGGATTACAAGACAATTCATCAAATACTCTGATTGTATTTTTGAGCCAGTACTCAACTCTCTCCACATCATCATCAACAGTAGCCCAAAACTCTTCAGCCCCATGTTTCCAAATCTTATCTATTTGCGGCTTGTTCAATTGTATCGGATCTATAACTTAAGGAATAACAGGGATTTGTTGAGGAACAGGTGGGGATAGAGGTTGTTGAGCAGCTGGATTCGTTCGAACGAACTCAGTGAACCACTCACTCATCATATGGAAAAAGGCTTGTTTAGCCTCCCCCTCGTGGCTACTCGTCACGGGTCTAGACTTAGTAGGCGCTGTCCCTTGAGCGAGAGTGGGCGCATTACTCTCTACATCATCAGCTATAGCTCTTCCGGGATCCATTGCTATACGAAAACACAATTTAAGTTGTCAGGAATCATCACACTATCGCAGAGTATATATGGCATATATAGCTAGACTCTCATACACTCTACGTTAGTCCTAGAATCGACTAAATCGTAGCTCTGATACCAATAAATGTAACACCCTTCACCTGTATTCACTATCAGAATAGGGTTACGAGGTATTACCGATCCATACACATTATTTATCAAACATAACTTATACATTTAAGCATTCATTCTCAAACACCATTCAATCATATTCACTATGTCCCATATACGGGTCTACGAGGCCTTAAACATACTTTAGAAGTGGTTCGGGACTAAATCGATAACTTATAAAAATTTTGGAAACTTAGAAAAATTTCGAACATATAAGGGTCACACGCCCGTGTGAACAAGCCGTGTGCCTCACGCGGCTTCAGACACGCCCATGTCTCAGGCCGTGTGAAAACAGGGCATACATACTGACTTGGGTCACACGGCCGACCACACGCCCATGTGTCTAGCCCGTGTGCCCTTTGAAGTGGCCACACATGCCCGTGTGCCAGGCCGTGTGCTAGGCCGTGTCAATCCTGTAGGGTATACTGACTTATGCAACACGGCCAAGACACGCGCCCGTGTTCTAGGCTGTGTGTCATTTAGGGGGTATACAGACTTGTGCCACACGGCTGGTCACACGCCCGTGTGTGAGGCTGTGTGGAGCATACTGACCTCAATTCAATTTCAACACCAGGGGACACACGACCGTGTAGCATGACCGTATGTCACACACGTCCGTATCTCTGCCCATGTGGACAAAAATAAGCCATTTGTAAGGCCAATTTGCCACCCTTTCTCATGCTCACCTAAACAACCAAAATGGTACCATTTCATCATACAATAGGCATCCCAAAACCATCAACCAAGTACACAAATCATACCATATTCATTTTAACTATTTCAATACACAATTCCATATCATTTACTTATTCAAATACTTATATCATTAAACATTAATTCACAAGCACTTAACTAATCAAACTAACAACTTCAATCACACCTTATAGATCAATTTCCAAATTCAAATATAACCATAACCACATTCTTGCCAAACATAACCAAAAGAGCCATTACTCATAACTATATATACATACTAAAACATATACCATTTACAAGCCAAATCTCATTGCCATTATCACAACCAAACATATCATTATATCGCTAGCCTATACATGCCATATACCATATTTACAAAGCACCAAAAGTTCCAACAAGTTGATCAATAGTGTGACGATGTTCCTGATGATCCCCGAGTCCGAGCTAGCTTCAATTATCTATAAAACATGGAAAGAACACACAAAGTAAGCATTAAAAGCTTACTAAGCCATATACAAATAAAATTACCACATGAATCAACATCATTTCCATCAATAGGCAAACTATGAGTAAACACATATAAGCTCACAAACCTTTCCTAATGTATACATATTCAATATCATAAGTGAATTTATCAAATACTTCCCTTTTCAATACTTGTATGAATCTCATACGTACCTGAGTCACTTAACTCATTCATACATTATTTCTCGACTTGAATTTGCCCGTTGAACCTTTTGGAATTGCTAAGGATACTCAGAAGTAACATATAGCTCGTACAATGCCATATCCCAGATATGGTCTTACATGTTATCACATATCGATGCAGATAGCCCAGCTATGGTCTTACACGAAATCAAATAACGATGCCAATGTTCCAGACATGGTCTTACACGTAATCACATAATGATGCCAATGTCCAAGACATGGTCTTACACATAATCACAACTCGATAATCCTAATATCATGACATTCGTATCCTATACTATTCTTGAGGTTCGTACGGGACTTTTGGATATTGTAACCTTGTCGATTCTTGCTCGTATTTGATCATTCAACATTCATAGAAGTTCAATGACAATTAAAAATATATAAGTCAATTTTAAGAAATTTATTTGCATATGAACTTACCTTGTATTCGGGATAAACGGACTGGATCGACTATTTGATAACCTTTGATTTTCCCCGATCTAAATCCGATTTCTTTCTTTCTTGATCTATATACATTCAAAATTAATTCATTTATTCATCAAATCATTCAATTCAGTCCACAAACACATATTTGAGCATTTTTATACTTTAGCCCCTAAAGTTCCACATTTTTACAATTTAGTCCCTATTTCACAAATACACAAAAATCATGAAATTTCATTAAACCCAAGCCTATCCGAATTTCATATAGGTCCCTAGCAGCCCAACACTTTCATTTATTTCACATTTCAACCCCTCAATTTACTCTTTTCACAATTAAATCCTTATTTGACATTTTTGTCAAAAAATTACTTAACAAAACTTGTGTAACTATTAAAAAATATTCATTTTTCATCATAAAACATTCAAAAGCTCAAGCATTCATCAATGACACTTCAAAAAATCATTGACAACTTCAAAAATTAAGGCATGGGCTAGCTAGAATATAAAGCAACGATCTCAAAAATGTAAAAATCATCAAAAACCGAGCTAAAACCATACATTAATCAAGCTTCAAAGGTGCCAAAACTTAAAGCTCCCCAATTCTAGGTTTTCTTTTCTATTTTCGATTGAAATAAACAAAGATGAACATGTTTTCATCTTTTTTTTTTAATATACATTGTTTTATTTAATTACCAAATTAACCTTAGTTACAATAACATTTAAAACATCAAATACATGCTCATTTATGTCAAATTCCACTATAAATGGTCTAATATAATCATAAGGACTTTTCATTTAATAAATCATAGCAATTAGACACATTTAACAAGTAGAATACAATTTTTGCATTTTACACGATTTAGTCCTTTTTTCTCAAATTGAGCTATTAAACGATAAAATTAGCTCACAAAATTTTCACCCATACATGCTGTCATGCTGTAAACACATAAAATAATATTAAAATAATTTTTTGACCTCAGATTTGTGGTTCCGAAATGACTGTTCCGATTTAGCTAAAACCAGGCTGTTACAATATAAGGGGGAACGGTATCATTTAGCTAATTTACCCTAAGGTAATCATTGAGTATCTGGAAAAAAAAAGAAATCTTTAATCATGTCCATTCTTCGTTACTGCGATTGAACGAATATTTAGAGTGTGGAAAAGAATGGTCAATATTAAGAGATATTCCAAGTTATTCATACAAGAAGCAAGTTTTAATTGTTATTACAACAATGGTTTTGCATAATTACATTCAAAGACATTTGGTCAAATGATGATAATTTTCGACAATTTGAGAATATACCTGACATGTCAATCCCTTTAAGCCATTATGATCTAAGTGAATCGAATTCTTCTAACAATGAAGATGACCTTGAAATCGCGATGTTAAGAGACACCATTACGACTAATTTAATGAATTCGTCTTTGTAAAGAAATTTTGTATCATAACCTAATTTCTATTATTAATGAAACTTGTTATGTTTTATGTTATCATATATATTTTTTAGAAAGCTCTCAAACTTTTTCAAAATAAAACAAAATTAAACTCCTTTTTTTTTTTTGCAGTCAATTGAGCACTTATTTTAAAATGCATCAAAAAGGCCCTCAAACTTCTTCAAAAAAAGCAATTAAGCCCCTGCTCTTTTTTTTCACTCAATTGGGTTTTTGAGCTTTCAAAATGCATCAAAAAGACCCTCAAAATTTTTCAATAAAGCAATTAAACCCCTACTCTTGTTAAAAATTAGAAAAAAAAATTATAAAAAATAATAAGTTTTAGAAAATTATTAAATTTTAATAAAATATAAAAAATTTAAAATTTATTAAAATGGAATTTTTTTTTAAAAATCGTAAACAATAAAAAATTGTAAAATTTTATAAAAATCATAAAAAAATTAAGGACCCCTAGTTTTTTTCAATTAAAGTTATCATATGTTGCAACACAGCGTGACATGTGGTGAAAATGATAAAAAATAAAAAATCAATAAAAGTTATGGAAAAATTATAAAATGTTTCTTTTGGTACGATAATTTTTATAAATTTTATTACGAAATTTATATTTATTTACCTTTTGTATAATTTTCTTACGACTTTATAAAAATTTATATATATTTTTATATTTCTATATATTTTATAATTTTTTATGTTTTTATAAAATTTTACAATTTTTTATATTTTTTACGATTTTTTTTCTAATTTTTAATATTTGATATTTTTTATTAAAATTTATAATATTTATAGCTTTTATTGATTTTAATTTTTTTATCATTTTTCTAATTTTTAATAAAAGCCGGGACTTAATTGCATTTTTTGAAAAAGTTTGAGGGTCTTTTTTATGCATTTTAAAAATTCAAGTACCCAATTGAGTGCAAAAAAAAGGGGGGGCTTAATTGATTTTTTTGAAAATGTTTGAAGGCAATTTTTATGTATTTTGTAAGTTCAAGTACCCAAATGAATGAAAAAAAAAGTAGGAGATTATTTTTTTTTGAAAAAAATTGAGAACTTTTTGCACCCTTAAACCAAAAATTATCTAGGTAAATACTTCAAAAATTGACTCAAATATAATGTTATTATTTGTGAAAATAATATTTATCATTGTTATAAAAAAATAACTAACTATAAAATAATAATTAAAAATAATTATCATTTTATCTAGTAAATAATTTAAATGGATTATATAAATAATTAAAATATTTATAATAAATTACGGGAAGATGCTTTTTAATATTTTATTAAATGAATTTATAAAATCACATATTTTAATTTCGTAAAAGTAAAATAATTTAAAAAATTTCTATTATATATAATTTTCAATCTAATGTACTTAAAAGTCATTTTTTATTTCCATCTCAATGCTATAATTGCATTTCAATCCAAACACATACTTCATTATCGTTTCTAATCTTACTACTACAGTATCTAATCTCATTGCTGTTTGAATCCACTATTTTTAACCTCACCCAAATTAAACGTACCGCAAATTAATCCTTAGTCAATTCAATCCGAGTATACACATTGGAAGGCGAAAGGGAGGGGATTTCATTACCTGGGTTCAGGTACACATGCACAAGTTCGATTATCTCCCCCGGTAGCACCGACAGTGAAGGTTAACTTTGATGCAGGCTTCAAGAGGGCTACAAAAGAGTTTAGTTCAAGTGTTGTGGTGAGAGACGGTGATGGTTTGGTTCTGGGATCTTGTGTTCACTTTGATCAGAACAATTCAGACCCTTTTGTTGTAGAGGCCCTCGCATGTGTCCATGTCGTGCGCTTCACTTTGGAGTTGGGCTTTTCTAATGTGTTGGTTAAGGGTAACTCCAAAACAGTGATTACTAAAACTCACCTTAGAACGAGAAGATAGATCCAATATTAAGCCACGTTTGGTTGGAGTGAATGGAATAGAGCTGTAATGGAATAGAGCTGTGATCAGTATTTCAATTGTTTGTTTCAATGGAATGAAATAGAGTTGTAATAGTATTATTCTGTTTGGTTGAATAGAATAAATGTTGTAATAACATAAGGAAAAAGGTTTAAATGACCAAATTACCCTTAGCAGAATTTTTTGTTCGGTAAATGATTATTGATATTGTTATTAAAGTTTAATAAGATTATTATTAAATATAATTTAATAAAAAATAATAAATAATTTAGTCATATTTTAACATAATTATTATTAAATACAATTTAATAAAATAATATATAATTTAATAACATTCTTAATGTAATTATTAATAATATTTAATAATAATCTTAATATAATATTATTATTAAGAATGTTTCAGTGCCTAATATATTTGCTTCAATCTAGCCTCTCACCTCTTCTCTTACAAACAAGTCACAATCATGAATATAAAAAAGGGTTTTACATACGGTATGATAATCCTCTAATAATATTTTATTTTAATAGTCAATTTTAATAGAAGACAAATTTTTATATTTTATTTTATCCTTTATAATAATATGGCAACAACAATTAATTATAAGATATACTCTTTAATAAATTAATTATTTATAGCAATGTTTGGTAAAATAAAAACCTTCAAATTTTTTTTCATAAAGTGAAATAAAAAAAATCAAACTCATGAAAAAGAATAAATGCTAATGATGCATTTTCTTAGCCCCTTCTTTAATGCTTTAGCTATTTTGAATAAATGCTAAAACCAGAAGGGAAAAAGCATAATGAAAAAAAAAATACAAAAACAGCAATCAAATTTTACTTCAATTAATACGACTTAAGACTACAACAATCTTTTTTTTTGGTGAAAAAACAATAATAACTAACTAATTACAGCCGAATGATATGAAAATTTAAAAGAGCCCCTAGACTACAACAATCTTTTCTTTCACAGTCAATTATGTTTTTGGTTTCTTCAGTGTAAGAGCAGCATATTCAATATTGGTCTCTAATGCAAAAGCGCAAATCAGGTATTATATGCAAACTGCCTCCATTAAGCAGCTGGCAGCAGATATCTAAGTAATTCTTCAGTTGCACTTAACAAAGACATAAAGCATTAAGGTTCTTTTACATTTCTCCAAGCTCAAGCACGTTGAATACTAAACTACAACAAAAACTAATAAACATGAAATGACAAGAAGGAAAGAGCATCACCATTGTCAATGGAGATTCCCATTATAATTGTAGTTTCTAAAGGTCACTTTCTCAATACAGGAAAATTCTCAGGACATGTATCACTCTTTTGATTTCAGCTCCAAATCTCTAAACTTGTATCTACAATAGGTATGATAGAGAAGTACTCACATGCATCTCCGATTATGCACTTATCAGCCATCAAGTTGAATTTTTATCAGTATTGCCTTCTTGCTGTGCTTTAGAAGAATATTCTTTTTTTCTCCATGATCTGTTGGATACCTTCTTGATATCCTTCTATGAAAATCTTAAGAGCATCTTTATATCCTTCTATGAAACTCTTAAGAGCATCTCCATGATCTGTGCTTTAGAGAAATTTGGCCTAAAAAATTTTAGTTGAAAAAGAGAAGCTGTACCAACAAGGTAAATGATGACAGAATAAGTAGAAAATTATCATGAGTTAAAAATTTTCTTTCTAAAATCAATTAAAGAAATATATTAAGATGTTCAGAAAATAGAATGTTGGCAGATGGCACATCATGCTATCATTCTTCAGAGTGATACCAAAAAGAAGAAAAAAATGTACCTAGGTAGCATAAGATAACGGTATGATCGTCACGGTAATGGCTCTAGACAATGAAACCCAGATAATTAAAACTGCTTGGAGATAAATAGTAATTTAATATCTTCCTTAATAATTGAACCTTGGCCTGGTGAAGAAGGGATTCACCAAAAATATGCCAATGGAAGCGTAAAACATAAGACTTGAACACAAGTGCCAACAACAAAATAAAACAAAATGCAGTCACAGATGACTCTGAGCAGCAAGGGGAAAAAGAAATCAAGAATAAATTCCATTCTACCTCCAGACAAGTTCTACTGAAAAAGGAAATTTAAATGAAAACCTAACTGATCTCAAGCATTGTAACAGCCCGATTTTGGGGTTAGTCGGAACAGTGGTTTCGGGACCACTAATCTGAGGTTGAAGAAAATTATTTTAATATTATTTATGTGTTATAGTATGATTATAAGGATGCATGAAAATTTTGGTGCTTTAATTTTAGCGATTGTATGTTTAATTGTGAAAAGGGACTAAATCGCATAAAGTGCGAAAGTTTCATTTTATAAGCTAGGGGTGTCTAATAGTTATGGAATACAAAATTGGAGGTTCTTAATGTGCAATTAGGCCAATGAGAGGGTGTTGGCCGGCCATAGGGACAAGGGAGACAAGGGCATTTAATTTGGTCAAAAATTTGGTGATATTAGGTGACTAAAAATGAATAAAATAAGATAAAGAAAGAATATATCATCTTTCACTATTCCCCTTTCTTCTTCCATCAAAATTTGAAGAGAAAATAGAGGTTTTTGGAGTTCAAACTTTCAGCCAAGCTATTCCATTGCAAGTAAGTGATTTTAGAGGTCTTTCTTGATAATTTTTGTACTTTTGGAACCCCTAGAGCTTAAGCTAGGTAATGAGGGGACTATTTTGCATAATGGTTGAAAGTTTAAGGACTTTCCATGAGAGTGTTCTTGTTGTTTTCTGAGATTTTATGGAAGAAAATGAATGTTAGAGGGTTAAGGAATAACTTTTGTGAAAGGTGTTACCATGAAAACACCTAAATGGGGCTTATTTGTAAAGGTTGTAATTGTGTAATAAATGCATGAAATGATGGGTTTTATAAATTTTTGTAAGAGAAATAAATGTTCAGCTAGGCTTGTTTGATGAGAAAATAATGATTTACGAGCCTAGGGGCAAAATCATAATTTTGCCAAAGTATAAGGGCAAAATGGTCAGTTTTGCCTAAGTAGAAATTTTGAAGTGTCATGAGTTATATAGTAATTGAATGAGTGAATTTCGTTATGATAGATCAAGAAGAGCGCAGAAACAACCTTGACCGAGGAAAAGGCAATGTTACCGACTAAACCGCCAATTAACACATTTTGCACCGAGGTAAGTTTACATGTAAACAATACATCCTTAATACTTATGTTGTTACCTATTGATGCATTATATGGTTGGAAATACTTATTGGTGTTTGATTGAAAATGATAGATAATGAGTAATTCTCGAATGAACCTCGGAATAGAAATGAGAGTACGATAAATATCTGTAAATATGTAATTGTTGGTGGGCTGTGTGTGATACCACCTTGTTAATTATTCACGATGGGCTGTGTGCGATGCCATCATTTATATATTCATTTGGTGGGATATGTGCGATACCACCGTAATTATCATTAGGTGGGCTATGTGCGATACCACCGTAGTTATCAATTGGTGGGCTATGTGTGATACCACCGTAATTATAATTGTTGGTGGGCTGTGTGCGAAACCACCGGATACCTAGTATTATTTCGAAGGGTTCATCGAGAAACATGTCTAAGTAAATATTTCATGTGATTTTGTGGTGATGAGTGCAGGATTTATGTGCAAGAAAATGTGAGCAATGTATATGTTATATGTTGGAAGGTGGTAAGAGATGAGATGAGTAAGCATGATTATGAAAATGTGAATTGTTTTTACATAATATGTAATGTTTTTGATTGCTTATTATATGGTATGATGCTTATTGTTTACATGTAGACTTACTAAGCTTAAAGCTTACTCCCTTTCTTTTCCCTTGTTTTATAGTGTCAAAGAGCCAGCTCGAGATACGAAGATAATCAGAGGATCACCCACACTATCAACACACCTTGGTATATTTAGACTTAACATTTTGAGTATGGCATGTATAGGGACTAGACTTAGTGTAATGTCTTGTTGTTTTGGCCAAGTGTGTTGGCTCTTTTAAAGATGAACTCTTTTGTATATAGCCATAGTTGATGGCTCATTATTATTAAAATATGAAAAGATGAGGTTATTCATGAATGTGTATGATGCATGATTGGGATGCTTGGTTAAAGTATGCATGAATGGATTGAAGGTTGAATGTGACTGATGTTTGCATGAATTAGGGTGATAAAAAGAGCTGGGAAAATAGCCTTTTAACACCCCATACCCGAGTCCGAGGCTTAGACCGGATACGAGAAGTTACTATGCTTGAACTTGCTTAATCAAGTACTTACGGGCTATAAAATTTCGTTCCGAGTTAAGAACTTATCTTTCTTAATTGACTTGTACTTTTCATGGGCCTACGAGGCCTTAAACTCATGTCCGTAAACTTTCGGAACTCAATCGAAAACTTTTCATTTAAACAGGGGTCACACGCCCATGTGAGTTGGGACACGCCCGTGTAAACCTGAGACACGCCCATGTCTCCTAACCATGCTTAAAACTCGAGCTTCGCCAAACTTCACATGGCCATGGCACGCCCGTGGTCCCGGCCCGTGAAAAACCTTAGCATTCGACTTATAACACACGACCATGGCACGCCCGTGGACTTAGACCGTGTACTACAACAACGATATTCTCGACTTAAGGTGCAATGGTGCGAGGGTACACACGGCTTAGACACAAGCTTTGTGTGTCCGACCGTGTGGGGGCACTATAGGCTATTTACCAAGCCAATTGCCACCACGAAATCAAGAGCATATTCATACTATCTCAACAACTCAAATCACTACAACTTTAATGAACAATATAATGTGCTCCATTGATATCACTAACATACATACTTAGTCAATCTTGGCCAATCATTTAGCCATTTACAAAAGAATAATAATAAACTTGATAGCCTATGCTTTTCCCCTTTCTAAGACATATACTCAAAATGAAATGTTTCCTATACATGCCATACTTAAATAAACAACTTGGCTATACCAAAATAGCGGTTGATAGTGTGATTTGAGCTCTGACTTCAACGATCCACAAGTTAGCTTGGCGGGACTACATAGAAAGAAGTAATAAAAGACGTAAGCATTTAGCTTAGTAAGTTTGCATAATGCACATAGCAACATACTTGCTTAATATAAACCATTTGACATAAACAATTGCATCATAAATTTCAGCTATAAAGCTTACTTACTCATACTTGATTCTTACATAACTCATGAAACTTACTAGTCTCATACTTGATAGGCAAACAAAGTACTGTATCACTAGATCACATTGATCAAAGATACTTGAACATAATACTCATAATTTCTAATTCATCATTCATAACATGAATAATATTCTTTATCACTTGATAATAACCTTACTTACTTATCTTTCTTGTTATCTCTTTGGAGCTTAACTCATTTGCCCGATGAATTTATATGAATAACCGAGGATACTAAATCTCATTTAAATTTCGAGGCCATGACTTAACATGGACTTATACGAAGTCTTTCTTGTTCTCACCAATGCCATGCCTTAACTTGGACTTATATGGGATCTCTTTCTCTTGATAACTTTTCAATGCCAAGCTTGCCATAGTCTTACATGATAACTTGTTCAATGCCAAGCTTGCCTTGGACTTACATGATAACTTACTCAATGCCAAGCTTGCCTTGGACTTACATGATATTTTATTCAATGCGAAGCTTGCCTTGGACTTACATGATAACTTACTCAATGCCAAGCTTGCCTTGGACTTACATGATATCTTATTCAATGCCAAGCTTGCCTTGGACTTACATGATATCTTGCTTGCTTGCCGATGCCATGCCTCGGCTTGGTCTTATACGGACTTTCTTGTTTCATGTGGTAGATCGAGTATCCTAAGTTATTCAACTTCAATCGGGGCTTTCTCATGCTTGATCTCATTATTTTCTTTGTTTAACATAACATTAAACGTTTTTTATAATAACATTGTACATTATACTGAGCAATTCAATGATATAAATCATAAAGCTTAGAAATCATACAAACTTACCTCAATATACAAAATGTAGCTAGGTATGCAATTTAGTCCTCGACCTTGTTCTTGCCTCGGTTTCGATCCGGGCTTCGTTTTTCTTGATCTATAGTCATAAATAGATCATTTAATATTCACATTGACTAAATTGACCCTTTACTCATACTTGGGCAAAATTACTATTTTGCCCCTATACTTTCTCATATTTGCACTTTTGCCCTAAGGCTCGTAAAATAATTTTCATTCAACTTTCTTAGACTACATGCCTAGCTGATTCATTTTCTCTACTATAGCAATCATCAATTCTCATTATTTCTAGTAGGTATGACTAATTTCATAACTATTACAAACTAGTCCATACTATCATATTTCATGAAATTCATTAAGGAAAAGATGTTTATCTAACATCAAACTCTCATAATCTTCCATAAAACATCATTTAACAAGCATTTCATTCATAGATGAAATTTTTGAACATGCATCTTAGCTTATTTTATAGCTAAAAATAGCTAATTCATAATACGAGGACTTCAAAAACACGAAGAATATTAAAAACGGGGCTAAGTGAACTTACTAGCAAGCTTGAAAAAAATGAAGAACCCTAGCTATGGAGTCTTCAAATTTTAGGCAATGGAAGGAAGAAGATGAATGAAATTTTATCATCTTTTTCCTATTTTAATCACTTATTAGACAAATGACCAAAATGCCCTTCTCTTTAAAAATTTCTATTTACTAACTCATGTCCATTTTTGTCCAAAATTTATAATTTGGGCAAATTGCTATTTAAGGACTCATAATTAATATTCTAAAGCTATTTCATACAAAATGCTTCTAGAAACTCACATTTTACAACTTTTGCAATTTGGTCCTTTTTGACCATTTAACTTTATTTTTGCAAAATTGCTTCATGAAACTTTCACACTAACATGCAAACATGGCATGAACCTTAAAAAATCATAAATTCACCTCAGATTCGTGGTCTCGCACCACTATTTTGACTAGGCCCTAAATCGGGCTGTTACAATTCTCCCCCCTTTGAGATTTTCGTCCTCGAAAATCTTACCAGTGAAAAGGTTTGGGTACTGGTTTCTCATACTCTCTTCTGGTTCCCATGTGGCTTCTTCTATTCCATGTCTTTGCCACAATACTTTCACTAAGGCAATACTTTTCTTTCTTAGCTGCTTCACTTCCCGAGCTAATATCTTGACTGGTTCTTCACCATAAGTCATGTCGGGATGAATCTCTACCTCATCATCGCGAATTACATGCGAAGGTCCGATCGATAGCGTCTTCACATTGACACGTGAAACACATCATGTATCTTTTCTAACTCTGATGGCAAAGCCAATCTGTAAGCTACAGGCCTAACTTTCTCATTAATCTCATACGGTCCAATAAAATGTGGACTCAACTTGCCTTTTCGGCCAAATCTGAGAACTTTTCTCCAAGGTGACACTTTCAAGAAAACTTTATCTCCAACTTGATACTCTATCTCTTTTCTTTTTAAATCCGAGTAGGATTTCTATCTGTCTGAAGCAGCTTTTAAGCACTCACGTATCACTCTTACTTTCTCTTCAGCTTCTCTAACCAAATCAACCCCGTGAATTTGGTTTTCTTTTAGTTCAGTCCAAAATAAAGGCGTTCTGCATTTACGCCCATATAAAGCCTCATAAGGCGCCATCCTCAAGCTCGACTGAAAACTATTATTGTAGGCAAATTCTACCAATGGGAGAAACCTTTCCCAATTGCCTCGGAACTCTAGAATACAACATCTGAGCATATCCTCGAGCACTTGAATTAACCTCTCTGATTGACCGTCAGTTTGAGGATGAAAAGCGGTACTAAAGTTCAACTTTGTACCCAAGGCCTCTTGTAACTTCTTCCAAAACTGGATGTGAATCTCGGATCTCTATCCGATATGATTGACAAGGGAACTCCATGAAGTCTTACTATTTTTGAAACATACAAGTTTGCCAACTTGTCTAGTGAGTAATCAACTCAAATGCAGTATAAAATGGGCTGACTTCGTAAGTCTATCAACCACAACCCATACAACATCTTTCTTGCTTCGGAGACAACGGTAAACCCAAGTTACAAAATCCATAGTAATACTGGTCCCATTTCCACTCAAACTAAAATGGGTTGAAGCAAGCTCAAGGTACTTGGTGTTCACTTTTTTACTTGTCGACAAATCATACATTTGGAAACAAATTCAAAATGTCTCTCTTCATTTTGGCCACCAATATCATTGCTTCAAATCATTATACATTTTAGTACTACCCGGATGTACAGACAAACATCCGTTATGTGCCTCATGCAAAATTCTCCGAATAAGCTCCTCTTTTCTTGGTACACAAATTCTACCTTTAAACATCAAATATCCTTCAGAACTAATCCAAAAGTAGGATTCAATGTCTGACTCGCACTGAGCTCTTTTGACTTGTAATTCGCAATCTTCTTTCTGAGCCTCAGAAATCTCTTGGAGGAATACTGGTCTAGCTCTCAACTCAGCTATAATGGAACCATCATCAGATAAAATCATCCGTGAATTCATTGCTCTTAATGCAAATAAGGACTTTCTGCTTAAAGCATCGGCGACAACATTCGCCTTTCCTGGATGGTAGTCAATGACTAACTCATAGTCTTTTATCAACTCTAACCATCTCCTTTGTCTTAAATTCAACTCTTTCTGCGTCATCAAGTACTTCAGACTTTTGTGATCGGTGAAGATCCGACATCTCTCACCATATAGATGATGTCTCTATATCTTCAATGCGAAGACTATGGCAGCTAACTCTAGGTCGTGCATCGAATAATTCTTCTCATGAGGCTTTAACTGTCTTGAGGCATAAGCAATCACTTTTCCTTCTTGCATAAGTACACAGCCTAATCCATTTAAGGATGCATCGTTGTAAACTATGAACTCTTTCCCGTCTCAAAGTTGTACTAAACCTGGAGCTTCACAATAACGCTTTCAATTTTTCAAACTTTGTTGGCATATTTCGCATCACTCGAACTTCACATTTTTCTATAACAACTTCGTCATCGGGTTACAATCATGGAAAACCCTTGACAAATCGTCTATAATAGCCTGGCTAGGCCTAGGAAACTTCTAACCTCGAGAGATATTCCTCGGTGGTTTCCAATCTGTAATAGCCGAGATCTTACTTGGGTCTACTCAACCCCTTCTCCCGAGACAATATGCCCTGTAAATCCTACTTCATTGAGCCAAAAATCACTTTTACCGAACTTGGCATACAACCGATTTTCTCGAAGAATCAGAAACTATCCGTAGGTGCTCAAGATGCTCATTCTCATCTCGGAATAAACCAAAGATGTCGTCAATAAAAACGACTACAAACTTGTAGAGGTATGGTCCAAGATGCGGTTCATTAAGTCCATGAATACCGTAGGAGCATTGGTCAAACCAAAAGGCATGACTAAAAATTCATAATGCCTATACCTTGTTCGAAAAGCAGTCTTGGATACATCTGACTCCTTTACTCTTAACTGGTAATATCACGATCTCAAGTCTATCTTAGAGAACACAGTGGCTCCTTTCAATTGATCGAACAAATCATCGATCATTGGCAATGGGTACTTGTTCTTTACTGTCACTTTATTAAGCTGACGGTAATCTATGCACAATCTCATAGTGCCATCCTTCTTTTTCACAAATAAAACTGGAGCACCCCAGAGAGAACAACTTGACCTTGCAAAACTTTTGTCTGTTAACTCTTGCAACTATATCTTCAACTCTTTCAACTCCGTTGGAGCCATTCTGTAAGGAGTAATAGATATTGGTACAGTACCGGGATCTAGCTCAATGCTGAACTCAACTTCTCTGATTGGAGGTAATCCCGGTAATTCTTCGGGAAAAACATCCATGTGCTCACATACTATCGGTACGGACTCAATCTTTAACTCTGTTTCTTTATAATTCATCACAAAGGCCAAATATGCCTCATACCCCTTTCTTATAGATCTCTGTGTGAGCCATATAAGAAATCAATACCAAGCAATCCACTTTGTTCATCTGATTCTATATGGAGGATATCCCCATTCTCACATCTCATTTCAATGTATTTCTTCCCACAATTAACTATCACATTATGGGCAGTTAACCAGTCCATACCGAGAATGAGATCAAACTCGTCAAATGGTAACAACATAAGGTTTGCTTTAAAACAATGATCTCTAATCATTAATGGACATTCTCTACATACTTCATTCACTAACACACTCTTGCCTAAAGGATTAGACACTCTAATCACAAATTCTATAAACTCTATAGGCATACTCAAATCGGATACCAATTTCATGCAAATGTAAGAGTGTGTAGATCCGGGATCTATTAAAGCAATAACTTTAACATCATGAAGAGAAAAGGTACCCGTGATAACATCATGGGAAGATGCCTATTCGCGAGCGCGAATGGCATAAGTCCGTGCAGGCGCCCTACCCTCGGGTCTCGCAGCCTGCTCTCTAGGGTTACCTCTTCCTCTTGCCCCACTTCTTGGGTTTCTCTGCGGTCTTCCTCTGACCATACTCCCGGATCTCGGGTTCTGAGCTCTCTCTTCTTTCATTGTCTCTGGACAATCCTTTATGTAGTGGTCTTGGGAACCACATCTAAAACATGCATTTTCGTGCGCTCGACATTCTCCAAGATGACGTCTCGCCACATGTGGGCATTCGGGTCTTCAGTTGAAAGTTCCCACACTAGCGGCGAAAATAGTCATGCTTTATTTCCCGAATACTGTTTACTCTTGTCTTTCTTTGAAAACCCAATGGAAGTAGCCGATCGGGTAGGTAAATCTCTTGACTTCTTAGATGAGGATTGGAATGACTTATTCCACTGTCTCTTTCTAGAGTCAGGAGACTCAATTTCAAACTTTCTCTTCTCTTTTACTAGCTCTTCTGGCTTTACAAGCTCTCTCCACTAGCACAACAAATTCTTTCAATTCTAGTACAAAGAACAAACAGTTTGATGTCCTCATTTAGCCCATCTTCAAATCTTTTGCTCATGATGGCCTCGGTGGACACGCATTCTCGAGCGTATTTGCTGAGTCGCACAAACTCACGCTCATAATCGGTCACCGACATCTTGCCTTGCTTTAACTCTAAAAATTCTCTTCTTTTTTGATCTACAAATCTTTGACTGATATACTTTTTCTTGAACTCTTCTTGGAAGAATTCCCATGTGATCTTCTCCTTGGTACCACTCGATACAAGGGTGTTCCACCATTGATAGGCGAAATCTCTTAAAGGGAGACTACACACTTCATGCTTTCTCTCAGTGTGCATGATAGCTCATTAAATACCCTGATGGTATTTTCTAACCAAAACTCGACTTTTTCCGGATCACCTTCTCTTTTCACCCGGAATTCTTCTGCCCCATATTTCCTGATCCTATCAACTGGAGGTTTGTCTCCTCTTACCACCTCTACTACTTAAGGGGCTACGAGAATAGGTTGTGGAACAGGTGGGGGTGGAAGGGGTTGTACATTTGGGTTCATACGAACGAACTCTGAATACCACGTATTCATCATGTGGAGGAAGGCCTCTCTAGCCCCTTCTCCTCCTCCTTGACTCACCGTAGTGGGTCTATTCTCATTCTCGTTCGACACCGTCCCTTCAGCGAGAGTCGGCGCATTACTTTCTACGTCATCCGCCATATCTCTTTCAGGATCCATTTACTATATATATAAACATAATTTAAGTCGTCAGGAGTCGTCACACTATCATTATAAAAACATTCTTACGTATAGCATGTATAGCTAGACTCGTGCTCATTCTACGTTAGTCCTAGAACCGACTAAACCGTAGCTCTGATACCACTAAATGTAACACCCCATACCCGAGTCCGAGCCTTAGACCGGATACGAGAAGTTACTATGCTTGAACTTGCTTAATCAAGTACTTACGGGCTATAAAATTTTGTTCCGAGTTAAGAACTTATTTTTCTTAATCGACTTGTACTTTTCATGGGCCTACGAGGCCTTAAACTCATGTCCGTAAACTTTCGGAACTCAATCGAAAACTTTTCATTTAAACAGGGGTCACACGCCCATGTGAGTTGGGACACGCCCGTGTAAACCTGAGACACGCCCATGTCTCCTAACCATGCTTAAAACTCGAGCTTACTGCCAAACTTCACACGACCATGGCACGCCCATGGTCCTGGCCCGTGTGAAAAACCTTAGCATTTTGACTTATAGCACACGACCATGGCACGCCCGTGGACTTAGACCGTGTACTACAACTTGATATTCTGACTTAAGGTGCAATGGTGCAGGGTACACACGGCTTAGACACACGCCCGTGTGTCCGACCGTGTGGGCACTTTTAGGCTATTTACCAAGCCAATTGCCACCCTGAAATCAAGAGCATATTCATACTATCTCAACAACTCAAATCACTACAACTTTAATGAACAATATAACGTGCTCCATTGATATCACTAACATACATACTTAGTCAATCTTGGCCAATCATTTAGCCATTTACAAAAGAATAATAATAAACTTGATAGCCCATGCTTTTCCCCTTTCTAAGACATATACTCAAAATGAAATGTTTCCTATACATGCCATACTAAAATAAACAACTTGGCTATACCAAAATAGCGGTTGATAGTGTGATTCGAGCTCCGACTTCAACGATCCACAAGTTAGCTTGGCGGGACTACATAGAAAGAAGTAATAAAAGACGTAAGCATTTAGCTTAGTAAGTTTGCATAATGCACATAGCAACATACTTGCTTAATATAAACCATTTGACATAAACAATTGCATCATAAATTTCAGCTATAAAGCTTACTTACTCATACTTGATTCTTACATAACTCATGAAACTTACTAGTCTCATACTTGATAGGCAAACAAAGTACCTGTATCACTAGATCACATTGATCAAAGATACTTGAACATAATACTCATAATTTCTAATTCATCATTCATAACATGAATAATATTCTTTATCACTTGATAATAACCTTACTTACTTATCTTTCTTGTTATCTCTTTGGAGCTTAACTCATTTGCCCGATGAATTTATATGAATAACTGAGGATACTAAATCTCATTTAAATTTCGAGGCCATGACTTAACATGGACTTATACGAAGTCTTTCTTGTTCTCACCAATGCCATGCCTTAACTTGGACTTATATGGGATCTCTTTCTCTTGATAACTTTTCAATGCCAAGCTAGCCATGGTCTTACATGATAACTTGTTCAATGCCAAGCTTGCCTTGGACTTACATGATAACTTACTCAATGCCAAGCTTGCCTTGGACTTACATGATATCTTATTCAATGTCAAGCTTGCCTTGGACTTACATGATAACTTACTCAATGCCAAGCTTGCCTTGGACTTACATGATATCTTATTCAATGCCAAGCTTGCCTTGGACTTACATGATAACTTACTCAATGCCAAGCTTGCCTTGGACTTACATGATATCTTATTCAATGCCAAGCTTGCCTTGGACTTACATGATATCTTGCTTGCTTGCCGATGCCATGCCTCGGCTTGGTCTTATACGGACTTTCTTGTTTCATGTGGTAGATCGAGTATCCTAAGTTATTCAACTTCAATCGGGGCTTTCTCATGCTTGATCTCATTAATTTCTTTGTTTAACATAACATTAAATGTTTTTCATAATAAAATTGTACATTATACTGAGCAATTCAATGATATAAATCATAAAGCTTAGAAATCATACAAACTTACCTCAATATACAAAATGTAGCTAGGTATGCAATTTAGTCCTCGACCTTGTTCTTACCTCGGTTTCGATTCGGGCTTCGTTTTTCTTGATCTATAGTCATAAATAGATCATTTAATATTCACATTGACTAAATTGACCCTTTACTCATACTTGGGCAAAATTACTATTTTGCCCCTATACTTTCTCATATTTGCACTTTTGCCCCAAGGCTCGTAAAATAATTTTCATTCAACTTTCTTAGACTACATGCCTAGCTGATTCATTTTCTCTGCTATAGCAATCATCAATTCTCATTATTTCTAGTAGGTATGACTAATTTCATAACTATTACAAACTTGTCCATACTGTCATATTTCATGAAATTCATTAAGGAAAAGATGTTTATCTAACATCAAACTCTCATAATCTTCCATAAAACATCATTTAACAAGCATGTCATTCATAGATGAAATTTTTGAACATGCATCTTAGCTTATTTTATAGCTAAAAATAGCTAATTCATAATACGAAGACTTCAAAAACACGAAGAATATTAAAAACGGGGCTAAGATGAACTTACTAGCAAGCTTGAAAAAAATGAAGAACCCTATCTATGGAGTCTTCAAATTTTCGGCAATGGAAGGAAGAAGATGAATGAAATTTTATCATCTTTTTTCCTATTTTAATCACTTATTAGACAAATGACCAAAATGCCCTTCTTTTTAAAAATTTCTATTTTACTAACTCATGTCCATTTTTGTCCAAAATTTATAATTTGGGCAAATTGCTATTTAAGGACTCATAATTAATATTCTAAATCTATTTCATACAAAATGCTTCTAGAAACTCACATTTTACAACTTTTACAATTTGGTCCTTTTTGACCATTCAACTTCATTTTTGCAAACTTGCTTCATGAAACTTTCACACTAACATGCAAACATGGAATGAACCTTAAAAACTCATAAATTCACCTCGGATTCATGGTCTCGTACCACTATTCCGACTAGGCCCTAAATCGGGCTGTTACAAGCCTTGTTCTTGTCCACACGGGTAGACACACGGGCGTGTGTCTAGGCTGTGTGTGACACACGGTCAGTCCCATGGGTGTGTGGCTGGGCCGTGTGTCCCCTGCATATTAGTGATGCAAGTCAGTGTCGACCACGGGCAAAGCACACGGGCGTGTGACAAGCCGTGTGAAATAAGTGAGTGTCGACCACGGGTGAAGCACACGGGCGTATCGAGGCCATGTGAGGGACACGGGCCAAGGACACAGGCATGTGTTCGACCGTGTTAAAACCCCTATAGGTTCGAGTTGAGAAATAATTCCATACGGGCGTGGAATACGGGCTTGTGACATACCACACGGACGTGTCCTTTCCTCCACACGGACGTGTAGACTGTTTAGTGAAAATTTTCTAAGGTTTTCTAGGGGGCTGCAGAAGGGTTCGATTTAATCCTGACCCATTCTTAAAGGGAGGATTTAGGCCATATAGGCTGCTTTAAGAGGTATTATGAAAGGTTTTAAATTTGGAATGGTAAGTCAGGTCTCGGAGTTGTATGATTGATTGTGTGTAAGCCTAGTAATGCCTCGTACCCTATTTCTGCGTTGGATACGGGTAAGAGGTGTTACATTTAGTTGTATCAGAGCTATGGTTTAGTCGGTTCTCGGACTACCGTAGCGTGTAAGATAACAGTGGCAGAGTATGAGCGCGAGTTTGTTAGGCTCAGCAAGTATGCTCCAGAGTGTGTGTCTACGGAAGCTATCTTGTGCAAAAGGTTCGAACATGGACTGAATGAGGATATCAGATTGCTAGTTGGGATTTTGGAATTGAAGGAATTTGTAGTGTTGGTCAATAAAGCTTGCAAGGCTGAAGAATTGAATAAGGAAAAGAGAAAAGCCATGAATGAGGCCCGAGATGCAAGAAAGAGGCCAATGAGTAAATCGTTCCAAACTCAATCAAAGAGATCCAGGGAAATGAACCCTCAGACGACTGCTTCGATTGGGTACTCACACTGAGATCGAGGCAATACATATTCGAGCTCGAGAGTTCAAGCCACCTCGATGGCAAGCGTGGGTAATACAAAGACAAATAAATCGAAGTGTCCAAATTGTGTTAGGCAACATACTGAGGAGTGTTGGGGAAACAACCGTAATTGCTACAAGTGTGGTTCACCCGACCACTTCATTCGGAACTATCCAGAGAGGGATGAGAAGGATAGAAAACAAAAAGTAAGGGCAAGCAATGTATCTTCGAGGGGTAGGCCACAAAAGAACCCGGGAGGTGGGACTAGTAGTAGAAGTGCGCCTAGAGACTCTGCTGTGAGATCGGAGAGTCGAGCACCTGCAAGGACTTATGCCATTCGCGCTCACGAAAAGGCATCATCTCCGGATGTGATAACGGTTACTTTTTCTCTTCATGATATCTCTGTTGTTGCTTTGATTGATCTGGGGTCTACCCATTCTTATATTTGCATGAAATTGGTATCTAGCATGAGTATGATTGTTGAGTCTACGGAATTCGTAGTAAAAGTGTCAAACCCGTTAGGCAAACACGTGCTAGTTGACAAGGTGTATAGAAATTGTCCTTTGACAATTAGAGGTTATTGTTTTCCGGCAAATCTCATGTTGTTGCCATTTGATGAATTTGACTTGATTCTTGGTATGGATTGGTTGACTGCACATAATGTTTTAGTAAACTATGGTAGTAAGTTCATTGAACTGAGATGTGTGAATGGAGATGTTATTCGGGTTGAATCAGGTAAATCAGACAGTTTGCCTATAGCAATTTCGTTTATGGTAGCTGAGAAATACTTGAGAAAAGGGTATGAGTCCTATCTCGCCTTTGTGCTAAATTCTCAAGAGTCGGAGGTAAAGATTGAATCAGTGCCGGTAGTATGCGAGTATCTAGACGTGTTTCCGGAAGAGTTATTCGGATTGCCTCCAATGAGAGAGGTTTAGTTTGGTATTGAAATAGCTCTGGGTATGGCACCTATTTCGGGCTCCGTATAGGATGGCACCATTTGAGTTAAAAGAATTGAAGGTTTAGTTGCAAGAGTTAACGGACAAGGGTTTTGCAAGACCGAGCTATTCACCGTGGGGTGCTCCGATACTTTTTGTGAAGAAGAAAGACGGGTCGATGAGATTGTGTATAGACTACAGACAACTTAACAAGGTGACAGTGAAGAATAAGTATCCTTTGCCAAGGATCGATGATTTGTTCGATCAACTGAAGGGAGCTACAGTGTTTTCTAAGATAGACTTAAGGTCTGGCTATTACCAGCTGAGGGTTAAGGAGCAAGATGTGCCGAAAACCGCATTTCAGACGAGGTATGGCCATTATGAGTTTCTTATCATGCCATTTAGCTTAACAAATGCTCCTGTGATCTTTATGGATTTAATGAACCGTATCTTCCGGCAGTATTTGGATAAGTTTGTAGTTATTTTTATTAACGACATACTAATTTATTCCCGGGATGAGAGTGAACATGCAGAACACCTAAGGACTGTGTTGCAGACTCTAAGAGAGAAGCAGCTGTATGCTAAATTCAGCAAGAGTGAGTTCTGGCTCCGAGAGGTCTGATTCTTAGGACACATTGTGTCGGGTGATGGCATTAGAGTTGATCCGAGCAAGATCTCGGCTATTGTGGAGTGGAAACCGTCGAGGAATGTGTTAGAGATTAGAATCTTTTTGGGTTTAGCGGGGTACTACAGACAGTTCGTCAAAGGGTTCTCCATGATTGCAACCCCGATGACGAAACTGTTGCATAAAGATGTTAAGTTTGAATGGACTGAGAAATGCCAACAAAGTTTTGAGAGATTGAAAGCATTGTTGACTGAGGCGCCAGTTTTAGTACAACCTAAGTCGGGAAAGGAGTTTGTAGTCTACAGTGATGCGTCATTAAATGGTCTTGGCTGTGTGTTGATGCAAGAGGGTAAAGTAGTAGCTTATGCCTCGAGACAACTAAAACTTCATGAGAAGAATTATCTTACTCACGATTTGGAGTTGGCTGCGATCATTTTCGCTTTGAAGATTTTGCATCATTATTTGTATGGAGAGAAGTGTCGAATCTTCACTGATCACAAGAGTTTGAAATACTTGATGAATCAAAAGGATTTGAATTTACGATAACGGCGGTGGCTCGAATTACTAAAGGACTATGAGTTAGTAATCGATTACCATCCGGGGAAAGCTAATGTGGTTGCAGATGCCTTGAGTAGAAAATCCCTGTATGCTTTAAGAGCCACGAGTACGAGCTTAGCATTGTCTGATGATGGTTCTATATTGGCCGAGATGAGGGCTAGACCATTATTTCTTCAGCAAATACGTGAATCTCAAAAGAATGATAGTGAGATGCAAGTTAAGAGAGCTCAGTGCGAATCGGGGAATAACTCTGATTTTCGGATTGGTACAGATGAATGTTTAATGTTCCATGATAGAATTTGTATACCTAAAGATGATGAGTTGATCCAGAAAATTTTATGTGAAGCACACAATAGTTGTTTGTCAGTATATCTGGGCAGTACAAAAATGTACAATGATTTAAAGAAGTTGTATTGGTGGCCGGGTATGAAAAGAGGTATCTCCGAGTTTGTTACCAAGTGTTTGGTTTGTCAACAAGTGAAAGCCGAGCATCAAGTACCTTCGGGATTACTTCAACCAGTGATGGTTCCCGAGTGGAAGTGGGACCGGATCACAATGGATTTCGTAACGGGGTTACCTATGACTCTGAAAAAGAAAGATGCTGTGTGGGTTATTGTAGATAGATTAACGAAATCGGCTCACTTTATACCGGTGCGTGTTTATTACTCACTTGACAAGTTGGCTAAGCTGTATATTGCCGAGGTTGTGAGATTACATAGGGTGCCTATATCCATTATTTCGGATAGAGATCCAAGATTTACTTCGAGGTTTTGGAAAAAGTTGCAAGAAGCCTTGGGTACGAAATTGAATTTTAGTACCGCGTTCCACCCGCAAACCGATGGCCAATCCGAAAGAGTAATTCAAGTTCTTGAGGATATGCTCTGATGCTGTGTTTTAGAGTTTGAAGGTAGTTGGGAAAAATATCTACCTTTGGTTGAATTCGCCTAGAACAACAGTTATCAATTGAGCATACGGATGGCGCCGTATGAAGCTTTATATGGTTGCAAGTGCCGAACTCCCTTGTATTGGACCGAGCTTAGTGAGAAACAAATTCACGGGGTTGATCTAGTTAGAGAAACCGAGGAGAAGGTAAAAGTGATCCGTGATAGTCTGAAAGCTGCTTCAGATCGACAAAAGGCATACGCAGATTTAAAAAGAAAAGAAATCGAGTTTCAGGTGGGCGATAAAGTATTCCTAAAAGTATCCCCGTGGAAGAAAATACTGAGATTTGGTCGAAAGGGCAAATTGAGTCCATGATTCATAGGGTCGTACGAGGTTATTGAAAGGATTGTGCCAGTAGCTTACCGGTTAGCTTTGCCGGCAGAGTTAGAGAAAATACACAACATGTTTCATGTGTCGATGTTACAGCGATATCATTCCAATCCTTCGCATGTGATCCCTCCAACCAAAATTGAGATACGACCGGACATGACTTATGAAGAGGAACCAAATAAGATTTTGGCTCGAGAGGTTAAACAGCTGAAGAATAAGAGCATAGCCTTAGTGAAAGTGTTATGGAAAAAACACGGTGTAGAAGAGGCTACATGGGAACCGAAATAAGCCATGAGGGAACAATACCCAAACCTTTTTACCGGTAAGATTTTTTGGGGACGAAAATCTCTAAAGGGGGAAGAGTTGTAACAGCCCGATTTTGGGGTTAGTTAGAACAGTGGTTTTGGGACCACTAATTTGAGGTTGAAGAAAATTATTTTAATATTATTTATGTGTTATAGTATGATTATAAGGATGCATGAAAATTTTGGTGCTTTAATTTTAGCGATTGTATGTTTAATTGTAAAAAAGGACTAAATCGCATAAAGTGTGAAAGTTTCATTTTACAAGCTAGGGGTCTCTAATAGTTATGGAATACAAAATTGGAGGTCCTTAATGTGCAATTAGGCCAATGAAAGGGTGTTGGTCGGCCATAGGGACAAGGGAGACAAGGGCATTTAATTTGGTCAAAAATTTGGTGATATTAGGTGACTAAAAATGAATAAAAGAAGATAAAGAAAGAAGATATCATCTTTCACTATTCCCATTTCTTCTTCCACCAAAATTTGAAGAGAAAATAGAGGTTTTTGGAGTTCAAACTTTCAGCCAAGCTATTCCATTGCAAGTAAGTGATTTTAGAGGTCTTTCTTGATAATTTTTGTACTTTTGAAACCCCTAGAGCTTAAGCTAGGTAATGAGGGGACTATTTTGCATAATGGTTGAAAGTTTAAGGACTTGCCATGAGAGTTTTCTTGTTGTTTTCTGAGTTTTTATGGAAGAAAATGAATGTTAGAGGGTTAAGGAACAACTTTTGTGAAAGGTGTTACCATAAAAACACCTAAATGGGGCTTATTTGTAAATGTTGTAATTGTGTAATAAATGCATGAAATGATGGGTTTTATAAATTTTTTTAAGAGAAATAAATGTTAAGCTAGGCTTGTTTGATATTTACGAGCCTAGGGGCAAAATTGTAATTTTGCCAAAGTATAAGGGCAAAATGGTCAGTTTTGCCTAAGTAGAAATTTTGAAGTGCCATGAGTTATGTAGTAATTGAATGAGTGAATTTCATTATTATAGATCAAGAAGAGCGTGGAAACAACCTTGACCGAGGAAAAGGCAATGTTACAGACTAAACCGCCAATTAACACATTTTGCACCGAGGTAAGTTTACGTGTAAACAATACATCCTTAATACTTATGTTGTTACCTATTGATGCATTATATGGTTGAAAATACTTATTGGTGATTGATTGAAAATGATAGATAATAAGTAATTCTTGAATGAACCTCGGAATAGAAATGAGAGTACGATAAATATCTATAAATATGTAACTGTTGGTGGGCTGTGTGTGATACCACCTTGTTAATTATTCACGATGGGCTGTGTGCGATACCATCGTTTATATATTCATTTGGTGAGCTATGTGTGATTCCACCGTAGTTATCAATTGGTGGGCTATGTGCGATACCACCGTAATTATAATTGTTGGTGGGCTGTGTGCGAAACCACCGGGTACCTAGTATTATTTCGAAGGGTTCATCGAGAAACATGTCTAAGTAAATATTTCATGTGACTTTGTGGTGATGAGTGTAGGATTTATGTGCAAGAAAATGTGAACAATGTATATGTTATATGTTGGAAGGTGGTAAGAGATGAGATGAGTAAGCATGATTATGAAAATGTGAATTGTTTTTACATAATATGTAATGTTTGTGATTGCTTATTATATTGTATGATGCTTATTGTTTACATGTAGACTTACTAAGCTTAAAGCTTACTCCCTTTCTTTTCCCTTGTTTTATAGTGTCAAAGAGCCAGCTCGAGATACGAAGATAATCAGAAGATCACCCACACCATCAACACACCTTGGTATATTTAGACTTAACATTTTGAGTATGGCATGTATAGGGACTAGACTTAGTGTAATGTCTTGTTGTTTTGGCCAAGTGTGTTGGCTCTTTTAAAGATGAACTCTTTTGTATATAGCCATAGTTGA
Source organism: Gossypium sturtianum (assembly GCA_025698515.1). Classification (NCBI taxonomy): domain Eukaryota; kingdom Viridiplantae; phylum Streptophyta; class Magnoliopsida; order Malvales; family Malvaceae; genus Gossypium; species Gossypium sturtianum. The sequence goes on from CM046954.1 coordinate 106,576,623, forward strand.
TGGCTCATTATTATTAAAATATGAAAAGATGAGGTTATTCATGAATGTGTATGATGCATGATTGGGTTGCTTGGTTAAAGTATGCATGAATGGATTGAAGGTTGAATGTGATTGATGTTTGCATGAATTAGGGTGATAAAAAGAGTTAGGCAAATAGCCTTGTTCTTGTCCATACGGGTAGACACACGGGCATGTGTCTAGGCCATGTGTGACACACGGTCAGTCCCATGGGTGTGTGGCTGGGCCGTGTGTCCCCTGCATATTAGTGATACAAGTCAGTGTCGACCACGGGCAAAGCACACGGGCGTGTGACAGGCCGTGTGAAATAAGTCAGTTTCGACCACGGGTGAAGCACACGGGCGTATCGAGGCCGTGTGAGGGACACGGGCCAAGGACATGGACATGTGTCTGGCCGTGTGAAAACCCCTTTAGGTTCAAGTTGAGAAATAATTCCACACGGGCGTGGAACACGGGCATGTGACATACCACACGGGAGTGTCCTTTCCTCCACATGGGTATGTGGACTGTTTAGTGAAAATTTTCTAAGGTTTTCTAGAGGGCTTCAGAAGGGTTCGATTTAATCCTGACCCATTCTTAAAGAGAGGATTTAGGCCATATAGGCTGGTTTAAGAGGTATTATAAAAGGCTTTAAATTGGGAATAGTAAGTCAGGTTTCGGAGTTGTATGATTGATTGTGTGTAAGCCTAGTAATGCCTCGTACCCTGTTCCGGCTTTGGATACGGGTAAGGGGTGTTACAAGCATTACGGGACTTTGTTCCTTGACCTCCATAAGATGTCTCAAGCACGAATCTAACGGTTTATTGCACATATAATATGCCGCATATTTTGCAAGTCATGCTATATACTCCTTGATTCATTACAGACAACTTATACATCAGAACATTTCAAGATAAGAAACCACAAAGTAAAGTTCCTCACCAATATCCTCCAAGGTCGAAGGTTCTATCTCTGTACTCCTACTCTTATCTCCATTGGATTTACTTTCAGTCCCATCATCCTTCTTATAATCGTTTGGTCTAAAGATCAGGACCAATATCCCTTACCCAACTTGCAGCATAAAGCCTAGATGCCTCCTTCAAGACCTAAAGAAGGATGACAGGTTTTTACTAATTATATACTAAAAATAAATGCCTCTTATTCCCTAATGCATGGGCAAATAATAGGCTCTTGAGCATTATTTGACATTCAAGTGGTTAAGTTAACCATCAAGTAAGTAGAACAGTACATAAAAGTCATTTGATCATTTCAATATCCCAATGATCTAATTTTCACCTTGATCACCAACTAGCATCTGTGAGATTTCAAATTTCCATTATGTTTCTTTAAAATTTGTTAAATGGAACAAAAGCAAAAAAAAATATATTATAGAAAGGAAGTGGCAAAATCATCATACTTGAGTAGAAATTGCTAATAGTTCAAACGTAAAGTACTTCCAAACATACGTTCTTGATTTAAAGTAAAAGAACCATGTATTTTTTTCCCAAAAAAAGGCTTCTGAATTCTAAAATGTTTTGCTTACAGCAATAGCAATGACGCAAAAAAAAATACAAACCAAGCTCACTGTATTGTTTTACTATGATGGAGAAATGAAAGAGCCATGCTCTTTAAATTGGAAGTAATATCTAAACTACAATCTAGTACTAATATAGCTTCTCCATCATAAACCATCAAAAAATACAATTATATAAAGGAAGGGGGGAACCCAGAATCTAACATCATTCATCATTAAAACCCAGAAATCAATAAGCAAACAAAACTCTTACTGCGAAAGAGAAATTGGAAAAGAGAAGTACCAAGAAGCGCTCGTGCCAAGTCAATTTGCGGCGTTTTTTTATGTGGGGAGGACCAGGCAATGAAGAAGGGAAAGCTATTTCTTTGAGATCGTATTAGACATAGTCATACAGCTTCCTGCACACAACTTTTACCTTCATTTTAGGTTGATATAAGAGATACCCAATTTGATTAAGCTAATGAATTATCTTTGTTGTTCCACGGTCTAAATATTTAGGGGAAGCAGGCTATTAATAGGGTTCGGCGGTACTGAGGCCTGAGGGCTTTTGATTTATTTGATTTTCTTTTTCTAACCTTTTCAAGGTTTTCAGGCGCTAGCTCAGATTTGGAAAGGTAAGCTGTTTGGTCCTGCTTAGATCAAAGATAAAGAAACCAAAATTAAAGCATGAAAAATAAACAAAATTCAAACAAAGAAGAAAAAGAGGTAACACTTTCTTCAATATCAAAAGACGATCATAAAATAAATAGATGAAGATTTTGATTCATCACATCCAGAAAACTTGAGTTACTAAACTAAACTTTAGGAAGGAAGAAAATGAAAAACAAAGTAAAAGAATTGCAGACAGTTGGTGAGGGGCAATGGTGTTTAGGGCTTTGTAAATGGAGAAGGTAGTGAACATGGAGGCTGTAGTTGAAACTGCAGAAAGGAGATGATGATGAAACAATGAGGGCAAAAATGAAAAAAATAATCTTTCAGCATTCCTACCGTGTTCTGAATGGCGATTCAGAGGGTGAGGCAAAGAATGCTATTCAGCCTCTACTCAGTGGTTAGTGGGAATAGAAAACTAAACAGCAATATCCGTAATAGACATTTCATTGAACCAAATAAGGGTTTATTTGTGGGCCCATGGAATTGAATTGTAATGGTTATGTCATTACATTGAACCAAACAGGGTGCTTATATTGTAGATGCACAAAGTATTTCTGAGAACTTTAGCAGTTGTAGATTCCACCATATTCACAGAGAAGGAAATCGAGTTGCTCACCTCTTGACTCTAGAAGGCTTCGACGGAGGGAAATGGTTTTCTGGGTTGAGGAGGTCCATCCTGGTGTGGAACCGGTGGTGGGTGGACCCACCTGATTAGCTGTGAATAACATTGTTGAAGCATGGAGGAGATGGCGATGTTGTTTTCTGAGGCCCATCTCTTCCTCCTTATCCCTGCTCTTTTTGTTTTGCTGTGTTTGAGCCAATGCGGTGCTGAGTGGGATTCCGGGGGCTACTGGCGGGCTTAGCTGCAGGCACTCGTGGATTCTTGAGCTAGGATAGTGTGTTGAGCTGACTGTTCCTTTTTCAGTTTTAGTGAAAGGGGATAATAGTGTAGCTGGTTTCTTTTAATGGCACCCGATTTTGGGTACCATCTCTTTTCTATTAATTAACAGTCAGCTTTATTTAAAAAAAAATCTTAATCAACTATAAAAAATTACAAAACAATCATTTAACTAATCGTAATTATTGTTGAATCTTATTATATGTAGTTAACTTTACCATCAAGAGATGATTTAATAATTTTAAAATTTACATAATAATAAATTTCGAACTCAACATTTATTTATTATATAAATTTGATAATTATTTATAATAATTTAATTTTTAATATTTACACACTCTAATTTAATCTTAAAAAATTCAAGCTTTGAAAATATTAAAAATCTATTAAAGAGTAAAAGGTTATTCTAATATTATTAAATATATAAATAAAACTTTTAAAAATACAAGAATTGAAGCTTTCAAGATTTAAGAAAAATGTATTTTCTTTAAAGAAAACCAAGTCAACGTTGAATGAAGGAGAAATTCTGGAGGTTTCAAAATTTTTATTATTCTTCCATCATCCTTTTATTTTGATTTATAATTATAATTTCATTTTCAAAATTCAATCCTACATCTTCTCCTAAAAGTATATATTTACTTTCCCACTACACCTAGCGTGATATTTACTTTTGTGTATTTGACATGGCTTTATAATCTTTTAGTTGTGCCTTTTTCAAGCCTGATTTTTGAGAAAATTCTTCTTTTGGGATTAAATATGAAACATAATTTGTGTTTTAAAAAGTTTAAATTCTACTATGAATTTGATCTTTATGCTTTGATTATTTCTACTCTTAAATTTTTCTTGAAATTTCAACCTTTAGAAATATAATCTAACGACTAAACCAACAATTGAATTTAATCAAACAAATTTATTTGTTATTGTTTGGGTAAAGACTAAATTCTAAAAAATGAGACTAAAATTATTGTTTTTTGACATATTATATTTTGAATTACTATAACTATTAAGAAATTATTTATATTATTTGTAAATCTATTTAAATTACATTCTTACTGGTTCGAATTTCAAATTTGCATATAATTTGAACAGCAGGAACTGAAAACTATGCCTAAAGCAAGTCAGCTCATGAAGAAATTGCTTAGTTTCTGAAATTGTTGGGGATTTTAATTTTTCCCTTTACATTAAGCAAAGAACAAGGTAGAAAAAGTAAACACAATGTTTAAACCATTACAAACCATATCCAATTTCTGTGTTATTCCAGGACTACAACATTTACTATAATATAAGCAAAGTTGGTCAACATCACGTGTTGATCTAACAACCCTCACTTCGATTAGGCTTGGATGAAACAAAGACCTGATCATATGTACATCATTAAACAGATGGCCCTTTTAATTCTTTCTATTTGATAGAATTAAGCCCTAAATGAATACCTGATCATCTTCCAGGGTCGGAATCCAGTCATTAGTTGCTGGGTTGCTTTTGAAGACAGGCTTGCTGATTGCACCCTGCCCACTTTCCAGTTGAATATCATATCCATTTCCTTCACCTCCTTCTTTCATCACTCTTATGAACCCATTTCCTGTCTGTCATCCATAACCAAAAAACAAAACCCAATGAGAAATAAAATCACAAAGACACTGCAGTGTTCAGACAAAAACAACAACCGTGTGATGCTGTTTGTCAACGGAATTCATCTCCCTGTAATACTTTGTCTCCACAAACTCCTCTTGTTCCACTGTAGCTCCCCCCTCTGAGATCTTCACCTGTGAAAGCAAAACAAAGAGCTGAACCCAAAACTTGAAAGACAAAGATGACGGGGGACAAGGTTAAGGAATTGCGTACCTGAGATTGAGATTGAAGGGACCGTAACTTGTCAAGCTCGGGTATGTTTTGGTCCACATCTGAAGGGGGATTGGAGGATGTCAAATCCGGTTCACTCCGGTTGGGTTTGGTGGGTCGTTTTGGGACCATCGAATCGAACTGAGCTCTCACCTGATTGGTGATTCGTTGTTGTTGATCCGAGTCCAAAACTTCATCGCTCCGGCTTGGTTTAGTCGCCGTCCATTGACCCACCATCTTGATCTTTGATTATGTTTACTGTTGATGTTATTGATTGAATGAGAATGAGACTCTTGGTGGTGGAAAGGGTCAGCAACCTAATTAATATAGAGTGAATATAAAAATCGAAACTATGGGCTATAAATACCAGGTACATGTCGATCCCACCATCTTTCTTACTAGATCAGGCCGAATGTTTAAATTTACCTTTTCTTTTATAATATCATTTTCATTTAAAAATTAAAAATTAAAAATTTTAAGCAAACGACACCTCATCTTGACAATTGTGAAGGATCTCTTTGATCCTAAACACTTCACCAACAATCATATAGACTTCTTTGTTGAAGTTCTTTACTAAAATGAATGAGGGAAGAACTTCATTTTTATTAACCAAGATCATCTTTACAAGAGTAGCAGCATGTATATTTAAAGAGAATGAAACCCTAGTAGTTGCAACCGACTAACGGATTAACTGATAGTTAACCTACAACAGAAACTTTACAGAAACTTTAACGTAAACATAACGTACGTAACTAACATGCTAACATTCTCCCGGTTTTGTTCTTGTTCGAGCTTTAACGTTCGTTGAAGGCAGCACTTGTAAAGCTTGTCGAAACGATTCAAACAGTTTCGGTGGTATCGGTTTGGTTAGAACATCAGCAACTTGTTTTGAGGATGGGACATAGTTAACTTGTAGTACCCCGTCAAGTACTTTCTCCCTAACAAAATGATGATCAATCTCAACATGCTTAACCTTTGCATGATGAGTAGGGTTCGCAGCGATCGATACGGTTGATGTATTGTCACACTAGATCACTGGTATTTGAGACAGTGATATTCCAATTTCATGAAGCAGTTGCTTGACCCATAGAAGTTCAAAGAACACGATTAGCGAGATCTGCGATATTCGACTTCCGTCGATGACCTGAACACGGTACTTGCTTCTTTGAGCACCAAGCTACGGATCATTGCCAAGGTATACTACATAACTTTGTTGTTGGCGCCGATCCTCCATCGACGACGCCTTGATCGGCATCCGAGTAACATACAAGAGCACACTCTCCCCGTGACAAGTGTAAACCATGATCAATCGTGCCAATGAGGTAACGAAGTACTCGTTTGACGGCTTTCGATGAGCTTGTGGGGTGATTCATATCTTGGCCGAGTTTGTTGACGAGCAAGCGACAAATCTGGGCGTGTGATGCATATATATTGCAACATCCCAATGGTCCTTCGATAAAGTTGAGCATCCCGAAAGGGAGTGGCTTCAATGGACTCGATTAACTTTGGGATTGATAACCATGGGAGTGGTGTTGACGCTGCCCCTAGCATTTCGGTTTTGGTAAGAACATCCGTGATGTACTTCTTTTGGCTTAGAATCAGTCCACTAGACGTGAAGTGCGACTTCTATGCCTAAGAAGAAGTTGAGAGAACCCATATCTTTGAGAGCAAACTTTCGGTTGAGTTGAATAACAACATCATCAACATCCGTGTTTGGAATCTCCATTAAGACAATATCGTCGACATATGCCATTAGGAGCGACATATTGTTGCGAGACCCTCGAATAAAGAGAGATGAGTCAGCTTTTGAAACTCGAAAACCAAGTTGATCAACTAGAAACTGTTTGAGCGTGTGGAACCACGCTCGTGGAGCTTGTCTCAACCCATAGAGAGCTTTCTTGAGTTTACATACGATCGTTGCCCATTGTCACCGGAACTTCAAACCCGGAGGTTGAGTCATGTAGATGTCTTCTCACAAAAGAGCCGTTGAGGAACGCATTGTTCACATCTAGTTGGCGAAGCTTCCAACCTTTCATAACAGCAAGAGCAAGGATGGTACGAATGGTGGAGGCTCTAACAACCGGGCTATAAGTTTCACGAAAATCGATACCAGCATGTTGTGAGAAACCCTTTGCCACAAGCCTGGCCTTGCGTCGATCAAGAGTACCATCAGCTTTCTTCTTGACTTTAAACAGCCACTTACAGCCAATGGCTTTTCGACCAGCAGGTAGGGTGCACAGAGTCCATGTATTGTTATGAAGCAACGCTTGCAGTTCGTTGTGCACTGCTTCTTTCCATTCTTCACTAAGCATGGCTTCATGTATATCAACGGGAGTGTCTTTTGAAGAGCCAACAATACTGCTAAGGTAAGCTTTAGGTTTGAATATTCCATTTTTGCTGCGAGTAACCATGGAATGATTGTTGTAAGTTGGTGGTAATTGTGGTGGTGACGTTTCTGGTATAGTTGGGACGGAAATGGATGCTATTGAGCGTTCATGAGAGGTATTATGGATTGTAGGAGAAGAAGGCATATGGTTTGACGTGGTGTTAGGTGAAAAAGTATTAGTGGTAGGTGGGGATTGTCTTTCAACAAAAGTGGGAGTAGGTGTATGGGAAGGGTGGACGCGTCGTGGAGGTGTTTTATTGGGTGGAGGGTTAGTGTCTTGATTTGACAATAGAATAGGTAATTTTGAGCTTGTTGGATGGGTGCTGGTGGTGGGCTGAGAAATAAAATATTGTTTGTTTTGACAAGGAAAAGTTGACTCATGGAAAGTGACATGTGATGTGATGTAGGTACGGCCACTTTTATCTTGGCATTTGTAGCCTTTATGTTGTGAAGAATAACCCAAGAAAATGCATGGGGATGACCTAAAGCTGAAGCTTGTGTTTGTTGTAAGGCCTTAGATTTGGAAAGCATAAGCATCCAAAGGCGCAGTAGCGAGCTATAGTCGTGTGGTTTGTGGAAATGAGTTTTCATGAGGAGAGGTATTACCTAAAGGAGGCGAGAAGTCTGTTGATCAAATGGATCGCGATCGTGCGAATGCATCATTCGAAGAACTCACGAGCATTGGCGCTGCGCTAGCATGGTAAGACCAACTTCAACAATTTGTCGATGTTTTCTTTCAACTAAACCATTCTGAGCAGAGTTATAAGGGCAGGAAACACGATGCAAAATGCCTTGTTGATTTAAATACCCCCGTAGCGACTGAAACTCTCCTCCCCCATCGGTTTGTAATGCAATCAATTTATACCCAAGTAGTCTTTCAGCTAGTCTATGAAACATGAGAAAAGTAGTATAGACTTCAGACTTTTGTTTTAAAAAATACAGCCAAGTATATCTAGTAAACGCAACATAGTAACGAAAGCCATTCGACGTGATTGGAGCTGGCCCCCAGACATCTGCTGCTACTAACTGAAGAGGCTGGCTATATTCAGTCAACGAGCTAGGCATAGGGAGCTTGTGTTCTTTACCCAGGTGACATGCACTGCAAGGAATAGGATCTTTCCCATTATCACATTGTATTTTGCAAGCACGGAGGACTTTGGCAAGCACAGTGTTGCAAGGGTGACCCAAACGTGAATGCCATATAGTCAAGGGTATCTTCAGCGTTGTAGTAAAACACTTTGGTGAGACTGTAGTTAGACTATGCCGATTGGACGTAGGTAAATGAAGTTTGTACAATCCATCATGTAGAGAGCCACGAAGTAGAACCTCCTTGGTTTGTAGATCTCGGACCTGGCACTGTTTAGGGAAGAACTCAAACATCACCCGATTGTCCTGAGTGAATTTGGACACAGATAGGAGATTTTTGGTTATACCAGGAACTAACAGCAGTGATTTCATAAACAACGGTCTTGAACGAGTAAGTAGAGAGGATTGACCAGTACACATAACAGGTAGAGCAGAGCCATTACCGACAAATACTTTACCTGGCCCTTTGTATGAGGTACTGTCACCTAGAGAGGTAGCTGAGTTGGTGAGGTGATGAGTTGCACCTGAGTCAGGGTACCAAGCACTATCTCCAACCGGATCAGACGCTGCCATATAATTCTGTGAGGATGGCGATGTTGGTGCAAGAGACTGTGTGTGTGAAGGAGGAGCAACAAAAGGGTTGAGCCAGGGGGCTGCTGGAGATGGCGGACAGAACCAACCAGATGGAACATTGTAACCTGGAGCAGTCATTGGCATTGCTGGCCATGAAGTAGATGAAAAAGGGTTTGTAAACATACTGACATTTTCTTGTGGCGCAGGTGGAGGTCTATAAATTGCACTTTTGTAAGTTGCATCAAACCGAAAGTAACAACGGTCAACTAAGTGCCCTGTCTTTCCACATAGTTGACACTGAAATCGGGACCCAGAGAAGCGGCCTCGAGCACGACCTCTGCCATTTGAAGGAGGGCGGTATGTTGGAGTAACAGTATCACTTTTGACGGGTGGTGGTGGTTGGTTTGAAACCATGTTGGCAGAACTAGAAATCTCAACCCGACTTGTAGTAGCGAGCTTACGTATCTAGTAATAACGCAGTGACTCTTGAACCGAGTATGGTGGCGGCTTGCGTGAATAACCGTAATAACTGACTCATATTCAGGAGATAGGCCATTGAGAATAGCCGTGACATGCTCCCGATCACTGATGACCTCGCCACAATTAGCAAGATTATCGCAAAAGCCCTTGATCTTCATCAAGAATTCTTTCATGGTCAAGTCGGCTTTGCGTTGAGAATGGAGCGCTCGTCGATAGAACATCAGACGAGAAGTGGTTTTGTTGCCATATAAACCAGCAAGTGCAGTCCAGATCTGCACGCTCGTATCTAACCCAATAAGATGAGGAAGAATGGAAGCACTTACCGAGGACAGCAACCAAGAAGCTAGGGCACTGTCTTGCTGTTCATACCTGGAGAAAGCAGGATTTTCTTGTAACGCACCAGTATCGGTAACTATCTGTTGTGGTGGGGGGGCCGCTTGAGGATCAAGAAAGTGTTGGAGCTTGTACATTTTGACTGTTAAAAGAACTTCTTGACGCCACAACAAGTAGTTGTCATCATCAAGAAGAAGACTTATCTTCTTCGTCGCAAGAAACCGACTATCAACAGACCCATCCGGAGAATTGGACGCCATGGCAGTTGAGGGAGGATGATCAGTAGAAAGACTAAACGACGTATCCATGAAAAAAAAAATCAACTTGAAGAAACCCAGGGATGTGAAGGCACCTCTGATACCATGTTGAAGTTCTTTACTAAAATGATTGAGGGAAGAACTTCATTTTTATTAACCAAGATCATCTTTACAAGAGTAGCAGCATGTATATTTAAAGAGAATGAAACCCTAGTAGTTGCAACTGACTAACGGATTAACTGATAGTTAACCTACAACAGAAACTTTACAGAAACTTTAACGTAAACATAACGTACGTAACTAACATGCTAACATTCTTCAATTTCATCGGTCAAAGCTTCAGCTTCTCCATGGCTATAATTTAAATTTTGTTGAAAAGTGAGAGATAGATTGAGGATTTTCATGAGATGAGATTGTGTTTTGTTGTAAAAATATGTATAAAAAATAAAAATATTTATGTATTTATATATATATATATTAATTTTTTAAGAATTAGGATCAAAATGATTAATTGTAATTTTGAGAGTTATTTTTTTTTAAATTATGATTAAATCAATATAATAAGTAAAAATTAAGAGCTAAATTTGTTATCATATCGATTTTTTAACTGTTACGTCATCCTCTAATTCGGTACTTAATAGAAATGGTTAAAAAAAAATTTTAATTAGTTGAGTAACCAATTTAAAAAAATAATTATAGTTAAGTGACAAAAAAAGAAACGTACCCATAGTTGGGTGATCTATAGTGTAGTTTACCCAAAATTTTATATAAATTTTCAGGTGATGACATAGTACAAACTTAGAATGTTACATACAATGTTCTAATAGCCGAACCTGTAGTTGAATCAGTCTGACCATTGGTTCTCGATCCAACCAGTTTGATCGGTTCAACTACTAGACTAAAAATATTTAAATAAATAATTAAAAATTCATAATTTTTTTAAAAAAATTATTAAACTGGTTCAACCTGTTCAACTACTAGTTTTTGTCCTAATTTTCAATTTTACCAGTTTTGAGCAATTTCTGATTCAATCAATTCAACCTATTTGTTTGGACCAATATAGGGGTTGGTTCTCGGTTTAATCGATCCGGCCGATCAATCCAGTCATGTTCCAAGAACATTTGTCACATCATCAAATCTTAATGGAATCCAAGACCAAGGATCAAAATGGATCTAATTGTCAAGTTCAGGGGCAAATAATTATATTATCCTTTTTTTTTTAATTTGTTCAATAAATCAACTTATATTCGAGTTTGACATTTTTAATATGGTATTTGTGTTCTTTTATTCATTATAGTACTTGTATATTTCAAAAGTTATATATTTGATATTCAAAGATAACGGTGTTAATATTTTACTGTTCAATTGAGTTTTAAGATTTATTTGATGAAAAATAATTGTTAATATTATTATGTTTGATTTTTATGATTTTGTTAATAGAATAAATTAAGTGTTAATTGTGAATTTGTTTGTTTTGTTGAATATAATATGATTACCATAACTTTTCAAGTTTTAGGGTAGATTTGATGAAAACTAATTGCTAATATTATATTAGTTAATTATGAATTTTCATTACATCAACCCTAAAACTCAAATTAAACACTAAAAAGTTAACATTGTTATTTTCAAGTATCAAAATGTATAACTTATGCGAAATACATGCACCACATTGGACCAAAAAACACATATACCACATTAGAAAAAAATTTATCAAACTCAGATGCCAAATGATGTATTAAACATTTTGAATTTAATAAAGCGTTTTAACCATTTTCTTAGAAATATATATATTTAATAAAAAAGATTAAACATCGAGGTCACATTTTAAATACAAAAAAAAACCCTCATTAAATAATTAAAAGAAAACATTTAAGTCTCTAAACAAAAATCGTAATCAATTGAATCCTTAATCGAAAGTTAGCAATCAATCAAGCCCTTAAAATTTAGTTTTTTTTCAAAACCTTTACCGAACCATTACTTATCACCTCTCCTCAATCTATTCTTATCAACTCCTTTCGCATCACTTCTCCTCAACTAAAGTCGTTACTCATCACTCACTTTAAGCTACGAAACACTAACGACAAGTTTAGTTCGCTTTAATTGAATAGAGTCAGAACTGAATAGTTATTCGATGTGAATGGAGTAGAGAAGTAATAGATATTTCTTTGTTTGTTCGGTTGAATAGAATAGACAATAAATAATATTACAGAACAGTAAATGAATAGACGACAAATGACAAATGTGATCTTGGATTAGAAGTAATATTTTATTTATAATATAATATCTTATAGATTTTTTTAAAAGCATTATATTTATTAATAAAATAAAAATATTATGATTAAATTATTTATAAATAATTTATAATTAAAATATATTAAAATATTTTCAGAATAATAATATGTAGTAAATAATAATTAATATTTAAAGTGCCAAATATAATATTATAATATAGATAAATATGATTTACACTATTTATTATTTATATCAATATTATTTTATTAAGATTAATGTTAACTTTTTATTTTCAAATATTCTCATATAATAAAAATAAATTCTTAAAATTCCCTTAATTAAATTAGCAACAACTAATTTAATCACTTTAAAAAAAATTCAGTGTTTCTAAAGTCAACAACAAGTTTATCTATGCCTTGGAAAATATACAAAAGGTTTTTAGTACATTTAAATTCTTTAAAATTATTTAGAAGTTAAAATATTGCAATTTTTTAGCAACGTCTTGAGATATAGAGCTTTATGTCTCGAAACATAAAAATTTGAAATAAAAGTTTTGGTGCAAGGGTGCAGTGTCTTGAGACACTCCTTTAAATTCTCCAGAGATTTTTCTCGTTCTCTCAAGACATCTTCTTCAATGTCTTAAAACATAGAGTTGCAGGCTGAATTAAATGAACGAAATCAATGTCTCAAGATATTTTTCTATGTAAATATGTTTAAAATAGGCTATGTGAACCAAATATGCCCTTTACTAAGTGTACTTGCCTTAATTGATTTTGAACATTTTGTTATTTGGTTGAAAAATGCATTTATGCCTACTTTCACAAGTCGCTTAGTGATTTTGATTTTTAAGCATGTTTGTAACTCTTTAATTGTTTATATATATATATATATATATATATATATATATCTCTTATGCTTTATTTAACATGTTATAATACTTATATAGATTGTTTGCTACTATTTTTGAATGATTTTTGTTCAAAAATTTTGTGATTTTCTAATAATGTCTTAGAACTTGAAGAACATGTTTCGAGTCATTTGCCTAGAAAAACCAAGGCATACTTTCGATGATTCTTGTCTTGATTCATTTTTTAAATTGACTCTGTAACCCCTTCCATCCGATTTGATCGACCGGATCTGAGTATTGGGTGTTACCTCCTAAAACAAATATAGCCTAGACTTTTGTATTTGTCAATGAACTAGACGAGTATGACATGATAATTTTTTTTTAATCTCTTTTACTGAAATACCTCATTTTACTTATTATGTATAACTCCTTGTGTAGTATAAAATCACGTTTACGATATGAATAATACAATCATTGTTTTCGCCTCACTTCTATCACTAAATAGAGTATTACATTTTGTGCGCAAACTTAATCTTCGCCATAAGACTTCTCATATAAACTCTTATGTTTTCAATACTTCTAACTAGTCATATGACTTTCTTAGTTCTTCCTTGGGTGTGGATCGTAACCCCGTCACAATCTTTCTTTTCTCTGTATGCATATCAACATGAGTCGCTACTCCTCTAGTGTAGCTTTGGTATCGTCTCTCTCGCCTTCCATCTTTCTAACATGTCCTGCAATAAGAGTCATCCATAATAAGTTCACAAGAACTTAGTGAAACATTATCATACATTCATTTATCATAACATAGGAAAACTAACTTCGCACTTCATTTTATAAAACCAGACGGATACTTACTAGGATCATCATTACATATATTAAACATTTTCTGTAACTCCCCTAACCCCTCTCCATCGTCGGATTAGGATCACGGCCATTACTAACAAATCAAAACAAATAATCAATCATAATTAAACATGTAAGCTAACCATTCACATTATAGTAAACAGGGGCAGGTCACGTCAGTCTAATATTTTCATACTAGAATCTTATAAAATCGAATAATATATCATGCTATGCAATGCTAAACTTAGTCTTCCACTGTCTACACTCTTATCACAATTTATTCCTTCTTGAATACTAGAAGTCGAATACATACAAGACTATTCCAATTATTAGCATAAGAGTTTTAGTCCACATTTCGACTATATTTTTTTTATCTTCGATGATGTTAGTAGAATGCACTTAATTTAGGTTTGCTAATTCATTCCAAATCAGAGTAAAAGTTACTCTTACAACCCCTATTTTGAGTCTATTAGCCCCTAAAAATATTTTAAAAATAGGTAGGGACTAATTTGAAACAATTATGAAAGTTTAGGGCCATTTTAAAAAAATTCCTAAAAATAGGGGACACACAGCCGTATGGAATGCCCCATGTCGTGTGACTCTCGAAGTTAGGACACACGACTGCGTCCCAGCCCGTGTCCTTGCCCGTGTAACTCACTGACTTAGGTCACACGGCCATGTCCCAGGCCGTGTGTCAGCCCATGTGGAAACCGCCCTTATACTATTTTTCAACACGCCTAGGGCACACGTCCGTGTGTGTTACTCGTGTGTGGCACACGGCCGTGTGGCAGACCGTGCGCACCTATATGTACCTTAAAACTCAACTTTACCATTTCTAACTTACTTGGACACTGAGCAACTCAATTTCCAATCATTTGACCTACTCAAAACACGATTAAACATGCTCAAAATATACCAAATCCATCACCTAATATGCCTAACCAATGTATCCTCATTGGTACCACATTTTATATGTTCAAACATTTCGACAATGCATCAACCATTCAATCATCCATACCAAAGTTACCAGTATTGAACTAACATTTAGCTACTTAGGATATCAAGCTTTAAAACTAAATACATGTACCAAAACCTAACTTCAACCATAACATATATGCATATAAACATCGAATAACGTCAATCTAATATTTTCACACTAGAATCTTAAAAAATCGAATAATGTATCATGCTATGCAATGCTAAAGTTGGTCTTCCACTATCTACACTTTTATCACTATTTATCCCTTCTTGAATGCTAGAAGTCGAATACATACAAGACTATTCCAATTATTAGCATTAGAGTATTGGTCCACACTCCGACTATATTTTTTTATCTTCGATGATGTTAGTAGAATGCACTTAATTTAGATTTGCTAATTCATTCCGAATCAGGGTAAAAGTTACTCTTATAGCCCCTATTTTGAGCCTATGGGACCCTAAAAATAGTTTAAATACAAGATGAGACTAGTTTGAAACAATTCTGAAAGTTTAGGGCCATTTTCAAAAAATTCCTAAAAACATGGGACATATGGCTATGCGGAATGCTCCAGGCCGTGTGACTCTCGAAGTTGGGACACACAGCCGTGTCCCAGCCTGTGTAACTCACTGACTTGGGTCACATGGCTGTGTCCTAGGTCGTGTGCTAGCCCATGTGGAAACCACCACTATACTATTTTTTAACACGCCCATGTGTGTTACCCGTGTGTGGCACACGACCGTGTGGCAAACCGTGTGCACTTAAATGTACCTTAAAACTCAAGTTTACCATTTCCTACTTACTTGGACACTAAGCAACTCAATTTCCAATCATTTAACCTACTCAAAACATGATTAAACATGCTCAAAATATACCAAATCCATCACCTAATATGCCTAACCAATGTACCCTTATTTGTACCACATTTTATATGTTCAAACATTTCAACAATGCATCAACCATTCAAGACTTTCATCCATACCAAATTTACCAATATTGAACTAACATCTAGCTAATTAGGATATCAAGCTTTAAAACTAAATACACATACCAAAACCTAACTTCAACCATAACATATATACATATAAACATCAATTCACTTGGAATCCAAAATATCATCACACTATCAACCAAAAGAACTCCTAGGTACATGCCATTACAAAATATAACATCACCACACTTGAGCTCGGGATTTGTCGTTTGATTCTGAATCGGAGATGAGCCGAAGAGTACCTACCCTGCGCACGAAAAATAAAACCGACGCTAAGTATAA
This sequence comes from Gossypium sturtianum, assembly GCA_025698515.1. Classification (NCBI taxonomy): domain Eukaryota; kingdom Viridiplantae; phylum Streptophyta; class Magnoliopsida; order Malvales; family Malvaceae; genus Gossypium; species Gossypium sturtianum. The sequence continues at coordinate 106,592,834 of CM046954.1, forward strand.
CTTAGTGGTATTTCTATAATCCGAACAATTTAACTTAATAAGAGTAATCAAAATGTGAGAATGCAACAAGAAATATTATGCACTTATGTTTCAAATCAATGATACAAAATGTAACATCCTGAATTTTTGGGCCTATGCGTTTAATGGGTGAATATGTTTAATATGTTAATTTAAGTAATAGGGGTCCAAATTGGGCTCAGAATTAGGCAAAGGCCTTAGTTAAATTATTAGATTGGGCATTATAGAGTTAAAAGAGTGGTAATTATGTTTAAAATACCAAAGTGGGCTTGTGGCCCAATCTTAGGAGGTGACGCCACACAAGGGAGTAAGGGGCCCAAATTTAAGTTTCATGGAGCCCAATTCTTTTAATTTAAGTTAGCTAAATTTTGGGCATTAGGATTAGGTGGAATGGATGGCAACAAGGCTAAAATTTAGGGGTTTTAATGTTTAAAATATGTGGATAATAAGCAGATAAAGGCTATTATTTAGGAATTTATTTTATGTGGATAATAAGCAGATAAAGGCTAAATTTTAGGGATTTTAATGTTTAAAATATGTGGATAATATGCTGATAAAGGAGGGAGGAGTTAGAGATAATTAAGTCTCTTTTAGATGAGCTAGTAGATTAAGATAAAGGAGAAAAGATAGGATTTATCTGCAAGGTTAGGTAAGTGCCGAAATTTCTATAAATAGGGGGAATATCTCTTCAATTTCAGCATTTGGGTTTTTCTCTCATTCTTTTCTCTTCTTCTCTGAGTAAAACCCGAAAACTCCTAAAGTTCCATCTTCTTCTTCATTCTCTGCAAAAGCTGAAATTTCTAAGCCTATTCCCTCATCTTCACTTTGATTCAAAAGCCGAAACTCTTTCCATTTTTTTTCTTCCTAGTTGAAATCTTCATGTATCTTGTAACACCCCAAACCCGGTCAACACACCACGACCGAATCTGGTATGTTACGGAGCGAAAACATTTTTTTTGAAATCATAAGTTTGTCGGAAAATTTTAAAGAAGACTCTTTTATTGTTTTAGGGTTTAGAGAACTCAGTAATGAGGTTGTGGTTGTTTTAGTAGATGTTGTAATATTTGGAAAACTCGCGAGTGAAAACCCATTTGTTACTGCCGATTTTAGGAAACATTGGTTACTTATTAAAACTGAATGCGATGAGTACAATCAAGTTTAAAACCATTTGCCTTTAAGGTGATTTGAAAATTTGAGTTATAAAAACATCCAAGTTACCTTATTATTGTGTGAACTTTGTTACCCGATGATAACGTTTGAAAACCCGAAGAGATATAGTTTAGAAAACCTTGCTTTTTACCGGTTAATTTTATCAAGTCCATAAATCCAGCATATGTATGATGTAATCAAAATAAAAGCAAATAATAAAAACCCAAAATAATACTTAGCGGCCATATTACAAAACCCAAAACCAAATTTAAAGAAATTTAATAAAACGAAATAGCAGTTTAAAGTCAAAACCAAACTAAGATGCATGGCCACCTCGAGTCCTCCCCTACTCCATATCCGCGATCTATGCCTCATCCGCAAAATATAAGGGAAGGGTGAGTCACCGAGACTCGGTGTATAAATCCCCAACCCGATAATTCAAGCACTTACACACATCATCGAGAAAACATGCGATTATGCAACCCATAACCTAACCATCCGATCTCCTTTATCTACCCGTGTGGTCAAAACCACCGGTGGTCAAAACTCATCGTGACCAAAGTCACAAATACGTATATATCAATGATGGGGCCAACCCATCGTGTGGTCAAAACCACTGATGACAATCCCGTAATATCATGTGGAGCCAACCCACTGTGGTACCAAACCACTGGGACGAGTCACAATAATCCATGTGTGGTCAAAACCACTGGTGACCGTAGTCACAAATATCATCAATGTGGTCAAAACCACTGGTGGTCAAAACCACTGGGACTTAGTCACAAATAATAATAATAGTGTGGTCAAAACCACTGGTGACCGTAGTCACAAATCAATGATGGGGCCAACCCATCTTGTGGTCAAAACCACTGGTGACAGTCCAAATAAATCATCCCCCTCCTCTCATCAACCCACCATCATGTTCATAACATACGTGTCATGATATCGAATGATCATGCAATTAACATATAACATAGCATTTAACAGATCATGATGATGTATACCAAGAATCACATAACAGGGGACTTACCCGGTTTCCAAGCTCATGCCCACAAGGCAAAGTCTCTAATGCCAATGGTTATAACAGTAACATAATAAGCAGTATTATACTAATAAAGTGTGTAAGCGTTTACACACCTGACTATATGTAGATCTAATGCGAAATCTCGACACTAGGCGATACTACGCGATCCCGAAACGTATGCCCTCACTTACAAACGGCCAATACTTGTTAGTAACCCAAAAGCCCATTCGGCTCTACTAGAAATCCCAAAGGATATGTCGCCCAAATGTAGCACTCACCTTAAGCCGATTTGGTTACCAACCAAATCCCGAAGCCACACAAAGAGTCCCCCTGTCAATCGGCCACACACTATCACATGAACACAATTAGCCTTCGGCTTTTGAACGATTAAGAAATAGATCCTGAAAAGTTTAAGACCTTACCTAGGTCGACCAACAACCCCAGAGATTCACTGCGTTTGACTTTACTCATCCCTTGATGACAAGTTCGGCTACCAAGCACCAACATTCGGCACCCCTAAGTGATGTTAGGGGTTTCAGCTACTCCACAAAACAAAGAGATCTCAATCAGGAGGATTCGGCTATGAGTCCAAAAGAGAAGAAAAGAAAAATGAAATGTAAAAGAAGAAGAGTGATGATGTCGAATGGTAGAAGAGAAGAAGGTTGAGTATTTCGGCACAAGGGGACTAAAAGAAGAAATCGAATGGAGTAGAGGGTATTGGCTTCGGCTTTTCAAAACAAGGAAAAGATGGAAGAAGATGGAATAGGATCGATTCCGACAAGGAAAAGTGGATAAAGTTTCGGCTATGATCAAAAATAGGAGGAAGAGAAAATGAACAATGGTGGTTTTGGTTTTGAACACAATTGAAAGAAGAAGGAGAAAGGTGAATTCGGCAATATGGCTAACAATGAATGACCAAAAATATAAAGAAAGGAAGTGTGAGCATTGGGTTTCGGCACTTTGGCAAAACTTGAAAAAGGGGTAATTCGACCAGCAATTAGTGTTGCCGAAAAAGAAGAAAAGAAAAAGTACTTTGGTGTGCTAGCCGAAACACTCCCTACAACCCCTATTGGCATTCGGCCACACCAAAAGCTCCCCAAATGATAGCTTCCTCGCCTTGGTCCCCTTTCGGCCAACTCTTCCCAAGTGAGTTTGAAATAACTCAAACTCCTAAATTTCCGCCCCTCCACCAATTCAAATTTGTTTGACCCCTTCCATCCTCATCTTCAAGAGTCCCTCCCAACACTCCACTTCACCTTGTGGCGTCAAAAATAAAGACACAAAGGGAATTTCTGTGACTCGAACCAAGGCCCCTTGCTCCTGTGGCGTCACCTCCTCCAAGCTCTAAGTGGCGCTTTGCCGCCACTTTACCAAATGAAATTCTTGTGTCTTAGTCCTCCAATAAATTCTTTTAACCCCTATTTCCCTTAGCTCCATTTCCTTAAGTGCTAAAACAAAATTCTTAGCCCTAACTCAGGCCTAACCTAGGGTTATAACTAGACCCCAAAACATGTTAAATGAACATTATAGACAATTCATCACATGCAACATGAGCAAAATGCAGAACCCCCGATTTAAGGATGTTACAGTTCTACCCCCCTTAAAAATAATTTTGACCTCAAAACTACCTGGTCAGAAGAGTTGAGGGTATTGCTGCCGCATCACATCCTCTGGCTCCCACGTAGCCTCCTCCGTACCATGGTTCCGCCATAACACTTTTACCAGGGGTACTGACTTCCTACGCAGAACCTTGACATCTCGATCCAAGATCTGTACGAGTTCTTCCTCGAAAGACATGTCAGGACTCACCTCTATCTCCTCAATTGGTACAACATCCGACGGATCCGACCGATATCGTCTAAGCATCGAAACATGGAAGACATCGTGAATCTGCCTCAACTCTGCTGGTAACTCGAGCTGGTAAGCTATAGGTCCCACTCGCTTCAATACCGCATACGGCCCGATAAACCTAGGGCTTAGCTTGCCTTTTCGCCCGAATCTTAACACTTTCTTCCAAGGCGATACTTTCAGAAAGACCTTATCACCCACTACATACTCAATGTCCCTGCGCTTAAGATCGGCGTAAGACTTCTACCTGTCCGACGCTTCCTTAAGACGAGCCCGAATCACCCTAACCTTATCCTCTGTTTCTGACACCAACTCCGGACCCAACATCTGCCGCTCACCCAACTCCGTCCAACACGTCGGTGTACGACATTTCCGTCCATAAAGTGCCTCATAAGGCGCTATCTGAATACTCGTCTGATAACTATTGTTATAAGCAAACTCTGCCAATGGGAGATACTCCTCCCAACTACCACTGAAATCCAGAACACAGCCCCTTAACATGTCCTCTAGAATCTGGATTACCCTCTCGGGTATCAGTCGATTTGCGGATGAAAAGCCGTGCTAAAATCCAACCTCGTGCCCAATGCTTGATGCAAAGCTTTCCGAAACCTCGACGTGAACTCAGGATCCCTATCTCGAGATGATTGACACTGGTACACCATGCAACCTTACTATCTCTGCCACATATAACTTGGCTAACTTCTGGAGCGAATAATCAACCCTTACCGGTATGAAATGAGCTGACTTAGTCAACCGATCCACTATCACCCAAACTGAGTCCTTCTTACTAGGCGTAAGGGGAAGCCCACTGACGAAATCCATCGTAATCCTTTCCCATTTCCACTGCGGAATCTTTACCAGCTGTAAAAGCCCTGATGGAAATTGATGCTCAGCTTTGACCTACTGGCATGTCAAACACTTGCTTACAAACTCAGTTACTTCCCGCTTAAAACCTCGCCACCAGAATTGTTCCCTCAAATCATGATACATCTTACTGCCTCCATGATGCATAGCGTATGGGCTGCTATGAGCTTCCTGAAGAATCCGTTGTCTCAATTCAATATCCTTAGGCATACATACCTTCCCCTGAAATTGCAGTACTCCATCACTATCCAAGTTGTACCCTCTCAGATTCACCATCCTGCACTTGTAACCTCCGAGCACTCAAAACCTCATCTATCAGCTGTTTCTCCTTAACCTGATCAATCCAAGACGGCTTTACTTGCAATTCTGCCAAAAGACTTCCATCATCATAAAGACTGAGGTGAGTAAACATCGCTCGCAAGTCAGCTACCACCTTACGGCTCAACGCATCCGCTACTACGTTAGCCTTACCCGGATGGTACTCAATCGAGCAATCGTAGTCCTTCAACAACTCTATCCACCTTCGCTGCCTCAAGTTTAAATCCTTCTGAGTCAAGAGGTACTTCAGACTCTTATGATCCGTATAAACTATCGACTTTTCTCCATATAAGTAATGCCTCCAAATCTTCAAGGCAAAAACCACTGCAGCTAGTTCCAAGTCGTGTGTCGGGTAGTTACCTTCATGAGGCCTCAACTGCCGAGATGCATACGCTACCACTTTACCGTCTTGCATCAGCATACACCCTAAACCAGTATGTGACGCATCACAGTAGACCGTGAACTCCTTTCCTACCTCAGGCTGAATCAAAACCGGAGCTTCAGTCAGGATCTTCTTTAACTTGTCGAAACTTTCTTGTTGTTTCTCAGTCCATGCAAACGGAACCCCCTTCCTCAACAGCTTAGTCAACGGCGCTGCGATTAAAGAGAAACCCTCCACGAACCTTCTGTAGTATCCTACCAAACCCAGAAAACTCCGAATCTCTGCAACTGACTTGGGTGGTTTCCAGTCCAATACTGCCTCAATCTTATGAGGATCCACCCTAATTCCCTCAGCTGATACAACATGACCCAAGAAAGTTACCTCCTTAAGCCAGAACTCACATTTACTAAACTTGGCGTATAACTGCTTTTCCCTTAGAACTTGCAGAACTACCCGAAGATGCGCGTCATGATCCTCCTCAGATTTTGAGTACACCAAAATGTCGTCTATAAACACTACGATGAACCGATCCAAATACGGCTGAAACACCCGATTCATCATGTCCATAAATGCTGCCGGTGCATTGGTCAAACCAAAAGGCATTACCAAAAACTTGTAGTGCCCATACCGAGTACGAAATGCCGTCTTATAAATATCAGCCTCCTTCACCTTGAGCTGATGATACCCCGACCTAAGGTCGATCTTAGAGAAAATAGATGCACCCTTGAGTTGATCAAACAAGTCGTCAATCCTGGGCAACGGATACTTGTTCTTGATTGTCAACTTGTTCAGCTGGCGATAGTCTATACACATTCGCATCGTACCATCCTTCTTTTTAACAAAAGCACCGAGCTCCCAAGGTGATACACTCGGTCGGATGAAACCTCTGTCCAACAACTCCACGAATCGAGCCTTTAACTCCACTAATTCTTTCGGTGCCATCCTAAATGGAGCAATAGATACTGGCGCAGTTCCGGGTAACAAATCTATCCCGAACTCAACCTCACGGTCTAGAGGCAGACCCGGAAGTTCCTCTGGAAATACATCAGCAAACTCCCCTACAGTTTGGACATTTTCCACAGCTATATCCTTAGCTTCCAAAGTACAGACATGCACCACGAATGCCTCACAACCTTTCCTAACCATTTTCTCAGCCTTCAGTGCAGAGACAACATTAGATAAGTAATCTCTCCTATTACCTATCATCACCACCTCTTCACCTTCCATGGTTTTCAACACTATGCGCTTAGCTGCGCAATCCAAACTAGCTTGATACTTAACTAGCCAATCCATCCTGAGAATCAGATCGAACTCCCCAAACGGCAGTTCCATCAAGTCGACCCGCTCACGACCCTTGAAGTTCTAGGGGTACATCCCTATTCAGTGTACTTACTTCTCTGAGTGACCTGGAGGGCTTATCACGGTCATCTTCCTAGAAGTAATCTCAGAGTCTAAGTTCATGGTTTCCACTATGCCACTAGCAACATACGAGTGCGTCGAACCAACATCAATTAAAGCATTATAAGGTACTCCAAAAATTAAGAACGTACCGGTTATGATATCCGGTGCGTCGCCCTCCTCTCGACGCCTCGCTGCATAGACCAACCCAGGCTGTCTCGCCTCTGTACCACCTGCACCTCTGCCCGATGCTCCACGACCCCTACCGGAGCCATTACCTCCCCTGACTGAACCACGGCCTCTCTGTGGCTGCTGATTATCCCTCCTAAACTGTGCACGGTTCTGATCCTCAGACTGCAGCCTAGCTGATCTCTATGGGCAATCCCTAACTCGATGCCCCATCGATCCACACTCAAAGCATCCCCTGTTACGGTCCAACATTCTCCCGTGAGACTTCCCGCGAGAGCACACCGCGCGCCATCGAGTGTTAGCGGCGGCGAGCCTAGCGACTTGATTTGGCCCACTATAACGAACCCTTTTCTGCTGATTCCCAGAAAACCCAGATGATCCAGAACTCCTTTTATTCCAACCCTTATCCCGATTACGCGCCTTACGGTATGTCTTACCCCTTCAACCTTACCTTTCTCCACTAGTACAAAAACTCTAGTTCTGCTGTGTGGGGCAATTATCATCCGCACTCGCCCCTCGGCCCATCCTCAATCGACACAACGCTCATGCTCAGTGCCTACAATACCCCGTGCATACCGACTCAACCAAGAAATTTCGCCTCATATTCTCTCACAGTTTATTACCTTGGACCAAGTTCAAGAAAGCTCTACGCTGCGCATCAACATAGCTAGCCCCTATGTACTTCCTCGATAGGTGCCTAAAGAATTCCCAAGTGAGGTCATCTCGCCATCGCTCTATCCCTAACGCGTGAGCCACCATCGATATGACTCATCTCTCGTGAGAGATACTATCCTTTCAAACTTCTCCTCGGCTAAAAATCCAGGTCATCCATGATGCGTTACGTAAGCCTCTAACCAATACTCGGCCGTACTAGGTGCCACACGGACACACCTCTGAATACCTCTGCACCATTAGCCTTGAGTCGCTTCGGTCCGCGATTTCCGAGCTCCAGTTCCTACTCCTACACTCGCAACCCTCTCCAGCACTCGCAGCACAGCCTGCGACACTGCGTCGTTACCACCCGTCTGATTCTGATATTCCGCCTCCACAGCTGGCGGCGGTGGTACCTCATTTTCCGACCCATGTCCGAACCCTACTGGTTCCGAGACCGTCATCCTACCCCTACCTCGTCCACGAGTATCACGCTCACGTCCACGTGCACTCATATCTACTGATATATTCAAGCTGTTTAACAATTTTATGCGTTAAACTTTTATTCCACTGTCTGTTAAAGCACAGTCTTATGAGAAGTTTTAGTAAGGGGGTTGTTTCATGAGTACATCCAACCTATAGTTTAAATCTCTAGAGTAGTTCCTACTACTATTCAATCATGCCCTCCTCATCATAATCATATAATCATATTAACAAAAGCAACAGTTTGGGGTACTTACCTGGGCGGATTGGTGCCGGAGACTCGGTGCCATGCCTTCACCACTGTATTTTTTTCCCATAAAAGCCTTTCTTAAACCATTTAAAACATTTTGTTTGGCCTCGCGCCCACAGCCAAGCTGTTGAACCTGGCTCTGATACCACAATTGTAACACCCCAAACCCGGTCAACACACCACGACCGAATCTGGTATGTTACGGAGCGAAAACATTTTTTTTGAAATCATAAGTTTGTCGAAAAATTTTAAAGAAGACTCTTTTATTACTTCAGGGTTTAGAGAACTCAGTAATGAGGTTGTGGTTGTTTTAGTAGATGTTGTAATATTTGGAAAACTCGCGAGTGAAAACCCATTTATTCTTCAGATTTTAGGAAACATTGGTTACTTATTAAAACTGAATGCGATGAGTACAATCAAGTTTAAAACCATTTGCCTTTAAGGTGATTTAAAAATTTGAGTTATAAAAACATCCAAGTTACCTTATTATTGTGTGAACTTTGTTACCCGATGGTAACGTTTGAAAACCCGAAGAGATATAGTTTAGAAAACCTTGCTTTTTACCGGTTAATTTTATCAAGTCCAAAATCCAAGGATATGTATGATGTAATCAAAATAAAAGCAAATAATAAAAACCCAAAATAATACTTAGCGGCCTTATTACAAAACCCAAAACCAAATTTAAAGAAATTTAATAAAATGAAATAGCAGTTTAAAGTCAAAACCAAACTAAGATGCATGGCCACCTCGAGTCCTCCCCTGTTCTATATCCGCGATCTATGCATCATCTGCAAAATATAAGGGAAGGGGTGAGTCACCGAGACTCAGTGTATAAATCCCCAACCCGATAATTCAAGCACTTACACACATCATCAGTAAAACATGCAGATTATGCAACCCATAACCTAACCATCTGATCTCCTTTATCTACCCCGTATGGTCAAAACCACTGGTGGTCAAAACCACTGGTGACCGAAGTCACAAATACGTATATATCAATGATGGGGCCAACCCATCGTGTGGTCAAAACCACTAATGACAATCCTGTAATATCATGTGGGGCCAACCCACTGTGGTACCAAACCACTGGGACGAGTCACAATAATCCATGTGTGGTCAAAACCACTGGTGACCGTAGTCACAAATATCATCAATGTGGTCAAAACCACTGGTGGTCAAAACCACTGGGACTTAGTCACAAATAATAATAATAGTGTGGTCAAAACCACTGGTGACCGTAGTCACAAATCAATGATGGGGCCAACCCATCTTGTGGTCAAAACCACTGGTGACAGTCCAAATAAATCATCCCCCTCCTCTCATCAACCTACCATCATGTTCATAACATACGTGTCATGATATCGAATGATCATGCAATTAACATATAACATAGCATTTAACGGATCATGATGATGTATACCAAGAATCACATAACAGGACTTACCCGTTTCCAAGCTCATGCCCACAAGGCAAAGTCTCTAATGCCAATGGTTATAACAGTAACATAATAAGCAGTATTATACTAATAAAGTGTGTAAGCATTTACACACCTGACTATATGTAGATCTAATGCGAAATCCCGAAACTAGGCGATACTACGCGATCCCGAAACGTATGCCCTCACCTACAAATGGCCAATACTTGTTAGTAACCCAAAAGCCCATTCGGCTCTACTAGAAATCCCGAAGGATATGTCGCCCAAATGTAGCACTCACCTTAAGCCGATTTGGTTACCAACCAAATCCCGAAGCCACACAAAGAGTCCCCCTGTCAATCGGCCACACACTATCACATGAACACAATTAGCCTTCGGCTTTTGAACGATTAAGAAATAGATCCTGAAATGTTTAAGACCTTACCTAGTTCGACCACCAACCCCGGTGATTCACTGCGTTTGACTTTACTCCTTCCTTGATGACAAGTTCGGCTACCAAGCACCAACATTCGGCACCCCTAAGTGATGTTAGGGGTTTCGGCTACTCCACAAAACAAAGAGATCTCAATCAGGAGGATTCGGCTATGAGTCCAAAAGAGAAGAAAAGAAAAATGAAACGTAAAAGAAGAAGAGTGATGATGCCGAATGGTAGAAGAGAAGAAGGTTGAGTATTTCGGCACATGGGGACTAAAAGAAGAAATCGAATGGAGTAGAGGGTATTGGCTTCGGCTTTTCAAAACAAGGAAAAGATGGAAGAAGATGGAATGGGATCGATTCCGACAAGGAAAAGTGGATAAAGTTTCGGCTATGATCAAAAATAGGAGGAAGAGAAGATGAACAATGGTGGTTTCGGTTTTGAACACAATAGAAAGAAGAATGAGAAAGGTGAATTCGGCAATATGGCGAACAATGAATGACCAAAAAGATAAAGAAAGGAAGTGTGAGCATTGGGTTTCGGCACTTTGGCAAAACTTGAAAAAGGGGTAATTCGGCCAGCAGTTAGTGTTGCCGAAAAAGAAGAAAAGAAAAAGTACTTTGGTGTGCTAGCCGAAACACTCCTTACAACCCCTATTGGCATTCGACCACACCAAAAGCTCCCCAAAACCGATAGCCTCCCTGCCCACAGTCCCCCCTTCGGCCAACTCTTCCCAAGTGAGTTTGAAATAACTCAAACTCCCAAATTTCCTCCCCTCCACCAATTCAAATTTTTTTGACCCCTTCTATCCTCATCTTCAAGAGTCCCTCCTGAACACTCCACTTCCTGCTTGTGGCGTCAAAAATAAAGACACAAAGGGGAATTTCTGCAGCTCGAACCAAGGCCCCATTGCTCCCTGTGGCGTCACCTCCTCCAAGCTCTAAGTGGCGCCTGCCTGCCATTTTACCAAATGAAATTCTTGTGTCTTAGTCCTCCAACAAATTCTTTTAACCCCTATTTCCCTTAGCTCCATTTCCTTAAGTGCTAAAACAAAATTCTTAGCCCTAACTCAGGCCTAACCTAGGGTTATAACTAGACCCCAAAACATGTTAAATGAACATTATAGACAATTAATCACATGCAACATGAGCAAAATGCAGAACCCTCGATTTAAGGATGTTACATCTCTTCCTTGTTTTCTTTTCTTCTTCTCTTTTCCTGTCAGAAACCGAAACTCTTCACTCAAGTATTTTAAAAGCCAAAGACACATCAGCCTTCTCTTGTTCATACTTTTTCGAGATTTTCCTAAAAGCCAAATCCCTAGATCTCATCTCCCGTGATTGCCGAATTATACTTCGTGGTGCCTACTTGTGCCGAAATCTGAAGGGAACTTTAGTGGAGTCAATCGCATAGATCTCTAAGTTATAGAATCGTGTTACTTTCGGGATTTCAAGGTAAGGGATCTATTAGTTTTAACGTGTAATTTGGGATTTATTAACCTTGGCCGATTGTTGAAGGGGCTAAATCTTTGTGTGTTTTTCCGGCTTTTGAGCAAGGCTTTACATTGAGGATAATAGATCCGGATAGCAAGGACATCGACTAAGAATATTGGATTTTGCGATATCATGTGTGTAATACCTCCCCACCATCTAGATCATCCTATTATTGTATGTTCATATGTTTTATATGTTATGATAAATGCCAAAATCTCGGTTTATTGATGAAAGCCCAAGAAGGGTAAAAGCGGATCCCTAGGTTAGTAAATAATCTGTTTAAATGTTATAAGTAAAATGCTTGTATGTGATTGCATGGGTTGGGTTGTTGAAAGGAGGAAGTTATACGTTATATATGTAGCGGCTAATCGTGAAGCATTATACGAGCTTACCATTAAATGTTATCTGAGCTTCGCCATTAAATGTTATAAGGGCTTGGCCATCATATGTGGATGAGCGACAAGACCGCCATCATGGTGTGTAGCGGTGTGGGTCGATTGTAGAAATCCCCAATGGTGTGAATGGTTGGTACGGGGGTGTGTAGCGGATGGAAACCTAGGCAAACGGGTTGGGCCTTGCATATTATTTGCTATTAATTTTTATTATGATTATTACACTGTTTATTTTGTTTAACGGGCTTAAGGCCCAAAATCTAGTGGTGCATGAGGGTTGCACACTGAGTCTCGCGACTCACCCTTTTAATTAACATTTCAGGTGATACCTAGTGCTTCGGACCGGGCTGGAGAGGAACGCAAGGTGGCCATGCAGAAGAATATGTGGATTTAGCAAAAGACTCAAGTTATTATTTTATATTTTTAATTGGTGGATTTTAAAATTTCGTTGTAATAAGGCCATGGGCCACTAGTTTATATTTTGTTTTATTTTGGGCTTTAATTACTTTTAGTTATTTAATTTTTTTTTATCTTAATTAAACTAAGGCATGTAATTAAGTTTGGTTTTATTTTACAAAGGAATATTCTATATGAAATATATTTGGGCTTTTCTAAAAAATACGACATGTTTGACAAAAATTTTCTTAGTGACATACCAGATCCGGTCGTAGCAATTGGGCCGGGTTTGGGGTGTTACACAAAATTTTCCCATTCTTTATTACATCCTCTAAATTCCACATGTTCAAGTACATATATATCAAAGGCATTTCATATAGCATTTGAATATTTCAACTCATGCAATGGCTTGATTCATCTCTTTAATCAATACTTGAATTCATTTCAAGTTTCACATCTCATTTCATCATTTCATATGACATTTCTCATCTCATATTCATTTTTCATCTTTGCCAATTCAATATTTCTCATATCATATTCATTTCTCATCTTGGCCATTTCAATATCAATCACATAAATAATTATTAATTTTTCCCCTATTAACACGACTCGGACTCGGACAGATACACGGATCGAACAAACACACCAGTTTGGCACCCAGTGCCTCATTGGATAAATCCAAAGTAATAACTGCACCCAGCACTATATAAATTGACACCCAGTGTCTTATCAGTTAAACCGAAGCAAATTAGCACCCAATGCCTCATCGACTCAAGGTCGAAGAAATCCCTGAACTCTTCCTATCCTATGGCATGCCATCTATATCCGACTCAGCCCGATACAGTTAATAGGGTTTCATTTCACTTTTCAATACAACCAATGTCTCAAATTCACATATATATACATTATCACATATAAACATATATTCAATTCAATCTTCATATTTTCAATAAATTCATAATATACCAAATCAATCCATTTCAGTCGAATATGAATTCAATTTAATTTCAAAGTACAAAAGTACTCACCTCAAATGCTTACCATATGCAACAATTCAAAATGCAATAATTTATAACTTAGTTCGGATTATAGAAACACAAACCATTAATTCCGAGCTATTCGACGTCGATTTTTTCCTTTCTCTTTTTGCTCGAGGATTCCGGTATGACGTTAGCTACGAAATAAAACAATTAAAATACATTAATATTACACAATTCAATTTTACATTAAAATTTCAATTTTCACACTATATTTTGCTTATTCTTCAATTTAGTCCCTAAACCTAAACTAATTTTAACCTCTACATTTAAACTCAAATTTTTGTACTAATTTCACTATAAGCTAAATTTAGCTTCCTCTTTTCCAGTTCGACCATTTAATTTTAAATATTTCTCAATTTAGTCCCTATTTCTCAAAATCAACAATTTATTTCACAATTTAGTCATTTTCTATTTCTAACTTAAAAATCTATCTATTTAATCCCTAATACTTAAACTATTCAACAAATGTCAACATCTAAAATCTTGAACAATACTATAAATTACAACATGGTTCGGGTAGCCCTAAGTACCAAGATTCCAAAAACGTAAAAATTACAAGAAAATGACTAAATTGCACTAACCAATTTGAGCTTGAACTCTAATGTCCTTAGTGTCGTGCGTTACTCTTCTTCTTTTCTTCTTTCTTTTCTTTCTTTTTTTTTCTAATTTTGCTTGCCATTCTCTTTCTATTTTCTTTATTCTTTCTTTTATTATATGTTTCTATTATTATTATTATTATTATTATTAACTTTATAATATAACATATATTAACTATACACATGCATTATACTTAACCATAACCGGCAACCTATACACAGCTATTTATTAAATGGTATAATTGTTACTTTAGCCCATTTAGTTTATTTCAATTTATAATGCAACTTTTAACTCATACGCGATTTAGTCCCTGTACCCTAACAACTCCTAATTTCATGAAATTTTCTAATCCAAAAATTAATTCACTATTAAGCTAGCCTCGTAAATATTTAATAAAAATATTTACGGGTCCGGTTTACGGGTACGGAGTCCCAGAAATACACTTTTCGACACCCCTAACTATCGGATCATTACAATTCTCCCCCGTAAATTGTCCCCGAAATTTACCTGAAAAGAGGTGGGGATACTGAGATCTCATCGTCTCTTCTGGTTCCCAAGTCGCTTCCTCGACACTATGACTATGCCATAGAACTTTTTCTAACGGAACACATTTATTACATAATTCTTTCACCTCGCGAGCTAAAATTTTGATCGGTTCTTCTTCATAAGATAAGTCAGATTGAATTTCAATTTCTTCCGTTGAAATAATGTGAGACGGATCCGACCGATACCTTCTAACCATTGACACATTGAAAACGTCGTGCATTTTCTATAATTACTCTGGTAATGCTAAGCGATTCGCGACTGGTCCCACTCTTTCAGTGATCTCATATGGTCCAATAAAACGAGGACTCAGTTTCCCTTTTCGGTCAAATCTCAAAACCTTTTTCCAAGGTGAAACCTTTAGAAATATTTTATCTCCAACCGAAAACTCAATATCTCGACGTTTCAAATCTGTGTACAATTTCTGTCTATCAAAAGCTGTTTTTAATCTATCTCGAATCATCTTAACAATATCTTCCATTTCTTGAATCAATTCCAGTCCAACAACTTTTCTTTCACATAATTCCATCCAACAAACAGGTGTTCGACACCTACACCATATAAGGCTTCGTATGGAGCCATTTGAGTACTCGATTGGAAACTATTATTGTATACAAATTCGGCCAAAGGTAAATAACGTTCCCAGCTTGATTCATAATCGATTACACAAGTACGAAGCATAGTTTCCAAAATTTGAATAACATGTTCAAATTGTCCGTCTGTCTACGGGTGAAAGGTCGTGCTGGAATTAAGTCTCGTACCAAGAGATTTATGCAACTATTTCCAAAATCTTGAAGTGAAACTCGGATCTCGATCAGAGATAATCGACATAGGGATGCCATGCAATCTCACGATTTCCTGAATGTAAACTTCAACAAGTTTTTAAAGTGACCAATCAGTCTTGACTGCAATGAAATGAGTCGATTTCGTAAGTCAATCAGCAATCACCCCATTACAAAATCCATCGTAATGCGTTCCCATTTCCACTCAGGTATAGAAATAAGCTGAAGTAATCATGTGGGAACCTAATGTTCGGCCTTAACTCGTTGGCAAGTTAAACATTTAGCTACGGAATCAATTACTTCTCTTTTCATTCCTGGCCACCAATACACTTCTCGCAGGTCAGGATGCATTTTTGTTCCCCCAGGATGCAAAGCAAAAGGACCATCATAAGCTTCGCGAAGTATCAACTCTTTTAATTCTGCAACATCTGGAACACAAATTCGATTTTGAAATCTCAAAAAACTACAATAATCAATACTGAAACTTTCTATTGCGCCTTTTTAAACCATTTCTCTTTTCTTCGCTAACTTGGCATTATCTAACTATGTTCCCTTAATCTGATCAAACAACACTGGCTTGACCTTCAACTCGACCAACAAGCTTCCATCATTGTTGATACTAATTTGAGCAAACATCGCTCGCAATTCAACAGTTGTCTTCCTGCTCAACGCGTCAGCTACGACGTTAGCTTTACCAAGATGGTAATAAATAACACAATCGTAATCTTTTAGAAGCTCGACCCAACGTCGTTGTCTCAAATTCAACTCTTTTTGTGTTAGGAGGTATTTAAGACTCTTGTGATCAGTATAAATGTGACACTTTTCACCGTACAGATAGTGTCTCTGGATCTTTAGAGCAAATACTACAGCAGTTAACTCTAAGGCTCCGTTTGTTTCACTGAAAATGACTTCCGAAAAATAATTTCTGGAAAATGATTTACTTTTCTGGAAAAGCTAATATTTTCTAGTGTTTGGATGAATCTGTGTAAAATATTTTCTGTTGTTTGGTAGATTTCTTAAAAATATTTCATAAAAGTTGTTTTCAATTAAACAAACATACATTTGAGATTTTCTTATTTTTTCATTGTTTCTTTGAATTTATTTTTATCTATAATTTTATATTTTACATTATTTTTGCATATATTAAAAATATTATGTTAAAATCAGATTCATTACAACGTCATTTTTTAATTACATGACTACTAAGTGAGTATTTTTTATTTAAAAATATGACATTAACAAAATTGACAAAAAAAAAATTAACGATGTCAACAATTGGACTTGATTTTCAAATTTGAAAAGTAAATGGACTAAATTCTTGAAAATAAAAGTAAAAAGACTAAATTACAAATCTATGAAGTGTACATAGACTTATGACATATTTTAACCTTTATACTAAAAACATTTATTATTAATATATTTATAATTGTAATAAATATTTATTATTAAAATATTAAATATTGAATATTTTCAATAATATGTGAATAATATTATTTAAAATTATTATTTTTAAAATTTATTATTAAAATAAAATTGAAATATTAAATAATTTATTAAAATAATAATTTATATTTATTATATTACTAATTTATTATATGACTAAATATAAATAATTAAATGTGTATGTTTAATAATATTGAAAAATATAATATTTTAAATATTTTTAAAAATAAAAATAAAATTTATTATCAATATAATAATATTAAGCTTGATTTAAGTTAATTTTTATATAAAAATAAAATTATCTATAGATGAGCTCTTTTCCGGAAAATGACTTACGCTTTTCAAAATGTGTAACATCCCAAACCAGGCCTAGAAGTTAGGCCCGAATCCGACATGTCACATTTCAGTTTTTGCGAAAACCTTGTTTTCATTGAAAACCCTTCTAAAGAAAAGTTAAGTAAAATCCAGTTTGCTTTCAAAATGAGGTGTATCCAAAAACCATTTCCTTGTTACTATGTAAAAATTTCCTTTGACAGCGGAAGCTCGTTCTTAAAACACAACTATTTTCAAAAACCTTGAAATACGTTTAAAAGAAATAGCTTAGGAAAAACTTGTTAAGTTATGATGAAAGTCCATGTTTTAAGAAAACGTCCATATGTTATAGTTATTTCGAAAACCATGTTAAACTTTAGAAATTTATTTAAGTTTAATAACTAAGCAGTTGAAACAATAATAAAACCCAAATGTAAAGTCAAATTGGGATACAAGGCCCTTTTTACAATCCAAACCAAAATAATTTCAAAATACTAGGAATTTTAAAGAAAATCCAAATAATAATATCTTGCTAGCTGGCCACCTCTAAGTCCCACCATTCGTCGAACCGCCTACTGAGGGTCACCTGAAAAGTTTGAAAAGGAGGGGATGAGTTTCGAAAAACTCAGTGTGTACAACCCTCAACGAGTATAAAGCAATCATCAGTCATTTTAGGCTTGAGCCCAACTTAGTAGCGGTGGCCTTTGGGCCGAAGCCCATATCACATCAATATCACAATAATATTGTACATGCAATGCTGTGCAAACCCTCTCTAATAGTCCATCCGCTACACAACATTTCCCTTCCAACCCTACACTCCTGTGGGGATATAAATATCAACCCACCCATCCCTACACTCCAAAGGTAGCACCAACAGCGGCACTACTCAAACGTTGCAGCAAGGCTGCTAAGCATATAATGGGCTTAAAGCCACCGGTGGATCAACAGTCGTCAAGCAACCATGCGATCCTCAAATTCTTCCTCCGTACCATAATTCCCACCCATATGCATCCTAAAAAGAATATCATATGAATGCATAAAATATACGAGTAACATCCATAAAGCTTATATTCAACACATAGGGGTATTTTAGTCATTTCACAATCAAGGGTATTTCGGTAATCCTACCCTACAGGGTATTTCAGTAATTCTTAACAGTATGGGTTTTAAATTACGAACTTTTGGCCTGTCAACATGTCTTCGTTGGCTAAAGTGAACAGACACTATGCACCAGGTAGGATTCCGGATAAGAGGAGGTGGGTCATTAAGACCGCTTAAATACCAAGCTCTCCCTAGATCCAATCCTAGACATGCATATGCCCATTGCCACACTCTAACCTTATGACTTGTCTACAAACAAATTTGATAAATTAATAAGTTTTATGTTGTTTAAGGATTTATTAGAACTAGGCCTAAAAGTCCATTATAAAACCCTAGCAAGTCTACAGGCTTTCACACACTCATATAGCCCATCAGACCCAATCCCATTTTTTAGGCTCAATCACACTCATATGGCCCATTAGACTCGAATCCATTCGAAATCATTCAATAAACTTAATTAGCTCATCACATATTACCAAGTTATCAAAATTTGCTTATTTAGGCTCATAGGCCCATCGGCCCCATTTGGCCCATTCTGGCCAGTTGGCCAAAACGTGACCCAAGTCCATGAGATCGCTCATGGGGCCTCTGGTATCGTATCGAATACCCTCTTACGAGTGTTTGTGCACTTGCAAGACTACCGTAGCTAAACTTTCGGCTTTTGGCATTTCGGGATTTGCCGATCTATTGTGTGTGTAGTGTATGTACACCCCTTCGGCTTTATATTAAACTATCGAATCATAGGGTAGAAGTACACACCTTACCACCTGGAGTAATAAGTACTCATAATCGTCAGAACCTATATTCAAATATTACACTCCATTAGTCACTTACTTAATAAATTAAAATAAATCCACTACAACCACTCATCGAAGGACAACTTATACTTGCCTTACTCGACTGCGATTTGCCTATTTAATCCGAGGTCCGTTGTAGTCCCCCTTCTGCATCCAGGCAGAAATTCCCAAACCGTAGACACCTTACGTCCCTTAAACTTGGGAGTAGTGGTCACTTGCTCACACTCAGTCGGCATCTTTACTGACACTTTACTAGATCCACCTTTGTTCAACGTAAATTCCTTATCAATCGGCCAAATGAATGCAATAGCTAGTCCCAGAAGATTTAGCCAACATGAGGAGAATAAAAGATTTGAAAGAGGGAGAGAATGAATATTCGGTTAAGTAACTGAAAAAAAAAGGATTGCTTTGATCAAATTGTGGAAGAAAAGGGGTTGCACACAAGGGATTCGACAAAAAGGAATACTGGACTTTAGGGACCAAGAATATTCGACACAAAAGAAATAGACTAGAAGCAAAGGAAAGAAAAGAGTTTGATGAGAAGGAATGGAAGAGTTTGATGAGAAGGAAGGGAAGAAATCAGCTCAAAATAGAAGAGGAAGAATAAGGAATTTCGGCTTTCAGGTATTTGGAGAGAAAAGTAGTTTTCGGCAAAATAAAAAGAAAGAATTTGGCATTAGCCTAGAACCCCAAAATTGACACCTATTTATAGCCTATAGCCGAATTTCCTATCCCCAAATTCCCAATTCGGCTCAACCTCTTCTACATATCTCATCTCCTAATTTTTCTCCACGATAATTCCCCAATCCTTTTCCTAAATTTTCTCTTCTGATCACTCTCCTTAGAGTCCATCATCACACCACTTCCAACCTTTTAAAAGGCCAAAATTAAACTCCAAAAACAAAAATACTAAGCTAGGATTCGAACCAATGATCTCCTTGCTGGCCCATAACGCCACCTTCCTATACCCTAAGTGGCGTCACTTAGCCATTCCACCACTCTTTGATGCCATTTTTCCCTATTTTTATTTAAAAGCCCAACTACTCACCGCCCTGGTTCCTTTAATAATTAACTAAAAATTCCTTCTCCTCCAAGATCGAACCCAGAACTTCTCCAACACCCTTAGACACTCCAAGTTTATTAAACCCTTAAAGCCAACATGTCATTTGTCATTTTCTTGCTTTAAAAAAAATTCTGAGACCCAAAGCCCAATAGGCCCAATTCTTTTAGGCCCAAATTTGGGGCGTTACAAAAGGGTAAGTCAATTTACAGGAAAAAGGGCTTATTTTACCTTGACCTGTAAGTTATTTTCCGTTGACTAAACTATTATCTGTGAAACAAACACAAGAAAATGCAGAAAACATTTTTCGTAAAACCTTTTACATGTAAACAAACAGACCCTAAGTCGTAAGTCGGATAGTTATGTTCATGCGTTTTTAGTTGACGAGACGCATACGCTATCACTTTTCCATCTTGCATCAAGACACAATCGAGACCACTCAATGAGGCATCACTATAGACCACAAAATCTTTTCCAAATTCAAGTAAAGTTAAAAATGGCGCCTCAGTCAACATCTGTTTTAATTTCTCAAAACTCTCTTGACATTCCTTGTTCCAAACGAACTGAATCTTTTGTGCAACAGCTTTGTCATCGGTAAAGCTATCTTAGAAAATTCATTTACGAATATTCTGTAATAACTAGCTAGCCCAAGAAAACTGCGAACCTCTGATGCATTCTTGGTGCTTTCCACTGAACAAATGGCCTCAAACTTTTTCGAATCAACTCCAACTCTATCTGCTGAGATAATATGTCCCAAAAACAGAACTTCTGATAATCAAAATTTGCACTTGCTAAGCTTCCCATATAACTGTTTCTCTCGTAATACTTGTAAAAAATTCTGAGGTGTTGCTCATGCTCGGATTCAGATTTCGAATAGATCAAGATGTCGTCAATGAAAACTACCACAAATTGATCCAAATACGGTTGAAAAATACGGTTCATGAGATCTATGAATGCCGCTAGAGCATTTGTCAACCCAAAAGGCATCACGAAGAATTCATAGTGGCCATAACGCGTACAAAATGTCGTATTAGGTACGTTATTATTTTTTACTTTCAACTGATAGTAACCCGATCTCAAATCGATCTTAGAAAAGACAGAAGCTCCTTTTAGTTGATCAAACAAGTAATCGATACGAGGTAGGGGGTATCGATTCTTCATCGTCAACTTATTCAATTGTCGATAGTCTATACAAAGTCACATTGAGCCATCTTTTTTTTAACGAATAACACCGTTATATACTAGGGCGAATAAAGCCATGATCCAACAAATCTTACAGTTGCACCTTCAATTCTTTCAGCTCTGTGGGTGCCATATGATAAGGGGACATTGACACCGGAGTTGTACCAGGAAACACTTCAATTGCAAATTCAACCTCCCGATCTTGTGGTAATCTTGGTAATTCACAAACAGTTCGAATCTTATTGCTCTGACTATCACCAAAATTGAAGCTGATAACATAGGCTAGAAAAGCTTCACAGCCTTGATTGAGAAGTTTATTAGCTCGAATTGTCAAAATGAAATGAGTTGACCCACTCATTTGAACACTATTCACCTCAATTATGTTAACTTCTTTACTCTGAACCACAAATTTCTTTTTACGACAGTCTAGAATCACTCTATGTTCAGTAAGCCAATCCATTCCCAATATTAAATCAAAACCTCCAAATGACATTATCAACAAATCAACAGGGAAGGTTATATTCTGCATCTCTAATGGGCATCAACTACACACCTGATTCACTATTATGGACTGTCCCAAAAGATTTGACACAACTATCGATACTCTAGACGTCTTGACTTTTAAACTTTTCAATTTAACTAACTCAGCATTAACATATGAGTGTAAAGATCCTGGGTCTATCAAAGCATAAATAGGTTTTGAATGCAATAAAAAGATATGTAATAGCCCGATTTTGGGACTATTCGGAACAGTGGTTTCGGGACCACAAATTCGACATAGTAAAATTTATTTTTATTATATTTTTATGGTCTACATTTTTATGGAATGATCTTGTGAAAATTTCGTTCGAAAATTTTGACGTTTGGGCACTCAATTTTGTTAAAAGGACTAAATTGCAAAAGGTGCAAAATGTGTGTTCTAGGAGCTAGAGGTGTCTAATTGCTATGAAATTTCAAATTAGAGGTCCTTAGATGATAATTATACCATTATACTTTAAATTGGACAAAAATGGACATGGCTAGGTGAAATTTCAAAGTTTGGCATTAAGGGCATTTTGGTCATTTGGTAAATAATGACAAATAAAACTAATAAAAAGATGTCATCTTCTCCAATTTAGTCCCCTTGTGCCGAATTTGAAGAGTCACCATAGCTAGGGTTTTTGGCCAAGCTTCCAAGCTCGATTGTAAGTCCGTCCTTGCCCCGTTTTTAATGATTTTTATGTTTTTGAAGTTGTCTCAACCCAATCTAGCTATTTCAAGGACTAATTTGAAAGAAAATAAAAGTCTAAAATTTTACCCATGTTGAATATTTGCTTATTTTGATGTCTAATGGTATATTATGTATGTTTGATGTTAGATAAGCAACTTTTACTAAGTGATTTTTTATTAAAATAAATAAAAAGGACCTATTTGTAAAAATTGTAAAATGTGTGTAAAAATGTGAATGGATGAAAAATGGTGGCTGTTTTTAGTATAGATAAAGGTCATCTAGGCTTGGGTTTTGAGGAAATTGACTATATTTCATTTTACGAGCCTAGAGACTAAAATGTAAAAAGTTGAAAAGTTAGGGAAAAAACGTAATTTTTCCATAATGTGATTTTTAGACTGAATTGAATAATGTAAGTATTAAATGAGTTAAATTTGCTATTATAGATCAAGAAAAACGAGGTTCGGACCTAGATTGGGGGAAAAACAAAGTGTCTAACGATTAGGTCCACTTTCACTATTTTTGTACCGAGGTAAGTTTGTATGTAAATAATGCAACGTTATAATTGTATTTATAATTTTTTGTTATTGCATGAATTGTATGATTGACTCTATGGATGAAATTGACGAAGTTTCGACAAGCGAGTAAATCCCTGTTGAACCTTAGAAATAGATTAGGATACAAGTGACATGTCACTAGGAACCCATCTAATTATGTGATTTATGTGTCCCGGGTACTGGTCCTGTACGTCCTACTGGTGGCTGAGTATACCGGCATATGTTGCGGATACTTGACAGCTTGTGTGAGCACCACCGAGTAGCTACGTCTTGACTGACAGCTTGTGTGAGCAGACCCGAAGATAGCTTGAAAGCGAGCCTATGTGTTTTATGAGATTTGTGGTAGCATTGGCTATTTATGTGGCACTTATGTGCAACAATTTCGTGTATCCGATATTATTGCAAGTGGTTCAACGGGTAAGTCAAAGATGAGAAAATATGTAATTATGTTACGAGTTGGTACAGGTATGTACGAAAAACTCAAATGAAATAGATTCAGTATATGATGAACTATTGGTAAGATTGTGATTGAGTAAGTTATGCTCATGAAGTTTTAATGACATTTATGATATATGTTAGTTATTCATTTGACAAATGTATAATTAATATTGTTTAATATTTGCATATGAACTTACTAACCTATATAGCTTACTCCCCTTTCTTTCCCTTATCTTATAGTGTCACCAAGCTAGCTCAGGATTGGAGATCGTCGGAGATCCATTCACACTATCAACCACTATTTTGGGTACCATTGAAATGTCAATATTTTGGATTTATGGCATTTATAGGGGACTTGGTCATTTTGTTATGTGTCATAGTTGATTTGGCCAAATATGTTGGCTTATATTGGTTGAAAGTTCATTTTGTATAAGGACAATTGAAATTGGCTAATATTGGTATAAGTATGTTCATATGATCATGCCTTTCATGGATGTGGAAGATTGCATTATTTGAGTTGATAAGTATGTGATGTTTATGTGTGATAGATGTAGCATGTGAATGATGTGTGGATGTCTTTGTTGTGGATGTTTTGGTTGCCTAAGTATGCTATGAATTGTGTCATTGAATTGGTGTAAGTGTAGGTATAAATGAGGGTGGCAAATGGCTTGGTAAATAGCCTTATTTTTGTCCACACGGGTAGACACACGGGGCCTTGTTCGACACACAGTCTGCTCCACAGGCATGTGTTTCAGCCGTGTGTCCCCAGTACCTTAATTGCTGCAAAACAGAATGTCCAGAATATAGCACACGGGCAGAGACACGGGCGTGTGTCTCGGCTGTGTGTGCTACACGGCCTTGAACACGGGCATGTGCCCAAGCCATGTGAAGTCTGCACCTATTTTATGAAAAATTATGAAAATTAAATTGACCACACGGATAGTGAATTGTAAGCCAAAAGAGCTCAGTGAGAAACAGATTCATGGGGTTGACTTGGTTAGAGAAACTGAAGAAAAGCTAAAGGTAATTCGTGACTGTTTGAAAGCCGCTTCTGATCGACAAAGGTCGTACACAGATTTGAAAAGAAAAGAGATCGAATTTTAGATTGGTGATAAAGTATTTCTGAAAGTATCTCCATGGAAGAAGATTCTGAGATTTGGTTGCAAAGGAAAATTGAGTCCGCGTTTCATTGGGTCGTATGAGGTTATTGAAAGAATAGGGCCAGTGGCATATCGGTTAGCTTTGCCGACAGAGTTGGAAAGGATACACAATGTATTTCACGTGTCGATGTTGCGACGTTATTGATCAGACCCTTCGCATGTGATTTCTCCGACAGCGGTTGAGATTAGACCCGATATGACTTATGGTGAAGAACCGATCAAGATTTTGGATCGGGAAGTCAAACAGTTGAGAAATAAAAGTATCGCTCTAGTGAAAGTTTTGTGGCAATGACACGGGGTCGAAGAGGCTACGTGGGAATCTGAGGAAGCTATGAGAAAACAGTACCCAAACCTCTTTTTTGGTAAGATTTTCGGGAACGAAAATCCCTAAAGGGAGGAGAGTTGTAATAGCCTGATTTTGGGTCTAGTCGGAACAGTAGTTTTGGGACCACAAATCTGACATAGTAAAATTTATTTTTATTATATTTTTTTCTCTACAGTTTTATAGAATGATCTTGTGAAAATTTCGTTCGAAAATTTTGACGTTTGGGCACTCAATTTAGTTAAAAAGACTAAATTGTAAAAGGTGCAAAATGTGTGTTCTAGAAGCTAGAGGTGTCTAATTGCTATGGAATTTCAAATTAGAAGTCCTTAGATGGTAATTAGACCATTATACTTTAAATTGGACAAAAATGGACATGGCTAGGTGAAATTTCAAAGTTTGGCATTAAGGGCATTTTGGTCATTTGGTAAAAAAAGACAAATAAAATAAATAATAAAAAGATGTCATCTTCTCCAATTTAGTCCCCTTGTGCCGAATTTGAAGAGTCACCATTGAAAGGGTTTTTTTCAAGCTTCCAAGCTCGATTGTAAGTCCGGTCTTGCCCCGTTTTTAATGATTTTTATGTTTTTGAAGTTGTCTCAACCCAATCTAGTTATTTCAAGGACTAATTTGAAAGAAAATAAAAGTCTAAAATTTTACCCATGTTGAATATTTGCGTATTTTGATGTCTAATGGTAGATTATGTATGTTTGATGTTAGATAAACAACTTTTACTAAGTGATTTTTGATGAAAATACCTAAAATGACCTATTTGTAAAAGTTGTAAAATGTGTGTAAAAATGTGAATGGATGAAAAATGTTGGCTTTTTTTAGTATAGATAAATGTCAGCTAGGCTTGGGTTTTAAGGAAATTGACTATATTCATTTTACGAGCCTAGAGACTAAAATGTAAAAAGTTAAAAAGTTAGCGGCAAAAATATAATTTTTCCATAATGTGATTTTTGGACTGAATTGAATAATGTGAGTATTAAATGGGTTAAATTTGCTATTATAGATCAAGAAAAATGAGGTTCGGACCTAGATCGGGGGAAAAACAAAGTGTTTGACGATTAGGTCCACTTTCACTATTTTTGTACCGAGGTAAGTTTGTATGCAAATAATGCAACGTTATAATTGTATTTATAATGTTTTGTTATTGCGTGAATTGTATGATTGACTCTATGGATGAAATTGACGAAGTTTCGACAAGCGAGTAAATCTCTGTTGAACCTTAGGAATAGATTAGGATACAAGTGACATGTCACTAGGAACCCATATAATTATGTGATTTATGTGTCCCAGGTACTGGCCCTGTACGTCCTACCAGTGGCTGAGTATACCGGCATATGTTGCAGATACTTTATAGCTTGTGTGAACAGCACCGAGTAGCTACGTCTTGACTGATAGCTTGTGTCAGCAGACCCAAGGATAGCTCGAAAGCGAGCCTATATGTGTTATGATATTTGTGGTAGCATTGGCTACTTATGTGTAAGAATTCCATGTATCCGATAGTATTCCAAGTGGTTCAACGGGTATGTCAAAGATGAGAAAGTATGTGATTATGTTACAAGTTGGTACAGGTATGTACGAAAAACTCAAATGAAATAGATTCAGTATATGATGAACTATTGGTAAGATTGTGATTGAGTAAGTTATGCTCATGAAGTTTTAATGACATTTATGATATATGTTATGTTATTAATTTGACAAATGTATAATTAATGTTGTTTAATATTTGCATATGAACTTACTAAGCTATATAGCTTACTCCCGTTTCTTTCCCTTATCTTATAGTGTCACCAAGCTAGCTCGGGATCGGAGATCGTCGGAGATCCATTCACACTATCAACCATTATTTTGGGTACCATTGAAATGTCAATATTTTGGATTTATGGCATGTATAGGGGACTTGGTCATTTTGTTATGTGTCATAGTTGATTTGGCCAAATATGTTGGCTTATATTGGTTGAAAGTTCATTTTGTATAAGGCCAATTGAAATTGGCTAATATTGGTATAAGTATGTTCATATGATGATGCCTTTCATGGATGTGGAAGATTGCATGATTTGAGTTGATAAGTATGTGATGTTTATGTGTGATAGATGTAGCATGTGAATGATGTGTGGATGTCTTTGTTGTGGATGTTTTGGTTGCCTAAGCATGCTATGAATTGTGTCATTGAATTGGTGTAAGTGTAGGTGTAAATGAGGGTGGCAAATGGCTTGGTAAATAGCCTTATTTTTGTCCACACGGGTAGACACACGTGTGTGTCTAGGCCTTGTTCAACACACGGCCTGCTCCACGGGCATGTGTTTCAGCCGTGTGTCCCCTGCACCTTAATTGCTGCAAAACAGAATGTCCAAAATATAGCACACGGGCAGAGACACGGGCGTGTGTCTCGGCCGTGTGTGCTACACGGCCTTGAACCCGGGCATGTGCCCCAGCCGTGTGAAGTCTGCACCTATTTTATGAAAAATTATGAAAATTAAATTGACCACACGGCCTAGCACACAGGCGTGTGGCACAGCCGTGTGGCACAAGTTAGAGAGCACCCTAATTTGAACACGGCTTGTGGCACGGGCGTGTCACAGGGTCACAGGGGCTGTCCCTTGAACCACACGAGCGTGTGACCCCTGTAACATGAAAAATTTTCTAAGTTTTGTAAAATTTCCTAAAGCTCTCGGTTTAGTCCTGAACCACTTACAAAGCATGTTTCGGTCCTCGTAGGCTCGTATAAGGGACTTTATGATTGAATGTGAAAGGTTTTAATTTGGACGCAAATTTATGACTCAGAATTGTACGAATGCATGCGTTATAAGTCCGGTAATGCCTCGAGCCCTGTTCCAGCGTTGAATACAGGTAAGGGTGTTACAAGATACCTGCCACAACATCGATAGTATCACCATTCTTATGTGTCCGTACAACATAAGCTCGTGCTGGTGCTCTAGCCTTTGCCTGGTGAGTAACAGTATCATTTCCCTTTCTAGCACCACCTCTAGTAACAGAACCATCGCTTCTTATTCCATGGCCCCTAGATGCAGGCACAGACCTCTGAGAAGAAACATGAGTAGCATTATCATTCTTCGGACACTTTCGAGCAAAATGTTCTAAAGATCCACAGCGAAAATAAGCTCGAGTTAGCTTCCAACATTCACCACGGTGCTTTTTCCCATAATGTTCTCAATTTAGAATATCAGTGTCCTTGGATGGACCTTGCACACTACCCGTGGACACAGTTGGTTGTCGATCACGATTTCTATTAGATTTGTCAGGCTTTAAAGTTGATTTCCAGCCACCACGAAATTCTTTTGTTTGTTTCGGTTGTGGATACGAGCTAGTAGCTCCAAACCGCTTTCTAGAAGTGCAAGTAACCTCAGCCTTTTTATCAAGTCCCAAGGCTTGTTCTACCATCTTTTTCCGTTCAACTAGATCGACAAATTCTATAATTCGATTCGATACCAATTGTACTCGTAGTTCATCTCGTAGCCCACGTAGAAACCACTTACAACTTTTGATTTCAGATGGTACAAATTCAGCAGCGTATTTACTGAGTCGTACGAACTCCTGTTCATAATCAGCCACTGACATACCAATCTGCTTTAACAATAAAAACTCTTGCCTTCTATCTTCTATGTACAATTCTGTGATGTATTTTTTTTGGAATTCCTTTTGGAAGAATTCCCAATTGGCATGTTCAAGAGGTACGTGGTGTGTTACTGACTGCCACCAGGTATACGCTTCTCCTTGCAGTAAAGAAACAACACAAATTATGCTTTCACATAGGTTGCATTCAAGTTGTTGTAAAACACGCTTAGAGGATTCAATCCGAACTTCCGCTGCTGAGGGATCAACCCCTTTCAACCCTAAAAACTCAGTGGCACCATATCTCCATAGTTCTTTTATCGGAGCCCGTTAAACAGTAGGTGCAGGCACAGTAGCAGACGTAGTTCCCGTAACACATTGAAGTTCTTCAGCATTAGCTCTAAGTAGGTTTGAATCACCAGCTCCATCATTATTATCTCGCTCAACATTAGGTTGTTGAGCACCAATAGTGTTAACATTCAGAGTTACCAACTCCGTTTCCTCACAATCATCAGTATGCTCATCATTAGAGTAAAACTCTTGTTCAACTTCATTATCAGGATTATAATCAGCATCCAAATCCCGACTCAACTCGACTCAACTATGGCATGTACATCTAGACTCAATTATGAGTTTGATTTAGTCCGAGAATCGGCTAAACCTGTAGCACTAATACCATTAAATGTAAGACCCCTAACCCTTCTCCGTCGTCGAATTAGGATCACGAGCATTACTAAAAAATCAAAACAAATAATCAATCATAATTAAACATGTAAGCTAACCATTAACATTATAGTAAACAAGGGCAGGTCACGTTAGTCTAATATTTTCATATTAGAATCTTATAAAATTGAATAATATATCATGCTATGCAATGCTAAACTTGGTCTTCCACTACCTACACTCTTATCACAATTTATCCCTTCTTGAATGCTAGAAGTCTAATACATACAAGACTATTCCAATTATTAGCATAAGAATATTAGTCTACACTTCGACTATATTTTTTTATCTTCGATGATGTTAGTAGAATGCACTTAATTTAGGTTTGCTAATTCATTCCAAATCACAGAAAAAGTTACTCTTACAACCATATTTCGAGTCTATTATCCCCTAAAAATAGTTTAAAAATAGGTAGGGACTAATTTGAAACAATTCTAAAAGTTTAGGGCCATTTTTAATAAATTCCTAAAAATAAGGGACACACGGTCGTATGGAATGCCCCACGCCATGTGACTCTCGAAGTTAGGACACATGACCGCGTCCCAGCCCGTGTCCTTGCCTGTGTAACTCACTGACTTGAGACACACGGCCATGTCCCAGTCCCTCAGCCCGTGTAACTCACTGACTTGGGTCACACGGCCATGTCCCAGGCCATGTGTCAGCCCGTGTGGAAACCACCTTTATACTATTTTTCAACACGCCCAGGGCACACGCCCGTGTGTGTTACTTGTGTGTGGCACACGGCCGTGTGGCAGACCGTGTGCACCTATATGTACCTTAAAACTCAACTTTACCATTTCTAACTTACTTGGACATTAAGCAACTCAATTACCAATCATTTGACCTACTCAAAACACAATTAAACATGCTCAAAATATAGCAAATCCATCACCTAATATGCCTAACCAATGTACCCTCATTGGTACCACATTTTATATGTTCAAACATTTCAACAATGCATCAACCATTCAATACTTTCATCCATACGAAATTTTCCAATATTGAACTAACATTTAGCTACTTAGGATATCAAGCTTTAAAACTAAATACATATACTAAAACCTAACTTCAACCATAACATATATACATATAAACATCAATTCACTTGAAATCCAAAAAATCATCACACTATCAACCAAAAGACCTCCTAGGTACATGCCATTACAAAATATAGCATCACCACACTTGAGCTCGGGATTTTTCATTTGATCCTGAATCAGAGATGAGCTGAAGAGTACCTAGCCTGCGCACGAAAAATAAAACTGACGCTAAGTATAACTTAGTGGTATTTCTATAATCCGAACAATTTAACTTAATAAGAGTAATCAAAATGTAAGAATGTAACAAGAAATATTATGTACTTATGTTTCAAATCAATGATACAAAATTTTCCCATTCTTTATTACATCCTCTAAATTCCACATGTTCAAGTACATATATATCAAAGGCATTTGATATAGCATTATTCATCTCTTTAATCATTACTTGAATTCATTCCAAGTTTCACATCTCATTTCATCATTTCATATCACATTTCTCATCTTCGCCAATTCAATATTTCTCATCTTGGCCATTTCAATATCAATCACATAAATTATTAGGCAGTGAGGAGTCGCACGTACGTAGTGAGTTGTGCAATTTAGTGACAAGAATGGGCCTGCTGGTCCAGTGGATAAGTGGAGTGTTATTATGCTTGAGGTCCTGTGTTCGAATCCCTGTGTGAGCTAGGGAGATATTTTGTGCACTTTTTTTTCATTTAGATATTATTTTATTATAATAATTATTTGATATTTTTGTTATGTTAAAAATTATTATTATTATTATTTTCTATTTTGACGTTTCTTCTCCCTTCTCCTCTCTGTTTTTCTTTCATTTGTTTTTTTCTTAATGCTCAAACGTTTTTAACTGCGGTTTCGGGATTGTCGCTCCTTCGTCGTTCTCTTCGTCGTCAAATCAGGTGTGGGATTCAAATCTGGTTACTACTTTCTATTTTTAAATCGATTGCTATCTTGTTTTAAGAATCCCTTTCCTTCGGCCTTTCGTAGTTATGCATTACCCCTTCGTTTTTGAGTTTTTAGACGATAGAAGTGAAGGTAAATCGTTGTTTTCTAATATATGTTGATAGGGTAAAGGTTAGGGACTGTTACGGGGGCCAAGATGGTGTTCTCGGGGCTGAATTGGGGTGGTTTCGTAGCCTCACCGACGGCCACACGGGCGTGTGGCCGATTTGGGGATTTTTGTCGAAATTCACACAGTTGTTTCCTCTAAGCACATGGGCGTGTGAGTTTTGGGAATTAGGGATTTGGAGTCATACGGCCTGGCCACACGGCCGTTTGACAGATTTGGGAAAATTAGGGTTCCCACACGGGCGTGTGCTTCGGGACACACGGTCGTGTGACTGATTTGGGGCATAGGGATTCCACACGGGCGTGTGTTATGGGACACACGGTCACGTCTGATGGCCACATGGGCGTGTGACACCTTCACACGGTCGTGTCTGCCCTACACCTAATATTAGGGAAATTGGACAGTGAGTTACACGGCCTGTTCACACGACCGTGTCCCTGCACCACACGGGCGTGTGCCTCTATCATACGGCCGTGTGCCACCCCTCACACGGGTGTTTAGATCTCCACGCGGGCGTTTGGATCCCCACACGGCCTGGATTGCTCCACACGGCCGGAGCACACGGGCGTGTGGCCCTAACTCGCCAAATTCTGATTTTAGGGCAAATCGAATGTCATTGTGAGTCTATGTGTTCCAACCCCTCGACTAAGCTTACTGAGGGTGAATATGATTCTGTTCTGACTTCAAACTATGCTTGTAAGTGAATGTGTGCTATGCTAGGTACTAAATCTAAGAGCATAAGTGTGCACGTTTCTATAACTGATTGACTGACTGTAAGTGACTGCTTCTGAATGACTGCCTGAAATTGTATTTTAAATTGGTGCATCTATATTCATACATCTGCATACATATATTTGCATACATACATCTACATATAAAGTATTTTGGGTTGGGATTTTGAAGAGAAGGAAGATTTACGATTTGGCAGTTTAACTGCATACTGAATCCCTAATACCCAGAGGGTCGAGGGCAGCCCCAATACCCTGAGGGTCGTGGACGATTTGACTGTACTGCGGATTTCCACACTACGCTGTACAGTACATACGTCAGCATCACTGTGTATCATTGACTGATCTGGCAGTTTTACTGCAACTCATCGATATAGCAGATTACCGCATTGCACTGTACCGCATGTACGTTAGCTACACTACGTACCACTATCTGATCTGGCGATTCATATTGCATGTCATGCTGCGGTTTTACCGTATTACCTGATGCGGCTTATCGCGCTAGCTTTCTTTGCGTAATATATGAGACTGGCAGTTTATCTGCACACTGTTAGCCCCAATTCCTAGAGGGTCGAGGGCGGTCCCAATTCCCTGAGGGTCGAGGACAATGCTGATGATCATCGTTGTCGGGCAACCCGGGATGACATTCTATGGAGTATAAGGTTGGATGGGCTTTTCGAGGTCCTACTCGGAGTGCATGGATGGGTGGGTTGATTAAATCCCTGCAGTAAGTGTAGGGTTGGACGGTGATGGTGTGTTGGCTGGATGGGTGGGTTATTTTATAACTCATTTGCACTCATTTGCACTCATATGCATCTGAATGAATCTATGTAACTGAATGTGACTATACTACTCGACTGAAATGTCTGATTGATCAGTTTGGCTGAATGTGATACTATGACTGAATGTGATAATATGACTGAATGTGTTACTGATCGACTGAAAGGCACGTGTGCCTATGCGATTTCTGTAGACTTTCTCTATAAATGTCTGACTAAACTGTTATTGTGATAGTGTGACTGACTTGTGAACTGTTGCTATTGTATTTGAATAGCACGTGAAGTTAGGTGTGTCTGTTTGTTCCATATGACTGTAAGGTACATATGGTGTGTGTTTGATGTTGGGCGAACTCGCTTAACTGTTATCTGTCTGTAAGTGTGTTCTTCTTCTGAAATGCTTCTAGTTCCCTATTTTCGTTTCTATAGTTAACTGATTTTGATCTCACAATGAGCTCGAGTAGCTCACCCCCTCTTTTGTTTCCCCTTTTTAGAGTCAGTTTTTGGTTACGGATCTTTGGACTCGATCTGCGGAGGACTCGGACAGTCTTGGTAGAAATGAGTTATAAGCTTTTATTTTCAGGTTTAATTGTTATTCGTTTAAGTTGAACTGTAAAGTTTCATAATACTGTGGTACATCTTTTGTTTTAAGTTTTAATTAAGTAAGTGTTATCTTTGTTGAACTTCTTTGGGAATTTAAATGATTAAACATTTTTGAATTGATTCGGGATAAACGTTTTCGGAATTAAATTTTTAAACAACTTGATTTGTAAAATTTTCTCACGATCACTTCGGTGATCAATGTAGCGTTTCGAATTCGGTCTAGACTTCTAGGCTGGGTTTGGGGTGTTACAAAATAGTTCGTCAGAAACTGAACCCGGACCTGAAGAAAATACACAGGAATATATGATGGTTCTAACTGAAGTATCTATCCAAAGATATTTAATAAAAATAAATATTGTTATAAATAATGAATTTCAATTAAAAAAATAGCCCTTTTTGATACAGGAGCAGACCAAAACTGTATTAGAGAATGGATAATTCCAACAAAATATTATGACAAAACACCAGAATCTCTTAAAGCTGCAAATGGTAAAAAACTAAAAATTACTTACAAAATTCCCAATGCAGAAATATGCAACAAAGGTATAAAATATCAAACATGTTTTTTTAATGGTAAAAGATATTACCCAAGACGTCATATTAGGAACCCCATTCATATCCTTACTCAAACCATATAAAGTAACAAATAATTCTATCTCCACCAAAGTTTTAAACACTAAAGTAGAATTTCCTTTTGTAGAAAAACTAAAAATAAGAAATCTCAACTTATTAAAAATCTTTATCCATCCATAATGGGCAAATCAATAATTTAATTAATCATAAACAAAAACAAATCTCTTTTCTAAAAGAAGAAATATGTTTTAAAAAATTGACTGAACAATTAGAAAAAAGAGAAGTACAAAAAAAGATAAATCAAATCAAAGAAGTAATAGAATCAACAATTTGTTCTGACATTCCTAATGCTTTTTGGAATAGGAAAAAACATGAAGTAACATTACCATATGAAAATAATTTTGATGAAAGACAAATACCCACAAAAGCAAGACCAATACAAATGAACAAAGAAATGGAAGAATTTTGTAAAAAAGAAATACAAGATCTTCTTAATAAAAATTTAATTAGGAAAAGCAGTTCTCCTTGGAGTTGTTCGGCATTTTATGTAATAAAAAATGCATAACTCAAAAGAGGAACGCCAAGATTAGTAATTAATTACAAACCTCTCAATCAAGCCTTAAAATGGATTAGGTACCGAATACCAAATAAGAAAGATTTGTTACAGAAACTTTGTAATGCAAATATTTTCTCAAAATTTGACATGAAATCTGGATTTTGGCAAATCCAAATAAAAGAAGAAGAAAGATATAAAACGGCATTTACTGTACCATTTGGACAATATGAATGGAATGTAATGCCTTTTGGAATAAAAAATGCTCCATCCGAATTTCAAAGAATAATGAATGATATTTTTTACCAATATTCTCAATTCACAATAGTATACATCGATGATGTATTAGTGTTTTCAGAAAATTTAGAAAAACACTTCAAACATTTATCCATCTTTATAAGTCATAAAAAATAATGGTTTAGTAGTTTCTAAATCCAAGATAAGTCTGTTCCAAACCAAAGTAAGGTTTTTAGGTCATTACATTACCCAAGGAACCATTACCCCAATAGAAAAGTCCATAGAGTTTGCTAGCAAATTCCCAGACCAAATCCTTGATAAAGTCCAATTACAAAGATTCTTAGGAAGCCTCAATTATGTCATAGACTTTTATCTAGGTCTTAGAAAATTATGTAAACCATTTTATGATAGGCTCAAAAAGAATCCACAACCTTGGACAAATGACCACACCAATATTATCACCCAAATTAAAAAACAAATCACTAAGCTTCCTTGTTTATATCTAGCTGATCCAAATGCCCCCAAGATTGTAGAAATGGATGCTTCTGAAATAGGATAGGGTGGGATCCTAAAACAAGTTAAAAGGGGAAAAGAGTAAATAGTCCAGTTTACTTCCAGACACTAGAATCCAACTCAGCAAAATTATAGTACTATTAAAAAAGAAATCCAACTCAGCAAAATTATAGTACTATTAAAAAAGAAATTTTATCAATTGTTTTATGCATTATAAAATTCCAAAGTGATTTATTAAATCAAAAATTTCTTTTACAAATTGATTGCAAATCAGCAAAAGAAGTTTTACAAAAATATGTTCAAAATATTGCCTCAAAACAAATTTTTGTAAGATGGCAGGTAATTTTGAGCATATTTGATTTTGATATTGAATACATCAAAGGAGAAACTAATTCTTTGCCTGATTTTCTCACTAGAGAGTTTCTTCAAAAATGCCACCCAAACTCAGAGACAAAGGAAAAGGAAAAATAGGAGAGTCATCCAAAACCCAAATTTCCTCAAAACCAAATAAGTCATGGTATGAAATTTGCCATGAAGAAAAAAATGAGAGATCATCATCCTTATCAAAATCCTCCAAAAATACAATCGTTCAAGATGCACAAGATCCAAATGAAATTGGTTCTCAAATCAAAAAATGGATTGAGTCCCTTTCGTAATCTCCAGAAGTGGCATTGGCCTTTTCTCAAATGAAAGAGGAAACTCCTCTCAAGCAAATTGCTGGTGAAGCAGCAAAGATTTCAAAAAATAAAGAGATTGTTTTACACAAACCAAAATCTCTCAAAAATATTTTAAAAGAGACATCTCTCCAAGATTTTTTTCCAAAAGAAATAGCAGTGTCTTCATAGACTGCTACACAAAAATCCTCACAATATTTTCCAAACAAATATTTTGAAAAAATTCTTGTTATGGAGGAAGAATTTTCAGAAAAACCTCCACATATACTTGCAAAAGAACTTTTCAATGGATGGCATTTCAAGCCATTGGATTCTCAAAAACCTCAATAGTATTATGAAAACATACTGGTTCAAACTGGATCAGTACTGTTCAAACACTACACAGACCCAAAAGATCCAAATTTTATTACACATTCAACAGCCCAAATATTAAAAATTCTTCGACCAAGGGATTGGAGTGAAAACCCAAATTCTCCAAAGGAATTTCCAGCCAAATTTACCACCAAAATTGACCCCCACCCATATTTCACATATTGGGATTACCAAATGGCATGGTACAACGCCTTCTTAATGAACAACCAACATATGAGACATTCTTGGCTCATATATTTCAAATACGGCACCCAATTCAAATTCCCAAACTGGTTTCAAGAATGGTGGAATTAGTATGGACCGTCATCCTTCGATATCCTACCAAAAAAATTAAAAATTTATGGCCCAAATTCTTTGACAAATTTCAACTTTGAACGGACCAAAAACACATTTGAGAACAATCCATTTTTTCTCAAAATTGTGCATTTCTTGGATTGTTTCTTGGAATTATTCCTATGAGCAAGATCAATGTCTTTGGAATTCCATTACTAGTTGAAACTACTGAGAACTAAATGGTGGGACAAGTTTAATGATGAAAAATATGATTCAAAATATTTGGATAATTTTTTCAACAAGAATCAGAGATTATGTAAGTCCGCGACCGGATCAAACCACGGCAAAATTCCTTCAAGCAAAATCGGCGGACTAGTGCGATGTTAGCTCAAGCCAAGACCAAGAAGGAATACAAAAAACTCATGGTTGAAATGCTCATCTCA
Source organism: Gossypium sturtianum (assembly GCA_025698515.1). NCBI lineage: Eukaryota > Viridiplantae > Streptophyta > Magnoliopsida > Malvales > Malvaceae > Gossypium > Gossypium sturtianum. The sequence goes on from CM046954.1 coordinate 106,630,257, forward strand.
ATGGATTCCGAATCTGAAGATGAGAAATATTCAGCGTCTTCAATCAAAACGGTGGATCTTGCAGACGATACCACCTCAGTAACCATTACTAGGACCAAGAAAAAATGATGCAAAAGAAACAAATGAATGAAGAGGAACATGAAATATTCTCTGGCGTAAACAGTAAGTATTCCTTACAAGTAAAGACGAGTGAAATTCTCTGGCGTAAACAGTAAATATTCCCTGCAAGAAAAGACGAGTGAATAGGAAATATTCTCTGGCGTAAACAATAAATATTCTCTGGCAAGAACAGTAAGATTCTCTGGCGCATGATAGTGAATATTCTCTGTAGTTTGTATTTTTGTAACTAGAGAATATATTCTCTGAAAAGTTTCAATTATGTAAGCAAAGTTTCAATTATGTAATGATGTAAGGGATTGGATTTCTCGATTCAAATGATGTAAAGAGACAATAGCCCTCTATAAAAGGCTATTAGATTTAGAATGGAAGGCACGACTGGAAATACCCATTTCAGATATCAAAACTCATTTCTCCAAAATTTTTAATTTTCTCCAAATTTTTAAGTTTTCAAAATTTAAGTTTTAAATTATTTTCCTTTTCAAGATTTAATCAAATTTTAACTCAACTTCCAAATTACGATTACGATTATCACATTTCAAATTCCACTAAATTAATAATTTCATTCAATATATTAATTTAGAAAATAAAAAAATTCATTTCATGCAATTTGGTCATTTTTGACATTTTTATAAAATTGCCCCGAAAGTTTTACTTTTATTCAATTTAATCCCTGAGCTCAAAACATGCAAATTAACCATTTCTAATGCAAACCCATGCTAGCTGAATATTCATGGCATTCAATACAACCCATTTTTGCAATAATTTCACAACGAATATTGTATTTTTACTATTTCAACAATTTAGTCCCTAATCGGGAAATTCATCAAAAATCACTTAATAAAATATTTTTAATTAACAAATAATATCTGAATTTCATCATTTAACATAAAAAATCATATAGATTCATCAATGGAAACATCCAAAATCTTTAAAAAAAAAATAAAAAACTAAGGTAAGATTTAGTTGGACCTAATTGTAACAATATCAAAAACATAAAAATTATAAGAAACGGGTAAGAATTGGACTCACATGAAGCAAATATGAAAAACCAGCTCAAGGAGCTCTCCCCATGTCTGTTTGAACCGAAATTGAAGAAGAAATGTTTGGAAATCCTTTTAAAATTCAATTTGGGTGTTTTAATTTCACTTTAATTACCATTTTGCCATTATATGGCTTTATTTTATTATTTTCTTCTCTTATGCCGCCTCATCCTTTTCATTTAGGAATAATTGCTATTTAGGTCCTTGTTTATTTATTAACCATGCCATTTAATCACTTAATTATTATAATTAGCAAGTTTTGCACCTTTTTCAATTTAGTCCTTTTTAATTAATTAACTATCGAAGCGTAAAAAATTTCCAACAAAACTTTATTACCACCTTAATGCCACTCTGTAAATATTTATAAAAATATTTACGACTCGATTTATAGAAACGAGGTCTCGATACTTCATTTTCTAAAACCACTTGACCTAAATTATTATTATAAAACACAAATTATCAATTCAAAAACCTTTTCAAAATCCATATTTGACTCGTAAATATTATTATTAATATTTACGAGCTTACTTGCCGAATTTGGTGGCATCGAACTACTATTTTCGACACCATTAAAAATCGGGCTGTTACACGTAGACCTGGATAAATTAGAATTTGATAGGTTAGATAAAAAATACTCTATCCATGATTTAATTATATCTAACAAATTATGTGTTACAGGAGGTTTGATGGAGAAAGCGACATTCACCTTATGGAAAAGGTTAAAAAGCCTCTACGCGACAAAGTCTCTAGCTAACCAGTTGGTGTTGATACAACGTCTATACATGTTCTGCATGGATGAAAGTGAGCACCTTAAATGTCATATCAGTAAATTTATTACTCTTTTGAATGATTTAAAAAATGTTGAGGTTTAAATTGACGATGAAGATCAGACTATGCTATTATTGTGTTTTTTACCCCTTCATACAAGTCTTTCAAAGAGACCCTGATTTATGGCAGAGATAATCTCTCATTCAAGAATGTGAAAGGTCATCTGTTGAGCAAAGACAAAGTCGACAATGTGTTTGGTTCGGATAGCAAGTCAGATAGGCAAGCCTCGATTTTGGTAGCATTAAGGAAGCGAGACAAGATATGTCGCTATTGTAAGAAGTTAGGTCACGTCAAGGCAGATTGTTATAAACTGCAAAATAAAAAGGTTGCTGAGAGCAATGAGGAAGATTTAACTGGTGTTAATTTGGCCAATGACAAGGGTAATGATTTCTTGTTGGTGTCAACAAGTGAAATCTCCGAGCTTATGTCTGAGTGGATCCTAGATTCGAGGTGTTCTTTCCACATGTGTCCCAACAAGGACTGGTTCTCCACATAAAGTTCAGTTAAAGGTGAAGTTGTACGCATGGAGAACGGTTCACCCAGTAAGGTAATCAGTATTGGTACTATTTAGATTAGGATGCACGATGGGACAATTAAGACACTGTCAGATGTCAAACATGTGCTTGACTTAAAAAAAAAATCTCATCTCCTTGGGAAATTTGGACTCGAAGGGTTGTATAATTAACATCTAGTCAAACAACATTAAGGTATCCTGTGGGGCTCTCATTTTGATGGAAGGTAAAAAGATTGACAGTCTTTATGTTCTAGAAGTATCAACGGTGACCGGTGAAACAGGACGTCCCTCATTTGTTAAGGAGTCAAAGTCGACTCTTTTGAAGCGAAGTCAACTTGGTTATAGGAGGGAAAAATGTATAACCGTTTCATATAAGAGAGGTTCTCTTTTGGATGCAGGTTTTGAAAAGACAAGGCACTATGTTTGTGGAAATCAGACCCGAGTTAGTTTTGATTTGGTAGTGCACAAGTCGAAGACTAGAAGACTTTCAACTTCTAAGTACAACTTTAACTCAGTTAATATCTTACATAGTTCGAGAAAAGCCCGTGGCAGACTTTGGCAAAGAATGCGTTGTGGAAATACAAGTCAAGGTGGAGATTTGTGGAGTTATGCCTCATATTTTTCAGCTTTTCTTCTCCCAATTAAACTCTATTTTTAGTTTCCCACTTAAACTATGATTAGTGTAGATTATTTTAATATTATTTGACCTACGAATTTAGTCTATAAATAGACCATTTTCTACCCTAGAAAAAATTGAACCCATTACACATTTAGGTATTAACTTTTACAAGCTTTCAAAGAAATTTGTGTTTACATTTTGAGGGATTCTTATTTTGGGTTTCGGGGTTTAGTTTTATCTCCATCTTTTGTACTATTTATTTTTTGCTGTTTTAGTAAAATTATCTTTACCCGTGATTTTTTATCTTCTTCGAAAGTAAAATATTAGTGTTCGATCTTTTCAATTACTTTGTTGTTCGTTGCTTAACCAGATTTATCCCCAACAATGTCACATTATAAAATAAATTATATTATAATATTTATTTTAATTATATAAATATTAATTAATTTTTTTGTTAAAATAATTCAACTAATAGAGTTTGTAACAGCCCGATTTTGGGGCTAGTCAGAACAGTGGTTTCGGGACCACTAATCCGAGGTTGAAAAAATTATTTTTAATATTATTATGTGTGTTATATCATGATTATATGGACGTATGAAAATTTTGGTGCATTAATTTTGATGATTTCATGCTTAAATGTGAAAAAGGACTAAATCGTATTGTAACACCCCAAACTCGGACAAGACACCACGCCCGAATCTGGTATGTTACGGGGAAAAACGTCTTTGAGTGATCAGATTTTTTTCGTTTAAAAACGGGGTGAAAGCATAGTGAACTTGAAGAAAATTTGAGTAGGCTTGTTTGATTAGATTTTGAAAACTTATCCCAAGTATATAGTTAAAACGAGTTGATTCCATATAGCATTTCCAACAGTTTCTTAGTGCTATTTTGACACATTTTAGACTTAGTAGAAAATCGAGTTTGATTTGAAAATCATTTGAGTTTACTTTTTATTTATAGCAAAACATAGTGAGATACCCGATGGTATAGTTTAAAACACGTTGCGATATAATTTTGAAAACGTTGTCTTTCAAGTTTTAGTAAAATCCCATGCCAAGTTATTTGTTAAGCGGGTTGAGAATCTAATTAAAACATACCCATCATAAAACATAATTTAAAGGCCTTTTACAAATCCAAATTAAATCTCAAATCAAAATAAGTAAGCTAAAGTACCCAAAGTGAATAGTCGAGCAAAACTTTTATTAGAGCATGGCATGTGCACCAGAGTCCACCCGACTCCATGTCGCGTCTACGGGTCACTGAAATGTCAAAGGAGGGTGAGTCGAATGACTCGATGCATAAATCCGCTCCCAATGAAACAACATGCTAACACACATCATACATAGCAACATGATTAATGCAACCCGATCCTAACCATCCGTATATCGCCCTTTCTACCCCGTGTGGTACCAAACCACTTGGTGGTGCCAAACCACTGGTGACATATAGTCACAATGTGTTACCAAAACACTTGGTGTCCCAAAGACATGTTTGTGCTACCCAAGCACTGGTGACCAAAGTCACAAATCCAATGATGGGGCCAACCCATCGTGTGATACCCAATCACTAGCGAGGCGATCCCATATCTCATGTGGGGCCAACCCGCGGTGGTGTTAACCACGGGGACAAGTCGCAATGAGGTGCCCAACCTCGGTGTCCCAAAGACACAAATGTGCTACCAAAGCAGCGGTGGCCGTAGTCACAATAATCGAATGATGGGGCCAACCCATCGTGTGATACCAATCACTAGCGAGGCGATCCCATATCTCAAAGTGGGGCCAACCCACGGTGGTGTTAACCACGGGGACAAGTCGCAATGAGGTGCCCAACCTCTGGTGTCCCAAAGACACAAATGTGCTACCAAAGCAACGGTGGCCGTAGTCACAATAATCGAATGATGGGGCCAACCCATCGTGTGATACCCAATCACTAGCGAGACGATCCCATATCTCAAAGTGGGGCCAACCCACGGTGGTGTTAACCACGGGGACAAGTCGCAATGAGGTGCCCAACCTCGGTGTCCCAAAGACACAAATGTGCTACCAAAGCACTTTGGTGACCCAAAGTCACAAAGTGTGTTACCAAAACAACGGTGCTCGTCGGCACAAAATATCACTGCTCCTCCTCTCATATCACCCATCAACATACCATACTCATGTAATCATGCATATCATACAAATCATGCATATCATGCCAACATGTCTAGCATTACATCTCATAGCATACATAACATGGATCATAATACCCAAGGTATCCATAATAGAACTTGTAATAAATTAGACTTACCGGATACGTACACATACCCCGTTTGGGTGTCCAATTATCCGTCATCTTGGTATAGTTTTTAACGGAAAGCAGGTTTATTAATAACATTACTAGATATCGGTGTGTTAGTTTACACACACAGTAATTACTGGTCTAGAAATCGACAAAAGCGATCTAAGTCCCTTGATTAAGCGGCTCCTATAATCGGCCAACATAGGGTTTAGTACACAAAAACCATTCGGCCAAAGGCTTTATACCAAGAGAAGTCATCTCAAACCCTTACCTTCACTTCTTAACTTGGTTTCCAACCAACCCCAGAACCACAATGGTCCTTCTAAGATGATCGGCCACCACCTTGAAAAGAATAACGATTAATCCTTTGCAACTCGATTTAGTGAAACTTAACGAGAATAGCCTAATAACATCACTCTTACCACCACTTACCAACGATCAACCAACGATGATTTGCTTCACTTGATCGCCACCAAAAATCGGAGACCCTAAAGCGAAATAATTAACTCCTTCCGGTAATACCAAAATAGACTTTAATCAAATCGAAACCACAAGCACTAGAGAGAAAAGAGAAATGGCCATTCGGCCAAGAACTTACCCCAACACCAACCACTAACCGGCCACCCAAACCACTAGGAGAAAAGGGAGATTCGGCCAATATGAACACTACTAGGATCGGTTTAGCGTGAAAAAGAAATAAGAGTAAAGGTGAGAAGAAATAGAAATCGGCAATAGAGTTTAGGAGAAGGAAGAAAATAAAAGATAGATGAGGAGGGTACCTTCGGCTTGAAAGTGAAAGAAAATAAAGGAAGTGTTTTTAGGGAATGAAATTTAGGCTAACAAGGTTTTCAAATCAAAGAAAAAAATATGGAGAGGAGAGAGTTCCACATTGAAACACTCTCAAATGAAATAGAAGGAAGAAGTGAAAAGAAGCATTCGACCACAAGCATAAAACCAAAGAAACAAAGCAACTTTTAGGCAACTAAAGGGGTTTGATGTTTCGGTTTCAAGAAGTGAAGAAGATGAGAGAAATTCTCTTGAAGTTTTGGCTACAAAAGACAAAGAGAGAGAGCTTTTCTTTTACCAAATGTGACCAAAAATGCACCCCAAAACAAAGGTACATTCGGCCTTCCCTTCTCCCACACTAAGCCGTCCACACTCCCCCAAATCCCCTAAATTCGGCCACCACTCCTCAAAGTACTCCAAGCCACTAATTCAAAAGCATTTGAATTAGTCCCCTTCCACAATTCACTCCTTGCCGTCCATCTCACCCATAGACTAGGTCCAAGCGAGTTTGAGCGCCTACAAACTCTCCCTTCCTAGGCGTCAAAAAAAAACCAAAAGGTGGCCACTCATAACTTGAACACAAGATCTCTCCTCCTGCAAATGACGCCACACACACAAGCCTTGGTAGTGGCGCCTATCCTGCTCCACTCCACCGGCTCCTTTCTTGTTAAACAAAACACCAAATAAAACTCTTATACCCAGCTCCAACGGCTCCACGACTTAACACCCAAAAATCAAAATTTTCCCATTCACTCGGGCATACACTTAGACTTCAATTAAGCCCCCAAAACATAGAAATAGCCACGCGACACACTAGACACATGCAATATCATGCAACAACAAAAGCGACCCCTAACCGGGATGTTACAGTTCTACCCCAGCAAAATAATTTCGACCTCGAAATTACCCGATCGAGAAGAGTTGCGGGTATTGCTTGTCTCATCATATCCTCGGGTTCCCACGTAGCTTCTTCTACGCCATGATTCCGCCAAAGAACCTTAACCAAAGGCACGGACTTCTTACGCGGAACCTTCACATCTCGATCAAGAATGCGCACGGGTTCCTCCTCCATGGTCAAATCTGGATTTACCTCGATCTCTTCCACTGCTACCACATGCGGCGGATCGGCGATAACGTCGAAGCATCGAAGCGTGGAATCGTCGTGAATCGACTAAGCTCTGCGGCAACTCAAGCGATCGCCATGCGGTCCAACTCGTCCTCGGAACCTTATACGGCCCAATAAACCTCGGACTTAGCTTGCCTTTTCTTAGAACCTCAACACCTTCTTCCAAGGTGAGACCTTGAAAAACTCGATCCCCACGGCCGAACTCTATATCTCTTCGCTTAAGATCGGCATAAGACTTCTGCCGGTCGAAGCTTCCTTCAATCGAGGCCCGAATCGACTTAACCTTGTCTTCGGTCTCGACAACCAACTCGGGTCCCAACAAGCGGCGTTCACCTAGCTCCGTCCAACACGTGGGTGAGCGACACTTCCTACCATACAACGCCTCATACGGTGCCATCTTGATGCTCGCAGTAGCTGTTGTTGTAGGCAAACTCGACTAATGGTAGAAACTCCTCCCAACTACCTCACAAAATCCAAGATACAACCTCTCGGCATATCCTCTAAGACACGAATAACCCTTTACGATTGACCGTCGATTTGCGGGTGGCGCCGTCTTTGAAATCAAGCGAGTACCCGAGCTGATGCAATGCTTTCCGGAACCTTGGCGTGAATCTAGGATCCTATCCGAGATTATCGAAAGCGGCACACCGTGCAACCTCACTATCTCGACACATACGACCGCTAGCTTAAGTGAGTAGTCAACCCTCACCGAATAAAGTGAGTGATTTAGTCGATCGATCCACCACTACCCAAATGAATCCTTCTTGCTTGGCGTGGCGGTAACCCATTGACGAAATCCATGGTTATCCTTTCCCACTTCCAGCGAGGAATCTTCACGGTGAAGCAAACGACGACAGCGATGTTCGGCCTTGACCTGGCGACAAGTCGAGACACTTCCCAACAAACTCTGTCACCTCCTTCTTCAAGCCAGGCCACCAAAAGCGCTCTCTAAGATCCCTATACATCTTGCTACCTCCGGGATGCATAGCATGAGGATCTGCTATATGTGCGTCTGAAGAATCTTTGCCTCGACTCAACATCTTTAGGCATACAAGCCTTACCTTGAAAACACAACACCTCATCACGGACAAAGCGTAACCCTCCAAACCACCATCCACGCACTTGTAACCTCGCGTACTCGGAACCTCATCCAATAAGCTGTTTCTCACGATCTGCTCTCAACCCAAGTGAGGCAACTGCGGCTCTGCGAGAATACTCCCATCGTCATACAAACTCAAGTGGGCAAACAATGCTCTTAACTCCGAAACAACCTTACGGCTCAACGCGTGCGCCACCACGTTAGCCTTGCCGGATGATACTCAATCGAGCGATCGTAATCTTTCAACCTTTCTCGACCCATCTGCGTTTGCCTCAAATTCAAATCCTTACGAGTCGGTAGATACTTTGACTCTTGTGATGCTGTATAGACTATCGATCTTTCCCCGTACAAGTAGTGCCTCCAAATCTTTAAAGCGAAGACTACGTTTGCTAGCTCCAAATCGTCGCGTCGAATAATTGACCTCATGTGGCCTCATTTGCCAGAAGCGTAAGCCACAACCTTACCTTCTTGCATCAGCACACAACCCAAGCCCGTATGTGATGCGTCGCAATAGGCGTGTACTCCTTACCACCTCGGGTTGAATTAAAGCGGGAGCCTCGGTCAAAATCTTCTTTAACTTGTCGAAGCTTTCCTGCTTTGCTTCTCGGTCCATACAAGCGGAACTTCTTTCCTCGGCAACTTGGTCATCAGTATTTGCTATCAACGAGAAACCCTCAACAAACCTTCGGTATATCCGCCAAACCAGAAAACTCGAATCTCGACCCAGCGACTTAGGCGGCTTCTAATCCAAAAGCGCCTCAATCTTACGAGGATCCACTCGAATCCCCTCGGTAGACACTACATGACCCAAGAAAGTCACTTCTCTGGCGAACTCACACTTACGAACTTAGCATGAAGCGCTTTTCCTCAAAATCTGCAACACCACTGCGCAAATGCTTATCATGCTCTTCCTCTGTCTTTGAGTACACTAAGATGTCGTCTATGAAAACCACGACGAACCGATCCAGATCTTTCTTTGAAACACCCTATTCATCATATCCATAAGCGGCTGCGGTCGCGTTAGTCAACCCGACGGCATTACGAGAAAATTCGTAGTGCCCATACTGAGTCCGAAACAACTTTTTTTATGGATATCGACCTCCTTAACCTTTAATGGTGATACCCGGATCTCAAGTCGATCTTGAAAATACGCGGCGCCCGCCGGTGATCAAACAAGTCATCTATCCGTGGCAGCGGATACTTGTTTTTAATCGTCGACTTGTTCAATCTGGCGATGAGTCTATACACATCCGCATCGTGCCATCTTTCTTCTTGACAAAAGTACCGGCGCACCCCGCGGCGAAACACTAGGCCTAATAAAACCTCGATCCAATAACTCCTGGATCTCGAGCCTTAAGCTCCACCAATTCCTTTGGCGCCATCCTATACGGAGCAATAGACAATGGCGCGATTCAGATAACAGATCAATCCGAACTCCACCTCGCGATCTGGCGACAAACACGGAAGCTCCTCGGGAAAAACATCGGCAAACTCCTTAGCAGTGCGAACCTTCTCCACAATGAGACTCCTTAGCCTCCAACGCATACACATGAACTACATACGCTTCACGACCTTTCACGACCATCTTCTGCGCCTTGAGCGGATACCACATTTGATAAGTAATCCTCCTACTACCTATCATAGCCACCTCATCACCCTCAACCGTCTTAAGAACCATGCGCTTGGCGCGCAATCCAACCTCGCTTTGGTACTTGACCAACCAATCCATCCCAAGAATCGGATCGAACTCCCCAAGCGGCGGTTCCATCGGATCGGCGTGCAAACACTACCCCTTGGAGTTCTAAGGGTACCTCTCTAAGCAGGTTTATCTACTACTACTGAGTGACCTAGAGGGCTAATCACGATCATCCGCCTAGAAGATATCTCGAGTCTAAATCCATGGTCTCTACTATACTCACGGCAACATAAGAGTGCGTTGAACCCACATCAATCAAAGCGTTATATGGAGAACCAAAATCAAAAACGTCTGGGGTTATGGCGTCCGGTGCGTCGCCCTCCTCTCGGCGCCTCGCGGCATACACTAATCCAGTATGCGGCATCGAACTACCCACACCTGCGCCGGTGCTCCACGGCCCCGACGAACCATTACCACCTCTGCCATTACCATGGCCCCTCTGCGATGGCGGTCCACTACCTCTGGCGATTACGGCCACGACTCGGGGCCGAATCCTAGCCAACCTACGCGGGCGGTCCCTCACGCGGTGCTCAGAGAACCACACTCGAAGCAACCTTTTCCTCCAGTCCGGCAACCACCCCAATGAGATTTCCCACACCCGATCACCGCTGCGGCGGTCCACGCTGCGCGACAACAAACCTAGCGGTGGTTCGGCCCACTCGGTCTAGCCCTCTTCGCGGAGTGCCCGACGCGACCCGGAGGACCCAAAGCTCCTCTTATGTCTATTTACGTCCATGCCTGCCTCACGACTCCTTAACACCTCGGCCACCTTAGCCTTCTCAACTAAGGCAACAAACTCGCTCTCTATTGAGGAGCAATCAGCGACCTCAAGTCGTCTCGCGGACCATCCTCGAAACGAACACACCTCTCATGCTCGGTGGCCACAATGCCCCTGGCATACCTACTCGGCCGGGAACTCGGCCTCGTACTCGACCATGATTTACTCCCCGAACAAGCCTCGAAAAAGCCTTTCATTTGGGAGTCGATATAACTAGCTCCGATGTATTTCTTTTGATATGCGACCACGAAATAATCCCATGTTAGATCCTCTCTCGCCACACTTGTCTCGAACCGTGAGCCACCAGCGATATGACTCATCCGGAGAAGCGTCGATGCCCTTGACTTCTCTTCAGCGATCAAGTCGGATCGTCTATGATCCGCTCGGTTGCCTCCAACCAATATTCAGCGATGTTGGGAGCAACACGAAACACCTCGGAAGAATTCGGCCCCATTGGCCCGAAGTCGCAGGAAACAATTTCCTAACTCTGCATTACCACCTACACCAGGCTACTCTTTCCAACACTCGCGGCATCGCTGTGACATCTGCGTCGTCCCCGATCGGTCTTGGAACTCACCACCTCCGGTGGTGGCGGGCCGGTATCTCATTTTACGAACCACGACCCGATCCTACGGGCTCGAAACCGTCATCCTACCACGACCTGCGTCCACGACCACGTCCACCTCTAGCGCTCATGACTAATCTTCCTCGTGTCGATTAAGAATTTTTATGCATCGATATTTATTCCACTTGTTTAAAAGCAAGTCTTATGAATATTTTAAGAGGATTTGTTCTCGCGAGTTCACAAAATCCTATCGGTTTCAATCTCTAAAGTAGTATACTATTGCTATTCATCAAATCATATCACATCCAATCAATTCACAAGCAATAGTAAGGGTACTTACACAGGCGGCCCAGTGCAGGAGACTCGGTGCCATGCCTTTCAAACCATACTTTAAGAATAAAGTCTAACAAAACAACCTTTTGAAAACATTTTTGGGCCTCGGGCCCACAGTAAACCTTTGAACTTGGCTCGATACCACCATTGTAACACCCCAAACTCGGACAAGACACCACGCCCGAATGCGGTATGTTACGGGAAAAACGTCTTTGAGTGATCAGATTTTTTTCGTTTAAAAGCGGGGTGAAAGCATAGTGAACTTGAAGAAAATTTGAGTAGGCTTGTTTGATTAGATTTTGAAAACTTATCCCAAGTATATAGTTAAAGCGAGTTGATTCCATATAGCATTTCCAACGGTTTCTTAGTGCTATTTTGACACATTTTAGACTTAGTAGAAAATCGAGTTTGATTTGAAAATCATTTGAGTTTACTTTTTATTTATAGCAAAACATAGTGAGATACCCGATGGTATAGTTTAAAACACGTTGCGATATAATTTTGAAAACGTTGTCTTTCCAAGTTTTAGTAAAATCCATGCCAAGTTATTTGTTAAGCGGGTTGAGAATCTAATTAAAACATACCCATCATAAAACATAATTTAAAGGCCTTTTACAAATCCAAATTAAATCTCAAATCAAAATAAGTAAGCTAAAGTACCCAAAGTGAATAGTCGAACAAAACTTTTATTAGAGCATGGCATGTGCACCCCGAGTCCACCCCACTCCATGTCGCGTCTACGGGTCACTGAAATGTCAAAGGAGAGGGTGAGTCGAATGACTCGATGCATAAATCCCGCTCCCGATGAAACAACATGCTAACACACATCATACATAGCAACATGATTAATGCAACCCGATCCTAACCATCCGTATCGCCCTTTCTACCCCGTGTGGTACCAAACCACTTTGGTGGTGCCAAACCACTTTGGTGACATATAGCCACAATGTGTTACCAAAACACCGTGGTGTCCCAAAGACACGTTTGTGCTACCCAAGCACTTTGGTGACCAAAGTCACAAATCCAATGATGGGGCCAACCCATCGTGTGATACCAATCACTAGCGAGCGATCCCATATCTCATGTGGGGCCAACCCACGGTGGTGTTAACCACGGGGACAAGTCGCAATGAGGTGCCCAACCTCTCGTGTCCCAAAGACACAAATGTGCTACCAAAGCACCGTGGCCGTAGTCACAATAATCAAATGATGGGGCCAACCCATCGTGTGATACCCAATCACTAGCGACGATCCCATATCTCAAAGTGGGGCCAACCCACGGTGGTGTTAACTCACGGGGACAAGTCGCAATGAGGTGCCCAACCTCTGGTGTCCCAAAGACACAAATGTGCTACCAAAGCACTTGGTGACCCAAAGTCACAAAGTGTGTTACCAAAACACTTGGTGCTCAAATCGACACAAAATATCAACTTGCTCCCTCCTCTCATATCACCCATCAACATACCATACTCATGTAATCATGCATATCATACAAATCATGCATATCATGCCAACATGTCTAGCATTACATCTCATAGCATACATAACATGGATCATAATACCCAAGGTATCCATAATAGAACTTGTAATAAATTAGACTTACCGGATACGTACACATACCCCGTTTGGGTGTCCAATTATCCGTCATCTTGGTATAGTTTTTAACGAGCAAGCGAGTTTATTAATAACATTACTAGATATCGATGTGTTAGTTTACACACACGGTAATTACGGTCTAGAAATCGACGAAAAAGCGATCTAAGTCCCTTGATTAACTGGCTCCTATAATCGGCCAACATAGGGTTTAGTACACAAAAACCATTCGGCCAAAGGCTTTATACCAAGAGAAGTCATCTCAAACCCTTACCTTCACTTCTTAACTTGGTTTCCAACCAACCCCGAACCACAATGGTCCTTCTAAGATGATCGGCCACCACCTTGAAAAGAATAACGATTAATCCTTTGCAACTCGATTTAGTGAAACTTAACAGAATAGCCTAATAACATCACTCTTACCACCACTTACCAACGATCAACCAACGATGACTGCTTCACTTGATCGCCACCAAAAATCTGGAGACCCTAAAACGAAATAATTAACTCCTTCCAGCCAATACCAAAATAGACTTTAATCAAATCGAAACCACAAGCACTAGAGAGAAAAGAGAAATGGCCATTCGGCCAAGAACTTACCCCAACACCAACCACTAACCGGCCACCCAAACCACTAGGAGAAAAGGGAGATTCGGCCAATATGAACACTACTAGGATCGGTTTAGCGTGAAAAAGAAATAAGAGTAAAGGTGAGAAGAAATAGAGAAATCGGCAATAGAGTTTAGGAGAAGGAAGAAAATAAAAGATAGATGAGGAAGGGTACCTTCGGCTTGAAAGTGAAAGAAAATAAAGGAAGTGTTTTTAGGGAATAAAATTTCGGCTAACAAGGTTTTCAAATCAAAGAAAAAAATATGGAGAGGAGAGAGTTCCACATTCGAAACTTACTCAAATGAAATAGAAGGAAGAAGTGAAAAGAAGCATTCGACCACAAGCATAAAACCAAAGAAACAAAGCAACTTTTAAGCAACTAAAGGGGTTTGATGTTTTCGGTTTCAAGAAGTGAAGAAGATGAGAGAAATTCTCTTGAAGTTTCGGCTACAAAAGACAAAAGAGAGAGAGCTTTTCTTTTTACCAAATGTGACCAAAAATGCACCCCAAAACAAAGGTACATTCGGCCTTCCTTCTCCCACACTAAGCCGTCCACACTCCCCCAAATCCCCTAAAATTCGGCCACCACTCCTCAAAGTACTCCAAGGCACTAATTCAAAAGCATTTGAATTAGTCCCCTTCCAATTCACTCCTTGCCGTCCATCTCACCCATAGACTAGGTCCAGGCGAGTTTGAACGCCTACAAACTCTCCTTTCCTAGGCGTCAAAAAGAAAACCAAAGGTGGCCACTCGCAACTTGAACACAAGATCTCTCCCTCCTGCAAATGACGCCACACACACAAGCCTTAGTGGCGCCTATCCTGCCACTCCACCAGGCTCCTTTCTTGTTCAACAAAACACCAAATAAAACTCTTATACCCCAGCTCCAACAGCTCCCTGACTTAACACCCAAAAATCAAAATTTTCCCATTCACTCGAGGCATACACTTAGACTTCAATTAATCCCCAAAACATAGAAATAGCCACGCAAAGACACACTAGACACATGCAATATCATGCAACAACAAAACAAATTTCTAACCCGGATGTTACACGTATAAAGTGCGAAAGTTTCATTTTACAAGCTAGAGGTGTCTAATAGCTATAGAATGTTAAATTAGAGGTCCTTAAAGTGCAATTAGGCCATTGGGGAGGTGATGGCCGGCCATAGGGGACAAATTAGAGGCTTGGTCAATGGTTAGGTGAGTTGGTGACTTAATTAAATAAAATAAGATTAAATAAAGAAAAGGCTATCATCTTTTTTCATTTCTCTTCTCCTTCCACCGAAATTTTCAGCAAGAAATAGGGGTTTTGAAGCTCAAACTTTCAGCCAAGCTATTCTCTTGCAAGTAAGTGATTTTAGAGGTCTTTCTTGATAATTTTTGCACTTTTAGAACCCCTAAAGCTTAAGCTAGTTAATGAGGGGACTATTTTGTAAAATGGTTGAAAGTTTAGGGATTTTTCATGTGAGTGCTTGTGTTGTTTGCTGAGTTTTTAGGGAAGAAAATGAATGGAAGTTGTTAAATAAACAACTTTTGTGAAAAGTGTTTCCATGAAAACACCTAAAAAGAGCCTATTTGTAAAGGTTGTAAATTGAGTAGTAAATGCATGAAATAATTGGAATTGTGAATTGTTATAAGAGAAATAAATGTTCAGCTAGGCTTGTTTAATGAAAAATTTTGACGAAAAATGATTTACGAGCTTAGGGGCAAAATCGTAATTTTGTCAAAGTATAAGGGCAAAACGGTCATTTTTGCCAAAATAGAAATTTTAAAGTGTTTTGATTTACGTAGCAATTAAATGAGTAAATTTTATTATTATAGATCAAGAAGAGCGTGGAAACGACCTTGACCGGGGAAAAGGCAAGGTTATGGACTAGGCCGCTAAATAACATATTTTGCACCGAGGTAAGTTTATGTGTAAACGATACATCTCTATTACGGATGCTTTAACTATTAATGCATTGTGTGGATGAAATTGCTTATTTGTGAGAGTTATTGAAATAGTAGAAAATGTGAAAACTCTCGGATGAACCTTCGGAAGAGAAATAATGAGTACGGATGAATATCCGTAAATATGTAAATTTGGTGGGCTGTGTGCGATACCACCTTGTTATTTATTAACGATGGGCTATGTGCGATACCATCGTATTTATTATCATTTTGGTGGGCTATGTACGATACCACTGTAATTATCATGGATGGTGGGCTGTGTGCGATACCACCCTATTATTGATGAATGGTGGGCTGTGTGCGAAACCACCGGGTATCTTGTAGCATTCTGAAGGGTTCATCGAGAAACTTGTTTAAGTAAATATTTCATGTGGCTTTGTGGTGATAAGTGCAGGGTATAAGTACAAGTAAATGTGAGCAATGTATGTGATATGTGGTTGGGATGTGGTAAGAGTTGAGATGAGTAAGCATGATTATGAGAATATGAATTGTTCTTACATAGTATGTAAAGTTTTTGATTGATTAGCATATGGTATGATGCTTATTGTTTACATATAGACTTACTAAGCTTAAAGCTTACCCCCTTCTGTTTTCCCTTGTTTTATAGTGTCAAAGAGCCAGCTCGGGATACGAAGATAATCAGAAGATCACCCACACTATCAGTACATCTTGGTATAATTAGACTTAGCATTTTGAGTATGGCATGTATAGGGACTAGACTTAGTTGAATGTCATGTTGTTTTGGCCAAATGTGTTGGCTCATTCAAAGATGAACTTTTTGTATAAGGCCTTAGTTGATGGCTCTTTCTTATTAATCTATGAAAAGATAAGGTTATTCATGATTGTGCAAGTTGCATGATTGGTTATTTGGTTTAATTATGCATGAATGGGTTGAAGGTTTGATGTGATTTATGTTTGTATGAGTTGGGTGATAGAAAGAGCTTGGCAAATAGCCTTGTTCTTGTCCACACGGGTAGACACACGGGCGTGTGTCTAGGCCGTGTGTGACACACGGTCAACTTCATGGGCGTGTGGTTAGGCCGTGTGTCCCCTTGCATGCTAGGTTTACAAGTCAGTATGCTCAGTAGTAAACACACGGGCAGAGACACGACCGTGTGTCTCAGCCGTGTGGAGGCACAGCCATGGACATGGGCGTGTGCCTAGGCCGTGTGACATTTATGGGATGGTGACGTCAGAAACAGAATGTCAAGGTTTTTACACACGGGCTAAGACACGGGCGTGTCGAGGCCGTATGAGGGACACGGGCGTGTGTCCGGCCGTGTGAAAACCCTTGTAGGTTCGAATTGAAAAATAATTCCACACGGAAGTGGAACACGGGCATGTGATATGCCACACGGGCGTGTCCATTCTTCCACACGGGCGTGTCCATTCTTCCACACGGGCGTGTCCATTCTTCCACACGGGCGTGTGGACTGTTTAGTGAAAATTTTCTAAGTTTTTCTAGAGATCTTTAAAAGAGTTCGATTTGATCCCGAACCATTCCTAAAGTGTGATTTAAGCCTCGTAGGCTTGTTTAAGAGGAATAAAAGTTTTAAGTTTGGAGAGGAAACTCAAGTCTCGGAATTGTATGATTGATCGCGTGTCAGCCTAGTAATGCCTCGTACCCTGTTCTGGCGTTGAATACGGGTAAGGGGTGTTACAGAGTTGATCAAATAATAAAAGTGATAATGACAAATTTAGGGATTCTGATTATCCAGTTTCATTGTTCGATTAGGTTTACGAATACAAAATAATAAGAATAAGATTACGATGTTAAAAAAAAATTATTTTTTAAAAATTATAAAATTCAAGACTTTTTGAATTTCTTTAATATTTTTATAAATTTTAATAATATTTTACAATTTGTAAAATTTATAAAATATATATTTTTAATTTTTTTTAAAAATTAAACTTTGGAATGAATAAACCTGGTTTATTCTAGCAAAAAAAAAAAAACGTTCCATTTATTTTTTTTTATAAATGAATTTTTATTTTTGCTGATGTGGTAGTTTAACTGTTGTGTTTCATGTCAATACTGTTAATAACCACGTCAGCACTATAATGATTAACGTTAGTCAAATGACCTATTTACCTAGTTTTGTTAATTCAAGGCTTAATTAAGTGAAAAAAGAAATTGAAAGATGTTTAATTGATTTTTTAGAAAAAGTTGATGGGCTAAAAGTAGCATAAAGCCTATTTCCTAGATTTAAATTTTAAAATATTTTTTCCTTGTAAAAGTTGTACAATTTTGGGGGGAAAGAAAGAAGTTGCACAAATTTTGTAGATGAATATTTTTTTCTTTATTAAATGATTTAATCTTTTCCAGCTTTAAGTTTAGTCTATCATTACGATAACTTAATAGAGAAAAGGAAATGCAGAAAGTTGATATATTTATTTATCATCTCACCGTCCCCACCACTACACTATATAATTCCATTTACTTCGAAAGAAGAAGCCTATATAATAATTTCATGAAAGAGCCACAACAACCACTGCTATTTAATTTAAGGAAAGACCACTTCAATAAATACGAGTACAATCCAAAGCATTGCACTTTTCGAGATTGCTGCAACAACAATAACAGTAGAGTGAAAACATTGCATTTGGGTTGCAAATATAGTGGGGGGATATAGGAAACTTGAGTGGAGCCATTTGAACCGCATAAACTACACTTTGTTCTTCTTTGTGGTGGGTCTGAGGATTTCCCATTTCTAACATTTATACTTTCAGAAAGGATACAAAGTTTGGGGCTAATGTTGTACTTAATCTGATATTTCTTCACACTTTACAAACTTAAAATCTTCAAATGCAGAATTTGATGTAGTATGAGTGAAATTATTAAACAGACTTAAATGCAATGAATTAAGACAGCTAAAAAAAGTCATTGATTTAAAACGACAAGAAACCATCAGCCGGCGTGATTAATAAATATATTCATTATAAACCAACTAACTGGTGTTGTTGTTGAACTAAGGAAAAGTAAAAAACGTTGGGTTCTTTAGAACAGTAAACGCCGTGATCAGAATAGACGTATCTAGGAAAATGGATATTTCGCTTGCCAATTAATCTTAGAGGCCCTTAGTCTTATCTTCTTTTGGAGTTAATTGTATCCATACAACATGAATCCTAGTCAAGTCGTCAACCAAGCCCAAGGTCTTTCTTTTTAGCCATTATTGTCCTTCACTAAACCAAACCACCTTCTTGGCCATCAACCAGTTTCAATGGGAAATCTATGGTTCCTCAACCTACTCTTGCCTTTGTTTCTTCTTCAGTTGTTTCCTATTTTGGTTGTCTCAAAACCCTATGTTTTTCCTGAAAAATACTTCATCAACTGTGGGTCTGATTCTTATCTCCCACTGGGCAGTAGGAAATTTGTTGGTGACATGAACCCAAACAACTTCTCTGTCGCAAATGGCAAACCTGTGAAAGACAGCAGCCAGCAGTCATCGTCAGACTCGGGTCTGTATCAAACAGCAAGGTTTTCAGGACACCCTTTTTCCTATGATCTCGATATCACTGACAAAGGCCTGTATGTGGTACGCCTTCATTTCTTTCCTTTTCCTAATCTAGCTGATGCTTTATTCAATGTTTCAGCTTCAGGTAAGTCTCTGCTATCCAATTTCAGTGTAAGAAACACTACTTCTGTCCCTGTGATTAAGGATTTCTTAGTGCCTATTAGTTCATCCAAGTTTAGAATCTTCTTCATCCCCGCACATCAATCATCTATTGCATTTGTGAACGCCATAGAAGTTTTTCTTGTTCCGAGTCTAAGGGATAACCGAACTCATCTGAGTTCTGCAGGAAGAAAGGGTCTTTACCAGGGTTTGCCCTCTCAGTTGCTTAGAACACTTCATAGAGTTGCTTTTGGGAGCCCATCCCCATCCATTAATGACTCAACAGTCGTTGCATCAGAATGGGTAGCTGATGATGACTACATAGTTGTTCGAAATTGGGTCAAAAATTGTAGTTATCAATCGACTATTAAGCTACACTACGATGATGAATATATGGATAATGATACCTATATTGCCGCCTCTCAAAACTTTATCCCCGATCGTGTCTATATGGGTTGCAAAACTGTAACCCTAAATGATGGGCAGTCATCAAAGTCTACTAACATTACTTGGCATTTCAATGTCAGTAGGAACGCCCAGCATCTTGTCCGACTCCATTTCTGTGACATTCTTAGTAAGTCACCCAACATTGTCAATTTCAGCCTCTCTATATACAATAACTTCAGCCAACAAATCGATCCTTACCAGTATTCTGTCAACACGGCTGCTCCATTCTACAATGAGTTTGTGGTTGACTCAGGTGAGTCTGATTTCATTAGTGTTAGTATTGTTCCTGGGGAGGACTTAGAGAGATTTGCTTACCTGAATGGACTCGAGATCATGGAGTTCATCACTCAACCAGGTTTGGAACCTAACATTAGTGAGCCAAAAGGGAAGAATTCAGTGTTTATTATAATCGGTTCAGTCGTTGGGTTTGTTGTTCTTTGTAGTTTGGTAGTGGCATACTTGTTTAAGAAACGAAGAAAAGCTAGATCTTTTGAGCCAATGCCTTCATATGGTACCCTTCCTTTCGGAGGAGCGAGTCCCTATATCGGAATAAGCTCGAAATCAGTCAACCCCCCTCCTGTTCCCAACTTAAACCTCAAGTTAAAGATGCCTTTTGCTGAAATATTAGAGGCAACCAAAAACTTCGAGGCTAAGTTGTTGATTGGGGAAGGAGGCTTTGGTAAAGTCTACAAAGGGATTCTAAGAAATGGTCTCAAAGTTGCAGTCAAAAGAAGTGAGTCCAAACATGGCCAGGGGCTTCCTGAATTCCAAACTGAGGTAATGATTCTATCCAAGATTCGACACCGCCATCTTGTTTCACTGATCGGATATTGCGATGAAGGGTCTGAGATGATACTGGTTTATGAGTTCATGGAGAGAGGGACTCTCAGGGATCATCTTTACAAGTTGGGAGGGAATCCGGAGAGATCATCTTCACTGTCTTTATTGACATGGAGGAAAAGACTCGAAATTTGTATCGGTGCAGCCAAGGGTCTTCATTATCTTCATACTGGTTCGGATGGAGGAATCATTCACCGCGATGTTAAGTCCACAAATATCCTGCTTGATGAGCAATATGTAGCAAAAGTTGCAGATTTCGGCCTTTCAAAGTCCGGCCTTCTGAATCCAGATGATTTCAGTACCGGCATCAAAGGCAGCTTCGGGTATCTGGATCCTGAGTATTTTAGATGCCTTCAGTTCACTGAAAAATCTGATGTTTATTCTTTCGGTGTTGTACTCCTTGAAGTGCTTTGCGCTAGACCAGCTATCATTAACTCACATAGGAAGGAGGAGATAAACTTAGCAGAGTGGGGACTGATTTGGTTAAACAAAGGGGAACTCGAAAAGATCATTGATCCTTCAATGGCTTCCCAGATTAATCCAAATTCACTGAGAAAGTTCAGTGAAATAGTTGAGAAATGCCTGAAGCCAACTGGAGCCAGCAGACCAACAATGCTTGACATATGCTGGGACTTGGAATACACATTGCAGCTACAGCAGACAGCGGTGCGCCGAGAGCCGCACGAGGACAGTGCCATAGATGCTTCTTTCAACATGTCGTCGAGACCTTTCCAACGGTTGCCTTCAAACAATTGCCCGATTGAGAAAGTTGATGTGCCTATGGAAAACGACGATGGTTCAGATACAACAGAAAGTGGTGTGTTCTCCCAGCTGAGGATTGATGGTGGGAGATAGTCTCATGTCTTTTGGGCTGCTAATTTGTCTTCTTAGATACAAGTTACTACTACTTTTTCACTGTATTGATGTTTAATTGAACGTATCTTGTATTGTCTAAAATCCTATATTCGGGTGCTGCTAACGAGTGCCCTTAATTTATCCATTCAGGGAAGATATTACCCTATAAAGTTCTTTAAAAGCCCTCGTATACTATTGTTCATGAGCTGGTTTAGGTTCGGGTCGGATCTAAGTATAGTATTAATACATTTTATATTTGCTCAAGTTTGGCCCGACCCAAAATGAGTTTAATTTTGGCTGAGCTTGTCAATATTTGTAAATGGCTAAATTAAGCCTATTTGAGACTCACTCATATTATTTTTTTAAAATTTTAAAAAATTATATTAATATTATTCTTAATTTAATATTTAATATTTAATAATTTTTTATTTATTAAAATTTTATATATAGTCATCTTAAGATTTTTTTTAATGTTTACATTATACTACTATTATATATTAGTACTATAGATTTAATTTGTGTTATAAATTACATAATATAAAACATTACAACCTTAGAAAATAGGCTGGGATCGGGCTTTGAATGTTCAAGTCCAAGCCCGACTCATTTTTTAAACTAGCTTTGTTTTTTACCCAAACTCATTTTTCATGTCTAATATTTTTATCCAAACCCTCCTAAATTTCGAACGGGATTTCAGGCTTGGGTAGATAACTTGACCCATGAACAGGTCTATCGTAGACTTATAATTCAAATAGTTTCAATTAGACCTAGAAGAGATAATAAAAGCATTGAGTTTTCGATCTTGTTGATGTCATTTTTAGTGAACTAGGTTGGAGTGTGGATGGGTTGTAATAGTATGCAAAAGGAGAAAAAAAAAACTGAAAGGGCGTCGAAGATCAGTTTGATTGGACTGGTAGCTATGTTAATAAAAATTCACCGTCAAACTTTAACTTTAAGAAATTGAGAGGTACCTAAACTTGGCAACTTGAATCTACTTGGTACCTAAATTTTTTTTGGGACCTAACTAGTACCTGACTAACATCGTTAAAATACACTGACATGACACTGATGACTAATAGTATGGTGATGCGTGGCAACCTCACAATTCGACACGTGACAAAATAAAAATATTTAAAATTTTTAAAAAATATTGTCATATATCAAAATGTGAGACTACCATGTGTTACCATTATTAGTCACTAGTGCCATGTCAGCGCCACATTAATATATTTTAACAGTAGTAGTCAAGTACCTAAAAAAAGTATCAAGTTGACTTTTAATTTTCAAGTTTAGGTACCAAGTAGGAATAAATTACCTAGTTCAGGTACCTCCGTATATATTAACCCAAACTAAAATACAGGTGGGCAGACACAATAGAAACATTTTTTTTAGAGAAATCTAAGTTTCATTGAATTGAAGTGATATTTAGATACTGAAAAAATTCAAGAACTAGAACCTAAAAGTAAACAACTATGTGATTCCATGATCAACAACAATATTAAAATGCTAAAAAAGACCAAAGCTGTTTTGACTTATTCATGCAACAGCTGAGGTAGTTTTTCAACACTCATTCTTAATTTAGTTCCTGCAAATCCCAAGCCTTTCTTTAATAAATTCAATTTTTTTCCTCGACAAAACTTTAGTAAAAATATCTACTAGTTGAAGATTAATCTTGCAATACTTTAATCCAAACAGATTCTGCCTTTTGCTCATCTCTAAGAAAGATTAATTCATGAATATTTTTCCATGAAAAATAAGAGACATCAATAGCTGTCTGTTTGATTATCCACAAACACCTTTTTGCGCTTTTCTTGTTTTAAATTCAAATCAAGCATTACTTTTCTAAGCCATAAGACTTGATTTGTAGTATGAATTTCTCTTTAATTGTAGATTGTGCAACAATTTCTTACTTTTTAGAACACCAAGAAAATACCATTGAACCAAGATTAAAACCATACCCAAGGTGCTCTTCATATCATAAAAAGAACCACCCCAGTTATTTTAGAATATACCTACAACACATACTTCTGATTTTGAAATTCAGTGTTCTTTTAACATATCTCATCACCCTTTTAGCTACTCTAAAATGGGTGTTAGTTGCAAAATTAATGAATCTAGATAAAAAAACTTACAACATGTAAAATGTCAGGTCTAGTAGTTGTAGGATACATGACAACCAACCATACTTTTGTAAGGAGTCTCATCTACTTTTTCAACTTTATCATTCTTGCTTTAACTTCTTCTAACATATTGGAATAGTTGTTTCTTTGCAATTTCCATTCTGAACTTTTTCAAAATCTCTCTTGCATACTTTTTTTGATAGATGAACACTTCATTTTGCTTTTACTTGATTTTCATTCCCAGAATATAAATCGTTTCATCAATATCTGTCATCACGAAAGTATGTTGCACATGTTCTTTAAACTTCTTAACAAGTTCATCATTGTTTCTTATAACCAACAGGTCATTTACATATTGTAACACCTCACACCTGACTCGATTGCCGGATCCAAATGTGTGATGTTACATTACGTTGCCGAAACAACTCAAACTACTATAACATAAATACATTCTATTCATTCATTAAATTCATTCATATGCATGCATTTATACATTTATTAATTTCATTTCATCAACTTACGGGGTTATACAGGTTAATTTCAGAGTTAGGACTCAAACTAAACTCAAATGTTGAAATTTCAAATTTATGTCTCGAGATAGGGATATCCATGTCTCGAGACAGGTTATAAAAAATTTTGATATTTTTAGCTTCAAAGTTAACATTTATTGAGACACTACATGTTGTGTCTCGAAGAAAGGTCATTTATGTCTCGAGACTAGGTCTCAACTAGTCTCGAGATCAACCTCTCCTGTTTTCCTATTTTTGCTTCGATGTTTGAATGTCTCGAGACAAGGGATTCCTGTCTTGATACTTGGAATAAGGCAAATTCTCTTTAACTTCAATGTTCTTTTGTCTCAAGACAAAAACCACTTGTCTCAAGACCTGGGATCAATTGTCTCGAGACTATACAAATATGTCTTGAGACCTCAGGCACTTGAATGAAAAATTTAAATAAAATTTGTTCTAGCGATCTCGAAACATATTCTTTGTATCTTTAGACTCAATGACAAATCTGCCACAATTCATTGTGGCAAACTAAGGTCTTTTCGACACTTAACGAGCTTGTTTTTATGTGTTTATTTCATTTTTAGTTTTTATTGCTTTGTGTTTAATTTATGCAAAATAAGAGCTTTTATGCAATTTTGAGTTATGTTATGACCTAATGGGCCACTCTAGGCCTAGGGATGATCTAACAACTCTATCTAGTGTGTAAGACACTATTTTCAAGCTTAGAAGGTGAGGGACGACTACAGTGTCACAACACCGGTCCTATGGTGTCGCGACACCGAGTGACGAACAAAAAAAATTAATTAAGGGTATTTTAGTCTTCACAATGTACCTTAATCAAAATTTTGGGTTGTTTAGTAACCCTAATTAGGTCTGAACATAAACTCTATAAATAGGCATGTTAAGTCTCATTTGAGGAGACTTGGCCAAGTGAACCATTTTAGTATTTTTAGGTTTTAAGTTTAGTTTTATTTTCTTTTTAGTTTAGTCCTTTTTATTCTTTTGTTATTGTTTTAACTTGAATTCGATTTCAATCCAAGGCTTTAATATATTAGTTTTTCATTATTTGTTGTTGGTTCCAATTGCAATCGAGGTGATCTTCGCGGCTGTTAAAGGAGATTTCGTATCCAAGCTTTAATTGATATCGAAAACGGATTTCTTTCTCTACTCCTTACTTTTATTTAATTTGTTGTTTTGCATGTTAAATATGAGTTTAAGAATTATTGTATTTCGATCCATGAGTAAATAATTTCCTTATGAAGTTTAACGAATGAATGTGTGAATAATTAACGAATGAACGAGGGTTGAAATCTGGGTTAGTTGGTTTAAATTATGTGCGATTAAACCCTAGGGAGTGACGCCCCTAGAAAGTAATTTAGGATAAACGAGATTGAGAGATAAGTTTACCAAGTACCTCATTATTTATCTCGATAAAAAAGTAAGGCCGAGAGGTAAGCATATATTGGTCGGTTAGTTAATTAGTTAGAGGCCGAGAGGTAATAATTAGTTAATTAACAGTTAGCTCGGTAAAACCCGAGTTCTGAAGTTAATTAGGATCACTAAAGTGAGTTAAGCTCTTGCTTGTTTTATTGGATTATTTTCGCTTGTTAAATTGGTTGATTTTTAGTTTAATTAAATTTTAGGTTAATTAGATTAATTGATGTTTATTTGATTTTCTGTAATATAATTTTAAATTGGCACTATTTTGATTTATTAGTGTAGAGAATTAATTTTGGTTTAATCCAACCTCCCTTGGGTACGATCCTCAAAATACTTTTTGAAGTGTTTCATTGTAACATTCTTTTATATTACAATTTGATCCGTATACTTGTGGACATCGCTGTTTAATTAATTATCTATTTTGCTGCAGTATTTCCAATCCAAACATTCACACATCTGGCGGCGGTCAAGTTATTAGCACTGTTGCCGGAGATTTTCGACATTAGACTTGCATTTAATTTTATGCATTTGAGTGAGTGATGTAGGGCCTAAAAAAGGAAAAGGAAAAAGTTGAGGAATTCTTTTATTTTTGGAAATTGTATATAAATTTTATAATATATTTATAATTTTTAATTAATTTTAACATTTTAACTATTATTGAACGGTTAAATTTATTATTAACTCTTTAAATTAATGTGTCATGTCATAAAAAATAACAGATGAACGAATAAAATATAACAATTCGATAATGTTAATCATGTATAGGTAACTTTTAAAAATTGAATAACTAAAATATAATTTTAAATAAAGCTTAGAAAACATCATCTTATTTTTAAGTTAGAGGTAGTGACATTTTACTCTTTAATTTAAGAATTTGAATAATTTATAAAATAATTTAAAATTTGCATAAAAACAAACTAACCCATTATAATAATTTTATAATTTCAGTTCAATTAATTTAATTAATGAATTGGGTTAAATATTTAAATCATGGTATAATTTTTAGAGGTTGCTCAGGTGAGGTTTAAAGCTTTCAAAATAGTTATATAAGAATCTAATATTTACAAAAATACTTAAATCATAGATTTTCATGCACTTCAGCCCATTGTTTAGAATAAAATATATAAGATATCCTGAAAAAGAAAATAATAAAAACATAATTTGAAGCTTAATATACAATATTTGGTCTGAACCACCCGATCAAATTTAGGTATTTAGCTTTGTTTAATTCAATTAATAAAAACCCAATCGACTGAGGCCGGTCAGGCTTCGTTTAAACTGCATTACATGACAATTCGAAACCTATCCCAGTCCTTGTTTTACTTCACAATTACAGCTTGTGGTGCTCAATGGACGTCTTCCATACCACCTTCCACAATTATTGTCATACTTCCACACAAAAATTGCAACAACTCATTCAATCAATTTGGACGCTTTCGTAGATAGTTTTATAAGTTTGCCATGAAATTCTAAGCTTAAATTGACATCCATTTGCCCGTATAGCCCATACTGTCCTCTACTGCATCAACAAAATCTATATACTTTTGAATAATTCCCAAATCAAAATTGCTTAGAATTTTCTCAGAGCCTGTTTTGGTTCATAAGTCTATAGATTCCCTATGTTGACTTGTCTTCAACCCTTGGAATAGTCATTTTGATTCACATAATTGCACATTGGTCTGAGTGAAAGAAACAAATTGAAAATTCAAGCAAGATACAGCAAATCAATGGAGGATAAACTCCATGAACCTTTAATTCTTCTCCTTTTTCTGGTCCTTTTCTCATCTTATCAACTACCCTCTGCAGCATACACTCTTCCAGACAAGTATTTCATCAACTGTGGATCAAACATCAACTTAAATATCACTTCTCGGACTTATGTTGGTGACATGAATCCTGGTCTTGTCTCCTTTACCAAACAGAACAGTTATTTCACTAACAACAAGCAGGCATCCAAGACATCCCCAGCTCTATATCGAACAGCAAGAATTTTCAGGCAAAAGTCTTCGTACGTGTTCAAAATCGACAGAAACGGTCCTTACCTGGTACGCCTTCATTTCTTCGGTTCGAAAAAACTCTCGGCTGCTATTTTCGATGTTTTAGTTCCTGGTTTCCTGCTCTTGCATAATTTCAAACTCCAAAACAGTAGCAACACAGCTGTCATAAAGGAATTTATTTTAAGCATTCCTGTAAGTGAATTTTCAATCGACTTTGTACCTCAAGGACCTTCTTTCGCATTCGTAAATGCGATCGAGGTCTTTCCAGCTCCTCCGGGCTTCATTAATGATGAAGATGAAAATGGTTACAAAGGGATACTCTCTCAACCTTTACAAACAATTCATAGGATTAATGTTGGTGGCCCTACCCTTACACCAAAAAATGACACTTTACTGAGAAAATGGCTTCCCGATGACAGTTATCTGTATCATGCAGACAATGCAAAGGGGAGCCGAGTCCTACCAGTTAAACCTACTTATTTGGCCCCTTTTAACCAATTTATTGCACCAGGTCTTGTATATATGACTGCCAAAGAGATGAATATAAGTACCACCAGTATGGTGTCAGAAAACTTCAACATAACATGGTCCTACAATGTAACTCCAAATGCCCAGCACTTAGTTCGGGTTCATTTCTGTGACATTGTTAGCTCTTCACCGAGTAAGATACGGTTTCTTCTCTATATAGGTAGCTACTTGAGCCAGGAAATCGATCCTTATAATAGAATGGGGCGATTGGCAACTCCGTTCTTTGTCGACTTTGTGGTTGATTCTGATGATTCAGGACTCATGAACATCTCCATAGGGCCTGATAGTAGTTCTTCGGTGAAAAATGCCTTTCTGAATGGGGTTGAGATAATGGAAATGATGAGAGAATCAGAGTTTGTTAAGCCCAAGCAGAAGTCTGTCTTTGTTACTGTCGGTCCGTTCCTTGGAGGTCTAGTTCTTGTCTGCATCTTCGGAGGTCTGTTGTTTATCAGATTGCGCTGCAGGAAGTCTGAGTCCGTTGGAACTTCGAAATGGCCATCATTCACTGCATATAAAGGAAGTGCGCGCAGTAATAAGATGTCTCAACAGTCATCACCGAGCAGAGAAGGCACCACCAATGCCTCAGCTGTCCCTGATTTGTATCTGGGTTTGAAGATACCATTTTTCGAGATTAAATTAGCCACAAGCAACTTCGACACGAAGTTGCTTATCGGTAAGGGTGGATTTGGTAATGTTTATCGAGGAACTCTTAGAACTGGTATGAAAGTGGCTGTCAAACGAAGTGAGCCAGGGTCAAGTCAAGGCATCCCGGAATTTCAGACGGAGATCATGGTTTTATTCAAAATTCGCCATCGCCATCTTGTTTCCTTGATCGGATATTGTGACGACGGGTTGGAGATGATACTGGTGTATGAGTTCATGGAGAAAGGAACCCTAAGGGAACACCTATATAACTCAAAACTGCCTTGCTTGTCTTGGAAGCAAAGGCTTGAAATATGCCTCGGTGCAGCAAGAGGACTTGACTACCTTCACAAAGGTGCAACTGGGGGTATCATTCATCGAGATGTCAAGTCAACAAACATCCTGCTTGATGAGAACCTTGTAGCCAAAGTAGCGGACTTTGGCCTTTCAAAATCAGGTCCTCCTGGTCATACCCATGTTAGCACGTTTGTTAAAGGAACTTTTGGTTATCTTGATCCAGAGTACTTCATGACACAGCAGCTGATACAAAAATCCGATGTTTTTTCATTCGGTGTGGTTCTTCTCGAGGTGCTATGTGCAAGGCCAGCTATCAATCGTACACTTCCAAGAGAGCAAGTGAACCTAGCCGAATGGGGAATGTTTTGCAAGAAGAAAGGACTGCTCGACCAGATTGTTGATCCATCAGTAAAAGCTCAGATCAACCCCAACTCATTAAGAAAATTTGTAGAGATAGCTGAGAAATGTCTGCAAGAATATGGTGCTGATAGGCCTAGCTTGAGTGATGTGGCATGGGACTTGGAGTATGCTTTACAGCTTCAGCAAACTGCAGTTGTTCGAGAGCCATATGACAGCACCACTGGGGCTTCGAGCTTGTTACGGTCGTCCATTATCCGGCGTTTGCCGTCAATTACTGCTGAATTCTATAGTGATGAAATGACCCTTTTAGGGGAGGCTGAAATTGGCACTGTTTTCTTATCCTAGAGATTTCTATTGAACTTCTAGACTTTGTTTATAATCTTATGATGGTCATATGCCTTAGAATGCCTAATTTACCATTTTTACTCATTGATCTTACCTTACCAAAGAGCAATAAGAGAAGTCTTTCGGACGAAAAAGTTAACTTGCATCGCAAGACAATTTTTCGGGCTTTAGGGAGAACTTCGGCCGTTTCTTTCAGGTTGCAGATAGCTGGGAAAGCTATGGACTGCATCCAGGATAAACATCCCTAGCAGGCACTTATCAGCCTTCTTCAGAAAAAAAGAATCTCGAAACCCGAAAAACCGAAAATCGGTATTTAGTCAAAACAAGAGTGTTATTGCAGGGCTTATGTTTATACTTGATCATTCCATTGAAGATTTAATCTGATTCATTATGCTTTACTTCATTTAATTTGCAATGAACAAATGCTATCATGAAGCTCTGATTTTTTTTGTAATGTACCGAAAAGATAAGAAACATAGGCTACTTTGAAGTTGCCAAGAACAAGCCAAAAAGACATGAAAAATGGTGTTTGCAACCTTATAGATTACTCTATAATTTGGGAAATAAAATTATTTCTCTTTTAACAATGAAAAATACATCCCTAGAAAAGCCCTAAGAAATCCTATGAGACATTTGCAATGCCGTATACGAGACAGAATCAATAAATCCTCTTAAACTGTACACATAGATACAAAAGTTACATATACCACGCTCCTCACCAATTACGAGCCAGAAGGACTAAAAAGAATTGAACAACATGAATCTGAAGGATAGTTTACTAATGACCAGGACCTTTTTTACTAGGTCCAGCAGCCATAGTTGTCACTTGCTTCTTTGCTAAACCCTGACCGCTCCTAGCTTGAGCCGAATTCGAACCAACCTGAACATCTTTAACACCACGAACAGCTTCTCTGGTTGCATCACTGGTCGATTTCGCTGATCGAAGAGGCCTAGAACAATCAACAGAAGTTGATTCCGAAAGAACAAGCATGGCCAATACTACAAGAACGAGACAAGAGTGTCTCATTGTTAATGCAGATGTTGTTGGAGCTATGGCCTTAAGGTCGAAAGTCGAAACCTCCCTTTGTATAATAATATAAGTTTGTGTAAGCACTTTCAAAATATTCTGTCAATAAAGCATGGAGCCAAAAAGAATGGTTAAGCTAAGCATCTCCATTGAATGAGGTACCGTCACCTTTTTATAGCAAAGGGTTTGTCTTGGGTGGGATAGTAAAGGACGGTTTAAAGCTTTTTGAAGGTGTTCCATCAATGGAAGTAGAATTTGACTGAATTATTTCAACCTCCCTTTGTTTTTTTTTTTTTTTTTTTTTTTTTTTTTGCGATTGTGAAGAGACGCTAAATTTGAAAGCTAACTAGTTTTACATTCACATTTGTTGTCTCTTTCAGAACTTATGCACTTTACACTTTACAGCTTGTCCCTAGTTCTGGAAACCAAAGTGAACCTATTAAGGGTAAAATTGTTCTTGTTCGTCATCAATAGCTAATAATGAATTGATCTAATGGTCTTAAATTTTAGTAGTCTTGAAATCATAGTTTGGGTTTTAAGTATGGAATTTGATCCCTTTATTTATTTATTTTTGGGGGCGGGGGTGGGGTTAAATGGGTGTAATGTTCAAAGATCAAAAATACAATTTGGAAAGGAATAATTGGGGATAGGAGATAGAAAATGAGAGGTGGAAACAAAAGTAGACATCATTTGTTATTCTTGATGCCTTTTTATTGGTGAAGGAAACAAAGTGAAACCATAACCCAATAAAAGAGAACCATTTTTCATTTTCATATTTGGAAGGTTTTGGAAGGGTTTTTATGCTCCAAACTCGGAGAGATGTGCACGTGTAAACTCCAGTCTCTTATTTAATATATATATATATATATATATTTCATCATTACAAATTTAAATCTTGATCTTTGATGTTGTGACATTATTGGTAATGTTATAAAAAAATTGGTTTTTTGACGACTTTTTGCGATGTATAGAGGCAGTAGCTATTAAGCAACGGTGCCGACCAAAATGACCAAGACATGAACAAAAAGTTGTCAAATTAAATTATATAAAAATGTAAGTAGGTATAGAGAAAGAGCCGCTCAAAGTGGGGAATCTAAAGGAAAGGAAAGAAAACTTAAAATTAATTCTTCCTCCAGGATTGGAGGGTCGGGGGCTGTTTCATCTGTTCTTTTCTCTGTTTCTGCCAGAATCCATTTCAAAACATTCTTGTATGGTTGTTATTGTCCTATACTTTTTTTGCCCTAATCTCTCTACCTTTCAATTTCTCATTTGCAAATTTGATTGTATAATGTGGTATGAGTGCATGGATTGAAGCTCTATCAAGTGTAAATGTGTACGCTTTTTAATAGATAATCTTACATTATGCAGATTTTATCTAACAAAATGTTCTTCTTTTGTTAAGTTCGTTGTCGTAAGATCGATCGACTCTAAATTGATAATATTTTGAAGTCTTTTTTGAAAAAAAAAATCTCTTTTCAACCCACTCTAAACAGGAAAAGTGTCAAATAATTTTATGATTAAAGATTTTAAATAAAACGTGAAATGTTAGATGAAATAGTTGTAGTAGTGGAATTAAAAGAAAAAATTATAATGAAAAACAAAACTTTTAACCAATTTCTTTTAAACGGTCGGTTTTGGAGATGGTGACTGATAGGCAAAGACAAAGGAAATCTTTGACCATAAAGCGAGAAAGACTTTTCATTGGTGTTGGCTAATAAGTGGTAATAGTCCTTGATAAGTCCTTATACTAAACTAAATTGTTTATTTTAGTCCTTTTTATTAGTTCTACGCTTCAATATCAATTTTACTCACCTAGAATGAACCGGTAATTGCTAACAATTTAAGGAGCAAATGGTTAAAACTTGTCACATAACGGTTTTTTGTTTTCTTTTCTTACATATTATACTTTGTTTATCGTTAAAAAAAAAAATTGAAAGTAGAGGATCAAATTGATCAAAATGGAAATAGAGGGACAACACGAGTATTCCATTTAAGTTTGGTCCTATCAAATAATTATACCACTAATTTACAACATTGCAATCAATTCCCCAAATTCCAATTGGTAGGTATACACTTCAGCTTGACCTTAGACCAATCTTTGAGGAATTTATGAAGAATTAAAATCTCATGAAATATACTGATTGTCCACATGGTAGATAAAAATCAAAATACAAATATAATATATATATATATATATATATATATAATACACGGTGCAAAAAATATAAAAATAATATATATGTATAAAACACAAATCATTTTCTTTTTAATTTTTTTTATACATATTTATTGATTTATATTAGACATATATAATTAATGCAAAAAATAAAATACAATATGCAAACATAAATAATTGATCAACTTTTTCTTTTTATTTACTTCCTTTCATAAGAGTGTAGGATTATGATTCTTAATCTTTGGGTTTTTTATATAATGTCTAGAACTAGACATAGTCCCTCCTTAACCATTAAATAGGAGGATAATATGAGTCAACACACTCGAACTCACGTCTTCCTACACTGACAACAATGCCGGTGTCAATTAAACTAAAACTCAACTGGCTAATCAACTTAAATCCTAAAACTTGGGAATTGAAATATTAATATATTTGTACCTAGGTAGCTGTTATTATAAGTTTCCAATTATTTGACTTAATAAGTTATTATATTAAATAAGTTTATAGAAATATTATTCATTGATTCGAGTTTATATATACAAATCGAATAATATTTTAG
This sequence comes from Gossypium sturtianum, assembly GCA_025698515.1. Classification (NCBI taxonomy): domain Eukaryota; kingdom Viridiplantae; phylum Streptophyta; class Magnoliopsida; order Malvales; family Malvaceae; genus Gossypium; species Gossypium sturtianum. The sequence goes on from CM046954.1 coordinate 106,663,947, forward strand.
TTATAATTGATAACCTAAACATGAAATTTTACTTGTTTACGTAAAAATTTGAGTAAAACAATATATCTAAACTTAGAAAATCCTAATCGCTTCAAGAGCTTCTCCAATGAATTAAAGTAAGCCTTTTGTGTCTATTAAATTACTAGAGATTCTAATATTAGCACACCAAAGTAGTTAGTTTTGGCCATGGAAGAATCTTCTTCTAGTACCTAGCACGCCAGAGAAACCAAATTGTTGTCAAATTTTTTTCTTCGTTTCAATTCTTATTACCCTGGGTTGGCGTGCATGGACTTGCTTACCTTGAAATTTCTCATTTCTTTTTGTTATTTTCTTACCCCCAGCAAGCTCCTAAAAGGCCTCCATAATCGAATGGATTTTGGGACTTTTAATGTTTCTTGTGTTTCTTTTTTTAATTTAAATGAATTGAAATTACTTGTTCTCAAAGCTATCTCTATCAGATAAATTTACTTTTTTTTTTTTTTTTTTACAAGTAAACATGATTTATCTATGTAGACTAATTGTCCCAATGGAAGATTATTTTTGTGCAGATTAAAGGTAGTCATGAATATGTGATACCTTTTATAATATCATGCTAATAATTTTTTGGACCAAAGAAAGACATTGTTAATCCAGTTTAGCTATCTATATTCTTCAACTATGTATAAGAATATCTTTAACAAATTAATTTTTTGTCCAAAGACTAAATATGTTATGCTAAATATCTTGAGATGGGTTACTTGTATGAATATGTGTTTATTTATCTTTATATATACATGTTTTGTTTGTTTTCATGTTATGATATCTTCTATATTTGCCGATACGAACTCTTGTGCTTAATGGTACAAACTTCGATAAATGAAAAAGAGCATGTTATGATCTAGATTATGCGTTAAGGTTCCATTATCTTATGGACCTATTCAATAGTAGCACTTTTGAACAAAGAGATGCATATAAGAAATGAGAGTGATGAATCACATGAGTTTGATGATCATACAACACTCAATTCTAGAATTCATAAGGGCTATATACTTGAGAATAAAGAATGTCAAAGGTTTCTAAAATAAATCGTTGACCGATTTGCTATTAAAAAAAAAAAAAAAAAGGTTGAAACAAGTACTATTATATCTAAGATCGTTTCAATGCAATATAAGGGTAAACAAAACATAAGGAAGTACATTATGGAAATGTCTAATCTTGTGACAAAATTGAGGGCCTTTAAGCTTGAATTGTCTGCTGACATGCTTGTGCAACTAGTTTTGATCTCTCCTCCTGCACAATTTAACCCATTTAAGATTTCATATAATACTCAAAAAAGAAAAATGGACTCTGAATGAGCTTATAGCTCAATATGTGTAAGAAGAGGAAAGACTGAGACAAGAAAAGACTAAAAGTGCTCATTTGACATCTTCTTGCAGGACTAAAACTGCTTCAAATAAGCAAACGAGGAATAACGATAAAAAAAGTAGTTCAAAGAACATCACAAAACAAGATACAAATGGAATAAGATTAGATAGTCACTTGTTTATTTTCCAAAAAAGCTGGTCCAAATTACCTTTGTACCCATCAACGCTTGATGGTTAGATACGAGGGTAACTACTCACATAAGTGTTAGTATATACGATTGCCTAAAGAGACTAGTGTAAATTAATGTTGAAAGATACATATATTAAGGAAATGATAATAAGGCAACTATTGAGGCGCTTGATGTCTTTAGAATTTAGTTAGATACTGGTTTTTTTTTTTTTTTTGGATAATAATAAGGTAATGATAACAAGGCAATTATTGAGGCAACTAATGAGAATTCATCACTGTTATGGAAAAAAAATGCTTGTGGATCATATTTCTAAGCAAAGAATACAAAATCTTATGACAAAAGGAACTCTTGACTCCTTTTATTTATTAGAATTTCAAATTTATATAGGATTTGTAAAGGGAAAACAAACAAATATAAGGAAAACATTTACCAATGGATATTTATTGTCTATTCCCTATTGATTTATAACCCGACTCAATTTTCAGGCCTGAATTACGGGATGCCATATTCATTTTCGGAGCAACTACAACCTCAATTTAAATTTAATTCAACAGTTTATACATGCTATTAAGTTCAATGCACAATTATAATATGTTATATAATCATATCAGATATAAACGAGCTTACAAAAGATATTTCGATAATCTGGGGTTAGTTAAGAAATAAAATGTAACATTTTCAAAATTATCGAGTTGGCTTCGTGACGTCGAAGGTATCACGTTGCGACCTCGAAAAAACAGTGAGTGTCGTCGCGATGTCAAGGGCCTGAGGTCGCGAGATCACCTACTGTTTCCAAAGTATCCATATGGTACAATTTCATATCAGCCTATCAGAATAACCAATTGCATATTTAAATGATTTAAGCACAATACATACTTTGAACACTTCATATACTACCATTAAAACAACATTGCTATCCAAAATTACCTACTTGACAATTCAAACTTAAAATCCAATTCAACATAGGTTGTCATTTGCACATTTTAGCCATTTCAACTACTTATACCAATCCCACATATGCATTTAACAGTTCATGTACATTAGACTGTAACTATCATTACCAATTCGGGATTTCAAAATGACCATTACGATATAAAATCGACTCAATCCTTAGGTACATGCCATTTATCAAAACACAAAGGAACTATATAGACATTGTTGAGTTGAGAGTTGCAGATCGGATGCTGGATTACTCCTTGAGTCTTCAAGATTTACTAATAACTACGCACAAAATAAATAAATCGTACGCTGAGTGATAAAGCTCAGTGATACTTTCATGATTTAAGACAATAAAACATTAACATTAACATGTATAAAGAACCTAACATTGCATAACCTAATTTCAACCACTCATGTCTCATACATCAAGTATATGCATTAATCCATTTGACCAAATTCATATCAACATATCATGCCATGCTTTATATCCACATATCACATTCAATTTCCTATTCATTTCACCATCCATGTATAAATATATGTATACCAATTTGATGCTCAATCTTATTTGGTATTCCATGTCAACATATAACATCATGCTTTGAATTAGTAATTCTAATTCACTTTCATGTAATATCAAATTTAAGTATTCATTTTACTATCTTATTCTCTCTTGAGTCTATTGATTCGTTCATATTCAATTCGGCCTTCAGTGCTTATTTTTAACTGATACGCATGATTTATCACATGCTATCAATTATCACATTTCATGTGCATACAACATATTTCCTTTTCAAATAACATTTCATATCAACCATCATTAATAAAGTTAATGTTTTAAAACACTTATTAAATGAACAAGATCTCAAAATGGATACACAAATCATCCGACCATCACACCAATCTGGCACCCAGTGCCTCATTGGAATGTTCGAAGTATAATTTGCACCCAACTCTCATCGGTATATCCGAAATAAAATGTGTGCCCAACAATCGTCGAAACATCTGGAGTAGTATGCACCTAACACTCATCGGTATATAACCGAAGTATAACCTGTACACAATCTAATCCTATGGGATGCTAACAATATCAAACTCTGCCCGAGACAATTAATAGGGTAACTAATATTCCAATTACACATCATAAACATGTTCATCTCAATTTAATTTTTAACATACTATATCATCTCAATTTAATTTTCAACATACTATATCATCTCAATTTAATTTTCAACATACTATATCATCACATTTGAACCGAGTCATGAGACAGTAATATGCTTACCTTGATAGATAGTTTGCAACAATCATATATGTATATATGCATATGTATTTATCTATTGAACTCGTATCATAAAGTTACAAACCACAATTTTTTTCACTCATCTACGACTCTCGTCTTTCCCTTCTCTCACGACAACTCGGCATCGTCTTTAGCTACATTCAACAATTCAATTATAAAAACTATATCAGTTTACAATTAACTCACATTCAAATACATAGCCAACATATTTTTCATTTTATTCATTATAGTCCTTAAATCATGGATACTCATATTTTTCAATATCTAACATCGAATCAAAATCCGATCTTACATTCTTTCATTAGGGACCGTATACTTCCTATATAACATAATTTTATTACAGTTTTCAATTTATTCAATTTATTCCCTATTGTTACAAAGTTATCTAACAAGGTTAACTTGGTTTCTAATTTAGTCTTTAACGTAATCTAAGTTCACTATCTAATAATCTCTTCAATTTCAAGCCTAATTCATCAATTTTTTCTCTAATGGAAACTTGCTAAAAACTAAAAAATTGGAGAAATTGATGCATGGGCTAGCTAAATCAAGCTCCCATGATCAAGAATCTATAAAAATTTCAAAGAATTAGTTTGATTACCTTGAATAATCCAATGGACGAATGTAAGTTTAAAAGGTTGGAGTTTTTTTCTTTTCTTCTTAAGGTGGATGGTGGAAGAAGATGATAATTCCATCTTTCGTCCACTAATTTTCTATTTATACTAAGGTTAATGACTTAATTAAATAGATTAATCATGTTTAGTTAATTTAATTAAGGATTTTATATACATTTTTAATTATAAACCAAGGCTAACTGGGAATCAACATCATTATCCACTAACTTATATTTAAAATTGGGTAAATAACCATTTTGGTCTTTTGGATAATTGCTATCTAGGTTCCCAAGCTCTTTCTCAATTTAAACTTAATAGTGATTAAACTTCTACAATTTAGTCCTAAACTTTAATTAATAATTTTCTCAATTAAATTACTTAACCAATATTTAATATATTTTCTTATTAAACTTCATTAATCTTTATATTTCATCCTTATGGACTCGGTTTACAAAAATGAGGTTCTAAAACCATATTTTTTTACACTGAAAAAAGTCGAGCCGTTACAAGATTCATGGAATAGGAAACAATATTTTATCAACTTTATAGATGATTACTATCTCTATAGTTATCTATATTTAATTCATAAAAGACAAAACCTTTATAAATTTTCAAAATTTTCAAAGTTGTAGTTGTAAATATACTAGGCAATAAAATTAAAGCTATCAAATCTAATCGTATAAGGGAGTATTGTGATAGATATGATGGATCAGGAGACAAACATTCAAGGACATTTTCCAAATATTTAATAGAGTGTGATATTGTACCTCAATATAATACACTATGTAACACTCCACTCGTCTCAACGTACAATACGAATGGGAGGTGCTACTAGAGCATTTTCATAACAAACATCTTCGATTGAAATTAAACATTAATTTTTTTTATAAAATCATAGAAAATAAATAATTTCAATTTTAGAAATTTAAAATCATGTTGAAACCATTTAGAATCGATTTCTAGGTGTTTGGAGGTGTCTGAGAACAAATATGAGGCTCGAAGAGCTTAAAAACACCAAAACAGTGCAGTGGCACTGCCCAAGGACCGAAGGCCTAAGGTATCAGAACTTGGTCTTTGTACTATTGGATTTTGCATTTTTCCATGTTGGTTACTGGTACCCCTGGCAGGGATATCGAACCCTAGGCACCTGGGATGAAATTTTGGCCCTTTAAAGGCTGTAAATTGATAAATACACCCTAGGCATCGAACCCTAGGTTCAGGCAACCAAAAATTAGAGTTCGAGACACCTAAATCATCCACCAATACACCTTCAAACAATAGAATTGCTAAACATGCATAAGAAAAAGAACATATTAATGTGAAATTCCTTTATAAAACATACTCAAACTAAATCATCATTCAACCAAAACATTTATAATCATGGAAAGCATATTAACACTTTATAATGTCATTCAAAATAAGTAAATCTTCAACTAATTAAAGCTTATAGCAAAAGAGAACTATATGCATGCATGCAAATCATGTAAAACCATAACACCCTTGGCTCAAGACTAGCCCAACCATGTCTAAAGCAGAATTAGTCATCACATCCAATACAAGTTTGAAGTAGTATGAAACTAATATATATGCATACCTTAGGTGACTCTTTAGTACATGCCATTAGGAGCCGATTACACAAATACAAAAATTTCATACTCTTGAAAAAATAGAAATGGAGTGAAGGTGTGAAGATGTGAACTACGGAATGAGATAAGCCCTTAGACTTTAAGTTAGCCTACACGCAAAAAGCAACGACGCATTAAGCACAAGGCTTAGTAAGAATTAATGGAATTAAAACATGAACTTACCTTGTTCAAATTAAATAATATCCATAAAGAAATAAAATGAAGTTACAGGAATCTATCAACCTAAACACAAATCACTTGATTTACTCACTATAAAAAACACCATTATCATATGTAAAGAACATTTACAATATAATATACATGTTTCTTAACATCTCATCATTTTCATTATCGAATTATATGCAGTTTGCCCCTAGTAATCTTAATGGAATACATTTCAAACACTCAGGTTCCAACCCAATACCAGTACATTGAGTTGTACTAAGGTGCACCTAACCTAACACCATATCACTTAGGGCCCTCACTATACATATAAGTGTAATGCCAAAAGGCAAGTTTTTCTATCTTCTAACTAAATGTTGCCTTCATCACTAAGGCTCTCATTCACCCTATTGGCATGCCAATTGTATCCTAACTTTTTCACTTAGCTTACAAGGGTAATGTCCTATTTACTTTAGATTACATGTATTACACTTCTCTCTTAGGTAGTATTGATAATATCACACATAAGTTAAATTTCACACCCCAAAAATAACGGATCCAAAAAGGTGAGTAAGGTATGTATGTAAATTGTTTTGGTGCACTACGGTAATATAATCTGCCACCTTGCTGACTTGCTGATGAGTTAGAGTATTGGCGTATACTTGCATTAAAGTATCTGCTCGATGGAGATATCTAAGGATTTAATTACAATGCGTCTTTAAGTGAAGAAAGAGTACGCCTAAAGAAGAGTACGCCCTATATTTTTGGCGGAGTATGAAGAGCCAACCAAGTGTATGAGAAAGTTGTAGGAGAATTAATTATATTTAAGACCATGCCATACGTGAGTCACCACCAAGGTATAGTACGCTCGGTTTACATTAGCACTATTCAAGTTGGTTCTTGTAATAGGATTAGTTGGGAGTTAATTTGATTGATTTGACCCTCGCCATGACTAGTCAAATAGTAAAGTAGATCTTCACTGGGTTTTCTTTTACCTACCCTCAGATTTGGTAGGGAAATCAAGGGGACTAGGAGTATATATAAGGTGAAAGGGGAGGGGAACTTTGGAGATGGTTTTTCTTTCTGCTCGATGTTTTGGTTCTTCTTTCTAACCTAAATGTTCTCTTCTTCTTCGCTAAGATTTCATTGAATTAGTGGATGATTCAACCTTTTGGTGAGTCTTATAGCTCTGTATGTTACAATCATTGAAGAGTAAAGATGTTATAAGATGTAAGAATAGTAGAGTGTGAGAGGAAGGTCCTGTATGGATTTCACATATAGTTGAAACATTAGTAGACTATCTGCAATGGGGATTTTAATGGAAATTCCTTATTTTTGTAAGCACTTGTTGCTATTGGTTTGGGAAAGACAATTGAAACAGAGGCTTCAAGCCGAGGTATAGGTAGGTCTCTAGTGAGTCTCTAGACCTGACTTCTGCACGTTATTTTATGATGATTCTTTGTATGGTTGATGTCCATATAGTTGTGCATGTCTTCTTAAGGAGTTGTTGTATATATGTGTGTGTATGTGTTTTTGTTAAAGCATCTGCATATAAGTAAATGAAGGTTACAATGTGTTGCATGAATATGACGATGTGTGGTAAGCATGTATGGGAAATTACGTGTTGGGAAGTATGATTTTGTTATGGGTATGAGTGAAATCTATATAAATGTGTCCATGATGTTAAATGAATGATACATGAAAAAGTATGGTTGGAGAGAAGGGGGTTCAGACAAAGTGTCTAGAAAATATGTGATATGACAATGGACCCCACAGTGGTGCTTTGATGACGTCCGTCGAGATAGTAAAGACGATGAAGGGTTAGTGTGGTAAGATATGTGGAAAGTGCATGGCCATAGCGCATTCTGAAAAATGGTAGATGAGTTGCATTTGTCCAATAGGGTTTTTACGTGACGCAGGGTGATGATGGGCAAACCTCAAACGATGCTGAGTTTAGGCAAATCCATATCGCTAAACACGACCGTTTATGTAATGCCTTGGTGGGAAACCAAACAAGCCTTTGTGGTTTAGGGTTTAAGGTAAAAATCCTATGTAACATATTATTTGGGAAGCTTTTGTGGCTAGATATCTGAAAAGACTATGTGGCATATTATTAGGGAAGCCTTAGTGGCAAAGTTATCTGGAAAGCCTATATGGTGAACTATGTAATGCCTAAGTGGCGAGTTGTTAGTCCACCCTTGTGGCGAGATCTGGTTATGCTTTTGAGGCATTTTCTGAAAGAGTTTTCAGTAGTGTACCCGACTAATGCCACCATAGGAACCTGCCAAGATAGAGAGCTTGGCATATTTGTAATTATGGGTAGTGCAAGTGTTTGCCAAACTTGGGAATTCTCACGTTACATGTTGAAGTCATTTGGGATTCTGTTGGATGATCTAAAATATTGCATTCATTGGAGGAGGGTCGGGGTCTGGATGGACTTAAAGATACAGTGTGACTGGAATTCTGTTAGCCGCTAAAACCAGTATAAGAATCTTCCAAGAGTAGTATCCACATGTATATCATTCTAAGAAAATATATACAACTTCTATCTTCAAAAGGGATGGTGAAATAGGATCCGCAATATGGTGTGAAGTTTGTAATCTGCTCATCAGGTGGAATGTGTATAAGGTGATTAAGTTTAGAGATTGACATATAATTATTCGCTAGGAATCAGAAAGGTATTAGTCAAGTCTGAAAGGAAGTAAAAAATCTTCAAGTAGAGGAATCCAACAACAACGTTAAAGATAATATTGGTTGAAACTTACTAAGTTCCATTAAACTTACAGAAGTTTATCTGTAATGTAGGTTCTTAGAATTGAACTGGTGTGCCAAGAGGGACCAAGCTAGGAATGCGCCAAGGTGGTAGTTCAAAGAGCGATTTTTGCATACAGAAGGGCACTCTTGGAAATATGGCAAATAGTACTCTTTGCAATGATTAAGTCTATTTTACAAAAAAAATTAAGTTGTAATGTCTTATACTGCTTTCAAGAACCTGTATTTAATAATATTTCCTTCAAAATCTTTTGACTTAGATAGGAAAATAAATAAATAAATAAGAAATATGTTCAGTATGGATTTCGCCAGTTGTAAAATTTTTGTTAATTATTGTGGTATCCTATATCCGAGGCTAGCAAATAAGATCAAGTATAGGGTGTTACATTAACACTCATAACTTATTGTATTATTCATGAAAACTTACATCAATAATCCACTCCTTTGGAGAATGTTTAAAATCACACTTCATTTTGATTATATATACACATACCACCCTATTCATAAGGGTGCAATTCATCTATTTCTCATGTTTACTACTGCTATTATTACTATTATTATACACAGTTAAAATATCATAAACAAATCATATATTTTATTCATTAAAGTTTTTACCAAATTAAAATAAGCAAAAAAAAAAGGTGAATTTCTTCTTCCTCCTTTAATCTACGAGCTTTCTCTTGCCTTTGCTTGTAGCTTCCCTTTTTACCTTCTCTACTTTAATACCAATAAAAATTAATTATATTACTAATGTCATTAAATGGCTCAACAACTCATTCAAAGCATGTAAACATGAAATGAGATGATAAAATGCTAAAATGAGAAGAGTTCTTACCAAAACCCTAACTTTCTCACTTTAAGCCATAAAATCTAAGTGAAAGAGTGATGGAAATGATGATGAGATTGAGCTCAAATGTAGTTTTTATGATAGTTTTTTGCAAGAAAAGGAAGCAAAATTGTGGGAATTTAAAGAGCAAAAGAGTAGAGATGAATAGAAGAGAAAAAAAATGAACGGAAGCTTCTTCTATTTTTCTTGTATGGTCCGATGCCAAAATGCTAGTAAGGGGGTTCTTTTTCCACTTTATTTGTTTTTATGATAATTAAAATACAAAAAATTTAGTCAATAAATCGAAGGAAGAAAATATGTGGTTATAATAAACTTTTCAATGTAAAAAAAGACTCATAATTATCTAGAAATTTTTCTCATCATCATAAACTCTCATAAATACTAATATTTAATCATATTTAGGTTTGAAATGATAAAAATTTTCTTGAAGGAAAAATTACTATTTTACCCCTCAATTCATATTTTTAACCATTAAGCTCGAAACTCTAAAAATAACATAATATGTTTTCTAAGGGTTTACAAATAGCCCAAATCATTAAATCCACCAAAATTTAATTTTCTTATAGGATTCACAAGTAGGATTCCCCAAAAAGTCTCATATGGAGAACCAGGAAATTTTGGTTCATTACACACTATACTAATGACTTTAAGTCAAAATGGTGTAGTTGAGAGACGAAGTTGAACTTTTAAGGACATGGTAAGAAGTATGGTTAAACATTATTATTTGCTTGAATCATTGATAAACCATAATTTATACATATTTTAACCCCATGCTTAGCTTAATTTTGGATGAGTTTTCATTAGATTTGATGAATTTGATGGTCCTGATCCTTTAATTTCATGTTTTACACCCAGGAGAGCTTAGGGATTCGAAAAGAACGAGAAACGGGCCAAAAAGGGACAAAATAGGCCTATCTTAGAATTCAACACGGCCTGGGCCATTGGACACGGCCGTGTGTTACGAGCAGGATCAAACACGACTTGGATCAACGTACACTGGTAGATCACACAGCCGTGTGTTACGAGCAAGAGCGAGCACGGCCTAAGGCTATCGAACACGGGCGTGTCACACGGGCGTGGCCCTACCGTATCAAAGATTAATTCTATCCGGAAAAGGTTACTTGTGGGCAAAAAAAGACGTTCCAAAGCCTATATAGACACCCTAGGTGGTGACCTAAAGAAAAAGCGCTGAATAGAACGCAGAAAATACTCGAAGACAGCCATCGGGAGCAGCTCGGAAGGAGGATCTCCATCAAGACTGAAGATCTCCCATCAAGTTCTTCATAAGTTTTTGGGTTTTCTTATGTTTTGTAGTTTTTCTTATTCTATGATGTTTCCCTCCATCAGTATGAACTAAATCCCTTAGATACCTAAGGGGATGAAACCTAAGACGGATCTTATTACTATTTGATTTATAAGATAAATACTTCTTAATTGTGAGTTCTTAACCTTGTTTTGATAATTTAGGTTATTGATTCAAGTCGAATGTGCTTATTCAGTGGAGCAAAAGTCCCTGTTTAAGAGTAGATCAACACAATTAAGCGGAGTTGATTGCAACCCTAGAGATAGGGCGACGAAAATCTGCCTGATTAGAGTCAAATCTAATAAGGGAATCCATAGATCGAGTTAATGCGATAATAGAGGTTTTAATTAGAAAGAGATTTCAATTAATCAACCTAGAGTCAGTTGTTTTTAGTCTCGAGAGAGATATTAACATAAATCAGGGATTTCTACGGATTAAGTCAAGTGAATAAATCGTATGAATCAAAAGTAATAAGTGAAGTCTAGGTGGATTCTTCCTTAGGTATTGCCTATCTCATAAAGTTGTCTAAAAGTATTTTCCTAATTCTTTCGTTGTCGTGTTTAATTAGTTTTAGTTTTAGTTTAAAAGAAATCACTCCAATACTTAGGCTAAATAATAAAAAGATAGTAATTACTAGTACTCTTGGTCCTTGTGGATACGATATTACTGGTCTTACCATAACTATACTATTAAACGATAGGTGCGCTTGCCTTTATTGTGGTCATAGTTAGTTTTAGACACATCAAGTTTTTGGCGCCGTTGCCAGGGACTAAGATATTAGGAACGCTAAATTTTTGTTACTTTAGCCATTTTATTTACTTTTATTTGTAATTTACTTTTTATTTCTATTCACTAATTTTTTTCTTTGCTTCTGGCAGGAACTTTTAGTTTATGACTAGAAGGAACCCGTCAGGACCATTACTTTTTGACAGTGAGATTGAAAGTACAGCTCGTAGAAATCGAAGAGAAATAAGGCAAAGTCTACAATACATAGAAGAAGAGCAAGAAGATGAAACTAACACTACTGAAGAGATGGCTAATAATAATCCGCTACCTCCTATGGTTGCCGCGAATCCGGTGAATCAAAATCCTGCTCCTCGTACTATGTATGATTATGCTAAACCTAATTTAACAGGAACCGAATCAAGTATTGTTAGACCTGCTATTACTGCAAATAATTTTGAACTGAAACCTAACACTATTCAGATGATTCAACAATTTATTCAGTTTGATGGTTTGCAGGATAAGGATCCAAACAATCACTTGGCAAACTTTCTAGAATTCTGCGACACTTTCAAAATTAATGGCGTTTCTGATGATGTCATTCGCCTTCAGTTGTTTCCCTTTTCATTGAGGAACAAGGCTAAACAGTGGTTGAACTCATTACCACGAGGATCAATCACTACATGGGACCAAATGACCGAAAAAATTTTACTTAAATATTTTTCGCCGGCTAAAACGGCTAAGTTGAGAAATGATATCTCTTCTTTTGTACAGATGGATTTAGAGACACTTTACGATGCATGGGAGAGATATAAGGATTTACTAAGAAGGTGCCCTCACCATGGGTTACCTTTGTGGCTACAGGTTCAAACCTTTTACAATGGTGTGAACCCCTCAACTAGGCAGTTGATTGATTCAGCCGCCGGTGGAACCCTAAATAACAAGACCCCTGAAGCGGCTTATGAGTTTACAGAGGAGATGGCACTGAATAACTATCAGTGGCAAGTTATGAGGACAAAGCCAACAAAAGCCGCCAGTGTTTTCAACCTCGACCCAGTGACCATGCTATCAAACCAGGTAGAACTATTAAATAAAAAGATTGATGGTTTGTGTGGTTCTTCGCAGGTACATCCAGTGATGCAGTGCGATATAAATGGATGAGGTTTGAACAATACAGAATACCCACCCTACAACCATGGCATAGAAAACGAACAGATGAACTATATGGGTAACAATCCTAGACCTCAAAATAACCTTTATAGTAACACTTACAATCCAGGTTGGAGGAACCACCCAAACTTCTCATGGGGTGGCCAAGGAAATCAGAGACAACAACCCCCTCTAGGCTTTCAACAGCAACCCTACCCACAGGAGAAAAAATCGAACCTTGAGGAGATTCTAACAAAATTTATCGCGGTGTCAGAAACCCGTTTCCAAAACACCAAAACAGCACTCAAAAATTAGCAAGCATCGATGCAAGGGCTCGAGAACCAATTAGGACAACTTGCTAAGCTCATATCTGAACGACCACAAGGCAGCTTGCCAAGCAACACGGAAACTAACCCAGAGGAGCAAATTCATGCCATTACTGCTCACGATAGTGAAGGGTTAGATGAACCAAAATTGAGGTAAGAGAATGTTTTGGAAGAAGGTAAGGTTGAGATAAACCATGGAAAACCAAAACTGGTAAGTACAGAATACCAACCTTGTATGCCATATCCCAATGCGACAAAGAAAGACCGCACAGATGAACAATTCGGTAAATTTCTTAAACTCTTAAAAAAATTACATATTAACTTGTCGTTTATTGAAGCTCTTTCGTAGATGCCCTATTCAAAAAAAATTTAAAAGAGCTTTTGACAAACAAACGAAAGTTAGACGAGGCATCGCATGTGGAGCTAAATGCAGTGTGCTCAGCAATCTTACAAAATAGACTACCACAAAAGTTAAAAGATCCAATGAGTTTTACAATTCCTTGCTTAATTGGTGGTTTATCTGTTAATAATGCTTTAGCAGATTTAGGGGCAAGCATAAATGTTATGCCTTATAAAATGTTTAAACAGCTAGGTCTTGGGAAACCCAAACAAACTAGGATGAGCATTCAATTGGCTGATAAAACTATTATTCCTAGGGGGATAATCGAAGATGTACTAGTAAAAATTGATAAATTCATATTCCCAGTAGACTTTGTTGTTTTAGACATGGATGAGGACAATAATGTTCCTTTAATTTTAGGAAGACCCTTTTTAGCAACTGCGAAAACTAGAATTGATGTTGGTACAGCTGAACTCACACTTCGTGTAGGTGACGAAACGATCACTCTTCAAGCTCTTGACTCGACTAGGACATCGAGTAATAAAGGTGAGAACATAAATTCTATTAATGACCATTTGGTTCAACCTTCTTTTCAAGAAGCACCATGAAATTACACAACTGAGCCATATTCTAGACCTCGTGCCAACAAAGAAATAACTCATGAGGAGTGAAGGCTTCAGATCAATGAACTAGACGAGTGGAGGACACATGTTAAGGAGAAACCAAGAACACACGAAGCAAAATCGAGGCAACTCCATAGCGAACTTAAAGATGAAGCAAACTACTTCAAGGTTGGAGACCAAGTTCTAATGGATAATACAGATCCTTGTGTTGCCACTTCTGAACCTAATGGAATAACTCCTTTCACGGTACTTAATACTTTCCCATACGGTACAGTCGAGGTAACTCATTCCCAATTTGGCACCTTCAGGGTAAATCGTACTCGTCTAAAACCTTATTTTAATACAATTGATAGCAAGAATGAGGAGTTTCAACTCCTCAAACCACCATGATTATGCAAATGAAAGGTAAGTCTAGCTTAAGACTTTAAACGAGCACTTCTCGGGAGGTAACCCGAGCACTAACCCCTTTAATTTTCATATTTTTGATCTTTAGCACCTCACTAAAAACTAACCAAATTAATAAAGCGCAGGTTTCCCTACCACACGGCCTTACACACGAGCGTGGTTGTGGCCGTGTGGACACCACGAATAGGCACATCGGCGTGGCAGAAACCGTGCGAACCAAGGACGGCAATTTTCCCAAAACACGGGTTGAGATAAATGCCACGCCGTGCGAGACGGCCGTGGTCGACACTGTGAAAGTAACACGGGTGTGCAACACGCCCGTGCTTTTAGACCGTGGCAAACACTGATTAAGGAACATGGGCTGGAAACCTCTACACAGGCGTGGGAGAAACTAACGAGGTACCACACGGCTGTGCGATACAGCCGTCTGATTAAGTCAAGTGAATAAATCGTATGAATCAAAAGTAATAAGTGAAGTCTAGGTGGATTCTTCCTTAGGTATTGCCTATCTCATAAAGTTGTCTAAAAGTATTTTCCTAATTCTTTCGTTGTCGTGTTTAATTAGTTTTAGGTTAAAAGAAATCACTCCAATACTTAGGCTAAATAATAAAAAGATAGTAATTACTAGTACTATTGATCCTTATGGATACGATATTACCGGTTTTACCATAACTATACTATTAAACGATAGGTGCGCTTGCCTTTATTGTGGTCATAGTTAGTTTTAGACACATCAATCACTTTACAAAAAGACATTAAATATTACAATTTACATATTAAATTGAGTTCCAAGCAAACTAGTAGCCAAAACCCCATACAAGTTGTGGATTGGTAAGAAGCCTAGTATTAGGTAGTTACATGTTTAGGAATGTCCAATTGAGGCTAAGCCTTATAAGCCTAATGGAAAGAAACTTGATTCAATTTAGTTGTTACTTTGTAGGTTACTCAAATGTTTAAAATGTTTCAAGTTTTATGATCTCGCAAATAGATCATTTTTTAAAATAAGGAATGATGTTGATTACGATGGAGTGATCAAAATAGGTAATTTTTTGAAGATGAATATGTTAATTTTCTTTTTATGGTTACAGTTGAAACTAATTAAGTAGCTTTACCTAACATTTTTCAACCTATAAATCAGGAAACTGTAGAAAACATAATGATATATACATGTAATTAATTCCATTTCAGTTTAAGAACAATCAATAGTTCAAGAACATACATCTAAAAAAACCTCAAGTTGAAATGTTTATAAAGAAATTTGTCAAAGAAAGGTGAAAGGAAATTTCTAATGACTATGTTATGTATCTCCATGAGCATGAATTTCATATGGTACTAAAAGATTATCATATCACTTTTAACGAGCTAAATCATGTAAAAATTCTAACAAATGGATTGAATTTAAGAAAGATGAGTTGAAATTTTTGGAGGAAAATGACATTTAGGATATTTTCAAGTTGCGAAATGAATCAAACCCTATTGGTTGTAAATGTATTTTCAAAACCAAATGTGATTCATATACTAACATCAAAAGATACAAAATTCATGTAGTTGCCAAAGTTTTCACTCAAAAGGAAGCAATAGATTTCAAAGATAATTTCTCGCCATTTTGAAAAAAAAAACTAATTTAAGAATATCATGGCACTTTTAGCTCATTATAATTTAGAGCTGCATCAAATGAGTGGAAAGATACCATTTCTTAATGGATAAATTAAGGAAATAATATGCATGTTGCAACTAAAGAACTTTGGGCCCAAAGATTTAAAGAACCTTATGTGTAAACTTAAAAAGCCCATTTATGGTTTAAATCAAACTTTTCATCGATGGTACCAAAAATTTGGTGATAATCTCTTTTGGTTTTGAAAGAATACACCATTTGTAATACCCCTCACCCGACCCGATCGTCAAGTCTGAGTTATGAGATGCTACAGTCGTTATCAGAAAAAATACGAACATTTAACATTCAAATTAAACATAAATTGTAAAATCATAGTCAATTTAATTAATAATCACCAAGTAAAACCTTTCTCGGGTCTTATACTAGCCTACTTATGCTCTAGAATCAACCCGAAATTGAACAAGGACTAATTTACAACAATTTTAAATTTTCAAATCAATTATATCATAAATAAATCCTTCAAATAATCAATCATGTCATAAACACTCAAATATTATGATATACAATTCAATTATATTCTTAATCGAGGCATGAAATAGGACAAAATTGTAAAATTTGAAAATCTTGGGCCGACGTCACATACTGTCCATCTGACATTGCGATGAGGAAATGTGGTCGTCGGGACGAGGACTTTGTTTTTAGTAAAAATCAAGCCATTTGGTACCTATTTCAAGCCAACTATACTATTAACCCATTTGGTGCATAATTTCACATCCGTACCTACACAAAACTAACCAAAATTCATCCCAAAACAATGCAACTAACCATTCTCACATCATTCAAACCAATATGCCTCAAGTTGTCACCAAATCAAACCAAACCAACTTAATTCTATTCAACTTACTTCACATGCTTTTAAACCATCCCAACCAACACTTAACCATGCCATTTCACATTCATCTTAGTAATATAATGGTCATATATCTAGTTTCTCACCTTACCAAAACATATAAGTACTTATACACTACAATAATTTCCATATTCAAAATGGTCATTTATAATGACTTACATATAGGGCTTATCATATAGCAAAAACATAAATTTATGCAAAGTAGACATTAAAATCCCAAATCAAATTTAACAGAAGTTTAAACCAAAACCATCCATTCACAAAGTGTCACATATATAACCACCTATGTATATGCCACAATACTGAGCTTAATCGAGCTAAGTCTAACAAGTTGATAGAGGGATAATGTGAGCTTTTAGGCCATCCAATCGACACACTCTTTAAGTCAACTATCTATAAGAGAAGGAAAATGTCGGTAAGAATTTCGAATGCTTAGTGAGTCCATATAAAGTTTACTTAACTTACCTTGATCAGTCAACAATTTAAACAATTAAGACATACTGAGACTAACATGGAAATCCTTTGGCATGTTTTTACTTTCAAATGCATGTCAACAAGTACATTCAGAGGTTAGTTCATTTACATGACATGAATTTATAACATAATCAAATACATGTTTAACAACTCATTTCATAACATGTAAAAGCCATTTCATAACTCATTTTCAAACACATGCATGTATATTTATTTTCATTCATGTACCACCATTTTATTTTCCATTTCACTTTCTATTTTCTCTCAGAGAACTAAACTATATAATAGTTGAATATATAGGACTAATTTGCTAACACAAGCTATATAACTCGGGTCTGCTCACACAAGTCGTAGGTCAAGATTCTTCATATAAGTGTTATTCGTTGCTACTCACTCAAGCTATAGAGTATTCGCAACATATGTTGGATCTCAACCATCGATAACAAAATCCCTGACCAGTACCCAGTCTGTATCATTTGGGCCTGCTCTCACAAGATGTACGTCTAGTTTACTTATACAAGCTTTATTCGATGTTGTTCACTCAAGCTGTCGAGAATCCGCAACATATGTTGGATCTCTGTAATCAATAAGGAATAATTCCATGCTACTCACTCAAGCTATTGAAAACCCACAATATATGCTGGATCTCAGCCATCAATAAAGAATAATTCGTATTCAAACAACCAATTTCTTTTCGAACCATATTGGCTTGCCATTTCATATTTTAATCATCTACTACATCTTACTAGACTTATTTTGTATTCCTACCATTTAAATCTCTGTACCTGAATACATTTTTCATACTTCAATAGCAATCTTTATACCTTTTAAACAATATAACATCATCATGTACATATCATTCATTCATATAACAATTTCACATCCATTTGATACTATGTATCTATTCGAATTTCATACCTTTCGATTTAGTCCTATTGATGCCAAAAAAATTATTTATATACATATAACAATAAAACACAACATATCATCAATTAATAAAGTAAGTCTTATATCAACTTATCTGGTAAACGAGCAACAAACAAGACGTCGGGGATTAATCTACAATTTTCCCTTTTCCTCGATTATCTTCCAATTGATTTAAATCCCGATCTATAATAATTCATTGTAATTTATCAATTATAAACAACTTTTAAACAGCCTATTAGATACATATGACATTTCAATTTCATTTTCTAAAAGTTTCCTAAAATTTTGCATTTTATTCAATTTAGTCCCTAAAATCGAAATTGCTATAACTTTCAAATTTGAGATTCGATTTAAAATTCAATTTCAATTTCATCCCTTAACAGTCCTATATTATCAATAAATACAAAAATTTCATGTCAATTTTGAAATATTTTTACTTTAGTCCCTATGTTAAAAAACTAACAATTAAATTTTACAAACTAGTCCTTTTTCATTTCTAAGCTTAAAATCTTACAATTTAGCACCAAAAGCTTCAAGATTCAACAATGGAAACTTTTGAAAATTTTAACAATTTTGGAAATTAACACATGGGTTAGTTAAATCAAGCTACCACGATCTCGAACACATAAAATTTACGAAAAACAGACTTGAATACATACAAATTTGAATGACCAAAAGTTGATACGCATGAAACCTTATTTTTCCCTTTTAACTTCAGGTGGAGAAGAATAAAAGATGAAAAATGGCCTAAGGTCAATGTACGCCCCATGTAAGGGGGAAAGTGTAATAAAAAAAATACAAGAAGTTAGGGTAAGACTCGCAGATGAGGCGAGGTGTCTGAATCATTGTAACAGCCCAATTTTGGTGAAATCGAAACAGTGGTTTCGGGACCTCAAATCCGAGCCAAAAATAAATTTTATTTTTATTTTATTATATGGACCGTATTATGTTAGAAAAGTCATGTGAAAATTTTGATACGAAAATTTTACCGATTATATGTTTAATTACGGGAAGGACTAAATCGCATAAAATGCAAAAGTTGAATTCTAGTAGCTATAAGGATTAAATAGCTATGGAATTAAAAAATAGAGGTCCTTATATGATAATTAGACCATTAAAGAGAAGTATGTAGATATTTTGGTATGACTCATCCATGGAAAAATAAAAAAAAGGCTAAGGACTAAATTGGAAAGATGAAAAGTTATTAAATGACAATTTAATTAAATGAAAAAGAAAACAATTTCATATCATATTCCCCAAATATTTCCATGGAAACCCTGGGAGAGAGGAAGAAGACTTATCAAGCTTATTTGGGTAAGTAATCAAGCCCCGTTTTTAATAATTTTGATATTTTTGAAACTAGGATAGCTTAATCTATCTATTTGGGGGATTAATTTGAAAAGTTATCAAGGTATGAAATTTGGTTCATGGATGAATATGCTAAAAATTAGAAATTTATGGTAGAAAATGAAAGGTTTTTGATAGATAAACAACTTTTACAAAGTGATTTTTGATGAAAATATGATTTAGGGACTAAAATGTAAAGTTGTGAAATTTGATGAAAAATTCTGAATTTTTATGAATACATGTGCTGTAAATTTTGTAATGGGATTTTGGTTAGGCTTGGAATAGGGGGTAAATTGCACTAGCTTCATTTTCCGAGCCTAGGGATGAAATGGGAATTTATGGAAAAGTTAAGGGCAAAATGGTAATTTTGCCTAGGATGAAAATTGAGTCCACTTGAATAAGAAATATGATAAATTGATGTTATATTTACTCGTATAGATCCGGATAGACCAAATTCAGAGTTAGAACGAGAAAAGAGGAAAATGTCGGATTAGTAGATTTTACGTACATGAACATTGTCGAGGTAAGTTCGTGTAACTAAATTGTGTTTATTTAAATTGTATAAATGTCATAAATATGTGTAATGATTACATATCTGATCAAGCCCGATAAATAAAAATGTTTAAATTAAATGATAATGTCCGATAGATGATAAAAGATAAACGATGAAAATGTTACTCTTATGCTTGTAATGAATGTGGAATGTGATCATTTGAATTATATGGATGATTATAGATACATGAAATAATCACATGCCCGATAATGCTTGAAAAAAATGTTAAATTCTGTTTGAATAAATGAAAATCGATGGATAAATGTGATTTCCCGAAGTGAATGAGGTCCTACATTTGTTGCTGGTGGGATTTAGCTGGGACGAGTAATCCTACTGACCTCATTTCTGAAAGGATTTAGCCCAAACGGGTAATCCTAAGTGAGCCTCTCGAGCATATGTTTCAATTAGGATTTAGCCTAGACTGGTAATCCTAATTGACTTGATTTAGCCTGGACTGGTAATTCAGATCGGACTCTATAGGGAATTCTTTGTCATATAAAGGATTTAGCCTGGACTGGTAATCCGACAAAGCCCTTAGAGTATATGCGTTACAGACAGAATTTAGCCTAGACTGGTAATTCTGCTGTATAATATGTGGCTCGATAGTGTACCTAAAAGGTACTACTGGATATGAATTGACAGATTATGATTTTGTACACTTTAAGTGTACTGCATGAGTATCCATCAATAATTCAAATAAATTCAACGGAAAAGTTCTGACATGAGCAAATATAGATTTGAGATAAATGGTTATAGATTGAGACATGATATGTGGAAGTATGAAATGTTTATACATGAACATGAAATAGTTTGATGAATATGTTCATCTATGAGAATAGATTTGTACACTTTAAGTGTACTACCCAAGTGATTATCAATACTTCAATTGATTATTGAGTAAGGTTTTGACAAGAAATATACTGAAACTTGAGATGAATTAATATAAAGTATACCTGAAATACATGAAGAAAATTGTATACATGTTATATGAACACATGATGTGGAAAAACATATGTGCATGAGAATCCAAATATTGATGAGTTCATATATGTGTTTCTTGAAGTTTATATGAAATATGTGACTAACAATGGTGATGAGAATGTGTGATAGGGCTTGTGAGATTAACTGGTTTGATTATACCCTATGTATTTATTTTGATGATGAATGGGTGATAAGTTTATTACTAAGTTATACGGACTTACTAAGCATTATATGCTTACTCCGTTTTATTTTTCCCTGTCTTATAGTAAATCGGAAGCTCGTTGGATTGGAAACTCGACAGAGATCACTCACACTATCCATCAATTCAATTTGGTATATAAGGTAAAACAAATGTGGTTATAATGGCATGTATAGGTTAAATTGATCAAGGAATGACATGTAAATATTTGATAATGACTGGCTATTGTAATGGCTAGATATGGTTATGTTTTAGTATAATTATAATCTATAATTATATAAAGTACAAATAATCAAGTTATGATAATAGTCATGTTAGACAATGGTAAAAACATAGCTATGAAGGTAGGTAAAATATACTATATTAAGAGATGAAATAACCTTAGTTATAATGTTTGAATTGGTTGGTATGAATTGGTATGTTTTAGTGCAGGTAAGTTAAATTTGGGTGACAAATGAAGCTAGGAAATGGCTTTGTTTTGTCCACACGGGTAGACACACGGGCGTGTGTCTAGACCGTGTGTGACACACGGCCTGATACATGGGCGTGTGGTTAGGCCGTGTGTCCCCTGCACCTTAAATTTGAGAAACAGAATGCTTAGAATTGAGCACACGGGCAGAGACACAGGCGTGTGTCTCAACCGTGTGTGCCACACGGCCTAGAACACGGGCGTGTGTCTTGGCCGTGTGAAACTTGCACCTAATTTTGAAATGAATTAATTAACCACACGGCCTAGCACACAGGCGTGTGGCATGGCCGTGTGCACAAGTTAGAGAGTTACACGGGGTTGAACATGGCCTATAGCACGAGCGTGTCACAGGGTCACACGGGCGTGTCCCCTGGACCACACGAGCGTGTGAGCCCTGCACCTTGGAAAAATTTTGTAAGTTCACGAAAAATTCTTAGAGGTTCCGATTAAGTTACGACTCGGTTCTAATGCTTGTGTTGGGCCTCGATGGTCTATTTAAGGGACGTTACGAATGATTTCAGAATTTGAATAGTAACTTGCATGAATTATCTGAAAATATTCTGAAAGTTCTGGTAATACTCAGTAATCCTATTCCGGCGATCAATACGGGTTAGGGGTGTTACAATCATGGACTAGAGGAGAGTTCGACCAGGTGGAAGTCTCATGGCGAGCCGAGTAGCTCGAAGGCTCGGATGGGGTCTGCCACCATGACAAGGCAAATTATCTTGGGCGAACAGGGAGTAAATTTAAATTCAATTTATTTTACATTGGTTACCCTCGTACAACAAGGTTTATTTATTTATGATGTAGTAAGGGAACTCACAAAGTTCATTCGAACTTACGGAGGTGATAGATGTTCACATGATTTGCGAGGTTGATCGAGGACTCAAAAGAGGGACCAAGCTAGATGATAAGAGATCGAGGATCGAAGGAAGTTTAGAGTCATGCACATAGAAAGGGGGTACCATTGGAGGCTTCGCCACTGGATCAATAAAAATGAAACTAGATAGTATACCTAGAATCTAGACTTTAGGACAAATAGTCTTTAGCAAAAATATTAAGAAATTCTTTGTAAATAAATAGTTTGATTATAAATGATTATAATTGTAACACCCCAAACCCGGCCCAGAAGTTAGGCCCAAATCTGGCGTGTCACATTGGAGTGTTTTTCGAAAACCATGTTTTCATTGAAAACCCTCTTTAATATTTACAAACTAAAGTCTCAGTTTGTGTTCGTTCAATTTCAAAACGTAGTTCATTGAAAAGTTAATCACTTTTAAAAACATTATTAACTTCGTTAAAAATCTCTTTTAGTTGCGCAAGCTAATTTAAGGTAAAGAAGTGTAAAACATATGTTTTTAAAGACAGTAATTGGGTTGAAAACTCGTCTACGTCTAACAGATATAAAACGTAACAAAATCCAAAATTTAGAATTAAATCCAGAGAGGCCTTATTAAAGAAATTAAAACCCATAACGGAATTTAAAACATATATAAAGTCCAAAGTATAACAACCGCAGTCGTGTGGTCACCTCCGAGTCCCTCGCAGCACCGATCCTCCTAACGCTGGGGATTACCTGCACGGTTAAGAACGGGGTGAGCTTACGAAAACTCAGCGTGTAATCCCCTTCCTAGAGTAACAGTCAGTATATAGAAACAGAAATCAAAACGATGCAGGGACAAAGCCCTTTAATAAAGAATAAGATGCAGTCCAGTTCAGAGCATACGTGGGCCAAACCCACTACAATATCATTTGGGTCACAGCCCATAAAAGAATCAATCGGGCCCAACCCAAACAAATAACAGAACAAGTGGGCCTAAGCCCAGTACAGTGACAGATGTCATAAACAGATATGCAACAGTAGGAGGATGCACCCCACCCCGATCCAGCCAACATACCACCCGTACCAACCCTACACTTACGTGGGGATAAAATCGACCCACCCAGCCAACACACCAAGCTTAGCACCGGTTGCGGCACGAAGTCAACAGAATGGCTCGCGCCATGGACAGAACGGCTAAAAGCCATAAATAGAATGGTTATAAACCATAATCAGGATGGCATAAAGCCATAATCAGGATGGCACAAAGCTATCGGTAACTGTAATAAGCTTGGCACATAGCCATTAGCGACGGTAATATAATCGGCACACAGCCGCGGGTAATTACGATTGACACAGAGTCATCAATATATATGTTAGGCACATAGCCACGGGTAAATATGATTGGCACAAAGCCATAATCAAGATGGGACAGAGCCATATTTAGGTTGGCACGGAGCCATAATCAGATTACGCGGCTTTAAGCCGTCCGTTGGTCACAGTCGTCTCATGCGACCCGTGCGACCTTAACAGATCAATACTGGATCCACAGTCGTCTCATGCGACCCGTGCGACCTTAGCAGAACTTCCTCCGTATCATTATTTCAACCCTATGCAATATGTCGTGTATGTCATGCTCAATCATTACACGTGTATGCAAAATGGCCATGCTCAGTAACAGTCATTTAAACATATATTAAAGCATTTCAGTCACACGACCACAGTCCAGTCAGTTAAAACATAGACATACGATCACGGTCAAATCAGTCAAATTCATAGTCTAAGTCAGTCATTTACCCACAAGGGCAAAATAGTCATTTTACCCTATAAGGGTATTTCGGTCATTTTACCCTACAGGGGCATTATGGTTATTTTGCAACCCGAGAGTATTTCGGTAATTTTGCAAACTTAGGGTATTTCAGTAACTTTGCAAATCAGGGGTATTTTGGTAATTTTTGCAAATTGGAGGTATTCCGGTAATTTTCGCAAATCGGGGGTATTTTGGTAATTTTGCAAATTTGGGGTATTTTGGTAATTTTGCAAACTAGGGGTATTTCGGTAATTTTGCAAATTGGGGTCTTAGCGACCCAACAGAAGGTCCACCGTCGCCTCGAGCGACTTAAGTAACCTAAACAGTCGCAACGGTGTAAATGGGCCTAAGGCCTATTACTCGGCCCAAGTGGGCCCACACACTCGTGTGGCCCATTTAGCCCAGAAACAGCCACAGTTATGCAAATGTCACAGTTCAAACAACACTTACCACATGACATACATTTTATCCGCGTGGGCCTACAAGCCCACTGGGCCCACACAGCCCATTTCGGCCCAACGAGGCCCAAAATAGCCCAAGACCACGAGGGCGCTCGTGGTGGCCTCTACAGACTAATGCCCATGTTCGTGGGATCGGTTCACCACACGCACGATCGCACGCTCGTGTGGCATCATTCGTCATATTTCTGACTTTTCGGCATTTTGCCGATCTACAGTCATAGCAGTGTAAACAACACATACTTTCGGATTTTCAGCCGATTATCGAATACCGCATACAAATACACACCTGTTCGCGAAACTCGCTAAGATCCACGCTCTCCGAATCCTATAATCAACCAAAATATCGTATCAAATTTACAACCAATAAGGTTAATAACTGTCCAAGCCCAAAACGACAATCCATATTTACCTTGACTGATCGCTAATCGGTTTATTTCCCTTAGATCACAGGCTAGAGTTGATCACACTCCTCTTTGATGATTAACTGCATTACAAATACAACCTATCAACCATGATGGTCTAAAACCATGGTTTAGCACACATTAGTCTAAAGGAAGTACACGCAACCCTTCCCCCAAAAAGGGAAAAGTAATATTCAGCCAACCACTTGAGAAATTACAAGCCTTCAACTTTACCTTTGATCGCGAGATGAGTGAACGGTTTGCACTCCTCGTGGAATTCTATGAACCGAAGGCACTACCAAGCATAAGGAGGGAAAGAGAATCGGCCAACAGAGAACATAAAAGAAAAGAGCATACGTTTAAGAAGAGAGTTTGGACATATCGAAGGAATAGAAAAAAAAGAAGAAATCTAGTAACTCACCGATTGCTAAAGCCACTCCCAAACCGGAACTGATCAAAGAAGAAGAAGATAGAAATCGGTAACAGAATCAAGGCACTGGAGGGAAGGAGAGATCAAATACAATCAATCAAGAAAATCATTAACTAAAAGCCGACAGACAAAATGGAGAGATGAGAGAAACAGAAAAGGTTCGGCAAGAAGGGAAGAAGAAGATTGACAGACCAAAACTGAAAAAGAAGAGGGGGAAAAGAGAATGATATATTCGGTAGTAAGGGACAAACCCCCAAATGGTCAATTACCCCAACCCAAAATAGTGCACTCAAACTCCCAATCCCGAAATTCTGAGTAGTCCCCATTCAAATTCGGCACAATACACCCATTACACACCAAATTCCTTCTTTTTCTCCCCAAAATCCTCAACCAACAACCCCCTTATCCAAATCCCCCAAAACCCTCCTAAAATCACTCTATAAATCCCTCACAGACCAATTCGAACTCCCCAACAACTTCATCCAAGACCAAGTCAACAACCACCCCAGGAGAGTTTTAATCCAACTCTACCTCTCTCACCTCATAGAAATAAAATAATGTAACACCCCAAACTCGGCCCAAACGTTATGGCCGAATCCAGGAATGTCACATCAAAGACACAATCTCAAACAATTTTACTAAGTTAAAATTTAAGGCCTAAAAGCCCAAAATCCTTGACACCTTGTTAAGTAGCGATAAAAGCCCATTTAATTATTTTAAATATCTCAAAAACCATGTTTAAACATAAGAAATTACTCAGGTTTAATAATTAAGTAAACAGTTGAAACAACAAAACTCAA
This sequence comes from Gossypium sturtianum, assembly GCA_025698515.1. Classification (NCBI taxonomy): domain Eukaryota; kingdom Viridiplantae; phylum Streptophyta; class Magnoliopsida; order Malvales; family Malvaceae; genus Gossypium; species Gossypium sturtianum. Next base: position 106,690,806 of record CM046954.1, read on the forward strand.
AATCCAAAGTCAAAACGGAGTACAAGGCCTTATTACATCTACTGAAAATAAAGCAATTAAAATTATGTCCTTTGAAACAAATAAATAAAACTTCTAAATGTCTTGTAGTGTGGCCGTCTCCGAGTCCTCTCCCACGTCGAGCCGTTTACTGAGGATCACCTGAAACATTTAATAAAAAGGGTGTGAGTTTCGAAACTCAGTGTGTACGACCCTTGGCAACCAAATCAACATACAAATATTACATTGGGCCTAAGCCCTATCAAAATTAGTGGTCTTGGGCCTTAGCCCACAATGACCTCATACCACATCAGAGTCACATGAATGCAATGCACCCATCCCAAATCCAACCCTGCACACCATTTCCCTTCCAATCCTACACACCTGTGGGGATATAAATATCAACCCACCCATCCCTACACACCAAAGGTAGCACCAAAGAAGTGGGCACTACTCAAACGTTACAAAGAAAGTCGCTATAATGGGCTTAAAGCCACCGGTGGATCCACGATGCCGCAAGCGACTATGCGATCCTCAAATCTTCCTCCGTATCATCAAAACCCACCCAAGTGCAACATATATTTCATGAATGCAACATACACATTCTCACACATTCGGCACTTAGGGGTATTTTAGTCATTTCACTACCCAAAGGTATTTCCGTAAATCTACTCTACATGGGTATTTAGTTAATTTTGTAAATCAGGAATATTTTGGTGATTTCGCAAGTCAAGGGTATTCTGGTAATTTTATAATCAGGGGTATTTTAGTAATTTTTCAAATCTAAGGATATTTTGGTAAATTTCAAATCAGGGCACACCATTTCCCTTCCAACCCTACACACCTGTGGGGATATAAATATCAACCCACCCATCCCTACACACCAAAGGTAGAACCAGCAGCGACACTACTCAAATGTTGCAGCAAAGCTGCTATAGTAGGCTAAAAGCTATCGGTAGATCCACCGTCGTCAAGCGACTATGCGATTCTCAAATCTTCCTCCGTACCATCAAAACCCACCCAAGTGCAACATATATTCCATGAATGCAACATACATATTTCCACCCATTCGACACTTAGGGGTATTTTAGTCATTTCACTACCCAGGGGTATTTCCGTAAAGCTACTCTACAGGGGTATTTAGGTGATTTTGCAAAACAGAGGTATTTTGGAAATTTTGTAAATCAGGGATGTTTTGGTAATTCTGCAAATCAAGGGTATTATGGTAATTTCACAATTCGAGGGTATTTTAGTAATTTTACAAATCTAAGGGTATTTTGGTAATTTTCAAACTAAGGGTATTTTAGTAATTTTCAAATCAGGGGTATTTTAGTAATTTTACAAATCTAAGGGTATTTTTGTCCCTCTCAGATTTAGTTATGAACTTTGGCCCATAAACAAGTCATCGCGGCTAAAGTGAATGCACACTATGCACCGTAGGATTCCGAGAAGAGGAGGTGGGCCACTAGGATCGCTTAAGTACCAAGCTCTCCTAAATCCACTCCTAGACATGCATATGTCCGCTGCCACACTCTAACCAGACTTGTCCACTGGACATGTTTAATTATTAGAATTAAGTTTTATGCAGTTTGAGAGTTGTTCAGAACTAGGCCTAAAGTCCATTAAACCCTAGCATACTTGTCTACGTCTTCATAAAGCCCATCAAGCCCATTTCACGTTCATATAACCCATTATGCCCAATTCACATCCTTATGGCCCATTAGACCTAAATCTCATTCATATGGCCCGTTAGGCCCAAAAAAATTCCAGATCATATAAAATGCATGCCTAACTCAATTCATATAATCAAATCAATCAATTTCATCCAACTTAGCCCTAGGGCCCACCGGGCCCATTTAGAAAACTTTCAGCTTTTCGGCTTTCCGGCATCACCGATATCATGTGTGTGTAGTGTTTGTACACACCTGGTTACTGCGACGTGCTATATTGTTCTTGGTCTTGAACTTACAACCAACCGACCTTCAATCAATCACCCATACTTAAACAAAATATCTACCAAAAGCCGAAACCTTACCGTAACCTTACCGTGTGCCACCGGGTTCTAATAGCCCTTCCTTAGCTACTAATCAGGAGTATCCCCTAGATCTGCACTCACACACACACCATCAAGATTCGAGTGACTCATAATCCACACAAGTCACCCCTATAGATCAAACTCACATTCGACCATTCACTTAAACCACAATTGAGTTGAGTACACTTACCCTTGCTAACAATCCTACCACGATTGCGATCTTTGAACCTTATCCTTGTTATCACAGAGTTAATGACAAGATAGTTAGATAGCATTTCGGCTTTTAGCAAAACGTACAAAGGAGGTTAACCGAATACTTACCAAATCCCCTTTCGATCCTGCGGCCTAGATAGCTATTAACTAGATTCAGCTTTCAACACTTGACTGAGAGTAGGTAATAATCGATTTGTGATGGAGGAACAACCACCAAGATTCGGCACTATTAGGAATTTTGGCAAGAGAAAAGATGGTGGTAATTCGGCTATAGAAGAGTTTGGCTATGAGAGAATTCGGCACAAAGGAATTTGGCTTTAGGAGATTTCGGCAATGAGAGAGTTTGGCTATGGGAGGAACCGATTGAGGGGAAGAAAAGAAAGAAAAAGAATGGAAAATTCAGCATTACCTAGGACCCCAGATTCGGCACACACATATTTATATAGCCTATAGCCGAAACTTAACCACCCCTAAAGTCCAATTCGGCACCACTTCATCCACTGCTCATCTCCTAATTTTTCTCCATGATATCTCCCTTATCCTTCCCCTAAATTCTCTCTATTGATCACTTCTCCTTAGAGTCCCTCTACACGCCACTTCCAGCCTTCTAGAAGCCTAAAATTAAATTACAAAATAAAACTAAGCTAGCACTCGAACCTCAGACCTCCCTGCATTCATATGTCGCCACCTCTTTACACCCTAGTGGCGTCACTTAGCCACTTTACCACAGGCTTCTTTGTGCCATTTTCACTTATTTTTATTTAAAGCCCACTACTCACAACCACGATTCCTTAATTAATTAAATTAAGAATCCTCCACCACAAAAATCAAACCCAGAGCTTCTCCAACACACCTACACACTCCAAATTCATTAAACCTTTAAAGTCGTCATGTCATTTGTCATTTTCTTGCTCACTTAAAAAAATTTATGAGACCCGAAGCCCAATAGGCCCAATTCTTCTAGGCCCAAATTCGGGGCGTTACAATTCTACCCCCTTAAAGAAATTTCGTCCTCAAAATTTCCAACTAACTACTAAACGCATTTACTCTCAAGTCACACCACTATACTTTATTGCGCACTCTGATTTAATAACATATAAACATTGCATGCACAGCATTTCTATACCCAAAAATATCGCATGCACACAAAACATACCCGACTTAATGGTGATTGAACAATCCAGAGCCTTATGCTCCTCGGACCATCTTAAACACGCTCGACTTCCTCCAAAGCATTCACCGGATGACGCCTATACGCAATATTCACAAGCCGAAAAGTTTGGACGCACCTTAACATGCTTCATAGAATGAGATCGGTTCTAGAAAACGCAATCTCTTTTTTTTACAGCTCACACACCTAACTCAAGTGTTTCACCAATTTCTTTAACCTCCTCCAGTACCTCCCTAACTAGTTGAGTGACACATCATTTAACTTAACACTTCCACGGCCTCTGCTGCCATTTTTCTCTTCTTCTAGCGCCCATCGCCGATTCTCATATTATCTGAATTAGGAATTTTTATGAATTTAGTTCATAGTTTCACTGTTTAAAACACATGTCTTATGCAAGTAACAATTTAAAAACCCCAAAATAACTTTTAAATTGTTTTGTGTGGATGCAAGTAACAATTTAAAGTACATGTTTTATGCAAGTAACAATTTAAAAGTTGTTTTGGGGTGTTTAAATTGTTACTTGCATATGACATGTATTTTAAACAGTGAAACTATGAACTAAATTCATAAAAATTCCTAATTCAGATAATACGAGAATCAGCGATGAGCGCTAGAAGAAGTGCAAGGGGTCGCGGCTGAGGCCGTGGAAGTGTTAGGGCTGATATGCTGACTCAGCTAGTTAGGGAGGTACTAGAGGAGGTTAAAGAAATTGGTGAAACACTTCGGGTTAGGTGTGTGGACTGTAAGAAAAAAGAGATCGCAGTTTTCTAGGGCCGCAGTCCTGTTCTGTGAAGCATGTTAAGGTACGTCCAAACTTTCCGCCTTGTAAATATTGCAGAAGGCGTCATCTGGGTGAATGCTGGAGGAAGTCAAGAGCGTGTTTAAGATGCGGTTCTGAGGAGCATAAGGCTCGGGATTGTTCAATCACCATTAAGTTGGGTGTGTTTTGTGTGGACGCGATATTTTTGGGTATAGAAACTGTATGTGTGCAATGTTTATGCGTTATTAAATCAGAGTGCGCAGCGAAAGCATAGTGGTGTGACTTGAGCGGTGTATTTAGTAGTTAGTTGGAAATTTCGAGGACGAAATTTCTTTAAGGGGCTAGAATTGTAACGCCCCGAATTTGGGCCTAGAAGAATTGGGCCTATTGGGCTTCAGGTCTCATAAATATTTTTTTAAGTGAGCAAGAAAATGACAAATGACATGACGGCTTTAAAGGTTTAATGAATTTGGAGTGTGTAGGTGTGTTGGAGAAGCTCTGGTCTGAGTTTTTGTGGTGGAGGATTCTTAATTTAATTAATTAAGGAATCAGGGTTGTGAGTAGTGGGCTTTTAAATAAAAATAAGTGAAAAATGGCACAAAGAAGCCTGTGGTGAAGTGGCTAAGTGACGCCACTAGGGTGTAGAGAGGTGGCGACATATGCATGCAAGGAGGTCTGAGGTTCGAGTGCTAGCTTAGTTTTATTTTGGAATTTAATTTTAGGCTTCTAGATGGCTGGAAGTGGTGTGTAGAGGGACTCTAAGGAGAAGTGATCAGTAGAGAGAATTTAGGAGAAGGATAAGGGAGATATAATGGAGAAAAATTAGGAGATGAGCAGTGGATGAAGTGGTGCCGAATTGGACTTTAGGGGTGGCTAAGTTTAGGCTATAGGCTATACAAATGTGTGTGTGCCAAATCTGGGGTCCTAGGTAATGCCGAATTTTCCATTCTTTTTCTTTCTTTTCTTCCCCTCAATCGGTTCCTCTCATAGCCAAACTCTCCCATTGCCGAAATCTCCTAAATTCGAATTCCTTTGTGCCGAATTCTCTCATAGCCAAACTCTTCTATAGCCGAATTACCACCATCTTTTCTCTTGCCGAAATCCCTTATTCTTCCTCTTCTATTTTGCTCCGATTTCTTCCCTTCCTTCTCATCAAACTCTTTTCTTTCCTTGGCTTCTAGTCTATTTCTTTTGTGCCGAATATTCTTGGTCCCTAAAGTCCAGTATTCCTTTTTGTCGATTCCTTGTTGTTTTTCCTCCATCACAAATCGGTTGTTGTTATCTACTCTTAATCAAGTTTCAAAAGCTGGATCTCGTTCAGTAACTATCTAGGCCGTAGGATCAAAGGTTGGATTCGGTAAGTACTTAGTCAACCTCCTTTAGTGTGTTTTGGTAAAAGCCGGAGGGCTCTTGTCGTTAACCCTGTATTAACAAGGGTAGGGTTCAAAGATCGCAAGCGTGGTAAGGATCGCTAGCAAGTGGTAAGTGTACTCGTCTCAATTGTGGATTAGTAAGTGACCGAATGTAAGTGTGGCTTATAGAGGTGACTTGTGTGGAATATGAGTCACTTGATTTTTGATAGTATATGTGTGGGTGCAGATCTAGGGGATATTCGTGAATAGTAGCTAAGGAAGGGCTACAAGAACTGGTGGCACACGGTAAGGTTATGGTAAGGCTTCGGTTTTTGGGTAAATATTGTGGTTAAGTGTGTGATTGATTGGAGATTGGTATTGGTTTTAGGTTCAAGGCTGGGGATAGTGTAGCATGTCGCATTTACCAGGTGTGTACATACACTTCACACACGACAAATTGGCAAAAGCCGAAATACCGAAAAACCGTTGAAAAGTCAAAAAGCAGAAAGGTTGGCACCTGTAACCACGAGCATGCGAACATTCGTGTGGGAACACCGATATGATTACCGAGACCAAGAGAGCGATCTCATGGTCTAATGCCACTGTTTGGCCAACCGGGCCAGAAGGGGCTAAATGGGTTTGCCGAGCTCGTGGGCTCAATTCGGCAAGAGTTGATATGTGAAATTGAATGATGGATTGATATGGATGGTTGTATTATTTGATTATGATCGGGCCTAACGGGCCATATTAATGTGATTTGGGCCAGATGGGCCATATGAATGTGATTTGGGCCTAGTGGGCCATACGAATGAGATTGGGCCTGATGGGCCATATGAACGTATGTGAATTTGTATGGGCTTTGTAAGGGGTCTTGGGCTTAGTAATTGGTAAATTGCTTAACCTTACATAAAACTTTAATTATTAACTAATTGTGACCGTGGACAAGTCATAAGGTTAAGGTGTGGCAATGGGTATATCCATGTCTAGGATTGGATCTAGGGAGAGCTTGGTACTTAAGCGGTCTTAATGACTCACCTCCTCTTCTTTGGAATCCTACTTGGTGCCTAGTATCTGTTCACTTTAGCCAGCGAGGACTTAATAACGGACCAAGGTAAGTAATAGACCCATAACAATGAGAAAAGACCAAAATGCCCCTAAGGGCAAAAATGACTAAAATGCCCCTATGTGTTGAATGTAAGATTTATGGATGTTACATGTACATTTGCTGCATTCACATGATATTCTGTTTGGGATGCATATGGGTGGGAATTATGGAACAGAGGAAGTATATAAGGATCGCATGGTTGCTTGACAACTATGGATCCACCGATGGCTTTTTAAGCCCATTATATGCTTAGTAGCCTTGCTGCAACGTTTGGTAGTACCGCAACCGGGCTACCCTTGATGTGTATCGGATGGGTGGGTCGATTTAGAAATCCCCACAGAAGTGTAGGGTTGGAAGCGAAATGTTGTGTAGCAGATGGATTATTTGGGGAGGGTTTGCATTGCATTGCATGTATGATACTATTATGTTATTATTATGATATGTATGCTATTTGTTTGACGGGGGTCGTACACACTGAGTTTTCGAAAACTCACTCCCTCTTTTATTTTTCTCAGGTGATCCTCAGTAGGCGGTTCGACGGATGGAGGGACTCAGATGTGGCCAACTAGCAAGACGATTAGACTTGTTTTCTTTAATATCTAAATTATGGATTTTAAGTTGTTTATTTTAAGTATTTCGGATTGTAATAAGGTTTTTCCCTCTAGTTATTATTCCATTACTTTCGCTATGCATTGAAATTTTGGAATGGAACCTGGATTTATTTCTTTTAAACGTATTTCAAGGTTTTGAAAATAATTGTGTTTTAAGAACGAGCTTCCGCTGTCAAAGGAAATTTTTACATAGTAACAAGGAAATGGTTTTTGGCTACACCTCGTTTTGAAAGAAAAATGGATTTTACTTAACTTTTCTCTAGAAGGGTTTTCAATGAAAACAGGGTTTTCGCAAAAACACTTCAATGTGACACGCCGAATTCGGGCCTAACTTCTAGGCCGGGTTTGGGGTGTTACAAATAAAATCCTTTTGCATCCCATGCGATTCAAACTCAAGATCCCCTTTGCCACCACAATGACGCCACTACCACTGGATCACCAACCTTTCTTGTGTCATGATTTCCCCAACAATATTGTTAAAGCCTACTTACTTACATCCAGGGTTTTATTCACCTAAAACAAAAAATTTTCTAAAGTCCAGGTTTGAACCCAAGACTTCTCCAATACTTCTCAGGACCCTAACCACCAAAGCAGACATACTTTTATGTTATTCACATACACAACTAAATTCCAATTCCTCCGGCATGCGAAGCCCATTTCTTCTAGGCCCAAAATTCGGGGCGTTACAATAATATGAAGAATTATTATTTTAAATCTTATTAATTGATATTTTCATATTTAAATCGTTTTATAGCAACTAAGCTAGCTAAGTTTAGGACCATTTGTGATACTCCATACCCGGATTCGATGGATGGGTCAGGCGTGGGATGTTCCAAATATAGTGGTATTAGAGTATAGGTTTAGCTGGTCCTCTGACCTAGAAGATTGGAAGGAAGTACCCCTATATGCATAATGATCGAATTTGCTAAGTCCCTCGAGTTATTAGTATTGTTAAGAAAGTATATGCAGTACATAGATGCATTTGCCTAGATTGGCAAATTGAAAGGGAAATACTAATAACTGAATCTAGAAAATATACATAGAATTTATAATTGAGAAAATGTGATAGTAGATATTCCTGTGATGGATATTGAAAGGTTACAAGGAAAACGGTAAATAATTAAGTATATAGATTAAAGGTGCAAATGTAAGAGAAGAAAATTTTATTAGATGAAAAGTACAAAAGAGGTGGAAACCACCCCGCTTGATCGTTGAGGGTGTGGAACTCGGAGATGGGGTTGGCTAAGTGGAGATGCGGAGAGTGGGACAACAGGAAAACTTAGTCGCGAGCTTCACAACTGGCAAAGAGGACCATTGCTTTAGTTTGAATCGGGGTTAGATAGGGAAGGTAGAAAAAGAGTCCAGCCTGGATGTCTGGTTGGGCGTTTGGAAAAGGATTGGGTGGCTCCTCATTTTGCAATAGCATCTTTTTATTAGGATGTAGAATCCACCCATATCTTATTCACAAGCCTTCAAAGGCTTGAACTTGGACCCTCGAAGTGGAGAGATAAGCGATGCTGTTATAACCCTTCCCTAATATTGCAAAAGGAGTAGTAATGAGTTGAGTCCATAAAGGGGATTGGGGAAGCTGAGGAGCAGAGCTTCCTCAAACTTAAAATTCGATGCTTGACACACCCCAGGTTGATTGAAGACGGGGATGTGTAATCTTCTATAAGTAGACAATTCCTTCGAAGGGGAAGGAGGTAGTTGATAGCGTCATCCAAACAACCCTTTTTCTAAATTTCCCTTAGGACAGAGGCAAGGAAGGAAGAACGGATCTTCCGAGATATCGAGTAACCCACCATCGTGTACCAAATGGATGTATCTCTCAAAATCAAGAACTATCGCCTTGCTTATGACTTTAATGAATAAACTAAATTTGTAAATAGATAAGGAAGGCAAAGAGTATAAAATTTATTTTCCAAAATCATAAGACATGAGTCGCAACAGAACTGCACTCCAAAAAGGAAAATAGGTAAAGGAGGAAGGAAAGGTTAGAGATACCAAGCAAGGTGATTTAGTGATAAGTGAGGAGGTGTGAAAATTCTTTTAGCAAGTTAGTTTATTTATAGCCAATGGAAGGTGCAGAGGTTTTAGAAAATTAATGGAGGGCAAAGGAATCGTTCAAACCCATTAATGTAAAAAGGCCACCTATTGGCATTGGAAGGGGAAAAAAGTAGATTCCCAATATGGGAATATCTTTCAACTACTATCCATTATGACGCAACCCTCGGAAAGAAGAACTAGTCATAGGACTATTCAGTAACAACCTTCTTGGAGTAAGGCAGAAGGCCTTTAATACCATTGGAGTAGGATTTCGGAGTCAGAGTAATCGCTTTGACACTCTGCTAAGATAATAATAAAGGATAAGCCATGGGTGAGCTTAGCTACCCTATGATAAGAAAGAATTGACCTATCAGATGGTAATGCTAGAGTACGAGTAAGCCTAGAGATTTCGAAATATTCTGCCAAGAAAGGACGAGCGTTAAGTTAAGCGGTACTCGTTTTCGAGCATCCTCCAAAATTAAAGGATGAAAGAAAAGTCACCAATAAATTTGAGATTAACATTCACCAGTAGGATCTGCATGATTGGTAGAGTTAGAGCATGAGCACTTTAGGATTTGCAGAAGCATTCGCTAAAGATAAGGTTGAAGAGTTGGTAAACAGGCAGTGTTTTCCATGGATGCCCACCAAATTAAGATAGGGAGAAGATGCTAAAGGACAAAAGGTACCCGTAGTGGAGTAATCAGGTACCCAACAAGGAGTGGGAACCTCTACTTCATTAAGTATACGAGTAATCTGCCAATCGAGCGGAGCTAAAAGGAAATAAGAATGTACAAAAGGGGAACCAAGTTAAGAGAATTGACAAGGACAACAGATGAGTGATTACGCGAACCATATTAGAGTAAGAATTAAGAAGGATACCCTAAGTCTACCTCCGAAGTTGGTGTGATGTGAAATTTTAGGGACAAAATTTCTTTTTAAAGGAAGTGGAGTTGTAACACCCAGATTTCTAATAACCCGAAATTAGGAATGAATAAGGGACTAAATTGAAAGAAATCAAAAGTTGGCGGCCTATATTAGAAGAAAAAAGAAAGCTGGAAACTGAATTGGACATGGTTAGATCCAATTCTGGTTTGGTACGAATGGAACCAACCGGTTTCTTAGTGGGAGACATAATAATTAGCTATGGGCGATTCCCCTAAGGTTGGTAATAATGAGGGAATGCTTATAAATAGCTGGAAGATGGCTTCCAGGGTTGATTTTCTTCCTGACTTGGTCTCATTCTCTCTTCTTCATGATCTTCTTCGGTTGCTTTAGAGAAGAGAAAGTCAAGGAAGGTTCTGCATAGATCAGACTTTATAAGGAATAAGTTGAAAAAATAGGGAAACCAGCAAGCAACTATGGTTCTTAACCTTTCTATGTCCGTAAAAGTTAAGAAATGAAGCTATGGAGCTTCAAGAACTGGTATAAGGGTTCTGCATGTTATGAAAGCTTAAGTTCTAAGATGTAGCATAAGTTTAACTACTAGATTTTTGGTTGTAAGTTGCTGCCAAGAGAATGAAAGCTTTAGAGTGCAAAAGAAGAAATAGGATATGTAAACGATGAAGTTTCAGGTGAGTTTCAGACTCCAAACCTACTGTTAGGTTTATTGTCATTTAAGCATGCCATGGTTGCATAAGCATAAAGCAAGATAATATTAGCATGCATAGCATGATTGTGGGTAAACCTTAACAGTTAGACAAAGTTAGGAAGGGAAATGGGGAGAGAACCTTTAGTTACTGCCTTGGGCAAAGCTCCAGACCTTACGGAGGGAACACTACGATGTTCGAGCATCAAGGTTAGGTGGTGTAAAGGAAGTAATGGAAGGAGGATTTAGGAAATGAGATAATGGAATGGTATTTATCGTGACCACGGTATCGATTAGTCCTTCAAGGTGACAGCGTGATAACATTATATGGCGTAAGGCCATAAATGAAAGATGCCATGGCAGTCTGGTATGAAGTACATAGTGTAAGACCATGGATGAAAGATGTCATGGCAGCATGGTACACGATAATGATAATGGCGTAAGACCATGGATGAAAGACGCCATGGCAGCAAGGTATGTGGTGTAAGATCATAGATGAAAAATGCTATGAAGTCAAGTATGATGAGTAAGACCATGGATGAAATACTCCATGGCATTATAAGATAGTAAGTTAGGATGAGGGGTAGGTGTAAGACCATAGATGATAGACTCCATGGCATCCATAGAGAGTAAGTCCGTCGGGATAGTAAACATAGAACAGAGTAAGTCCGTCGGGACAGTAAACACAAGGTAAGTCCGCTGGGGCAGTAAACACAAGGTAAGTCCGTCAGGCTAGTAAACATGAGTAAGTCTACTAGGACAAGAGAAAAGAGGAAAAAGGAAAGAGGGTATAAGACCATATCTCGGCTATGACATCCCATAGAGTCCGCCAGGACCTCAAGTAAGGAGTATAGGGTCTGTGTGCCAAGTATGGGAAAACCACATAAGTGGAGGAAGAGTTTAAGAAAAGCATAAGTATGGCAAGTGAACTTTTAAGAATATGCCAAAAGTGATGGAAGCTAATAAAGCATAGACGAAGACCCAATGAGAATTAAAGAAAGATAGGTCATGTAGAAGTTGTCCTAGTTATGGAAATGTAAGAAGAGAAATTATCCAAGAATCATAAGCAAGGATTTGAAAAGAAGAGTCGTCCGGTAGAGCTCAATAAAGATGTGCGTGAAAAGAAAATCTCATGGGAGGATGAAGAAGTGCTTTCCCAGGATAAGGGTTCTATCTAGGGGACACTATGTCTTTCAAGACTATTCCTCTTTGAGGAAAGTCTAGTGTGGGTACACCGCAGAAAGGATAGCTCTGAAGAGAGGAAACGAGTGAGTGAGATGTCAAACTCGCATAATTGTATGGGCGATAACATGTTAGCCCAGCAAGATATATCGATCTTCATGTACAAGACAAGTGAGCTCCCAAGTGAGGGATGAAATGAGAATGGGTTCGCCAGAGTGGTGAGACACGCTGAAGGTCAGCATAACATGGAAATGACAAGGAGTCCTCTGGGACTAAGGTATGAATAGAAAGAGTCCACCAAACACTAGTATGATCGAGTCTGCCAAGGAAGGCATCTTTTAATAATCCATGGTGGATAGTTAGAAGCTACTACAAGGGTTTATGATAGGAAGACGACGAACCACCAAGACAATTAAGGTCAATGTACACCCCGCATAAGGGGAAAGTGTAATAAAAGAAATACGATAAGTTAGGGTAAGACTCACAGATGTGGCGAGATGTCTGAATCATGGACCAGAGGAGAGTCCGACCAGGTGAAGGTCTCATGGCAAGTCGAGTAGCTCGAAGGCTCGAGTAGGGTCCACCACCATGACAAGGCAAAATTGTCATGGGTGAACAGTGAGTAAATTTAAATTCAATTTGTTTTACATTGGTTACCCTCGTACGATAGGGTTTATTTATTTATGATGCAGCAAGGGAACTCAGTAAGTTCATTCGAACTTATGGAGTTGACGGATGTTCACAGGATTTACGAGGTTGATCGAGGACTCAAATGAGGGACCAAGCCAGATGATAAGAGATCGAGGATCGAAGGAATTTTAGAGTCATGCACATAGAAAGGGGGTACCATTGGAGGCTTTGCCACTGGATCAATAACAACAAAACCAGATAGTATACCTAGAATCTGGACTTTAGGACAAATAATCTTTAGCAAAAATTTTAAGAAATTCTTTGTAAATAAGTAGTCTGATTAGAAATGATTATAATTTGAAGAATTATTATTTTAAATCTTATTAATTGATATTTTCATATTTAGACTATTTTATAGCAGCTAAGCTAACCAAGTTAAGTTTAGGTCCATTTGTGACGCTCCATACCTGGAACCAGCGAACTGCTCGGGCGTGGGGTGTTACAAGTCTGTATCTATGAGTTTTAAACAACTGAAGTGTGAGCTATAAAGCTCAGTAAGTAACAAAGATAGCCATACTTTCTCCCAAGTCTTTATTAAACTTAAGCTTTTTAGATGAATTATCATTTTAAGTTTATTGAAGCTACATTTGTACTATTTTAACCATTTCATGTGAGTTTGCAAGTTAAGCCTCAACTTATAATTTGATGATTTATTAACAAATCTCATTATGCATGTGTTCCCACTTTTGACATTTGATTCATTTATGAATATTACCTTTCAATATCAATTTTCATCCCTAAGGACTTACACAATTATGAACTCACTTTAATAATGGATTAAGGGTTTCAATTATACAATAATTTTTTTAGTTGTTTTATGTCACGACTTTATTGAAGACTTACTTATCCATTATGTTCTTTATAGTTAATTCATTTTTAAACAGTAATTCAGACTTTGTACAATGGTTTTTAAAACATTTAAAAGTAGTGTTAATAAAATCTATTCAACGATTAGAAAACAAAAAGTAGATTAGTTCCATAAAGATCATAACTAAGTAATAGCATCTGACAATTCAAGAATTAATTCATACATTGACAAAATTGGTTTTAAGTTCAGCCCTTAGTAAGCCTATAAAAATAAAGAAGGTATATTAGAGACGAGTTATCCAAAACTTTAATAACAAGAGTGCTGAAGCGCAAGTGCCCAAAGACCGGATCAAGATTGAACCAAAGTTCTAGCAACAGGAGCACTGAAGTGCTAGTATCAAAAGTACCAAAGTACAAAATAAGAGTCCCCTATTGGCATGAAAATTGTAAAACCCCATACCCGAGTCCGAGACTAAGACTGGATACGAGACATTACCATACTTGAACTCACTTAAACATGTACTCACGGGCTATAAAATTTCGTTCCGAATTAAAAACTTCTCTTTCATAGTCAAATCAGACATTTCATGAGCCTACGAGGCCTCGGACTTACGTCCCGAAACTTTTGGAACTCATCTGGAAACTTTCTCTCGAACAGGGGTCACACGTCCGTGTGACTTGGGACACGCCTGTGCACCCCTAAAACATGCCCGTGTCTTTCACCCGTGGTGGATACTGATAAATTACACACGGCCTGGACACGCCCGTGGCCCCAAACCGTGCCTAAAACCCCAGCATTCTGCCAATGCCCCACGGCCAAGGCTCACGCTCGTGCTTACCACCCATGGTGCACACTGACTACCTTAACACGGCCTAGAGTCTAGACACACGCCCATGTAGCTAGCCCGTGGCCAACACTGATTAATCCCACACGCCCTAGGCAAACGCCCGTGTGACTAGTCCGTGGTCTATTCTGAATTAAGATACAAAGGTGCAGGGTGCACACGGCCTAGACACACGCCCGTGTGTCCATCCGTGTGGGCACTTAGAGGCTATTTACCAAGCCAATTGTCACCCTAAAATCAAGACCAAACTCATGCTCAATTCAGGAACTCAAGTATTGCATCTAACATGAACAAGGATGCATACTTCATTGATAGATTAAAACATACATACTTAATCATTCATGACTCATCTCTTTGGCCATATACAAAAAGAATGCTAAGCTTGATAGCCAACACTTTGGCTAGTTTTAAAACATAACTCAAAATGAAATGTTTCTTATACATGCCATACTTAATATAAACAACTTGGCTATTCCAAAATAGTGATTGATAGTGTGCTCCGAGCTCCGGTGATGATGATCCACGAGATTAGCTTGGCGGGACTACATGGAAAGAAAGAATAACGGACGTAAGCATTTAGCTTAGTAAGTTTGCATGTAATTCTCATAGCAATATATTTGCTTAACATTAACCATTCATCATAAACAATGTCATTATGAAATCTCAAGTATTTAAGCTTACTTACTCTTACTGATTCTTACATATCTCATGGTACTTACTATTCTCATGCTCGTACGGTAACAAGATACCTGTATCACTTGATCACATAGATCAATATACTTTACTATGATAAGCATAATCTCAACTTCATCATTCATATCATGAATAATACTCTTAATTAACTCTGACTAGCATAACTTGATAATAACTTTACTTACTTAAGTTTCTTACTTTCTCATTTAATCTTTACTCTTTTGCCTGATGAATTACTATGAATAACAGAGGATACTAAATCTCAAAACACATGTGTCTTGATGCCAATGATATATCCTTGATATAGCCTTACATGGGATCTCTTACTTGGTATTGATGCCATGTCTTGACATGGGCTTACACGAAGTCTTCCTTATGAGTTCCCTTGGGAACTTACCATTGCCATGTCTCGACATGGTCTTACTTGGTATCTTTACTTGTCAATGCCGAGCCTTGGCTTGGACTTACATGAAATCTTTCTTGTTACTCACCAATGCCATGCCTTGGCTTGGACTTACATGGGATCTCTATCTCTTTATAGCTTTTCAATGCCAAGACTTATCTTGGACTTACATGATAACTTTGCTTGGAGACTCACCAATGCCATGCCTTGGCTTGGGCTTATATGGGTCTTCATCTCATAATAACTCTTCAATGCCAAGACTTGTCTTGGTCTTACATGGTAACTTGCTTGATTGCAGATGCCATGCCTTGGCTTGGTCTTATACGGACTTTCTCATTTCATGTGATAGATCGAGTATCCTAAGTAATTCAACTTCAATCAGGACTTTCTCATGCTTGATCTCATTGACTTCTTTGTTTAACATAGCATTAAACAATCTTATGGAATTTAAAATATATTCTACATTATACTAAGCAATTTAATGATATTAATCATAAAGCTTAGAAAAAATGATATTAATCATAAAGCTTAGAAAACATACAAACTTACCTCAATATACAAAATGTATGTAGATATGCAATTTAGTCCTCGACTTTGTTCTTACCTCGGTTTCGATCCGGGCTTCGTTTTTCTTGATCTATAATAATAATTAGATCATTTAATACTCATATTGACTAAATTGACTCTTAACTCATACTTTGGAAAAATTACTATTTGCCCCTAAACTTTCTCATATTTGCACTTTTGCCCCTAGGCTCGTAAAATAATTCTCATTCAACTTTCTTAAACATCATGTTTAGCTGATTCATTTTCTCTACTATAACAATGATCAATTGTCACTATTTCTAATAGGTATGACCAATTTCATAACTATTACAAATTAGTCCATACTATCATTTTTCATGAAATTCACTAAGGAAAAGATGTTTATCTAACATCAAACTCCCATAATCTTCCATAAAATATCATTTTACATGCATGATACACATGGGTAGATTTTTGAACATGCTTCTTAGCTCATCTTATAGCTAAAAATAGCTAATTCATAATACGAGGACTTCAAAAATACGAAGAATATTAAAAACGGGGCTAGGATGACTTACTTGCAAGCTTCAAAAATTTGAAGAACCCTAGCTATGGAGTCTCCCAATTTTCGGCACAAGGAAGAAGATGAATGAAATTTTTTTATCATCTTTTTTCCTATTTTAATCATTTAATTTGTAAATGACCAAAATGCCCTTCTCTTTAAAAATTTACAATTTACTAACTCATGTCCATTTTTGTCCAAAACTTATAATTTGGGAAAATTGCTATTTAAGGACTTCTAATTAACATTCTAAAGCTATTTCATACAAAAAGCTTCTAGAAACTCATATTTTGCAACTTTTGCAATTTAGTCCTATTTGATCATTCCATGTCAATTTCACAAAATTTCTACATGGAACTTTAATACTATCATGCAAACATGTCATAAACCTTAAGAACTTAATTTACTAACTCAGATTTGTGGTCTCGCACCACTATTCTGACTAGGCCCTGAATCGGGCTATTACAATTCTCCCCCTCTTAGGAATTTTCGTCCTCAAAAATCTTACCAGCAAACAGGTTTGGATACTGGTTTCTCATGCTCTTTTCTGGTTCCCACGCAGCTTCTTCTATTCCATGTCTTTGCCACAATACTTTTACCAGGGCAATACTTTTATTTCTTAGCTGCTTGACTTCCCGAGCTAAAATCTTAACTGGTTCTTCACCATAAATCATGTCGGGATGAATCTCTATCTCTGACGGGATAATTACATGTGAAGGATCTGATCGGTAGCGTCGCAACATGGACACATGAAACACATCGTGAATATTTTCTAACTCTGATGGCAAAGCCAATCGATAAGCTACCGGCCCAACTTTCTCGGTAATCTCATACGGTCCAATAAAACGTGGACTCAACTTGCCTTTCCGGCCAAATCTGAGAACTTTTCTCCATGGTGACACTTTCAAGAAAACTTTATCTTCGACTTGATACTCTATCTCTTTTCTCTTTAAGCCCGAATAGGACTTCTGTCTATCTGATGCAGTTTTTAAACATTCTCGTATCACTTTCACTTTCTCTTCAGCTTCTCTAACCAAATCAATCCCGTGAATTTGGTTTTCCTTGAGTTTAGTCCAAAATAAAGGCGTTCTGCACTTATGCCCATATAGAGCCTCATAAGGCGCCATCTTTAAACTCGACTGAAAACTATTATTGTAGGCAAACTCTACCAATGGGAGAAACTTTTCCCAACTGCCTCAGAATTCAAGAATACAACATCTGAGCATATCCTCGAGTACTTGAATTAACCTCTCCGACTGACCATCAGTTTGAGGATGAAAAGCGGTACTAAAGTTCAACTTTATACCCAAGGCCTCTTGCAACTTCTTCCAAAATCTGGATGTAAACCTCGGATCTTTATCCGAGATGATTGACAATAGAACACCGTGAAGCCTTACTATTTCTGAAACGTACAAGTTTGCCAACTTGTCTAGTGAGTAATCAACTCGTACAGGTATAAAATGGGCTGACTTCGTAAGTCTATCAACCACGACCCATACAGCATCTTTCTTGCTCAGAGACAACGGTAAACCTGTTACAAAATCCATAGTAATGCGGTCTCATTTCCACTCCGGAACCAAAATGGGTTGAAGCAAACCCGAAGGTACTTGGTGTTCAGCCTTTACTTGCTGACAAATCAAGCATTTGGAAACGATTCTGAAATATCTTTCTTCATTCTCGGCCACCAATATTGTTGCTTCAAGTTATTATACATCTTGGTACCACCCGGATGTACAGATAAACATCCATTATGGGCCTCACGCAAAATTCCCCGAATAAGCTCTTCCTTTCTTGGTACACAAACTCTATCTTTGAACCTCAGACTTCCATTGGGACTAATCCAGAAATCAGACTCAACATCTTTCTCGCACTGAGCTCTCTTCACTTGCAATCCACTATCTTCTTTTTTAGCTTTAATGATCTCTTGGAGGAAAATTGGTCTAGCTCTCAACTCAGCTAGAATAGAACCATCGTCGGATAAAGTCATCCGTGAATTCAATGCCCTTAATGCAAATAGGGACTTTCTACTCAAAGCGTTGGCGACCACATTCTCCTTCCCGGGATGGTAGTCAATGACCAATTCATAGTCTTTTATCAACTCTAACCATCTCCGCTGCCTTAAGTTCAACTCTTTCTGCGTCATCAAGTACTTCAAACTTTTGTGATCGGTGAAGATCCGACATCTCTCACCATATAGGTGGTGTCTCCATATCTTCAATGCGAAGACTATGGCAGCCAACTCTAGATCGTGGGTCGGATAATTCTTCTCATGTGGCTTCAACTGTCTTGAGGCGTAAGCAATCACTTTGCCTTCTTGCATAAGTACACACTAATCCATTTAAGGATGCATCATTGTAAATCACAAATTCTTTCCCCTGTCTCAAAGTTGTACTAAACCGAGCTTCACAACAACATCGCTTTCGGTTTCTCGAAACTTTGTTGGCATCTTTCTCGCCCACTCAAACTTCACATTTTTCTATAATAATTTAGTCATCGGGGTTGCAATCATAGAAAACCCTTGACGAATCGTCTATAATAGCCACCTAGGCCTAGGAAACTTCTAACCTCGTGAGACATTTCTCTGTGGATTTCATCCATTATGGCCAAATCTTACTTGGATCTACTTGGACTCCATCTCCGAGACAATATGTCCCAAAATCCTACTTTCTTGAGCCAAAATTCACTTTTCTTGAACTTGGCATATAATTAATTTTCTCGAAGAGTCTGTAAAATTGTCCGTAGGTGCTCAGCATGCTCATTCTCATCTCGGGAATAAATCAGTATGTCGTCAATGAAAACGACTACAAACTTGTCGAGGTATGGTCTAAAAATGCGGTTCATTAAGTCCATGAATACCGCAGGAGCATTGGTCAAACCAAAAGGCATGACTAAAAATTCATAATGCCCATACCTTGTTCGAAAAGCTGTCTTAGACACATCTGATTCCTTTACTCTTAACTGATAGTACCCTGATCTCAAGTCTATTTTGGAGAACACAGTGGCTCCTTTCAATTGATCGAACAAATCATCGATCCTAGGCAATGGGTACTTCTTCTTCACTGTCACTTTATTAAGTTGACGGTAATCTATGCACAATCTCATGGTGCCATCTTTCTTTTTCACAAATAAAACGGGAGCACCCGGGGAGAACAACTTGACCTAGCAAAGCCTTTATCTCATCAACTCTTGCAATCGTGACTTCAGCTCCTTTAACTCCGTTGGAGCCATTCTGTAAGGAGTAATAGATATTGGTACAGTACCGGGAGCTAGCTCAATGCTGAACTCAACCTCTCTAACTGGTGGTAGTCCTGGTAATTCTTCGGGAAAAACATCCACGTACTCACATACTATTGGTACTGACTCAATCTTTAACTCTGTTTCTTTATCATTCATCACAAAGGCCAAATATGCCTCATACCCCTTTCTTACGTATCTTTGTGCCATCATGTGAAAAATTATTGCCGGTGATTTACTTTGCTCATCTGATTCTATATGGAGAGTATCCCCACTCTCACATCTCATCTCAATATATTTCTTCCCACAATTAACTATTACATCATGAGTGGTCAACCAGTCCATACCAAGAATGATGTCAAACTCATCAAATGGTAGCAACATAAGATTTGCTTTAAAGTAATGACCTCTAATCATTAATGGACAATCTTTACATACTTCATCAACTAACACACTCTTGCCTAAAAAATTAGACACCTTAATCGTAAATTCTGTAGAATCTATAGGCATATTCATACTGGATACTAGTTTCATACAAATGTAAGAGTGTGTGGATCCGGGATCTATTAAAGCAATAACTTTGATATCATAAAGAGAAAAGGTACCCGTAATAACATCAGGAGAAGATGCCTCTTCGCGAGCGCGAATGGCATAAGTCCTCGTAGGCGCCCTACCCTCGGGTCTCGCAGCCTGCTCTCTAGGGTTACCTCTTCCACTTGCCCCACTTCCTAGGTTCCTCTGCGGTCTTCCTCTGACCACACTCCCGGATCTCGGGTTCTGAGCTCTATCTTCTTTAATTGTCTCTGGACAATCTTTTATGTAGTGGTCCTGTGAACCACATCTGAAACATGCATTTTCATGTGCTCGACATTCTCCAAGATGACGTCTGCCACACTGTGGGCATTCGGGTCTATCCGATCGGATGTTTCCCCACACTAGCAACTGAGGTTGTCTATGCCTTACTTCCCGAATACTGCTTACTCTTGTCCGTCCTTGAAAACCCAGTGGAAGTAACCGATCGGGTGGAGAAATCTCTTGACTTCTTGGATGTAGATTGGAATGACTTATTCCACTGTCTCTTTTTAGAGTCACGAGACTCTATTTCAGACTTTCTCTTCTCCTTTACTAGTTCTTCGGCTTTACAAGCCCTCTCTACTAGCACAACGAATTCCTTCAGTTCTAGGACAGCAACAAACAATTTGATGTCCTCATTTAGCCTATCTTAAAATCTCTTACTCATGATGGCCTCGGTGGACACGCATTCTCAAGCGTATTTGTTGAGTTGTACAAACTCACGCTCATAATCAGTCACAGACACTTGCCTTGCTTTAACTCTAGAAATTCCTTTCTTTTCTGGTCTACAAACCTTTGACTGATATACTTTTTCTTGAACTCTTCTTGAAAGAATTCCCATGTGATCTTTTCTCGAGATACCACTGACACAATGGTGTTCCACCATTGGTAAGCAGAATCTCTTAACAAAGAGACTACACACTTCATGCATTCCTCAAGCGTGCATGACAACTCATTAAATACCCTGATAGTATTTTCTATCCAGAACTCAGCCTTTTTCGGATCATCATCTTTTCTAGCCCGGAATTCTTCTACCCCATGTTTCCTAATCCTATCAACCGGAGGCTTCTCTCCTCTTACCACCTCTACTACTTGAGGGGCTACTGGGATAGGTTGAGGAATAGGTGGGGGTGGAGGAGGTTGTGCATTCGGGTTCGTACGAACGAACTCCGTATACCAGGTATTCATCATATGGAGGAAGGCTTCTCTAGCCTCTTCTCCTCCTCCTTGACTCACTGTAGTGGGTCTATTCTCATTCTCATTCAGCACCGTCCCTTCAGCGGGAGCCGGCGCATTACTTTCTAAGTCATCCGCCACAGCTCTATCGGGATCCATTTACTAAATGTATAAACATAATTTAAGTCGTCGAGAGTCGCCACAAGATATCATTATAAAAACATTCTTACGTATGGCATGTATAGCTAGACTCGTGCTCGTGCTACGTTAGTCCTAGAACCGACTAAACCGTAGCTCTGATACCACTAAATGTAACACCCCATACCCGAGTTCGAGACTAAGACTGGATATGAGACATTACCATGCTTGAACTCACTTAAACATGTACTCACGGGCTATTAAATTTCGCTCTGAATTAAAAACTTCTCTTTCTTAGTCAAATCAGACATTTCATGGGCCTACGAGGCCTCAGACTTACGTCCCGAAACTTTCGGAACTCATCTGAAAACTTTCTCTCGAACAGGGGTCACACGTCCGTGTGACTTGGGACACGCCCGTGCACCCCTAAAACATGCATGTGTCTTTCACCCGTGGTGGATACTGGAAAATTACACACGGCCTGGACACGCCCGTGGCCCCAAATCGTGCCTAAAACCCCAGCATTCTGCCAATGCCCCACAGCCAAGGCTCATGCCCGTGCTTACCACCCGTGGTGCACACTGACTACCTTAAACGGCCTAGAGTCTAGACACACGCCCGTGTAGCTAGCCCATGGCCAACATTGATTAATCCCACACGCCCTAGGCACACGCCCGTGTGACTAGTCTGTTGTCTATTCTGACTTAAGATACAAAGGTGCAGGGTGCACACGGCCTAGACACATGCCCGTGTGTCCATCCATGTGGGCACTTAGAGGCTATTTACCAAGCCAATTGTCACCCTGAAATCAAGACCAAACTCATACTCAATTCAGCAACTCAAGTATTACATCTAACATGAACAAGGATGCATACTTCATTGATAGATTAAAACATACATACTTAATCATTCATGACTCATCTCTTTGGCCATATACAAAAAGAATACTAAGCTTGATAGCCAACACTTTGGCTAGTTTTAAAACATAACTAAAAATGAAATGTTTCCTATACATGTCATACTTAATATAAACAACTTGGCTATACCAAAATAGCGATTGATAGTGTGCTCCGAGCTCCGGTGACGATGATCCACGAGATTAGCTTGGCAGGACTACATGGAAAGAAAGAATAAAGGACGTAAGCATTTAGCTTAGTAAGTTTGCATGTAATTCTCATAGCAATATATTTGCTTAACATTAATCATTCATCATAAACAATGGCATTATGAAATCTCAAGTATTTAAGCTTACTTACTCTTACTGATTCTTACATATCCCATGGTACTTACTATTCTCATGCTCGTACGGTAACAAGATACATGTATCATTTGATCACATAGATCAGTATACTTTACTATGATAAGCATAATCTCAACTTCATCATTCATATCATGAATAATACTCTTAATTAACTCTGACTAGCATAACTTGATAATAACTTTACTTACTTAACTTTCTTACTTTCTCATTTAATCTTTACTCTTTTGCCCGATGAATTACTATGAATAACAGAGGATACTAAATCTCAAAACACATGTGTCTTGATGCCAATGCTATATCCTTGATATAGCCTTACATGGGATCTCTTACTTGGTATTGATGCCATGTTTTGACATGGGCTTACACGAAGTCTTCCTTATGAGTTCCCTTGGGAACTTACCATTGCCATGTCTCGACATGGTCTTACTTGGTATCTTTACTTGTCAATGCCGAGCCTTGGCTTGGACTTACATGAAATCTTTCTTGTTACTCACCAATGCCATGCCTTGGCTTGGACTTACATGGGATCTCTATCTCTTTATAGCTTTTCAATGCCAAGACTTGTCTTGGACTTACATGATAACTTTGCTTGGAGACTCACCAATGCCATGCCTTGGCTTGGGCTTATATGGGTCTTCATCTCATAATAACTCTTCAATGCCAAGACTTGTCTTGGTCTTACATAATAACTTGCTTGATTGCCGATGCCATGCCTTGGCTTGGTCTTATACGGACTTTCTCATTTCATGTGATAGATCGAGTATCCTAAGTAATTCAACTTCAATCGGGACTTTCTCATGCTTGATCTCATTGATTTCTTTGTTTAACATGGCATTAAACAATCTTATGGAATTTAAAATATATTCTACATTATACTAAGCAATTTAATGATATTAATCATAAAGCTTAGAAAACATACAAACTTACCTCAATATACAAAATGTATGTAGATATGCAATTTAGTCCTCGACTTTGTTCTTGCCTCGGTTTCGATCCGGGCTTCGTTTTTCTTGATCTATAATAATAATTAGATCATTTAATACTCATATTGACTAAATTGACTCTTAACTCATACTTTGGCAAAATTACTATTTGCCCCTAAACTTTCTCATATTTGCACTTTTGCCCCTAGGCTCAGTAAATAATTCTTATTCAACTTTCTTAAACATCATGTTTAGCTGATTCATTTTCTCTACTATAAAAATCATCAATTCTCACTATTTCTAATAGGTATGACCAATTTCATAACTATTACAAATTAGTCCATACTATCATTTTTCATGAAATTCACTAAGGAAAAGATGTTTATCTAACATCAAACTCCCATAATCTTCCATAAAATATCATTTTACATGTATGATACACATGGGTAGATTTTTGAACATGCTTCTTAGCTCATCTTATAGCTAAAAATAGCTAATTCATAATACGAGGACTCCAAAAATATGAAGAATATTAAAAACGGGGCTAGGATGACTTACTTGCAAGCTTCAAAAATTTGAAGAACCCTAGCTATGGAGTCTCCCAATTTTCCGCACAAGGAAGAAGATGAATGAAATTTTTTTATCATCTTTTTTCTATTTTAATCATTTAATTTGTAAATGACCAAAATGCCCTTCTCTTTAAAAATTTACAATTTACTAACTCATGTCCATTTTTGTCCAAAACTTATAATTTGGGAAAATTGCTATTTAAGGACTTCTAATTAATATTCTAAAACTATTTCATACAAAAAGCTTCTAGAAACTCATATTTTGCAACTTTTGCAATTTAGTCCTATTTGATCATTCCATGTCAATTTCACAAAATTTCTACATGGAACTTTAATACTATCATGCAAACATGTCATAAACCTTAAGAACTCAATTTACTAACTCAGATTTGTGGTCTCGCACCACTATTCCGACTAGGCCCTGAATCGGGCTGTTACAAAAATCATATCCTAACTATTTAGCTAAGTTTAATTTAGTTAGTCAGAAGTTCTCATTTGCCATAATTATCATGTTTAGTGTTGATTTTCATTATTTAAGTCACTATAACAAAACCCATAACAATTTCATGATTTATGCCACCATAACAAAATTTACAAAAATCTCACTTCATTTATCATGACAATATAATTTCAATTCACCTTTTAAAATTACGCCTTATAAAATTTTTAGCATTCAATATTTCTTTTCATATTATGGTCATTTCAATGTTTTAAACTTGTATCAACTTTTGTCGAAATAAATCAGGAATTTACATTCTAACTTATTTTTAGCCATAGTGGACATAACTAATCTTTTCTATAGTGTTAACATGATTCCTTCACATACACACAAATCCTATTAAGTTAATATTTTCTTCCATGGCAAGTTTAGTAACATTTTTGCGTAATTGACTACAAAGCCTGACTTGGTCACATAAATTTTTTACCACATTTTAGTAATTTATCTGATCAAAATTTTCCATTGAATTTCACACTCATAGTAACACAATTAAACACCTAATTATAACATTAATTTCATGATTCCTAAGTTTACAAACTTAGGGTAAGTATGGTTATCCATGATACTTACCTTGATGGATGCTTTCCAATACTTAATCAAGCTTTTACAAACTCCAATCCATCCTAAAACAATCTTTGAACTCCATGAATCAACATCTCCCCATTACCATACAACAAAAATATATTAAAAAATTAATATAAATTCCACCCAAGCTTTCCCATACATTTCTTAACAAATATCAAGCTAATAAAAAATGTAGGAATCCATATATTATCTTACTTGATGCTTTCTCACTCTAACATCAATATCTCTCATTAGATCCCCATAAACCCTAGGTTGAGAATGATGAAATTGATGGTAGAAATGTGTTTAGGAGGTGGCTTACATAGAAATTTTAACAAAATTTCAAAGTAGGTAGTGGAAATTTTGAAAAAAAAAATGGAGAGATTAATAAAGAAATGAAGAGAAGAAAAATGGCAGCAAGAGTGGGTGATGCCTGGCTGGAGAAGAAGAAAAATGAGCCGATGGGGTTCTCATACCCCTTTAAAAATATCAACATATGGGCCCATGACCCAAGCCCATATATTCAAGTCTATTTCATGTGAATTTGAAGCCCATTTCCTTAATACAAGGTTCCAATGATCCAAA
This sequence comes from Gossypium sturtianum, assembly GCA_025698515.1. Taxonomy (NCBI): domain Eukaryota; kingdom Viridiplantae; phylum Streptophyta; class Magnoliopsida; order Malvales; family Malvaceae; genus Gossypium; species Gossypium sturtianum. The sequence continues at coordinate 106,716,910 of CM046954.1, forward strand.
ATAATTTCAAATTTCAAATATCACCTATAAATATTATTTTCATCATAAAAGTCTTCAGAATTGACCAAATTACCATTTTACCCTTTTTTAATATTTCTTCTCAAATTTTGATACTTACACAAAATCCAGCTCATAAATTATCATATATCTTTATTTTAACTTTATGACTAATAAAAATCTCAATTTGACTCTTTTCTCAATAAAATGGGGAAATTACAATTTAGTCCTTATACTATTCAATTTTTTCAATTTAGTTCCAAAAGTAATTTCTATCTCACCACATCACTTTCCAACTCATTCTGTGTCAATTAATCTATCATAATTCATATTTTATATTTTGTTAAATTTTACACATTAGTCCTCATAATCTTCAAAATTTACGATTTGATCCTTTTTGTCATTTTTTCACCTTTGCAACTCTTTTCACATATTTCCATCTCCAATATTAAATTTCTATCCCAAAATTTTTTATTTGGGTCATTCCATAAGATTCCTCATAATTTCTCGATATTTGAGCTCAAAATTATGGCACGTGTCATTTCAAAATTTCCGAAGTGTTACAGAAACTTAGGCCAATCCCAAAGACCTTCTATGTTCACCATATCATTTACGCATTCTCATCAATGCGATCCAATGCAAGACAATAGTTGCGCAAAGGACCCAACTCTACCACCCATGCATTTGAGCAAAACCCAACATCCAAAAAAGTCCTCCTCGAACATCATCCCAAACTTTCATCAGAGACGTCCATACAAATGAGCATGTTGCGAGGCTAATACTAGTAGGGCACCCATCCCCCACTTGCGCCCAAAAATTCTCCCTGTTCGTGACAAGATTGAAGCCCAACTTAACTAAAAAGAGAAATTCTGCTCTCTCAAGTGTCGGATAGCTAAGTTGCCACATTCAGGTGGTTAGCAGCATTTAGCCCACTTAACTAAAATGGTCTTCCATTTACCATTAGAAGGTCCCCAAATAAAGTTCCTCGTCAATTTCTCAATCTCCTTGCATATCCTGACCAGTAATAGGGTAGTAGTTTGCCTGAAATAATTTGGTATTGCAAGCAATACCGCTTTAGGTAGTGTCATTCTACTCGCCATTAAAAGCAACTTTGCATCCCGCCCATTAAATTTCCTTCCAACTTTATCAAGAGCAAACTGGAACGTTGAATTAGTTACCCATTTATGAAATAGCGAGACCCCCAAATAATAGCCCAAGTAATCAACCTCCTTTGAAACCTAGACGACCAACAATAGCACTTGCCACCTGAGGATCTGTGTAAGGAGAGAAGATGAAAAAAAAAATTTTAATTAGCTAAAAATTAAAATTTTCAATGGTTTAAATTTTTAAGCATGCTTGATAATTCATAAAAAAAAATAATAGAATTTTTTAAAACAAAAAAGTGTTGAAAATGATAAGTAGAGAAGAAGGTACTTATCACTTAGGGTGTGTTTAGGTAAGGAATTGTAAAAGGGATTTCATTTGTATTAAGGTTTTCAAAATTTTAAAAATTAATTTACCTTTTTGGGTAAATATATTCAAAATTTGTGAGTAATTTCAAGAGCTAAAATTCCTTTGTCAAATTTGATCTAAATAGATGGGTTTTCAAAATTTCTCATAATTTTATTTTATTTATTAATGCCTATGGTCCCACTATAAGATAAAAAACTTAAACTTCATAAAGCATTCTTTTTAATTATAATATATACTTTTTAACTTTTATTTTATTAACTCTATTTATAATTTTTTACAAATATAATGATATTCATATTGAATACTTTTATATTAATTATTCTTATTTTATAATTTTTAAAATACCAATAACCTATTTTTTTTTCTAAATCAATTATTTATCCAAACAAAAGAAATACAAATCCTAGCATTTTGAATTGATGATAAAACTTTAGCATTTTAAAAATCTCAAAGAACTTTAAAATTCTTCATCCAAACACACTCCTAACTTATAATTTTTTCAATTATTTTTATTCTTTTAACATTATCCTTCAAACACTCTACATTTATCAAAAAAATATAATTATATTTTTTTAATTAATTTTAAATAGTATTTATAACTTAAATTCAATACTTAAATTTTGAATATTTAATTCTTAAACATTTAATTTTTTAATTTATCAAATATCAACATTGTTTGCAATATTAATGATGACATTTTTATTTATTTAACTACAATAAATTTATATATTATTTTAAAATTAATATAAAATATGATATGTAAATTTTAATATTTTTAAAGTAAGTTATTTGTTTTCGGATTAAATAAGCTTGGAGCAAAAGCTTTGATATATAGAAAGTCTAATCTAATCTCTAAACCTAAATCTCTTGAATTTTTTTTATTAGTATCAGTTTTATTTTTATATTTTAAATATATTTCATTATATAGAAATAATTAATTATTTTTTATTATATTTTTGTTATATAACGGTGTCCTATATTTAATTTCGTAAAGTCTACTTGATCGTTAGTCACGATGATAAAAGTGTCAATCGGTCACTTTGGTACAAAGCAATTATATGTCGGTTAAAATAATTCAAGTGGACGGTTTGACTGTGATGACAATATTGCCTCGTATTTTTCTAAATTTTCTTTTTTTTATATAATTAAAAAAACTTAGTATAATTACCGAGGGCTTTAAAATTATTATCTTAAACAATAAATTTTTATTATATTGAAAAAAATGGGATTCATGTCAATAATTTAAATTTATATAAAACAATCTATACGTAATATATCTATAATCTATATAAAAACATAAGTTTAAAAAAATTGAATGAAAAAAATATTTTATTATTCATTATATTACTAAATTAACAATAAAATAATTTATTAATATATTATAATCATTATTACATAATAACAAAAGTAATATTATTTAGAAAACTAATTATTGAGTATAAATACTTGTATCTAAAATTTTTAATAAATAATATTGAATTAGATTTTGTATTTATATTAAATTACATTTATTATTTTAAATAATTATTATTTAATTAGTGTTACAGTTATATATTAATTAAAATTAAAATTTAATATTATAAATTTATAAAAACCGTTACTTTCATTCAAGTAAAAATCAGTTGATAGTATTATTTGATTTCTTCAACAAATAACATGTATTTAAATCAAAACTTTTTTCAAATGATTATTACTTGAATCATGGAGATCACAGTGGCAGGAACACTTGATAGTTCGAATAAAGGTGTCGGAGGTTACTACAGAGTCGGACGACCTTACGGTTGATGGTAATGGAAGACAAATTCCAGATCCCGAAATGGCTAAGGCTTCATACAAGGCCACATTGTTGGGCATGGCTTAGAATCCGGACCAAACAGATAGGATGGAAGAGGTCTTCGAGCTTTAAGAGGGAGATGTGATAACGGAGGTGGTAGATGGAGTACCGTCGATCACCTTTTCGAATCGTGTTCATAAGTTTATTGAACGGAATGTGTCGAAAACATTGATTGTCAAGCTTTTGGGCCGTAGAATTGGTTTTCATGCTTTGCTTAATAAGATTAATACTATGTGAAAACCTTTGAATCCTGTTCAGCTAATGGAATGATTTCTACCTGGTTCGTTTTAACAATGAGAAAGACTATAATCGAGTGCTGGTAGGAGGTCTGTGGGTAGTTTATGGATAGTATTTAACAGTGCACCCTTAGTCACTGGATTTTTCTACCGCCAATACTGGAATTGATGTATTGGATAAGACTACCAGGTTTACCAGAAGGCTATTACTCCGGTTTTTTGCTTCGTGCCATCAGGCAAGCTATTGGCCCGGTTGTGAAACTAGACACTCACATAGACTTTGCCAGGATGGTTAAGTTTGCGCGCTTAGCTGTTTGTGTTGATCTTAAGAAACCGTTGGCACCCAAAGTAAAGATCAATGGCCGGACATAGCGTGTTGAATATGAATCATTGTTGAACGTTTGTTTTAACTGTGGTCTCTATGGTCATAGTGCTAAAGGATGTGAGAGTATGAAATCTTCATCATCTGATGTTGGTAATGGAAGTGCTTCTGTGGTTGATGAAAAATCAGAGCTAGAAAAAAAGAGTTGAAGAAGAGAACTTTGGTCCATGTATGTTGGTCAAATGTCGGCAAAGAGGGAGAGGTCGGAGCAGCAGGGAAACAAGGAACGTAATTCAGGGAATGATTCCAGAACAATCATGATTTGCTGTAGTGGAGGAGAATCTGGTTAATGATGATGGCGCATTTAATGGCTTTGACAAACCGACAGAACAAATAAATATAAATGAAAATGAGTGTGATGTAAGGGTGTCATCCATCAAAGGATCTGCTGGCTCAAGAAGAAATAAGTCGAATGCTAAACGTAAAGGATTTTTGTTAGGGAGTGGGTCCAAAGTGGGCTTTAAAATTTTAAGGCTTATCAATAAGAATATTGGGTCTTCAAGAGGCCCACGAATGTTAATTTTGGCCTGAACACCAACAAGGCTGCTGGGGGTGAGCAAATCATGGGTTTCCAACCAATTACTTTAACAGCCAAGAGCATCAGGCGTTCCGGGCAAGTAAATAGTGAGAAAGAGAACAGGGGGTTGCTCAAGTATAAAATGGGTATGGAGTCGGACAAGGAGAATGGGGTTTTTCATTTTAGGGTAGCTTCCAATGGCATTCTTCAAGGGCCGCGAAATCAGTTATTGGCCGAAGGGATTGCCTAACATCATAAATTGCCAGATGATTCTTTGAATAAATCGATAGCTGCTACGGTGGATTTAGAGGAAGCTATGGAGGGTATAATCTCTGGGTTGGAGCAGGGACATGCGATCACGGAGACAATAGTCGACAATCCGGAAGATGATGAGTAGATGGGTACTACGGTTCCTACTAACGCCAAGGTTATTTGTTAACACGCAATCTGTTGTTGGGTTTTTTTTTTCGCTCTGCTTTATATGGACACAAAAATTATTTTTTGGAATTGCCAAGGTACGGCACATCCGCGTTTTCATAAGTTTGTTTCTGAGTACCGGAAAGAGGAGATCATTTGTCTTTTTGAAACTCGGACAAGTGGTATGCGAGCTGACAGTATTATTTCTCAAATTGGAATGGCTCAATCTTGTATGATTAAAGCTAATGGTTTTGCCGGTGGAATATGGATTCTGTGGAATGAGACAGTTTTAGTTGATATTCTGGCTATTCATCCTCAAATGGTCCACATGAAAGTTTGCAGTGAGATTAACTCTTCTAGTTTCCTATGCATAGTGGTTTATGCTAGCCCGCAACAAACGAAGAGGAAGGATCTCTGGTATAACTTGGATGTCATGGAAAATTCGATTTCAGAATCGTGGCTGATTGTTGGTGATTTTAACTCGGTGTTAGATGGTTCGGAGAGGGTAGGAGGTTTGTTCAGGCACGACTTGGTTGTAAGTGGTTTCAGTCTTTCCTGTTTGACAATAAGAGGTTACAATAGTCCTCAGTTCACATGGAGTAGAGGGAACCTGTCTCAGAGATTTGATGGGGCCATTTGTAATTCAGAGTGGGACTTCTTTGCGCCAAACTATACCGTCCGTAATCTTCATCGGCTGAATCTGACCATTGTCCAATTTTGGTCTCTCTAAGCCCGATTGTTCAAAGGGATTGTCGTTCGTTTTAGTGTCTGGCTAGTTGAATGCTACATGCCGAGTTTAAAGACCTTGTGAGGAAAACTTGGAGAAATGAGATAGGGATTGAAAGGAATTTAGAATCTTTTCAAAATGTGGTGCAAGATTGGAATAAACGATTTTACGAAAACATCTTTGTGCGTAAAAGGAAACTTATTTCTGAATTGAACAGGGTGCAAAAAATTCTAGATTTAATGTCCTCGTCGTGTCTCCATGAACGTGAATTAAACTTAGGCCAAGAGGTTGAAGAAATTTTGAATCATGAAGAACTAATGTGGTTCCAAAAATCTAGATCGAAATGGCTTAAATATGGAGATAGAAATACAAGTTATTTCCATGGACGCACTCTAGCAAGATGAAGAAGGAATAGGATTAAAGGGTTAAAGGTTCGAAATGACGAATGGTGTTTTGGTGATGATTCTTTGAAACAACATGTGGTGAACTACTTCAAAGACCTGTATGCAACAGAGTATCCGATCAATGGTTATCCTCCTAGCCAAGGTAAGTTCCCACTGATACCCACAGCTGATATGGAATGTTTGATGTTGCCTATATCTGATGATGAAATACGTAGAGCTGTTTTTAGTATGGCACCCTTGAAGGCTCCAGGAATTGACATGTTCCATGCTAAATTCTATCAGGAAAATTGGGATATTGTTGGTAGCTCGATCTGTTCTATGGTTCGGTAAATCATGGGAGGTGCATCTATAGATCCTATGATTAATAGAACTCTGATTGTTCTATTGCCGAAAGTCCAAGTCCCAGTCCCGTAGAGAATATCTTAATTTAGGTCGATTAGCCTGTGTACGATGGCTTACTAGATCATCATGAAAACGATTGTAATTAGGCTGAGGCCTTTGATGATGAAGCTCACTAATCAGAACCAAGCTAGCTTTGTTGCAGGGAGGTTTATCATTGATAATATTGTAGTTGCTCAGGAAGTTGTACACTCTATGAAAGGTTTCAAAGGTCAAAAATATGGGATGTCTTTAAAAATCAATTTGGAGAAGGTGTATGACAGAGTCAGGTGGGATTTTCTAGAAGATGCACTTTTGAAGTGGGTGTACCAAGACTATTGGTATCTGTGATTATGAACTGTGTTTATTCTACATCTCTCCATATACTATGGAATGGTAGGATCACAGAAAGTTTTTGTCTAACGCGCGGTTTGAGACAAGGAGACCGACTGTCTTGTTACTTGTTTGTACTTTGCATTGAAAGGTTGGGGCACTTAATTGATGAGGCTGTAAGCTATGGAAGTTGGTTTCTGATTTTTTCTATCAAGAGGGGGTCCAACAATTTCTCACTTATTTTTCATCGACGACCTCATACTTTTCTATGAAGCCAACATGGTTCGAGCAAGTCAAATGAATGATATTCTTCGTACATTCTATCATTTTTCGGGCCAAAGAGTGAATAGAAAGAAGTCACAGGTTTTCTTCTCACCTAATACTTCCGAGTGATGTTGCAAATAGAATTTGTAGTGAAATTGGTTTTGCGCTTGTGGACGATTTTGGGAACTATCTTGGCATTCCCTTGTTTCATACTCGTGTCACGTCTAATACTTTTGAATTTGTGCTTAAAAAATTTCGAAGTAAATTGAATGGTTGGGAAGCAAGTAAACTTTCTTTGGCAGGTAGAATCACTCTGGTTAAATCGATTTTGCTTAGTATTCCCAATTACTTCATGAGTACTATCCGTATTCCAGTTTCTGTATACAACGAAATTGAAAACTTAGCTCGTAGCTTCATATGGGGTTCGACATCTCAGTCAAGAAAACCAGCATTAGTGTCTTGGGAAAATTATTGTCGTCCTATTAAATATGGGGGTCTTGGCTTTAATAGCTTAATTACTAAGAATAAGATTTTATTAATGAAATTGGGGTTCCAGATCCTTACTAATATGGAAGCACCGTAGGACAATTATTGAGGAATAAATACAGAGTTCAAGGGGTTTTACGATGTCCATAGCAAGGAGTAACTGTTCGTACATTTGGAGATCTCTGATGAAGGTTTGGCCAGATGTGGTAAGCAATGTGTTTTGGGCTATAGGTGATGGTCGACTCACTAATTTCTGGAATGATAAGTGGGTTAAACAGGTTGACCAACTTGGGGATCTCTACGTTGGTACTGGGCATCAAGATGATACGCTACATGTCTACGATTTGGTGGCTAATAGTGGGGCTTGGGATTGGCCTCAGTCCAGTTTACTTCCTGAGAACATTGTTAGGATCATTTTTTCTATGATTTCCCCCGCCTCTGTTGTAGGAACAGATAGACTGGCTTGGAAGTGGATGTCTAAAGACAAGTTCTCAAGTGTCGAAACTTACAGGTGTTTATACCATCTTGTTCGTGGCGTAGACTCTTCCTGTTGGAAATTAATTTGGAAAGCCAAAGTGCCTCAAAGACAACGTCTAAAGACAAGTTCTCAAGTGTCGAAACTTACAGGTGTTTATACAATCTTGTTCGTGGCGTAGACTCTTCCTGTTGGAAATTAATTTGGAAAGCCAAAGTGCCTCAAAGAGTACGTGTCTTTCTTTGGACCTTTTGGCAAGACAAATTACTGACTAATAGAGAGAGAGCAAGGAGACATATGACTAATGAAAGACATTGTCCTAGATGTGGAGAAGTGTTGGAATCAAGACTTCATGTAATTAGAGATTGCTCTTTTTCAAGAATGGTATGGTTGTCTGTAGTACCGGAAAATGCTCATTTATTGTTCTTTTCTATGCCACTTACTGATTGGTTGAAGTGGAACTTAAAAAGCATAAGAGGATGGGGGTCTGAGAATTTCGAGTGGCATTCCTTGTTCTCGATCTTATGTTGGCTATTGTGGAAGGATAGTAACTTTTTTGTCTTTGCTAATGGCCATAATTGTGTGGAAAAAAATTTTGATACAAGTATTTTATGGGCAAGGAGTTATACAAATCCGGGTGTAGTTGGGCCACAACTGAATCCATCGGCGTCGGACATTTACTGGTCACCATCCGAGAATAGCTGGGTAAAGCTCAACATAGATTGAGTTGTATTAGATATAAATAATTGGGCGTCGATGGAAGGTGTATTTAGAGATGCGGATGTGAGATGGTTTTGTGGGTTTTCAATAGTGGTGAGAAAGGAATCAATTTTTCAGATTGAAACACGTGCCATACATGAAGGTCTGAGCATAGCATGGGAGAAAGGATTCAGGTAAGTATAACTAGAATGTGATAATGCACTTTTAGTGGAGACTCTGCAAGTTGGTGGAGTTGATTCTAGTAAGTTGGTTGAATTACATTTAATTAGTTGTCTTCTCAAACGAAATTGGAGAATAAGAATTCGCCATATTCAAAGGTTGCAAAATACGGCTGCTGATCAAATGACTAAGTACATAAATAATGAAGTGTCAAAGCTTGTGCTATTCATGAATCCACCAAGTTCATTACAAGGAGCTCTGCATGCTGATAAGAATGCTGATAAGAATGCGAGTATAACGGGTTGATTATTTTCGTAATTGCTTAATTTTTGTTTTTGTCTACCTAAAAAAATAACTTTTTCAAATGATTGCATGAAATGATTTTTTTGTGCTAATAATTACCATTGAAGATATTAAATTTTTTAATATTTCTTGGCAGCTTTGACGATGTTGAAGATATGAAAGCACTCTATATAAAAGTACGAGTTTGGAAAAAATTTAAATCAATAAAATTATTTTTTATTATTCATTATATTATTAAATTGATATTATAAATAATAATTTTTATTTTTTAAAAATAATAGAGCTTTTATACAACTATATAGTTAAGTTGAAGTTGAACCCTTATTAAGAATAAATAATATTAATTAATTATTATTAATAGATAAAATTGTATCGATAATAATTTTTATTTTTATTTTGCATAGATTTTTCATTGGTTTGAACTACACAAATATTGAGTATTGTGGGATGTGACTCGCATTTATCAGATACGTTGCGGGCACTTAAGTCAAGAATTGACAAGCAACCGAAGAAGAGCAGAAATCTACACGATGTCGGGACGAGCTAGGTGAAGCACGTCGGGATGACACGACGCCTTTGGCACCCAACGAACCAGCAGTAACATCGGGATGAGGAAGAGACACCATGTTGAGACAACGCAATAACTGCTGGAGAAATACAACTACGTTTTTTACTTTCAACAGGACTATTTCTCCCCGTTGAACTCTATTTCCTACAGGGTTATTTCAGTCATATTGGACTCACATCCCAAGCCTATTTAAAGGGCCTTTGGAACCCTATTTAGTAACAATTTGATTCAGAGAATCAAATTTGCGTTAAATATTTCTTGTGTGAGATTTGTTAAAGAGCTTTTGGGGAGAACTTTTATATTTGAGATATTTGGGTTTCTTTTGGGATTTGCTCTTTGTATTTGGGTTTTGAATACTCTCCATTGTTGTACTTTTTGTTTGCGACTTAGTGAAAAGTTGAAGTTTCCTTTGCCCGTGATTTTTTATCCCTCAATAAGGATTTTTAACGTAAATACTTGTATTCATTCTTCTCTACTTTTACTATCTCATTGTTCAGATGGGTCGATCCCTAACAAGTACATTAATTAATTACTAATAATAGATATTATTTTAAATTACCATTTAACTAGTGCTATAGTTATAAAGCAATGAATGTTAAGATTTATCATTATAAATAGCGTTCGACACTTAAGCAATTTTCAAACAAATAGAATCTAAAAACATTTCCAAAAAACGAAGATTATTAGTATTGGTAAGTTTGAAGTGTCGAAAAATATGGAGTATTAAAGTATTGGTTTATCTAATAGAAAATTTCAAGTCATATTCAAATGAAAATGTCACTAGAGAGAGATAAAAGATCGTTTTAATCGATAATTTGGTAAATTTATGATATTCTTTCATCGCACATTTAGTTTATTATACATATTATATGGAATTTATTTTAAACTCACCCTTATTCACTTTCCACTGTCATTCTATTATCTTGTGAAAGTTTCACTTTATAATTGTACATTCTTATTAATTTTAATTTTACTTTATGTTGTTTTTCTAATAAATATTATAATTTTATAAAAATAAATTCTTATTATTTATTATAATTTTATAATTGTTTAGGTAATTTGTAACTTTAAAGTAATTAATTATATTAGAAGTCCAACCTTGATCAAAGATAATAATGAGAATGATAGATTGAAGAAGAAGATCCATATAGAAGATGATAACGAGGATGATAGATTAAAGCAGAAGATTAAAATAAAAAATTTAGATATATTTTTACTATTATCATTATTTATTTTTAAATTAGATTTATTTATATTTTTTATGGAGTTGGATTTTTTTTTAATTTATCTAAACATACTTTTTGTTTTAATTAGGAGGTTGAAGTTCTTAAAATTATCTTTAATTTATTTCATTTTTTTACAATAAAATTAGATGATTTAATAATTTTAATAGTTATTTCACTTATAAAATAAAATATTATAAAATTAATAAATATATTGTGCCCATCTCACTTAGATGAGTTGATTTAGAACAAGATACATAAAATTTAATTTGAATATATTTGATATAATTTGAATTTACCTTTTAATTAATAAATTTTTTATTTTGTTTTAAATTATTTAAAAAATTAAATATAGTTGCTAAAAAATATTTAATATTAAAACTAAAAAAAAAATTTAATGTTTTACCATTAAATTTAAAAAATAGTTAACTCAGTAATTTTAATACATTAAAATCATAATTAATATTATCTATTATTAGTATACAAACCTAAGTTAAATCAAAATCTAATCTCGATTCTCAAAATATTTTTTTTATTGTTTTGGAATTTAATATATTTACATAAATTTTCATAATAAAATTGTAATTTTATCTTTATTTAAACCATAATAAATGTTAAAGTAATCCATCTTCAATTACAGTTTCATTATTTAATTTAAGCAATAAAAAAATCTTACTATTTTAAATTATTTTTATTTAAACCAAGATTAACACTATTATCAGACGTTAAAAACACAAAGAACAAAAAAGCGGCATACACAAGAAATGTAGTATATAAAGAGGTGATACTACACATATGAAATTTTTATTTTATAAACTAAAAATAATATTATTATTTACATCAATTTCCGTAGAGATTTAAAAAGTTAATCTTATTTTAATAATTAATCTCCATATTTTATAAAATTATTAAACTTGATATGATGATTTTTTTGTGAAAGAAAATTTCTCACATATTATCACATATTAACTATTAAGTACTTCCGTATCTATTAATTAACAAAAATGGGTTAAAGTTTATTACAAATCCATATATTATATAATAAAATTCATTTTAGTCTCTCTACTTTTAAGGAACATTTTAGTCTCTATATATTTGAAAAAAAAAATTAATATTTTAATCCCTACACATTAGATCTGATTATGGGTTAGACTAATGCAAACTTTTAGGCCCGTTTTTTTAAGTCCGAACCCGGCTTGAAAAATAAGCCTAAATTTTTGCCTAAGTTCAATCCTGATAAAAAATGCCAAATCCAAGCCCTGCCTGCCCGTATGAATTTTTTTAATATTATTTTTTATATAAAACAAAATTTTTAAAAATATAATACATCAAATACACTAAAAACATTAAAATAAATGTTTCAAAACAAATTGAAAATTGTAACACCCCAAAAAATTTATTTTTGGCTTTTGTAAATTTGACACAATTGTGTATCTGCTTCAGTGGTTAAGTGTTCTGGGTGCGTGTTGGAGGTCCCAAGTTCAAGCCTTGTCTTTAGTAAATTTTGGAATTTTTCTGATTTAAGCCTTACCCTTGCTCAGTAGGTTTAAGGCTAATTGTTGGTGAAATCATAACAGAATGGGCTTGCTAGTTTGGTGGTAAGGGAATCCGTGTGTTGTGTGGAGGTCTTGTGTTCGAATCCCTACGAGAGCGTGGGAGTCTATTTCGGTTAAATAGGAAATCTGAGGAAGTTAGGTGTTAGTGGGAGGAAAGCTAGGGATATGCTATCATATACGTTTTTTTTTTATCCCCTAAAAACCTTTTCTTTAGTTTTTTTTTTTTTGACGTTCTTTTCCCTTTTGGCAAAATTTTGGCTTATTCATCTTCTATTTTATTTTCAATACGCTCGTCACTCTCAGTTTCACGATTATGTCTTTGGTATTCTGTGGCTCTTCGCTCGGTTTTGGTAAGTGATGTCTAGGTTTTGTTAATTGTTTAAGTTTTCTTTTCGGATGGTAGGGCTCTTGTTAATGGGGGATTTCGACAGTATAGTAATTCGTTAGAACGTCTTGCGCAGGAATTGAAGAGGAATCTTTCGTTTCTACTCCAACGGCTTAGAGCGAGATAACGGTGGTTGTCGTTGGCAGTGAGGGTAATTTTGTGTCGACTTCTTGTTATCGAATTCGTTAATCAGTTCGCTAAATCGTTGTAGGGTAATCTGTTTTTAGGTTTCTGGAGGCTCGGGGGTGGTTTCGCATCGAAACGATACCAGGTGTGTACCCGAAACGCAAAAATCAAGCTTTCGAAAAAAGCCGAAAAGGTCACTGTCGATGCCACACGGGCCTGTGGTCACTCGTGTTGTAGGCCGTGTGCGACAACACGGTCGTGTGATCGACGAAGGCCAGGCCGTGCGCAAGACACGGCCGTGTGATGGCCGGGGTGCGGTCGTGTGGGCCACACGGGTTAAACTGAACTGGGCGTGTGGGCCCATTTAGCTAAAATGTTTCCTAGGGTTGCACGGGTCGCCCAAGTCAACTGTGAACCTACTGTAGGGTCGGTAAGCGCTATTTAGACCCTAAATCATATAACCTGAATATATAATGTATGTATTGGGCGTGTTAAATTTATGCATGTTTATTGATCTGTATGTATGACTGATAACTGGATTTTAGCATGTAAGCATGTATTTCTGCATTGAGCATGTTTAGTTGCACCTGCATTGGGGTGGGATGATTGATTATTGGAGGAAGTGTACTGAAAGGCTTTCATGCCTATTATCTGGCAGCTCAACTGCAATATTACTGATATGTGTCGCATTCGGTACGACTTGGTGTGTAGAGCTGGGTGGGTGTTTTAAACCCCACATAGTGTGTAGGGATGGTCGGAGATGGTGTGTAGAGGATGGTGGGTAGGGTACTGATTTCTGTTACTGTGTGCATACTGTATCTCAGATGGGCAAAGGCCCTAAATTATATCTAAAACTGTATCTGATTGGGCTAAGGCCTAAACTGTATCTGAATCTGTAATGGGCTTAGACCCTAGACTGCATTTGACTGATAACTGTTGTTTGACTGTATGCATGTCTTCTGTGGGGATTACACACTGAGTTTACGTAAACTTACCCCTTTCTATTTTTATCTGTACAGATAATCCCCAGACTTAGACGGACCGGTGCAGCGGAGGACTCAGCGTGACCACATGTCTATTGAACTGCTTTAAATTCATTTAAGGTTTTTATTTCCTATTTTGTTTGAGGTATTTTTTATGTAATTTGGGACTTTTGGACTATTTTCCTTTATTTTGGATTTTAACTGTTTTCATGGACTTCTAAACTGCAAAACTCAACAAAAACTCGGTTTAATTAAAAACAACGTTTTTCCTAAACGCGAACTGTTTTCTTTAAATATCACAGTTTTAAAAGCTTCCGCTACAAAATATGTTTTTAAACGAATCAAATTAACGAGAAAATAATTTTGAAATTGACGAGGGATAAATAAAAGCTAATAAACGGAAACGGTCTTAACTTGATAAATTCGATTTCAAATCCCATTCCATGTGACATCGCTAGATTCGGCCATAACGTCTAGGCCGGGTTTGGGGTGTTACATTTAGTGGTATCAAAGCCAGGTTGCAAAACTCGGCTGTGGATTTTGGGTTTTAAAACTTGGTTTTTAAAGAACCGATTTTCAAATGATTTGAAATTATTTGACTGAGAATGTGGTACACCGAGTCTCCGGCGCCGATCCTGTAAGTATTCTGATAAACTGTTATGGTATTATAGATAGTCTGTTATGAAAACACTCTAGTTAGTGTATATTAAAACTGTAGTGAAAATGAAACTGATAGAGACTATACTTGCGAAAAACAAACTCTGAATTTATGATACTGCTTATATAAAACATCTGTTAATAAATATTGAAACTGTAATTGATTCATAAAACTTGTAATACAGATAAATCCGAATAGACATGAGCGCACGAGGTATCCATGGACTTGGTACTAGAGGCCGAGGTAGAGGTCGTAAGGGGCCTCGAGTTGAGTCCTACTCTGGGCAGCATGTCGAACCTAAATACGAGTGAGATGCCAGTGTCACCTGCTACTGAGACTGGGTCTCAAGATCGTATAGCTGGGGACGACGCATTGTCCCAGGTTATGTTAATGATACTGGAGAAGGTCGCTGGGCCCAACACTGGATTTGGGGGCCTAGGGTCGGTTACGGAACGGCTCCGATCCTATGGAGCTGAACTTTTTAGGGGTTTCACTGGAGTCGCCCCTAATGTGGCTGAGTACTGGATGGAGGCTACTGAGAGGATAATGGATGATTTAGACTATACCATTGAGCAGAAATTGAAGGGTGCAGTCTCGTTGCTTCATAGTGAGGCCTATCAGTGGTGGCTGACCGTTAAGGAGGGCACTCAGCCCGATCGTCTATCTTGGGAGTTCTTTAAGTCTGCCTTCCAAGGGAAGTATGTGGGAGCAAGTTACATCGATGCTCGTAGGCGTGAGTGTCTGAACCTCACTCAGGGAGACCGATCAGTGGCCGAGTATGATGCCGAATTTCTGAGACTGAGCCGCTATGCGCGAGGTATGGTGGCATCTAAATATAAGAGATGTGTCCGTTTTTAGGACGGCCTTAGGGATAATCTGAGGGTACTGATAGCTTCGCATAGGGAGCGAGAGTTTTTCATTCTGGTAGAGAAGGCGAAGATTGTCGAAGAGGTTAAGCACGCTGAGCGCCAAAACAGAGATCGTGAGAGGGGTAAGAACAAGACAGATTCGGAGCCCTCGAGTTCAGTACAGAGGCCTAAGGAAAAGGCCATGACTGATGGGCCGGTTAGAGCTGGGCCCCCTGTTGCTCCTTCTAGATTACAGCCGTGTGGAGATTGTGGTAGACGCCATCAGGGCGAGTGTTGGAGGAGGACTGGGGTGTGTTTGAGGTGTGGGTTATTAGAGCACTGCATTCGAAAGTGTCCGCTGAGGGCCGATCAGGTGCAAGTTCCGGGCTCTGGTACTACGCAGCCACAGAGGGTAGTTCAGCAGCCACCGAGGGGCCGTGGTCAGGCTAGGGGTGGTAACGGTATGGGCCGTGGACAGAGAGCACCAGGCAGAGGTGCTGGACAGACAGAGGTGAGGTAGCCTTATCTTGTTTATACTGCTCGTCGCCGAGAGGACAAAGATGCTCCAGATGTTCTTACCGGTATGTTCTTAATTTATGATATACCTTACTTTACTTTGATAGACATAGGTTCCACACATTCCTATGTAGCTAGCACTGTATCTGAAAACTTGGAGATTTTGGTTGAGAGTACTACTAGTGAGGTGACTGTGCTGAGTCCACTGGGGTAATTGATTCGGGTTAGCAAACTGTATAGAGATGTTACGCTAGAGGTTCAAGGGTCGATATTTTTGGCTAATCTGATGGAGGTTCCGTTTGGGGAGTTCGACCTGATTCTGGGTATGGATTGATTGGTCAAGCACCATACCGTGTTAGTCTGAACTGTGCGACCAAGAGGGTCGTCTTGAGAACTGAGGAGGATGATGAGGTATTCATGATTGGAAAACCTCGAAATTATTTGACTAGTGTGATCTCTGCACTGGTGGCTGAGAAATTGGTTTGTAAGGGATGTTAGGCGTTCTTGGCCTATATTAGTGTTTCCATTTCTAGGGACTCTACTGTAAAGGATATAAGAACTGTGAGGGATTTTTCGGACGTCTTTCCTGAGGAGCTACCGGGATTGTCTCCGAACCGAAAGATTGAGTTTGGGATCGAGCTTCTTCCAGGTACAGCTCCGGTGTCCATCGCTCCCTACCGTATGGCACCGAAGGAGCTTACAGAGCTTAAGGCTCAACTGTAGGAACTTTTGGACTGTGGTTTCATCCGTCCTAGTGTGTCTCCGTGGGGAGCACCAGTTTTATTTGTTAAGAAGAATGATGGGACCATGAGGATGTGCATTGACTATCGGCAGTTGAACAAGCTAACCATTAAGAATAAGTATCCACTTTCGAGAATTGACGACTTGTTTGATCAATTCAGAGGGGCTTCGGTATTCTCTAAGATCGATCTCCATTCAAGGTACCATCAGTTGAGGGTTAAGGATGTAGATGTACATAAGACGGCATTTAGGACTTGTTATGGACATTACGAGTTCCTAGTTATGCCTTTTGGTTTGAAGAATGCTTCGGCAGCATTCATGGATCTGATGAACTGAGTGTTTCAGCCCTATCTTGACCAGTTCGTCGTAGTTTTCATCGACGACATTTTGGTACTCTAAGACTGAGGATGATCATGATGAACATCTTAGGGTGGTGCCTCAGACTTTGCGAGAAAAACAACTCTATGCTAAATTCAGTAAGTGTGAGTTCTGGCTTCGTGAAGTGATTTTTCTAAGGCACGTAGTGTCTGCTGAAGGGATTCGAGTCGATCCTAGGAAGATTTAGGATGTACTGGATTGGAAACAGCCTAAGAATGTGTCTGAAATCCGCAGTTTTCTGGGTAATGTGTCTGAAATCCGCAGTTTTCTGGGTCTGACAGGTTATTATTGGCGGTTTGTGGAAGGTTTCTCACTGATTGCAGTGCCCTTAACTAAGCTGCTACGTAAGGGTGTTCCATTTTTCTGGACTGATGTGCAGCAGGAGAGCTTCGAGAAGCTCAAGACTGTTTTAACTGAGGCTCCTGTTCTGATACAACTTGAACTTGGGAAAGAGTTTGTGGTTTACAGTGACGCGTCACATGTGGGTTTGGGATGTGTTCTGATGCAGGAAGGTAAGATTGTGGCATATGTGTCTCGTCAGCTCAAGATGCATAAGGCAACCTATCCGACGCATGATTTGGAATTGGCCGCTGTAATCTTTGCTTTGAAAATCTGAAGACACTATCTGTACAGTGAGAGGTGTATTATCTACACTGATCACAAAAGCCTTAAGTACCTCCTAACTCAGAAGGAGTTGAATCTTAGGCAGTGTAGATGGATTGAGCTGCTTAAGGACTATATGACTGTACTATTGAGTACCATCCTGGAAAGGCCAATGTAGTGGCCGATGAGTTGAGCCGTAGGGCGATGATAAACAATAAATGTAACATATTTTAATTCCATGCTTGGCATATTTTTGGATGATTTATGATGAGAATTAGTGAATTTGATGCTCCTAATCCCTTAAATTCATGTTTCTATACTTAGGAGAGCATAGGGAAGCGAAAAGAACGAAAAATTGGCCAAAATCAGATAAAACGGGCCATCTTAAGGATCCACACGGCCAAGCCCGTACCACATGGGCTGAGCACATACCCGTGTAAACCACACGGGCTGGACACACGCCCGTGTGCCAGCCCGTGTCGATCGAGAGCCATGCAAATTTGCACACGGCCTGGGCCTTCTCACATGGGTTGATCACACGCCCGTGTCCCTGTCGCACCATGCTTCGTTTACACGCTGAAAAAGCCAATTTTTAGGGTTTCTGAGCATTCTAAAGTCTATAAATACACACCAAAAGAAGACCTAATAGAGCACGCAGAGTAGAATGAAGAAATTACTCGAAGGAAGCCGTCGGAATCATCTCAGAAGTAGATCCACTCCAAGATTGAAGATCTCCATCAAGTTCCTTAGAAGTTTTTGGGTTCTTTATGTCTTGTTGTTTTCTTTATTCTGAGATGTTTTCTTTTTACGTTGTGAACTAAACTTCCTAAATACCTAGGGAGGATGAAACCTATGATGAATCTTATTATTTAATTATCTAAATTACATGATAAATACTTGTTCTTGTTCTTAATTATGTGTTCTTAATCCTTGATTTAATAATTTCAGGATATTAATTAAAGTCTAGTGTGCTTATTTAGTGGAGCAAAAGTCCCTATTTAAGAGAAGATCTAGCATAATTACGCGGAGTTGATTGCAACCCTAGAAATAGGACGACATAAATCTGCCGGATTAGAGTCAAATCTAATAAGGGAATCCATAGATCGAGTTAATGTGACGATAGGGGTTTTAATTAGAAAGAGATTTCAATTAATCAACCTAGAGTCAGTTGTTCTTAGTCTCGAAAGAGATATTAACATAATTCAGGGATTTCTACGGATCAAGGCAAGTGAATAAATCGTTTAATTCAGAGTCAGAATAATAAGTGAAGTCTAGGTAAATTCTTCTTTGGGTATTGTCTTTATTCACTGGTTTATTCGATTACTTTCTTCACTCTCTGTCGCGTTCATAGTAAATTAGTTAGTTAAATTTTAGATTAAAACAAATCCCCTTAATTATTAGGCTAAATAATAGAAAGATAGTTATTACTAGTAATTTTAGTCCTTATGGATACGATATTCCGGACTCATCATAGCTATACTACTTTTCGATAGGTTCGCTTGCCTTTGTCGGATTATTAGTTAGTTTAGAGACCACCAAGTTTTTGGCGCCTTTGCCAGGGACTAAGATATTAGGAACGCTTAATTTTTATTACTTTAGCCATTTTTATTTTTATTTCAATTTATTTTTGTTTTTATTTTAATTTACTAACTTTTCTTTGCTTCTGGTAGGTATTTTAGTATATGATTAGAAGGAACCCGTCAGGACCATTGCTTTTTGACAGTGAGATTGAAAGTACAGCTCGCAGAAACCGTAGAGAAATAAGGGGAAGTATATAGAAGAAGAGAAAGAGGATGATACCAATAGTACTGAGGAGATGGCTGATAATAATCCGCTACCTCCTGTGGTTGCCGCAAATTCGGTGAATCAAAATCCTGCTCCTCGTACTATGTATGATTATGCTAAGCCCAATTTAACTGGGGCTGAATCGAGTATTGTGAGCCCTGCTGTTGCTGCAAATAACTTCGAGCTGAAGCCGAAAACTATACAGATGATCCAATAATGTGTTCAGTTCGATGGTTTACAAGATGAGGATCCAAATACTCATTTAGCCAACTTCTAGAATTTTACGGCACTTTCAAAATTAATGGCGTTTCTGATGATGCCATTCGCCTTCGGTTGTTTCCTTTTTCCTTAAGAAATAAAGCTAAACAGTGGTTGAACTCGTTACCACGAGGTTCTATCACTACTTGGGAACAGATGACCGAGAAATTTTTATTAAAATATTTTCCGCCGGCTAAAACGGCAAAGTTGAGGAATGATATCTCTTATTTTGTGTAGATGGATTTAGAAACTCTTTACGATGCATGGGAGAGGTATAAGGACTAATTGAGAAGGTGACCTCACCATGGGTTACCTTTATGGCTACAAGTTCAAACCTTCTACAACGGTTTGAACCCCTCAACTAGGCAACTAATCGATGTAGCCGCCGGCGGTACCCTAAATAATAAAACACCTGAAGCGGCTTATGAGTTTATAGAGGAGATGTCACTGAATAACTATCAGTGGCAAGTCATGAGAACAAAGCCGAAAAAAGCCGCTGATGTCTTTAACCTCGACGCGGTCACCATGTTATCAAACCAGGTAGAGCTTTTAAACAAAAAGATTGATGGTTTATGTGTTTCTACGTAGGTACATCCGGTGATGCAATGCGACACAAATGGAGAAGGGATGAACAACACAGAATATCTATCCTACAACCCTAGCACAGAGAATGAACAAGTTCACTATATGGGTAACAATTCTAGACCTCAGAATAATCCCTATAGTAACACTAACAATGCAGGTTGGAGGAACCATCCAACTTCTCTTGGGGTGGACAAGGAAATCAAAGACCACAACCCCCTCCAGGCTTTCAACAACAACCCTACCAGCAGGAGAAAAAGCCGAACCTTGAGGAGATGCTAACAAAATTCATCTAGTTGTCAGAAACCGTTTTCAAAACATCGAATAGCACTCAAAAATCAGCAAGCATCGATTCAAGGGCTCGAGAACCAAATAGGTCAGCTTGCTAAGCTGATCTCAGAACGACCACAAGGTAGCTTGCCGAGTAATACCGAACCTAACCCAAATGAGCAACTCCATGCCATCACCGTGCGTGACAAAGAAGGGTTAGTAGAATCTGAATCTGAACCGAGGCAATAAATTGTGGTAAGTAAAGCTGAGTTTGAGGTAAGCCACAATACATAGAAACCGGTAAGTGAAGAATATAAACCTCGTGTGCCATACCCCAACGCGACGAAGAAAGACCTTACCAATGATCAATTCGGTAAATTTCTTAAACTCTTGAAAAAGTTACATATTAACTTACCGTTTATTGAAGCTCTTTCACAGATGCCCAACTTAGTTAAATTTTTAAAGGAGCTTTTGGCAAACAAACGGAAGTTAGATGATGCGTCGCACGTGTAGCTAAACGCAGTTTGCTCAGCCATTTTACAGAATAAACTGCCCAACAAATTAAAGGATCCAGGGAGTTTTACTATTCCTTGTTTAATTGGTAGTTTAGATGTTAATAATGCTTTGGCTGACTTAGGGGCGAGTATTAATGTCATTGTAACACCCCTTACCCGTATTCTACGCCAGAACCGGGCCCGAGGCATTACCGAAATAAAACCGCTTGATCGCCACTTAGGCTCAATGTGACTACTCTCTCTTAGTCACCATAACAACCTCATTCTCAACTTACGAGACCTTACTCCTATACATGAGGGCTCTCGAGACCATATCGGAAACTCTTACGAATTTAAAATTTTTCCATCCCAACAGGGCTACACGCCCATGTGTAGTCACACACGCCCATGTCCGCAAACCGTGCATAAAACTCAAGCATTTTGCCAAAGTCCCACGGCTAGGGCACACGCCCGTGCTCTCCACCCGTGGTGAGCACTGACTACTCTACACGGCCTAAAGCCTAGACACACGCCCGTGTGGCTAGCCCGTGGCCAACACTGAATAACTCACACGTCCTAGGCACACGCCCGTGTGACTAGTCCGTGGTCTATTCGGACTTAAAATACTAACATGCAGGGGACACACAGCCAAGTCACACGCCTATGGGCTGACTGTGTGTCACACATGGTCTAGACACACGCCCGTGTGTCTACCCACATGGACAAGAACAAAGCTATTTGTCATGCCCCTTCTCACCCCCTTAGCATACACAACATGTACTCATTCAACACATCCATAATCAACTCAATTTGAAACACAATCTTACATGGTTAACTACATCTTTTCATATAATAAAATAACCAACAACTATGACATTATACAAAATAGATTATCCATCTAAAGGCCAACATGACTTAGCTATTTACAACCAAAAATCACTAACTTGTCTAGCCCCTATACATGCCATATACAAAACGTTTAATCCAATGTACCAGAGTGTGCTGATAGTGTGGGCGATCTTCTAATTGATCCACATATCACGATTCAATCCTTGTTCTCTATAAGACAAGGGAAAAGAAAGGAGTAAGCTTTGAGCCTAGTAAGTTTACACATAAACAATTTAAGTATTCTAGTATATGCTAAACAACAATTAGCATTATACTAACATATGTAATTCACATCCACTACTATGCTTACTCTTTCTATCCCTTACCACATCTCCAACACATCATGAGTCACATACTCATAATCATTGGCATGTACCCCTGCACTCAATAGCACATTTACACAAAAAATAACACATCATTATTTCTCAATAATACATCCACACAGCTAAATTACTCGGTGGTTTCGCACTTAGCCCACCACAATCAGATCATAGGGTAGTATCGCACATAGCCTACCACAAAGGATAAATATAGTGATTTCGCACATAGCTCACTAAATAATATGCTTAACAATAGTATCGCACACAACCCATCATTGTTAAGTATCAAGGTGATATCGCACTTAGCCCACTATCAAACATTATCACTACACATTCATATGTCTACTTGTAATACATTCATCCATTCACAACTACTATCTCATTCATTCCACTAGAATTGAATAGGTTTTCAATTATGCTACACATTAGCTAGCATTAACAATGTATACGCATAAATGCAATGTTCATACGTAAACTTACCTCGATACTCAAAAAGTATGGAGATGTGCAATTTAGTCCACGACCTTGCCCTTGCCTCGATTAAGATCCGGGCTTCGTCTTTCTTGATCTAAAATGACAAATCAACCTGTTCAATACACACGTTGACTAAATTGACCCTTATCTCATATTTTAGCAAAATTACCATTTTACCCCTAAACTTCCTCATATTTATACTTTTGCCCCAAGGCTCGTAAAGTGATTTTCATTCAACTTTCTAGCCTTTCATGCTCAGCCGAATCATTTACTAAACTAAAGCAATCATCAATTCTCACTAAATCACTCATGTATGACCAATCTCAAGACTTTCACAAACTAGTCCCTACATGCATTTTTCATGGAATTCACATAGTAAAAGATGTTTCTACAACATCAAGCTTTCATATTCTTCCATAAAACATCAAAATACATGCATGTCATACATGGTACATTTTTGAACATCCATTTTAGCTCATCATATAGCTAAAAATAGCTTACTCATGCTACTAGGACTTCAAAAATACGAAGAATATCAAAAACGGGCTAGAATACACTTACTAGCTAGCTTGAAAAGTTGAAGAGCCCTAACAATGGCTTCTCCCAAATTTTCGGCAGCCTTGGAGAAGAAGATGAATGAATTTTGTCATCTTTTATCCTATTTTAATCATTTAATTGTCAAATGACCAAAATACCCTTTTTGACAAACTTCCTAATTTAACTTATCCATGCCCAAATTTGTCCAAAAATTAGAAATTGGGAAAATTACTATTTAAGGACCTCTAATTGATAATCCATAGCTATTTCATACAATTAGCTTCTAGAATCTCACATTTTGCAACTTTTGTAATTTAGTCCTTTTGGACAATTCAACCGTAATTTAACAAAATTGCTTCGTGAAACTTTCACATTAACATGCAAATATGGCATAAACCTCAAAACTCATACATATACCTCAGATTTGTGGTCTCACACCACTATTCCGACTAGGCCTTAAATCGGGATGTTACAACTCTCCCCCCTTTTAGAGATTTTCGCCCCCGAAAATCTTACCCGTAAATAGGTTTGGATGTTGCTCTCTCAAAGCCTCTTCCGTTTCCCACGTAGCTTCTTCCACACCGTGTTTCTGCCATAACACTTTCACTAGTGCTATGCTCTTATTCCTCAACTGTTTCACTTCTCGAGCCAAGATCTTAACCGGCTCCTCTTCATAAGACATATCCGGTCTTATCTCAATTTCTGTTGAAGGAATCACATGTGAAGGATTGGAGCGATATCGTCGCAACATCGACACATGAAACACATTATGGATCTTGTCCAATTCTACCGGCAAAGCCAACCGGTATGCTACTGGCCCAACTCTATCTGTAATCTCATACGACCCTCGAATCTTAGACTCAATTTCCCCTTTCGTTCGAATCTCATGATTTTCTTCCACGGGGACACTTTTAAAAACACTTGGTCACCCACCTCAAACTCAATTTCCTTTCTTTTCAAATCTGCATACGACTTCTGTCGGTCCGAAGCAACTTTCAGACTATTACGGATTACTTTCACTTTCTCCTCAGTCTCTTTTACTAGATCGACCCCATGGATCCGCTTCTCACTAAGCTCGGTCCAATACAGAGGAGTCTGACACTTACGACCATACAAAGCTTCATACGGTGCCATCTCTATACTCAACTGATAACTGTTGTTGTAGGCAAACTCGACCAAAGGTAGATACCTCTCCCAACTACCTTCGAATTCTAACACACAGCATCGAAACATATCTTCAAGAACTTGAATCACTCTTTCAGACTAACCATCTGTTTGTGGA
The DNA here is from genome assembly GCA_025698515.1 of Gossypium sturtianum. NCBI lineage: Eukaryota > Viridiplantae > Streptophyta > Magnoliopsida > Malvales > Malvaceae > Gossypium > Gossypium sturtianum. The sequence goes on from CM046954.1 coordinate 106,741,490, forward strand.
TGGAAAGCAGTACTGAAATTTAACCTCATACCCATGGCCTCTTGCAACTTCTTCCAAAACCTCGAGGTAAACCTCAGATCTCTATCCAATATTATAGACACAGGCACACCATGTAACCTCATAATCTCTGCAACATATAATTCGGCTAACTTGTCCAGTAAATAATCAACACGTACTGGAATAAAATGAGCCGACTTTGTCAATCTATCCACAACAACCCACACAGCATCTTTCTTTTTTAGAGTCAAGGGCAACCTCGTAACAAAATCCTTGGTAACCCGATCCCATTTCCACTCGGGAACCATCACTGGTTGAAGCAATCCCGAAGGCACTTGATGTTCAGCTTTCACTTGTTGACAAATCAGACACTTTGTCACGAACTCAGAGATATCTCTTTTCATACCCGGCCACCAATAAAATTTCCTCAAGTCATTGTACATTTTCGTACTGCCCTGGTGTACTGACAAATAACCACTATGTGCCTCACGCAAAACCTTTCAGAGCAATTCTTCATCTCTAGGTACATAAATTATGTCATGGTACAACAAACAACCATCCGAACCCACTCGAAAATCAGAATCACTTTCTGATCCACACTTAGCTCTCTTAGCTTGCATCTCACTATCATTTCTCGGAGCCTCGCATATCTGTTGAACAAATAGTGGCTTAGCTCTCAACTCTGCCAATATAGCACCATCATCAGACAATGCTAAACTCGTGCTCAAAACTCTTGGAGCATACAAGGATTTCCTACTCAGGGCATCCGCAACCACATTCGCTTTTCTCGGGTGGTAATCAATGACTAACTCATAGTCTTTCAATAACTCGAGCCACCGCCTCTTTCGCAAATTTAAATCCTTTTGATCCATCAAATACTTCAAACTCTTGTGATACGTAAAGATTCGACACTTCTCACCATATAAATAATGTCGCCAAATCTTTAACGCGAAAACAATCGCAGCCAACTCCAAATCATGAGTCGGATAATTCTTCTCATGCGGTTTTAACTGCCTCGAGGTGTAAGCGACTACCTTACCCTCTTGCATCAACACGCAACCGAGACCATTAAATGACGCGTCACTAAAAACCACAAACTCTTTCCCCAATTCTGGTTGAACCAAAATCGGTACCTCAGTCAACAATGTTTTCAATCTCTCAAAACTCTGTTGACATGTCTCAGTCCAACCAAACTTGACATCCTTACGCAACAATTTCGTCATCGGGGTAGCAATTACAGAGAACCCCTTTACGAAACGTCTGTAATATCTTGCTAATCCCAAGAAGCTTCTAACTTCTGACACATTCCTTGGCTGTTTCCAATCCACAACAGCCGATATCTTACTCGCGTCAACTCTGACACCATCACCCGACACAATGTGTCCTAGGAATCCGACCTCTCGGAGCCAAAACTCACTCTTGCTAAACTTAGCATACAACTGCTTATCCCTTAAAGTTTGCAAGACAATTCTCAAATGTTCCTCATGATCGTTCTCATCCCGAGAATAGATCAACATGTCATCAATGAAGACAACTACAAACTTATCCACATACGGTCGGAAGACACGGTTCATCAAATCCATGAAAATCGTATGTGCATTCGTTAAACCAAACGGTATGACTAAAAACTCATAATGGCCATACCTTGTTCGAAATGCAGTTTTCAACACATCTTGCTCTTTCACTCTCAACTGGTAATAACCAGACCTCAGGTCGATCTTGGAGAACATTGTAGCTCATTTCAGTTGATCAAAAAGATCATCAATCCTTGGTAAAGGATACTTATTCTTCACCGTCACTTTATTGAGTTGCCTATAGTCTATACACAACCTCATATACCCATCTTTCTTCTTTACAAATAGTACCGGAGCACCCCACGGTGAGTAGCTCGGTCTTACAAAACCCTTATCTGTCAACTCTTGCAACTGAACCTTCAATTCTTTCAATTCTAAAGGTGCCATCCTATACGGAGCAATTGAAATAGGTGCCGTTCCCGGAACTAACTCAATCCCAAACTCGACCTCTCTCTTTGGAGGTAATTCGGGTAACTCTTTCGAGAATACATCCGGATACTCACATACCACCGGCACTGCATCAAACTTTACTCCAACCTCTTGAGTATTCAAAATAAAGGCGAGATAGGACTCACACCCTTTTCTCAAACATTTCTCAGCCACTAGGGAAGAAATCATCACTGGTAGACTATCCGATCCACCTGATTCAACCCGAACAACATCTCCATTCTCACATTTCAATTCGATAAACTTACTACCACAGTTTACTAAGACACTATGGGTAGTCAATCAATCCATGCCAAGGATTAAGTCAAACTCATCAAACGGCAACAACATAAGGTCTGCCGGAAAGCAATAACTCTTAATCAATAAAGGACAGTTCTTACACGCCTTGTCCACTAACACATGCTTACCTAACGGGTTTAACACCTCAACCACAATATCCGTAAACTCAATAGTCATACTCAAACTAGATGTCAATCTCATGCAAATATAAGAATGAGTAGACCCTGGATCTATTAAAACAATAACAAATGTGTCAAAAAGAGAAAAAGTACCCGTTATTACATCTGGGGATGACGCCTCTTCGCGGGCGCAAATGGCATACGTCCTCGCAGGTGCCCAACCCTCCGGTCTCACAGCAGAGTCTTTGGACGCACCTCTACCACTAGTCCCACCTCTCGGGTTCCTTGACGGTCTACCCCTTGCACACACATCGCTAGGTCTTCTCTCTTGCTTCTGTTCCTTATCATCCCTCTCGGGGAAATTTCAGATAAAATGGTCGGGGGAACCACACTTATAACAACTTCGGTTGTTTCCCCGACACTCTCCGATATGATACCTACCACACTTGGACACTCCGGTTTGTTCTTCGGATTGCCCTAACTTTCCATAGAGGTGGCTTGGACTCTTGAACCCGAACGAGTGTTGTCCAAGTCTCGACGTGGATATCCCACTGGTGTTGTCGTCCGAGGATTCACTTCCTTGGATCTTTTCGACTAGGCTTGATATGATTTGCCCATCGATTATTTTCTCGCATCTCGGGTTTCACTCACAGCCTTTCTCTTTTCCTTACTCAATTCCTCGGCCTTACTTGCCCTTTCAACCAACACAACAAACTCTTTCAACTCCAAAATACCCACTAGGAGCTTAATATCCTAATTCAGTCCATCTTCGAACCTTTTACACAAGATGGTCTCTGTCAACACACATTCTTGCGCGTATTTGCTAAGCCTAACAAACTCACGCTCATATTCCGCTACTGACATTCTTCCTTGCTTCAACTCAAGGAATTCCTTCCGTTTTCGGTCAGTAAATTGCTGGCTTATATACTTCTTCTGGAACTCTTCCAGAAAGAAGTCCCACGTCACCCGCTCTCTCGGGACTACCAACGTCAACGTCTTCAACCAATGGTATGCCGAGTCCCTCAGCAAAGATACGCCACACTTCAAGTTCTCTCTAGGTGTACAAGAGAGTTCATCGAATACTCTCATTGAGTTCTCTAGCCAGAACTCTGCCCTCTCGGGGTCATCATCTACCTTAGCTCTAAACTCCTCAGCCCCGTATTTCCTAATCTTATCCACCGGAGGTTTTGATATCCTCACTACGTCAATACCTTGAGGAGCCACTGGAATTGGCTGAGGTATAGGAGGAGGTGGATGAGGTTGAGCATTAGGGTTCGCTCGAACATAATCTGAGTACCAATTACTCATCATCTGGAGAAAGGCTTCCCGAGCCTCTTCCCCTTGACCCCTAACCTCGGGTCCACTCTCAACAGGTGCGGTTCCTTGCGCAGGAGCCGGCGCATTACTAGCTGCTTCATCAGCAGTCGATTGATCGGGATTCATATACTATATAAAACAGGGTTTAAAATCATCAGAAACCACCACACTATCATTGTACACTTATGGCATGTATAGCTAAACTCTTACACCCGCTACGATAGTCCTAGAACCGACTAAACCATAGCTCTGATACCACTAAATGTAACACCCTTTACCCATATTCTATGCTAGAACTGGGTCCGAGGCATTACCGAAATAAAATCGCTTGATCGCCACTTAGGCTCAACGTGACTACTCTCTCTTAGTCACCATAAAGACCTCATTCTCAACTTACGAGACCTTACTTATATACACGAGGGCTCTCGAGACCATATCAGAAACTCTTACGAATTTAAAATTTTTCCATCCCAACAGGGCTACATGCCCGTGTAAGATGATACACGCCTGTGTGTAGTCACACACGCCCATGTCCGCAAACCGTGCACAAAACTCAAGCATTCTGCCAAAGTCCCACGGCTAGGGCACACGCCCGTGCTCTCCACTCGTGGTGAGCACTGACTACTCTACACGGCCTAAAGCCTAGACACACGCCCTTGAGGCTAGCCCGTGGCCAACACAGAATAACTCACACGTCCTAGGCACACGTCCGTGTGACTAGTCCGTGGTCTATTCGGACTTAAAATACTAACATGCAGGGGACACACGGCCAAGTCACACGCCCATGGGCTGACCGTGTGTCACACATGGTCTAGACACACGCCCGTGTGTCTACCCACATGGACAAGAACAAAGCTATTTGTCATGCCCCTTCTCACCCCCTAGCATACACAACATGTACTCATTCAACACATCCATAATCAACTCAATTTGAAACACAATCTTACATGGATAACTACATCTTTTCATATAATAAAATAGCCAACAACTATGGCATTATACAAAATAGATTATCCATCTAAAGGCCAACATAACTTAGCCATTTACAACCAAAAATCACTAACTTGTCTAGCCCCTATACATGCCATATACAAAACGTTTAATCCAATGTACCAGAGTGTGCTGATAGTGTGGGCGATCTTCCAATTGATCCACATATCACGATTCAATCCTTGTTCTCTATAAGACAAGGGAAAAGAAAGGAGTAAGCTTTGAGCCTAGTAAGTTTACAGATAAACAATTTAAGCATTCTAGTATAAGCTAAACAACAATTAGCATTATACTAACATATGTAATTCACATCCATTACTATGCTTACTCTTTCTATACCTTACCACATCTCCAACACATCATGAGTCACATACTCATAATCATTGACATGCACCCCTGCACTCAATAGCACATTTACACAAAATACAACACATCATTATTTCTTAATAATACATCCACACAGCTAAATTACTCGGTGGTTTCGCACTTAGCCCACCACAATCAGATCATAGGGTAGTATCGCACATAGCCTACCACAAAGGATAAATATAGTGATTCCTATTATAGCTCACTAAATAATATGCTTAACAATAGTATCGCACACAGCCCATCATTGTTAAGTATCAAGGTGGTATCGCACTTAGCCCACTATCAAACATTATGACTACACATTCACATGTCTACTTGTAATACATTCATCCATTCACAATTACTATCTCATTTATTCCACTAGAATTGAATAGGTTCTCAATTATGCTACACATTAGCTAGCATTAACAATGTATACGCATAAATGCATTTTTCATACGTAAACTTACCTCGGTACTCAAAAAGTATGGAGATGTGTAATTTAGTCCACGACCTTGCCCTTGCATCGGTTAAGATCCGGGCTTCGTCTTTTTTATCTAAAATGACAAATCAACCCGTTCAATACACACGTTGACTAAATTGACCCTTATCTCATACTTTAGCAAAATTACCATTTTGCCCCTAAACTTCCTCATATTTATACTTTTGCCCCAAGGCTCGTAAAGTGATTTTCATTCAACTTTCTAGCCTTTCATGCTTAGCCGAATCATTTACTCAACTAAAGCAATCATCAATTCTCACTAAAACACTCATGTATGACTAATCTTAAGACTTTCACAAACTAGTCCCTACATGCATTTTTCATGGAATTCACTTAGTAAAAGATGTTTCTACAACATAAAGCTTTCATATTCTTCCATAAAACATCAAAATACATGCATGTCATACATGGGTACATTTTTGAACATCCATTTTAGCTCATCATATAGCTAAAAATAGCTTACTCATGCTACTAGGACTTCAAAAATACGAAGAATATCAAATACGGGCTAGAATACACTTACTAGCTAGCTTGAAAAGTTGAAGAGCCCTAACAATGGCTTCTCTCAAATTTTCGGCAGCCTTGGAGAAGAAGATGAATGAATTTTGTCATCTTTTCTCCTATTTTAATCATTTAATTGTCAAATGACCAAAATACCCTTTTTGACAAACTTCCTAATTTAACTTATCCATGCCCAAATTTGTCCAAAAATTAGAAATTGGGAAAATTACTATTTAAGGACCTCTAATTGATAATCCAAAGCTATTTCATACAATTAGCTTCTAGAATCTCACATTTTGTAACTTTTGCAATTTAGTCATTTTGGACAATTCAATCGTAATTTAACAAAATTGATTCGTGAAACTTTCACATTAGCATGCAAACATGGCATAAACCTCAAAACTCATACATATACCTCGAATTTGTGGTCTCACACCACTATTCTGACTAGGCCTTAAATCAGGATGTTACAGTCATGCCCTATAAAATGTTTAAGGAACTAGGTCTTGGGAAACCTAAGCAAACTAGGATGAGCATTCAACTGAAAGATAAAACTATTAGATTTGCTAGGGGAATTGTTGAGGATGTGCTTGTAAAAATCGATAAATTTATATTCCCAGTTGACTTTGTTGTTCTAGACATGGATGAGGGCAGTAACGCAATTTCTAGAACTATCATTGATGTTGGCATAGGTGAATTGATACTTCGTGTAGGTGATGATACGATTAAACTCTAAGCTCGTGATCCTGTTAGGATATCTAGTGATCGAGATGATTTTACGAGTTCTGTTAATGTGAGTAACGTTGTGGCTCAAACTTCTTTGTAGAAAATCCCTAGGAAAAAAGTGATGGAGCCACATTCTATTCTATGTGACGAGCACAGAACGACTCATGAGGAGCGAAGGCTTCAGATCGATGAACTAGACGAATAGAGGACACATGGCAAGGAGAAACCGAGAATACACGAAGCAAAACCGAAGCAACTCCATGACGAGCTAAAAGGTGGAACGAACCACTTCAAGGTTAGGGACCAGGTACTGTTAGCTGAAATCGACCCTCGAATAACCACTTCAGAGCTTAATACAAACGGAGCAACTCCTTTTACAGTACTCAATGTCTTCCCATATGGAACAGTCGAGGTAACTCATTCTAATGTTGGCACTTTTAAGGTAAATATTACTCGACTCAAATCGTATGTTGATAATAGAACTGATAGCGAGAGGCAACCCGAGCATTAACATGCCTAATTTACTAATTATAATTTATGATATTTTCAAAATTAATTAAAAAAATGGTGTTTTAAACCCCACACGGCCTGGACACACGGGCGTGTCCCTGGCCGTGTGGATCCTGGGACTTAGTTTTTAAATTTTAAAGAAATTGACAGAGGGCTACACGGCCTAGCAACATGACTATGCCACCCACACGGCCTGGACACACGGGTATGTCCTTGGCCGTGTGGATCCTGGAGCTTAAAGTTCCCAAAAATTGACAGAGACACGGCCTAAATATAGTCCACACGGGCGTGCGACACGGCCGTGTGGACCACACAGCCTGGACACAAGGGCGTGTCCAATGCCGTGTGAAACCTAGAGCCTGATTTTTCAAATTTCAAAATTTAAAACAAGTCAGGGGGCTCCACGGGCAATACACACGGCCCTGTGTGAGGTCACACAGGCGTGTCAAATTCCACACGGGCGTGGGAGAAGCGAAGGACTTCGCACACGGTCGTGCGACGTGGCCGTGTGGACCACACGACCTGGACACACAGGCGTGTCCAAGGCCGTGTGAATACTAGGATTTTAAATTTTACGACGAACACGGGCTGGGGATACCACACGGGCGTGTGACACGGCCGCGTGGCCCAACACGGGCCGTTACACGACCGTGTCACCTATTTAAAACCTTTTTTCTTTTTTCTTTTTTTTCTTCCTTCCTCCTCTAAAACTCCTCCCAAACCCTAGCCGCCGGTCCCCACTTTCGGCCACTCTCCTCCTCCTCCTTCTTCCTTTTTTCCCTTCTTCCTCAATCCAAAAACCCCCATTCTCCCTTATTTTTCTTCCCTTTTTTTTTTCTACTTTCTTTTTCTTTTGCCTCATTCTTCCCTTCTTCCTTAACCCCTCACCCCCGCAAACCCCCCATTGCCACCTCTGGCCACCGTCGACCCCCTATTCTCTCTTCTTTCCCCTTTCTTCTTCCCCACGCCCTCGTCATCCACCTCATCCCTAGATCTCTCCCCCTTTCTCCCCACGACCTCACAGTCCCGACGCCTACCCTCCCCCTCATCACTCCCTCCCCATTTGCCCCTTCCTTTTCTCCAGTAATAGCCGCCTGTCGCACCACCGACCCCCACCACCGCTGCCGTCGGTCCTATTTTCTTCTCCCTTGTTCTTTTTCTTTTCTTATTACTATTTTATTAATATTTCTTTATTTCTTTCTTTATTATAATTATTTTATTTTTATTAGTTTTACTGATTGTATTTATTTCTTTATTTATTCTTGTTTATACAATTTCTTTACTGTTGATTTTGTGTTTCTTCTTGAGTTCTGGACATTATTTTTTTTTGGTTTGATTTTCTTTTATTTTTAATTAAACAGCATTTTGAATGTAGTTTGTTTTAGCTGATTTTATTTTATTCTTCTTGCTAGTCTTGCTTCTTCATTTTTATTATTGATCACTATTAGTTTTATTTACTCTTACTAGGTTTTTGTTGGATAGTAACTTTTTGATTATTAGTTTTATTATGTTACAAGTCAATTTCTCTCTTAGTCCAATTGTTGAATTTCACTTAGATTTTTCTTTCTTATTTGTGTACATTTATATATTGATTCGTTCATTTAATTTATTTGATTGCTTTATTGCAGACTCGTTATGACGAATACTCGTGGCAAGACTAAGGTTGCCGTCCCCGCTTCGAAAAAGCGGAAGGGTCCTGGCGCGACCTCCTCAAGTACCTCCGCTGAAGTTTGCCATCCCTACCTTAGATTTTTCGCGAACCCACCGGAGGACCTATTTTAGCTCTTCTTGAGTCGACCCCGTGTTTGGGCGATGCATTGGTAGGCAGCGTTGGAGCAGGTCCACCTCGCTGATGAGGTTCGTGCTTTCATCCTCACAGCCCCATAGGACCGTTTCTTCAGTATCGATGAGCCTACATATATAGAGTTTACCTTGGAGTTTTGCTCGACGTTTCACCTTCAGCACGTCATGACAGTCCATGATGAGCCATGCACCATCATTTTTCGCCTTGGCGGTTTTGTTCGTCATATGATCATCCCAGAATTTGGTGCTGCTTTGGGACTATACACAGAGGAGTTCATGAGCGTCGAGGACTTCCTTTAGCTTTATCGCCATATTCATCACTCGCCTTCACGTTGTTAGACTGACCTCACGGGCTACCTGACAAACTATGATGCTAGTCGCTCGAAGGCGACTTCTCTCTCTCCAGCTCTAAGGTATATTCACGCCCTTTTAGCTCATACTTTGACCACGACGGAGAGAGAGCACCGGAGTCGTGAGCACACACGATGCATACTACTTATGGAGCATGGCCCACGGCTATATTATCGACTTGGCGTACTTCATTGCTTTATCTTTCCGCCATCAGACTGAATGCCATAGGAAGGGCCCCATCTGCCTAGGCCCGTACGTGACTCGCCTCGCTCAACACTTCGGTCTCTTCGACACACTGGAGCAGTCCTCCACACTCACGCTTGTTGGCCAGATGTCCCATCAGGGCATCTCGAGCATGTTACACATGAGGATGATCGAGCGGTGTCGTAGATTCGATCCTCCCCAGTACTGATTGTCTCGTCCTGATGATCAGGATGATCCTGAGCACATCACTGAGGATGTTCCTCTTCCTCACGAGGATCCACCTCACCCTCCACCTCCGAGTCATCGACATCCTTCTTCTGCTCCTACTTTGACAGACATATCCGAGCGTCTCACTCACTTCGAGCAGCAGTGCTTTCAGCGGTTCGACAGTCTTGAGGCTACATTGCAGCAGATCTGCAACCATCTCCATATTTCATCTTCGGCATCGTCGACTCGTGACACGTCTGATGATGAGGACCTTTGAGTCCATTTATTTTCTTTTTGTCTTTATATTTACTTTTAGTTTTCTTTTTATTTTTATTTTTTAGTCTATTTTCCTTTATTTTTTTATCATATTTTCAAAGATTTATCTTTTATATTTTGAACTATATTTTAGTTTTTATGATTGTTCCTAATCGAGTAATCCCTTAATCTTCTTCCACAGTTGTGTTTATTTTCTTAATTGTTTCTTAGCATCATGCACTTCACTTTGCTATATCCACAATTCCGCATTCACTATTCCGCAGATTTCATCCGAAATTCAGGAAGTTTCACTTCTCTCCCTCTCTTATGATATTCCCATTATATTGTTATTATTTATTTTGGTACATTGGGGACAATGTACATCTTAAGTGCGGGGAGGTTAATTATATCATTATTAGAAAATCCCTGAATTATATCTTGTTCTTAAGTAATTTTCTCATATTACTATTAGAATAAAACTTCTATTGACTTATGATTTTTATTGATCTGTTTTGGATTAAGTCATAGGTAATTGTGCATTGATTGTTTAAACTTTAAGACATTAGAGAATCAAGCATGATAAGTCTATTTTCAGAATTAAAATTACTAGGTTGTTTCCCTAAATTTAAATATTACCTTGAAGTTTGAGATTTACAAGATTGACATCAAAAACCATAATTTTTGTGAGATTTTGAGCCTCTTAGAGCATACACTTTTCTTGCTCACTTTATTATTGGTTATGAGTGTGTCAATATTAATTTGTTATTCTAGAACTTGCTTTGATTATGCATGTCGAGACCACACCTTTGATTTGGTATACTGAGATGATAAAGGCACCTAGGTTTTAACCCACTTATTCCATTAAAAGCCTACCTTCATAATTAACCCCTAGTGAACCCCTTTGAGCCTAATAAACCGTTTCTTGACTCAACCATTAATATTAACCCAAAACTTATTTTTGATTTGTTATTCCCATTTTATTGACTCTCTTTTTGTCTAGATTTGATTTGGTTAGTTGCCTAACTATGTTCTTTTGTTTTAGTTATTAAATTCTTTCTTATTTTTTAAAAACAAAAAAAAAAGTGGAAATATATAGTCTTTTAAGTTTGAGCTTAAGTAATTAATTTCACATTTTGAGAAGAAGCTCGTGTTATTTTTGAAGAGTTTTCAATTGATGTAATTATTCAGTATTAGTTTATTTTTCTAGTTAGGTAAATTGTCAAATCAATCTCGACTCTAACCCTCTATTTCAGCCTTTATCCACACCTTTAACCCAAACCTCATTGCAACCCTTTAAAGACCTTCTGATTTGTGTATCATCTCATTTTATAGTGGTGGAGAGTTGATTTTCATGCAAGCCTATGGTAATAACTTTTCATGTTTGACTTTTGAATGCTTAATTTTTTAACCTTAAACATTTTGAGTGATTTGAACGAATCTTTAGTGAGGATGTTGAATCTTGTCGGTTTTGAATTAAAGGTAATTATTTAGATAAGGGGAAACAACTATGTTTTCATGCTATAAAAATGTATGACTTGGATTGTTTGAATCTTTAGTGCTCTTTTAGTTAAATTATCAATGTGTGATTATTTATGAATTATGATAAAACATTATTGATGAGAATTATGAATTGAGAAAGTTTAATTTTAATTGTGAGTTGAGGATTTTGCTTGAGGACAAGCAAACGCTTAAGTGTGGGGATATTTGATAAACCATAAATGTACCATATTTTAATTCCATGCTTAGCATATTTTTGGATGATTTATGATGAGAATTAGTGAATTTGATGCTCCTAATCCCTTAAATTCATGTTTCTATACTTAGGAGAGCATAGGGAAGCGAAAGGAACGGAAAACGGGCCAAAATCAAATAAAACGGGCCATCTTAAGGATCCACACGGCCAAGCCCGTACCACACGGGCTGAGCACATGCCCGTGTGAACCACACGGGCTGGACACATGCTCGTGTGCCAGCCCGTGTCGATCGAGAGCCATGCAAATTTGCACACGGCCTGGGCCTTCTCACACGGGCTGATCACACACCCGTGTCCCTGTCGCACCCTACTTCATTTTCAAACGGAAAAAGCCAATTTTTAGTGTTTCTGAGCATTCTAAAGTCTATAAATACACACTAGAAGAAGACCTAAGGGAGCACGCAGAGTAGAACGAAAAAGTTACTCGAAGGAAGCCGTCAGAATCATCTCGAAAGCAGATCCACTCCAAGATTGAAGATCTCCATCAAGTTCCTTAGAAGTTTTTGGGTTCTTTATGTCTTGTTGTTTTCTTTATTCTGAGATGTTTTCCTTTTACGTTGTGAACTAAACTCCCTAAATACCTAAGGAGGATGAAACCTATGATGAATCTTATTATTTAAGTATCTGAATTACATGATAAATAATTGTTCTTGTTCTTAATTATGAGTTCTTAACCCTTGCTTTAATAATTTCAGGATATTAATTCAAGTCTAATGTGCTTATTCAGTGGAGCAAAAGTCCCTGTTTAAGATAAAATCTAGCATAATTAAGCGGAGTTGATTGCAACCCTAAAAATAGGATGACATAAATCTGTCGGATTAGAGTTAATTCTAATAAGGGAATCCATAGATCGAGTTAATGAGACGATAGGAGTTTTAATTAGAAAGAGATTTCAATTAATCAACCTAGAGTCAGTTGTTCTTAGTCTCGAAAGAGATATTAACATAATTCAGGGATTTCTACGGATCAAGGCAAGTGAATAAATCGTTTAATTCAGAGTCAGAATAATAAGTGAAGTCTAGGTGTATTCTTCCTTGGGTATTTTTTTTATTCATTGGTTTATTCGATTACTTTCTTCACTCTCTATCGCGTTCATAGTAAATTAGTTAGTTAAATTTTAGATTAAAACAAATCCCCTTAATTATTAGGCTAAATAATAGAAAGATAGTTATTACTAGTAATTTTAGTCCTTGTGGATACGATATTCTAATCTCATCATAGCTATACTACTGTTCGATAGGTGCGCTTGCCTTTGTCGGATTATTAGTTAGTTTAGAGACCATCAGTCGATGACTGATCTGAGAGCGATGTTCGCTCGACTTAGTTTGTTTGACGACAAGAGTTTGTTGACTGAGCTACAGGTTAAACCGACTTGGATAGAACAGATTCGGGATAGGAAGTTAGAGGATGAATCGTTGGGTCTTCGGTTCCGTCAGATTGAGAGTGGTAGCACTACGGACTTTGGGATGAATAATGATGGGGTACTCTGTTTCCATGGTCAGATTTGTGTACCAAATGATACTGATATGAGGTAGTCTATTCTGAGAGAGGCGCATAGCAGCCCTTATGCTATGCATCCAGGTGGGAATAAGATGTACTGAGATCTTCGAGAACTGTACTAGTGGCCGGGATTGAAACGGGAGGTTACTGATTTTGTGGCACAATGTCTGACATGCTAGCAGGTTAAGGCTGAGCATTAGTTACCCTCGGGTTTTCTGCGGCCGATTAATATTCCTCTATAGAAGTGGGAGCGAATAACGATTGATTTCGTTAGTGAGTTGCCTGTAACACCCACAAAGAAGGATTCAGTTTGGGTCAACGTGGATCGATTGACCAAGTCTGCGCACTTCATTTCGGTTGGGACCGACTATTCTCTTTAGAAGTTGGCGAAGCTCTACATTTCTGAGATAGTGAGACTGCATGGGGTTCCAGTTTCGATTATTTCAGACAGAGATCCTTGCTTCATATCTCGGTTCTGGAAAAAGTTACATTAGGCTCTGTGTTCGAGATTGGATTTCAATACTGCTGTAACAGCCTGATTTTGACCCTAATCGGAATAGTGGTTTCGGGACCACAAATCCGAGTCTAAAAAATATTTTAAAATTATTTTCTGTGTTTATTATGTATGAATTTGTTTGTGTGAAATTTTCGTGTTTTAATTTTGTCGTTTAAGTGTCCGATTAAATAAAAGGACTTAATCGCGTAAAATATGAAATTGGCTAATTAATGTGTAAAGTGCTAACTTGCTAATGTATTTATAATGTGAAGTCCTTAACAGGAAATTAGGTCATTAATAAAGATAGTGGACGGTATTATGTTTATATTATATAGTTTTTATATATTATTTATAAAGGTTAAAATAAATATATTATATTATAAAGTTATTATAATAAAAGACAAACATTAAAGAAGCCATTATCATCTATTCTTTGTCGAAACTAAAAGAAAAAGAAATAAAGAAGAACAAGCCACATTCGGCCATAGCCAAGCTTGATTAAGGTATGTAACTAGCTCAGTTTTAGATATTTTTTACGTTTTTGAGATCGTTGCTTCGAGTACTACAAAACCCATGCTTGAAATTTTGAAATTGATGATGATTTTGTGTTTTTCCATTGATGATAGCTTGTGATTTTTGTTGTTTGATGATGAAATATTAAAGATATGTGAAGGATTAACATGTTTTGTTTTGGAATTTTTGGTGAATTTGATTAATTAGGGCTAAATTGTAAAAATAAATTTTTGAGGGACTAAAATGTGAAATAAATGAAATGTATGGACTTGTAAGGGCATGTGTGATATTCAGCCTAGCTATGGTGATGTGAAATTTTGAGTATTTTGTGTTTTATGCAATAGGGACTAAATTGCAAAAAGTGTGAAATGCCAGGGGTAAAATGATCAAGAACGAAAGAAAACAGAATTAGATCGGGGGAAATCGAAAGTAGACGAATAGTGGATTAAACCGTTCGACAACATCCGAGGTAAGTCTGTAAGCATATAAATGTTGTTAAATTGAAAATATATAGTTGTTATGTGTTGAATTGAATTTTAAGAATATATATGTGAATTGGCCGATTGTGATTAAGCTTTGAAGATAAGTTACGAGTTCGATTCAATCGAGATACGTTGTCCGAAAGTCCCGTACGAACCCTAGGAATAGATAAGATACATATGTCATGACATAGGATTTCCGATATGTGTTATCGTGTAAGACCACGTCTGGGACGTTGGCATCGACTTTTGTTTACGTGTAAGACCCTGTCTGGGACATTGAAATCGTATTTGATTCGTGTAAGACCCTGTCTGGGACAGTGGCATCGATATGTGATTACATGTAAGACCACATCTGGGACGTTGGCATTGTACGAGCTTCCGACTATCCGCGTATCCTTTTTAGTTCCGAACGGTTCAACGGGCAATATTAAGTAAAGACCGAATGTGAAATCAAATAAAAAGATTTAGGTATATGCTTATCCTAAGTTGTGAAAATAAGGTAAGTTGGATGTTAAATTGATTGCATAATTGTTTAAGTTATAAATGTGAATTATGTGTATATATATGTGTTCATGTATATTCGGCCAAATGAGGTATACATGATATTAGTAGTGAGATTCATATATATGTTCATGTGTAATTATGCATTTATCCATATGATATATGTATGTATGATTGAAATGATAGCTTTGTATTTGAGGATATGTATATTCAGCCTTGTTAATCTAATGTTATTATGCAAGTGTTAATATATATGTTTTTTCTTAAGACTTACTAAGCTTAAATAGCTTACTCTGTGTGTGTTTTGTTTACCTCTGTTTTATAGATTTTGGAGTCACGTTACGAGCTCGGGGATCGTCAGCAATGTCTATCACACTATCGACTTCTTTTGGTATTTTGTTATAGTTTGAACTCAATCTTATGGCATGTATAGGCTTGCTTATGTTTTTGATTAGTTTTGGATCATGTATATATATAAATAGCCATGCGAAAATGGCTTAATTTCCATGCTTGAGTTCGGTTTGGTTTAAAAATGGCTTGTCCATGATCATTTTGTTAAGTTGGATTTTATGTGCTTTTGAATGGGTGCTTGATGTGTCTAATTTTTATACTCTATTTTGACTACATTTTATCATGATTTGAGCTTGCATTCGAATGAGATATTCATGTTACATGTGTATGATAAATTTGGTTTATGCTAGGTATTAAAGTCTTAAAATATAAGGTTGATGAACATAATTAGGTTATGCATAGTTAATGATTTGTTATTGAGATGTCTAAATTGAAATATGATTCTGTTTGAATATTGTTTATAAGTAATTATGTATTCGAATTTGAAATGAAATATGTATGTGTTGGTTTGAAGTTATATATAATTTGGCTATGGTGATTAAATCTTATCGTCAAGTGTTTGGTTATATGATTATGAGGGATTTGTGGTATATGACATATGCGAACTAAGTTAGGCTATGAAAATTTGATTAGGAAATATGGTTTTGTATTGATTTGAAATGGCATGCTTTAATGAGTAAAATTTGGTATGTTTTGTTAATCTTTGGATTTGATCATGGTTTAGTAAATCGAGAAGAAATACAATGTTTATATGAATATGTGGCATATGGTTATGTATTTCGGCAATAAGCTAAGTAATGAATGATAGTTAAGGTTTGTTATGTGATAGTTAGGTAATAGGCATGTTATATGAGCTTGTGGTGTATACGATAAATGTTTGATTCGCACATGTGAGTAAGAGTAATTTGGTTTAATAATTGTACAATGATATGATTTGTATGGATTTTCAGAAATGGCTCATTTGATGTACACATATGCGAAAGCTAGTAATAGGAAACTATGCATGTTTTTAGTCTTTTTAAATGATACATAGTTGTCTTTTAAATAGAATTATAGTTAGTAAATAATGTTCTCATAAATTTGGTTAAAGTTAGTTATATGAGTAGTGCATGTTTTGGGTTTAGCTTTTAATAGACAAATTTGATTAGTCGAATTAATGACAAGATGATTGGTAACGTGTTTATATATTTTAAGCTTGAATGGTTCAAATTTGATGTGGAAAAATGCGCCTGTCAATTGGTTTAATTGTTTATATCATATATGATTTTGGACATTAAGCTTTGTGATGTGATTTGTTTGGTCTATTAAGTGCAAGTAAATTATTATGTAATAAAGTGTTTAATAATTATATAGGATTGTAACATATATGTCATGATGTGATAAGTATATAATTTATGTGTATATTTTGAAGCAAATTTTGTATGGTTTTGAGGCAGGTTTATTAAAAGTATAAATAAGATTATATGCAAGAGAATTGTCTTTTGTTTTATGATTAATAATGTATGTTTAATTTTTAATTAGCCATATGCTTCATTTATGCGAATATGATCTGTGTGAATATGTGAATGTTTGGAAGTTATATTTAGTGTGGTAATGCCTCGTAACCCTAATCTGGTGACGGATACGGGTTAGGGGTGTTACAACTGCGTTCCATCCTCAGACCGATGGTCAATTTTAGAGGGTGATTCAGATACTGGAGGATATGTTAAGGAGTTGTGTTATGGATTTTCGAGGCAGTTGGGAGGATTATCTGTCGTTAGCTGAGTTCGCCTACAATTACAGTTTCCAGTCGAGTATTCAGATGGCACCTTACGAGGCTCTGTATGGTCATAAGTGTCGTACTCCTTTGTGTTGGACTAAGTTGGGCGAACGTCGAGTTTTAGGTCCTGAGTTGGTTTCTGAGACTGAGGATAAGGTTCGACTGATTCGGGATCGTCTGAAGGTGGCTTCTGATAGACAGAAGTCTTATGTGGATCTGAAGAGGCGTGATATTGAGTATTCTGTGGGGGACTGTGTGTTTCTCAAGGTCTCGCTATGGAAGAAGGTTCTGAGGTTCGGTCGCAAGGGCAAATTGAGCCCTAAGTTTATTGGGCCTTATCGAATTCTGAAACGTGTAAGGCCGGTCGCTTATCAGTTAGAGCTACCTCCAGAGTTAGATCGCATCCACGATGTCTTTCATGTCTCGATGTTGAGGCGGTATCGGTCTGATCCTTCTCATGTTGTCTCGGTTGAGGAGATCGAGGTTAGGCCGAACTTGACTTTTGAGGAGCAGCTGGTTAAGATTCTGGATCGCGATGTTAAAGTTCTGAGGAAGAAGTCCATTCCACTAGTAAAGGTTCTGTGGCGAAATCATAGCACTGAGGAGGCCACGTGGGAACCCGAGGATTCAATGCGTCAGCAGTATCCTCATCTATTCTGAGCAGGTAAATTTTGGGGCCGAAATTTTCTTGTAGAGGGTAGAGTTGTAACACCCCAAAAATTTTATTTTTGGCTTTTGTAAATTTGATACAATTGTGTATTTGCTTCATTGGTTAAGTGTTCTGGGTGCGTGTTGGAGGTCTCAAGTTCAAGCCTTGTCTTTGGCAAATTTTGGAATTTTTCTGATTTAAGCCTTACCCTTGCTCAGCAGGTTTAAGGCTAATTGTTGGTGAAATCATAACAGAATGGGCCTGCTGGTCTGGTGGTAAGGGAATTCGTGTGTTGTGTGGAGGTCTTGTGTTCGTCCCTGCGGGAGCGTGGGAGTCTATTTTTGCTCGTTTGACCGAGAGAGTTTTGGTCAAACAGGAAATTTTAGGAAGTTAGGTGTTAGTGGGAGAAAAGTTAGGGATATGCTATCATATCCGT
This sequence comes from Gossypium sturtianum, assembly GCA_025698515.1. Lineage (NCBI taxonomy): Eukaryota > Viridiplantae > Streptophyta > Magnoliopsida > Malvales > Malvaceae > Gossypium > Gossypium sturtianum. The sequence continues at coordinate 106,760,060 of CM046954.1, forward strand.
TTTGTTTTTGTTTTTATCCCCTAAAAACCTCTTCTTTAGTTTTTTTTTTTTTTGACATTCTTTTCCCTTTTGGAAAAATTTTGGCTTATTCATCTTCTATTTTATTTTCAATACGCTCGTCACTCTAAGTTTCACGATTACGTCTTTTGTATTCTGTGGCTCTTCTCTCAGTTTTGGTAAGTGATGTCTAGGGTTTGTTAATTGTTTAATTTTTCTTTTCGGATGGTGGGGTTCTTGTTAATGGGGGATTTCGGCAGTATAGTAATTTGTTAGAATGTCTTGCGTAGGAATTGAAGAGGAATCTTTCGTTACTACTCCAACGGATTAGAGCGAGATAACGGTGGTTGTCGTTGGTGGTGAGGGTAATTTTGTGTCGACTTCTTGTTATCAAATTCGTTAATCAGTTCGCTAAATCATTGTGGGGTAATCTGTTTTTAGGTTTCTGGAGGCTCGAGGGTGGTTTCGCATCGACACGATACCAGGTGTGTACCCGAAACGCAGAAATTGAGCTTTCGACAAAAGCCAAAAAAGGCCACTGTCGACGCCACACGGGTGTGTGGTCACCCTGTGGCAGGCCGTGTACGACAATACGGTCGTGTGATCGATGAAGGTAAGGCCGTACGTAAGACACGGCCGTGTGATGGTCGGGGTGTTACCGTGTGTGCCACATGGGCTAAACCGAACTAGGCGTGTGGGTCACATGGGCGTGTGAGCCTATTTAGCTAAAATGTTTTCTAGGGTTGCACAGGTCGCCCAAGTCGACTGTGAACCTACTGTAGGGTCGGTAAGCGCTACTTAGACCCTAAATCGTGTGACCTGAATATATAATGTATGTATTGAGCATGTTAAATTTATGCATGTTTACTGATCCGTATGTATGACTGATAACTGGATTTTAGCATGTAAGCATTTATTTCTGTATGTTTGCATTGAGCATGTTTAGTTGCACCTGCATTGGGGTGGGATTATTGATTATTGGAGGAAGTGTACTGAAAGGCTTTCATGCCTATTATCTGGTAGCTCAGCTGCAATACTACTAATATGTGTCGCATTCAATACGACTTGGTGTGTAGGGCTGGATGGGTGTTTTAAACCACACATGGTGTGTAAGGATGGTCGGAGATGGTGTGTAGAGGCTGGTGGGTAGGATACTGATTTCTGTTACTTTGTTCATACTGTATCTCAGATGGGCTAAGGCCTAAACTGTATCTAAATTTGTAATGGGCTTAGACCCCAGACTGCATTTGACTGATAACTGTTGTTTGACTGTATGCATGTCTTCTGTGGGGATTACACACTGAGTTTACGTAAACTCACCCCCTTCTGTTTTTATCTGTACAGGTAATCCCCAGACTTAGACGGATCGGTGCGGCGGAGGACTCAGCGGTGACCACATGTCTATTGAACTGCTTTAAATTCATTTATGGTTTTTATTTCCTATTTTGTTTGAGGTATTTTTTATGTAATTTGGGACTTTTGGACTGTTTACCTTTATTTTGGATTTTAACTGTTTTCATGGACTTTTAATATGCAAAACTCAACGAAAACTCAGTTTAATTAAAAATAATGTTTTTCCTAAACGCGAACAGTTTTCTTTAAATATCACGGTTTTAAAATCTTCCGCTACAGAATATATTTTTAAACGAATCAAATTAACGAGAAAATGATTTTGAAATTGACGAGGGATAAATAGAAGCTAATAAACGAAAACGATCTTAACTTGATAAATTCAATTTCAAATCCCATTCCATGTGACATCGCCAGATTCGGCCATAACGTCTATGCCGGGTTTGGGGTGTTACAAAAATATATTAAAAAAAGTGTTTATACTTAAATAACACTAAGATAATTGCAACTTAGCAAGCAAATTCCTCTAAAATAGTAGCAAAATTAAGAATAAAATAAAAGTTATATAATATCCAAACAATAAGAACAAAATAGTAGCAATATAATAGCAAAATGGAAGCAAAACAACATCGAAATGACAACAAACAATAACAAAACAACAGTAAAAAATTTTTAGGTACATCCGGGTTGGGCTAAGCCCAGGTCAAAAAGATCTTACCCTAGGCTCAACCCATTGAGAAAACAAGCCTTATTTTTTGTCAAACCCATTTTTTGGGCCTACATTTTTGCTCAAACCCTCCCACTTTTTGGGTTGGCCTTCAGGCCTGGCCGAGTGGCCCAACTCATGATCAAGTTCACTGTATGTTAACTTTACTGTTAATAAAATGATATGGCTTAATAATGGTTGACGTGTCATTATATCCCTTCGCTAAGAGGACACATATCAGTTGAATAGCCATTGTTGACTCTACACTAACTTCCTAAGCATGACCACTCATCCCACCTCAAACAAAACCAACCACCCAAGCTTAAGGGTGAATGCTATCCTAATGTGAACACACTTCCAAGACAATAAGGAATCTATTTTGGCGTATTTAGGAATTTTCTCAAGGAGCTCTAATAAGGGGATGTTCACGTTTAAGGCCTTAAACATATTTAGGAATTGCAAGAACTTCTCTCTCTCTTTCTTCTTCTTTTCCTCTAGACATGAAGGAAACAATATGGGCTTTAGACATGGTGGTGGTGGTAGAACAATTTTATCCTCTTGTTCAACTTGTGTGGGCTCACTCTCAAGTCATTCCTTCTCTCCCACCCCTTCTCCAACACTAGGAGTGCGGGTGCTCTCATCCTTCTCAATAACTTCTTTCTCCAAAAGATTTAGTCAAATAGGTTCCTTAACCATAACCCTAGATCTAAGGGTAATCACCTTAGCCTGTTCCTTTCCTTCCCTCTTTGGAATAGGTTCAGTAGTACTAGGTATGCTAGAGGCTAAATTGTTTTGCAAAAATTGTAAGACTTGGTCTAATTGACCACAGATTTGGTGCACATCAGCTTGAACTACATGCAAGCCTTCCTCTACCTTACTTACCCTAATTGATAATAGAGGGTCACTACCATAGCTTGGTTTTCTCTCTTGATCTTAGGGTTCCCTAAAAGGTAATGGAGGTTAAAACGGTGCAATTGGGTTTTTGAGGATTAAGGTTTTGGTTCCCTTGATTGGGAGGTCCCTCTTGGTTTTCTCCCCCACCGAAGGTTAGGATGGTCACTCCATCCCCGATTATAGGTGTTGGAGTAAGGGTTATATCATCTATTCCCCCACATAGTTAATCTCTATATGGTTTCCCTTATTATCATGTCTTGCATTAAAATGGGTTAGATTTGGCTAGTTTTGAACTTGTGTCTTGGCCGAATTAATCTCTAATTGATTAAGCCTTTTGAGGACTTGTTGATACTTATCTTCGCTACAAACAGCATTCACTACCGATTATTTAGCTTGATATGTGAACCACTCAGTCAGCCACATGTAAGAATTCATCGCCATGTCCTCGATAAGTTGGCAAGCCTCAGCGTATGTCTTTAACATGAATGCTCCCGCGGACGCTCCGTCTAGACTAGAGCGTAAGTTTAGGTCAAGCCCGTTGTAGAAAACTTAAAGTTGCAGCCAATCTTGTAAGCCATGATATGGGCACTTGCGTAGTATGAGCTTAAAGCGCTCCTATGCCTCTATAGTGACTCCCCTTTCAATTGTCAAAATTTTGTAATATTCATACGAAGCTTCATTATCTTACCCGGGAGAAAGTACTTTGCCAAAAATTTGCTCGTTAGCTCGTCCCAAGTGTTGATGGAATCTACCGGTTGTGAATCTAACCACATAAAAGCATCATCAGTAAGAGAGAAAGGGAATAACCAAAGACGGAAAGCATCATCGGATTCCCCATTATATTAAATGTATGACGAATGGTTAGAATTCTTTTTAGATGTTAGCTCAGATCTTTATTCATTGACCCTTAAAACTGAAGGTTCACTTGTATCATTTGGATCATTGTTGGTTCGGTTTCGAAGTTAAGCTATTAAATGCTACCTTGAACAACATCCAAGTTGGGTATCGCGTAGTCATACAAACTTCGTTGCTCCATGGGTGGGTGTGGTGGTTGTTAATCTCTACTCGTGGATCTTCGATAGGTTGCTCTCTTTGTGGAGGTGGGGCGTCTCTAGGATGTCGTGCCCTCCTTGTGTGTGTGTGTGTGTGATGATACGTTTCATTTCTAGCTCAAATGGTAAGACACCGTTACCGGTCCGAGTCATACAATGCCTCCTACAAGCACAAAAGAGTGAAGAAAATTAACTAAAAATTATAAATGAAATAAAGACAAAGTTTTATATATAAATCCTACTTTTGCTACTTATCTCTACTTAACATGTACACTAAAAATTACTCAATCTTACATCGTCTCCTCGGAAACGGCGCCAACAACTTTGACCGTGTTTGCACGTGCACATAAAACAAACAATTTTATAAAAGAATTTTATAAGCGCAGCTTTACTGCAAGCGTACAGGTCAGTTGTAATATTTGTAGTGTTACAACGGAACACCAGAATATTCTAAGTATCAAACCCAAAGGAGATGGCGATTGAGTGATAAATAACATACACTCTAAAGTCTAAGTAGCTACTGATACGATTTTATACATGATACATCATAACAAGAAAATTTCGCAAGAAAATTAAATATGCTAATCTAGGGACTAAATTGCAAAGAGTAAAAAACTAAGAAATTAACCAAATAAATTACTAACAGTGGTTGGTTGATTTTGATGTGATTCGACGATCCTCGAACAAGGGACTTAAATTGCTTAAATTACTGACTGACTCTATTTTATCTTTTGATCTCAATTTTACCGACATATCTCGATCTCACCGATTAATCTAGGACTAATGAATAGGTGCACAACAAGATTATCTCTCGGTCTCACTTGCCTAGATATTCCCTTAGGGGCGTCACTTCCTAAGTTTTTAAATCTATTCCCTTAGACGTTGTTAAATGCAAAGCTTTCTCCATGACCCTTTCTAGCATCGTCAGGCAGTGATACCTTTCACTCCCTCTAGGTTCTATAAGTTATATGCCCACTTTATCGATGACAAGGAAAGTAGTCCAAGTTCGACAACAATTACAGTGAATTTGTTTTAGGAACAAGAAGTAGAAAGTCTAACCACACAATTGCGTAGTGGCTTCACAACGTCATTACAAAGCTTCTATTGGAAGTGACAGAATCATCAATGGGAAGGCATTCCTCGGCTTCAGCCCTCGATTTTAACTTTGGCATACAGTCGGGGTTAGTTGGTAACCTGAACTTAGAGACCCCGAGATGACATTCTGTGAGTGCTTTCAATTTTAACTTCCTAATGTCGATGTTCTATGTTGGAAACACTTATGCGAGTATGCAATCAAGTTACACTGGTGGTCAATTAGCAAGTAGTATTGGTTTTAACATAGGGTTTACAAGAATGAATGATGTACTCCCTATAACCTACACTAGTGAAGGGACATCCAACCTTGGACATGCAATTGGGGTTGATAAAAAAAAAACTGAGAACAAAGAGGGATCTAAAACCAATGATGATCCAATCTAGGAGTCCAGGCTGGATGGTTCGAAAATTGTATTATTTTCTGAACCAAAGGCTGTTCCTACTAATCAAAAGGAAGTGGTTCCGACGATGAAGGTTCGGACAATACTGCAGGAACTTATCCATATTGTACAACATATGCACCTTTACCCCACATACTTAATGTCAACCTTGATGTTGAAGGTGGGTTAAAATTTCCAGAACTTTCTCATAGAAGATCGGGTCATTTGGGTTCCTCTACAAATTTCGACAATTTACAAGTTGGAATGGATTTTTCCTCTAAAGATGCTTTTGTTGCTACAGTGAAGCATTATAGCATAAAGTATAGGGGTAAACTTCCATGTTATAAAATCCCGAGCTGAAAAATATTAGGCCAAGTGTGCAGTACGTGATATAAATGTCCATGGAAAATCATGACATCTGTGAGAAAGACGACGAGGTTCTATACAATAAAGAAATATAACGCTCCACATACTTGTGTTGTTGTAGGTACATCACATGATCATCCGAAATTGGATTCTGACCTGATCTCTGACATTGTCTTACGTATTTTGAAATACTTTTGTTGTTGCAGCTATGTCACAAGATCATTCAAAATTGGATTCTGGCATGATCTCTGACATTATCTTAACTATGGTGAAAGTGAGTCCTAGGATTCCAGTGCCAGTTTTAATTGTCAATATCTGTAGTTAGTACAATTACATCGTCTCGTACTACAAGACATAGGTTTCAAAACAAGAGGCTATAGAAAAGATGCATAACGGGCTGGATAAATCATATAATAATTTGTTGCAATGGTGCAAGGTACTGAATCAGTCTGTATCAAGTACCATCATTGATCTGCAAACGGAACCTGCGAATTATGGCAATCGAATAGTCCAAGGGAAAAGAATTTTACATGTTTTTTTGACATTCAAGTCATGCATTGAATCATTCTGATACTGTAAGCCATTAGTCCAAAATTAATGGTACATTCATATATAAAATGTAACAACCCATTTTTAGTGGTACCAAAAATGGTGGTTTTGGAACCCTATTTTTGAGAATCGAGTCGGTAAATATTATTTATTAATATTTACTAGTTTATTATAGAGTTATACTAATTTTTTGCCTGGTAATTTTGTCAATTGAATGATTAATTAGGGAAAAAGGACTAAATCGTAAAAACTATAAAATTCAATCACTATTGATTTATATTAGTTAAAAGGGTTAAAGGGTAAATTTTTAAGGATTCAAAAGGCAATTATGCCATAATCTATTATGGTGGACGGTTAGTATATGTTTTAAATGAAAAATTATGTTCATTATAATATTAGTTTACAATTAAAAATAGTTAAAACATAAAACAAAGCATGTGGCCATTTCATTTTCACTTTCTTTTCTCCTTTCTTAATTGATACTCCATTGTTGTGAATAAAGAATTTTGACCAAGCTTTTCAACCATGCATGTAAGTGATTTGATGATTTTTTTCCCGTAATTTTTATGTTTTTTATATCATTGTAGCTTAATCTAACTATCCTAGGGACTATTTTGTTAAAATGTCAAAGTTTTGAAATGTTTCCATTGATGGTTTTTTATGTTTTATGGTTAAATAGCTTGTTTGTAAGCTTAGATTTGATTATGGGTTAATCTGTAATGTGAATTTGGTCAGTTTTGAATTTAGGGACTAAAATGAAAATATTGTGGATTTGAGATAAAATTTCTATAGTTATTGTTTCTATAGGGTTAAAAAAGGATAAAATTGGAAACAGATTGAAAAATAGAGCTTAAATGTGAAAGATATGATGGTTTCGATTTTAGGGACTAAATTAAATAAAATGCGAAACCTTAGGGAAATTGTGTAAACTAAAATTTAGTTGACATAAACATTGGATTAGATGAATTAAGGTATTTGGCACTGATAATTTATATTGAATTACCATATAAATCAAGATTTGAACCAACCGGTAGAAAATTGAAGAAAAGAGAAAATTACAAACTAGTCCCTAACACTTCTACTATTCCTATTTGTATCTGGTAATTTCATAGGATGTAATTTTATATATATAATTGTGAGGTTTATGTTTGTAATGAATATTTCATGTGTATCAAATATTCTTTGAATTGTATGCAAATTGGTACGAAGGTGGGAAATAGATTGAATGGTATGGAATCGTATTGATATGTAAATTGTGCCCGGATGAAAGACAGGATAGAATACAATTGGCATGATAATAGGTTTAGTCGTGCTCTTGTACGAGATTTGCATTACGGTGCCTACTGATTCGCACTACGGTACCTACAGAATTACACTTCAATGCCTATTGTTTTGCATTACGGTGCCCACTGATTCACATTACGATGCCTGCTGATTTGCACTTTGGTGCCTACTGTTCAACACTTTGGTGCATTCTGGTGTGGTGTAGTTAGCCGCGTATCCGTATCTGTTCATTTAGTTCATCGGGCTAACTGTTTAAAAGGAAATGTATTTTCTGATTCTATATACTGATTGGAAATGAGTGTGTTCGCATGGTTATATGTACTCTTATGCTTTAACTAAGTAAAATGGTACATTCATTTGATAATCTTGATGAAATGGTGCTAAATTGATTTTATACGAACGAATGGATGGTTTATATGGTTGTATATTAAATGCTCACCTTTCAGTTGTGACATATTATGACAAGAAACATAGTTAAACTTGTTATTTTGTAATGTTAATTATGATATGAGGTAAGTTTACGGTTTTAACATCTATGAGCTTACTAAGCATATATAATGCTTTCCTATCTTGTAGATATATTTGCGAAATGTAAAGATTTGATCAACTAGGAGCTTATACTATCCAACTTCTATCTCGGTATATCTTTTATAGTTCAAGAATCAGTTTTGTGGCATGTATATAGGCTTAATATGTATAAGTGTCATTTTGAATGTTAATGGTTATGTTATGTGTGAAATACTTGTTCTTTATTATGATATGATATGCTTATAAGTATTGTTAAATGAATTGGTGATCTTGAATGATGGTATAATATCAAAATGGTTTAAGTTATACAAATAGGTAAACTTATAACAAGGTTATATGATATGTTATAAGCTTTGACAAGTGTTTGTGGTGGTGAATGGTCAAATGTTTAATTGTTGTAAAAGTGTCTGTATGACACTTTACAGAATATTTGCAGCTGAGCTGCCAATTTAGTAGGCAAGTTAACGCCATTTATAGTAACACTTCCTCCATAAAACCAAACCATCCTAGATACAAATACAGAACATAACAGAAATTAGACATGTTTACAGTATACATGCAAAACATAATAGATTCAGAACATACATAGCATTTTTTCGGGTTACTCACATTCTGTTACGAAGTTTACTTATCATATGACGTCTCAGATATACAAACAAATATCAGAATTTATGCTAACAGATGCTTGGATTTCATGATTTATAAGCTATTTGATTGCATATTGGCCTCATGAAAGGCCTATGATCGATCAGAATGATGTTTACGACCTTAGAGGAAAATTCAAAAATTTGGGTCCACATGGCCCAAATAGCCTAAAACGTGTGTCACACACGGTCCAGCACACGGCCGTGTAGCGTCGAATGTGCATATTTTTGGCTTTCACCGTTCGCTATTTTTCGTTACATACATTGACTGATTTTGATGCAAAAACACCCACGAGACTTCCGGAACCTAAACACATCAATTAAACACCATTTGAGACAGTTCTGTAACTCGATTCACAACAAATGATAAAACTAAATTCAACGTTCTATCACAAAATTTTGACATTAAAACTCAAATCAACTTCTCACCTTCAAGAAAACAATAGCCCACCAACAATTCTAGGTCATCGGAGGATTAATTGCCTTTCCAACCTCACCTAGAAGTGCAATCGGCTAAACATACGGAATGCTTACAACCTAAAAACTAACGAGTATAACAGTAAGAATAAACTCACTTACAACACGAGAAAGAATCCAAAATCACTTACACGAACATTCGACACAATATCCACAAACGTCGAAAACAAAACAAATAGCAAAATAAAGTGGAAGTAATGTCATAAATAGGGAATAAATTTAAAAAAAATGGACAAGATTGCAGAAAAAGTAAAATAATAATAATAATAATAATAGTAGAAAAGCAAGGGAACAAAACAAAAGAATGAATGGAAAGAAACAAAGAAAAAAAACATATTGCCAAGTAGGGAAAAGTATGGCGGCATAAGATGGGGAAAATGGGGAAAAAAAGAAACGTGGGAATTTGTTTAGTAAACTTATATTTTTATTTTATTGATATTTAAAAAAAAAAACCCAAAGATAACCACATACAGGCTTTTTACTAGAAAAAGGGAACAGATTTAATCCCATAACTAATCAAATATTTAATGAACAGTTTAAATTAAATTTAAACCCATCCACAGACTTAATAAAAAGAATAAAATATTTTCATTATGCATACGAAAACTCGAACACGGAACCTTAAGTCAACCACCCATAAAACCAAATAATATATCAAAAACCAACAAATCAAAACCTAAATTTTGGGGTGTTATTGTTTAAGTACAAGATTGGTTTAGGTAACTTGCTTGTAAAGGTTCATTTTTGCTCACACGCACTAACACACGGTCGTGTGTCATACTCGGGCAGGTGATACAACCGTGTGCTCTGTATGAATTAGTAGATTTCATGATAACATGGGTTCAGTAGGTTACACGGGTTGGCCACATGCCCGTATGGTATATTGTACATGGTCTTAATTTGTTACACGGCCTAGCAACACAACCGTGTGACTTTGCATTACACAGCATCAGCCTTGCACACGATTTAAAGACACGGTCATGTGATTTCAATGCCACACGACCTCAGTCTGTCACACGGCCTGGCCACACAGCCATGTGACCCCTGTTTTGTGATTTTACCTCACTTTTATGTAAAGTTTCAAATTAGTCCATGTTTAGTTCTGAATTATTATTAGAGCTTTTGTATGTTTGATTTAAGCCTGAATCCGCACATACAATGCGTTTTATTTTAATGATTGAGTTCTAATGAATGTTTAAAAGAATTTTTGAATTAAAACTGCTTGCTACTATTATGTTATTTATTGTAGCAACCCGTAACCCTAATCCGATGACAGAGACGAGTTGAGATGTTACATGAGAGATATGAGCATCGTTTGTTGTTGGTTGTTGCAAAGGATAGTAATCGAAAAATCATGCCAATAACTTTTGCAATTGTTGAAAGAGAAACCGCTGATGCTTTAGGTTTCTTCTGAACTAACTTGAGAAAGTATGTTGCGCCGCAACCCGATATATGCATCATTTCTAATAGGGCACCCAGAATACGACTGTAATTGATCGACGTGGAAGCCTATGGGATCGTGCACACCATAGGTATTGTATATGTCATATCACATCAAATAACAAGGGTCAATTTCATAAGGATGCTGAGCGATGATATGTTATTAGCATGGGTACATAGTAAATATATATCATTTTTTAACATATACATTTTTTGCATTCGTGGAAATATTATTTTCTGAAATAAAATAAAATAAAATAGAAAATTGAGACAAGAAGAACTTGAGAGAAATTAAATGAAAAAATTGAGAATAACATAGTTGAAATAATTGAGAGAATAAATGAATAGGATTGAATGAAAAAGAAAGAAAATAAGTTGGGTATATGTAACAAATAAACTAGCCATTTGGAAAATACCGTTAGAGAAAAAAAATTAAATTAGTCATTGGGTTTTTTGATCATTGAAAAGATTACCAATGACTTATCGTTGGACGAAAACGCATTTAACAAGACAGATTTTCAATTGAGGTGACAACAGACTGGAAGTGCATCTTACAACATTTTTCTTCATTTCCATTGAAAATTAAAAAGAAAATAAACAACACAAAACAAAATTTAATGCAATTAAATATCTTCAATTTCAAGTCTAATTAAATGATTTCCCTTAAGCATAATTCAAGTTGCTATCCTATACTAATAGGCCATTTGAATCACATAACTATATATATAAAATAAATGACAGGTTCTATTCAAATGACAAGTTTGACAATGCGTTAAATTTCAGAAATTTAAATAAATATTTAATAAATCAGTGTCTAATATAACACATAATATATCAATTATATGCACATTAAATTTTTTTATATAAAGTATGCACATAAAAATTGAAACACAGAATTACAGTCACAAATATATTTTTAAATTATATCTCCCTTTCTTATTAATTGTTTTTGTATGCAAGGTTTTGTATTTGCATTATTGACTCTTAATAATTAAATTTTACTTGGTAAAATAAATTGGGAAATATTAAAATTATAATTTTTCTTTTTATAGGTGTGTTTGATAGGAAAAATAAAATAATTTCTTTCCATCTATTGTTTGGTAGAGTTGAAAAAAAAAAAACACTTGAAAACTACATAATTTTTTTAATTAATTCTCATTTTCTCTCCACTTATCATTCTAATTTAAAATCATTAATTTTTATGCATTAAAATGAAAATTGATCATCTCTTATATTTTCTTTCTTCTCACTTTTCCCCCCAACTCGGCTCCCATCCCTCTATTTTTCACCCAATTAAGCACACCAAATCTCCCTCTCCAAATTTCTTACCCAAAACCTCCATTATCGCACATTCTTCTTTCTTTCTTTTTTCACCCTCTCCGGTTCCTTGCACTTTTAGTTAGGGTTTTTAAGCCTCGTGAGCCTCACTAGGTCGGGCGGCTGCCGATTTCAACGAGAACTCACCTTTCCTTCTTATGCATCATTTTTTAAGAAAGGATTTTTAATAATTCCGACCTTTCAACTAATAATCCCATTTCATATCTTCAATTTTGAACTAATCAAGTGCTTCATGTTTGGTCTAAGAAATTAATACAAAAGAAGAACAAAAAGAAAAGCATCAATGATTTACCCTTCAATGCTCTATCGAAATATTAACACAAAAGAAAACAAAAATCTCACAGGAATTTTTATTTATTTTGAATGTTTCATCATCATTGATCGAAATGGCTTAAAGCCCATTGGCCTCCAATAATACAGGGTTTTGTGAAGGTGGTGGAGTCCCCATGTCCCTCGTCCTCTAGCCTGTGAGTAGGTTAGAGGTGGTTGTTGATTGTGAAGTGTGGGTAGCTTAATTGGTGCCAAACGCCAAGTCACATAATTTTTGTGGGTAGAAATTAAATTTATATTTTTTTTACAATACTAAAAATTTAATTTTATCATTTTAATAGTCTTTTATCTTTATAATTTTTAAAAGATTAAATTAAAATTTTATCATTTTTTGGGGTGCATAGTACAATTTTACAATTACACATTTAAAATTTTACGAGCCCTACAGGGAGAATTTCCATTTTAGGGGGGACCGGGGCCCTTGCTAACCCCCCAAATTCGCCACTGATTGGGGCTAATCAAGTTTTCTCATATTAAGTTGTGTTTAAGATAAATCCAATGTTTCACATTCATCTCCAGAGGTGTTTAAACTTCGGTTAAAATCAAAATAAACGACCGAATCGATCTAATTCGGTTAATCGGTCGATTAATCGATCTAGTTAGGTTGAAGGTCGGTTAAAGTTTTTTGGAATTTCGTTTAACAGTTAATTCGGTTTGAAATCGGGTAATTAACCGAATTAAGTGAACTTAATAAATAATATTATATACTATATGTATTAAGCTATTACTAGTTCGATTAATTCGGTTAATCCGGTCAAATGAACATTATAAATTTATTTTTTATATGTTTTATACTTGTTTTAACAAATATATATATATATAAAAATTTATGTTAATCGACCGAATTAACCAAAATATTTCAATTCGGTTAATTTCTTTTAACAAAAATTCGATTCGATTAACAATTAAAAATTTAAAAAATTTAATTAACTCAATTAATACTAATTCAATTCAATTTTCAACATCCCTACTCATCACCTACAAATCATAGTAATAATTCACATTAGAATTAACATTTGGAATGATTATGCCTCATGCTAACTTCTATTTTTAGTGTTATTTAAGATTTGGCAAAACTTGACTTGATGGAAGTTTTGTTATTTAAATTTTTTTGAGGTTTACTACTCAAGGAAAACCACCTACTGCCAAATGCCAATAAGTCTTGCATTTTGTCCCCTAACCAAATTAAAACACACTTAAAAAAAGAAGCTTTTCTGTTTATGATATATCTCGGATATATAAATCCGATACTAAGAAAAATGAATAGTGAGGCTAATAGGTAGGTTTAGGTCATTGAGCAGTTGAAACCATGAGTTGGGCCTTACATAGCATACATAGAGATTTGGGGACTAACCCATTTTGATGGATCCCAAAACAAAATTTAGTATCTTCCCACATTCGACCACCTATTTATTTTCATGGCTAAGGGTGTGATCAGCTCGCCCTAGAAGCTAAGGTTTGCCAGATCCCAACTTCAATTGGTTGGACCTCTAATTTTTTTGGTTCAATTGATTGAATTGCAGGTTCACTCACTTAAAAAATTAAGAAATTGAAAAAGTATTTTAAAAAGTTAAAAGTAAGATAAAATATATTTTAAAAAAATAGTCAAAACATAATTTAAAAAATAATTTTTTGTTAAAAAAATTAAAAAGAATTAAAAAGAAGGGTAAATACACCTGATGTCATTAAACTATTAGTATGTTTACGTTTTAATCATTCAATTTTGAAAAGTTACAAAATGGTAATTGAACTATTCGAAAGTTTTTCATTTAAGTTATCGAGCTGTTAAAATTGCTGCTATATGATCTTCTCTATTTGCACCGCTTGCACCAATCAAAAGGTCTCATTTCCCTTCTCTTCTACAATTTAGCTTTATTTCATGAAACAACTTTAAATATTACGAATTTGTGAATCAAAATCCATACAACTTTCTTCTCTGATTTTCAACACCTGTCGTTATGTTGACTTGGATCTAAAGTCTACTCTTTTACTTGTTGATGGGTACTAATTTGATACTTCCATTATATCGAATTGTCGTTTGGAGCTTGCCAATTAAATTTAAAAAAAAAGTTCAGTGACCATTTTCTAATTTTTTGAAGTTGAGTGACCAAAACGTAAACTTATTGATCATTTAATGACCTTAAGTGTAATTTATCTTAAAAAAACTCAACTTTTTCAATTCCTAATTTCTTTTATGCTACTTTCAATTATATATCACTTGTTGAAGCAGTTGGACCTTCTATATTTGATTAATCTATCACTCCAATTTAATTTAGAAAACCTTGAGTTTAGCAAATTGGGCGAAGCAAAAATAGATAGTAATTTGTTGGTTGTTTTGTTAATCCCGTTCTTATCAAGGTTTAATGTAGAGCCATAATTAATCTATTTTATTTACTCATTCAATATGAAATCAAACAATCAAAAGCCACTTTTAATACTAACTTGTTCCATAACTATTACTCCTTTCCAAACCAAGAATAAATTGTGGAATACATACATACACATGCTTGCACACTCCCAAAGTTTTCTTTTCATTTTGCGGGAGATGGATTTACCTTGCCAAAACCATACCTACTTATCCACGTATAGACTAGGTATCGTTAGGTTAAGCATTTAAAATAAAGCAAAGCAGTCTCACCCAAAAAGAATCTTTAGACATATACAGAGGTACGCTGGCCATATTATGATGATCCTATCTCACGACTTTCCACGCCCATTTTCAAGCCCTCTTTTGAGACCCAGTTTTCTCAAAGCCAAAACATCTGATGGGTTATATTAAAATATTTTAAAAAATCAATTGGGGAAGAAATATTAGATTAATGGCAGTCACATTATTCCCCGAATGAAGCCCCCCATTTAATTAAAACTTAGATTCCCAATTAATGGGAATCCCCTGTTTCCTTATCCCAATCCACGACTCAGCTCAATACCCCCCCCCCCCCAAAAAAAATGCTGAAAATCCCAACCTCCTCGTTGACAAGCTGCCTGCAAAAGTGGGTCTATGAGACATTGATCCTAAAAGAGTGAGTAATAATAAGTGGCTAAGCATGGGGAGTTACAGATTGGATTTAACTTTGTTGAATTCATTGGGTTTTTCATAGTCTATGGGCAAACACCAGGCTCCATTGCCCATTGTCTCACCACGAGGCAATGTTTTGCAGTAATTTGGTAACCTAGTCATTGTCTACCGAATATCAATCAAAGTAAAGAAAAGCTCAATTATTTGTTGCACGCATTAATTCATTCGTGCAAGTAATTTTTGTCCAAACTTTTTTTTTTTTTGTTAGAAAATAAAAATTTCAGGCCAACCAAATTTCACCTATAAAACCACCAAATCATTAGGTTGGTGTGTGAGTGTGTTTTGAGCGAAATTAGCAAAATTTATATATCATTGTGATTTTTTTTAAGCTTTTGACATATATTTGTTAATTGCCTAATTAGCAAATTTTAAGCCATTGATTTTCCTATCTATCTTTTCTTTCATGCCTAGTATTGATTAGGTTTTGAAAATATTGTTCTAAATCTTCCTCGCTCTGCCTACTTAATAATCTCCACTATTATAAATCCTTTGATATGATAAATTTTATTTTTTTTGGAAATGACTGGTATTTATTAAACACACGGCTCGAGGTGGGTAGGCAAAAGTTCACAACAGAAACAAAATGAAAAGACAACACAGCAGCAGGCCAAACGGCCAAAACAATTAAAAACCGCACATAGGAAAAACAAAACCATAAAAGCAAGTGAACCAAAACCACCCTAAACCAAAAACCAAGATAGTTCACAATCAAAATACCAGCCGAACAACTTTCTTCTCCTTTGTAAAAAAACCGATCTTGAAATGAGTAAAAAGAAACCCAAAAGCTTTGAGTCCAGCCATGGAGATTCAGAGAACCTTCTCCACCTTCAAAGCAAACTATGACAAAACTTGATGCCTTTGTGCCCAAACCATCCGATCATTTTCCACTAACGTCTTTACTGAAACCGGAACCCCATCAACCCAAATACCAGAGCTTTGTCTTCTCCTTCCTTCCATCGCCAAAGTATGGGCCGCTCCATTGACCAGTCGAGGAACAAAAAGGTGAAGTACTTTTTCGAAGCAATTTTCCAAGGTACGAATATGATGTATAATCGATCTAATAATCAACTTGTCTTCTCCCTTTGTCTTGAGCTTTTTTATGACCGTCAGGGAATCCCCTTCCACAAGCAGGCACCGGAAACCCATTCTACGCGCAAAGAATAAAGCCCTTTCACACGCCCTTGCTTCAGCCACGAACGCGTCGACAACGTCCTCAAATAGATAAGTTTCTACTCCTACTACTTATCCTTCAGAATCTCTAGCTAATACTGTTGTTGTAGAAGTTCTAGAGTCACTTTGAAAGGTTGCGTCAAAATTTAATTTGATAAAACCAAAATCCGGAGGACTCCAAAGTTCTTTCGATAAAGAAATACAAGAAACTCCCAGTTTCTCTTGGCATGGACTTATTTCTTGACCATAGCCTCGAATGAAACCTAACAGTTCCTGCAAAGAAAATTTAACACCTTTATGAATCAACTTATTTCTTCTGTACCATAGGGCCCATAGAGATATTACAATAAGTTGTCTGTTTTGTTCATCTGCAACAAAGAAAGTATTAACAAAATGATTTTTACAGCTTAAAGTGAAATTGACTGGAGCAATTTTGATTTGAAGGGACGCCCAGACATGCTGTAGTATACCACAATACCACAAAAGATGATCAGTATCCTCTGGAGCTGCCTTGCAGAGAGGACAGTGAACTTCATCCCTCAAAGTTCTTTGGAACAAATTACAGAAATGAGGCAGAAAATTATTAAGCAATCTCCAGATATGTATTTTTATTTTTGCTGGGATGTGCATAGGCCAAAAGGACTTGTAAAAATCCTTGTAAGCCTCAATATTAGGAGTGATGTAATTAGTGTTCTGAAGATGTTCTGTAACTAAGACCCGATATCCGCTTTTCACTGAGTATTCCCCAATGCCTTCATGCTTCCAGACCAGTATATCCTCTGATCTAGCCCCAGATAACGGGATGGAGAAAGTACAATTTGCATGATCATCATTAACAATATTGTAAACCAGCTCCTTGTTTCAGGTATTGGTTTCAACCTCGATTAACTGATTCACTGTTGTCCAATTCAGATTTATGTTTTGAACTGATAATCTGTTGTTCCCTACTCCAGGCAGCCAAGGGTAATTCCATATGTTTACACTAGCTCCATTACCAATTTGCCACAAAATTTCATCTGCAATCAGATCCCGAGCACAGCAAATGCTCCTCCAGGTAAACGATGGGTAAGAGCCTATCTTTGCTAATAATATATCTGAATGAGGGTAATATCGGGCTTTTAAAACTTTGGCTAAAAGACAATTGGGCTGGGATAAAAGATGCCACACTTGTTTTGCTAATAAGGCTTTATTAAACAAAAACAATTTTTTGAAACCCAGCCCACTAGCACTTTTTGGTTTGCACAAAGCGTCCCAGTTACTCCAATGGATACCCTTAGTTGATTAATTATTAGACCACCAAAACTTGTTTATTATGCCTTCAAGTTTTGTACATAAAATTTTCGGCAAAGTAAAACATTGCATAACGTAAACCGGTATAGCCTGTAAAACTGACTTGACGAAAACTTCTTTTCCCTCCATTGATAAGTAGCGTAAGCTCCAACCTGCGATACGTTTTCTAAACCGGTCGATAAAGTTAGCAAAAGCCCAAGTCTTCTTCCGTCCAACCATCATAGGCAACCTTAAGTACTTCTCAGGATTTGAAGCTACCCTCACACCCATGACATTAATTATGGTGTCTTTGACATTTACATCTACATTAGCCCCAAAGTAGATCAGTGACTTATCAAAATTCACCCTCTAACCCGAAATCACCCCATACTCCCTAATAATATCTCTAACCACATTAGCTCCCTCGTTTGAAGCATCTCCAAAAAGAATATAGTCGTCCGCAAAGAACAAGTGGTTAATCGAAAATCTTTCCCTCCCAACAGAAGCGCCCCTCATCAGACCCTTATACTTTGCTTCATTAATTAGTGTAGAAAAACCTTCTGCACAAATAAGAAAAAGATAAGGGCTAAGTGGATCGCCTTGTCTTAAACCCCTTGAAGGTGAGAACCACTCACTATTCGATCCATTGAGGCTCATAGAATAGGAGATTGAACAGACGCATCTCATGATAAGAACAATCCAATCAGCATGAAACCCCAAGTGAGTCATCATTCCGGCCAAAAAATCTCATTGAACACGATCATACGCTTTACTCATATCGAGTTTAAGCGCAAAATTCAATTTCTTTCCTTTCTTATTCATTTTCAAAGAATGAATGACCTCATAAGCAATAAGCACATTATCCGAAATATGTCTTCATGGGATGAAAGCCCTTTGAGCCTCATTAATGCAGTTACCTAAAATTGTACTCATACGATTCACCAAGACTTTCGAGATAATTTTGTAAACTACGTTACAAAGACTTATGGGTTTAATTTGTGAGAGATTTTTTGGTTTTTTGACTTTAAGGATCAAAACAATGCGGGTTTTATTAATTTCTCCTATTTCAGATTCACCATTCAAAACTGATAAGCAATAGCTAGAAATTTCAGGTCCAAGAATATGCCAGTACCTTTGGAAAAATATTGCTGAAAAGCCATCAATGTCGGGAGCTTTCAAAGGCGCCATCGTCTTAACAGCATAGGCGATATCCTCTTCTATAAATTGTTGAAGTAAAAAATCATTCATGTCAGCAGTAACTTTTTTCTCCACTAACCCGAATACACGCTCATCTGAACCCATATCTGAAGCTGAAAATAAGTTACCAAAAAAATCTGAAGCAAGCTTTAGCATCTCCTCAGTCATGGAAATCCTTGTGCCATTCGCCCCTTCTAACTCGTTGATTCGACCACGGAGCTGGCGTTGAACAGCTACTTTATGAAAATAACTGGTATTTCTGTCTCTATTTTTTAGCCAACTGACACGGGCTCGTTGTTCCCAAAAAATTTCTTCCTGATCAGCCTCTCAATTAAGGCCTAATTGAACATCTGTGATTTCAGCAAGGATCTCATCTGTTGGTTCCCGGTTATAAAGGCAGTTTAGTCTTTCTTCAAGTTCCACACAGTTTTTCTTTTGCTCTCTACTTCTAGATCTACTCCACTTCTAGAGCTACTGTCCTATTCTCACAAGCTTATCCGAGACACTTCTTGAAATATCAGCCCAATTTCTTTTTAACTCCTCCTCAAAAGAATTATCTAAACACTATTTGGCCTCAAATCGAAAAAGTTTGTTTTTATTAAACAGATTATTCCTTTGCCTTCCCATGGTATCCAATAGAATCGGACAATGATCTGAGAAAGAGTGAGTCAAATGTTCTAATTGCTAGCTAGGACAAAGATTTACCCAATTCAAGGATGCAACTCCCTAATCCAGCCTCTCCCTTATGTTTGTTGACAAGAACCTACCTCGCTCCCACGTAAACCACCTGCCAATGTAACCTAGGTCATTGAGCCCGCAATCTTATAGTGTTATTTTAAAATCATTCATCTGACGTTCAGCTCCTAGACGACCACCCTTTTTTTTCAAAAGAGTTCGTGATTTCATTAAAATCCCCCAGCACTACCCAAGGGGTCGTTTGGTCCTGCCCCAATCTTCTAAGTAATTCCTAAGACTCACTTCTGCTCCTTTCATCCAGACTCCCATAAAATCCTGTTAATCGCCAAATTGCATCACATTCATTATCATGAACCTCAACATCAATGTGAAAAGAAGAGAAACTCTTAAGTCGAATCAAAGAATTTCCTTTTCATCCCAAAGATAAACCTCCTTTTGAACCCAACGCCCCAATATCAATTCCATTTTCAAAATCGCATTTCATTCTCACCTTTTCCATCCTTTTAGAACTTAACTTTGCTTCCATTAGAAATAAAATTTGGGGATTAATGGCTCTCAACTTGTTCTTGAGCCTCTTAACAGTTTGTGATCTCCCCAAACCACGAACGTTCCAGCTAAAGACTTTCATTGCATTTGGCTGCTCTGTTCACCAGAGCTAGCCGTTAAATCAAAAGGAAATGCTTCCACATTATTCCTCGCAAGAGTTAATGGGCCTTCCACTATCCTTTGCCTTTTCTTTCCTTCTAAAGTAATTAATGGGTCATTTTCCTCCTCCAACATTAGATCCGTGGGCCATTTCCAGAACCATTACCATTTAAAACCCCACTGTCCAGATTGCGCCAATTGTCGGGCTCTTTAGATAAAATCTGTTGACTGGATTTCAAAGGAATTAAATTGGGATTTGAATATTGATTCCATGAATCCCCCCTTATATTACGCCCAAAATCATTCACCCATTTACTGCTCTAATTGTTTCCTTCCATATTCTCATTGCTCCACTGTGATCCATCAGCTTGACGGAGCTATTTACTCGCCACCGTATTTCACCGCCGCGCTACTGCATGCAAAGATATATCCCAACCAAAGACAATATTAGCTGGTTCAACCCGAAGTCGAAAAGGACAGTAACTCTCACCGTGCCCCAGCTTGCCACAAATTAAGCAAAATAAACTCAATTTCTCATATTGAAAACAAGCATAAACAGTTGTTTCTTTTCCAATTTGGACCTTTTTCTTTCGTTTCAACGGAGTAGAAACATCCAAATGAACACAGATGCGCATGAATCTTTTAAAACCCAAAGTCAGAATAGAAGTATCATATTCTAGAAATTTTCCCAAAAACTCACCAAATTGTTTAGCCATTGTCTCGGTCATCAGCCCTGGAGGCAAACCGTGAATTTGGACCCAGAATTCCGTAAAATTTAATAATATGGCTGACGGGATTTCTCCTTTTTGGATTGTTTGCAGGATAAATAAATGGTTATTGGAAAACCAAGGTGTACTGGAAAGCACCCTTTGCACGTCAACCTCATGTAAGAATTGAAAAAGATACCTTTTATCTCCTAGATCCATGATACATATTCCTCCAATGGGATGCCACAGATCAACCATAGTGTTGCGTAAAGAAGGGAAATGGACAACACTATCAGTGAGACATCGCCCCACCAAACAAAATTGATAACTTCGATCCACTAGCGCTGCTTCCTCCTGGAACGCCTCCTCCACTTCATCCAAAAGTTTCAGATTGGCTAATTCTTCTTCCATAACAGAGCCACACAAAGGACAAAAGAAAACCGTAAAGATAAACAAAACAAAATATACAATTGGAAGAAAAAAGAAAAACAAAGAAATTTTTTTTTGAAAGAACGTGTCAAAAGACAGACTAGGATACCCAAAATTTAAATGTGTATTTTGATATGATAAATTAACCAAACATTAATAGATTTAAAATCTATTTAAAATCTATTTAAAAAAATAACAAATATTTTAAGAAACCTTTATCTTATTAAAAAAAATTATATAATATATGTAAATAAAATAGTTTAAAAAATCACATCTAATTTGGCCAAAAATATCGCACTACCTCACTTTAAAGCTACTATCTTTTTAAAAAATACCAAACCCCTTAGGCAGAGGCAGATACAGGGGGCTAGCAGGGCCCTGCCTCCCTAAAATGAAAAATTTCTATTTAGGCCATTGAATTTTTTTTTTAAATTTTAAATTAGTAAAGGTAAAATTGTATTTTGGCCCCCATTAAAATTATAAAAATTCGATTTAATCATTTAAAAATTATAAAGATATAGACTATAAAAAATTAAAACTTCATTCGGCCCCCATAAAAATTTGTTCTGACTTCTCCCCTGCCCTTAGGTTTGATAAAAAAAAATCCACTTATTCCCTTTAGAACGTGTTTGGACGAGAGATTTAGAAAAAAAAACTTTTATTTCTATCAAAGTTTTTAAAAATCCACAAATGAATTTATTTGTTTGGAATACAATAAACAATTTCAAAATTTTTATTGATAAATTCAAATTTCCTATTCAAATTCCACTTAAAGAGATAATTTTTTTAAAAAATTATTTCATATATTATATATGGTCTCCCTATAAGATAAAAAATATAAACTTCAAAATGTGATTTTTATTTAATTCCAATATTATATTTTATATTATTAAAAATATAAATATTTTTAAAATATAATCATATAGATATTGCACATTTGTTATGTTATATATTTTTAATATCATTATTCTTCTTTTATAATTCTATTGTTATTTGTAGTCTTTATATTAAATTATTTCTAATTAACAATAATAAAAATTTAATTAATTTTAAAATGTTTTAATTATTATTAAAGTTAAAAATTACATTATATTATGATATGATCATATGTTACGCATAATTTATTTTTCAATTAATATATGTAAGTTTCTTTCTAGAAGTTACAAGTATAGCCACAATTGCAATACAAAGAATACATCTAAATAACTATAACCATATTAATCATTATAAAATTTGAACAAATTAATAACTAGAATATATCCAGACTTATACCAAAATAAAATTATACAAAATCTGTAACAGTCCGATTTAGGGACTAGTCGGAATAGTGATCTCGGGATCATTAATCCGAGATTTGAGAAATTTATTTTCATGTTATATTCCGAATTAGAACATGATAGCACATGTGCATGAAAATTTTGGTGCTTTGATTCTAGTGATTTCATGTTTAATCGCGAAAAAGGACTAAATCGCATAAAGTGTGAAAGTTCCATTTTAATTTCTAAAGGTACCAAATAGCCATAGATTGTTAAATTGAGGTTTTTAAAAGGCAATTTAGCCCCTTGTAATTTCTTGGTCGGCCATAGACTAGATGGGAGACAAAGATGGACAAAATTTGGTCAAAGTTAGTAAGAGTTGGTGACAAATTTGACTAGTTTAATATTAGACTAAAGAAAGAGAAAATATCATCTTTCTTGTTCATCTCTTCCACAAAATTTGCAAGGAAAATAAGGTTTGAAAGCATCAAAAAAATTTCAGCACACTCATCTCATCATTAGTAAGTGTTCTAGTGCTCTTTTCTTGAAAATAGTTGTACTTTTGAAACCCCTAGAGCTTGAGCTTTCAAATGAGGGGACTATTGTGCAATATGGTGAAAAGTTTAAAGTTTTTCCATGAGAGCTTTCATTGTTATTTTTTGTGTTTTCATGGAAGAAATTGAGTCTTAGTTGTTAGATGAACAACTTTTGTGAGAGGTGTTAGCATGAAAACACCAAATAGGACCTTGATAAAAAGGTTACAAATTATGTAGTAAGTATGTGAAATATTGATTTTTGATGATAGATTTAAAAGCATTAAATGTTTACCTAGGCTTGTTGAAGGTAGAAATTTGATTAGAATTGATTTCCGAGCCTAGGGGTAAAATGGTCATTTTGCCAAAGTCTAGGGGCAAAGTAGTAATTTTATCTAAGCATGATTTTTGGAATGCTTTTATTAATGAGATGATTAAAATGAGCTAAATTGCTATTATAGAGAAAGAAGGATCGAGAATCCGCCTCGATCGGGGAAAGAATAAAGTCTCGGACTAAACCGTCGAGCTAGCTCATTTTGAAATCGAGGTAAGTTTGTATGTGATTAATACGACATTTATGTTAACATAATCGAGAATGCTTGATATCATATTGATGCATGACACTCTATTAAATTGATGTTGAATGAGATGTTGAAGTCCTAGTGGACCATGTGAATATGAAAATGCTATCATCGAGATATGAAATAGATAAGGTCCCGTATAAGACCATGTCCGAGGCATGGCCTCGGCACTGAGTTGAAATCCCGTGTAAGACCATATCTGGGATATGGCTTCGGTAATGAATGTGAAAATCGTATAAGATCATATCCGGGATATGGCATCGATACTTGATGTGAAAGTCTATATAAGACCATATCCGGGATATGATATTGGCGTTTAGAAGTAACTCCAAGTAAGACCACCTCGGGGATGTGGCACTGGCTTCGTCTCTACATGAACGACGTTGAATATACGTCACTGACTATCCCTAGTAATTAAAGGGATAAGTAGATGAGTTTAGAATTTGAAATGAGATTTGCACTAAGGTCATATGAATGAGTGAATACAGGTACTCGTGAATGAGTCACGAAGAAATGTTTACGACATGTGGCATGGTATGTGCTAAATAAGGTCAATTGTGAGTATGTATGGCAAGATGCCTATGGCTTGTGTATAGTTAGTTAATATCATGGATGAATTATTTTATGAGCTTATTGTTGCTATTTATATTCATGCAAACTTACTAAGCTTTATGCTTACCCCTTTTCATTGCTCTTTTTCCTTGTAGTTTTGCCTTGATAACTCGAGGATCGGGGACGTAGGAGTTCAGAAATCACACTATCGACACCACTTTGGTATAACAATTTAGACTTATTTTGAGTATGGCATGTATAGGACTCGAGTATTTTGTTAGGTCGTAATTGTTGGCCAAAGTGTTGGCTTTGTAAGGCATCAAAACCCCCTTTTGTAATGGTCTATTAAGTTAGGCCGATACTTGGCAAATTTTTATGATTAAAGAAAGTGATTTTTGTTTGAAGTGCATGCCCTCGTGTACGATTGTTGAATCGAGTACTTGGATATGCCCTTGGGTTGTGAATTGTGTTGAGATAGATTGGTAATTGCATGTGTGCAATGTGGGGTGGCAAAAGGTTTGGTAGATAGCCATCTAATTGTCCACAGGAATAGATACACGGGCGTGTGTCTATATCGTGTGTCCCCATTGCATACTCGGTTTGCAAGTCAGTGTGCTCCACGAGCTAGGGACACGGGCGTGTGCCCAGGCCGTGTGAAGTCTGCACATTAATTGTGGAATTTAAATCGACCACGGGTAAAAGACACGTGCGTGTCTAGGCCTTGTGATGTTAGTCAGAATCGACCACGGGTAAAAGACACGGGCGTGTCTAGGCCGTGTGAAGTTGGTCAGGGTCGACCACGGGTGGATGACACGGACATGTCTTAGGGGCACACGGGCATGTCCCTAGACCAACACGGGCGTGTGACCCCTATTTTGTTGAAA
Organism: Gossypium sturtianum; assembly: GCA_025698515.1. NCBI lineage: Eukaryota > Viridiplantae > Streptophyta > Magnoliopsida > Malvales > Malvaceae > Gossypium > Gossypium sturtianum. The sequence continues at coordinate 106,785,488 of CM046954.1, forward strand.
AGTTCCCGAGTTCGTAAAAACTCCCAGAATAGTTCAGATACCTCTCGGAGGTATGTTTGGGGCCTCTTAGGCCGAGTACATACAAGTGATGAGTTAAAAGAAATTTTATAGCCCGTTTCGAGATGTCAAGTGAGATTAATTAGGTAATGCCTCAATCCCGGTCCCGACTTCGGGCACGGGTAAGGGGTGTTACATTTATTGGTATCAGAGCTACGGTTTAGTCGGTTCTAGGACTAACGTAGCGTAAGTACGAGTCTAGCTATACATGCCATATGTAAGGGGGTCTGAGTAATGATAGTGTGATGACTCCTGACGTATAAAATTGTGTTTTATGTAGTATATGGATTCTCGATCCGCATTTAATCGCAACCGATGATGCTGCGAGTAACGCGCCGGGTCCCGCCCAAGGGACCGCACCGACCAATAGTAGACCCGAGACCTTGGGTCAGGGGGAAGAGGCTCGAGAAGCCTTTCTTCACATGATGAGCAACTGGTATACTGAGTATACCCGAGCAAATCCTAACGCTCAACCCCCTTCCGCCCCCACCTATCCCTCAACCCGCTCTAGTAGCTCCTCAAGTGGTTGAGGTGGTGAGAAGAGAAAGGCCTCCGGTGGATAAGATCCGGAAGTAAGGAGCCGAGGAATTTTGAGCGAATAAGGATGACGACCCGGAAAAAGTGGAATTTTGGTTCGAGAATACCATCCGGGTATTCGATGAGTTATCCTACACGCCTGAGGAGTGCTTAAAGTGTGCGGTGTCTCTCCTGAGAGATTCAGCCTACCGATGGTGGAACACCCTGGTGTCGATGGTGCCAAGGGAGAGAGTTAGTTGGGAATTTTTCCAAGAGGAATACCAGAAGAAGTATATCAGCCAGAAGCTCATCAACCACAAGAGAAAGGAATTCTTGGAATTGAAACAATGTCGTATATCAGTGACTGACTACGAACGGGAGTTCGTAAGGCTTAGCAAATATGCACGAGAGTGCGTGTCTACCGAAGCCATCATGTGCAAGAGATTTGAGGACGGGTTGAATGAAGATATCCGCCTATACGTGGGAGTTCTTGAATTAAAGGAATTCGTAGTGTTGGTGGATAGGGCCTGTAAAGCCAATGAGTTGGCTAAAGAGAAGAGAAGAGATGAGTACGAGTCTCGTGACTCAAGGAAGAGACAACTGAATAAGTCTTATCAATCTTTATCGAAGAAATCGAGGGATTTCACTACTCGATCAATCACTTCAGCAGAGTTTTAAACCCGAGATAAAGGCAAGAAATTTTCAGGGTCGAAAGGGCAAACCACATCAGTTGCTAGTGTGGGTAACGTTCGACCAGGTAGACCAGAGTCTCCTCAGTGTGGAAGGCGCCATTCTGGTGAGTGTCGAGCTAACGAGAAAGCATGTTTCCGTTGTGGGTCCTTAGACCACTTTATTAGAGACCGCCTTGAGGTGGGCGAGAAAAAGCCTCGAGATGCAAGATCGGGAAGTACCGCTAGGGGAAGACCACTGAGAAACCCGGGAAATGAAATGGGTAGCAAGAATCCATCTAGAGAGCAAGCTGCTAGAGTCGAGGGTAGAGCACCGGCGAGGACATATGCCATTCGTGCTCTTGAAGAGTTATCTTCCCCCGACGTAATCACGGGTACCTTTTCTCTCCATAATACTCGTGTTATAGCCTTAATTGATCCAGGATCCACCCATTCATACATATGCATGAAATTAGTCTCTAGCATGAGCATGCCCGTAGAGTTTACTGAATTCATCATAAGAGTGTCTAATCCCCTAGGCAAGTGTGTATTGGTTGATAGAGTTTGCAAAGGTTGCCCTTTGATGATTAGGGGTCATTGTTTCCCAGTTGACCTTATGTTATTACTGTTTGATGAGTTTAATGTCATCCTTGGGATGGATTGGTTAGTTACCCATGGTGTAATTGTGAATTGTGGGAAGAAGCATATCGAGTTGAGAGATGAAAATGGTAATTTTATTCATGTAGAATCAGATAAGCCAGATAGGTCGCCAATAGTGATATCAACCATGTCGACTCATAGGTACCTAAGGAAGGGTTATGAGGCTTATCTTGCCTTTGTGTTGAACACGAAAGAGACTGATTTGAGAATTGAGTCGGAACCCATGGTATGTCAGTACCTAGATATTTTTCCGGACGAGTTACCAGGACTACCCCCGATTAGAGAGATCGAATTTGGGATTGAGTTAGCTCCGGGTACTGCCCCTATTTCTATTGCTCCCTATAGAATGGCTCCAACCGAGTTAAAGGAGCTAAAAGAACAGTTGCAAGAGCTGACGGATAAAGGTTTTGCAAGGCCGTTTTTTTTCTCCCCGGGTGCTCCGCTTTTATTCGTGAAGAAGAAAGATAGTTCTATGAGACTATGCATAGATTATCGGTAACTCAACAAGGTAACTGTGAAGAACAAGTACCGCTTTTGAGGATTGATGATCTATTCAATCAATTGAAAGGAGCCACGGTGTTTTCCAAGATAGATTTGAGGTCGTGGTACTATCACCGAGAGTCAAGGACTCTTGGATCCGCCGAAATCGCATTTAGGACTAGGTATGGCCACTATGAATTTTTGATCATGCCTTTTTGTCTAACGAATGCCCTGCGATCTTCATGGATTTGATGAATCGCGTTTTTAACCATACTTGGATAAATTTGTCGTGGTTTTCATCGACGACATATTGATCTACTCTCGAGATGAGAACGAACACGCCGAGCACTTGAGTACGGTTCTGTAAGTTCTGAGAGAAGAGAAATTGTATGTCAAATTCAGTAAGAGTGAATTTTGGCTCAAGGAAGTGGGCTTTTGGGGGCACATTATCTCGGGAGATGGAATTAGAGTAGACCCGAGTAAGATTTCAGCGATTATTAACTGGAAACCGTCGAGGAGCGTAACGAAAGTAAGGAGTTTTCTGGGCCTAGCCGGCTATTATAGGCGTTTTGTCAAGGGGTTTTCCATGATAGCTACCCCGATGACGAGACTTTTGCAGAAAGATGTGAAGTTTGTTTGGACAGAAGAGTGCCAACAAAGTTTTGAGAAATTGAAGACACTGTTGACTAAGGCTCCTGTTTTGGTGCAACCTGAATCGGGGAGAGAATTTGTGGTTTACAGTGATGCGTCCCTGAACGAATTGGGTTGTGTACTTATGCAAGAGGGTAAGGTGATTGCATACGCCTCTAGGCAATTGAAGCTGTACGAGAAGAACTACCCAACTCATGATTTAGAGTTAGCCGCAATTGTGTTTACATTAAAAATTTGGAGACATCATTTATATGGTGAAAGGTGTCGGATTTTCACCGACCACAAGAGCCTAAAGTACTTGATGACTAAAAAAGAATTGAATTTGAGGCAACGAAGGTGGTTAGAACTGATTAAGGATTATGAATTGGTGATTGACTACCATCCGGGGAAGGCGAACGTAGTCGCCGATGCTCTGAGTAGAAAATCATTGTTTGCTTTAAGAGCCATGAACACTCAAATGATCTTGTTGGGTGATGGTTCCATTTTAGCCGAGTTGAGGGCTAAACCATTGTTTCTCCAAGAGATTTGTGAAGCCTAGAAGGATGATAACAGTTTGCAAGCCAAGAGAGTTTTATGTGAGTCGAACATTGAGACAGACTTTCTAGTAAACCTTGATGGATGTCTAACATTTCGAGATCGAGTCTGTGCACCCAGGAATGATGAGCTCATTCGCAAAATCTTGCATGAAGCGCATATCGGATGTTTAAATGTGCACCCAGGCAGGACGAAGATGTACAATGATTTGAAGAAATGGTATTAGTGGCTTGGTATGAAGAAAGATATTTTCGAGTTTGTATCAAAATGTCTGATTTGTCAGCAAGTAAAGGCTGAACATCAAGTACCTTCGGGTTTACTTCAGCCCATTATGGTTCCTGAGTGGAAATGGGACCGTATCACCATGGACTTCGTGACGGGCTTACCGCTAACTCCAAAGAAGAAAGATGCAAAGATGGGTAGTGGTTGATAGACTCACAAAAGTCACCATTTTATACCAGTACGAGTCGACTATTCGCTTGATAAATTGGCAGACTTGTACATGTCATATATAGTAAGACTCCATGGTGTACCGTTGTCAATCATCTCGGATAGAGATCCGAGATTCACGTCACGATTTTGGAAAAAGTTACAAGAAACCTTGGGCACAAAATTAAATTTCAGTACAGCCTTCAATCCATAAACCGACGGACAGTCGGAGAGGTTTATCCAGATACTTGAGGACATGCTTCGATGTTGCGTTTTAGAATTTCAAGGTAGTTGGGAGAAATACTTACCGTTGGTGGAATTCGCCTACAACAACAGTTTTCAGTCAAGTTTGAATATGGCGCCTTATGAGGCATTGTATGGGCGTAAGTGTCGAACTCCCTTGTATTTGTCAGAACTCAGAGAGAAACAGATACACGGGGTTGACTTGGTTAAGAAAACTGAGGATAAGGTAAAAGTGATACGTGACTGTTTGAAAGTCGCCTCAGATAGACAGAAGTCCTATTCAGATTTAAAAAAGAAAGAAATAGAATTCAAAGTCGGTGATAAAGTGTTCTTGAAAGTATCACCTTGGAGGAAAGTCCTCAGATTTGGCCGGAAGGGCAAATTGAGTCTGCGCTTTATCGGACCTTATGAGGTTACTGAAAGAATAGGACCGGTAGCTTATCAGTTAGTTTTGCCACCTGAGTTAGAAAATAATCATGACGTCTTTCACGTATCCATGTTACGTCGATACCGTTCAGACCCTTCGCATGTTACAGAGCCGACAGAGGTAGAGATACAACCGGATTTAACATATGGTGAAGAACCAGATAGAATTTTGGCCCGTGAAGTCAAGCAGTTAAGGAACAAAAGCATAGCCCTAGTGAAAGTCCTATGGCAAAGGCACGGTATAGAAGAGGCCACGTGGGAGTCCGAGGAATCGATGAGAAACCAATATCCAAATCCTTTCACTGGTAAGATTTTTGAGGACGAAAATCCTTAAGGGGGAGAATTGTAACAGCCCGATTTAGGGGCTAGTCAGAATAGTGATCTCGGGATCATTAATCCGAGATTTGAGAAATTTATTTTCATGTTATATTCTGAATTAGAACATGATAGCACATGTGCATGAAAATTTTGGTGCTTTGATTCTAGCGATTTCATGTTTAATCGCGAAAAAGGACTAAATCGCATAAAGTGTGAAAGTTCCATTTTAATTTCTAAAGGTACCAAATAGCCATAGATTGTTAAATTGAGGTCTTTAAAAGGCAATTTAGCCCCTTGTAATTGCTTCGCCAGACATAGACAAGATGGGAGACAAAGATGGACAAAATTTGGTCAAAGTTAGTAAGAGTTGGTGACTAATTTGACTAGTTTAATATTAGACTAAAGAAAGAGAAAATATCATCTTTCCTGTTCATCTATTCCATCAAAATTTGCAAGGAAAATAAGGGTTGAAAGCTTCAAAAAAATTTCAGCACACTCATCTCCTCATTAGTAAGTGTTCTAGTGATCTTTTCTTGAAAATAGTTGTACTTTTGAAACCCCTAGAGCTTGAGCTTTCAAATGAGGGAACTATTGTGCAATATGGTGAAAGGTTTAAAGTTTTTCCATGAGAGCTTTCATTGTTATTTGCTGAATTTTTATGGAAGAAATTGAGTCTTAGTTGTTAGATGAACAACTTTTGTGAGAGGTGTTAGCATGAAAACACCAAATAGGACCTTGATAAAAAGGTTACAAATTATGTAGTAAGTATGTGAAATATTGATTTTTGATGATAGCTTTAAAAGCATTAAATGTTTACCTAGGCTTGTTGAAGGTAGAAATTTGATTAGAATTGATTTCCGAGCCTAGGGGTAAAATGGTCATTTTGCCAAGTTTAGGGGCAAAGTAGTAATTTTATCTAAGCATGATTTTTGGAATGCTTTTATTAATGAGATGATTAAAATGAGCTAAATTGCTATTATAGAGCAAGAAGGATCGAGAATCCGCCTCGATCGGGGAAAGAATAAAGTCTCGAACTAAACCGTCGAGCTAGCTTATTTTGAAATCGAGGTAAGTTTGTATGTGATTAATACGACATTTATGTTAGCATAATCGAGAATGCTTGATATCATATTGATGCATGACACTCCATTAAATTGATGTTGAACGAGATGTTGAAGTCCTAGTGGACCATGTAAATATGAAAATGCTATCATCGAGATATGAAATAGATAAGGTCCCGTATAAGACCATGTCCGGGACATGGCCTCGGCACTGAGTTAAAATCCCGTGTAAGACCATATCTGGGATATGGCTTCGGTAATGAATGTGAAAATCGTATAAGACCATATCCGGGATATGGCATCGATTCTTGATGTGAAAGTCCATATAAGACCATATTCGGGATATGACATTGGCGTTTAGAAGTAACTCCAAGTAAGACCACCTCGGGGATGTGGCACTGGCTTCATCTCTACATGAACGACGTTGAATATACGTCTCTGACTATCCCTATTGATTAAAGGGATAAGTAGATGAGTTTAGAATTTGAAATGAGATTTGCACTAAGGTCATATGGATGAGTGAATACAGGTACTCGTGAATGAGTCACGAAGAAATGTTTACGACATGTGGCATGGTATGTGCTAAATAAGGGCAATTGTGAGTAAGTATGGCAAGATGCCTATGACTTGTGTATGGTTAGTTAATATCATGGATGGATTATTTTATGAGCTTATTGTTGCTATTTATATTCATGCAAACTTACTAAACTTTATGCTTACCCCTTTTCATTGCTCTTTTTCCTTGTAGTTTTGCCTTGATAACTCGAGGATCGGGGATGTAGGAGTTCAGAAATCACACTATCGACACCACTTTGGTATAACAATTTAGACTTATTTTTAGTATGGCATGTATAGGACTCGAGTATTTTGTTAGGTCATAATTGTTGGCCAAAGTGTTGGCTTTGTAAGGCATCAAAACCCCCTTTTGTAATGGTCTATTAAGTTAGGCCGATACTTGGCAAATTTTTATGATTAAAGAAAGTGATTTTTGTTTGAAGTGCATGCCCTCGTGTACGATTGTTGAATCAAGTACTTGGATATGCCCTTGGGTTGTGAATTGTGTTGAGATAGATTGGTAATTGCATGTGTGCAATGTGAGGTGGCGAAAGGCTTGGTACATAGCCATCTAATTGTCCACATGACTAGACACACGGGCGTGTGTCTATACCGTGTGTCCCCGTTGCATACTCGGTTTGCAAGTCAGTGTGCTCCATGGGCTAGGGACACGGGCTAGGGACACGGGCGTGTGCCCAGGCCGTGTGAAGTCTGCACATTAATTGTGGAATTTAAATCGACCACGGGTAAAAGACACGGGCGTGTCTAGGCTGTGTGAAGTTAGTCAGAATCGACCATGGGTAGAAGACACGGGTGTGTCTAGGCCGTGTGAAGTTAGTCAGAATTGACCATGGGTGGAAGACACGGGCGTGTCTAGGCTGTGTGAAGTTGGTCAGGGTCGACCACGGGTGGATGACACGGACATGTCTTAGGGGCACACGGGCGTGTCCCTAGACCAACACGGGCGCAGTGGCCCCTGCTTTGTTGAAAAGTTCCCGAGTTCGTAAAAAACTCGAGAATAGTTCGGATACCTCTCAGAGGTATGTTTGGGGCCTCTTAGGCAGAGTACGTACAAGTGATGAGTTAAAAGAAATTTTATAGCCCGTTTCGAGATGTCAAGTGAGATTAATTAGGTAATGCCTCAATCCTGGTCCCGGCTTCGGGCACGGGTAAGGGGTGTTACAAAATCATATGGTAAGACATAAACTAGAATAAGTTGGAGTTGAAATCTCACACATAATTTGCACAAAAAATACTCAAATTTAGAATCTATAAAGTTTTCAATGTGCCATTTAGTTAAGGCGTCCTTGGTTGTAAGCTTATTTTTAAAAACTTGCTATCAATAATAATTATATTTTACTTTTATCTTCTCTTTTACTTTTTGCTTTTTTGAAGGAAAAAAATAATTTGTTATGCAAATACATGTTAAATGTTTGATTTTATGTTAAACATGAATTTATTTATTACTTTTTCTTTTATATTCTAATCGATTTCTTTTCCATTAGAACATTCTAAATAATTGCAACTAATTGATTTTACATAATAATAATTTAATGATTTCATCTTGAGATTAATATATAATTAAAGTACTTAATTTTAATTTAAGAGAAATATATTTTCTATGAAAAAAGTCAAATATATTTAATTTTATAGCTCTTCTACATGTAATTAAGTGTTCATTATTTTGTAATAGAAAATAGAAAATGAATAGAAAATATATAATAATATAAGAGTTTAAGTGTTTTTTTTATTTAAAATTTGCTTAGCAAAAATTTTTCAAAAGAGTTTACTGGAGTTTTTTCAAATTTGAGTGGGGTAAGTGAATATTCTTGATTTAAAAGAAACTAACATAAATTTAAAAAAGTAAATATTTATTTTATATAAGTTTTCTTTTACCCACATAGTTATTGTGATAAAAGCTAGTTATTTTTATTTTAAATATGAATTTTATATGTGATATCTTACACCCAGTCAAATCGTCAGGTCCGAATGCAAAACACCACATTCGTTGTCGAAATAACTCGAATTAATTTATAATTCAAAATTAACATGAATATCAAGCACCAATCAATTCAAAACAATACATTTACATTAACTAAAATCATTTTCAAGTCATTTAAAATAATTTAGAAACATTTTAAAATGAGTTCTGTATGATCATGAATGTAAAACTCCATAGTATGGAACTGGATTTAGTGAGAAAAAGAATATATGGGATTGGATTGATCTGATCCGTGAAACCAAAGAAAAAGTGAAAGTGATTCGAGATAGTTTTAAGGCAGCTTCTGATCGTCAGAGATTTTATACAGATCTTAAATGAAAAGAAATAGAGTTTCTAATTGGCAACAAAATATCCTTGAAAATTTCATCATGGAAGAAAGTTCTCCGGATCATATGGGATCATAGAGTTTCTAAAGGCAAATTAAGTTCGCGGTTTATTGGATCATATGAGATCATTGAAAAGAATCGGACTTGTTGTGTACCGATTTGCATTATTGTCAAAGCTTGACAGAATTCACAGTGTTTTTCATATGTCTATGTTACGACGATATAGATCAGATTAGTCACATGTTATTTCTCTGGTAGATATTGAAATTCAGCTTGACATGACTTACAGTGAGTAACTGATAGAAATTCTGGCATGTGAAGTGAAAGAAACGAAAAATATAAATGTAGGTTTAGTGAAAGTTCTTTGACAATGATATGATATAGAGAAAGCTACCTGGGAACCGGAAGAAATCATGAGAAAGTAATATCTGAATCTCATTACTGGCAAAATTTTTGAGGACGAAAATTCTTTAACGGGGGAGAGTTGTAACCGCCCAATTTTGGTGAAATCGGAGCAGTGGTTTCGGGACCACAAATCTGAGCCGAAAATAAAATTTATTTTAATTTTATTTTATGCTCCGTAATATGATAGAAATGTCATGTGAAAATTCTGATAAGAAAATTTTACCGGTTATGTGCTTAATTACGAGAAGGACCAAATCGCATAAAATGCAAAAGTTGAATTCTAGTAGCTATAAGGATCAAATAGCTATGGAGTTCAAAAATTAAGGTCCTTATATGATAATTAGACCAATGAAAAGTATGTAGATATTTTTGGTGACTCATCCATGGAAATTTAGAAAAAGGCTAAGGACTAAATTGGAAATTGAAATAATTTAATTAATTAAAAAATGATAAAAGAATTATCATCTTATTTTCTCATCTTCTTCCCCAAAATATTCCATGGAAACCCTAGGAAAGAGAAAGTAAGCTTTCTTGGCCAAACTGGGTAAGTTTTCTTGTCCCGTTTTTAGTAATTTTGATATTTTTGAAACCGGAATAGCTTAATCTATCTATTTGGGGGATTAATTTGAAGAGTTATCAAAGTATGGTATTAGGTCATGGATGAATATGCTGAAAATTTGAAATTTATGGAAGAAAATGAAAGGTTGTTGATAGATAAACAACTTTTACTAAGTGATTTTTGATGGAAACATGATTTAGGGACTAAAATGTAAAGTTGTGAAATTTGATGAAAAATTTTGAATTTTTATGAATACATGTGCTGTAAATTTTGTGATGGAATTTTGGTTAGGCTTGGAATAGAGAGTAAATTGCACAAATTTCATTTTTCGAGCCAAGGGACGAAATTAGAATTTATGGAAAAGTCAGGGGCAAAATGGTAATTTTGCCTAGGATGTAAATTGAGTCCACTTGTATATGAAATGTGATAAATTGATGTTAAATTTACTCGTATAGATCCGGATAGACCAAATTCGGAGCTAGAACGAGGAAAAGAGGAAAATGTCGGATTAGTAGATTATATGTACACGAACATTTGTCGAGGTAAATTCGTGTAACTAAATTGTGTATATTTATATGCTTGAATTAAATGTTGTGCTTGTGAATTGTATAAATATTATATGTATATGACATTGGAAATATACCTGACGAAGCCCGATCAATATTAAGGCCCGATAAATGATAAATGATAAAAATGTTGCTTATGTACTTGAAATGAATGTGGAATGTGCCTATTTGAATTATGTGAATATTATAAATGTATGAAATAATCACATGCCTGATAATGCTTGGAAAATGTCAAATTCTGTTTGAATAAATGAAAATTCGATGGATATGTGATTTCCCGAAATGAATGAGGTCCTGCATTTGTTGCTGACGGAATTTAACTCGGACGAGTAATTCCATTTACCTCATTATAAAAAGGATTTAGCCCGAACGGGTAATCCTGATATAAGTCCTCTCGAGCATATGTTATGGATTGGATTTAGCCCGGACGGGTAATCCAAATCAAGCTCTTTAGAGCATATGTCATAAAAAGGATTTAGCTTGGAATGGTAATCCTATTGTATATATGTGTGGCTCGAGAGTGTACTCTTTAAAATAGTACCTTATGGGTACCATTGAATATGAATTGACGGATTTATTGATTTGTACACTTTGTGTGTACTACCTGTGTATCCATCGATATTCCAAATAAATTCAACGGGTAAAAATCCTGACATGAGAAGATATGAATAAGAAATGAGTTATTACACGTATTTGTCTAAAATATATGAAAATGATGATACATGACAATTGATATATGAAGACATGAGATAATGATATTTGTACATGGAATTCATTTGATGAATATGTTCATCCTTGATTATAGACTTGTATACTTTGAGTGTACTACTACTCGTGTGACATTGATATTTTGAGTAATATGAGTAAAGTTCTTATATGAAATAATCTGAACTCGAGATGAACTATTATGAAATTATACTTATAATATAAAGAGATGATTTATACATGTTAAATGAACACATATTGTGGAAAGCATATGTGCCTGGAAACTTGATTGTTGTTGAGCCCAAACATGTTTTGATGTTATTATGGCATATATGACTAACAAAGGCAATGAGGATATGTGTAGGGCTTGAGGTCAAATTGAATGAATGTGCCTTACATAGTTGCCTCAAAATAGAATGAATGGTAAGTTAAGTACCATGTTATACGAACTTACTAAGCATGTAATGCTTACTTAGTTTTATTTCTCTATTTTATAGTAAATCGGAAGCTCGTTGGATTGGAAGCTTGGCGAAGATCACTCACACTATCCATCGGCCCATGTCGGTATAATATGGTAAATCAATTATGGTTATAATGGCATGTATAGGTTATATTGGCCATATTGGCATGTAAGTGTAAATGATTATGGTAATCTAGCCATTGGAATGGCTAGTGATGATTATGTTTGGTATAAGTATATATATGTATTAATTTTATTTTATGGAGATAACATAAGTGTTTGTTATTGATTGATTGAGAAAGGTTAAATGAGTATGCTTACTGAAGGGTAAGATTAAAAGCATGAATGCATGTAACAATATATCATGTTAGATGTTATAAATTACTTGAATACAATACTTGGATTGGTTGGTATTTGAATGAAAGTTTGGGGTAGGTCATTGGCAAAATTTTGGATGAGAAATGAAGTTAGAAGTGGCTTTATTTTGTCCACACGGGCAGACACACGGGCGTGTGTCTAGACCGTATGTGACACACGGTCTGGTACATGGGCGTATGGTTAGGCCGTGTGTCCCCTGCACTTAAATTTTGAGAAACAGAATGCTCAGAATTGACTACACGGGCAGAAACACGAGCGTGTGTCTCAGCCATGTGTGCTACACAGCCTGGAACACGGACGTGTGTCTTTGTAACACCCTTTACCCGTACTTGACGCCAGAATAGGGTACGAGGCGTTACTAGACGTATACACCAACAATTATGCAATACCGAGACATGACTTTCCACTCCAAATTAAAACTTTTCATAACACCTCTTAAACAAGCCTATGAGGACTAAATCACACTTTAGGAATGGTGTGGGATCAAATTGAACCCTTTTAAAGCTCTTTTAGAAAAACTTAGAAAATTCTTACTAAACAGTCCACACGCCCGTGTGGAAAAATGGAAACGCCCGTGTGGCACATCACATGCCTGTGTTCCACTCCCGTGTGGAATTATTTTTCAATTCAAACCTACAGGGGTTTTCACACGGCCAAACACACGCCCGTGTCCCTGGCCCGTATCCCTCACACGGCCTCAACACGCCTGTGTACCAAAACCTTGGCATTCTGTTTCTAACGTCATCACCCCATAAATGTCACACGGCCTAGGCACACACCCGTGTCCTTCGACCGTGTGGCGAATTAAATTCCAAATTTCAGGTGCAGACTTCACACGGCCTGGGCACACGCCCATGTCCATGGCCGTGCCTTCCACATGGCTGAGACACACGGCTGTGTCTCTGCCCGTGTGTTTACTACTGAACATACTGACTTGCAAACCTAGCATGCAAGGGGACACACGGCCTAACCACACGCCCATGGGGCTGACCGTGTATCACACACGGCCTAGACACACGCCCGTGTGCCTACCCGTGTGGACAAGAACAAGGCTATTTGCCAAGCTCTTTTTATCACCCTAACTCATACAACATAAACCACATTCAAACATCAACCAATTCATGCATACTTAAACCAAGTAAATCTACATGCTACTTGCACATTCATGAATAACCATATCTTTTCATAGATTAATAATAAGGAGCCACCAACTATGGCATTATACAAAAGAGTTCATCTTCAAATGAGCCATCACATTTGGCCAAAACAATATGACATTCAAGTAAGTCTAGACCCTATACATGCCATACTCAAAATGTTAAGTCTAACTATACCAAGATGTGCTGATAGTGTGGGTGATCCTTTGCTTATCTCCTTATCCCGAGCTAGCTCTTTGACACTATAAAACAAGGGAAAATAGAAGGGAGTAAGCTTTAAGCTTAGTAAGTCTATATGTAAACAATAAGCATTATATCACATAATAATTAGTCACCATTACATGCTATGTGAAAGCAATTCATATCCTCATTATCATGCTTACTCATTTCAAGCCTTACCACATCCCAAACACATATCATACGCATTACTCACATTTACTTGCACATATGCCCTGCACTTATCACCACAAAGCCACATGAAATTTACACTTAAACAAGTTTCTCGATGAACCCTTCGGAATGATACAAGATGATTGGTGGTTTCGCACACAGCCCACCATTAATTATTAATAAGGTGGTATCGCACATAGCCCACCAACAATGATAATTATGGTGGTATCGCACATAACCCACCAAAAATGATAATTTAAGCGATGGTATCGCACACAGCCCACCAACAATTACATATTTGCGGATAATCATCCGTACTCACAATTCTATTCCGAGGTTCATTCGAGAATTACCCATTTTCTACCATTTCCAATTAATTTCACCAATAAGCATTTACATCCATACAATGCATCAATAGGTAAAAATATAGGTATTATGGATGTATCGTTTACACATAAACTTACCTCGATGCAAAATATGATAATTGACGGTTTAGTCCGAAACCTTGCCTTTTCCCCGGTCAAGGTTGTTTCCTCGTTCTTCTTGATCTATAATAATAAAATTTACTTATTTAATCACTACATGAATCATGACACTTCAAAATTTCTACTTAGGCAAAAATGACCGTTTTGCCCTTATACTTTGGCAAAATTACGATTTTGCCCCTAGGCTCGTAAAATGAAATGTGTTCATTTTTCACACACTCAAGCCTAGACGATTCATATTCCCTCTTATAGCAACTCAAGATTTCAATTACTTCATGCATTTACTACCCATTTTACAATCTTTACAAAATGGTCCTTTTAGGTGTTTTCATGGAAACACCTTTCACAAAAGTTGTTCCTTAACCCACTAACAATCATTTTCTTCCATAAAAACTTAGCAAACAACATAAAATCTCTCATGGCAAATCCCTAAACTTTCAACCATTTTGCAAAATAGTCCCCTCATTAGCTAGCTTAAGCTTTTAGGGTTCCAAAAGTACAAAAATTATCAATAGAAACCACCAAGATCACTTACTTGTAAAGACTGAAGTGGCAAAAAGTTTAAAGCTTCTAAACCCTTCTTCTTGCTAAAATTTTCGGTGGTAGGGAGAATGAGAAAAAGATGATATCTTTTCTCTTTATTTTTCTCTTATTTTATTCATTAATCACCTAACCCTACCAACCTTGACTAAATTAAGCTTCTTGTCCCCCCTATGGCCGGCTATGGCTTTTAAAAAGGTCTAATTGCACATTTAAAACCTCCAATTAAAATTCTATAGCTATTAGACACCTCTAGCTTGTAAAATGAAACTTTCGCACTTTATGCGATTTAGTCCTTTCTCGCAATTAAGCATACAAACACCAAAATTAGTGCACCAAAATTTTCATACATCCATATAATCATGACATAACACATACTATAGTATTAAAAATAATTTTCTTCAACCTTGGATTAGTGGTCTCGAAACCACTGTTTCGACTAGCCCCAAAATTGGGCTGTTACAGTCTTGGCCGTGTGAAACTTGCAACTAATTTCGAAAGAATTTAATTAACCACACGGTCTAGCACATGGGCGTGTGGCATGGCTGTGTGCACAAGTCAGAAAGTTACACGGGGTCAAACACGGCCTGTAGCACGGGCGTGTCCTAGGGTTACATGGGCGTGTCCCTCGGACCACACGGGCGTGTGAGCCTTGCAACTTTGAAAATTTTTGTAATTTCGCGAAAAATTCTTAGAGTTTTCGATTAAGTCCCGACTCAATGATAATGCTCATATTGGGCCTCGATGGTCCATTTAAGGGACGTTATGAATAAATCTCGGGAAATGAATAATAATTGTTATAAATTATCTGAAAATGTTCTGAAGTTTCGATAATACTCCGTAACTCTGTTTTCGTTGACGGACTCGGGTTAGGGGTGTTACACAAAGTCACGAAATATACATTGTAGTGAAGAAAATCACCAGAGATATCCAGGATTCCTAACTCAGCTCAGAGTAATGTTTCTATCTCTCTTTAACCCTAAATCCTTTTTTGTTTTTTCAGATGAAAAATGGAAAAAAGATAACATTTTTCTTAACCCAACTAGAATATCCTTTTAACTTAACCTAAGTCTCTATGAGAACTTGGTAAACGTCACATCAAGACTAAGTGGCCTCATCAAAATCTTCCACCTCTAAGAACTTACTCAATTACTCCTTTAGCCCTTGACCCTTCTAGTTCACGTTCGGTTAAATCCTAACTAGCTTTCCTCACAACTTAGCTGCCATGGGACCACATTGGTCACTGGATGTATTATATCACTGGCGTGGACTCATACTTTATAACCATTCCTTTATTATTACCACTTCTATTTCACTTATCATTGTAATCTGACAGAGTGTCTTTGTCTATTTGTTTTCATGATGGAGGCCACCCATTCTATACGCCGAAAAAGGCTTTTCAACGAACACTACTTCGCCAATAGTACTTCTTTATATTATGTGCCTTACTCATATATAGATATATATATATTCTTACCAACACTCCTTGATTCGTTATACTTACCTTTCTTCAGAGTGAGTCATAAGTTTTGTTCTTTTAGAATATCTTATACATTGTACATACTAGAGTTCGCCATGAGTTTCTTTCTTTTCGTTCAGATTCCGCCAGACCAGGGCATCACTGACGCATTCGGAAAGTCCTTACACGTAATCGAGTACTAACGTTGGGCACTTGAAACTTACCCTTAAGCCTTACTTTTATAAACAACACTTAAATAACCAAGACTTCGTCGGGAGGGATGTTACAGACCAAGCCAGACATCGCCAAGTCCACGCGAATGGTATCATAGCCGTAACATGTATATAAAGTGGCACTCTTAGAGGCTACGCCTCGTGTGTTCAAATAGGTGTATTTCCATTGAAATTTAGTTTCCAAGTCACTGTTAATATTTGTTCATGTTTAGTAAGGAAAAATGATTATAAGTGCCTTAATACTTGTATAATAGAAAATTTATTTGAAGTTTAAATTTTGAAATATGTCGTTATCTAAGAGATTGATAAAATGTTATAGTAATTATGGATTAAATGTGGCGTTCTTTTTAAGTTTGTAAATAAATCAAGTTACAAAGTTTGCTAAGTAATACGATTCAATTGTGACATTTGGTACCCGGGCCCGATGATTAGGTTGGGTATAGGGTGCTACAGCTTAGTTCTAATAGCACCCATGATAAGAGTACACAGACTCGTGGTGATAATAGTGTCCCTGGATACTAAGCATTGATCGATGTTTAAATCATTGTGTGAAATGTGTTCGATTAACTTTAACATGTTTTAACTAAGCGAAAGTTCAATCGTAAGACACCTTCATTTATGCAAATTGATTTCCAAGATTATCAAAATCTAAAATGTTTTGAAAATGGGAGGAGATTGTTGGAATATTTTCAAATATTTATAGTGTTACAATAACTATAAATGAAAGGGTGTAATTAATCAAAAGTTATATCTTTTGGTTATTGATCAAGAGTTATATCACTTGATTTTTTTACAAAGATTTATAACTATTCAAGAAATATTACTTGAAAAGTTATGTTTATTTGAGAGATATTAATTGAATAATTATGTGATTATTCAGAAAATATACCTATTGAAAGTTATGTATATATGAAGAAACATAGAATTCCTATAAATAGGAGTGAGATTTCATTTGGAAAACATATCAAAAATTCTCAAAAGTTCTTTATGTCCTTCCTCTATCTTCTACTATTCTTAGATTGTTCAATAAAGAATTACCGCATAAATTCTTTATAAAAAAATTGATTTTCTTGTTATACTCTACTTAGTGCTTAGTGGGCTTTTTTTGTCAATGCAAAACGTAAATAGTCACCGGGTTTCATTGTATCATCGAGGTTCATTTGCTTGAAACTCATTTGCACACTAAGTAAATGTAAGGGCGAATAGAACCTTAAAGATAGTGTCTGGATACACACCTTGGAGTCTTGTCTTATTGCTTTTTTTTTCTATTCGAGTTATTGTTAGTGTTCTATTCGTGTGTTCGATATTTTCGTCACTAAAGTTCTGCATTAATAATTTCTAATTTTTGTAAAGCTTAAAATATGCTCCAAGTCCATGTACCCTTTATACATTTGGAATTTAACTCTCTACTTTTGTTTTTAGGAATTTAATCCCTCGATTTTTTAAATTTCAAATTTTAGATCAAATTGTTAGCACTGGTAAAATTCTTCTATTAAATTTATTGGTGTGACCATTTGCAATAAAAAAAAAACTCATTTAGTAACCATGTTACAAAAGAATGACGTTGTAATAAATATGAATTTAAGAGAAATATTTTAACAATATTAACAATTAAACTTGTATTTTTAAATTCGAAAAATAAAATGACTAAATTCCTTAAAATAAAAGCAAGAGAACTAAATTTGAAATAGAAAGAAAGTAAGAATTGATAACATATTTCAGTTTAATTTAAATTTTTGATAGATTATGAATCCAAGTTAATTTGTAGTTTGATAGAGGTAGGCTGTCAAACAAATGTATTTTTGTTTGTTTGTTTTTCCTTTTTACGGTAGTTCCCAAATTGTAATGAAAGTGCGAGAAGATAAGAAAGGTAGGGGTTGGCATGACCCGCACTTACACAGGCACAACAGTAGCAAGTAATGGTTGGATTGCATATTTCTCGTCGGAAAGCTTTTAATATAGGGACAATGGCAATAACTTCTTGGTTTGTTGTACTCTGGCATGACCATGAAATCAAAAATAATTAAGCCAAAAGAATATTTGAGTGTGTAGATGTTTCGTGGGTTCTTTGTATCTGCTGACTGAACAGCCACATCTTGAATTATTTTTACAAAGAGATATCAAACAAATATAGATAGAGTTTGAATTTCAATATCAGCGACTACAGTTTTACTGTGTTTGTTGAGTAATGTACGTGATAAAATTTGCTGGGAACTTTCATAAACAGAGACAAGATGGAAGTGATAGTGTAGGAGTAGGAGACACGGTGCCCAATTACTGCAAAATGTTAATCCTGTAGCTGATGTTAGTTACCATGCAAGCTGTCAAAATCTGGTGGTGGATCCACTTTCAACTTTTCTAAAGTTTATTTTCGTCCTCAAAATAAAATAATAACCCAGCCATGGGCCAATCTCTTTTTTGCCATTAAAGCCTCTTTAGACCTTTTCCATCCATTTTCTTTATTATAATATTATACCTATAATAACCGATAAATCTATAATATATATTGCACTTTTAAAAAAAAAAAAAAAAACATAAATTAAAATATTAGAGATAATATTGTTAAGAGTCCAAAGAGTTAGTTATGGGTCCTAAAAGAAGATACATTGATTATATGTATAATAATTTTGGTAAAAACACTTTTCTAATCCCTCTCAATTTTTTATATTTAGTTATTGGTCCGTTTTAAAAAAATTAAAGTAATAAATGATCAATTAAAGATAATTAATCACGACATTAATATTTTTCATCAATTTGTGATAATTTTGATTTGTATAATAATAAAATTAACCCCTCAAAGTTTATATATTTTATGTAAATGTTACAAGCTAAATTTATTAAATAAAGAAAAAATTAACAGAATGAGTAAGTTTTTAGATACATCAATAAAAAATATGTACAGTTAAGCAAAAAGTATTAATATTATGATTAATTACTCTTAATTGATTATTTTTTAACTTGACATAAATTAAATTACTTAGATTCTTTTTAGAATAACTAATTTACTTAATTTGA
The DNA here is from genome assembly GCA_025698515.1 of Gossypium sturtianum. Classification (NCBI taxonomy): domain Eukaryota; kingdom Viridiplantae; phylum Streptophyta; class Magnoliopsida; order Malvales; family Malvaceae; genus Gossypium; species Gossypium sturtianum. Next base: position 106,804,766 of record CM046954.1, read on the forward strand.
GAGATAATTATAAATTTGTTTATGGAATTTCAAGCAAATGAAGCACACCAAACAAGGCAGGCAGAAAAAATATTTTATGTATTCTCCAGTGTTTTTTAATAGCCTTAATTATATTATAACAATGTAGGTAAAGCTGCCACAAACAAGTAAAATGAAGATGAAATAAATCAAACCCCAGGTGTGAACAAAATTACAAGTTTAGATCTTAAGATTCTGCAAAGATATAGTGGGCATTTGCTGAGAGACGAAGAAGAATCCAAAAGCTTTCCCCCATTGTCTTCAAACTCAAATCTGCCAATAAATTAAAAAAATTGGAAATCTAGGACCCATAGCTGGAATCTTACAAAATGTTGAGAAGAAATTAGCTATGGACAGCCTGATCAACTTGTATGCTGCCAAAACCAGGACTATTTGGACAGGCATCATACCTGATTGATTATAGGTCGAGAAGTGTTTTTTTTTTTCAGAATAGTTTTAAATTTGGAGCTTCATCGTTTTCTTGAAAGCAGTGAACCGAGTGTTGGTCGCTCATGGTTGGGGGCCCTGTTGAAATCACTTTCCTGAGGGAGGAATTTTCATGTTTTAAGGATATATAGGCTATAGGAGATGTAAATGTATAATTTTATTTAAGGACGATGGCAGATGGTCAAATTTTTGAAAAGGGTGGAGCAATGAATGAAGACCTAAAATTCTAATAAAACCATTAATGACGCTCTGGAGGATGATGTTAGGGACCCCTTCACAATTATGTTGCCCCTACATCAATGTTTTTTTGATTCATTTTCCCTCCCAAATTTTCTTTCCCTGCCTCTGTTTAATTTCCCCTACCACCCCCCGAGTTGATTTTGATAGGAAATGCACACAGTATGTTTCCTACACACAATCATCTAAATTTGACGAAACATATAAAATTATTGATGTATGACCGATCGAGATTTGAGGAATATATGCTCATTCTCTTGTCTTTGTAACCCCCTTCTTCTTTTTTTTTTTTGAAAGAATCCCACCTTCGCAGTTTACTTTTATAGACATGATAATTCAAGTATTCTATTCTCATTAATCATTTTAAGTTTACATTAATAATTTCTATTAAATAAATTTTAACATATTTACCTAGAGAAATATTTGGTACAATCTACAAATTAATTTTTTCATAACAAGTACACAATATTCACCCTTAGATCATATTAATTTTCTACTAATAAATATTCTTCCATTAAATTAATTTAAATATTTCTCAAAAATATTCCAAAAAAAAAAATGTATTTCCCAAAAAAGAAGAAAAAAGAAAAGAGTTTGATTAAAGTCAATTCAAGAGATAACAGTGCAAACTTTTCATCTTGACATGGATGTCTTGTAGCAAAGATGCTATTCTATAATTCTCATCTTGTTATAGCTTTGCTTTATTTATTTATTTCTAAAACCAACTGTGAGATCATCAGCAAATAATCATTTCGATCAAACCTTAAAAAACCATATATTTTACATATATATATATATATATGCAGATAGCTGCCAATCCAGAACATTTTTGGCTATATGAGACAAGTTTGTTTTTATTGAGCTGTGTATATATATTTTTCTTTTTAGCTAACTTTCATCACATGGCCTCTCTGCAACTTCATTAACATAAATGATAAATCTCAGTTAGTTCCTTTCTCTCTCGTCTCCTTCCTCCCTTCTCTCTTTGTGTCTACTTTCACACAAGAAATGTGTGATCAGTTTGACAAATCATGAGTTCCTCCTCCAGTCTTAAACTCCATTTATGGTGGAGAATTCTTGTTGTGGTTGAGTTTCTTGCGGTTCAAGCTTTGGGGTTAAACACAGATGGGATTCTCTTGCTGTCTTTCAGGTATTTGATTCTTAGTGATCCTCTAAACGTGTTACAAAGCTGGAACTCCACCGACCAGACGCCTTGTTCTTGGAATGGAGTAACTTGTGGAGGAGCAGTAAGCAACTCCATTAAAGGCGACCTTCGAGTTACAGGCTTGTCTCTTCCCAATTCTCAGCTTCTTGGTTCAATTCCATCCGATCTGGGCTTACTTCAACACCTTCAGAATCTTGATCTTTCCAACAATTCTCTCAATGGGTCTCTCCCTGTTTCCTTATTCAATTCAACCCAGATTCGGTTTCTTGATTTGTCAAACAATTTGATCTCCGGTGGAATACCAGAAACCATTGGAACTCTGCAAAACCTTCAATTCCTTAACCTTTCCGATAATGGATTGACGGGGGCTTTACCTGCAACTCTTACTACTATCCAGAATCTAACTGTTGTTTCTCTGAAGAACAATTACTTTTCAGGGAATCTCCCAACTGGCTTCCAATCTGTTCAAGTTTTAGATCTCTCTTCCAATCTTGTCGAGGGTTCCTTGCCACCAAACTTCGGAGGCAGCAACCTCAACTACTTGAATTTTTCTTACAACAGACTTTCAGGGAAAATTCCACCAGAATTCGCCGAGAAAATCCCTAGTAACGCTACCATTGATCTTTCCTTCAACAATCTTACAGGAGAAGTTCCGGATTCTGTCGTTTACAAGAACCAAGATTCCAAATCTTTTTCCGGAAATCCTCATCTATGTGGCGAAGCAACAGAGCGTGATTGTCCAAGTCCTTCACCAACTTATCCTCCAGCAATGGCTGCCATCCCCAAGAAAACAGATCCCGGAGCTAAAACATCACGGCGAAACAAGCTTAAACCAGGAACAATAGTGGGAATTATAGTCGGTGATATAGCTGGAGTTGGATTAGTAATTATGGTATTCCTTTTCGTCTATAAAATAAAGAGAAAAAACAGAGTACTGGAGACCACACTGAGGCAAGAAGCTAATACAGCATCCCCATCGTCAGAATCAAAAGTGTTTGCGATATGGGCATGTTTGATAAAGAGAGGAAAGTACGAAGAAGAATCCGACAGTACTGAAGAGGAAGAAGATGATGATGATGATCAACGGCAGCAAGGGCAAGAAGATGACAAGAAAGGGACGTTGGTGACCGTCGATGGGGAAAAGAAACTTGACCTGGATACGTTACTTAAAGCGTCGGCATACATATTAGGTGCCACCGGGTCTAACATACTGTACAAGGCGGTGCTTGAAGATGGGACCTCCTTGGCGGTTCGACGGATTGGTGAGAACAGTGTGGATCGGTTCAGGGATTTCGAGACCCAGGTTCGAATCATTTCTAAACTGGTGCACCCCAATCTGGTCAGGATTCGTGGGTTCTATTGGGGAGTTGATGAAAAGCTTATTATCTACGATTTTGTACCAAATGGCAGCCTCGCCAACGCTCGTTACAGTGAGTCCTTTTTACCTTTTCAATTTTTCACATTTTCAAGGTTAAATATATATAAATTATGTATGTGATATGCTCCTGTCAACGCTGAAGAAGTGAAGTCACGGCGGTGGAGTAGGTTTAACTAAAAGGTTGTCGTTTAATGCATGAGAAAGTCAAACATCGATTGAATATGAAAAGGACCCATCTTCATGCGTTTACATTTGTTTAAGTATTGGCTTTTCTGTTTCAGGAAAAGTTGGCTCTTCACCTTGTCATCTTCCCTGGGAGGCTCGGCTAAAAATTGCTAAAGGTGTGGCCCGTGGGCTAGCATATCTCCATGAGAAGAAACATGTGCACGCCAATTTGAAGCCCAGCAATATCCTCTTAGACTCTAACATGGAACCCAAGATTGGAGATTTCGGTCTGGAAAGGCTAGTAACAGGTGATACAAGCTCTAAAGTGGGAATGTCAGCCGTAAATTTTGGTAGCAAGAGGTCGACAGCATCAAGGGATAGTCTCCAAGATGTAGTGGGACCTAGCCCCAGTCCAAGTCCAAGCCCGAGCTCATTTGGTGTATCGCCGTACCATGCCCCGGAGTCACTTCGGAGCCTCAAGCCCAACCCCAAGTGGGACGTATACGCATTTGGGGTGATTTTGCTTGAGCTTCTAACCGGGAAAGTTATAATTGTGGATGAGCTGGGACAGGGAAATGGGGTGGTGGTTGAGGACCAGAACAAGGCATTGAGGATGGCTGATGCGGCTATTCGTGGGGATTTAGAAGGCAAAGAGGATGCATTGATGGCTGGTTTCAAGTTAGGGTACAATTGTGCATCTCCAATCCCACAAAAGAGACCCACCATGAAAGAAGCCTTACAAATTCTTGACAAAATCCCATCTTCTTCCCACTATTATGGATACTGATAAACCCATTTGAGAACATTCAGACTACCTTGCTAGTAAAAATTGTATGTAATGATTGACTTACAGATTTTCTTTTATTTTCTCCTTTTTCTTTTTTTGTTTATACTTTTGCTTCAAAGTTTAGGTTTAGCTGAAAAATGCATAGCATCGTGCGTTGGATGAACTTTTTTAAATTACAAGTTACAAATATAAATAATATAAATCTGAATAATTACCACATAAAATTTAATTATTTCAAATACAATCAAATTAATAATCAAAACATATAAACTAAAACAATTTAGATATAGTGCACACATGGAATAATTTAAACCAAAATAAAATTTGGATATAAGCATGACATTAATATTTAATCAATAGACATAATATGTACATTCACAAAATATATACAATTTGTATATAAATATAGTTATATTCGCTATATCAAATGCTTGATGTTATGAGTTAAGTGGCGTCACGGAATTTACCAAAAACTTTCATTTTTTATAAAAATTTTAATCAAATAATTGTATGTGGGTAAATGTTTTGTTTCAACAGTCGCGAACACTAAGATGAAGTTATCAATTTTTAAAACATAACTTTGGGGCTTTAAAGTTGAATTTTTTTATATTTAATAGATATTTTTTTGAAAGGAAAATTTATTAATTCATTTAATGAATAGGAGCATACAATTTAGGAAAAAAATAGCAAACACTCATAGTAGACGGTGAAAGACAAGCTCCACAACATAACAAGGGCTTTAGTCTCAACATAAATAGAACATTATGACACGTTGACAATTAGCTCTATCACAACACAAGCACGACATATTTAAAGTGATCGCAAGCACTTAATACGATAAGGAAACTAGCCTCGAATGGTCCAAAGCGGCAAGCAAAAATCGGCAAAAGAATAAAGCATCCACCAAACTAGAAAGGACGATGACAAAACCATCCCTAAAATCACTTGCATAAGCAAGACTACATGCATAAGCAAGACTAAAAAAACATGCTACAAAAACAGGTAAAAACTTTTAAAAGTGAAGACTTATTAAACAATGAAAAAACAAACAAAAAACATATAAAACTTAAGACAACACGGGTCCAAATCGACTCGTGTAATCATTTATTATTGTAAAATACTCTCAAAACATAAAGAAATTAAGAAGCTGACAAAGAGTCACCTATTTTCCAAGAGAAATTGTTGGTAGCAGGTAGAGTTTCAACGATGATAGGCACTATCATCTGTCCATCACAACTTGTGAAAACAGTAAAGATACCCATAAAATAGATCTACAAACTGAAAAGAGAGAAGACACGTGAAATGAATGAAAAGAAGAAAGAAAAAGAGTGTTAATGAGAGGAAGAAAATGACGAGCGGTAGATAACTCGTAAGTTAACACCGCCATTGAACAAAACAAAAAATAAGAAGCAAAAAGGCTTGAAAAAAAATAGTTTTTAAAGTTTCAAGTTAAATGTATTATTATGTTGAATAAATACTTAGATATTTTTTTATTAGTTTAATTTTTTTTTTATAATTTGAATTCAATGATTATAAAATTAAACAAATACAAAGTTACGGAAAATGTGTAAAAAGTAAATCAATTGGTTATGTTTTATATTCTAACTCTAAATTGTTTTAAAACTAAGATTCACATAATAAACTGTTTTATATTATTAGTGATATTCAGAGACATAAACAGTTTTATCAACAATGCTACTTTCGGTTTGTAAACAGGACAGAGAATGGAGAAGCCCATAATATCGCAGTTGAGACCTTAAGAACAGATGAGGAAATATACCTGGAAAAGGAAGCTTTTATACGTCCTAAGTCCGGAGGGGAGGAAAATGAAGCGTCAGATCTGGAAATAGAAGCTTTTAGACGCTTACAACCAGGAGGGGTGTGGGATCTAACTGATGGAGTTTTTATTCGCCTTTAGCAAGGAGGGGAGGGAAATGGAGAGGGGAATCTGGAAAATCAAGCTTTCAGAGAAGGAGAGGAAAATGCAAGGTGGGTTCCAGATTGAAGGTTACAACGATGCCAAAGAAGGAAGAGATAGCATGTACTGGATGTCTTCTAAATCACGCTATCAGGGATTAGCTGGTTTTGAAAATCGGAAAGTCAGATATTAATGAAGGCCAGCTATACTGCTTTCGATTGGATGGATTTGATGGGATTAGGTCGGTTGGTTTAATTTCTTTAAGTTTCCCGATCTTTCATTTGTTCTGACAGTTTCTATTTTTTAGGGCTTCATCATGGGCTTATGTTTCATTCTTTAGGATTTGGGCCTAAGTGACCCAATGTCTGTTTTGTCTCTCTTTTTTTTTAATCAATAAAATCCAATCAAAATTTTATTAAAAAAAAAAAAAAACTAAGATTCACAAATCTTGTTTATCTCTCCAACATTTAAATGAAACATGTTGAAATTTTATTATTTCTGCTCCTCTTTCAATATTGTAATAATTACCCATAGTCACTTTTGTTTACCTCAGGTTACGTTTTAGTCACTTATGTTTGAAATGTTACGTTTTAGTCACTTATGTTATCGTGTTGTAACATTTTAGTCACTGAACCGTTAATTGTCGTTAACGGTATAACGGTAAACTAATGTGGCGCATTAAATCATCATTTCAAATAAAAAAATTTGGTTAAATTATACAATTGGTCCCCATTTTTTTCATTTTGAGCAATTTAATTTTTTCTTTTATGTTCTTTTAACTTTTTTTTTCATTATTTTCCATTCTCTTCTGCTTCTCCCTCTATTTTCCTACCTTCTCTATTTCTTTCAACATATTAGGAAGTCGAATTGGCAGTGAAGAAAACAACATGGTATGGGTTTATGGGTTTTGGTTATAGGCAATGATAGTTTTCGACTTCCTACTTATTTATTCACTGCCAATTCGACTTCTTGATATGTTAAAAGAAATGGAGAAGGTAAGAAAATAGAGGGAGAAACATAAGATAATGGAAAATAAAGAAAAAAATTAAATTGCTCAAAACGAAAAAATATAGGGATCGATTGTATAATTTACCCTAAAATTTTTGTTTGAAATTATGATTTAACGTGCCACGTCAACTTACCGTTATACCGTTAGCGACAATTAATAGCTCAGTGACTAAAATGTTACAACACGATAACATAAGTGACTAAAACGTAACATTTCAAACATAAGTGACTAAAATGTAACCTAAGGTAAACAAAAGTGACCATAAGTGTAGTTTACCCTAAAAAAAAATTTAACCAGCTGCAATAAGTTTAGGCTTGAGCGGGACCCATTCATAAAAGACCGGTTTCTCCGGTCCTTGTGTAAGCCGGCTAAAAGCTAGCCCGCGGTTATTGAAATGAAAGAGATCCCGCTCCTCATTTTAAAAACCTTTCAAACATAAAATAGTCGTTAGAAAGAGGCTTGATTTTGAGAAGAAGAAAAAGAAAGCAAATGGCAGCGAACATTGGAATGATGGATCTGAAATTCTTGCTTGGATCAACTCCACTCTCCATCTCAATCTCTCCAAAGTCGAAGAGGTTTTTATTTTGTTCTATGAATATGTATTTCTGGTCCGGCGTGGCGGTTCATTGCCAACTAATGGATGCGGTTCACCCGGGGATGGTGCCGATGCATAGAGTCAACTTCGACGCCAAAAATGAATACGATATGATCCAAAATTACAATGACCTCCAAGACTTCTTTAACAAACTCAAAATCACCAAGGTTTTAATTTCAATCTTGTCGATATGTTCTCTCTCTCTCTTTCTCTCTTTTCTTTTTTGCTTTGGTTGTTTTGAATTTTGACTTTGGGGATTTTAGCATATCGAAGTGAGCAAGCTGGTGAAAGGCAGGCCGCTTGATAATTGGAGTTCATGCAATGGATGAAAATATATTGTGATTCGGTCAATGGAGGCGGTCTTCATAGGTAAATTTCTTTCACACCCTAAATTTTCTTTTCAATCATCAATTTATTTTAGTTATTTTACTTCCTTTCTGGGTTTTCTTGTTCTTCTTGTGAACGGGTATTAAATTGTTACAATAATTGGCCTTCTCAAATCTGTTTTCTACTTTACTGTTTCCGTCGTGTTGTCTGTTTCAAAGATTGCACAGCAGTTTGTCACATTTTACACTTCCAATATGGTTGAATTTAATCCCCTGGAAATTGGTAATGACATTTGGGATACGTTCATAATTTATAATTGAATTTTCACGCAATTGGTAGTAGTATTATATATATTATTGTTAGTGAATGGTTTCTCTATCTGGTGTTTTTCTCCTTAAAAGCTTACATTTTCCAAGTAGCTCAGTAAATCATGAATTAAAGGATCTATGAATGATTTTTTTCTATTGCCATATTTAGTTACAATCCAGTGGAAAGGAGAGAGGCTTCTAAAGGAGGAAAGGAAGCAGGCTACAAGAAATCAGCACCGCAGCAATCCACAACCAAAGGGTTCAACTGCGGCTCCTAGGCCTCCATCAATCAGCACTGGCTGCTTACGAAGAACAGGTATTTGGGAATTCTACAAATGAACTGATAGTAATTAGTATGTTATGGACCAAATCTATGTCAGGAAAGACCATTAATTTGGGTTCCTTTTGATAAGCTGAACTATCAATCACAACAATTCATAGCATAGTATTATCGGTTTAAGAATATAACAATATCTCTTCTCCTGCACAATGCAGATCACTGAATTGAAGCTGTCAGTGGATAGTCTATAGAAAGAGAGGGATTTCTACTTTTCAAAGTTGAGAGACATTGAGATTCTCTGCCAGACTCCTAAAATTGAAGACTCGCCGGTATTTTCTCCTTTGACTTTCAGATTTAGAATAGAAAAGAATGTTGTTCAAAGGGTTGTTAGAATCCATTGTTTTAATGCCTTACAACATGTTATTGCAGATTGTTGCAGCTATCAAAAGGATCTTATATGCTACAGATGAAGATGATGGGGCAGAGGCCTTGAGTCCAATTGAAGAAAAAGCAATTTTAGAAACCCAGAACAGGAAAAAACATCTTGAACATCGATGTCGATGCTGCTGGAAGTACAACTTACTAAGGCAAAGGCTCTCTGATGCTTCTGATGTCCACTGCAGTGGGTCACCTCTTTTGAGTTACTGATCAGAGCAACAACAAAGTATAAGCCCTTTAATGATCTGCTTAACATTACAGTTTTGTCAAGTTCCCTTGCCATATCAATATCTCTAGTTGTGTCTATTGTTTCAATTGTAATCCAACCAGTAGCGTTCAGAACAGGGACATAATATAGTCATCAGCTGCACTTGTTGGCAATGTGTGTTCATATGCGTGAGTCAAATATTATTGACTTTATCCTTCATTTTTACATATTTTTTTTGTTAAATTTTAAATGACGGAGATGTGGATGAATCTTTTCTTTGAGAACCATTTAGAAATTTCCTTCTTGGACTATGTTAGCCGGACTCTATTCTCAATTTTATCGTACCTTCTGTCCGAATGTGTTGAACATTGATGTTTGGCATGAATATTTCAAGGGAAAATGAAGATTCCGATTAACATAAGAGAGTGACATGTGTTTGGCGTAGACTTGATGTTAGGGCCTTTAGTTTGTCTTAAAAATGGTGTTGGAGACCAAACATCTCATCAGCCATGTGTCAAAATAGACAGTAAAATAAGGGACTAATTATAGCATCAAACATATATTGTCAATCACTTGTTAAAATGAAAATGCAAAATCTAAATGAAGACTATGAGATTCAATATGGATAACGGACCCAAGAAGGTGAAGTTAGAGAGTGAGACCCAAAATGCAAAAGGTGAAGTTGAAAGCTATTATTCATCAGCAGGGAAAGGGCAGGAGATAAAGAATGCGCAGTTAATTCACCAAGATTCACAAAACATCCCTAAGACCAGCGGCGGTGTCCTCACTGCAGCAGCCGCCGGTGTGGCCTTAACCCTGGAATCTGCAAAAGAAGCAATATCTCAAAAGTAATGGAACAATGATCCATATAGAAATGACCTTACCTACTCCTTTTATTTTTTCATTTGGAGACTGACTAGATATGAAAACTTGCATGTTTTGTCTTGTAATGTACATTGTGCGCTTAATTTTCGTCAAACAAACAATTAACATCCATTTTTTTTTTTGTCATTGCTAACAAATGCCTTGACTACTTCTGAAATCACTGATAAACCTGGTTTGCTTTCACTTCGCAGCTATTAAATAGGCTACGTCTTCAATATCTGGCCAAGGACTTGGGAAAGGCTTTGATTTGTTATCCGCCAACGTCTTTAGTTATGTCACTCGAGCTTACTGTCGAATTAGGGTATGTGTTCAATATGTATCTTTTTTTTTTTAAGGTTTTCTTGGAAATTTTATCCTTGAAACCCTTGTTTTAAGAAAAAAGATTGGAGAAACAATGGGCGAAAACATTTAACTAAAATTTCATTATCCATTAGATTTTGAACCACTTTTATGATTAAGAAACTGCTATATATGAGAAACGTCATAAGAATGTTTATATTCAACAAGGCTTAGAACAAACTATTAATTAATTATGTAGGGCATGCAGGACTTTGCTAAGGCCATCTTTAATTTTGTCCGATAAAAATAATGGTGAAACAAGTTATTGAAGTGGGTCTAAATCCATCCCAAATGGGTTTGGACAAGAGATTTCAATAAACTTGAGGCTTAAAATATCATTGTGGAGAAATTTCAATCAAGATTTGATTGGAAGCTGAAGACGAAATACAGCAAGTAACTCATAAATTCCTACCAAACTAAGCAAAACATGTTTGTTGTGTTTGAAATTATGGCAATGGTTGTACAATTTGTCTGTTTTCTTTAAAGAGAATTCAGTGTGTTGAGCTGCCACATTTATAGAACAAAGCTCTGCTTGTTTACAACAATATCTTTAAAAGAAAAAAAAAACTATTAAAACAGTTGGTTTATTTTGTGCTAAAACTGATGGGTCAAACTATGAAAGTGAAATCTCAATTGGTTTGTGGACAGTGGGTTTTGTTTTGAAGCGCATAGATGAGGCTTCCTTGATGAGACCTTTCTGCCACTCCGTTTTTTGCAGTTTTGTACACTTAAAACATGTACAATGATTTATGGAAAAGGGAATACCTTCTGGCAATCCTTAACTTCGTGTATGTATGTCATTTTATTCAAATTATTAAATGAGTCAGAATTTTAAATATCAAAACCAACAGATGATTTTTTTAATTTAGATTTTACACGGATTAAATTAATTAATGTTTTACACAGGAAACAAATAACGTTTTTAATGTCTTTATTTTTTTTAAACTTAATTTTTTTATGTTATATCCCAATTTTTTAGAGTTTTTTTATAAGTGGCTTGAAAAAGGTTAATCTTTTTCTTATTTGTAGGTTAGTCAATGGGTTATAAAGGTTAAAAATATTTTTTTTTTAAATTTTTAGAGTTAAGACTAAATTGACAAATTTTATAATTATTGAGGGCAAAATTTATTGAATTTTTTAATTTAGGTTTTACACGGGAACAAATAACGTTTTTAATGCCTTTATTCTTTTTTAATCTTAATTTTTTGTGTTATATCCCAATTTTTTAGAGTTTTTTTTGAAAGTGACTTGAAAAAGGTTACTCTTTTTTTTTATTTTAATATCTCACGTAGGTTAGTCAATGTGTTATAAAATGTTAAAAATATTTTTTTTTAAATATTGACAAATTTTATAAATATTGAGGACAAAATTTATTGATTTTTTTAGAATTAGAACTAAAATGACATTTTGTAAACATTGAGGGCTAAATTTGTTGATTTTTTTTTTTATATTTAGGATCAAATTGATAGAACGTGTAAATATTAGAGGGTTAATTTTATTACAAGACCAATAAAAAAAGCCCGCGTCAGCTCAGTGGTGACTAAAATATTTAATTTCGAAAAGTTTAGTATAAAGGATAAAAAAATGGATTTTCCTTTATATTTCTTTATTTATTTGTTCATTCTTCTTTCTATTATCAATCAAGCTATCAATTTAGGAGTAAGAATTGCGGATAGTTGAATTCAAATTCTCTTGAAGACGACTGCAAAAACTAATTGAAATTTCAAGTTTTGCTTAAACACATGGCATCTAAATGCACTTCCCAGTGATGAGTTACTATATGAGATGGACATGGGAAGTTTTTCTCATTGCCTCTTTACCTAATAACCATGATGTAGTTCAATCATAAGACAAAAATCAACATGAAAATGTTTTGGAAGTAATTATAACATATACCAGGGGCTATTAATGTTAAAAGGAAAATGATATCTTCTCAAGCAAAGTATAAGCAGAACTTGAAGATGGTGATCAATGGAAGACTGTCCAAAAAAGCAAAGGGAAAATGGTAAAGCAAATGCAGGACCACAAGCACAAAAGACATCCTGAAAATTGAAAAGCTTTACACATATCTATTGATTGCCAAATCTCTACTTTCTTCATCCACAAGCTTTTCGTGTTTGCTTGGTTTGAAATACAAAAACCTATTCTCATTGTGACCTTCCTTGCATTCTATGTCTACTTGGACTCCATGTCCGACATATATTTATACCCATGGATATAAGGATGTGACTTTCCAAATACATGGAAAAACTTTTAATAAATGAACAAAATTGTGTCGGACACTCAAGCCTTAATCCAAATACTGTAAATGCAAGTCAAAATGAAAACCAGAAAACAAACAGTTAATTCTTCCCAGCCTAGCTATTTGATGTTTGCCAAAACTTTCTTTTAATTATATGCGACATGACCAACACTTATGAAACATGGGAAATCATCAAATGTAATTAGAATATGATGATTTAGCAGTAACCACTGCGCATAAACGAATTTGCTTATCGTAAGGGCAATCATGCATGATTTGGCACTGCAAACATCTCTAGGTCTAGGACATTAGAACAGATTTACTAAAATCATCATTAGTGCATTCGAAGTTCTTCACCAATAAATCCCTATGCCTTTTTCAACTTTTATAGATTAGCTGTTTCTTCAATATTTGATATTGGCAAATCCAAGAATATACAACCACAAACTTCAAAATAACAAACTAAGAAACTTACTCAAATGAAAAGGTCCCAAGACATGCAAACAAGGAAAAAAGCAGTCATGATAGGTAATAATGCCACAGATGACAGCTATTACTTTTTTCCAGTAAAAGGATATCAAAACCATTAAGAATAAAGATGGTTATGGACTTAAAAAGATTAAATCTTTCGCAGAGCATAACATAACTTGTCATAATGGCTAATGCCATATTTAAGGTTGATGGTGGGAATTTGGCTGTTGTTAGGGACTTTTGCCGTTCTGTTTGACCTTGTTGAAAGAACTCCCTGACCCCTGATTTTTGTATAGTAAAACTAAGGGGGACCAAAATCCCAGATCCCAAATTTCCAATTGATCACTATTTCTTTTTCCTCTATCTCGTTTTTATAAAACAGTCATTCATCTATCTACCCCGGGAGAGCACAAAAGTTACAAAGCAGTTTGACTTGGGTTGCCTAACTTGATCTTTGTTCTACTTTCACCTAAATTCTGAGATAAATTACTAAAAATAATGTAGATGCATGCAGATAAACATATGTTCTTTCACAGCTATACATTAGAAGAATCAGAAACCATAGCATATTGAGGCAACCATAGACAGACTCCCAACTGACCTCCAAAGATGAATCAAAATGGAATTTAGCAGATATTAGTACATCTCCGATCCATGTTAGAAAATTTGGCCATAAAAGGCAACAAATAAGTTATGAAACACATCAATTGCACATTAAAGAACAATTACTACTGATTTGCAGATGAGGAAAATCTAATAACATGTTTAACAGTACTAGTTATTATGACAAAGAAAGATTAATGAGGGCTACTAAGCACATCCACAAACATACGGTTTAGTGAAGGTAGCCGCATCTGCTGGTCTTGAGCTCTACTCCTTTTGAACAGTGGCTGGGGTGACGATGAGACCGAAGATGTCACAGCCCACGAATCATCTGAGCTATCACAGCTAAATGATGCATCAATGACACCATTAGGGCTGCTTGGTATTGATTTATACTTCCTTTTGTGGCCTTGGTTTCCTTTGTACTGGCTTTCCAATAACTCTGAGATGAGCTTGTAGCAGGCATTTACTTCATCCTATTGAAACAAAATCTGAATTAACTAATGGACAATCAAGTCAATCGTAGTCTTAAGTAAACTAATATCATTTTAGAATAGTTAACCCCCAAGTAATCGTGTACAGACCTCACATGCCTTGAGTACAGCAATAAGCTGTTTCTGATATTCAAGATAATGGCATGGTTCAACCCCTTTTATAACATGCAGCATTGTTGCAGCAGCTAAGATAGAAGGAGTGTAAGTCACGAACATTGAATCTGGATCAAAATTGGATTGGAAACCTAAGATTAGAACTCAAATAAATGGCCAAACAACAAATATGCACATTTCCTTCTTATTACAAGGAACCTGAGCTTTTTTATTAGCAATGGAAACAAAAGCTGTTTTGATTACTCACTCACCAGTAATGAGGAAGAGAAGCAAATGCTCACACCTACGAAGGAAATCCCAATGCAAATGGGTCCTCAACCCAAGCCTCCTTGTAATATGATCAAAGAAAGATATTGGTGTCACAGGATTCATCCGCCATTGCAGGGTTGACAACACCAAAAGCTCCATTCTTTGTATGGTCTTTGAATCAAACACATACCTTGCTTCCTCCACCTAAAGAAAAATAAATAAATCAATATAACCCAACTTTAATAAGTCGATAACAAGTTCAGAAACACAACTTGGACTACAATGTTGTTTGCATTAGACACATACTTGGAGGTCTAAAAGAAGTGGCACTTGAGTTTCCTCAACCTTGGTAGCCAAAGATAAACAAGCCACGATAGTTAATTGTGCCATCCATGGCTTGTCTTCTTGAAATTTAAAGCTTAAAATGAACCTATCAAAGTAATTAACAGCAAGAACCATGGTCAAGGCATTGAACCCATAGTGTGCCTTAACCTTGAAAACCCAATCCAAAGCTTCTTTACGAGCTAAAACTAAAGACTCATCTGGACAAACATCAACGTAACCATGATGGGTTTGTTTCTCTTTAGACATTAAAGAGATTAACTCATCGTCTTCCCAGAACAAATCATGTTCGTTAAGAAATAAAGGTACAAAATTCTCCTTTTCTGCAGGAATTTCACTTCCATTTTCTTCAAAACTATAAACTCCTAAATCTTCTTCTTCACATAACAGGCCATCAAGATTCATCAATGGAGGGCTTTGAATCTGCTGAGTCCCTTCTGCTTGCAGAGCCATAGCTTTCAAAGAAGAGGTAAAGAAATTCTCTTTTCATTATAATAATAATACCATAAAAAACACAACAAATCTCAATCTCATTTTTCACTCTTTCATCTGTAAGTAAGACTGTAAGAGGAAGATGAAGAGAAAACAATTAAAAAATAAGAACAAAAACAAAAGAGAGATGAAGTTATAAAGACAAAAGAGACATGAAGTGAAAGGTTTTATTCACACTTTTTATCCTCTTCTATTATGTTGTTATTATTTTGGTGTTATTATTTGAATATTATATAACTCTTATTTTATTGTTAATTTTATTATTATTTTAGAGACATTTGTTTGTTAAATTGCATGCATGTTAGTGTTATTTAAGTATACATATTTTTTAAATTTATTTTCAAGTTGTTAGAAAATATTTATTTTAATATTTTTAGTATTTTTGATATATTATATATTTTTTTAAAAATTATATAAAAAATTAATACGGACGAACCAGGCTGGGCTCGAGTTTTAACATTTTTATCCAAACTAGACTTGGACAAATTTTTAAGCCCATTTTTCGGACTGAGCATGAGCCTAACAAACGGGCCAAAGATATTGATTAGGTCCAACCCTACCCATGGATACCTCTAATTAACTCCAATTAGACTATTCAAATTTAATTTTTCGTTTCGCGAATCTATTAAGTGATGAAATCACACTTGACATAGGAAAATAATGATATGATAGTTAACATAGTGTTTTAGGTGGAAAAATGTAAAAGTTAGTTAATTTTTTAAATTATTTTATGATGATTTAATTAATTTTTAAAATTTATAAACAAATAAAAAACTATATAACAATACTAAAATGATAAAATTTATAAAAATATAAAAAAAAATAGTAGTATTTTTAATTTTTTATAATATTTAATAATTTATATAATATTTATATTTTTTATCATTTTCTAAAATGTTTATAATATTTTAATAATTTCTAAATTAAAAACTTTTTAATAAAAATTATTACTCAATTTTGTTTTTCCTCACACATTATCCATACATCATACATCATTCCATTAATATTAACTTGTTTCACATCACCTCTCTCGTTACTCATCTTAACCATCAAACACTAATGTTAGGTTTTATAGTAGTAGTATTGTTTTACACATGTTTTAGTATATGATTAAGTAATAAATTAACTCAATTAGTAATATTTAGTCATCCTCATGACTTATTTTTTGTAGAGAGAAGGAAAAATTTTCACTTGTCTTCCTAGTTTTAAGTTTTAATTTGTTCAAATTATTCTTTATTTTATGTCTTACTATTATAATACATTTATAATAAATAATTTTTTCCCTCATGTTATCACACTAGTAACCTAACGAGTCATAAATTTATTGTCATTCAAACTTGTCACTCGATACCCTATACAAATCCAATCACTATCATACTTCAAGTTCCACATTTCCTTATTACCAAAAACAAAAATTCCAAAACCTTCAAAATAACAAAAATTTCCCTTTTATAATTTTTATAATATTTAATATTTTAAACTAATTTTAATTAATTTTTAAATTTTTAAGTATTTTTTATTTATTATAACTTTAATCATTTTTAAAAATTATAATTTTTTATCTTTTTAATAATTTTTCTAAAAGTTTTATAATATTTTTAAGTCTTTCGTATCTTTTCATAGTATAATAATATTTAATAAATTTTATAATTTTCTATATTTTTTTATTTTTTTTCTAAATTTTTTTCTTAAAAACTTTAATTTTTATATCTTTCATAGTATAATAATATTTATAATTTTATGATTTCTAAATTTTGTTATAATATTTTAATAATTTTTAATCTTAAATAATTAATTAAACTCTTTACGTCACTATTTTTTCACATTAATTGTCACATCAATTATCACGTTTTTTTTTTCACGTCAATGATTACGTCAACACTTACCGGATCATTAAGGACTTTAATGATAAATTATATTTCAGCTTCCAACATTCAATTAAGAGTTTTAAATTAAAGGCTTAATGGATTTTTTTAAATTATTTTACCAGAGATCTTTTGACATTTAAACCTAATAATAATTATGGAAAAATTTGATAAAAAAACCACTTACCCTAACATTTGAAAAATACTCATCTATCTTTTGAGTTCTATTTATTAAATAAATTTAAAATAAAATGAGAATTTTATCATTTATTAATTACTTATTCTTCTATTTATTATTTTATCTTTAATCTTTATAATCAATAATTTTTAATTGAAAATAATAAAAATCTATTTAATTATAAAAATATTTAAATTAGTATTAAATTAAATTATAAATTACATTAAATACAAATATAATAATATTTTAAATAAAAAATATTTTTCAATTAATGTAAGGTTTTTTTAAGTTACGAGTATAGTAACCATAACTAGAATTAATCATTGTAAAGTATGATCCAAACTAATAACTATAATATATTTAAATTTAGACCAAAATAAATCTATACAAGACTGAAATACGAGAACATAAATTATATAAAATGAGACTCGATAATAAAATTTTAAAATTTTAAGGCATTAACCTTGCCATGAAGCTAAACCCTCAATGGCCACAAGTTTAATTTTTTTTTTTTAAATGTTATCAATGACAAATATATTTCATTTTTGTCTTCTCTTTTACATTTTGTTTTTCTAATAATTTGTATACAAATACATGTAACTCTTTAAATTCTAATCCATGACAGTGTTGTAAGGATGAAATAGGAGACGAAATTAGTTGAACTTTCAATTTTTGATTTAATTGATGTAATCATATTTAAAAAAAAAATAAAATAATAAAAGAAGAACATTGGTGAGGAAAGGTTAATGTTGGAATTTTGATTAAAAATAAGTTTAATATATCATTTGGTACTTATGTTTGACATTTTTCTTTAATGTGGTACTTGAGTTTTTTTTTTTTTTTATCTAATGTGGTATATATATTTGGTAAAAGTTATACATTTTGGTACCTATGAGTAATGGTAATTGTTAACGGAGCTGCTGGAAGTTAAGAATGATAGCCAATAAATAGAACAAAACAAGAATGAAGAGGGGAAAAAAACTAATTTTCCATACTGTATAAGCTTTTCTTCACTGCTCTTTATATACAGTCTTTATAAACTGCTTTCTAACTACTTCTTCAACTAACTAACCAAATTAACAATCAGTTAAATATATTTACAAAGTTTACACTCCTCCTGAAGTTGGTGGATGAAACAAATCTCGCATCCCTAACTTGGTAACCGAAAACTCATGTTGATGAACACCAAGCCCTTTCGTTAGGACATCTGCTAATTGTTCTTTAGTCGGTACATGCTCTGTCCAAAGCATTCCTCTCTGTATTTTCTCTATCACAAAATGGCAATCAATCTCTATATGCTTTGTCCTCTCATGGAACATTGGGTTGTTTGCTATTTGAATTGTAGCTTTGTTGTCACAAAACAATGTAGCCGGTTCTTTATTTTTAAAACCAAGCTCATCTAACAAACCACTTAACCAAACTATCTCCACAACAATCAAGGCCATGCTTCTGTACTCTGCCTCGTCTGACGACTTTGAGATGGTGTTTTATTTTTTTGATTTCTATATAATCAACGAATCTCTCAGTTTTATACAATATCCGATTACAGATTTTCATGACATTAGACATGATGCTCAATCAGAGTCACAAAAGGCTACCAACTGTAAAGAACCTTTTGCTAGGAAAAACAAACCTCTTCCTGGATTTTTCTTAACATAACATATAAGACAACATGCTGCCTCGTAGTGTGATTTCTTGGGTCTTTGCATAAACTGACTTAAATGTTGGACTGAAAAAACTATATCCGGCCTTGTGTGAGTCAAATAAAGTAACCTTCTGATGAGTCGTTGATACAATTGTACATCTGCTAGAACTTCATCATGTTGATTAACTTGAATTGTTTCATCATACTCAATAGACGTTAACTTCAGATTTGGCTCCAAAGGAGTAACAACCACTTTCCCTCCTGTAAGCCCCATGTCCGAAATTAACTCAATAGCATACTTCCTTTGAGTCAATATTATCCCAACTTCTGATCGAAAAATCTCAATGCCTAGAAAATACTTGAGATCCCTAAATCTTTCATCCTAAAGTTGCGATGCAACACTTGTTTCAACTCACAAATAAGCTCAACATCATTGCCAGTTATTGATAGATCATCCACATATATAAGCATTATGACAATTTGATCTCCAACCTTTTTGGTAAACAAGGAATAATCATGCTTACTTTGTGAATATCCATTGAGTAGAAGAGCTTGTGTAAGGTTCATGTTCCATTGTCTCGAAGCTTGCTTTAGACCGTAGAGAGATTTTCGCAATCAACAAACCCGAGTCTCCCCCTAAGTGAAAAAACTAGGAGGAAGCCGCATGTACACCTCTTCATGTAAGTCTCCTTGTAAAAAAGCATTATAGACATCCATTTGCAACAAGGACAGCCATGTTTAGCTGCAAGAGCAATGACAATACGAACCGTGACTTGCTTGACAACCAGAGAAAACGTCTCATGATAGTCAATACCCTTTTGCTGAGTGAAACCTTGTCCCACAAGACGAGTTTTGAACCACTCAACCGAGCCATAGAATTATATTTCACCTTAAAGACCTATTTGCATCCAATGGGTGTTTTACCAGAGGGTAAGAAAACAATATCCTAAGTGACATTTGATTCCAATTTTTGAATTTCTTGTTGCATGGCTTCAACCCAACGACGATCTTTAATTGCCTTGGCATAAGTTTTAGGTTCAGGTATATGAGAAATAGAAGTAACAAAATATTGGGTGTGAGGAGGTAAATGACGGTAACCAAGAGAAGAAGAAAGGGAAAATTGACCTGTCACAAGTGAAGAGGATGAAAGTGATTGGGAGTAGCAAACATAATCTTGCATCCAATGTGATGGCTTAGAAGACCGAGTAGTACTACACAAAGGAACTGTGGAAGAAATTGGAGGAACAAAAAACTATACAATGGGTGAATGGTCATTAATAGAAAGAGTGGGGAACAAGTCAGTTGTTACAGGAGTAGACAATGTGTCAAAAAAAGGTGTAGGTGTGGGATTACAAGTCAAAGGTGTGGTAGAAGTTGAAGCAGGGGTGTCATGAGGTGCCAAAGTGAGAAATTCAATATCAAAACAAGGATGAGATGTGTCAGATGGAAAAAAAAGAGTGATGAAACTGGTCAAGTTTAAAAGGGAACACATATTCATGAAAAATGACATCCCTACTAACAAAGAAAGATTTAGTAGAAAGATTATATAAAATATAACCTTTTTGCACATATGAGTATCCCATGAAAATCGAAGGTAAAGACCGAGGGGCAAATTTATCACAAGTGGTAAAATCTTTAGCATAACAAAGGCACCCAAAAACCCGTAAATAAGATAAAAATGGTGGTTTATGATAGACCATCTCAAAAGAGGTTTTCCAATTTAAAACAGAAGTTGTAACACCCATAACCGCTTCTGTCGCTGGATTAGGGTTACAGAGTATTACTATATAATTCAGAAGAATCAATAACAGATAGCATCAAGTTTACCAAATTAATTAACAAAATTTCATAAACAATTAAGATCGAAGTAAAACATACTCTTATGGGTCTTAAATCGAGCCTTCAAGGCCCTAAAAATAATTTAAGAATAATCAGGGACCAATTCGAAGCAAATCAGAAAGTTCAGAAAAAATAAAAAAAATTTAAAATAGGGGTCACACAGCCGTGTGACACAGCCCAAGCTGTGTAGCATTCGAAATACCCTCACACAACCATGTCGCAGGCCGTGTGTTAGCCCGTGTGAAATCTGCACTTAATAAGTATAGGGCACAGACCTATGTGGGACACACGGCCGTGGGACAGCCCATATCCTAGGTCGTGTGTGCCCAAAAATAACCCAAAACTTGCCCA
Organism: Gossypium sturtianum; assembly: GCA_025698515.1. NCBI lineage: Eukaryota > Viridiplantae > Streptophyta > Magnoliopsida > Malvales > Malvaceae > Gossypium > Gossypium sturtianum. Next base: position 106,826,155 of record CM046954.1, read on the forward strand.
TTTCATATCCAAATGCTTTGGTACCTAAAGCAACTTTCAACAAATGAGTATAATACCTGAAAATGCATTTCAATGACACTCGAAACATGCTAACATAATCAACCTAAAGCCTAACCAATGTGTCGTCAATGGCACCACAATTCAACACTTACACAATTCATTTCCTTAACTACATATACAAACTACAAATATGCTTATAATGACCTATAATGAATCTCAAAATTTCATACTTAACTCAAGCCAATCTTATCATATCACATTCATCCATTATGCTTAAGCTTAGAATTAAGCATGCATACCTAACAAAGTTATTCAAACCACAACATCATATGCACACAACTATACAATATAAGTATTTAGGAACTATTACAGATCATAACCAAATTCCCTTATTACATGCCACATAAACCAAATTGAATTCAAAATCTACCAAAGGATCCCTAGATAGTGTGAATTCTTCGAGTTGATCCGATCTCTCGATTTCCACAAAACGTGATCTACATAGAAGAGACAAGGACACAAGTAAGCTTTCATAAAGCTTAGTAAGTTCGTCAGTTAAACTATAAAACTTAATTAAATATAATAATTCAAATAACAAGATAAATGAACAGAGTTCCTGTCAACAAGGTTATTATCAGAATTCTGTCAATCACAGCTCACAACATGTGAGTAATGCTCAAACATTAGTTCAAATCAATTTTTCACATTTCTTAATATCACAATGCATAATCTCTTTAACATATAATGATAATATAGCATTTACCACATTTACACATATATACTATTACGTCGTACGTCGCATTTAGATCCTTATGTATTTCCATCCGACACATACTGGAAAGACGATTGAAATCCTGGTACACGATTCATATTGTGCCATAGTCCAAATATGGTCTTACATGTGCATTGCTATGGCCCTGCCATGGTCTTACGTTCATAGTGCCATAACCCGGTTATGGTCTTATCATCAGAATGCCATAGCCCAGCTATGGTCTTATCATCAGTATGCCATAGCCCAACTATGGTCTTATCATCAATATGCAATAGCCTAGCTATGGTCTTATCATCAAGATGCCATATCGCGGCTATGGTCTTACATATATACACTGCCATGGTCCAACCATGGTCTTATGTCTGAATAGTTGCCATAGCCTCGCTATGGTCTTAAGTACGAATGCAGCCTGTCTCCATTGATATCAGGAATTATCATTTTTGTAACTTTTTATAATTCCAATTCTATCAACAAATCAATTTAATATTAGTAATTTATATCATTTAAGCTCTAACCTTTATAAACAATTATAAATATAATTGAGTTCATATTAAATGAACTTACTTCAAAAAACGAAGTCGAAATCGAGACAACGATCAATCCGTTACTTTAGCCTTTTCACGATTTGAGCCTAATTGATTTATTTCTTGATCTAAAATAATAATTCTATTTAATTATCAACTTCCAACAACATAATTAACTAATTTTATGCAATTAAGTCATTTTGTACATTTTTACAAAATTTCCCTAACATTTTACCTTTTATATAATTTAGTCCCTAAGTCTAAACTTGCAATTTAACTGTTTTCAACCAAATTCAAGCTTAGTCAAATTGTTTGGGACCCTATTACAGCCCATTTTTACTTTTATTTCACATCAAGTCCACGTAATTTTATCACTTTAACATTTTAGTCCTAAAACATTAAAATTACCGAAAATTACTTTACAATATAGTCCTATTTAATAACCAAGCTTAATAATTTACCATAAAACTTCAAGAATATCCAAAACTCATCAATGGCATAATCCATAATCTTTAACCGTTTTGAAAACAGAGATACAGGTTAGCTGGACCTAGTTGCAACGATCTCAAAAACATAAAAATTACAAGAAACCGGTTAAAATCAGCTTACCAAATTGAAGGACAAGCTTGGTCGAACCTTCCCAAGCCTTAACAATGGTGTTTCGGCCTTTTTTCCCCAAAAGATTCATGAAGATGTATTTTAACCTTTGTTATCTTTTATTTATTTACTTAATTTTGCAATTTACTAATTTAACCTTTTAATCTAACTTATAAAATGACTAATTCATGTCTATAAGTGTCCAATATTTATGAATATGGTATAATTACCATCTAAGGAAGGTTTAATTGCACAATTAGTCCTTCAATTATTTTAAATTTTTAACTAAACAAGCTTAATTTCAATTTAATCCTAAACTAATAAGGACTTAATAAGCAGATAGCCCAAAGGCTAGTGGATTAATCATATACACCACCGCTTGGACTTTTTGACCATGGTTTAATCACCATTTTGGTCCCTTTACAATTTTAAATCTATAGCAATTAACTTTTACCTCTTTTACAAGATAATCATTTTACCTTAATTAAGCAACCAATCGTCAAAATTACCAGACCAAACCTCAATTCACATATAATATAACTCTGTAAATATTTACTAAAATATTTACCGCCTTAAATTATGGAAACGGGGTGTTAATACCTCATTTACAAAAACCACTTGACCTTTGGACTAAACCATTTATACTAACCATTAATCCAATTAATTAAAATTCATCAAATCAAAATTCAATATACAAATTATTATTGACTCGCATAGTTTAAATACTAATTTAATGAACTTACTCATCGAATTTGTGGTCCTGAAACCATTGTTTCTGACACCACTGAGAAATGGGTTGTTACAGAAGTATGCAAACGTTTTACCCGGTAACATGTTGCCAAAACACACTTTCCCTAAAATTTAGTAGGAACTTTTGATTGAAATTTTATAGCCCGAGCAATATCTAACAAATGTCGATGCTTACGCTCAACAACACCATTTTGTTGTAGTGTTCGAACGCAAGAACTTTGATGAATAATTCCCAAAGAAGCAAACAAAGAATTACATTCAGAATTAAAAAAAACTCGGTGCCATTATCACTGCAAAAAGTTTTAATGGTTAAAGAAAATTGAGTTTAAGTACGGGTAACAAATTGTTTTAAAAAAACAATGGCATCACTCTTAAGTTTAAGAAGGAAAACCCATGTCATTCGTGAAAAATCATCAACAACAGTTAAAAAAATGATGCCCTGAATGTGTTGGTATTTTATAAGGACCCTATAAGTCAAGATGCACTAAATCAAAAGGTGCATTTGCTCGTGAAATACTGACAGTAAATGGAAGTCTTATTTGTTTAGCCAAAGGAAAAATATGACAATGAGAAATACAACTACTATTAGAAGTAGTACAAGGCAAATAATGTAGTTTATGTAGTTTGGAAATTGAAGCATGCCCAATGTGAGCATGCCATAGGAATTGTAACACCCCAAACCCGGCCTAGACGTTATGATCGAATCTGGGAGTGTTACGATGAAGGGTTTTAAAACATCTTTTATGTTAAAACTTCTCGTATTATTTGTTACTAAAAGAGTCCACATTTTCGGAAAAAATTGTTTTTTATATTCTTTATTGAAACCGTTATTGTTGTTCTCTCAAGTAATCGTAAATTTGCAATGGAAGTTAGAAAACCGTTTTAGCTGAAATCTTACTTGTGTTTTGAGAAAAATTTTGCTTGTGAATTTCAGTAAAACAGTTATTTGCGTAAAAGCTGTAATTTTATCAAACCTCGCAGTATAAATGTTAAAAGCACAACCAAAACCAAAGTTAAAAATCAAACAGTCCAGAGAGTCCCAAAAATTACAACCTCTTAAGAAAAACCAGAATTTAAAATAAAGCCATTATTACTAATAAAAATAGTTTTCCAAAGAGTGGTCATCGCTGAGCCTCCGTCACATCGACCGGCCTATGCCTGAGGATTACCTGAACCAAATAGACAAACAGATGTGAGTTTTCGTAAACTCGATGCGTAACCCAACAGAGATAATCATGCAAATATACACAGAATTCTCATATATGCAGAGCAGATACAGAGACGGACTTAAGCCCTTAACAGAAACAGATGCCAGAATCAGATAATCAGAATCCTACCCCCATCCTCTATACACCATCTCCGACTATCCTATCACACCATGTGGGGTATAAAACGCCCACCCAACCCTAAACAAAATATAGTGCCTATACGACACATAACAGAATAATATGCAGCCAAGCTGCCAGAAGATAGGCGAAAGGTCGCCGTACAGATCACTTCTTCCACAAATACAAATATCATCACCAAATACAGATACAAAATACAGATCACAGATATAGCGGAATTAACATGTCTCGCATGCTCATAAACATATATCATACATGCTTATACAATCAATCAGACATACATATAAGTTCTAACTCAAATCAGTCTAATAGATTAATAGATATCATACAACAGGGTTTGGTTAGCCCTTACTGACCTTACGGAAGGCCCACAGTCGATCGAAACGACACGTGCGACCCTAGGGAAGATTTCAGAATTTTGGGCCCACATGCTCGTGTGGCCCACACGCCCAAATTGGCCTTACCCGTGTGGCCTACATGGCCTGGCCTAGAACCCACACGCCCGTGTTGCATGCCCGTGTGGTCCTACATGCCCGTGTGACCCACACGCCCAATTTGGTCTAGCCCGTTTGGCCTACACGGCTACCCTCATGCCATCACACGGTCGTGTCTCGCACACGGCCAGCCACACGACCGGGCACACGCCAGTGTGGGATCGATAGTCTCTTTTTTTGGCTTTCATCGAACCTCGTTTTCTCGTGTTTTAGGTACACACACCTGGTACGGTTTTGATACGAAACCAATCCTGAGATCACTAGAATCTAAAAATAGAATAACGAACACCTTTTTAGCAATCAAATTACAAATCCATTAATACTAAACCGGGCAACGAGCACACACTTACCACTATCAAACTCGATTACATGCACAGATTAGACCGTTAGAGCAAAAACCACCATTTCACCGTCTTCTCCTACACAATACGTTTACAGAGAATTAATTTGCCTTACTACACACACTAGGAATTCAAGCAAAAAGAAAAACCCAAAAAGCTTACAGAAATCGAAACCTATCGACAAGTGAAAGCCATCACTTACCTGATCGCACATAAAGCATCGAAATTCTGAAGTGCAGGAGAAGAACAAAAGAGGAGTATAGATTTGAAAAGGAGAAACTGGAGGAAAGAGAGAAGAATGGAAGAAGGCAAAAACTTACGTCAAAAACTTTTGGAAGAGAGAGAATAGGAAAAAATAAAATAAAATACAAATTTAGATTAACTCCCCTCCTCATCCACTAACAACCTAATCCCCCAATATCCTACCCTCTAACCACATCTAACTACCTCAAACTTTTAACTCCACCCAAACTCTCTCAGTTAACTGAAGCAAAAATTATCACCCACGCTCACACCGGGATTCGAACACAAGACCTTTAGCAAGCTAACAATATTTCATAAGCCCACCCACCAGGGATAAGGCTTGGATAAAAAATAACAGAATTTGCCAAAATTAGAACTTAAACCCAAGACCCCAAACACACAATCAGAACACTTAGCCACTGAAGCAGATATATATTTATGTCAAGATTCACAGAAACAAGATTAAATTATTTAGGGCGTTACAACTCTACCCCCTAAAAGAAATTTCAGCATTGAAATTTACTTGATCCGAACAGATGAGGATATTGCTGACGCATCAAGTCCTCAGGTTCCCATGTGGCTTCCTCAGTGCTATGATTCCGCCACAGAACCTTAACATCTCGATTTAAAATCTGAACCGGCTCCTCCTCAAAGGTCAAATTTGGTCTAACCTCAATCCCATCAATAGAAACAACGTGAGATGGATCAGAACAATACCATTTCAACATCGAGACGTGAAACACATCATGGATACGGTCTAACTCTAGAGGTAGCTTCAATTGATAGGCGACCGGTTCTACACGCTTCAGAACCTGATACGACCCAATGAACTTGGGGCTCAACTTGCCCTTACGATCGAACTGCAGAACTTTCTTCCATGGAGATACATTAAGAAATACGAAGTCTCCCATAGAGTACTCGATATCCCTCATTTTAAGATCCGCATAGGACTTCTATCTATCAGAAGCTTCCTTAAGACGATCTCGAATCAATCTGACTTTATCTTCAGTCTCGAAAACTAACTTAGGACCCAAAATCTGCCATTCACCCAACTCAATCCAACACAACAGAGTATGACACTTACGACCATATAGAGCCTCATAAGGTGCCATCTGGATGCTAGATTGAAAACTGTTATTGTAGGCAAACTCAGCAAACGGCAGAAAATCATCCCAACTACCTCAGAAATCAATCACACAACTCCGAAGCATATCTTCCAGTATCTGAATCACCCTCTTAGATTGATCATCAGTCTGAGGATAAAACGCAGTACTGAAATCCAATCTCAAACCCAGAGCTTCATGTAGTTTCTTCCAGAACCGATAAGTGAAGCGAGGATCCCTATCAGAAATTATCGAAACTGGAACCCCGTGTAGTCTCACAATCTCAGAAATGTAGAGCTTTGCTAACTTTTGTAGAGAGTAGTCCGTCCGAACTGGAATAAAAAGGGCGGACTTGGTCATTCGATCCACGATGACCCAAACAGAATCCTTCTTAGTAGGTGTTAAAGACAACCCACTAACGAAGTCCATCGTTACATGTTCCCATTTCCATAAGGGAATCTTAAAGGGTTGAAGCAAACCTAAAGGTAACTGGTGCTCAGCCTTAACTTGTTGGCACGTCAGATAACGAGCAACGAAATCTGTTACCTCTCATTTCAAACCCGGCCACCAATACAATTCACGGTGATCCCGATACATCTTATTACCACCGAGATGCATAGAATAAGGCTACTATGTGCTTCCTTCATAATCGACTGTCTTAGATCGGAGTCATTTGGTACACAAACCCGTCCTCAGAAACATAAAACTCGATCTTTACTTAGCCCAAAATTAGTACACTACCGATCTCAACCTGACGGAACCGCAGAACCAGAGAATCATCCCTTAACTGTTTTTCTCGAATCTGCCCAATCCAAGTCGGCCTAACTTTCAACTCGACTAACAGACTCCCATCATTAAACAAACTGAGACGAGTAAAGATCGCCCTCAAATTAGACATCACTCTATGACTTAGCAGAATTAATATGTCTCGCATGCTCATAAACAGATATCATACATGCTTATACAATCAATCAGACATACATATCAGTTCTAACTCAAATCAGTCTATCAGAATAACAGATCTCATACAACAGGGTTTGGTTAGCCCTTACTGACCCTACGGAAGACCCACAGTCGATCGGAACGACTCGTGCGACCCTAGGGAAGATTTCAGAATTTTGGGCCCACATGCTCGTGTGGCCCACACGCCCAAATTGGCCTTGCCCATGCGGCCCACATAGCCTGACCCAGAACCTACATGCCCGTGTAGCCCCTACACCTAATTCGGTCTAGCCCGTTTGGCCCACACGACCACACTTTTGCCGTCACACAACTGTGTCTCACACACGGCCAGCCACACGGCCGGGCACACACCCGTGTGGCTTCGACAGTCCCCTTTTTCGGCTTTCACGGAACCTCATTTTCTCGTGTTTTAGGTACATACATCTGGTACGATTTTGATGCGAAACCACTCCAGAGACCACCAGAATCTAAAAATAGAATACCAAACACCTTTTTATCAATCAAATTGCAAATCCATCAATACTAAACCGAGCAACGCGCACACACTTACCGCTATCAAACCCGATCACATGCACAGATTAGACCGTTGGATTGAAAACCACCGTTTCACATTCTTCTCCTACACAATACGTTTACAAAGAATTAATTTCCCTTACTACATACACTAGGGATTCAAGCGAAAAGAAAAACCCAAACAGCTTACAGAAATCGAAACTTGTCGACAAGTGAAAGCCCCTACTTACCTGATCGCACGTAAAACTCTAAAATTCTGAAGTGCACGCGAAGAACAAAAGGGGAGTTTAGATTTGAAAAGGGGAAAATAGAGGAAAGAGAGAAGAATGTAAGAAGGCAAAAACTTACGTCAAAAACTTTTGGAAGAGAGAGAATAGGTGTAACACCCCTAACCCGTATCCGTTGCCAGAATAGGGTTATGGAGCATTACCGGACTTATATCACAAATAAACATACATTTCTCATACATTTTTCATATCTAAATAATAATCATTCATAATTAATCACATTGTCCCTAATACGAGCGTACGAGGCTCAAATCATGCATTAGAAGTGGTTTGGGACTAAACCGATAACTCAGGAATTTTTTTTGGAAAACTTAGAAAATTTTTCAAAATACAGGGGACACACGCCCGTGTGGTATGGCCAAAGACACGCTCGTGTCACAGGCCGTGTGGACATTTGAAATGGGATCACATAGCCGTGTCCCAACCCGTGTCCGACCCCGTGTAACTCTCTGACTTGGGTCACACGACCAACACGTACGCCCGTGTGACTAGCCCGTGTGTCCTTCAAAATGGCCACACACGCCCGTGTGTCAGGCAGTGTGCTAGGCCGTGCCAAAACTGTAGGGTATACTGACTTATGCCACACGGCCAAGTCACACGCCTGTGTGCTAGGCCGTGTGGAGCATACTGACTTGATTTCTAATTAAACACCAGGGGACACACGACCGTGTCATTTGACCGTGTGTCACACACGGCTGAGACACACGCCCGTATCTTTGCCCGTGTGGATAAAAATAGGCTATTTATCAAGCCATCTTTCTCACCCTCAACTTTCATTCACCTACACAAATCAAATGGCATATAACATGGCATAAATAGGCATTCCAACCAATCTCAATCAAGTCTAATTCATGCTATTTTCATACCAAGAACTATAATGTTTATAACATCATATTTTTCCAATTCAAATCATACCAAATTCACTTTCACAAATCACTTAACTAGTTAACTTCATATATGCACTTTCTTACCTAAAATTACATGCATACCAAATCTCCAAATTTCAATCATATAGTATTCAAATTACCAATTCATAATAAACATCACATAGTCATTACCAACCACATAACAAAAGGTCATTTGCACCTATATATACATCACCAAGCATTCTAAAATAAGCCAAATTACATGACTATACACATAACCAAGCACTTATCATTTACAATGCCAAATCAAATGGCTAAATCCATTACCAAAATATAGACCATAATGACCAAAACTCCTATACATGCCATATAACCAAATACATAAGTTCAAAAGTACCAAAGTGATAGCTTGATAGTATAATGAGATCTCTGACGACTCCCAAATCCGAGCAAGCTTTGATATTCACTATAAAACACGGAAAAGTAAACAGAGTAAGCTATAAAGCTTAGTAAGCTCGTATAGTTAATAAGTAAAACTTACCATTCATTCATCATTCAAGTGATATAAACATAATTTACTACAAAACCATTTAATCACAAAGTTAACATGTATTCATCCACATAATGATCATGAACTTACAATTTCATAGATTCAATGCTCATATGATTTCCGTACATACCTGTACTGATACGTATTTATCTCACACCATTTCATATCTTTGATATACCCGTTGAACCATTTGGAATAATATTGAATACTTAGAAATCTCGCACCCTAAGTGCCAATACATAGCCGAAGCTATCTCAATCTCATATCTCATATAATGCGCACTCTCGAGCTATCAACGGGTGTGCTCACACAAGCTGACGGTCATGACGTAGCTACACGGTGCTGCTCACACAAGCTGACGAGAATCCACAAGACATGCCGGATAACTCACCCACCGGGTAGGGCGCATGCATCAAAGACCCAAAACACATAACCCCTAATGACATGTCATTCGTATCCTAATATATTCCTAAGGTTCAACCGAGATTTCACATTGCCGAATCTTCATCGAACATATTCGTAAGGTCGTCTTCACAATTAATTCAATAATAAAGCATTTAAAATACAATTATATCAAGCTTATTAACATACGAGCTTACCTCGATTGTAAAAACGACAAAATGGATCGACTAGTCCAATACTTTGTTTTTTCCCCGATCTAGATCCGAACCTTATTTTTCTTGATCTATATAATATCAAATTTAACTTATTCGATTATCAATCTATTCAATTTAGCCCATAAATCACATTATGGCAAAATTACACTTTTTCCCCTAATATTTCAACATTTTTACAATTTAGTCCTTAGCTCATAAAAATACAAATTCATGCAATTAGGTCTCTACCCATGCTAGCCGAATTTCCCTTATTATCATAGCAGCCCATATTTTTTATTATTTCACACATTTACCACACAATTTATCACATTTCTCAATTTAATCCCTAATTGGAAATTTTACCAAAAATTACTTTACAAATGTTGTTTATCTAACAACAACCATACATTTTCTATCATCAGACATCAAAATACATATTCATCAATGGAAAAACCCTAAACCTTTAACAGTTTTGCAAATTAGTCTCTAGGCTAGCTAGATTAAGTTACAACGACTCCAAAAACACAGAAATCATTAAAAACTGAGTTAAAAATCATACCATGCAAAGAACTTCAAGTGCCGAAACTTCAAGGTGAAAAAAATGGAGTTTCTTCTCAAATTTTCGGTCAACACTAGTTTTAGGAAGATGATACCTTTGTTAATTTATTTTTTTACTTAATTTATTTTTTAAATTACCTAATTAACCTTGTTATAAAATCATTTAAAACATTCATTTTATGTCCATAAATGTCAACTCACTAAAACAATGGCCTAATTACCATATAAGGACCTCCACTTTAAGGTTCCCTAGCTATTAGACACCTTTAGCTAATAGAACTCCACTTTTACACTTTACGCGATTTAATCCTTTTTATCGAATTAAACATTCAAACGATAAAATTTCTTAATGAAATTTTCACACAATCACACTATCATGCTGTAGAAATTAAAATAATAATAAAATAATTATTTTGACCTCATATTTGTTGTCCCAAAACCACTGTTCTGATTTGACTAAAAACAGGCTGTTACAATAGGAAAAGATAAAATAAAATACAAATTTAGATTAACTCCCCTCCTCATCCACTAACAACCTAATCCCAAAATATCTTACCCACAAACCACATCTAACTACCTCAAACTTTTAACTCCACCCAAACTCTCTCAGCCAACCGAAGCAAAAATTATCACCCACGCTCACACCGGGATTCGAACACAAGACCTCCAGCAAGCTAACTCCTTACCACTCGAACCAACAGGCCCATTCTGATATGAGTTTACAAACAATATTTCATAAGCCCACCCAACAGGGATAAGGCTTGGATAAAAAATAACAGAATTTGCCAAAAGTGAGACTTGAACCCAAGACCCCAAACACACAATCAAAACACTTAGCCACTGAAGTAGATACATATTTATGTCAAAATTCACAGAAAAAATATTAAATTATTCAGGACGTTACAAGAATGAATGATCTTGTGTGGCCAAGGAAGAGACTGGTGTTGAAACAAAATTGGTTGGTTGTGGAGAAGATAGTGGCAAGAGGATGTAGAGACCATGTTGCTCCTTACGAATCGCCTTTACCTGTCCATTGCAAAGGTCTTGGAGAAGACAAAAATGAGGATAAAAAGAAACAAAATGTAACACCCCAAACCCGACCTAGACGTTGTGGCCGTATCTGGCAATGTCACACGATAGTGTTTTTGAAACCTCTTTGTTACGATGAAAACATTCCATGTTATTATCTTTAGTAAACCTTTGTTAGAACTTAGGAAGTCGTCTTTATTCATTTAAAACATTTTTTTTTTGAAACATCCCTCGTTGTGGAAGCTTTAATAAAACAGTCTAGGTGATCATGCGTTTAGAAATTACTTTAACTTTTTGAAAACCGAATTTCCTACGACCAGCAGGTATAAATCCATAAAGTAAAATAAATAAATAAAAACCCAAATTTAAAACCAAAGTCCCAGAGGGTCCTTAAATTAAAACCCAAATTATCAATAATAATCAAATCATAAATCGTAAATTGAAAACCATGAAGTCCAAAAATTACTGTGGTCACCGCTGAGTCCTCCGTCGCACTGATCCGTCTAAGTCCGGGGGATTACCTGCACACATTAAACAAAAAGGGTGAGTTTACGTAAACTCGCAGTGTAATCCCGCAGAAACAAACAAACAATCGGTATTCACGCATGCACAGCTTGAATGCCTCTTGGGCCTAAGCCCTTTTCAAGATCGATGGATGGTTTGGGCCTTAACCCATCTCAAGATGCAGGTCAAAAACGCAGTAGGGCCTTAGCCCATCACAATATCAGTAGCAATAACAGTTATGCAGTAGCAAAATCCTACCCAACCAGCCTCTACACACCATCTCCGTCCAACCCTACACTCCATGTGGGGATATAATCAACCCACTCATCCCTACACTCCAAGTAGTACCAAATGCGGCACAATATAGTAGTTATCAACTGAGCTGCCAGTAAATTAGGCTTAAAGCCTTTCAGTACACTTCCTCCAAATAACAACCCCCAACCCAATACAATGGAACACACAATGGATGACATGCTATTATGCAATTTCAGTACATATATTCAATTTAGATCTTAACATGCCCAGTACAGATATTATTCAGTCAATTTCACACATTTAGGGGTCTAAGTAGCACTTATCGACCCTGCAGTAGGTTCACAGTCGACTTGGATGACCCGTGCAACCTTACAAACATTTCGGTAAAAATGGGCCCACACGCCCATGTGGCCCACTCGGCCCAAATTGGCCTTGGCCGTGTGATCCATTTTTAAAGTAACCCATGCTAGCTCAATACTCATATATGTTTTCACTATTTACTTATAAGTTCATTCAAAGCTGTCTACTTGAGTCATTATCACTAAATTATTTATATTTTAAGCTACAGAATTCCAAATTAAGATCCGCTTGATGTTTTTGAAACTAGACTCAAATAAATTTCTACCATAAAATTTTCAGAATTTATAGTTTATCAAATAAGTACAGTAAAATCTTTAAAGTTATCCCTATTCTGTTGTTTGACAGCTTAATCCTTTCTTTACTAAAAATTATTTATCTCTTATTACGAAATTTAGATGATGTTTCCGTTTATTTCTCTTCAAAATAGACTCATTAATAATTTAAACATATAAATTTAAGCCCCTAATTATTTTTTTACAATTTTTGATGATTTTCCTAAGTCAGAATAGGGGAACCCGAAATCATTCTGACCTTGTCTCACAAAATTTATTATATCTCATGATTTACAATTCCATTGCTTATACTGTTTCTTCCATGAAAAACTAGACTCAATAAAATTTAATTTCATATTTTATTCAACCTATAAATAAATTCCCACTATTTTTTATGATTTTTCAAAATTAGACTACTGCTGCTGTCCAAAACTATTTTAGTGCAAAATGATGATTTCCAAGTTTATAACACCCTTATTCCCTTTCTCTACAATTTTTCGCATCATTTTCTCTTATTTCTCGATAGCAAGCAATTTCGGCTTTTCGCCGAATCCTATTTTTTGTGTTTTGGGTACATACCTGGTATCGTTTTGATGCCTAATCACTCTCGAGCACTTCAAGGCCTAAAATCAAGATACTCAACATCAATTTAACGAATTTACAAGCGAATTGACAACCAAGAACAAACAGAAACCCAACTTACCACCAACGATAACCCTCCGTTTAACTATTATTAAGACAAGAACACTAAATTCACCAGTCCGAACCTCCCCCTACGCCCAAATCGCAGAGGAAAAACATTACCACTTCAGTTGCTAAGAGATTCATGACAGAAACGAAGAGAAACACTTACCGAAACTAAGCGAGCAATAACCGCGTGTGAAAATGAAGGAAAATAATTGGATTAGGGAAAAAATCAAGAAGAAGAAAAAGAAGAGAAAGATGGAAAAACTCAGAGAATTTCGGCAAGAGGAGAGGGAGAAGAATAGACGGCAGAATTTTTTTGGAAAAGGGAGCCAAAATTCGGTTATGGGAAAAAAAATCCCGATAACCCCCAAAATCCCTTAATCTTCTCCCCTAATTCCCATTTCACATCCACTACTCAGAATCCCCCTATTACACAACTCTATCCCAAAATATGAGCAAAAAAAATAATACCCTTGCCTACGCAGGGATTCAAACACAAGACCTCCAGCATAATAACACACCACTTAACCACCAGACCAGCAGACCCTTTCTGATGTAATTTACCCAACATTTAAACTTAAGCCCTTTAGGCCAGGTTAAAGCTTTATTTATAAAAATTCTAAAATTTGCCCAAGTCATGACTTGAACTTGGGACCTCCCACACACACCCAAAACACATAACCACTGAAGCAGATAGACATTGTGTGTCACACATACACGAAATCAAAAATTAAAATTTTGGGGTGTTACACAAAACATCGTAAGTCACGGGTAAGTTTTGAGATAGAAAGCAAATTAAAGTTGAAATTTGGTACATGAAAAACATTAGTAAGTTTAGCATATGAAAATAAAGTGTAGGAACTGATATGTGTAATTGGAATCGATTTTTCGGTAGGCAATTGAACAAATGATGAGTTTGAAGCACATGAAATAATAGACTTCAATTATTGTCCATCAGATATCATACGATTTGTGGGATACACTTACAGTGATTGGGCTGGTTCAGTGGATGACATGAAGAGCACTTCAGGCTACTTTTTTACATTTGGCTCTGGTATGTTTTCATGGAGCTCAAGGAAGCAAGAAATAGTTGCAATAGTTGTTAATCAAGCCATTTGGCTAAGAAAATTGTTGAGTGATTTAAATATAATTCAAGGGGAAGCAAAAGAGACATTTTGTGACAATCAATCTATCGTTGCAATTGCAAAGAACCCTATCTTTCATGGCAAAACGAAGCATTTTACGATCAAATACCATTTTATGAGAGAATTTGAGAAAACAAATAAGACGAAGCTAGTTCATTGCAGTTCTGAAATTAGTAGTTGATATCTTTACTAAGCCCCTTGATGTAATCAGATTCAAGTGTCTAAGGAAGAAAATTACATCACGTTTGGTTGGGGGAATGGAATAGGGTTGTAATAGAATAGGGCTGTAATGGAATAGAGTTGTAATCAGTAATTCATTTGTTTGGTTGAATGGAATGGAATAGAGCTATAATAGCAGCCTTGTGTTTGGTTGAATGGAATAGATGTTGTAATAGCATAAGGAAAAATGTTTAAATGACCAGAGTACCCTTAACAAAAATTTTTTTATGTAGATGATTATTGTTATTGTTATTACTTTTAATTTATAATATGATTATTATTAAATATAATTTAATAAAGATAATAATATATAATTTAATAACATTCTTAATATAATTATTAGTAAAATATGAATTAATAAAAAAATAATATATAATATTAGAAAAATAATATATAACTACTTTATTATTTTTAAATTGGAATGCATATTTAATGTGTTAGAATATCATTAGCGAAACAAATAATTTAATTATCTTCTATAAATTAATCTTCCTATAAATTAATCTCAATTTTATGGTTTCATCTAAAGTTTCATTTGGACTATAATAACTTGTGTCATTTATCTTCCTATAAATTTATCCCAAATTTATGGTTTCAACTAAAGTTTCATTTGTTATTTACATAATTTTTTATATCAATTTTTTTACCTGTGTCATAATCTAAAATTGATGAATTGTATTAAATATGAAATTTTTATTTAAAAAAGAAAAAAGAAAAAAGCACAAAGCACCGAAAAGAAAAAGTGCATCTTTTTATTTTTCTACTTGTCCACCATTGGTATTAGTATTGCCGAAACATTTGTATAAATAGTCTGAAATTTGGTATCAACATAATAAAATTATATAAATAGTATGAAATTTTTATTTTTCTACTTGTCCATTGGTATTAGGACCACTGAAGCATCGAAAAGAAAACGCACAAACATTTTATTTCCAGATGTTCAACACTCGAAATCTTGTCAAGTTGCAATATCTCCTGTATTTCCAAAGAGACCAATTGGGGACAATCCGCAATCATAATAAAACGATGTCAAAACTTAACCCATTCTGCGATAAAGATTCCAACTCTTTCCAACCAGATATGTCAAAATTTATTGAGTTTGCAAATCTCAACAATGCCTTCTCTGCTAAAATATCAAACTTTGAAATGTTTTTAAGAGGCACCTTTTCAAAAAGGTAATTGCCTCTGCAGAAGAAGATGCTTCATCCACCAATTCTTCACACCCTTCAATTCTTAATTCACATATAGATGAAAAACCTGAAATTGAACATTGAACATTGAAAACCAAATAACTATATTCTTAATTACTCAGTGTTTCACTTAACTATCAAATTAGGATTTTTTTTTTTTACTTCAAAACTCATTACTAAGAATGAACATTGAAAACCAAATAACCATAAACTAAACTAGACAACTATTTTACTACTTTCTTTTAACAAAACAAAATTATAATTCAATTAAGATAAAGACAAGGTCTTGGTGCTCATAACTATATTGAGTAATTAGATAAGAAAACCGATAAAAAACCTTGAAAATAAACAAATCCCAAAAGGAATTTTACTTTCAGGATTATGTTTGGACCAGGATTGAGGTGGACTAAAAGAGGAAGATGGAGAACCTGGGTATCCACGTTTCATGGCCAAAATTATTTAAAAAAAATAAACTTGTATTATTCTGAGGTCTCTACAATAAAAGGATGAAGAGCACTGTACAAAAAAGAAAAGAAAAGAAAAAGCCTTATGACAAGTATAGAAACAAGTATTAAGCATCAAAACAAAAGAGCGACCAATAACCCATTCCCAACACTAATCAACGTAGAAGAACACAACACAAAATAAATAAAAAAAATTATATAGTTGAATTAGTTTTTCTACCCATTCAATTTTCTTTTATTTTTAGGAATTTTAGCCTCTTTATGTTTTAAAATAGAATAAGTACTCTTATAACAATAGTTTAAATAAAATCATAAGAGATTCTTGTTGTATGTGATGAATTTCAGTGTAATAACAAAGAGCATACTTAAAAGCTATATATGATTACCAAATCTGAAGAAACGCTAAAAACGTAGAGTGCCTAACATTTTATCCTAGAATATACTTCAGAATATCTCTCTCAGTCATGAGCCCTTAACTGCAACCTTAATTGCAACCTCAGTCATGAGCTGTTGAGATATCTAGATCAAGTGAAATTAAATTAAGGAGATAACAAAACAAGCATAGACACATAGAACGTCACCACTAGAGTAACTGAGTAACTTATAGCAATCTAATAGCACTCAAACCCAAGAAAATGATACATAAGCATGATTACCTAACAAACTAAAAACCACCTCATCACCTAAGTTCAACACACAACTAGTATTTTTCTTCACCACTGTTCCATTTATTTGCACTGACCCCTTACTCCCAATACTTTCTAAAATGGCAAAGAGTTGTACTAATGGTTTAGTTTTTTAATTGGAACTTGCAGTGTTTACTCAACCTAATTCTGAAAATTGATGTGCAAATGGAAACATTAGGATTATGCAGTTTACAAAAATGTTGAACTTGTAACTGCCCAATTTTGGGCCCAATCGGAATAGTGGTTTCGAGACCACAAATTCGAGGCCAGAGAAATTATTTTTTGTATTATTTTATGTGTTATAGCATGATTATATGAGTGCATGAAAATTTTGGTGAATTAATTTTAGCGATTGCATGTTTAATTGCGAAAAAGGACTAAATCGCATAAAGTACGAAAGTCTTGTTCTACAAGCTAGAGGTGTCAAATAGCTATAGAACCTTAAATTTGAGGTCCTTAATGTGCAATTAGGCCATTAAGGATATGTTGGCCGGCCATAGGAGACAAGAAAATAAAAATTTGGTCAAAGTAGGTGAATTAGGTGACTTAATTGAAGGAAATAAATAAAATAAAGAGAAAGATGATATCACCTTTCATCTTCATCTTCTTCCACCGAAAATATCAGCCAAAGAGGGGTTTTGGAATCCTAAAATTTTCAGCAACCTTTAATCCTTGCAAGTAAGTCATCTTGATGGTTATTTTTGATGATTTTTGTGTTTTTTGGAACCTTTGTAGCATAAGCTAGCTAATGAGGAGACTATTTTGCAAAATGGTTGAGAGTCTAGGGTTTTTCCATGAGAGCATTAGTGTTGTTTGCTGAATTTTTATGGAAGAAAATGAGTCTTGGTTGTTAAATAAACAACTTTTGTGAAAGGAGTTTCCATGAAAACACTTAAAAAGGACCTTTTTTAATAAAGGTTGTAAAATATGTGGTAAATGTATGAAATAATTGGATTTGTGAGTTGCTATAAGCTTAAAATAGATTCGTCTAGGCTTGGTTAATGAGGAAATTTGATGAAAATCATTTTACGAGCCTAGGGTTGTAATTTTGTGAAAGTCTAGAGGCAAAACGGTCATTTTGCCAAAATAGGGATTTTGGAATGATTTGGTTTATGTTG
This sequence comes from Gossypium sturtianum, assembly GCA_025698515.1. Classification (NCBI taxonomy): domain Eukaryota; kingdom Viridiplantae; phylum Streptophyta; class Magnoliopsida; order Malvales; family Malvaceae; genus Gossypium; species Gossypium sturtianum. Next base: position 106,844,587 of record CM046954.1, read on the forward strand.
TGATTAAATGGGTGAAATTTATCGTTATAGATCAAGAAAAATGGAGTCCGGACCTAAACAGGGTAAAAACCAAGCTGGTGGACTAAAATCAAAGTAGTCACTCATATTTTGTATATCGAGGTAAGTTGTACGTAAATAATACAACTCTATTGTTTTTACGCATTAAATAATTGATATGGCATATAATGTTGGATTATTTTTAAGAATATGCATGACAAGATTTGATGTGGTATACTCCCGGTTGAACCTTATGAATAGATTGGATATCCATGGCATGACCTTTAGGAGATACGTGTGCTAGTGTAAGACCATGTGTGGGACATGGCATCGGCCACATTATGAAAGCTAGTGTAAGACCATGTCTAGGACATGGCATCGGTGTTGATATGTGTGCTAGTGTAAGACTATGTCTGGGACATGGCATCGGCCACATTATGAGAGCCAGTGTAAGACCATGTTTTGAACATGGGGTCGGTGTTGAGAGGAGAGCTAGTGTAAGACCATGTTTGGGACATGGCATCAGCCTCGACATGTAAGCCAATGTAAGACCATGTCTGGGACATGGCATTGGCGATGATATGTGTGCCAGTATAAGACCAAGTGTGGGACATGGCATCAGCATTTTACCCTCTTGTGTAAGGCTTGTGGGGAATCCTTTGGTATTCCAATTGGTTCAACGGGTAATATAGAATGTGAATTAAAAGTGAGAACAATTATGACTATGTTGTAAGTGATACAGGTACCTACAAGAAATTCATGAGAAATGAGCCTGAATTATGTTGTATGATTAGTAAGGGTGAAAATGAGTAAGTTATGCCCTTATTCATTTGAGAGTTATGTACAAGTTTATGATATGTTATGAGTATGATAATGCATGGTAATTGTTGTTAATTATTTGCATGCAACTTACTAAGCTTTATGCTTATTTCTCTCCTTTCCATTTTCTTATAGTGCTGCCAAATTAGCTCGGGGATCATAAGACGTCGGAGGCTCGACCACACTATCAACTGAACTTTTGGTATAGTTAGAATTATTATTTTGAGTATGGCATGTATAGGGGCTTGGTCTTTTGTTAGGTGTCATATTGATTTGGCCAAATGTGTTGGTTATCTTAAAGATGGATTCATTTTGTATAAGGCCATGGATAATGGCTAATATTTGTTGTTGATTTATGCAAATGGTGATGTTTTTCATGAGTGAGCAAATTGCATGATTGGATTGATAAGTATGTGATAAATTTTGCATGTGAATAGAGTGTAGTGGCTTTGATGTGTGTATGTCTTGATGTGGTTTGTTTTGGTGCAAGTAAGGGTGGCAAAAAGGGCTTGGTAAATAGCCTTATTTTTGTCCACACGGGCGTGTGTCTAGGCCGTGTATGACACACGGTTCGCCCCATGGGCGTGTGTATTGGCTGTGTGTCCCCCTGCACCCTAAGTTGGCAAAACAGAATGCCTAGTAGTAACCACATGGGCTGAGGCACGGCTGTGTGCCACAACCGTGTGGAAGACACGACCATAGGACATGGGCATGTGCCAAGGCTGTGTGAAGTCTGCACTTGATTTTAGGAATTTAATTTGCCACACGGCCTAAGGACACGGACGTGTGTCTTGGCCGTGTGACCTTATTTTATTGATGACATCACAAACAGAATGTCCCCTATTTTTGACACGGCCTGTATCACATGCATGTGATATGCCACACGGGTGTGTCCCTTCACCCACACGGCCGTGTGGACCTTTTTCATGAAATTTTTTTCTAAATTTTCTGAAAGTTTTCTAAATTTCTCGGTTTAGTCTCGAACCCCTCCTTATGTATGTTTTGGGCATCGTAGGCTCGTTTAAGGGGTAATATGAATGTTTATGAAAAATTTTAAAATTGAGTGGAAATTCATGTTTCAGTTTTATATGATTGCTTGCTTATAAGTCCTGTAACGCCTCGTACCCTGTTCCGTCGATGAGTACGGGTAGAGGGTGTTACATCTAATGGTATCAGAGCTCTGGTTTAGTCGATTCTAGGACTAACCTAGCGTGTGTACGAGTCTAGCTATACATGTCATATATGAATTATGATAGTGTGATGACTCTTGACAATTAAAATGTGTTCTTATATAGTTAATGGATCCCGACGGAGCAATAGCAGATGATGTCAAGAGTAATGCACTGGCTCCCGCAGAAGGGACCGCGCCAGTCGATAGTGGGCCCGTGACACTGAGTCAGGGCAAAGGGGCTAGAGAAGCCTACCTCCAAATGATGAATGCTTGGTATACGGAGTTCGTTCATGCGAATCCGAACACTCCACCTCCTCCACCCCCTCCAATTTCCCAGTCTGCCTCTGTAGTTCTCCAATTAGGGGAGATGTTAAGAAGGGAAAAACCTTCAGTTGATAGAATTCGGAAGCAAGGGGTTGGGGAATTTAGAGCAAATGTAGATGATGACCCAGAGAGAGCAGAATTCTGGCTAGAAAATACCATTAGGGTATTTGATGAGTTGTCTTACACATCAAAAGAGTGCATGAAGTGTGTAGTGTCTCTCCTGTGAGACTCGGCCTACCAATGGTGGAACATCCTCGTGTCGGTTGTACCAAGGGAAAGGATAACTTGAGAATTCTTTCAAGAAGAGTTTCGTAAAAAGTATATTAGCCAGAGGTTTATAGACTAGAAAAGAAAGGAATTCCTTGAGCTAAAACAAGGCCGAATGTCAATAACGAAATATGAGCGTGAGTTCGTGAGACTCAGCAAATACGCTAGGGAGTGCGTATCTACTAAAGCCATCATGTGTAAAAGGTTTGAGGACAGATTAAATGAGGACATCCGATTGTTTGTTGGTATTCTAGAACTGAGGGAATTTGTTGTACTAATAGAAAGAGCTTGCAAGGCCGAGGAATTGGCTAAGGAGAAAAGGAAAGCCGATATTGAGTCTCGTGACTCAAAGAAAAGACAGTTTGGGAAATCATTTTAGTCCTCATCCAAGAAATCAAGAGAGTTCACTACCCGATCAAATGCTACAGTAGGATTCTCGAATAGAAATAGGAGTAAGCAGTACTCGGCATCTAAGGCTCAAACCACTTCTATTGCGAGCGTTGGTAGTGCTCGACCAAATAAACCAGAATGTTCGCAGTGTGGTAGATGACATTTCGGTGAGTGTCGAGGGAGTGAAAGAGGCTGTTTCAAGTACGGTTCACTAGACCACTTCATCCGAAACTGTCTCAAGATGGATGAGAAGGATAAAAAGCAAGATGTACGAGCGAGTAATACACCTTCGAGAGGTAGACCACAAAAGAACCCGGAAAGTGGGGCTAGCAGTGGAGGTGCGCCTAGAGAGCCCACCGTGAGGTCCGAGGGCCGAGCGCCTGCAAGGACTTATGCCATTCGCGCTCGCGAAGAGGCAGATGTGGTTATGGGTACTTTTTCTCTTCATGATATTTCTGTTGCTGCTTTGATTGATCCGGGGTCTACCCATTCCTATATTTGTATGAAATTGGTGTCTAGCATGAATATGCTTGTTGAGTCTACAGAAATTGTTATAAAAGTGTCAAACCCTTTAGGCAAGCATGTGTTAGTTGACCAAGTGTGTAGAGATTGTCCATTGACAATTAGAGGTCATTGTTTTCCAGCTAATCTTATGCTGCTACCGTTTGACGAATTTGATGTGATTCTTGGTATGGACTGGCTAGCAGCTCATGATGTGATAGTAAATTGTGGGAGAAAGTTTATTGAACTGAAATGTGAAGATGGGGATATCTTTCGGGTTGAATCAGGTGAATCGGATAGCTTACCTGTATTGATTTCTTCTTTAGCGGCTGAGAAATGTATAAGAAAAGGGTACGAGTCCTATCTTGCGTTTGTGTTAAATACTCAAGTGTCAGAAGTAAAGATCAAATCAGTTTCAGTGGTATATGAGTATCTGGATGTGTTTCCGGAGGAGTTACCTAGATTACCTCCAACTAGGGAAGTTGAATTTGGTATTGAGTTGGTCCATGGTACAGCACCTATTCCGATTGCCCTGTATAGGATGGCACCATTGGAGTTAAAAGAATTGAAGGCTCAGTTACAAGATTTGACGGATAAAGGTTTTGCAAGACCGATTTATTCTCCGTGGGGTGCTCCCGTACTTTTTGTGAAAAAGAAAGATGGGTCGATGAGATTATGTATAGACTACCGACAACTCAACAAGGTTACAGTTAAGAACAAGTATCCTTTTCCAAGGATCGACGATTTGTTTGACCAATTGAAGGGAGCCACAGTGTTTTCTAAGATAGACCTGAGGTCCGGTTATTACTAGCTGAGAGTTAAGGAACAAGATGTTTCGAAAACTACATTTCAGACGAGATATGGCCATTATGAGTTTCTCGTCATGCCCTTTGGCTTAATAAATGCTCCCGCCGTGTTTATGGATTTAATGAATCGTATTTTCTGACCGTACTTGGATAAGTTCGTTGTCATTTTTATCGATGACATATTAATCTATTCTTGTGATGAGAGTGAGCATGCGAAACATTTGAGAACTGTTTTGCAGACTTTAAGAGATAAGCAGTTGTATGCTAAATTTAGCAAAAGCGAATTTTGGCTCTGAGAGGTCGGATTCTTAGGACACATCGTGTCGGGTGATGGAATTAGAGTTGATCCGAGTAAGATATCGGCTATCGTTGATTGGAAACGCCGAGGAATGTGTCAGAGATCAGAAGCTTTTTGGGCTTAGCGGGATACTATAGACGGTTTGTTAAAGGATTCTCCATGATTGCTACACCGGTGAAGAGGCTGCTACAGAAAGATGTTAAGTTCGAATGGACAGAGAAGTGCCAACAGAGTTTTGAGAAACTAAAGGCGTTGTTAACTGAGGCCCCAGTTTTAGTGCAACCGGAACCGGGAAAGGAATTTGTGGTGTATAGCGATGCGTCCTTAAATGGATTGGGATGTGTACTTATACAAGAAGGCAAGGTAATAGCTTATGCTTCGAGACAGCTGAAGCCACATGAGAGAAACTATCCGACTCACGACTTAGAGCTAGAAGCCATAGTGTTCGCACTGAAGATTTAGAGACACCATCTGTATGGCGAGAAATGCGGAGTATTCATCGATCACAAAAGTCTAAAGTATTTGATGACTCAAAAGGAGTTAAACCTACGGCAGCGGAGATAGTTAGAGCTGATAAAGGATTATGAGTTGATAATTGACTATCACCTGGGGAAGGCGAATGTTGTCACCGATGCTTTGAGTAGGAAATCATTGTTTGCCTTGAGAGCTATGAATACTCAGTTGTCAGTAACCAAAGATGGTTCGATTTTAGCCAAGTTGAGAGCGAAACCAATGTTTTTGCAAGAGATCTGCGAAGCTCAGAAAAGTGATAAAGAGTTACAAGCCAAGATAACTCAGTGTGAGACAGGTATTGAATCAGATTTTTGGATTGGTACCGACAGTTATTTGATGTTCCGAGAGAGGATCTGTGTACCTAAGGATGAAGAGCTTATTCAGAAGATTTTGCAAGAGGCCCATAGTGGTTGTTTGTCTATTCATCCGGGTAGTGTGAAAATGTATAATGACTTGAAGAAAATGTATTGGTGGTCGGGAATGAAAAGAGACATCTCAAAGTTTGTCTCTAAGTGTTTAATTTGCCATCAAGTGAAAGCTGAACACCAAGTACCTTCGAGTTTACTTCAGCCCATGATGGTTCCTGAGTGGAAATTGTAACACCCCTTACCCATATTCCATGCCGGAACCGGATACGAGGTATTACCGTACTTTACTTTCTTTAACATACGGCATTGGGCTGTAAAATTTCATTTCAATTTAAAACTTTTCATTCGTGCACAATACTACTCTATCATGAGCCTACGAGGCCCTAAACATACAATCAAAATAGTTCGGAACCAATCCGGAAACTTTTACGCACTTAGAAAATTTTTGCTCAAAACAGGGCTACACGCCCGTGTGAAATGGAACACGCCCGTGTGGGCAGGCCGTGTGGTCACACACGCCCATGTTCCCAGCCCATGTGGAATTTATTTTTCATTTCGAACCTACAGAGGTTTTTATATGGCCAGACACACGCTCGTGTCTGTGGCCCGTGTCCTCCACACAGCCTAGACACGCCCGTGTCCTCACCCGTGTGAGAAAACCCTTGCATTCTGTTTATGATGTCAGCAATCCTTTAAGTGCACACGGCCTAGGCACAGGCCCGTGTGCTGGCCCGTGTGGCGAATCAAATTCTCGCAAATTTGATGCAGGGGACACACGGCCTGTCAACACACCCATGGGGTTGGTCGTGTGTCACACATGGCCTAGACACACGCCCGTGTGTCTACCCGTGTGGACAATTAGAAGGCTATTTACCAAGCCAATTGCCACCCTGAAACATAAACACATATATGCCAACTCAAGCAACATATAGCATGGAAATAATATACTAGGAAGAATCCCTGTTCATCATTCATACATCTCACATTTTACTCCATCTATTGCATGAACATTTACTTCATGAAACTCATCATCATTAAAATAATAAACTTGACATTTATTGGCCAAATACTAATGGCCTTTTACAAAATGGGTGTATAACATTAATAGCCAACACTTTGGCTTTCAAATATGACATAGCACAAAATGACCAAGTTCCTATACATGCCATACTCAAAATGAATCAACTTTACTATACCAAAGATTAGTTGATAGTGTGATCCGAGCTCCGACGTCTTACGATCCCCGAGCTAGCTTGGCGATACTACAAGGAAAAAGGAAAAGAGAGGGGTAAGCATATAGCTTAGTAAGTTTGCATGAATTAATTAGCAACATAAATGCTCATAGCAAAATTCATTCATCTCATAGAACAATAATAACATAAGTTCTCAAGTACTTTGACATACTTACTCATACTTAAGCTTACCCATTACATATCACATTAGGGTATCATAACTTGTATTTTACTCATGGTACCTGTAGCACTTCATCATATAATTTAGCACTTATGCTTTCATAAATATAAACTTAAATCGTAATCATCTTTCACTTAAATGTAACTTTTTGTCATCTTTATATAGCTTAGCTCTTACCATCTTTGCATACTTAGCTCTTTTGCCCGTTGAATTACTCGGAATATCGGAGGATACTCAATCTCATCACACATATACTACGATGCCAATGCCATATCCCAGATATGGTCTTACACGGGATCTCTTAGCTCGATGTCGATGCCATGTCCCAGACATGGTCTTATACGAGATCGTACATAGATGTCGATGCCATATCCCAGATATGGTCTTACACGAGATCTTCCTTTGGTGCCGAGGCCATGTCCCAGACATGGTCTTATACGGGACCTTACTTATTCGGTGCCGATGCCATATCCCAGATATGGTCTTATATGGGACCTTCCTTATTCGATGCCGATGCCATGTCCCAGACAAGGTCTTATACAGAATCTACGTTCGGTGCCGATTCCATATCCCAGATATGGTCTTATACAGGACCTACATTCTGTGCCGATGCCATGTCCCAGACATGGTCTTATATGGGACCTTCCTTAACTCATGTCGTAACATAGGTATCCTCGTTAAACCGAATCTTCAACCGAAACGTAAACTTAATACATCCTCATTTCAATCTCATCAAAGCATCATAAATTAACTTCATGGAATTTATATATGTTTCTCATAAAATAAGGTAATTACAAGTAGAATAACATTGTATAGCTTTAATTTCATACAAACTTACCTCGGTACTCAAAATGTGCGTAGATGTTTAATTTAGTCCAACACCTTGTTCTTGCCTCGGTTTCGGTCCGGGCTTCGTGTTTCTTGATCTATAATAACAATTTCACTTGCTTAATACTCACATTGACTAAATTGACTCATGAATCATACTTTGGCAAAATTACAATTTTGTCCCTAAACTTTCACATAATTACACTTTTACCCCTAGGCTCGTAAAATGATTTTTGTTCAACTTTCTTGCATTTTAAGCCTAGACGAATCATTTTCTTAACTACAACAGCCCCTAATTACCACTATTTCACCCATGTATGACCACTTTCATAACTTTTGCAATTTGGTCCTTTTATGCATTTCTCATGAAAATCACTTAGAAAAAGATGTTTATCATGCATCAAACTTTCATATTCTTTCATAAAAAATCAAAATACATGCATGTCATACATGGGTAAATTTTTGAATATAAACCCTAGCTCAAAATATAGCTAGAAATAGCTAAACCGAGCTACGAGGATCTCAAAAATACGAGGAACATTAAAAACGGGGTTAGGATGCACTTACTATCAAGCTTGGAAATTGAAGAAACCCTAGCTATGGCTCCTTAGTGATTTTCAGCCATGGGAGAAGAAGATGGACACAATTTTGACTTTTTTTCCCTTTTTAATCTTTTATTTACCAAATGACAAAAATGCCCTTAATGGTCCTTTCTTGAGATTTTTCCTTCCTATGTCTATTTTTGTCCATATAAACATATAATGGTCTAATTTCTAAATAAGGACCTCTAGTAATTTTTATAATTCTATTTCATACTTGAATCTTCTAGAATCTCATATTTTCAATTCTTTTCAATTTAGTCCTAATGGACCAATTGATAACTAATTAATAAAATTTCCTCATGAAATTTTCACACAATCATGCAACCATATCATAAGCTTCATAAAAATTATAAAACACATATTTCTACTTCAGATTTGTGGTCTCGCAACCACTATTTCGACTAGGCCCTAAATCGGGCTGTTACAGAAATGGGACCGTATTACTATGGATTTTGTGTCAGGATTGTCGTTGACGCCAAGGAAGAAAGATGTTGTATGGGTTGTGGTCGATAGGTTAACTAAGTCGGCTCATTTTATACCGGTGTGTACCGACTATCCACTTGAGAAATTGGCTGATCTGTATGTTTCTGAAATCGTGAGACTTCACCGGGTACCCGTATCGATTATTTCGGATAGAGATCCGAGGTTCACATCACAGTTTTGGAAAAAGTTACAAGAAGCTTTGGGGACAAAGCTAAATTTTAGCACGGCCTTCCATCCGCAAACCGACGGTCAATCGAAAAGAGTAATTTAGATTCTTGAAGATATGTTGCGGTGTTGTGTTCTTGAGTTTCAAGGCAGTTGGGAAAGGTACTTACCGTTGGTAGAGTTTGCCTACAACAATAGTTATCAGTCAAGTTTGAAAATGGCGTCTTATGAGGCTTTGTATGGGCGTTAGTGCCGAACGCCCTTATATTTGACCGAACTTAGAGAAAACCAGATTCACGGGGTTGACTTAGTTAAAGAAACTGAAGAAAAAGTTAAGGTGATTCGTGATTGTTTGAAGGCAGCTTTGGATAGACAGAAATCCTACGCGAATTTGAAACGGAAAGAAATTGAGTTTCAAGTCGGTGATAAGGTGTTTTTGAAGGTATCCTTGTGGAAGAAAGTCCTCAGATTTGGTAGGAAAGGCAAATTAAGTCCACGTTTTATTGGACCATATGAGGTGACTGAGAGAATTGGACCGGTAACATACTGATTAGCTTTAACGTCTGAGTTAGAGAAGATCCATGATGTTTTCCACGTGTCTATGTTGCGTCGTTATCGTTCTGACCTTTCACACATTATTTCACCAGCAGAGGTTGAAATTCGACTGGATATGACCTATGGTGAAGAGCCGGTTAAGATTTTAGATCGAGAGGTCAAACAATTAAGAAATAAAAGTATAGCACTCGTGAAAGTACTATGGCATAGACATGGGGTTGAAAAGGCCACATGGGAGCCCGAGGAGACTTTGACAGATCAATACCCAAACCTTTTTAATGGTAAGATTTTCGGGGACGAAAATCCCTAAGGGGGAGAATTGTAACAACCCAATTTTGGGCCCAGTCAGAATAGTGGTTTCGAGACCACAAATTTGAGGCCAGAGAAATTATTTTTTATATTATTTTATGTGTTATAGCATGATTATATGAGTGCATGAAAATTTTGGTAAATTAATTTTAGCGATTGCATGTTTAATTGCGAAAAAAGACTAAATCGCATAAAGTGCGAAAGTCTTGTTCTACAAGCTAGAGGTGTCAAATAGCTATAGAACCTTAAATTGGAGGTCCTTAATGTGCAATTAGGCCATTAAGGAGATGTTGGCCGGCCATAGGAGACAAGAAAAAAAAATTGGTCAAAGTAGGTGAATTAGGTGACTTAATTGAAGGAAATAAATAAAATAAAGAGAAAGATGATATCACCTTTCATCTTCATCTTCTTCCACCAAAAATATCAGCCAAAGAGGGGTTTTGGAAGCCTAAAATTTTCAGCAACCTTTAATCCTTGCAAGTAAGTCATCTTGATGGTTATTTTTGATGATTTTTGTGTTTTTAGAACCTTTGTAGCATAAGCTAGCTAATGAGAAGACTATTTTGCAAAATGGTTGAGAGTCTAGGGTTTTGCCATGAGAGCATTAGTGTTGTTTGCTAAATTTTTATGGAAGAAAATGAGTCTTGGTTGTTAAATAAACAACTTTTGTGAAAGGAGTTTCCATGAAAACACCTAAAAAGGACCTTTTTGTAAAGGTTGTAAAATAGGTGGTAAATGTATGAAATAATTGGATTTGTGAGTTTCTATAAGCTTAAAATAGATTCAGCTAGGCTTGGTTAATGAGGAAATTTGATGAAAATAGTTTTACGAGCCTAGGGGAAAATCGTAATTTTGTGAAAGTCTAGAGGTAAAATGGTCATTTTGCCAAAATAGGGATTTTGGAATGATTTGATTTATTTGGTGATTAAATGGGTGAACTTTATCATTATAGATCAAGAAAAAAAGAGTCCGAACCTAGACCGGAGGAAAACCAAGCTAGTGGACTAAAATTAAAGTAGTCGCTCATATTTTGTATATCAAGGTAAGTTGTACGTAAGTAATACAACTCTATTGTTGTTACGCATTAAATATTTGATATGGCATATAATGTTGGATTATTGTTAAGAATATGCATGACAAGATTTGATGTGGCATACTCCCGGTTGAACCTTAGGAATAGATTGGATATCCATGCCATGACCTTTGGGGGATATGTGTGCTAGTGTAAGACCATGTATGGGACATGGCATCAGCCACATTATGAAAGCCACTGTAAGACCATGTATGGGACATGGCATCGGAGTTGATATGTGTGCTAGTGTAAGACCATGTCTGGGACATGGCATCGGCCAAATTATGAGAGCCAGTGTAAGACCATGTTTGGAACATGGCGTCGGCGTTGAGAGGAGAGCTAGTGTAAGACCATGTATGGGACATGGAATCAGCCTCGACATGTAAGCCAGTGTAAGACCATGTCTGGGACATGGCATCGGCATTTTACCCTATTGTGTAAGGCTTGAGGGGAATATTTTGGTATTCCAATTGGTTCAACGGGTAATATAGAGCGTGAATTAAAAGTGAGAACAATTACGACTATGTTGTAAGTGATACAGGTACCTACATGAAATTCATGAGAAATGAGCCTGAATTATGTTGTATGATTATTATGGATGAAAATGAGTAAGTTATGCCTTTATTCATTCAAGAATTATGTACAAGTTTATGATATGTTATGAGTATGATAATGCATGGTAATTGTTGTTAATTATTTGCATGCAACTTACTAAGCTTTATGCTTACTTTTTCTCCTTTCCATTTTCTTATAGTGCCGCCAAATTAGCTCGGGGATCAAAAGACGTCGGAGGCTCGATCACACTATCAACTGAACTTTTGGTATAGTTAGAATTATTATTTTGAGTATGGCATGTATAGGGGCTTGGTCTTTTGTTAAGTGTCATATTGATTTGGCCAAATGTGTTGGTTATCTTAAAGATGAATTCATTTTGTATAAGGCCATGGATAATGGCTAATATTTGTTGTTGATTTATGCAAATGGTGATGTTTTTCATGAGTGAGCAAATTGCATGATTGGATTGATAAGTATGTGATAAATTTTGCATGTGAATAGAGTGTAGTGGCTTTGATGTGTGTATGTTTTGATGTGGTTTGTTTTGGGGCAAATAAGGGTGGTAAAAAGGGCTTGGTAAATAGCCTTGTTTTTGTCCACACGGGCGTGTGTCTAGGCCGTGTATGACACACGGTTCGCCCCATGGGCGTGTGTATTGGCCGTGTGTCCCCCTGCACCCTAAGTTGGCAAAATAGAATGCCCTGTAGTAACCACACGGGTTGAGGCACGGCCATAGGACATGGGCATGTGCCCAGGCCGTGTGAAGTCTGCACTTGATTTTAGGAATTTAATTCGCCACACGGCCTAAGGACACGGGCGTGTGTCTTGGCCGTGTGACCTTATTTGGTTGATGACGTCACAAATAGAATGTCCCCTATTTTTGACACGGGCATGTGATATGCCACACGGGCGTGTCCCTTCACCCACACGGGCATGTGGACCTTTTTCATGTAAAAATTTTCTAAGTTTTTCGAAAGTTTTCTAAAGTTCTCGGTTTAGTCTCGAACCACTCCTTATGTATGTTTTGGGCATCGTAGGCTCGTTTAAGGGGTAATATGAATGTTTATGAAAAGTTTTAAAATTGAGTGGAAATTCATGTTTCAGTTTTGTATGATTGCCTGCTTATAAGTCTTGTAATGCCTCGTACCCTGTTTCGGCGACGAATACGGGTAAGGGGTGTTACAAAACTCATTACAAATATTATTAGAATTTTGATTTAAGTCAAAACTCAGAAAGACTACCACTAGTTCATAAATCTAAAATTTACCAAACACGAAATGCTTAAATATACAGAGAAGATTATGATCGAAAAGATTATATAAGAGAGAATGCTTTATATGTCAACTATCAATTAAACAAAGACTAACTGCTATAGAAGATATTTTTCTTAAAGAAATGTTTGAAATTACCAACGCTGACTGTTATAAAAGCCTACACCAAGGTATAGAAGTTGTTTCTTGCCAATAGTTCATGTACATAATGAACTCTTCCCCTTGTCTAAAACAATTGGCGTTGAACCTTTAAAACAACCAAATCCAATTTCAATCAAAATGACACTCATGAATTGAAAAGAAAAAGCCAAAAAGAACACTTCAAGAATCAAGAATCAAAATCACTCAAACGACACTTGTAAATTCAAGAATCAAGAAGTAAGAAGTGAAAGAACACATCTAGAAACTCAAATGCAAATAAAAATTAACTGAAATTAAACTAAAAAAAAAGAAGAAAGCTATTAGGAGAGGCATTGAATAGGCAATTTAGAGCCTAACCCTCTGAATGGATATGCAGTGTTTACACGTAATAATAGTAAGTTTCTCATCATCGATTCCACTCCACTCTTCAACATTGATCGGAACCATTTCATCAGTTACCCATACCTACCAACTCGATTCATTTGGTTTATATTAATCAGAATTTCAGCAGAATGCTTATCATCCCCTAATCTAAAATCAAATTAAAAAAGCCATGGTAACTAATCAATTAATATCAATATTCTTACCAATAAATAAAAGGTAAACGGAAACGAAAAAAATTGTATCAACTTCATTGTCAAAGTTATTAATCCAGCTTAATGTAGTGATAATTTATCTATTCGATTAGGAATTTCTTGTTGCACGTCCTTCATTCATGGAAAAGCTATATAAGATATCAGAAACTGCAAATAATTGATACAAAAATAATAATATAAGAACCTGTAGCTTCCTTGAATGGAAACTCGATTTTAGTATTGGATCCATTAAGAGATTCGAGTCGGAGCAAAAAGTATTTAGATTCCATGGTAGATATCAACCGAGCATAGAGTTGCTCAAACACGAAAAAGGGGTTATGAAATTTATGTACCTCAGGAGGACAATCGTTTAAATAAGCAGGAGTTTTAAAAAGATTGTTGAAGAGTTTGAGGTTCTGTTCCAAAAGATTTGTAACAGCCCAATTTTAGTGACAGCGAAAACAGTGGTTTTGGGACCACAATTCTGACGAGCGAGTTATTATTTTAATGTTTATGGGATTATATTAGGGTTGTGTTAAAATTTCATTAAGAAATTTCGAAGTTTTAATGGTTAATTAAGTAAAAAGGACTAAATAGTAAAGGGTGTAAAAGTTGAGTTATGTTAGTTAAAGGGAAAAATGACTATGAAACCTTAAACTAATGGACTAAGATGGTAAATATACCATCCTTGATATTAGTGGACAAATTTAAACACAATTATGTTAGTTTTAAGTTATATTAGTAAGGGTAAATAGGTAATTAGTTAAATAAAAACAAAACAAATGACAAAATGCTATCATCTTCTTCATATTTTTTTTTCAACCAAATTATCCATGGAAGGGGAAGCTTGAAGTTCGTCTAGGTTAAAATTTCTTGCATGGTATGATTTCATGATCCGTTTTTAATAATTTTTATGTTTTTGAAATTGTTGCAACTAGGTCCAGCTAGCCTATACCTTCGTTTTTGAATCTGTTAAAAATTTTGGAAGTTACCATTGATGAATCTTGGTTGTTTATGATGATAATTATATATTTGAAGCTTTGGTTGTGATATTTGGTTGTTGTGTAAAGTGATTTTTGTTAGATTTTGATTTGAGGATTAAATTGTTAAAATGTCAAAATTAAAGGTTTGATGGTGAAATTGATGTGTAATAGGAATTTTTAAAGATCCTAGAATATTCAGCTGTAATTTTATTTATAGAAAATGGTCAATTTGATGATTTTCGGGTTAAGGGACTAAACTGTAAAAGTTGTAAAAGTATAGGAAAAAATGTGTAATTAATGAAAAGTTAAGGATCATATGCATTGAATGGAATGTGAGAAATGTATGAGATTAATATATTGTATTTATTATATAGATAAAAACTTGGATAAAAAAGACAATAACCGAGGAAAAGGGAAAATAGCGGATTAGCCCCTGCGTGTTGTTTAGAATCAAATAGTAGGTAAGTTCATAGTGTTTCAATATGTAAATGAATTTCTACTTGTATTTTTACATTATAGTTCTTTAATTAAATGTCTAGAGTTAATTATTGAATGATTGCACATACGTTCCCCTGTTTTTACTTCGATACCCCTGATTGCACATATGTGCCCCTGTTCGTACTTCGATACCCTTGATTGCACATATGTGCCCCTGTTTTTACTTTGGTACCCATGAACACATTTACGTGCCTTGATTTTACTTTGATAAGCCTAAAATCAAATAGTTTATGAATTGTGTCTAATTGTAGTAGATTAAATGTTATACTATGTCCTTACTAAGTTATGTAAACTTACCGGTTCTTGTGGATTGTTTTGTAGATAACTGTTGCTGAAATTTTGGAAGGATCAATCAATCGGCTCACACTATCCATCGAAGTTGGTAGTTTTTGTATCTCTTAGGGTAGTGGCATGTATATGTGGCTAAATGTGTTAGTTTAGTACACTTTGATACTTTACTAAACTATGTTATTAGGTATTTTAACATACTTGTAAATAGGTTCTTTTTGGTGTAATTAGAATGGTATGAAAATGAGTACTTGTGGTATGTTTTGGTATATGTTTGGACTAGGTTACTGTGCATGAAATGAAGTAACATTGATATGTTTTGATAGTTGATGCTTTGATATAATTGTGGTGTCTTTGAATGGCACATTGGTTGGTTGATTTTAGGGTGTTAAATAGCATGCTTATGAGTGGCGAATGTTGTTTAAGTCCCTTAGGTGTATGCTCAAATGGTTAGATTTGTTAAGAGTGAAATTGGTTGTGAAATGGCTTGATTTTAGGTAAATTTTGGGTCCACACAGCCTGAGACATGGGCGTGTAACTCAACTGTGTGAGGCACACGGCCTGGCGACACGGCCGTGTGCCATCTGAGAGTTCTTTTGTATGCAAATCAATGAGTTATGCGGCCTAACACACAGCCTGACACACAGGCGTGTGGGGCAACTCAGAGAGTTACACGGCTTGGCAAACGGGCCGTGTGACACGGCCGTGTGACCTTACTCAGAGAGTTACACAGGTGAGGACACGGGCTAGGACACGGCCGTGTGTCCCTAGTTCAAAGGTTACACGGGCGTGTGACCCCTGTTTTGCATATTTTGCATCTTTTTCCTAAACTTTTCAAATTGTTTCCAATTGGTACCAATTTGCTTCTAAGTTATTTTTAGGGCCTCGAGGGCTCGATTTAGGGACAATATGCATGTATATGAATGGTTTATGATATGATTAAATTATTGAATTGTGTTAAGTTTAAATGTTTTCGTTTGTACGTTAATACTCCGTAATCCTAATTCGGTGACGGAGACGGGTTAGGGGTATTACAAGATTCTTGAGACTGTTGATTTCTAGATTTTAGGGTTTCCAATTCTTTTTCGAGCTTAAAAGCGTCATGATTTTTAGGAGAATCATCGTCGGGGTTGTGACGGTGGTGGCAACATTCCATGGCGGTCCAAGTGACATTGGCGACTTCGAGAACCGTCTTGGCAACCTCCACAGCTTCATGGCCAACCGTCTAGGAAGAACTAAAGGTGAAGGTAATATCGACTGAGTAATAGAAAAAAAAAAGAAAGAACGAAGGAGGAGTCTAAAAATTGAAAAGGGAAAAAAAGATCCTATTCAGTGCTTATTCGATGGTGAATAAAGGGAATGGCTATGCAACCTTTTCCCTAAATAAGAATGGATTCAATGCAGGTTGTAATAGGCATTACAGCCAACCAAACATTGGTTTGGTGGTGGATCTACCGACTTGGGCTGTTATCTATTCCTATTACACCCAACCAAACATGCTGTTAGTGTTTGCAGAATAGAAGCCAAGGAGTGTTGAACTATGGCTAACTATTCTGGTTACAATTTAGTTTCTTAGTGATTTAGTTCAAAGGAATGTTCAGTTTATGCACTGACATTTAGTGTACAAGTTATTATTATTATTTTTTGTAAGTTTCAAGAAGTGTAGTGTTAGGTGAAATTTTTGAATAAAAGTTGTAATGTTTTGACTGAATATAGATTGAAAACAGTTTCAGCACTTTCTTCTTTTGTTCTTTTCTTTTTCTCTCAATTTGAAACACCAATAGTATTACATCCATCACATATAACAGACTGTTTCCTTTTCTCTTTCCCATGAATTTTGTTTTTATAGCTGAATATCCTATAGTAATGGCTCTGCTAATACAAGTTCTCTCTAAATGATCATCGATCGTACATCGCATCTTTGTTCATTTCATCCAGCTTTTTACTGGATTAGCTTCCGGATGTAGCAGAGAAGTTTTTGCTTAGAGAAACCCAAGTTATATTGCTAAAATTGCCTTACACGGAAGGAAAATCCAACATTTCTTGTCGTCTGTACGGTATATCTTTCATCAAATGTATTTTGCAGAATATAATACCAATCAAGCAGTGCAGTTGGTATAACATCAAAATTAGTTCTGAAGTTGAATTTGTCTTAGTTAATCTAATTGCTAGAGAGTACTTGACAAATAAAGATAGCATACATGAATTGAAATTTCATGAATCATAAATCACAACAATACCAGTTTCCCAGTTGTTGTTTTTGATGAATTGTATATATATATATATATATATATAACAATGATAAAATCCCAGCATCATTATTTGCATCTGGGAGTCGCTGATTGTCTTCTCCAATGGCCTAAAACAGAGCAGATGAGACATTTTTAACTCAAGAACTGCAAACTGTAGCAATGAATTCAAGCACTGCTGATATTCTCAGTGCTTTCATTATAGTAAGGTTGGATGATATTTGCCCCATTCTTAACAGGATAGGAAGCCTCCATTGCAATACCACACTTTCCGGTATTAGCATTAATATTACGCTCCATTCTTATATATCCATTTTCACCCCAATTGCTGCCCCATGAATTCCTCACAATCCAGTAGTCTTGACCGTTATCATCTGTGCCATATCCGACCGCAGCCACGCCGTGGTCTAAAGCTAACCCGCATTCACCATTAAAAACTCCCTGGAAATATGTTCAAACAATGACAAATGGTAAAACACTCTAATTCTTGTACAGAGTGTTATTTTGCATGAGAAAAATAGGTGAACTTACTGATTCATAGAGTTGGAAAGCTCTACCACCAGCTTCAATGGCGATACTCACAGGCTGATGTGCGACGGCCTTTTTTAAAGCATTCTCGTTATTTGGAACATCCTCGTACCCATCAATGCTAACAACCTTAGCGTTTTTCTGTGAGAAAAAGAAAAAAAAGGCATCAAAATCCATAACCATAAACAAACTGCAAGATTACTGTTGTGTTAGGATTTAAACATTGGGAACTGACTTTTGTTGGATCACATTGGTTATTGAAGCCAAGGTAAGGATAATCCTTTTCAGTGTCAATGCCACCATTGTCGATAATGAATTGGAAGGCATAGTCCATTAGGCCACCATTGCAACCGGCATCGTAGGATCGGTCACAATCGACTAGTTCTTGTTCCGATAGAGAGATTAGTTCACCGGACACGATTTTGTTTATGCCTTCCACTGCTGCAATTGTTGAGAATGCCCAACAACTTCCTGATCGAAGAGAAAAAAGATAGATGATAACAGAGCGGGTTAAATTGAGATTTTGTAACCAATTTTTTGTATTTTTGGTAGTCATTATTCCTTTATTTGCACTTAATTTATTAAATTAAGTATAAAAAAAAAAAAAAACTAAAAGCTTATTCAGATCCATTAAGCACTTATTTACTACAAATTAAAGTTCATGAGTTCATTTGCATGTAATGGAAGTATGAAGACTCCTGTAAATAAAGTAGCAAAATCCTTAGTAGCTTTTTAATTGCTTTTTAGCTTTATTTGTGAAATTTATATATACACTCCATACACCAACTCCGTTATGAAGTTATTAAAATTCTTGAAGTTATATATTATGAGGATGTTTTTATCTTTTTATATAATAAATAAAAATTAATTATAATAAAATTTAAACCTGAAACACAATACATGATTAACTATTAATTTTATCGTTGTAAGTAAAATATCAATTATATTTTATAAAATTTTAATAAATATATTTATTACATGATTTTTTTTATTGGCATTTCATAAATCTAATGTGTATTTATAATAGATAACGTATGATTTTTTCCCTGGGTAGCAATATTAATTTTCCCTGATGTAAAAAAAACAAAATCTAATGTTTTAATGCGACTTAAAAAGCCCCAACTACCAAACTACCGTTCCATTTTCATAACTACCATTCTGCCGCCAATCCGTAGTCCGGTTTTTGATAAGAGGATAAAGGAAAATTAAAGCATGAAATCAAAATAAACGTTTTTTTTTTTTTTTAATAAAAGAAATCATGAAATTTTTTTTTTTGGACGGATCATGAAATTAGCATGAAGCCTTAAGTCACAAGTAATCTCATATTCTTATTTGATGTTAGATTAGGATACTTCAATAATTAAAAAAAGAAGTGCATGGATATAATTATTTTCATTTTGAAGTTAGAAATTAAATAAAATTCACTCACCACAAGATCCTTGATCCTTGACCGGACTAACAGCTCCATGATCTCTCCAGTCTACTGAATCCGGCAAGTTATCGCCGGCACGGTGAGCGTAACGTGAGCTGGGGATCTTGGACTTCATGAGTCGACGCCTAGGGTCAGTCCTGGTGCCCAAGAACTTGGCTCGGTACTCTTGGTTGGTTAAATCCGCAAACTTGTTCAACCCAAGCTTATATGTAGTGTTGTTGTTAGAGTTATGTTCATCAATGAATCTCAAGTTATCCTTAAAGATTTCGAACCTTTTCTCTTCTTCACCGATACCATTGTAAGCTTTGCCATGTTGGATGACCCAAGATTTGTACAATCCCATCACTTCATCATCGCTTCTCCAGCTTGATGATGATGATGGATGGTTTTGGTTTAAGGTTAGAGTGGATATGTATGTAGCAGAAGATAGGGTGAAGAAGAAAAGGGGGAAAAGAAGGGTTAATTCCATGGGAGATTTGAGAAGGGTTGTTGGAGGAAATTGAATTGATGAAGAAAAGAAGAGAGGTTGAGGGGGTTTATAAAGACAATGGAAATGGTTTAATAATTCAAAAGGGTAGAACATGAATGACGGTTGGATAATTATATTTAAAAAAGAGGAGGTTTTCGGTGTTGTAGGATCCTTCAATGTAATATTGTATGAGAAAAAAGAAAAAAAGAACAAAGGGGCAGTCGAGTCCTTTGGAACTTGGATAAAGCACTTCCCAACGCAATCTTTGTACTATCGGAAAATTAAATTTATTTTTAAATATATATTTAAGGGATTAAAATTTATCCTTTTACTTAGAGGAAGGGGTTTCTCTTTACTCTTCATCTACCACTCAGATGTTCAGTAGAACCAAAAGAAACTGATAACAAAAACCTTAAATTGGAATCTGAGATGGAAAAGAAAATTAAAGGAAAAGCATTCTCACCTCTTTTGCTATTTTCAAGATTTTTGCTTATTTACTAGTAAACCAAGTTACTTATAAAATTGTTATTGTATGATTTTTTCCATTCGTATCATTCACATCAATCTAAAGTTCTTTTTTCTCTTCTTTTTTACGATTCATTTTTTTATGAAACAGCTTTGAACATCACATTTGTGCACTAAAATTTAAATAACTTTGGACTTGAATCAAATCATGGAACTTGTAACTGGACTTTTTTCTTAAAAAAAAAAATTTAACAGCTTGATAATTTAAATATTTTTTTTTGAATAATTTAGTGAATTAAAAGAGAACTTTCAAATAATTCAATGATTATTTTATAATTTTAAAAATTAAATGACCAAAATATAAATTTACTAATAGTTTAATTATCATAGTATAATTCACCCTAATTAATATTGAAGTAGAAAAAAGTTACATAATTATATTTTTAATACAATATTAAAGATAAAATATTAGGAAAATATGATTTAAATCCGTACTAAGCATATATTGACAAAAATTTTAACCATCTATTTATTTAAATCAAGATAATAATAGTATAATTATACGAAACAGATATAGTTGCAAGTTGCAAAATGTATAAACCCAGAATCTGGTCTAATATTCCTACTTGTTGGTTTATCATATGCTACGCCCCCCATACCATTCACATGCTGTCATGTTGTTTTCTATTTTCTCATCTTATGAATTTCAGTGCAACCTTTTCATTCAAATTTAAAAAAAAAAAAAAAACCCAATTTGCTGAAATTTGTAAAATAGAACACTTAATTGATTTCCTTGTTCCCAATCAAAAATTTCTTTTCGGGGGTTTCAATATGAGCATTCCAAGATAATATTTTTTGTACTTCAAAATTCCAGAATCTATTATACAAAAATGATAACTTACCAGTAATTTAGGTTATGTTTGTTTAATTAAAAATATTTTTTGAAAAATAATTTCTAAAAACTGATTTAACTTTTCTGAAAAAAAGAGAGAGTATATTTTCTAATATTTGGATGAATCTGTATAAAATATTTTTTTATTGTTTGATAGATTTCTTGAAAATATTTTATAAAAGTTGTTTTCAATTAAACAAATATACATTTGAGATTTTCTTATTTCTTTCATTGTTTAATTGAATTTATTTTATATTTATAAATTTATATTTTACATTGTTATTTGTAAAATAAACACAACATAAATATATTTTTTATATAATATTATAGTGCAGTTTCCATTTAACAATTGAAATTTATTTTATAATAAGAAAATATTTTATAATAATCAATGTCATACATAAACTTAATAATAAATAATGTTTAATTAAAACTTAATTTAAATTACATATATTAAATATATGAGAGTACATATTGACATATTAGAATTGTAAGGGATAAATGAGCTAAACATTATTTAAACAAATACTCATATTTATAAAATTAAAATATTCATATTTTTATATTAGGTTAAAATATGTCATAAATTCCTGTACTCTTCGTCCAATTGAAATTTAGTCCATGTACTTTTATTTTTGGGTTAGTCCTATTTTTTAGATATCAAAATTCAGGTTCAATTATCAGCATTATTAAAAATATTTAGTTAAATTAATGTTCATTATAACGTCATTTTTTAGTTACATGAATATTGAGTATTTTTATTTAAAAATGTGACATTAACAAAATTGACAAAAAAAATTAACAATGTTAACAATTAGACTTTATTTTCAAATCTAAAAAGTAGATGGACTAAATTTTTAAAAATAAAAGTATAGGGACTAAATTCAAAAATTTTTGAAGAGTATATAGACTTATGGCATATTTTAACATTTATACTACAAAACATTTATTATTAATATATTTATAATTGTAATTAATATTTATTATTAAAATATTAATATTGAATATTTTTCAATAATATATGAAGAATATTATTTAAAATTATTATTTTAAAATTTATTATTAAAAATTGAAATATTAAATAATTTATTAGAATGATAAATTATATGATTAGATATAGATAATTAAATATGTATGTTTTTATTAAATTTAAATGTTTTTAAAAATTAAAATTAAACATTTATTATTAATATAATAATATTAAGCTTGATTTAAGTTAAGTTTTTATATAAAAATAAAATTACTCCTAAATAAGCTATTTTTCAAAAAATGACTTACATTTTTCTAGAGTATAAATCATTTTACAAGAAAAAAGACTTATTTTCTGTTGATCCGTAAGTCATTTTTCGTTAACCAAACTGTTTTTCATAAAATAAATACAAAAAATATAAAAATATTCTTCAAAAATCATTTTCAGTGAAACAAACTAACCTTAAATTATAAAAATAAAATGTCCAACAATGATGGAGGAACGGATCTTGAAACTGTGAAATAGTGGTGCCATGTTATAAGTATTAAAATATTCCCATTTGAGGTTCGCTTGACACTAAAGAGAGGATTTTTTGGTAATTATTTTCAAGATGTTATAACGTTATCGTGAGGAAGAGGATTAGCCTGTGTTATCCAATCACCAATTGACAAATAGTACTTCCAAAACTTATGGAAAAAGCGAAGCTAATATTTTATTGAAGTAAAAGATTGGTCTTTACAAAGAGAGAAAGTAAAATAAAAGATTTCTTAAACTATTTTTCGATGCCTTCTTTAGGTTTCTTACATTGCTATTTATAACAAAATTGTTGAACTCTATTTAATTTTCTTCAATCCCGCACAGTGTTTCTGATAAGGATGAATTCATTGTTTTTTCCACTTGACCCAATACTGCATTAATGAATGCTTCCACTTGTCTTTATCATTGATGGTTACAATCAAAATTTTTTTGTCTTCATCTTCTTTTTTGTCTTCATTTGGATGCCTTATTGTTTAAGTCATCCCTAAACTTGAATGTGGATCTTCCACGTAACCTTCTTGCTTTTATCCTTCTTGGATATTATCTAGATTCATTAATTCTATTTCATCTAGATGTAATGAATCTGGTGACAGTGACAGTCTTGGTGAGTTCCAAAGCTCCCACGTGTTTCTGATTTCATCTATTATTTGTGATGGAAAATCATCGATCTCCATGTCAGCTATCTTTTTTAATAGTTGTACGAATTCTTCATCTCTATGATTCTGGATATTTCCAATATCACCAGCCACTATCCTTCTTCCATCAGTCCAAAGTTTATAATTCTGATGTTGAAGTACATGTTGAGCTATTGTCATTAAATCAATCCCTGCTTGGTCTGATAATAACTAAAATTATTATAACACTTGTCAATGTTTTTTGTCAAGTGTCCTTTGTTTTCTTTGACAGCTGATAACTTGGGGCTTCCAATCATTCTTTGAATAGTCCAAATTTGATATGGCTGATAAAATCTTTCTTTTTCAACAATACCAATAAGACTACTTATTTGAATATAAAAATAATAGTAAAAATCGTCTTGATTTACTATTTTTGATAATATAGACTTAATAATTGCAGGAAAATCTTTTAATAAATTGAAAGAAAAATTTTGAACTACTATTTCTTTAACAAAACCCCATTCAATACTTTTTATATCAAATAGTTCATGATCAAGTCTAAATTTTATAGTAGGAAAAGTTTCATCTATATTATTTGTAAAAACATATGCTTGTAAGAAATATTCTGAAAAAGTATTTTTAAATCGAGCTTGCTGGTTGCAAATAGCTTTATTTATTTTTGTAAATATATCTACTGGTAATATTTTTCTAACTTTATTATATAAACATATTCTAAACATTTTATTCATAATAGGACTATTTGTTCTTTTACGATCAAAATATTGAAATATATTAAGAAGATTGTTTATCTCCTTAATATCCATATATTCTATTTCAAGTTCTTCCCAGTCTCTATATAAAATGGATTTTAATAATAAATCATGTGCTTCATTTTCTTTAGTTATTTTTTCAACTAAAAATTGTGAAAATTTAGTAAGAGCTCTTCTGAAATTTGCTCTTTGTTCAGAAATATGGCTTTTCCATATTTCATTAATAAAGTTATATAATTCTGACGGTAAACTTGGATTATAAAAATCTTTTATTTCTAGAATTTGTTGTTGTTTCAACAAAATTTCTACTCCCTTTATAATTTCAGAATAACTAGCTTGAAATGCCGAATTTGGATCTTGAGACCAAGGGTATTGACTTACCGTTCTTGGTGTAAAAGATAACTGAGATCTAACTTGTTGTCTTACTATTGGATAAGGAATATAATATCCCTGGTTAGGATAAAATGATGCTTGAGGAGATATATTAACAAATCCTTGATTAGGATTTATCGACTTCCCTTTGTTGGGTTTTTTTATGGACAATAGTCCATTCTCCAACCTATTCTAGAGGTTTTTTACCTCTATCCATAAGGCCTGCTAAGATAATCAGCAATAATGTTATCAGTACCTTTCACATATAAAACTTCAAAATTAAAAGTACATAATTCATTATACCATCTAATTCTCCTAAGTACAGTTTCCAAACTTTTGTTAGAAATTGTTTAACCGCTTGATTATCAGTTTTTATAATAAATTTTTCAGGTGCTAAATATATAAGAAAATTTTTTATTCCTTTTTTAATTGCTAATAACTCTTTTTCATATATAGCATAGTTAATTTCATTTGGTTTAAATTTTCCTGAACTATATCCACATATTAATTCTTCATTATTAATTGTTTTAGCTTTTAAAATACATCCCCAATAATTTTGTGATGCATCTGTTTTTAAAATTAATTTATCACCTTATTTAGGTAAATAAACTTTTGTAATATAATTTATTTCTGATTTTAAATTTTTTTATAATTTCTGAATCTATTTTAGACCAGATAAAAGATTTATCCTTTTTTATTTTTTCATATAGCCTACCTATTTTTTCAGATAAGTTAGGAAAGAAATTTCTTCCATAACTAACTATTCCTAAAAATTGTTGAAGCTATTTTTTATCTTCAATATTTTCAGGAAATTCTTTTATTTTTTCAATAATATGATCTTGCAGTTTAAGACCATCTGCTGATAAATTTAATCCTAAAAATTCTATTTTTATTTTTTCTAACTCTATTTTCTAAAGACTTAAGATTATTCCATGTTTTATGAATTCTCGAGAAATGGTATTTGTCGAATCCATTTAAAAAAAAAAATGGGGATTGACTAAAACAACGAAAACAGGAGTCACCACCAATCTCTTTTTGCTTAGGTGTGATCGGATCACCTTATAAAATGTTTTATTTCAAAATATTGATTTTGGTCTACGAAATTCGAGAAAACGGGTTCGGGAGTCGGTTACGTACGAGGAAGAATTGGCACCCTCGTAACGCCCAAAATTGGTACCAGATTGATTAATTATTGTCCTAATGTCGAAAATTCGAAAAGATTTGAAAACATGATTTCTTTAAAAACTTGAGCAATTTGAGTTGAAGCTTGAGATTCTTTTGTTCTGAAAGAATACAAACATCACATCTAGCACGTTAGGACATGATATTTTAAACCCTCATGACCAAAATCATCTCATGATTTATAAAATTTATTAAAAGGATATTTAGTTAGTTAGTCAAACGGAAAATCGAAACCCAGCACGTTAGTGCACTATTTCCCGAATTTCTAAATACAAAACATTGCCCTATTTAAGAAAAACCTTTGGATAAAATATGATAATTTTGCAAAATGTACTTTTATTTTAAATAGTGATTTAAGTAAAAATATCGCATCAATATATCATAAAACATAAAAACCAAAAGCAATTAACAAAAATTACATGATATACTAACATTTCATACTAATATAGACAATTAAAGAAAGAATAATATGAAATAACGATTGATATAAATAATAGAATAACTATACTAAAGCAAAAAATTATAAATAAATAAAAGAGCATGAATAAACAAATATAAGATATAAAGCAGCAAATAACGAAAGATAAAAAAAAACTACTAAATGAATATGAAATTTTACATACAAGATTAAGTGTAAAATAAAAAAACAACATAGAATGAGTGACATATAATAATAGATATTGCAAATTAAAAACATATGTATAAAAATGATATGATATAATCTAAAAAATAATTTATATATTCATGAGAAAATAGGTAGAATACTTTTTTTAAATAAATAAATAAATGATATATAACTTTAAATAAAAATATATTTATAATACCATAATCTAATACATATATGCATAAAAACTACATATTTAAAAATAAACAATATAAACAATATATATTATACAATATACAAAATTTTATATGATATTAATGATAAAACAATTTAAATGTTATATATAATATAATATAATAATATATAATATACAAAATTTAAAAAATATATATTGTAATATACAAATTTTAAAATGATATATAAATAATATTGAATTTAATAAAATAACCTAGTATAGTAATAATTTAATATATATAATATTAAATAATTAAAAATAAAAATGAAAATAAAAAGAACTAAAAAAATCAAAGAAACATGGATTAAATCAAAATAAAACGAAATACAGGGTAATAAATGTAAAAGGACTAGATTAGAACACGCGTCACATTATAGGGACCTATTAGGCAATTATGCCTTATCTCCTAAACGACGCCGTTCCCCTTTTCTGCCTTAAAATAGCCCTAGGATCAGATTGCAAGAAAATATAAAATTCAGGGCTGAATTAAAAATAAAAAAATTAAAATGAAAGAAATTAAAAATAATAAAATTGCGGAAGGACCAAATAGGCAAATTGCCCCTTTTATAAAAACACGCGGATCCTCCCCGGGTATCGGGTCAACGTGCGGATCCTTAACCTTAAAATGACGTCGTTTTGGTGCTTATTGACTTAAACAAAAACGGCATCGTTTTTATGCTGCTATATAAGTCAATTTTCAGACAAAAAATTCATTTGAACCCTGTTTTTTTTAAAATAAAACTTTCAAAAATTCTCTCAATCCCTCCTTTCCTCAGCCTAGAATCCGGCCATCAGACATACGGGCCATCGCCACACGCGCCACACGTGCCACCGTAGACGCCGTCATATACGGCAGCAGGAGGTCAGAAACTCCAGTTTTTCAACATAAATCAAAAGGTAAACTCTTTTTTTTTTTTAGTAATATATGTAATAAAAATATCGCATGATAAAAAAACGAAATGGTATAATCGAAAAAAATCACCTCTGCTTTTGGTTGTTTTTTTTCGTATTGTATTTTTGGTATTCTGTGTATATTGTGTGTATTTTACAGATTATGCTGGGGTTTTTATAACCCAAAAATAATAAATACAAGTTTTCTGTCCATATTTGTTGCTTTCACTGTGTTCTTCTTTCCTTTTTTTTGCAGGCGACCGACGAGAGATCCGGCGGTGGGACGCGATTTGCGCGCTGATTGCGGCTTGACGAGGGGCCTCTGTTGGGTGCTTATGGCGCGATGGAAACCTAGGGTTTCAGAAACCCTTGGTTTCTGATTTAGTTTTGGCCTTTTGGGCTCCGTAGGTTGGGTTTGGGGTGTAATTCGGGCCTGTAAATGGACTGTAATTGGACATTGGGTTTATTATTATTTTTATTATTTTTCATTTATTCAAGCCCGGGCATAAATGGGCTACTACAGCTGCCCCTCTTTGCTCATTGTCGTGTAACGAGAATAGAGAAAAGACGATAAAAGGGCCCATTTTGCCCGGTCTTGTCAAATGGCTGTGTCTTCAGGGAGATAGGCTAGTATCTTCAATCTGCTTTACTACAACTTCAAGAAGACGATGTAACATCCCGAAATTGGGCCTAGTAGGATTGGGCCCAATGGGCTTTGAGCGTAGTAGCGTTTAAAATTTTTTTTAAAGAACAAGAGAATGGCTTTAATACAAGTTGGACCTATTCGGTGAGTGATTTTGGAAGGTTAGGGGGCTTCTATGAAGTCCCGAGATCAAACTTTGGCTTTAGGGAAATTTTGGTTTTAGGTGAAAAAAAAACCCTGGGAGTTGGTAGGTAGGCTTTACGAATAAAATGTGGAGAAAAATGACACAAGTGAAGGTGTGGTGTAGTGACAAAGTGACGCCACTTAGAGGAAAGGGAGTGAAGCCACAATGAAGGAAGGAGGTCCAAGGTTCAAGTCTTGGCTCTTGCATTTTGGTTTTCTTTTTAAATGGACTTTAGAATTTGGCATTAGATTTATATTTAGTTGCGCATGGCTTTAGACACAAGAAGAGCTTGTGGCCTAGTGGTAAGTGGCGTGTTGAGCTATTGAAGGGAGCAAGGGTTCGAATCTCATGACAAGCAAAGGAGTATTTATTTTGCGGATTGGACGGGAAGAGTTTGAGTTGGATTTAAACTCTGCTGACGGAAGGATCCCACATCGGAAAGATACAAAGAAGGAAGGTGAGAAGCTAGCTATATATATAGCATTCTAGGAGGAGGATGAATACACCTTGGTTGGTGTTTGGGCACAGGAGTGGTCGGAGCGCGGATTAGCACCAGATTCCTATCAGGTGTGTAACTCTCTCTACTCTAGTTGTAGAGCGGCAAATGCCGAAGTGCCGGTCATGGCAATAGTAGCCACACGAGCATGCAAACGCACGTGTGGGGCTTCGACGCGATAGTTGAGGCCATCAGTAGTATTCTTGTGGGTTGAGACTGCTTGGGCCACGATGGGCCGAAGTGCGCCCAATGGGCCCATGGGCCCAATTGAATAAAATTGTATGATGGTGTAGTATATAGTGAACTAGACTAGGTGAATCTCATATACGTGGCTAGATTTGTGTTAGGTGGGCCACACTAGCGTGTGGGCCCGAATGGGCCGAAATTGGGTTTTAGGCCCAATAGTCCGGTACGACCGTAAATGGTAGCTGAGTCGCTCGGGGTGACATTAGGCCTTCGGAAAGGCCATTGCAGGTGTGTATCTTACACACTTCATAATCTATGTAAATGTGCTGATAACCTAAACTATGTTAAAAGCCGAAAACTGCGTAGATTTCGATATGGTACCCCTAGGGGTATGAGCAAAGATTTTCGGTAAGTCCGTTTTGATGAGATTATGATACATGATTCCTGATGCTATTATCTACGTTATGTTCGATATATGTTTAATGATAAAGTATGTTGGCATGATATGTATATGCATGTGCATTATTGTGGGTGATATGAGAGGAGGGGAAGATTTGATATCTTGTGACTTTGGGTCACCGGTGGTTTGGCACCACCAAAGTGGTTTGGTACCACGATTGATTTCGTGACTTTGGGTCACGGAGGTTTGGCACCTCATAGCGACTCGTCCCAGTGGTTTAGCACCATAGTGGGTTGGCCCCACATTTGATAAAACGGGATTGTCGCCAGTGATTTGGTATCACAACGTAGGTTGGCCCCACAATTGGATTATTCATGACTTTGGGTCACCAGTGGTTTGGCACCACATTATT
This sequence comes from Gossypium sturtianum, assembly GCA_025698515.1. Lineage (NCBI taxonomy): Eukaryota > Viridiplantae > Streptophyta > Magnoliopsida > Malvales > Malvaceae > Gossypium > Gossypium sturtianum. The sequence goes on from CM046954.1 coordinate 106,874,310, forward strand.
ATTGATATCAGTGACTTTGGGTCACCAGTGGTTTGGCACCACCAGTGGTTTGGTACCACACGGGGTAGAAAAAGGAGTTGTGGATGGCTAGGTTTGGGTGCATGATATGTTTGCTTGATTATGATTTGTGTAAGCATGTTGCTATAATCGGGAGGGGGATTATGCACTGAGTCTTGGTGACTCACCTTCTCCCTTATCTTTTCAGGTGATTCGTAGGTCGCGGATGAGGAGCTGGGTGGACTCGAGGTGGCCATGCGAAATTGTTTTGGTTTCACAGTGACTTTCGACTTGGGTACCTTATTTTAAATTTTGATTTTATTTGGGTTTGTAATAAGGCCATTAAACTACATTTTACGATTATTTTGACTGCTTAGATTGGATTTCAAATATTGCTAAGTAAACTGCTTGACATGTTTTAATAACCTGAAAATCGAAGTTTTCTAAATTATATTACGCAATGGGTTTTCTAAACATTACCATCGGGTAACAACATTCACAAGATGATTACAAAGTTAACTTAAATGATTTTCAAACTTAAGTTTTCCAAGCTCAAGTACAAATGGTTTTGAATTAACTATGTTCAATTCACTCGGGATTTTAACGGACTTGAAAAGTTAAGAACGACAAACGAGTTTTTAAAATAAAGAATTGTATCGGGTTTTTAAGCAACACAACAACGATTTCAACAACACTCAACACAGGTTTCTTCTAAACTCATATTTTCGCTAGAAATAAACTGTCCAACTGTTTTCTTCAAAACGTTTTCACTCTGTAACATGCCAGATTCGGTCGTGGTGTGTTGACCGGGTTTGGGGTGTTACAATTATGGTATCAGAGCTAAGTTCAAAAACTCGGCTGTGGGTTTGGGTTCAAAAATATTTTCAAAAGTTGGTTTGGAAAATGGTTTAGAAAATATATCTGTTTTCTTGAAGTATGGCACCCGAGTCCCCGGCACCAAATCTGTAAGTTCTCTTATTTTATGATTGTTGATATGATGATGTTATAACTGTACTTTTGGTATTTGCTCTGTGTGTGTTTTGGTTTGGATATATAATTGGTTGCGTATGGAAGATTTGTCTACTTTAATGGCTAGGTGATTCTGAGTATGTATAGGAGTTCTAAATTCTAGTTAAAAGTATATTAGTGTTATTAAGATCAGAGTGCGCAGCGTGAGCATAGTGTTGTAGGTTGACGTACGACTATTAGTTAGTTGGAAATTTCGAGGACAAAATTTCTTTAAGGGGGTAGATTTGTAACATCCCGATATTGGGCCTAGTAGGATTGGGCCCAATGGGCTTTGAGCGTAGTAGCGTTTAATTTTTTTTTTAAAGAACAAGAGAATGGCTTTAATACAAGTTGGACCTATTCGGTGAGTGATTTTGGAAGGTTAGGGGGCTTCTATGAAGTCCCGGGATCAAACTTTGGCTTTAGGGAAATTTTGGTTTTAGGTGAAAAAAAAACCCTGGGAGTTGGTAGGTAGGCTTTAAGAATAAAATGTGGAGAAAAATGACATAAGTGAAGGTGTGGTGTAGTGGCAAAGTGACGCCACTTAGAGGCAAGGGAGTGACGCCACAAGGAAGGAAGGAGGTCTAAGGTTCAAGTCTTGGCTCTTACATTTTGGATTTCTTTTTAAATGGACTTTAGAATTTGACATTAGATTTATATTTAGTTGCGCATGGCTTTAGACACAAGAAGAGCTTGTGGCCTAATGGTAAGTGGCGTGTTGAGCTATTGAAGGGAGCAAGGGTTCGAATCTCATGACAAGCAAAGGAGTATTTATTTTGCGGATTGGACGGGAAAAGTTTGAGTTGGATTTAAACTCTGCTGACGGAAGGATCCCACATCGGAAAGATACAAAGAAGGAAGGTGAGAAGCTAGCTATATATATAGCATTCTAGGAGGAGGATGAATACACCTTGGTTGGAGTTTGGGCACAGGAGTGGTCGGGGCGCGGATTAGCACCAGATTCCTATCAGGTGTGTAACTCTCTCTACTCTAGTTGTAGAGCGGCAAATGCCGAAGTGCCGGTCACGGCAATATTAGCCACACGAGCGTGCGAACACACGTGTGGGGCTTCGACGCGATAGTTGAGGCCATCATTAATATTCTTGTGGGTTGAGGCTACTTGGGCCACGATGGGTCGAAGTGGGCCCAATAGGCCCATGGGCCCAATTGAATAAAATTGTATGATGGTGTAGTATATAGTGAACTAGACTAGGTGAATCTCATATACGTGGCTAGATTTGTGTTAGGTGGGCCACACGAGCGTGTGGGCCCGAATGGGCTGAAATCGGGTTTTAGGCCCAATAGTCCGGTACGACCGTAAATAGTAGCTGAGTCACTCGGGGTGACATTAGGCCTTCGGAAAGGCCATTGCAGGTGTGTATCTTACACACTTCATAATCTATGTAAATGTGCTGATAACCTAAACTATGTTAAAAGCCGAAAACTGTGTAGATTTCGATATGGTACCCTTAGGGGTATGAGCAAGGATTTCGGGTAAGTCCGTTTTGATGAGATTATGATACATGATTCCTGATGCTATTATCTATGTTATGTTCGATATATGTTTAATGATAAAGTATGTTGGCATGATATGTATATGCATGTGCATTATTGTGGGTGATATGAGAGGAGGGGGAAGATTTGTTATCTGTGACTTTGGGTCACCAGTGGTTTGGCACCACCAGTGGTTTGGTACCACAGTTGATTTCATGACTTTGGGTCACCAGAGGTTTGACACCTTATAGCGACTCGTCCCAGTGGTTTAGCACCATAGTGGGTTGGCCCCACATTTGATAAAACGGGATTGTCGCCAGTGATTTGGTATCACAACCTGGGTTGGACCCACAATTGGATTATTCGTGACTTTGGGTCACCAGTGGTTTGGCACCACATTATTATTGATATCAGTGACTTTGGGTCACCAGTGGTTTGGCACCACCAGTGGTTTGGTACCACACGGGGTAGAAAAAGGAGTTGTGGATGGCTAGGTTTGGGTGCATGATATGTTTGCTTGATTATGATTTGTGTAAGCACGTTGCTATAATCGGGAGGGGGATTATGCACTGAGTCTTGGTGACTCACCTTCTCCCTTATCTTTTCAGGTGATTCGTAGGTCGCGGATGAGGAGCTGGGTGGACTCGAGGTGGCCATGTGAAATTATTTTGGTTTCACAGTGGCTTTCGACTTGGGTACTTTATTTTAAATTTCAATTTTATTTGGGTTTGTAATAAGGCCATTAAACTACATTTTGCGATTATTTTGACTGCTTAGATTGGATTTCAAATATTGCTAAGTAAACTGCTTGACATGTTTTAATAACCTGAAAATCGAAGTTTTCTAAATTATATTATGCAATGGGTTTTCTAAACATTACCATCGGGTAACAACATTCAAAAGATGATTACAAAGTTAACTTAAATGATTTTCAAACTTAAGTTTTCCAAGCTCAAGTACAAATGGTTTTGAATTAACTATGTTCAATTCACTCGGGATTTTAACAGACTTGAAAAGTTAAGAACGACAAACGAGTTTTTAAAATAAAGAATTGTATCGGGTTTTTAAGCAACACAACAACGATTTCAACAACACTCAACACGGGTTTCTTCTAAACTCATATTTTCGCTAGAAATAAACTGTCCAACTATTTTCTTCAAAACGTTTTCACTCTGTAACATGCCAGATTCGGTCGTGGTGTGTTGACCGGGTTTGGGGTGTTACAGACGATATTTACTATCTTTAGTCTGCTCTGCTGCAAACTCAGGGATGCCAGACTAGCATCTTCGATCCGCTTCACTGCAATATCAGGAAGACAAGATCCGCTATCTTCAATCTGCTCCACTGCAAACTCAGGGACGCCAGGCTGATGTTTTCAATCCGCTTCACTGCAAACTCAGGAAGGCAAGATCTGTTTTCTTGTGTCTACTCCACTACAAACTCAGGGATGCCAGACTAGTATCTTCGATCCGTTTCACTGCAATCTCAGGAAGACAAGATCTGCTATCTTCGATCTGCTTCGCTGCAATCTCAGGAAGACAAGATATGCTATCTTCAGTCTGCTCCACTGCAAACTCAGGGATGCCAGGCTGATATCTTCGTTCCGCTTTGCTGCAAACTCAGGAAGACAAGATCTGCTATCTTTGGTCTGCTCCACTGCAAACTCAGGGATGCCAGACTACTATCTTCAATCTGCTTCACTGCAATCTCAGGAAGACAAGATCTGTGAATTCACCGATGTTGCGACAACTTTGTCCTCTCTGGGGACCTTTCTGTAAAATCGTTTTATGTGTTTATGCTTATGCAAAATGGTTAGGATGCTATGATCGAAATGAGTCAAATGCTCCTAATTAGATGTGCTATGAATGCAAAATGAGAATGATCCCTTTAATGCCTAGGGTGTCATCACTCGTTATTCATCAAGAGTCTTATCACTGATGTATTATACTACTATCTTATTCGACTTGGTATTTTCCAACAAAAAACTCAAAGAAACAACCACATTATGCTCAAAGCTTGCTTGCCCCATTTGTAATTTCAAAGTCCCTTCCACTGCACTGCCAAATGCAGGACATAAAGTTTGTACCTCCTATTGCAACTTCAGGGGAATAACATTTGGTTTCTTCCATCCATCCTACTGCCACTCAGAGGTATAGAATTTGTATCATCTTCAATCAATTTGATCTGTTACACCATTCCCTGGGTGTAATGACCAGATGTATATGCCTGAAATTTGCATGAATGCAAGGTATCGTTTTTATTTTCCCGAGAATGATCCCCTTTTACACTTGGGTTGACATTGCTCGTCTTTTGTCGAGATGGTATCACTGACGAAATGTCTTATCTTTTTGTTCAACCAATAAAAATCCAAAAAGATAATCATCGTTCAATATTTCCAACCCTTAGGCTTGGTGAGTTCTAAACAATAGTCCTGTTTTAGATTCTCATACTATTTAGAAGCTTCCATAGTAATATGTGAAACTCCTTTTATGAAAGTATTATTAGTCCATTAATCGTTATTTCAATATAAAATGCTTGAAAAAGATCACAACAATGGACGAGAAAGAAATTAATCAATAGCATAGCTCGAAACAAATAAGTTAATCAAAGATCACCAAGGAAATAAAAGAAAATTGATTGGGGTGTATCTTGAAAAGAATAAAATAATCAAAGATAGCAAATTCAAAATGGGTAAGATAGAAGCTAGGTGCCCCAGATATCGCAGCTTGAGCTTCTCTGTCCAAACTTCTTGAGGACCATTTTAAGCTCAATACGTGTTTAGAGGATCCGGAGTACTTTGTCAATGCCCCAAGACGTAGCATACTTCCTCATTGTTAATTCAGGCATAGCAAGACTACCACATGCCCTATCTTTGATCAAAATTTGAGCCGCCCTTTTCAGGTTTTCGGCTCAAAAACCCCTTTGGTCTCAAAGCGCCCTTTGCAGGTTTTCGCCTTGGCCTCTCCTCTTTTTTTTTTTTTTTTGAATTTGATCTCAAAGCGCCTTTTGCGGGATTTCACCTTGGCCTTTCCCCTTTCAGGTAAAATACTTCTTGACTGAACTTGAATTCGCCAAATTGGGCAAGTCTTCGCCATCTGTCTCGGTCAATATCAATGCTCCTCTAGAACAGGCCCTTTTTACTACATAAGGTCCTTCCCAGTTTGGCATCTGCTTTCCTCTAAAATCCTTTTGTATAAGAAAGATCTTTTTCAACATCAGGTTCCTCTCGTGGAATTCTCTAGGATGAACCTCTTTGTCGTAAGCTTGCATCATTTGACCGTGATGGATAACTTTTAACCTTTTTTTCGATTAGGTTCAATTGGCAAAAACGCTTCCATTCCATAAACCAATGGGTAAGATGTTGCCCTGGAAAAGGTCCTGACCAACGTCTGATAATCATAGAGGATAAATGGTAACTTCTTTATGCCAATATTTACGAGTCTCAGTCATCTTTCCTACAATCCTTGTTTTGTTTTTTTGTTTTTTTCTTTTTGTGCTGCCTTTGTTGCTCTATGATATGTCGTCTGATCTTTGAACGGACTACAAACTTTTGACATTGTCCTTTTTGGCATTCTTTGTTGGTGTCCCCCTTTTTTTTTACTATCGACTTTGTAACATTGGCATATGAAGCTACTTCTACCCTCTTACTGAAGTAAACGACGACCACGACAATAAATCGGTGTATACTTGAAATTTTGCCGAGATTGGCCTGCCCCATATAAAGAAAGTCTGTGAAGAAATTAATGAGGCATATAAATATCGTCTTCTTCAATTCAGTATTTGCGGTATAACTGATGCAATCCCCTTCCATGGTAGACCAACAGTGCCCGATCCTCATGTTTAGCCTGGCCATTGCAAAACCATTAGCATGTGTCCTTCTGACATCCTTATGGACCTCTTTTAAGATTTCAACGTACCCGTGTCTTAGTAGCCCAGGCATGTCCTGATATGATCATGTAAAAACATCTTGGAATTCTTGAAAATAACTCAATGATGTCTCGCCTTATTTTCGTGGTGAGCTAGGCTACAATCTTTACCTCTTTTCTAGGCTCATAATATCTAGTGACCCTTTGTAGAGTAGGGTCTGTTTTTCATCTTGTTCTACCATTCTTAACAAATCAGAAGATAGATTACAATCTCTATCATCTTCAAAGTCTTGAGATATCTTTAGACACATGTCTTACTCGAAAGGAGACTCTGTGTCAGTAACAACGTTGCTCACATCGTTGATATCTGGAGACCCATTGTAGGTTCGAAGGAAGATTCCAAGGAATAAATGATTCAAAGAATGATTATTTGTATGGTCATGAATAAAGAATGAAAGAATACTTGAAATAAGGTCCAAAGAACAAACAAACAAAAACTTAAAACAATTGTTTGTACAGTATGAAATGGAAAAAATAAAAGAATATTTGCTCAAAAAGATGCATTTTATTGAAATAAAAATTCCAGACACGAGCTTATTTCACAAAAGGATTCTTATTGCCTCTAGGCTTAAGGCAACAAGCGTATTTTGAATATTACTCTAAATTAGCTCTAAAAAATATAAGGATCTCTTCCACAGTCCTATTGTTCAAAATACTCCCAAGTATGTAAGGGCAGATGCTTGGAAAAATCCATTTTTTTCTTCAGATACGTCGTTAATATTCAGATTTCCCAATATCAGGTCTTGCAGTAAAGCCCTAAACTCGATGCATTCTTGGATCTCATAGATCTCACCCCTTTATCTAGATGGTTGGGTGACAGATTTTCTTCCCCAAAGGGATCATCAAATTTGAAAATACCCATTTTGACAAGTCTTTCGATCATCTTTTTGAAAGTGGTGCAGTTCTCGATCGAGTGTCATGTGATTCCCGCATGGTATTCGCATTGGGCGTTCATGTCGTACCATTTAGGGTATGGAGGTTGTATAGGTTTTAGGTAGAAAGGGGATACTACATGTGCATCAAACAAAATTTGGTACAGCTCCCTATACGTGATTGGGATGGGCGCGAATTTGGATTTTTTTGAGTTCGGTTTTGGACTGGGTTCTTGCCTTGAAGAGTCCTGATGGCTAGTAGTTGACTGACCTATGGTACTCGGTTTTGAATAACCCTTGCTATACATACTCGTGTTATTCGCCTCATTTTCTTTTTTCTTCGGGGCCCTTAAAGTATTAACTTGGGAGCTCCAATCTCGCTTTTTCCTTTTGTAACGGTCTTCACATTGTTTCGGGATTTCCACACTATCCTTCCTTGTTTATTCTATACTAGCCAGATCAATGATAATGGGATTGGTTGGATTGCCCCCTGGATTGGGACCTGAGCCTATTGAGTAGTTTATTGGTGCTGACATACCGGCCTGATGCTGGTGGGGTCTAATAGTAACGGGTACCCCTTTCGGATGTACGTCTGGTTGAGTCTGGACGCTTATTGGAGTAAAACCTGGGGGATAGACGAGGTCTTTATTATCATCCCCACTGTTGACTACTGGGCCTTTCCTTTCTTCAAGCCCTTTGGCTAGTAACTGACTTAACTGGCCAATCACATTCTTTTGGAATTCTAACATTTGATCCCGCACATCTTGTTGAATTTTGGTCAATTGCTCTTGCATCTGTATTTGCCTTTGCTCTAATCTCTCCAACCTTTGTTCCATGTTTTCCAGGTTAACTGAAATAATTTTACCTAATTAGGGTCATTTTGTAAAAGTCTAATGCAAATGATGCAATGCAATGCAGATGCATGAAATGAATGCAAAAAGAAATAGAGGCGCTGATTCTGAATTCAATTCCATTAGAACAACTTTTCTAGAAAATAAATTCTTTTACATAAAACGGAATTTATACGGCCTTTCCCTCATACTCCAAGAAAAGACATTGACCCCTTTCTTCTTATCTAGATATTAAAGTCCAATCTCGTGAAGTCTCTACTAGCTCTTCTTATTTGATCTGGGCCGCGACTCGCTACTCACTTATTTCTACAATGCTCGTTAGCCTCTTCAAGAAAGCCGAGACGTGGTGATTCTTGAATAGTCTTCGTCAGCTTGAATCCTTGGGCAATAAAGTCTTGTATTCCTTCACGGACTATCAGTCTTCTCTCGTGGTGTTTACTTGGACCATATTCGGACGGCCGTATTATAATCCACTTTATCAAGAAATCCATTTTCTCATGACAAACTCTTCTATTTAGCAATCAAATTTGAATCAACACCTCTTTTCTATGATGTGAATGCAATGCAATCAAAACAAAAGAGAACACGTTAGCACAAGAGAAATAAATAACAAAATAAGGCACCTATCTGGGTGACCACTAGGGTTTGGCATAGTTCTACATAGGGTAAGCCCTTAGGTTTTCTACATGTGGTTTAGCTCTAAAGTTGAGGTAACCGAACCAGCAGATTCCTCGATCCTCACCCATTATAGGCTCATACAGATCGAGTTCAGTTCAGGGGAATACATTTCCTTATGGCCATGCGGAAGTGAAAACCTCACAAAGACATAGGTACAGATGTATCCCGGAAGCCATCCACTAGCCCATGCGGAGGTGAAAACCTCACGAAGGCATAGTTTCTCACTCCCACTTAAAGGTGCGACCATAACGATCATGCAATGCAATGTGCGCAAGAAAATAACAATCATATGCAATGACACAAACAAATGCAACAAAAAGATCGTAATTTTCAAATCAACTTTTCAAATCGAATTTTCAAATTTCCAACAAAGAACAAAAAATAATCAATTTTATGGCTTGACTTTCTTATTGGTCCCCAGTGGAGTCGCCAAGCTGTCGAATCTATTTTTTAAAAAAAAAAACGGGGGTCGACTAAAAAAACAAAAACGGGAGTCGCCATCAATCCCTTTTTGCTTAGGTGTGATCGGATCACCTTATAAAACGTTATATTTCAAAATATTAATTTTGGTCTACAAAATTCGAGAAAACGGGTTCGGGAGTCGGTTACGTACGAGGAATGATTAGCACCCTCGTAACGCCCAAAATTGGTACCGGATTGATTAATTATTGTCCTAATGTCAAAAATTCGAAAAGATTTAAAAACATGATTTCTTTAAAAACTTGAGCAATTTGAGTTGGAGCTTGAGATTCTTTTATTCCGAAAGAATACAAACATCACATCCAGCACGTTAGGACATGATATTTTAAACCCTCATGACCAAAATCATCTCATGATTTACAAAATTTATTAAAAGGATATTTAGTTATTTAGTCAAACGAAAAATCGAAACCCAGCACGTTAGAACACTATTTCCCGAATTTCTAAATACAAAACATTGCCCTATTTAAGAAAAACCTTTGGATAAAATATGGTAATTTTGCAAAATGTACTTATATCATAAAACATAAATACCAAAAGCAATTAACAAAAATTACATGATATACTAACATTTCATACTAATATAGACAATTAAAGAAAGAATAATATGAAATAACGATTGATATAAATAATAGAATAACTATACTAAAGCAAAAAATCATAAATAAATAAAAGAGCATGAATAAACAAATATAAGATATAAAGCAGCAAATAACGAAAGATAAAAAAAACTACTAAATGAATATGAAATTTTACATGCAAGATTAAGTGTAAAATAAAATAACAACATAGAATGAGTGACATATAATAATAGATATTGCAAATTAAAAACATATGTACAAAAATGATATGATATAATCTAAAAAGTAATATATATATTCAGGAGAAAATAGATAGAATACTTTTTTTAAATAAATAAATGATATATAACTTTAAATAAAAATATATTTATAATACCATAATCTAATACATATATGCATAAAAACTACATATTTAAAAATAAACAATATAAACAATATATATTATACAATATACAAAATTTTATACGATATTAATGATAAAACAATTTAAATGTTATATATAATATAATATAATAATATATAATATACAAAATTTTAAAAATATATATTGTAATATACAAATTTTAAAATGATATATAAATAATATTGAATTTAATAAAATAACCTAGTATAATAATAATTTAATATATATAATATTAAATAATTAAAAATAAAAATAAAAATGAAAATAAAAAAAACTAAAAAAATCAAAGAAACATGGATTAAATCAAAATAAAACGAAATATAGGGTAATAAATGTAAAAGGACTAGATTAGAACGCGCGTCACATTATAGGGACCTATTAAGCAATTATGCCTTATCTCCTAAACGACGCCGTTCCCCTTTTCTGCCTTAAAATAGCCCTAGGATCAGATTACAAGAAAATATAAATTTTAGGGCTGAATTAAAAATAAAAAAATTAAAATGAACGAAATTAAAAATAATAAAATTGCGGAAGGACCAAATAGGCAAATTGCCCCTTTTATAAAAACACGCGGATCCTCCCCAGGTATCGGGTCAATGCGCGGATCCTTAACCTTTAAATGACGTCGTTTTGGTGCTTATTGACTTAAGCAAAAACGGCGTCGTTTTTATGCTGCTATATAAGTCAATTTTCAGACAAAAAATTCATTTGAACCCTGTTTTTTTAAAAAAAACTTTTAAAAATTCTCTCAATCCCTCCTTTCCTCAACCTGGAATCCGGCCATCGGACATACGGGCCATCGCCACACGCGCCACACGTGCCACCATAGACGCCGTCATATACGGCGGCCAAAGGTCAAAAACTCCAGTTTTTCAACATAAATCAAAAGGTAAACTCTTTCTTTTTTTATTTTTAGTAATATATGTAATAAAAATATCGCATGAATCGAAATAAAAAAATGAAATGGTACAATTGAAAAAAATCACCTCTGCTTTTGGTTGTTTTTTTTCGTATTGTATTTTTGGTATTCTGTGTATATTGTGTGTATTTTACAGATTATGCTGGGGTTTTTATAACCCAAAAATAATAAATACAAATTTTCTGTCCATATTTGTTGCTTTCACTGTGTTCTTCTTTCCTTTTTTTTGCAGGCGACCGACGAGAGATTCGGCGATGGGACGCGATTTGCGCGCTGATTGCGGCTTGACGAGGGGCCTCTGTTGGGTGCTTGCGGCGCGATGGAAACTTAGGGTTTTAGAAACCCTTGGTTTCTGATTTAGTTTGGGCCTTTTGGGCTCCGTAGGTTGGGTTTGGTTTTGGGCTAATTGGGTTTGGGGTGTAATTCGGGCCTGTAAATGGACTGTAATTGGACATTGGGTTTATTATTTTTTTATTATTTTTCATTTATTCAAGCCCGGGCATAAATGGGCTACTACAGTATTTAAATGTTTTCTATGTTTTTCTAAAGTGTCTGAAAAAACTAAAATATCATCTATATAAACAACACAAATTTTTTTATATTTATTAAATATAGAATCCATCCATCTTTGGAAGATTTGTGGTGCATTACATAACCCAAATGGCATTACTCTCCATTGATAATGTCCATTAGGTGCACTAAAAGCTATTAAAGTTTTAGATTTTTCGGTTAGCATGATTTGCCAAAATCTCGATTTACAATCAAATTTACTAAAATATTTTGCTTGTTTAGCCTGATTAATTAAAACATCCTTTCTTGGAATAAAATATCCGTCAAAAATAATATTTTGATTTAATATTTTATAATTAATTACCATCCTAGCTTTTCCTCTTTTTATTTCTGCATAGTTTCTTACCATAAAAGCGGGACTAGAATGTGGACTATTAATTGTTTCTATTAATCATTTTTCTAATAAATCTTTGATTTGTATATCAAATTCATCTATATCTTGTTTAGTATAGATCATAGGTTTTACTCTAATAATTTTATTGGGATTTTCCAATTTAATTTCACAATATCTAGGACTATTTTGCCATAATTTTAATGGTTCTTCACTAAAATTATTTTCTAATATTTTAAACAACCAATTATCTGCTTCTAGTTGTTTAATCTGTTCTTTTCTTGGTGGTGTAAAATTTTTATCACACACAAATTTATGATTTTCAACTAATGGTATTTCTACAGAAGCTTTTTCTACTGATAATATAATTAAATTTTTATCTATAGAAAATTGTAAATGTTGATATATAAAATTATTTCCTAATAATATGTCTCCATGCATTGCAGGAAAATATAATATTTTAGATATTACAAATCTTACATTATTTATGTAAATTGGTACGTTTCTAGCCTTAAATTGAATTGTGGTTTCATTACCATCTATTCCTATGGCTCTTATTGGGTGTTTCATTGGTTCCCATTTTTCTACAGGAATAGCATTTTCCCTGCAACTACTTGTTGTAGCTCCTGTATCTAATAAAGCATGTAAAGAATATGATTTATATTCTCTGAATTGAAATGTAATTTCAATATATGTAAAATATTTTCTTGATTGAAAATTTGAAAATGTAATAACATCAGTATTTCCAATTTTCAATTGTTGAAGTTTGTATTTCTTCCATTCTAGTGTTTCTAGAATTTCTACTAGGTTCAGTTGGAAATATAGGTATATGAACTGTTTTCATTCCTATCGGTGTTGAACTTGTACTTATATTATCTTCTTCTTTCTCTATTTGAGTATTTGAGGGTAAAATTAAATTATCATTTATATTTATTATAGCATTATTTTTAAAATATAATCTATCTCCTGATGACATATATTCTATAGTACTTACAGGTTTTGAAGTACTAGCACTACTTATTCTATCTATCATCCAGTCTCTTGGTATTGATAGATCCCTTAAATGTAATAATTGTGGTTGTGTTTCTATAGTAAATTTATTGGGTTCAAAAAGCTCAATGCTTTTATTATTAATTTCTTTATTTTCTACTTCTGTTGTATTAGTATATTCATTAATAGAAGTCCAACTTATTGCTAGATCTTCTGCTAAATAATTTATTTCATAATTTTTTGTTGAATTTTTAAACATAAACACTCTTCTATTAGAGGATCTGTAATAGATATAAAGTAATTTGGTTTGACTTTAAATCCTATTACACCAGTATGTAAATTAGATTGAATACCTCCAATAAGTGCTTTTATTGGATTTTCAAATCTTTTATCTAATAATACTACTATTATAGGTATATCATGACCTTTTCTAAATAAAGCTCTAATAATTATCATTATTATTCCTAAATGTATATATCTAACTTGAGGATATTTCTTTTTAATCCTTTTAATTTTATCTTTAGTAAATAATTGGATTTCTGTTAATCCTCCTCTAGTATCTTTAGCGACTGTATTACTACTAATTTTTTCTCTGTGTCTTTGACTCCATATCTTGAATTTAGAAATTTTATATATTTCTTCTTTAGAAATATGATTTTTATTTATTTTTTCTATCATTTCATCAGAAAAGTCTTTTTCTTCTCTAATTAAATTTCCTAATTTTATATCATGTTGTTCAGTTTTAGGAATTTCTTCTAATTGATTATTAGAACTACTTCTTACATTAAACATAAATATATATTCTTCATTATCTGAATCAGAATCTGTTTCTGATATTAATTCATATAATATTTCTTTAGGATTTATTTCTTCTTCTAAGCATATTTCTAAGTCTTGTTCTTCAAGAGTTTTTGTAACATCCTAGATTAGGGGTTATGCGTTTGTGCATAATTCATGAGTTAGTAGGTTTTGGCAGTGTTTGGAAGTGTATTAAGGGTTTTTAGAACTCTAGGATGGAAGAGAAAGCTTTGGAAAATTATTGGTTTTTAAGTTAAAAAGGGGGAGCAAGGCCAAGGAGGCCTTAAAGGAAAATTTTGGGAGTTCTTGGACATAGAAATTACCTTGGTAAAGTGGTTGGAATGCGCCACTTAGGGCCCTGGTGATGACTCCATGGCAAGGGCCTTGGTTCGAGTAGTGTGGAAAGCAAATGGGTGTTTTTATTTTGCTTTTGGCGTTAAGACAAGGAGGAAATTGGGCTAATGAGGCTTTAAGAGGAATTGTGGGGGGTTTATGACACAAGGGTTGGCCTGGTAAAGTGGTAGCAAGGCGCCACTTAAGGCTTGGGCAAGTGACGCCTCACGCAATGGGTAGAGGGCCCAGGTTCGAGTTGCGAAGGAAGCAAGAAGGAGTATTTTATTTTTCGTATGGCAAGAAGGCGCTGGGCTAGGAGGCTTTAAAAGAAATCCTGAGTGTGATTCATGTCACAAAAGCGCCTTGGCAAAGTGGCTTGGGACGCTACCTAAGGTGCTAGGAGAATTGCTCCAGTGGGTCTCATGTTCGAGTCTTGATGGCAAAGATAAGGAGTGTTTTTTTATTTTGGCGTCAAGTTGGACGAAATTGGACTACACATGGACTTTCAATTGGATGAGGATTGAGTTTATTTCTCCTTTTAATTTTCGGCTAGATTAGATAAAGGTAGGATAAATGTTGATTTATTTTATTTAATTTTAATGGATGATAAGAAGATAATGGAGGCCTTATTTTATTTATTTTAGTTTAAATAGGTGATAAGAGATAATGTGATGATTTATTTTATTTTATTTGTTAAGGTGATAAAGAGTTAGAATAGGAGTTTAATTTGGGATTTGATAAGAGGGGATGTAGTGGCCGAATTCTTTATAAGGGGGAGTGATCATCTTTTGTTATTCTTTTTCTTCTTTAAATTCTTGGTACCGAAATTTAGTCTCTCCTTTCTCTTTAGTGCCGTCTTCTTTTGTGTTAAGTCACCTAGTTTCGGCCTTCACATTCTTTTGGTTAGTGACCGAAATTACAAAGAGCATTAAGGCCATTTGAGTTCATTCTTCTCCTATTTGCTAGCTTGGCCGAACCTATATCCCTCTCCCAAACTTCTTCTTTTAATTGGTGTTAGCCGAATATACCTTTCTCTTGTGACCGATTTTTCCATCAACATTTGAAGGGCTTAGCCGAATCATTTTCAAAAGCCGAAAGTCAACATCCCTTTTATCCTATCGACAGTTAGAGCTAGTGGACGATTCGTGTGGTGGTGGGGAAGGTACAGCCTAGCGCAAGAGATCTTTCGGGATTCTTATAGCCAACGTTTGTGGAAGTGATCTTTCGGGATTTAGTTAGTAAGGGGATAATCGATAGAAATAAGCAAAGCCTTCGGGATTTGGTAGGAGACCAAATCGGCATTTAGGGAGGAGGAAAAACCCCGTTCATCGTGTTAGATTCAAGTAGTTCGGGATTTTGCTAAATAGTAAGGTGTGTGATTAACCCACTGTTTCCGGGTTTATGCTATATTTGTATGTGTTATGTTTATGGGTTAACTAGTGCAAAGATGTGAGTGATGTGATATGGATACCCTAGAGGGGTATATCGAATACCGAGTTTAGTGTTGATTATTGAAAGAATGTGAATGTGCCTATATGAATGAGATTGTATATCCGAACAACTGTACATGCATTATTATCATGACATTATTATATGTTGCATGTGCATGGGGGGATATGATATGAAAGAAGGTGCGGGTACTTCTTCAGTACGTGGTTTGATGTTAGCCTTGAGCTACATCGTGGATTGACGTTGGATCGAGGTCACATTGTGGATTAATTGCGATTTAGTTCGCATGGCTTGATGAGTAGCTCTGTGCCTCATCGTGGTTGATATAAGCTATGTTCTATATCGTGGTTGATGAGTGAATATGTGTCCCATCGTGGTTTTGGTGTTAGCTACGGCTACATCGTGGATTGGCGCTGACTGATGTCGCGTTGTGGATTATTGTGCTTAATTGCACGTGGACGGCATTGATTGCCTTTGGAGTAAAAAGGAGAGGGTGATTTGTTAATCCCCTGGTGTGTGGTAGGCTGGATACGGGGGTGTATAGGGGATGGACCCTAGGTTGGGTTGGGTGCACTTTGCATTTCAATTGATATGTGGATTAATGTGAAAATGGGCCAAGCCCAGTATATGAATGTGGATCAGTGTGGAAATGGGCTAAGCCCAGTATGTGGAAATTATGTGGTTAACTACCCTATTATATGAATGTGGTATGAATATGGGCCAAGCCCAGAATGTGGTACTATGTGAATATGATATTTGTTATCTGATATATGGGTTAATATGTGGTTAACATGTGGGTGGAATTCAGTGGAGTAATTACACACTGAGTCTATATGACTCACCCAATTTTTATTAAACATCGCAGATGATTCGTGGTGATTGGACCGGGTTGGAGTGGATACGAGGTGGCCCATACAGAAGACATCTTCTTTATTTTATTCAGTTTATTACTAAGAACTTTTGTTTAATTATTTATTGTAATAAGTCCCAGTTAAAGTATTTAAGTATTTCTATTTGAGTATTTTTATTATGTTAAAGCAAAGTGACGATTAAATTATTATTTTGAAACCGGTTTAATTTCGGCTAAACTATATCCTAAAATGTATCATAAAGTTTTAATCAGGATATTTTTATAAACACCACACTTTACTTAAGTTTTAAATGGTCACCGTTTTACAAACTCAACAAGTTGTCATGATTTTATCTTTAGGTCGAATCTTCTCAAACGTTTTTCTGTAAGTGACATACCAGATCTGGTCAGGGCTTGTGGGCCGGGTTTGGGGTGTTTCAGTTTGGTATCAGAGCCCGGTTCAAAACTCAGCTTTGAGGGTTTTGGGTCCAAAAACATTTTTTTTAAATGGGCTTTTTCGAAAATATGAGTTTTATGAATTATTTTTCAGGTTATTCTGGCATGGCACCTGTATCTCCGACCCGTAGTCCACCAGGTAAGTACCCTTGACTACTGAAGTGAAATGTGTATGTGAATGTTATAAGTATGAAGGAACGTAGATTAGTGAACTAGGACTGTTGAACCCTAGGATCGGGCTACTCAAACACAAGTGCATAAGACTTAAGGACCATTAAACAAACACCGTGAACTAAGTCGCCGAGTTAAGGTGTGGCAACCATAGTACGCATGTCTAGGATTGGTGTTCGATGAAGAGCTTGGTACTTAAGCGGTCCTAGCGACTCACCTCCTCTCTACTCGAATCCTACCCGTGCGTAGCTACGGTTCACCCTAACCAAGAGGACTTATTCACGGCTAAACCCGATAATTAAAACCCGAAAGGGACTAGCCATGCGCTTTTATAAAAACCCTAGTTTTAAAATCCCTAAATTACCCTTTTAATTGTAGTAAAGATTATTGTGAAAATTTTTCCAAAATATCTCCGATTTACAAAATTACAAAAATGCCCTGTATTGTAAATTACTAAAATACCCTTAGTTCTTAAGATTTTCAAAAATACCCTCGACGTTTGCTACAATATTTCTACTTTACAAAAATACCAAAAACTTCTGTTTTACAAATAACAAGATACCCGATTTGGAGAGTTTACTGAATCGCTTCGACTTCCAAAATTACCAAATAACCTCGATTTCTCAAATTTTTGCAACACCTCGATTTGGAAAACAAATTTTCAAAATAAACCCCGAGTTTTTGTAAATTTTGAAATAACCTTTGATTGGTAAAGATTTTTAAATTGACCACGATTTATTACTGAAAATACTGGTAGGACGAATGACGAAATTACCCACAGGTTGGGAAAGGACCGAAATGGCCATAAAAGTGTAGTGAATGATGTTGTGAATGAATGTGACTTCATGGAGAAATGAATGTGTCTCTGCTTATGAATGTGAATGTGACCCTCACGAATTAGAGTAGTGAACTTGAATCTCGAATTCTTTGTGTAATCGAAAGAACTACTTCTAAATACTTTACTTGAGAAAATTGTTTGCGGTTAATAAGTGGAACAAAATTCTGATGCATAAAACTTTTTAATCAGATTAAATCGCGACGTTAGAAATGAGTTCTAGGGGACGTGAACTTAGAGATTGTGCCTAGAAAGTATGATGGTTCTATTAAGATCAGTCTGCGCAAAGATAAGCGTAGTGCGGTGAGTTAAGATGTACGATTGTTCGTTAGTAAGTAATTTCGAGGACGAAATTATTTTTAAGGAGGGTAGAACTGTAACATCCTAGATTAGGGGTTATGCGTTCGTGCATAATTCATGAGTTAGTAGGTTTTGGCAGTGTTTGGAAGTGTATTAAGAGTTTTTAGAACTCTAGGATGGAAGAGAAAGCTTTGGAAAATTATTGGTTTTTAAGTTAAAAAGGGGGAGCAAGGCCAGGGAGGCCTTAAAGGAAAATTTTGGGAGTTATTAGACATAGAAATTACCTTGGTAAAGTGGCTGGAATGCGCCACTTAGGGCCCTGGTGATGACGCCATGGCAAGGGCCTTGGTTCGAGTAGCGTGGAAAGCAAATGGGTGTTTTTATTTTGCTTTTGGCGTTAAGACAAGGAGGAAATTGGGCTAAGGAGGCTTTAAGAGGAATTGTGGGGAGTTTATGACACAAGGGTTGGCCTGGTAAAGTGGCAGCAAGGCGCCACTTAAGGCTTGAGCAAGTGACGCCTCACGAATGGGTAGAGGGCCCAGTTCGAGTTGCGAAGGAAGCAAGAAGGAGCATTTTATTTTTCGTATGCGGCAAGAAGGCGCTGGGCTAGGAGGGCTTTAAAAGAAATCCTGAGTGATTCATGTCACAAAAAGCGCCTTGGCAAAGTGGCTTGGGACGCTACCTAAGGTGCTAGGAGAATTGCTCCAGAGGGTCTCATGTTCGAGTCTTGATGGCAAAGATAAGGAGTGTTTTTTTTTATTTTGGCGTCAAGTTGGAAGAAATTGGACGACACATGGACTTTAAATTGGATGAGGATTGAGTTTATTTCTCTTTTTAATTTTCGGCTAGATTAGATAAAGGTATGATAAATGTTGATTTATTTTATTTAATTTTAATGGATGATAAGAAGATAATGGAGGCCTTATTTTATTTATTTTAGTTTAAATAGGTGATAAGAGATAATGTGATGATTTATTTTATTTTATTTGTTAAGGTGATAAAGAGTTAGAATAGGAGTTTAATTTGGGATTTGATAAGAGGGGATGTAGTAGCCGAATTCTTTATAAGGGGGAGTGATCATCTTTTGTTATTCTTTTTCTTCTTTAAATTCTTGGTACCGAAATTTAGTCTCTCCTTTCTCTTTAGTGCCGTCTTCTTTTTGTGTTAAGTCACCTAGTTTCGCCTTCACATTCTTTTGGTTAGTGACCGAAATTACAAAGAGCATTAAGGCCATTTGAGTTCATTCTTCTCCTATTTGCTAGCTTGGCCAAACCTATATCCCTCTCCCAAACTTCTTCTTTTAATTAGTGTTAGCCGAATATACCTTTCTCTTGTGACCGATTTTTCCATCAACATTTGAAGGGCTTAGCCGAATCATTTTCAAAAGCCGAAAGTCAACATCCCTTTTATCCTGTCGACATTTAGAGCTAGTGGACGATTCGTGTGGTGGTGGGGAAGGTACAGCCTAGCGCAAGAGATCTTTCGGGATTCTTATAGCCAACGTTTGTGGAAGTGATCTTTCGGGATTTAGTTAGTAAGGGGCTAATCGACAGGAATAAGCAAAGCCTTCGGGATTTGGTAGGAGACCAAATCGACATTTAGGGAGGAGGAAAAACCCCGTTCATCGTGTTAGATTCAAGTAGTTCAGGATTTCGCTAAATAGTAAGGTGTGTGATTAACCCACCGTTTCCGGTTTATGCTATATTTGTATGTGTTATGTTTATGGGTTAACTAGTGCAAAGGATGGTGATGTGATATGGATACCCTAGAGGGGTATATCGAATACCAAAGTTAGTGTTGATTATTGAAAGAATGTGAATGTGCCTATATGAATGAGATTGTATATCTGAACAACCTGTACATGCATTATTATCATGACATTATTATATGTTGCATGTGCATGGGGGGATATGATATGAAAGAAAGTACGGGTGTACTTCGAGTACGTGGTTTGATGTTAGCCTTGAGCTACATCGTGGATTGACGCTGATCGAGGTCACGTTGTAGATTAATTGCGATTTAGTTCGCGTGGCTTGATGAGTAGCTCTGCCTCATCGTGGTTGATATAAGCTATGTGCTATATCGTGGTTGATGAGTGACTATGTGTCCCATCGTGGTTTTGGTGTTAGCTACGGCTACATCGTGGATTGGCGCCGATCGAGGTCGCATTGTGGATTATTGTGCTTAATTGCACGTGGGCGGCATTGATTGCCTTTGGAGTAAAAAGGAGAGGGTGATTTGTTAATCCCCAGTGTGTGTGGTAGGCTCGATACGGGGTGTGTAGAGGATGGACCCTAGGTTGGGTTGGGTGCACTTTGCATTTCAATTGATATGTGGATTAATGTGAAAATGGGCCAAGCCCGGATATGAATGTGGATCAGTGTGGAAATGGGCTAAGCCCAGTATGTGGAAATTATGTGGTTAACTACCCTATTATATGAATGTGATATGAATATGGGCCAAGCCCAGAATATGGTACTATGTGAATATGATATTTTTTATCTGATATATGGGTTAATATGTGGTTAACATGTGGGTGGAATTTAGTGGAGTAATTACACACTGAGTCTGTATGACTCACCCAATTTTTATTAAACATCGCAGATGATTCGTGATGATTGGACCGGGTTGGAGTGGATACGAGGTGGCCCATGCAGAAGACATCTTCTTTATTTTATTCAGTTTATTACTAAGAACTTTTGTTTAATTATTTATTGTAATAAGGCCCAGTTAAAGTATTTAAGTATTTCTATTTGAGTATTTTTATTATGTTAAAGCAAAGTGACGATTGAATTATTATTTTGAAACCGGTTTAATTTCGGCTAAACTATATCCTAAAATGTATCATAAAGTTTTAATCAGGATATTTTTATAAACACCACACTTTACTTAAGATTTTAAATGGTCACCGTTTTACAAACTCAACAAGTTGTCATGATTTTATCTTTAGGTCGAATCTTCTCAAACGTTTTTCCGCAAGTGACATACCAGATCCGGTCAGGGCTTATGGGCCGGGTTTGGGGTGTTTCAGTTTTAATCATTTTCTTTGCATTTTTTTCCTTTGTTAGGACAATTTGGTGTTATGTGACCTTCTTCATCACATATAAAACATTTACATATTTGTTTTTTAGATTTTTTAGAAGTTTTTCTTCTAACAATTTTTTTCTTTTTATTATAACCATTATATTTTTTATTTCCTGGTTTCCATCTAATTAACTTATATCTTCTATTTTTCTTTCTATGTTTTTTATGAGTATTAGAACGTATTGGTTTACATCCAAATTCCCACTCATTTTCTAAAATTTTAGTGAAATGTTTAGCACTTAATTTATTTTTAACTTGTTTAGAGGCTTTAGTTTGTAAACAATGTAAAGTTATTCTTTCTTTTGCAAAATTTATCCTATTGCCTATAGAATCTATATTTTCTGGTTCTATTCCAGCCTTTTTACTATGTTTATCTAAATAATTCACATATTTTAGTATACAAATCTCATCCCATGGTGGTGGTAATTTATGAAAATATTGGTTTTTCCAGAATTCTAGATTTTCATTTTTTAGTTTTTGATATTCATGAAGAAATTTTTTAGAAAAATCTTCTAAATATCTAATATCACAGAACTTAATTTTTGACAATATATAACTAGATATACTATCCTGATCTTTTTTTTATCAAAATAGCCACAGAATTCTGTTTTTAGAATAAAAGTTTTTAAAAGATCTTTGAGAGTTCCTATCTGTTTGATTAACTGCCCTTTTTGTTCGTTTCCTTTATCAAATTCTTCCTATCTTCTTAAAAATTGTAGAACATCACCTTGAAATGTTCCAACAAAATAATTTAAGTAATTTTCTTTTGTCCAAGTATTGTTATTGTTTACAACAATAGTCATCGACTGTGCCCAATCATCTATAGTTTTTTCATAATCTGATATTGGAATATTAGTTAAGTCTAAATATATTCCACCTTGGGCCACATTTTTTTTATTTAAATCATCTATCCTATGTGGTATATGTTGACTAGATGACTCTCCTGGATATTTAGATTTAATCTCATTAGTAGCTATGTTTTCGGTTTGATTACCAAAAATTCTAGTTGTGTTTTCAACTTTTTCAAAATTTTTATTAAAAGTTCTCAGATAATCATCATGGTGAAGATTTGATTCTATTTTTCTTTTTCCATAAGGATCTATTTCTTCAATATCCATTGGTTCTAGAATTTCTACTTCCTCATCTGTTGAAGTGTTTTCTTCATATGTTCGCTTAGCAACTTATGGGGTTGGGCCTCGTTTAACATTTAACATAACTCTAGTATAAAAAAGTGTTTTTGAAAGTTTAAATAATGTCTGCATTGTAATCAAAAGAATTAAAGTATTATTTACGGCTTGATTTTAATTATATATTGATTTATGCTTTAAATTTGGTAATTATATCCATATTAGAGTTTGAACCTTTTTTTTTTGTTCAACTTAGTCCTTAAACTTGGTAGATGTTCTCATATTTTGGCCTAAACTTGGCAATTATTCCCACATTGGGGAGGATTTTCAAAGACTAACTTGGACAAAAAAAAGTTCAAGCCTTAATGTGCGAACAATTGTCAAGTTTAGAGGCTAACTTGGACAAAAAAAATTATGCCCCAATGTAGGAATAGTTGCCAAGTTCATGGTCTAACTTAGACAAAAAAAATTTGAGCCCTAAAAAGTGATTCAACCTTATCAAAAAGTACTTTTTAAAAGAGAAATATCTATTTTAGACATGTGTTGTAAAGTAGAAGATATGTTGGACTTCTTTAATGATGATAAGAAAGTAATTTTAGCCAAAAGCACTTTTACAAAAGCTAAAAACTAAATTTTTATTTGAGTTAAAATCCTAGTTTAAAAACAATATTTATTTGAAAAAAGTTACTTTTAATTAGAAATCAAAGTTTGAAATAAAAGCACTTTTCAATTACTATAATAAACATCTAACCTCCAAAAACAAAGATGTGGCCTCCTATCTTGACTTGTATGGAGCAGTGGTTGCTTTTGTTAGACACCCATTTGACACAAATTTGAATTGTGTTACCTTCATCCTTACTCCTATTATTGTATAACAAAATCTAGACTCCTAGTTAATAGTCAAAGGCAACTTGAAGATTTGAAACCACTGTTAGCAAACTAACAAAGTTCTTGGAAGGAGTAACAGGGAAGTGTGCACTTCTTTGGCACCAAACTATAAACAATAAACAAACAGAATACACAATAATTATTTACACAGTTTAATTTCCCTACATTTGTGGAGCTTATCTCAATGAGAAATATTCACTATCTTCAACACTTATAACAAGTGATCCTAATCTATCACACTCCCTTTGATAATTTTCCTCACCTTTGCACCTTGAAGATCGATACTCTCATCACTAAGTTCACCCATGTGAACTCAGCAAGTAAAACCAAAACAAAAACAATTTTACTGTCAAATTGCACTCCAATAAAAGTCCTTTATCGGAACAAATTTAGTGCTCTCAATTCAAGGTACATAAATTTATACAAGTCTTTCAATTATATAAAGTTGCCCGAGACTACTAGCATAGAGAAGATCTATCACAATCCCTATAAAACAACTACATTATAAGTTGAATACAATAGAATAATAATAAACAAGGATTCTTGCCAGCTAAGACTTTAATGATTCAATCCATTCCAACTTCCTTGATTCAAGAGATTAGATAAGGGTGATTCGATCCGATCTAATCTCCAAAATATGTTTTCCCAAGTGATATGATCTTGATCAATGGGCTAGATATCATCCATATAATTAGCACAACACATATAAACCGTTCAATAAATTACCAACATCTCAAATATGGAAACTGTCTTAAACAACTCAATGGTAAGGGAATGAACATTCCCTTGGCACTAAATTTATTGGTTCCATATTTTTCAACAATTTCCCTTTGGCAATTTGTTGAACAAAACATACATAATGCAGGAAGCTATAATCATTAATAAACCTCAGCTCCCCTTAGCATATTCTCATTAACTCAATAAGCTTCACTTAGAAAATAATTAACAAATTTTAGTATCAAGAAGCATAATCATAAATTATGATGTTGCATTTTAATGAAACAAGCAGCATCAAGGAAGACTTTGTTCTTCATCTTCATAAGAAACCTATTGAATGATAATTTTGAAACATTGAGTATAATCATCAATTGTGAAGTTGCATTTGGATGGAATTCGTGAGCATGTCATATTTTCATTAAAGCATCTAGTGCACAGTTGTTAGTAACTGACAGAACTTCTTTTTGTTGCATAATATGTAACTTTGAGTCCATGTTTATATTATGTTTATCTCCAAATTATGATTTTGATTGGGGTACATATTGTTAGTACTTGTTAATATTCATAATTGTTTAATCGAAACATAATGTTTGTGTGTGTGTGTATGTATGTGTGTTTGTATTTAGATTTGGTTTTACTTGAGGACAAGCAAAAGTGTAAGTGTGGGGATTTGATACATCGTAATTTGATATGCACATTTGTTGTCCTTTCACACACATTTTAGCATGTTTTAAGTGGAATCGAGTCATTTAGTGTCAATTTGTATTTTAGGTATTTAATATGTATTGTATTTTTTAGTTCATTTGAATTTTTTATTTTATTTTGTGTCTTTAATAATTTTTTACATTTAAATAAATTTATGTTGTTGTGTCAAAAAAAATTAGGAGTTAAAAATGCACATTAAGGGTGGAACTATATATAGTAACCCGTTTTTAGTGGTGCCAAAAATAGTGGTTTCAAGACCACAATTTCGACCAGTGAGTCAAGAAATATTATTTATTTAATATTTACAAGTTTATTAGAGTGTCGTATTGAAGTTTTGTTTGATAATTTTGACGTTTGGATAGTTAATTAAGGAAAAAGGACTAAATCGTAAAAGCTGCAAAAGTTAATCGCTATTAGTTTATATGGATTAAATGGGTCTAAATGAACAAGTGGATGGTTTTAAATGGAAAATATGCCATAAATATTTTTAATGGATTGTAAATGGTGGTTTCTAAATTAAAATAATGTTTAAATTATAATAATTAAACTTAAGTGGAAATAAATATTATTAGTTAAAAACAAAACAAAGGCATCATCTTGTGTTTTTCTTGCTTTCTCCCACCGAAACACCATTGTTTATAGGCCTCAGAGGTTCTGTCAAGTGTTCAGCTTCCATGTAAGCATTTCTTTAGTCAGTTTTTCATAAATTTTATGTTTTTAAAATCGTTGTAGCTTAATCTAGCTAACTAAGGGACTAGTTTGAAAAATTATCAAAGTTTGAAAAAGTAAGTGGAAGATCAAGATTAGGTTATGTGTTAGAAAAGGTAGTTTTGATACCTTATTTTCGTAAATCGAGTTTGTAAATATTTAATAGAGATATTTACGGAGTTATTATATTGTTGAATTGAAAATTCTTTAAGTGATTTAACCAAAATTGAGAGTAATTATGGCTCAGGGACTAAATTGTAAAAGTTTAATCGCTATAAATTTTTAATTAGATTAAGAGTTGGGGACTTAAATAGCAATTAACCAAATGACCAAAATAGAAAATAAACCTATTTTAAATACATGTTAGTGGACGACATGATGGATGTTAATTAGTTCATGTAATTAAGGTTTAAATTAACTAAAACCTAATTAATAAAACTAATTAGCTTTTATCAAGTATATATATATATATATATATATATATGAAATAATGGGGGGAGAGATGAATTTCATCTTCTCCAATTGTTCAAAAATTTGAAACAAAAAGGGGAGGATGCCATTATAGGGTTTCAAGCTTTTTAACCTTAATTTCCAGTAAGTCCCTAGCCATTTTTTTCTTTGATTTTTATGGAAATTGAATCATGTGAGCTTGATTTAGCTAGCCCATATACCAATTTATAAAATTGTGAGAGTTTTAGAAAGTTTACATAGTTGAGAATTGAATGATTTAGGTGTTAAATTGTTAGAAATTAAGCTTAATATATGAAAAGGACTAAATTGTAAAGCTTACTTATTAATTTCGTACATTAGGGACCAAATTGAATAAAATGCAATACTTTCATTAATTTTTGTAAGGATAAAAAATAAAGGGTCCTTAATGAGTTTTTGTGAAATTGGATTCTAATCCGAGACTCTAAATTGAAAGTTATGCTTGTCTCGATTTTAGGGACTAAATTAAATAAATTAAAAAATACGTGAAATTTGGTATTTGATTCTGATTTGGCTGGAATTTGATAATATTATATGTTTTATAATTATTTTGTAGATAATGAGAACATCAAATCATTGAGAGGGAAAGGAAAAGCGAAAATGGTCGATGAGTGACCTGCAAAATCTGGGTTTGTACATTTACTACTTAAGGACATTTTAATTGATTGCGTTTTCATTTTATTTGCATATTGGAGTGTCAAGGTGAGTATTTAGTGATAAATTTAACTATTGGATTGAGCTTGAATGTGAATTGCCAGAATAGAGGGATAAAGTGAATAAAATGTAAAATAGCATGAATTGATTGAACTGTGATATGTGCTATGGAATTGAGTGAAAATATATATTGAATGACATGAATTAGACATGATATATTAATGAAATGAGTTATGATAGTGAATATGTTTGATAAATGGTAACTGTACTAAATTGTAATGTAACGCCCCCCAAAAAAATCTCTTATATATTTATTTTCGTATGTTGGTGGCATAAATACATGTCTGCTACAGTGGTTAAGTATTCTGGGAGTGTGTGAGAAGTCCCAAGTTCAAGCCCTACCTTTGGCAATTTTTTTGTTTTAATTGAATAAACCCCTATCTCTAGTCAGTAGGCTTATAAAAAATATTAGTAAAATATATCAGAATGGGCTTGCTGGTTTAGTGGTTAAATGGAAAGCAAAGGAGCAGGAGGTCTGGGGTTCGAGTCCTTGCGCAAACATGGAATTTATTTTTACTGCTTGTGCCGTGTGTGTGTTGTAGTTTGACCGAAATTCTGAAGAGTTTGAGTGGGGTTTGAATTCGGTGGTTGAGTGGATTGTGTTGGAGTGATTTGGGGAGAGAAATATGGGTGGAAGAGGTTGGATAGAACCGAAACTGGTAGTGGCAAATTCGGCTACCTTTCCTCATTCTTCCAGTTTTCTGACAGTTTTCCCTTCTCTACTTTTGGTTTTCTCTGCCGAATTTCCCCCTGGCTTTCGTTTCTCCTCTCTTTTGGTTTTTGTCGGCTAATCCTAGTTATTTGTACCAATTATTCCTATTTGAATTTTCTACTGATTGTTTTCCCCTCCGATCTC
Source organism: Gossypium sturtianum (assembly GCA_025698515.1). Lineage (NCBI taxonomy): Eukaryota > Viridiplantae > Streptophyta > Magnoliopsida > Malvales > Malvaceae > Gossypium > Gossypium sturtianum. The sequence continues at coordinate 106,901,890 of CM046954.1, forward strand.
CCCTGTGTTGCTGCCGAAATTCCTTCGGTTTTTGCTAAAGTTTTGAATGTTCTTCTTACTCTCTTTTCCCTAACCGAATCATATTTGATCTTCTTCCAATATTTCGACTTCTTCTTTTCTCCACTAGGACACCCCCTTCCTAAAGTGTTGTTGAGGTATTATGTTGTTTTGTGGGTGCCGAATTGTTCCACTTTGTTCTTTATCTTTTCCCTCTCAAAATTATCTCTCCATCCCACGGCAAGAGTGTTCCTTGCTTCTACCTTTGATGATTCTGTGTGTGTGGTTTCGGTAAGCGAGTTTTTGGTTTTTAGCAAATCGTTGTCATTAGGGTTCTAATTAATATTCCTTTATCTTTTTGGGCGTAGCGAATTTTGAAGAAAGAGACCAGACTCGAGTGGAACCTTAGTCGATCATTCGAGAGTCGTGGGTAAGTTTGGAGGTTGCGTATTATAATGAGTTATTCAATTCAATTCGGTTTGAATGAGTTTCAAGGAATTAATCTGGTGTTTATCGATCAATTGATAGGTATTAGAGTGCTCCGGTGTACAAACGCATCGAAAACAGTTCAGGTGGGTAAACACAACTACGAAATCAGAATTCAAAAAAAAAGTCAAAACAGGTGATTGTTGATGCCACACGGGCGTGCGGTCACCCGTGTGGTTGGCCGTGTGACCGAACACGGGCGTGTGATTGACGAGGCTGGCCTTGTGCGATTCATGGGTCGGGCCGAATTGGGCCGTGTGGGCCACACGGGTAAACCACACGTACATGTGGAATATTTTGGGCCAGGCCGTGTGTTCCACACGACCAAGGCCATTTTGGGCCGTGTGGGCCACACGGGCGTATGGGCCCACACGGGCCGATAACATGGGCATGTGGGCCTATTTTTTCACTATTTTGATGTTAAGGTTGCACAGGTCACCCGAGACGACTGTGACCGGGCCGATAACATGGGCATGTGGGCCACACGGGCGTATGGGCCCACACGGGCCGATAACATGGGCATGTGGGCCTATTTTTTCACTGTTTTGATGTTAAGGTTGTACAGGTCACCTGAGACGACTGTGAACTTACTGTAGGGTCGCTAAGCTTACCTAGACCCCTAATTGACTGAAATGACTGTTTGACTGATATGAATAAGCATGATAATGTTCCACTGATTTGATACTGTATGCCCTGATTACATGCATGATATTATGTTATAGCATATCATATTTGTATACTGCATTGCATTGGGTTGGGGGTTTATTTTGATTGGAGGAAATGTATTGAAAGGCCTCGAGCCTAATTTACTGATAGCTCAGCTGCAAACTACTGTCTAGTGCCACATTCAGTACTTTTTGGTGTGTAGGGATGGGTGGGTTGATTATATCCCCACATGGAGTGTAGGGTTGGACAGAGATGGAGTGTAGAGGCTAGCTGGGTAGGACTTGTGTACTGTATGATCTGTTACTGTACTGATTATTGTTACTGTAATGGGCCAAGGCCCAAACACATGATTGCTTCTGTTGCTGAGATGGGCTAAAGCCCAAAACTGATATTGTCACTTATACTGAAAAGGGCTTAGGCCCAGACTATGACTGCTTTCTGTCTGTTTGCTTTATATGGGATTACACATTGAGTTTTCGTAAACTCACCCTTCTAATTTGACTGTACAGTTAATCCCCAGAGATAGGCGGATCGGTGCGACAGAGGGCTCAGCGGTGGCCACACGACCTATTTAATTCGACTTAGTACTTAATTATAATTCTGATTTTATTTTTGGGGTATTTTACTGTAATAATGGCCTCTTTGAATTTTTACTTTTAATTTGGGGTTTCTATTGTTTTGATTTACAACTACTAGTAGTGGGATAATCGAGTTTTAAAAATGAATTAAACGTTTTAGCAAAATACGCACAAAAATGCAAACTGTTTTAAAAAGCTTCCACAATAAGTGACGTTTTGAAAGTTAATAACATTTTGAAAGAGAATAACTTTTGAATATGAATCACGTTTGAAATTGATCGACACGTCTTGGAATTAAGCATAAGAGAGTGTAAAGAAGTGATCAAGAAAGGAGGTTTTTGACGATAACTCACTTTTCGAAAAACACTACCATGTGAGATCGCCAGATTCAGCCATAACGTCTAGGCTGGGTTTGGGGTGTTACATTTAGTGGTATCAGAGCCAGGTTATAAAACTCGACTGTGGATTTGGGTTTTAAGATTCGATTCTCTAAGAACTAATTTTTAAATGACGTGAAACATTTTTACTAAATGTGTAGCACATCGAGTCTCCGGTGCCGATCCTGTAAGTCCTCTAAACCGTTATCTGTTCAAAAATTGTAAATGCTATAGATAGTATGTACCAAGACTACTATAGATAGATTGTACTGAAAACACTCAAGTTAGTGTATACTAATACTATAGTAAGACCGATAGACACTGATAGACACTGCGTTGTACGAAGATAAACTTACACTTCTGATACTGATTTCATAAAATACTCGTTAATAAACACTGGAACTGTAAACTGACGCATAAAACTATTAATATAGATAAACAGGCTTAGACACTGAGCACGAGAGGTACTCGCAGACGGGGTATAAGAGGCCGTGGTAGAGGCCATAGAGGTACTTGAGCTGGGTCTTCGTCATCTAGCCACATACCTAATTTGGAAACTAGTGAGACGCCGGCTTCACCGGTGACTGAGACTGGATCTAGGTCTCATGATCGTGCTGCTGGGGACGATGCACTGTCCCAAGCCATGTTACAGATTTTGGAGAGGGTCGCTGGGCCCAATACTGGAGCTGGAGGCCGAAGGTCGGTTACGAAACGACTCCGATCCAATGGATCTGAGATTTTTAGGGGTATTGCTAAAGTTGCCCCTAATGTGGCTGAGTATTGGATAGAGGCCACAGAGAGAATTATGGACGACCTGAACTGCACCCCCAAACAAAAATTAAAGGGTGCTATATCGCTGCCACGAGATGAGGCATATCAGTGGTGGCTCACTGTTAAGGAGGGCACTCAGCCCGACCGACTGACCTGGGAGTTCTTTAAGACCGTCTTCTAGGGGAAGTATATAGGGGCCAGTTACGTGGATGCCCGTAGGAGAGAGTTCCTGAATTTGACCCATGGTGATAGATCAGTGGCCGAGTATGAGCCCGAATTTTTGCGACTAAACCGCTATGCATGTGGTATGGTGGCGACTGAGTATGATTGATGCGTTCGCTTCGAGGATGGCGTCAGGGATAATCTGAGGGTACTGATAGCTCCACAGAGGGAGTGAGACTTTGCTGTACTTATCGATAAGGCAAAGATCACCGAGGAAGTGAAGCGCACTGAGCACCAGAACAGAGAGAGAGGTAGGAATAAGAGGGATTCGGAGCCCTTAAGTTTCGTTCAGAGGCCTAAGAAAAAGGCCAGAGTTGATGGGCCGACCAGAGTTGGGGCCCCTACTGCTGCTACTGGACAGCTGCCGTGTACTAACTGTGGTAGACACCATCAGGGCAAGTGTTGGAAAAGAACTGGGGCTTGTTTGAGGTGCGGTTCATTAGAGCACCGTATTAGAGATTACCCGCGGAGGTCCGATCAGATGTAAGCTTCTGGCATGGGTACTGCACCACCGAGAGTTGTTCAGCAGCCACTGAGAGGCCGTGGTTAGGCCAGGGGTGGTAACGATCTGGGCCGTGGTCAGAGAGCCCCAAGCAGAGGTGCTAGTCATACTGAGGTGAGGCAGCCGGCTCTAGTTTATGCTGCTCATCGCCGAGAGGATAGAGATGCTCCAGACGTCATCACGGGTACATTCTTTATTTATAATGTACCTTATACTGCACCGATAGATATAGGATCCACTCCCTCCTATATAGCTTGTACTATGACTGAAAACTTGGGCATCTTGGTTGAGAGCACTACGAGTGAGGTGACTGTACTGAGTCCGCTGGGGCAGTCGGTAAGGGTGAATAAGTTGTTTAGAGACGTCCCTTTAAAGGTTCAATGGGTTATTTTTTTGGCTGATCTGATGGAACCGCCTTTTGGAGAATTTGATCTGATACTGGGAATGGACTGGTTGGTCAAGCACCGAGTGAGTTTAGATTGTGCCATAAAAAGGGTTGTACTGAGAACTGAGGAGGACAGTGAGGTAGTTGTAATTGGGGAGCATCAGAACTACTTATCGAATGTGATTTTTGCATTGGGGGCTGAGAAGTTGGTTCGTAAGGGATGTGAGGCGTATCTGGCCTACATCAGAGTTTCAGATTCTGGGGATTCTTCGGTTAAGGATATCAGGACGGTTAAGGACTTTTCGGACGTTTTCCCTGAAGAGCTACCTGGGTTACCTCCGAATCGTGAAGTAGAGTTTGATATTGAGCTCCTTTCTGGTACAACTCCGGTATCCATCGCCCCTTATAGAATGGTACCAAAAGAGTTTGTGGAGCTTAAGACCCAGATTCAAGAGCTACTGGATTGTGGGTTCATCCGCCTTAGTGTGTCTCCGTGGGGAGCACCGATTCTGTTTGTGAAAAAGAAGGATGGATCCATGCGTATGTGTATCGACTACCGTCAACTCAATAAGCTAACCATCAAGAATAAGTACCCTCTACCGAGGATAGATGATCTATTCGACCAGTTCTGAGGGGCTTCAGTTTTCTCTAAGATTGATCTACGATCAGGGTATCACCAGTTGAGAGTTAAAGAGGCTGACGTGCATAAGACGGCATTTAGGACTCGTTATGGCCATTACGAGTTCCTAGTGATGCCATTTGGACTGACGAATGCACCAGCAGCTTTTATGGATCTGATGAACTGAGTGTTCCAGCCCTATCTGGATCGGTTCGTGGTGGTATTTATTGATGAAATACTGGTCTATTCGAAGACTGAGGATGAGCACGATGAACACCTCAGAGTGGTTCTACAGATTCTGCGAGAGAAACAATCGCACGCCAAGTTCGAAGAAATGTGAGTTCGTTACGTGAAGTAACGTTTCGGGACACGTGGTTTCGTTGAGGGGATTAGAGTCGATCCTCGAAAGATTGAGGCTGTCTTGGATTGGAAGCAGTCTTGGATTGGAAGCAGTCTAAGATTGTGTCTGAGATCCGTAGTTTTCTAGGACTAGCAGGGTATTATCGACGATTTGTAGAGGGCTTTTCACTGATCGCTGCACCTTTGACTAAGCTGCTATGTAAGGGTGTGCCGTTTAATTGGACTGATGTGTAGCAAGAGAGCTTTGAGAAGCTTAAGATCAGCATCGATGGAGGCCCCTGCTACGATCTGATCAGTCCGAAAAGAGTTTACTGTCTATAGCGATGCATCACATGTCAATTTGGGGTGTGTATTGATGTAAGAGGGTAAGGTGGTAGCGTATGCATCTCGTTAGCTTAAGACTCATGAGGCGAATTATCCGACGCATGACTTGGAATTGGCCGTGGTGGTATTTGCACTGAAAATCTGGAGGCATTACCTGTATGGTGAGAAGTGTATCATTTACACTGATCACAAGAGCCTCAATTATCTCCTCACTCAGAAGGAGCTGAATCTTAGGCAACACAGATAGATTGAGCTGCTTAAGGACTACGACTGTACGATCGAGTACCACCCTGGTAAGGCTAATGTAGTGGCCGATGCACTGAGCTGTAGGGCTATGGCTGATCTGAGGGTGATGTTGGCTCGTCTTAGTTTTTTTGATGATGGTAGTCTGTTGGCCAAACTTCAAGTTAAACCGACGTGGATAGAGCAGATTAAGGGTAAATAGTTAGAGGACGAGTCTTTGGGTCTTCACTTTTGACAGATTGAGAGTGGGAATATTGTGGATTTTGGACTGAATAGCAAATGGGTACTCTGTTTCTGTGAGAGAATCTGTGTACCGAATGATACCGAGTTGAGGCAGTCTATGTTGCGAGAGGCGCATAGTAGCCCTTATGCTATGCATCCTGGCAAAAATAAGATGTACCGAGACCTTCGCGAGTTATATTGGTGGCCAGGTCATAAGCGTGAGGTTACAGACTTTGTGGGTAAATGTCTGACATGTCGTGAGTTAAGGTGAGAGCATCGCTTACCTTCGGGTTGCTTCACCGGGCTAAGATTCCACTTTGGAAGTGGGAGCAAGTGATTATGGACTTCGTTAGTGGGTTACCCCTCACACCCACTAAGAAGGATTCAGTATGGGTCATCGTGGATCGATTGACCAAGTCCGCCCATTTCATACCGGTTCGTATTGATTACTCTCTGCAAAAGCTGGCTAAGCTGTATGTGTCCGAGATAGTGAGACTGCATGGGGTACCGATTTTGATAATATCTGATAGGGATCCTCGTTTCACATTTTGCTTTTGAAAAAAGCTACATGAAGCTCTGGGTACAAGATTTGACTTCAGTACTGCGTTCCATCCTCAGACTGACGGTCAGTCACAGAGGGTGATTCAGATACTGGAGGATATGTTGAGAAGTTGTGTGATTGACTTCCGAGGCAGTTGGGAGGATTACCTGCCGCTAACAGAGTTTGCTTATAACAACAGCTATTAGTCTAACAGAGTTTGCTTATAATAGCAGCTATCAGTCTAACATTCAGATGGCACCGTACGAGGCATTATATGGTCGAAGGTGTCGCACACCTTCATGTTTGACTGAGTTGGGCGAGCGGCGTGTTCTGGGCCCTGAACTGGTTTCTGATATCGAGGATAAAGTTAGACTGATTCGAGAGTGATTGAAAGCGGCAGCTGATAGGCAGAAGTCCTACACAGACCTGAAGCGACGTGAAATTAAGTATTCTGTGGGAGACTTCGTTTTCCTTAAGGTCTCGCCATGGAAGAAGGTACTGAGATTTGGTTGCAAGGGCAAGTTGAGCCCTAGATTCATTAGGCCTTATCGTATTCTAAAGCGTGTAGGACTAGTTAGAGTTACCTCCGGAGCTAGATCAAATTCATGATGTATTCCACGTCTCAATGTTGAGGCGTTACCGCTCTGATCCCACGCATATTGTTCCAGTTGAGGAGATCGAGGTTAGGCCAGATTTGACCTTTGAGGAGGAGCCAGTCCAGATATTAGATCAAAATGTAAAGGTTCTAAAAAGAAAGTCCATCCCACTGGTTAAAGTTCTTTGGCATAATCATAGTTCGGAGGAGGCCACATGGGAGCCTGAGGATACGATGCGACAACAGTATCCTCATATGTTCTGATCAGGTAAAATTTTGAGGCCAAAATTTTCTTTTAGGGGGGTAGAGTTGTGACGCCCCCAAAAAAAATCTCTTATATATTTATTTTCGTATGTTGGTGGCATAAATACATGTCTGTTACAGTGGTTAAGTATTCTGGGTGTGTGTGAGAAGACCCAAGTTCAAGCCCTACCTTTGGCAATTTTTTTGTTTTAATTGAATAAACCCCTATCTCTAGTCAGTAGGCTTATAAATAAATATTGTTAAAATATATCAGAATGCGCCTGCTGGTCTGGTGGTTAAGTGGAGAGCAAAGGAGCAGGAGGTCTAGGGTTCGAGTCCTTGCGCAAACATGGAATTTATTTTTACTGCTTGTACCGTGTGGGTGCTGTAGTTTGACTGAAATTCTGAAGAGTTTGAGTGGGTTTGAATTCGGTGGTTGAGGAGATTGTGTTGGAGTGATTTGGGGAAAAAAATATGGGTGGAAGAGGTTGGATAGAACCGAAACTGGTAGTGGCAAATTCAGCTACCTTTCCTCATTCTTCCAGTTTTTTGACAGTTTTCTTTTCTCTGCTTTTGGGTCTCTCTGCCAAATTTCCCCCTTGGCTTTCATTTCTCCTCTCTTTTGGTTTTTGTCAGCTAATCCTAGTTCTTTGTACTGAATATTCCTATTTGAATTTTCTACTGATTATTTTCCCCTCCGATCTCCCCTGTGTTGCTACCGAAATTCCTTTGGTTCTTGCTAAAGTTTTGAACGTTCTTCTTACTCTCTTTTCCCTAACCGAATCATATTTAATCTTCTTCCTAAATTTCGGCTTCTTCTTTTCTCTGCTAGGACACTCCCTTCCTGAAGTGCTGTCGAGGTATTGTGTTGTTTTGTGGGTGTCGAATTGTTCCTCTTTGTTCTTTATCTTTTCCCTTTCAAAATTATCTCTCCATCACACGACAATAGAATTCCTTGCTTCTACCTTTGACGATTCTCTGTGTGTGGTTTCGGTAAGCGAGTTCCTAGTTTTTAGCAAATCGTTGTCGTTAGGGTTCTAAGTAATATTCCTTTATCTTTTTGGGCGGTAGCGGATTTTGAAGAAAGTGACCAGACGCGAGTGGAACCTTAGTCGATCATTCGAGAGTCGTGGGTAAGTTTGGAGGTTGCGTATTATAATGAGTTATTCGTTTCAATTCGATTTGAATGTATTTCAAGGAATTAATCTGGTGTTTATCGATCAATTGATAGGTATTAGAGTGCTCTGGTGTACAAATGCATCGAAAACAATTCAGGTGGGTAAACACAACTCCGAAATTGGAATTCGAAAAAAAGCCGAAACATGTGATTATTGACGCCACATAGGCGTGCGGTTGCCCGTGTGGTAGGCCGTGTGACCGAACAACGGGCGTGTGATCGACGAGGTTGGCCTTGTGGGTTTTATGGGCCGGGCCGAATTAGGCCGTGTGGGCCACACGGGCGTGTAGGCCCACACGGGTAAACTAGACGTGCGTGTGGAATATTTTGGGCCAGGCCGTGTGTTCTACACGGCTAAGGCCATTTTGGGCCGTGTGGGCCACACAGGCGTGTGGGCCCATACGAGCCGATAATATGGGCATATGGGCCCATTTTTGCACTGTTTTGATGTTATGGTTGCATGGGTCGCCCGAGACGACTGTGAACTTACTGTAGGGTCGGTAAGCTTACCTAGACCCCTAGTTGACTGAAATGAATGTATGACTGATATGAATAAGCATGATGATGTTCCACTGATTTGATACTGTATGCCCTGATTACATGCATGATATTATGTTATAGCATATCATATTTGTATACTGCATTGGATTAGATTGGGGGTTTATTTTGATTGAAGGAAGTGTATTGAAAGGCCTCGAGCCCAATTTACTAGCAGCTCAGCTGCAAAGTACTGTCTAGTGCCGCTTTCGGTACTTTTTGGAGTGTAGGGATAGGTGGGTTGATTATATCCCCACATAGAGTGAAGGGTTGGATGGAGATGGAGTGTAGAGGCTGGCTGGGTAGGACCTGTATACTGTATGATCTGTTACTGTACTAATTATTGTTACTGTAATGGGCAAAGGCCCAAATACATTATTGCTTCTGTGCTGAGATGGGCTAAAGCCCAAAACTGATATTGTCACTGATACTGAAAAGGGCTTAGGACCAGACTGTGATTGCTTTCTGTCTGTTTGCTTTATATGGGATTACACACTGAGTTTTTGTAACTCACCCTTCTAATTTGACTGTACAGGTAATCCCCAGACATAGGCGGATCGGTGCGACGGAGGGCTCAGCGGTGGCCACACGACCTATTTAATTCGACTTAGTACTTAATTATAATTTTGATTTTATTTTGGGGGTATTTTATTGTAATAATGGCCTCTTTGGATTTTTACTTTTAATTTGGGGTTTCTATTGTTTTGATTTACAAATGCTAGTAGTAGGGATAATCAAGTTTTCAAAACAAATCAAACGTTTTAGCAAAATACGCACAAAAATGCAAACTATTTTAAAAAGCTTCCGCAATAAGTGACGTTTTGAAAGTTAATAACGTTTTGAAAGAGAATAACTTTTGAATATGAATCACGTTTGAAATTGATCGACACGTCTTGGAATTAAGCATAAGAGAGTGTAAAGAAGTGATCAAGAAATGAGGTTTTTGACGACAACTCACTTTTCGAAAAACACTACCATGTGACACCGCCAGATTCGGCCATAACGTCTAGGCCAGATTTCGGGTGTTACATGTAATGAGTTTAATATGGTACCCTATTAGCTATTCGAGATGTGTCGGATATAGTTGGCATGTCATAGGATTGGATTGAGTATGAGATTATGTTCTTTGTGTGCCGGGATGCACTTCGTACACCAGTATGCACATACGTGCAAGTTTACCTTATTTCGGTTTATCTGGTGAGCTACTTCGGTGCTTGTTAGGTGTGTTGGTTGAGCAATCCGAGTATCCGTCCGAGTCCGAATTAGGTTAATAGGGGTTACAAATCACAAGTTAGTAAATAATTCAGATAAGGTAAAATTTAATACTATTGAGCCAAATTTGTATCTATGTGAATTTAAATAAAAAATATATGTGGTTATATTGTGATTTAGCTAAAAACGAGCCATGGGGGCTGTAACAACCATTTTTTTAGTGGTGTCAGAAATAGTGGTTTCGAGGACACCAAATTCGACGAGTAAGTTCGTAAATATTATTATTTAATATTTACGAGTCCAATATGGTTTTAAAAAGGTTTTTGATTTGATAAATTATGTTATATAAGTGATTTACTAAGGTCAAGTGGTTTTAAAAAATGAGATATCAGGATCTCGTTTCTATAAAACTAGCTGTAAATATTTTTATAAATATTTAAAAAGCGTCATTAAGGTGCTACTAAAGTTTCATTGAAAAAATTTAACGTTTCGATGGTTAATTAATTAAAAGGATTAAATTGTAAAAGATGAAAAATTTGATCGCTATTTGATTTGAGTGATTAAATGGCTTCATGAATGAAAGTATATGTGCCAATATGGTAAATATACCATATTACATATGAGTGGGCGGTTGGCTTTGTCTTATTATGAAAATATGTATGTATTATTAATTAAAACTAAAACAAATTAAAAGGTAAATAATTAAAGTAAAAGATATCATCTTTTTCTTTTTATGTTTTGCCGAATTTGAGAAAGGAGAAAGCGATTGTTGGACCTTCAAGCTTTGGCCAAGCTTCATAGGTTGCATGTAAGTCTGATTTAGCCCCGTTTCTTGTAATTTTTTATGTTTTTGAGATCGTTACAACTAGGTCCAGCTAGCCCGTACCTTCGATTTTGAAATTGTTAAAGATTTTGAATGTTGTCATTGATGAATCTTGTGATTTTTTATGTTCAATGATGAATTTGGAATGTTGATTGATAATTAAAAGTATTTTGTTAAGTGATTTTTGATGAATTTTTTGATTAGGGACTAAATTGTTAAAATAGTAAAAGTACAAGGATTTAATGTGAAATTAATACAAATATGGGCTGATATGGGTGCCATGAATATTCGGCTGTTATAATTTGGCATTAAAAATGGTTAATTTGCATGTTTTGGGCTTAGGGACTAAATTGAATAAAAGTAAATGTTTAGGGGCAATTTTGTAAAAATGTCAAAAATAACCAAATTGCATGAAATATATTTTTTATAGTCTAAATTGATAAATTGAATGAATTTATTAATTTAGATTAAGATCGGGTGGAAAATTGAGGAAAATAGAAAATTATCAAAATGCCCCCGAACTTTGGTATTTCAGCAATTTAGCCAGGTAAGTTCGTTTGAACTGTATTCTGTATAATTTTGATTAAATTGAATGTTAATATGTGATTATATTGTGATTAAATCAATATGTATATATGTTAGTATGCAATTTACCGTGTTATGAAACGACGTAAATCCAACGACGTACGACGATTACTGAGCCCCGTTTGAACCTTAAGAATTCATAGGATACAAATGACATGTCATTAGGGTTTACATGATTCGGGTGCCGGTCTTGAACATCTTACAGATGGCTGAGGTCCAGTATGTGTTGCGGATACTCCACAGCTCGTGTGAGCAGCATCGTGTAGCTACGTTCCGACCCACAGCTCATGTGAGCAGTATCGTGTAGCTATGTTCCGACCCACAACTCGTGTGAGCAGGCCCATTTTCATAGCTCGTTTGAGCATACTTATTCACAGCTCGTGTGAGCATACTTGTACAAGAATTGACAGATTACAGTTATATGAGTTAGCAGACTATGTATGAGCTATCTCGGGTATCCAATGGTATTCTAAATGGTTCAATGGGCATTATTCAGATAAGAAACGGTAAGAGAATGATATGTATTATGACATGTACATATATGAACATATTTGATATGATGATACATGGAAATTATGTAAGTTGAGATGAGTAATAAACCCAAGTGTTACATGTTGAGAATAAATGGTTATCAATGTTGAATTTATATGAAATATGTTCAAGTATGCTAGCATGTGTTGTTGTTTGATTCTTAGGCATGTGCCAAGCTATTGGTTGAATGGTATTATGTTTACTTATAAGTTGCATTGAAATGGTAAGTGCTCAAATGAAAATATGCTTGTGTTCATGAAAGAGTGGTAAGGTTTAAATTATGCAATTTCTTATGAAATAGTTTATTATGTGATTAATTCGAAAAGGGATATGTTTAAATGCACTAGCTTATGGCTATGGTTGAATGATATGCTTATGTCTTGTGTGTTATGCATATGAAATGGGTGTGGAAAGGTAATGAAATAATAAGTCCATACTTGAAGTGTAAAATGATGAAAAAAGGAATGATGTGTTGAATTGATGTTGTTATTTAAGTTAAAGTAAGTAAATGCAATGGAAAGTAATTAAATGGAAATGAAAATAAGAAAATTTGAAAGGGTTTAAAGTTATTCAAAATCCAACTATGCTAGGGATGATATGTATATGTGATGCTGTAGATTTATTCACTTTGTGAGTTGTTGAATATGGTTTCATGAATCTTGTGGTATCGGTATAGGATTATTCTTAATATGTATAAATTTCATATTTGAAATGGATTGATATGACTAAAGTTTATACGAGCTTACTAAGTATTCATTGCTTACGTAGTTGTTTTTCCTTACTTTTCAGATTATCGGAAGCTCGATCGGGTTGGAAGCTAGTCAAAGATCCATCACACTATCCAACGATTATATCAGTAGATTTTGATGTCTTGGTTAAGGTTATAATGGCATGTATAGGTGTACTTATAGATGATGATTAGTTGAATGTTAGTTGATGTGTTTGGCATGTATATGTCATTTTGGGTGATGTAGCCTTGGTACATTTGGTGCCTTGTTGATATGTGTTAATTTGATAATGTGTTAAAACATGTTTGAATGACCAAAGTGATATATGATGAATTGACCTTAACATGGTCAATATATGGTATGCTTTGGAAAGGTTTTGAACTAGATATGGCATGAACCTAATATTGTGTGGTGATTATATAACAATTATGTTATGTTTTGGCATAGAAACAAGTTAATTGATAATTAGATAAATATGCACATGTATAGATGTTTTTGGTTGATGTTTTAGCCATTATGTTTTGGCTTGTAAATTTGGTATTTTAAATGATTGAAATGGTTGATATGTGTATATATGTATGTGGCCTTTTGATGGATGACTTTATAGTCTTTTTGATGCTTAGATGATGGAAGTTGAACATGGTCATTTTGGTATTAACATTGTAGTTGGTATTTATGGCTCATGATGCTAAATGTTAAATGGTAAATTAGGTACATATGAGTGTGGATTTGATATGTGTACAAAATGGTAAGTTTTGGCTAAACTAAGCATTTAGTTATACATGTTTAATTGTTGTGATTGAGGTACCTTTTAGGCATATTGGTTGTATGAATATGTACCTATTTGGATATCTTGTTGTTGTATGGTTTGGTGTACTTTGGGATGCTTGATTACATGTGGTAAATTGGTTATAGGTGTGTGCATGAATGAGTGAGAAAAATGGCTTGGAAATGACCTATTTTTTGTCCACACGGTTAGAGACACGGGTGTGTGTCTCAGCCATGTGTGACATACGGCCAGGCGACACAGCCGTGTGTCCCCTGTATGTTTTTAAAGGTTGCATTTCGAGAGTTACACGGCCTGGCACATTGGCGTGTGGCTTGGACGTGTGACCCAAGTCAAAGAGTTACACGGGCATTGACACGAGTTGGGACATGGTCATGTGTCCCTACTTCGAATGTCCACACGGCCTGAGACACGGGCGTGTTTCTCAGCCATGTGAGTCACACGGCCATGTGACCCCTGCAGTTGTGAAAATTTTCACTTTTTCCTGAAAAATTCTATATGATTCTAATTTAGTCTCGACTTGTTTTTAAAGTGTTTTTAGGGTCTCGAGGGCTCGTAAAAGGGACAATATGTATGTCATTATTCGGTTTTGCATTGATTGATGTTGTGAATTAAATGTTTTAAATTTTAATAGTTTCGAAACGTAAACTCCAGTAATGCTCCGTAACTTTATTTTGACAATGGATACGGGTTAGGGGTGTTACATGGGCCGAAATGAATACGAATGAGTCGTCAAATTTTAAAATCGGTTCGAATGGTATAAAGACTAAAGAAAAAGAAATGAATGTTTCGGCACATGAATGATATGATTCTATTAGCATATTGTGTAATGCATAAATGAGTGCTTGATCATGGAATGATATGGAATTAGTATGAATTGAATGAGTGCTAATGGTTAAATAAGTTAAAGCTAGTTATGTATGATGAAATATTGGTAAAGTTGTGTTGGACTTGATATAAGTATGTTACATGTGTAAGTTGGTGGTTAAAAATTGCTTGTCACATTGTCATGAGCTGGTTGATTATTAACTACATATAAGCATGTTTCTCTTGAAATGTATTAATTATGTTTGTTATTTATATCTTGAATCATAAATGTACCATTGAGCTCTATTATTCAGCATACGATTTGTTTCCTTCGCGCGTGGGTTCAAGAGATTCTCTAAGCCCCAAGACTTGAAGTTAGTATCCAGACTATTGTTTTCGGCCCAACAAAGTTTGTATAAAGTTGTAACGCCCTGAATAATTTATTTCTGATTCTGTAAATATCTGACACAATTGTGTATCTGCTTTAGTGGTTAAGTGTTCTGGGTGTGTGTGAGAGGTCTTGGGTTCAAGTCTCTTCCTTGCCAATTTTGTTATTTTTCTGATCTAAGCCTTACCCTTGTGGAGTGGGCTTATATAAAATTATCTGTGAATCCTTATCAGAATGAGCCTACTGGTTCGAGTGGTAAGGGAGTTGGTGTGTTGGAGGTCTTGTGTTCGAATCCCTGGGCGAGCGTGGGTATTATTTTTGCTCAGTTTTGTGATAGAGTTTCAATTGTATTAGAATTCTGAGTAGTGGGTAGTTTTGATTGAGAAAATATTGGGGAGTTGGGATATGGGGAGTTATCTCAATTATTTTTTTATTTTCTTTTGTTTTCCAAAAATTCGTTTTTCTCTCTCAAAGAAAAAATATCTGACGTTGGTGTTCCCTTTCCTCTGCATTTTTCTACCATTGATGATTTTTCGCCTTTACTCCCTATTTTCTGTCAATCTAATTTTTTCAATCGCGATATTTTAGCTTTTCGATGTTCTTGTGGGATTGGTTGCATTGGGGAAGGCAGTGTTGCTGTGGATTTCGCTTCAACGGATTGAACTGTGCGTACGGTCGTTTTAGTTAACGGTGCTGGTGGTCTCGGGGCTAGTTTCACATCAAAATCGTAACAAGTGTGTTCCCAAAACGTGAAAAATGAAGTTTCGAAAAAAGCTAAAAGTGCTCACTGTCGATGCCACATGGGCGTGTGCCTGGCCGTATGGTTGGTCGTGTGAGACATGGCCGTGTGATCGACGAAGGATGGCCGTGCGCATGACACGGCCGTGTGGTGGCGTGAGCGAGGTCGTGTGAGCCACACGGGCTAGGCTAAGGTGGACGTGTGGGCCACACGGGCGTATGGGATCTAGGCCAAGCCGTGTGGGCCACACGGGCAAGGCCAATCTGGGCCTGTTCGCCCACACGGGCAAGCCACACAAACATGTGGGCCCATATTTCTGAAATTTTCCCTAAGGTCGCACGGGTCATTCCGATCGACTGTGGGCCTACTGTAGGGTCGGTAAGGGCTAACCAAACCCTAGATTATGTGATTTGATATTCTGATAGTATGCTCTGAGTAGGACACTTTTATGTAAGTTTGACTATTCTGCTATATGTATATATGATATCTGTACACAAGTATGATAACCATGTTATATCTGTATCTGATTCTGTATATTGTGTCTGTGTTTGGGGTGGGATGATATATATATGGAGGAAGTGTTCTGAAAGGCGACCTTCGCCTATATTCTGGCAGCTTGGATCCACTTTATATTATATGTGTCTTAATGGCACGATATGGTGTGTAGGGATGGGTGGGTATTTTTAACCCCACATGGTGTGATGGGATAGTTGGAGTTGGTGTGTAGAGGATGGGGGTAGGATTCTGTATATCTGATCTGCATATCTGTATCTGTAATGGACTTAATGTCCAAATCTGAATCTGAGTCTGACTGTGTATTTGATAACTGTATGAATAGCATGCCTATTTCTATTAGGTTACACACTGAGTTTTTGTAAACTCACTTCTGATGTCTGTTCTGTACAGGTAATCCTCAGACCTAGGCGGATCGGTGCAGCGAAGTCTCGTGGTGACCACTAGTCTTCGAACTGAATTTAATTAAAGGTTTTATTTATTTAAAAGATTATTTCTAGGAGTTTTGTATTAATTAGAATCTCCAGACTGTTGATTTAATTTTTGGGAATTTTTATTTTTCATTTAAATATTTTATTTGGACAACTCGCTAAAAACACGGTTTTTACTAAAACAAAGGTTTTCTAAAAACACGAACTGTATTTTTAAAATATAATAGTTTTAAGACTTCCGCTGCAAATTACGTTTTGGCAAATAAATGGATTAAGTAACACTTTCGAAAATTGACATAAATGAATATGAATTATGAAACGTGAATGATTTGACGAAACGATTCTATTTTCAAAACCCTACCTTGTGACACCTCCAGATTCGGCCATAACGTCTAGGCCGAGTTTGGGGTGTTACAAAAGTGGTTTGTTTTGGTCTTTTGGCATGTACCTAGGAATTTTAAGCTAAAGGTCTCAAATGTTTAAGTTGTACATGGAATGATATTTTGTTAATGATTTGAAATTGTATTTGAATGAATTTTAGTTGGTTTTGGATATATGAATTGGTTGCATGAGAATGTATATAAGTGATTTTAGGTCCCTTTTAACTTGTAACAAGTTGGTTTTGGAAGAAACAGATTGTCACGTCCTGACGACGAACCTTTGACGTTGCAATGAGAAACAAACCAAGGTCCATGCGATCTTTACAAAGAGTCACGTCACGATGAGACCTAAACAGAGAGTCACGTCATGACTTCGAGTTTTGTCACAATGTGGGCTCGAAAATTTATGTTCTTTACATTTTAGTCCATATCGACCTCAATTAGCAAACAAACTTTCGTAAGCTTGTATAAGACTCGGAAAGTGATTATATAACGTTTAATACATATGAAATACTTGTAATTAAATATGTATTGATCATCGAATTGAATTTTATATATTGCAGTTGCTCCGAAAATGAATGTGACACCTTGTAGCTCAGACCCGACGATCGGGTCGATTGTCGAGGTGTTATAAAGGTAGAATTAGATTTAGGAGTGAATGTTAATGATAAGCTTAAATCGATCTTAGGTGAAGGTGTGAAAGAGCCAACATACCTTCTGATTATTTTTGTGGAGAAGACAATCGATGAAATCAATGATTATATTCATTTTCAATCCGACAAGCGTGGTAAAGGTTGAGTATCTACAACCTTAAGCAACATTGAGGTTTTTGTGCGCAAGACTATAGTACCTCAGAATGAAGTATGGGTTTGCTAGGATTTGATGTAAAATGACTCATTATGTATATGTCGCATCAATCAAAGATAAGAAAGTAGCAATGTGTTAGATCGGTAAGACCAGTTCACATCTTTTAGTTGCGAAACAAATGACGATTCAAAGTGTCGAGAACTGGCTGAAAAATTTCTACGGTGGTTATATGGATCACCTCGGTTGCGAAAAATTTTAATAATATCTTTAGTTGTTCTTTTAATTTTTGTTAATGTGTTTTATTATTGTTTCTAAGTAAATTTTATTTATGTTTTCTGTTAGGTGTCAATAAGGTGGAGTGAAGAAAAGAAAGAATTAAAAATCTGAGTAATAGTGGGTGATGTCGCGACAAGAAAAGGTCCTACGTTGTGATGTGGGGATTTAAATTCGTGAAGTTGGATGGTTGATGTCGCGATGTGGGCAATGTGACTTGCTCTTTTGTTCCAAGTTAGTGAGTTTCATCACGATGATAAATGGATTTTCATGGCAACGAGGGGCCTTGATGTTGCCGGCAATGAGTGTTAATGTTGCAACTAGATAAGTTATACAACTATTGGAAATTGCAATTTATATAGCGCGTAGCAACAAGCAGGGCACAACATTGTGACGAGATGATTATTTTAAAACCTCAATTTTCCGACACCAAATAAAAAAAAAATCTTTATATTTTTCTTATTATTCAGTCATTTTTACTTTTAAAATCCACAAAACCCTTTATTTTCTACCACTTTTCCATTGACTCTTCATCTTTTCCTCTCCTAGTTTTCTTGATTTCTCTTCTTGTAGCAAGTTTTCTTCTTTTCTTAGGTGTTCATTGTTGATAAGGACATTCTCAAACATACAAGACTCAAATTTCTTGTGCTCTTCATGAAGGTAATGTTTTTCCATCTTTGATATTAATCATTTGATAGTATTGATACTAGGTAATAGTGATTATTGGGTATATTCTTGTTGAAAATTGTTGTTGAGTCACTCTTTGTATCTCTACTAGCATCTACATTGAAATATTGAATTTGTATTTAAATCATTGTGAAAAACTTGAGTACTTGTGTTATTTGGAGCTTATCTTATGGAAATTGGTTGTTGAAAATTATTGGATAGTTGGTAAAGATGACATCTCCAAAACGAACTGCATTTAGAAAACTGGTTGAGCATGATGCTCTGACCTATGATAAGAAATGCTATTATATATATTCTCAACTATTACATATATTTTTCTAGAATAATAATTTTACGGA
Source organism: Gossypium sturtianum (assembly GCA_025698515.1). Taxonomy (NCBI): domain Eukaryota; kingdom Viridiplantae; phylum Streptophyta; class Magnoliopsida; order Malvales; family Malvaceae; genus Gossypium; species Gossypium sturtianum. The sequence continues at coordinate 106,920,764 of CM046954.1, forward strand.
TTTCTATTATAAAAAAAGAGAATATTCGTTTTCACCCCAAAAGGAAATTTTTTTCTAGTTCTGTGTTTTAATTCAATTGGTTCGAGCCCACACTCGAAGCAGTTCGTGGTACGAGAATAGCGAAGAAGATCGTTTGGTTGAAAGTAGGAAAACATCAAGGATTTGCTTATTCAAAAACACCGGTACAAATTCAGCTAAGGTTTATTATTATAAATATCACAAATCGGTTTGGTTTTCAAAATTTTAATTTTCCGCCGTGTAAGAAAATCATTTTCAAACTGGATTTATTTCCAACACTTATTTCATTATCATTCTTTCAAGAATAAAAATAAAACATAGTGACTCATTTAATAACAACTTAGTTTAGCATTTTCATTAGTATGCACATTTTTAATTTTATTTATTTATTTTCACATATCACAATCAATTTTTCTTATTTACCAATTCTTACATCAAACTTCTTTATTACTAAGAATTTAGCCATTTATTATTCCAACTAAATTTAAAACTTAGGTGTATTTCTAGTTTCTTATTGAATCCCCCATTAAAACACAACACAAAGAAATTTCATAGAGTATTTACACTTAAGATTGATAAAATGTTACCCCTTCTTACTCAAATTTCAAATATTATCACAAATCTTGTCTTATTCACAACACTTCTTAAATTTAAAACTAATTTTGTATTCAACTTAATAAACTTCCACTAACAAAGTTGAATTTCATTATTACCATCTTGTCTTATTCACAACTCTTCTTAAATTTAAAACTAATTTTGTATTCAACTTAATAAACTTCCCCTAACAAAGCTGAATTTCATTATTACCATACTTTTGACTTAATCTCATTTATACAAAATTAATTATAAATAATTTATATTTTGTTTCCTTATTTCATAGTAACAATTAATATCATTCTTATCTCATTATCAAATAATAAGTATAATGCCTTTTATGTACAATTCATTCTCAATAGATGCTTTTTTTTTTTCATTTCAAATCATATATATATTATATATAAACAAAATAATTTAAACAACCTAACTTTTTAAAACAAGATTATCTAATTGTATACCTATCACTAAATTGTTTATATTTCATTCCATAAAATTCAAAATCAAGATATGTTTGGTTTTTTAGAAACTAGATTAAATAAAATTTCTCCTACAAAAAACTTAGAATTCAATAGCATGTACAAGAAGTGCAACAAATGTTCAAAGTCAAAAGAGGGTTGTTGCCAGACATTTTTGAGCTACCTTTACTAAAACAAATTATCTTTCAATTCAAAATTCGTACAACTTTGGTTTGTTTCATTAAAAACTAGACTCAATAAGATTTTTTACCATGTATGGATATACTTCTAAATCAATTCCTACAATTTTTGGTTTTTAAACATGTGTCACCATTGTTGAATTGCAACCAACCTATGTTACGAAAGTTAAACATGTTTCTACTATACTTTCGCTTTTATAAAAAGCAATTAATTGCATCATTTTCACTTATTTAAAGGTTTATATCAACCATCGTTTATTACAAGTCCTTTATTTCCTTTTTATGAGATTTACTCTCAATTCTTAATAAGTAAAAATTCAAGACGTCATTTCCTACATTTCCTCTTCTTATTCAATTCAAAACACATCAAAATGTCTATTTAACCAATCCTTTAGCCATCTCACTTATCAATTGAATTTAAAAGTTCATTATTTTCCATTCAACCTTTCTAATTTAGATTTCTATAATTCAAATTAATTTTGTAACACCATCACTCGTCTCCATCACTGGATTAGGGTTACGAAATGCTACAGCACATAACATAACAGAATCATGCTATATCAATTCAAATTTCTCTAAACGATCATTAATCATCAATCATATAGTAAAAAACATATTATTTATACAATATCAGTGTTAAATTGAACTTATTAAAGATTTAAAAATAATTCAGAACAAAATAGGGTCTAATTTGAAACATTTCAAAATAGTGTGCAAAAAGTACAAAACAGGGGTCACACGACTGTGTCGTTAGGCCGTATATCTCACTATGGTCGTGTGGACCTAATTGTAAAACTTTACAAACATTCACACGACCATGTGGTTGGGCTGTGTAAGAGACTGTGGTCGTGTCAATCAACTTGCACCTAATTCATTAAGAGTACATGATCATGCCACATGCCCATGTGAGGCACACGGCCGTGTGTTAGACTGTGTTCACCCATATGTACCTTACAAGGCAAATTACAAACCACCAACACTCACATACCATATATCCACTTCACACCAAATCTTAAACCTAATCAAAATACACCAAAATATACTAGAAACATCATTTAAAACATCATTCCTAAGTGCCTAACCAACATGTCATTTTGGCACCATTACAATAAATTATAAACCATTACCAAATCATTCAACAATTATAATACTATCATGATTCAATTATCACTTTCAACCATACATATATGCATGTGATACCATTGTGCATCTTTCCATAAATTTCTATCAAACCATACTTTGTAAACTAACCTAAAACATACCATAACATCTAATAGAATTGACCATCTAAGTCTCAAGTAAAGAACTAGATCTATACCATTTATAATCCATCCAAATCTCAATTTCCATACATCTTTCCATGATTCAAAACATCACATATACCTATTAATCAATCATTTGTCAAAGCATTATTATACCATAATACTTCATAACTCAAAAATAGGTATACATCAACAAGGCACACTTAAACTATTCATTCTATCAACCAAGCCAAATAACCTTATAAACATATTACATAATAACTAATTTAACTACATAATCACATCCAATTCATAATCCCCAAAATGACCTATATACATAACATATAACCATTCAAAACTCAAACCACAATCAATAACCAAAGTACCAAAATTCAAGAATTACCATAAATGAATCGCCTAAATACATGCCACAAAACCAAGTTTTAAACGATAGAAAGACTACTGAATCAATATCGAGATAGTGTGAGCTTCAAATGATCTGCTTGACAATGTTTCGTAAGTTGGCAATCTACAAGGAAGAGAAAACAAACGAGGTAAGTATATACAATGCTTAGTAAGTTCACAGGTATAAAACCAAGTAACTTACCTCAGGTTATAATAATATACTACATGTTATTTAGCTTGGTAAAATTTACCTATCATGGCAAATCAAATATAAAAAAGGTGAGTTCAACATTTATCATACCATATAGTAACTCAATCATATAACATTTCAACTCACTTATTTAACATTTCATTACTATTCACAAAAAATAATAATCATTTAATCAATTCACTAACTTAATCACATCATACAATCTATTTACCTGCAATACATCCCATTTCAAATTAATGCCAAACATTATTTTCATTTCATAATTTTCATTTTCAATCCAATTCATATTAAACCATATGAACTTCATTCTCGTATCATATCAACTCATCTTTATGCAAAATATATATTGAATGTCAATCACTACTTTGTTTCATAGTATGAATTCTGAATCACATTCATCGATTTGTCATGTTTTCATATTGGCCCCCTAGGCTTGTATAACCGATTCTCAATATATATATACATCATTCGTTCATCATATCAACTGATCTCACAATTAGTCATTTCATTTCACATTTTTGTTTCATTTCTTATCCATTTGCCATCTCAATATCAAATATCACATCTCATATTCAATTTTCCAAACCCACGGATTTCGAGTGCTTATTCATTATCATCATTTCAATTATGAACATCCGTCTTAAACATGATTACATGATTACATGATTAAAATTATAATTCTAAATGTATAAAAATTTAACTCAAACATACCGTATGAACTTACCTAGTCAAGACAACAAACAAAGAACTCTCTAAGGACTAATCAACAAACTTTGCCATTTCCCCGATTATCTTCAATTTGGTCCAATTTTCGATCTATTCAATACTTCAATTCAATTTATCAATTCCAACCCTCTTACTTCATCCAATTTTAAACATGTATCAAATCAATTTCATTATTCGGTTGCCCCCTAAAATTTTACATTTTATTCAATTTAGTCTTTAAAAACAAACTAATCATATCTTCCTAATTTGAACTCCAAGTTTTAAAATCTTCAATTATGTAAATATATAGCCTCCTATTATCGCAATTTATAAAAATTTCATACCAATTTCAATATATTCACAATTCAGTCCATAAACTCAAAACTAATAAAATTTACTTAACAAATTAAACCTATTTCATTTTTAAGCTTCAAAATCTACCAGAAACATTCAAAAACTTCAATTAACATCAATGAAAATTTTAGAAATATTTAACAATTTTGAAAACAGAGATATGAGTTAACTAGACCTAGTTGCAATGATTCTCAAAAATATAAAAATTATTAAAAACGAAGTTGGAAAAGCTTACCATGCAAGATTACCAAGCTTGGTCAAACCTTGGCTGTTCAAAAATGGAATTTTTTTTTTTTTGTGTTTTTGGTTTCTGATTTGGTGATGGAAAAAGATGATGAAATGTTTTCATGTTTTCCTTTTTTTTAAACCTTTTGTTATTTATTATTTTAACCTTAATCAACATATAATTAAATCTAAAATATATATGTAAACCGTCCACGCTTAATTAAAATAATTTAATTATCCCTTGGCCCTTGAACAATTGTTAATTAAGCATTTGAGCTAATAACAATTAATAACGATTAACTTTTGTGGTTTTTTACGATTTAGTTCTTTTTTCTTAATTAACCATCCAATCACTAAATTTTTTGGACCAAACTTCAATTCACTTATATAAAACTCCGTAAATATTTAATAAAAATATTCACGGGCTCGATTTACAAAAACGAGATCCCAGAATCTCATTTTTCAAAACCACTTGACTTTTGGTACGCACCACTTGTACCTTGACTAACTAACCAATTAATAAAATCTGTTAAATCACGATTTAATATTATATTATATTTAACTCATAAATATTAATTAAATATATCTATGGACTCTCTTGTCGGAATTGTGGTTCCGAAACCACTATTACCGAAACCACTAAAAAACAGATTATTACAAATTTAAGCTTAAAAGTAATATCAACTCAATGAAAAATCATGTTTTTTCACATTTCAAGTTAGGTCCAATACTTAAACTATTTTCTCAGTAAATATATATAAATAAAATTACACACAAAAACACAAATACATTATAACAATTTATAATATTTTCCATTTCCTTGTCTACTAGTTGTGTGTTCCATCTTCTTTGTCTACTAGTCTAATTTACATACTTATTAATTATTTTATTTCTCAAATCTATTCAACTCATTAAACAAACACAAGTCATTTTACCACTTTGCCACTTCTAAAACACTCAAGGCTTAGGCATTTTCATACACACTTAAATACAATTATTCCATTGTAAGATGGAAGTTAAGAGAGCACATACCTTATCAAGCTCAAAATTGATCTCTCTTTCTTGATATTCCCAATCTTCTCAACCTATTTTTTTTTTTTTTCAAATACTTACATAAACACAAAATCAATACCCAATTATTACACATTTTTAACTTAGCTAAAATATAACTTCTTACTAAAATGAAACATGAAATACAATATCAACCCAAATTTTCTCACATTGCTTCCTTAATCTTTCCATGCTTTCTTAACTTTCTCTACACTTTCTTTCTCAATTCTCAACTCTCCAATGCTAAAACTAAGTTTAAAAAGGTTTTATGAGTGGAAAATTTTATGGGTTTTCAAGAAATTAACTATGATTTCATTAGAGTTTCAAATGGGGTGGTGTAAAGAAGTGAGAAGATGAAAAGAGATGAAAAGAGAGGCTTTCTCGTGAAAATGGCTGCTATTTTTTGCCAAAGAAAAGAGCGGTTTCTTCCTTTTTTTTATTATTATTCAAAGTCCCCTTATGATTAGAGGTGTGGCCCGACCCGAATGTCCACTCGAAATATGGGAGGGTTAGGGAAAAAATATAGGCCCGAAAAATGAGCTTGGACAAAAAGATAAGGCCCGTTTAAAAAACGGGCCAGGTCTTTGTTAAGGCATTTTTGGCCCCGGCCCAGCCCAAATTCACTAAAGGACAAAAAAAATATGTTTTTTTAAATATTATTTTCTTGTTATTTTCTCCCTATTTTGCTACCATTTTACTATTATGTTGCTACTATTTTGTTGTTATTGTTTGGATATTGTATAAAACTTATTTTATTGTTAATTTTGTTATTATTTTAAAGACATTTGTTAATTTTGTTATTATTTTAGAGACATTTGCTTGTTAAGTTGCATCTATCTTAGTGTTATTTAAGAATACATATTTTTTAAAAATTATTTTCAATTTGTCGAGAAATATTTATTTTGATGTTTTTAGTATTTTTGATGTATTATATATATATATATATATATATATTAAAATTATATAAAAATAATATAAAAATTAATATGGGCGGGCCAGGTCGGGCTCAGGTTTTAGCATTTTTATTTAAGTCGGGCTTGGGCAAAATTTTAGGCCTATTTTTCAGGCTGGGCCTAGCAAACGGGCCTGAATTTTTAGTCGAGCCCAGCCCAAATTTGACCTAGCCCAGCCCATGCTCACCTCTACTTATGATCCCTAAATGCAATGATTAGTATTAGTCTTGAGTGAAATAATCTAAAGGCTAGAAATCACTCTTAAAAATATCCAAATCCCTTCAAAATCAATGAACAAGATTGCACATGGGATTTTAAATCCAAAGGCCTAAATTAGCTGATACACACATTTTCTTGAAAATTTATCACTTTGCCATTAATAAGCCCCAAGGGCTAAGATTAAATCACAAGTTTAATCCAATGGCTCTTATAGAACCCATGTTTTCTTATATTCTCTTTACCTTCAAATTTTAATTTCACCACATATCACGTGTCTTATTACATTATCAGTCCTTTAACAACTTAGTCCTTTATAAATTACTCAACCTTCTAAATTAAGAAAAATAGCTTATCAAGTTATTCTACTTTCCAAAATAAACCCAATATCTCGAAATAAATTATATTTTATCACCTTTAATGATATTTTTTTATCTAATTAACTCCACAAATAATTTTAATAATTCAAAATATTTTCTCTTGGAAATTTTATGATCCCTATTCCTGGAATATTACCATTAATGACACTGAAATTTTTTAGGACGTTACATTAGTGCTCTCAATTCTAGGTACATAAACATATACAAGTCTCTCAATTATATAAAGTTGTTCCAGAGTTGCTAACATGGAGAAGATCCATCACAATCCTTATAAAACAACTACATTATAAGCCTGATACAATAGAATAATAATAATAAACAAGGATTCTTGGCAGCTAAGACTTTAATGATTCAATCCAATCAAACTTCTTTGATTCAAGGGATTAGATAGGAGTGATCCGATCCAATCCAATCCAGTCTCCAAAATATGTTTCCTTAAGTAATATGATCTTCAATAAACGACTAGATATCATCCACATAATCAACACATCCCATATAAATTGTTTAATAAACTACTATCAGCATTTCAAATATAGAAATTGTCTTAAACAACTCCAGTAATAAGAAAGTGGGCACTCCCTTATCACTCAATTTACGAGTTCCATATTTTTTAACTCAATTGATACCATTGTTGCCATTTGTCATCAATTCTTATCGTTGGAATATGGAACAATAGCAAATACCATGTTTTTTTTTTTCCTTTGTCTAAGCAAATACCGTGTTTCCATTGTCTCTCTTCATAAGTACTTCACTGATTTTGAAGTAAATACAACTATGGTTAGTAGTGTTCAGATCGTGTCACTTAATTTGTTTCCTACAATTTTCTTTTCTCTTCGTTGCATAAGTTAGGAATTGTGATAAAAGTGATTATATTGGGTTAGATCAACATTCAAATTACGCATTAGTTTTTAAAATCGCCTATAATTTCAACTGTAGATTGGATTGCTAAGTGTGAATTCAGTTGGTGAAATTACTTTAAATATATATTTTTTAAAATTAACGAATATTAATATAATAATTTTTATTATTATTATATAAAATGTTTAAATAAAACAGTTAAAACCAAATTGTCTAATGATTAAACTTATGATTAATATGAGTTTAGTCATAAATACTTAATAAATTTATATATATTTATAAGTTTCTTTATTTAAAAAAAATTGATTTTTTTTTATCATCACAAATGTGTATATATTATAGTTTTTAAAAATTATAATTACAATCTATCTTTAGATTGAACTATCAAACTAATAAACCTAACATAACCTGAGACTAGTTTTTTACTAAGCTCAACCTAAATTGAAAGATTGCTTTGAAAGCACAGTTCAGCCCAGCCCATCATATTTTTTTAATTTTAAAACATGATAAATATAAAATTTATATATCAACTTTATTTAATATGTAATTCATTATATTAATTTTGATTTAATTGTATACATTTAAAGCGATAATACATACACTTATTTTCATATGGGGTTAATATAATTGGTTGTGTATGTAATATATCAACATAAAATGGTGCTAATTCGACAACTTTGCTAGTAACTTGTAAAAAAAATGAATCAAATCAAAATTTCATATATAAAATTGCACAAAATCAAAGTTCATTTACAATTTTACATGAACTTTGATCTAATTTGCAATGTCATATATGAACTTTGAGTTTGTACAATTTTATGTATGAAATTTTGATTTGATTCAATTTTCACAAATTATTAACACAATTATTGATATAATATTATCTTATGTTTATATATTGCATACATAAATAATTATATTTATTTAATATAAAAATAAATTTATTTATTTATTTTTTAAATGTGTATAATTGAGTTAAAATTAAAGTTTCATATATACATTTGAACTACAATCAAAATTTATGTTTATAATTACGCTAAATCAAAATTCATATATCAAATTATATATTAAATTAAAATTCACATATAATTTTTTGATTTATCCCAAAAGTAAATAAATTATATTTAGTGATAATGACTTCTTATTTCTTACAAAAGTAATAAATTTCCTAAGGATCATTGGGGCTTATAGAAACCTAATTATTCTTTGGTTTAGCCAACTTGTGGAACTGTTCATGGGCCGGGTCACCCGACTCGAAGGCCCACCCAAAAAGTAGGAGGGTTTGGGAAAAAAATAAGGTCCGTTTTAAAAATGGGCCGGGCCTCAGGTAAAACATATTTTGCCCGAGCCCAGTCCAGCCCGAACCGGATTCACTAAATGAAAAAAATTGTAACACCCCAAACCCGGCCTAGACGTTGTGGCCGAACCCGGAGATGTCACAAGGTAGGGTTTTGAAAACGGTGTTGTCTTGCCCAATCAAATTATTCACATTTTACTGAAACTACCATTTGATTAATTAAGTAATTCATTTGCCAAATCCTATTAATGCGGAAGCCTTAAAACTGTTATAATTTAGAAAAAACCAGTTCGAGTTCTTAAGAAACCTTTGTTTTCTTCATGCATCGTAATGAAGAGTTAAAAATCAAACAGTCCAAACAAAAATCAACAGTCCAGTGAGAGAGTCCCAAAAGTTACAACTCTCAGAATTAAATCCCAAATTATTAATACCATAAATTAATAAATCTTAATGAGCTTACTGGAAGAGTGGTCACCACGAGTCCTCGCTTGCACCGACCGCCTAAGACTGTGGATTACACAGCAATCTGAGACAAACAGATGTGAGTTTACGTAAACTCAGTGTGTAACCCAGCAGAATTAGGCATGCAATACAAACAGTATCATGTGCTCAGTCAGAATACAGATACATATACGGAATTGGGCTCAGGCCCATCTCAGATACAGATACAGATGAACAGATCAGATATCAGACATGCAAAGTCCTACCCCCATCCTCTACACATCAGCTCCGACCATCCCATCACACCACATGTGGGGTTAAAAACACCCACCCATCCTTACACACCACATTGTATCATTACGACACGTATCAGTTATAGTGCAACCAAGCTGCCAGAAAATAGGCGAAGATCGCCATACAAAACACATCCTCCTCATATATATAAAACCGACCCCATAACAGATGCAGAAATAAGATACAGACTTATCAGGCAACACATGCTTAACATGCTTTATATAAATACCAGATAAACATATATTAGTATAAACATGCATACATCAATATCCTACTCAGATCAGTCTATCAGAATCTCCTAGCATGCAAATTAGGTTTAATTAGCCCTTACCGACCCTACAGTAGGCCCACAGTCGACTGGAGTGACCCGTGCGACCCTAGGGAAATTTTCAGAATTATGGGCCCACATGCCCGTGTGGGCCCACACGCCCAGATTGGCCTTGCCCGTGTGGCCCACACGGCTTGGCCCAAAAATCCACACGCCCGTGTGTAATGCCTGTGTGGGCCCACACGCCTAACTTGGCCTAGCCCATGTGGCCTACACGGCCACACTCAAGCCACCATACTGCCGTGTGCTACGTACGGCCATGCCTTCGTCGACCACACGACCGTGTTATCGCACACGGCCTACCACACGGATGACCACACGGCCGTGTGGAGTCGACAGTGCAATTTTTTAGCTTTTTCCGAACTATGTTTTTCTGCGTTTCGGGTACACACCATGTACGGTTTCGATGAGAAAGCACTCCCGAGACCACCAAAACCTAAATTCGACACCATCATACCCAAAAATCAATATTAAACCTCAATTGAACCGAACCGACGAAGATTGACAACGAAGGAACTCGAGCACACGCTATTTACCCAACTTCACGATCAAACCCGACTACGGTTTGCAGGGGCAAAACTCCGTTCGTCACGATTTGCTGCCAAAACCCAGAATCATATTAATGAGAGGACCAAAATTGATATAATCATTAAAATACTTACCCCCAAAACGAACAAGTTCACTACTCTTACCTACTGGGCACACGAAGAACTCAGAGAGTTATGACGCTGATTTTGGAAGAGCAATATTGATAGAACAATGAAAAGGGAAGAAATTTCCTTGAATGGAAAAAAAAAAGTGAAACGGCAGAGAGGGAGGAAAAGAACGTCAGTTTTCTGGAAAGAGAGAATTTTGAAAAATAAAAATCTAAATGAAATTATCCTCAAATCCCCCATTTTTCTCCCACTAAACCACTAACTCACAACTTCCTCACAATTCCAGCTCCACCAAAACTCTTATCAGACGATTGAACAAAAATAATACCCTCACCCTCGCAGGGATTCGAACACAAGACCTCCAACACACCAACACCCTTACCACTAGAACCAGCAGGCTCATTTTGATATGGAATTACAGACAATTAGATATAGGCCCAAAGAACAAAGGTTCTGAGATCCAAAAATAGCCATAATTTAGTAAAGGTAAGGCTTGAACTTAAGACCTCTCAAACACTCCCAGAACACTTAACCACTGAAGCAAATGCACATTTATGTCAAATACTTACAAAAACATAATTAAAAGATCAGGGCGTTACAAAAATTGCTATTTTTTTTATTATTTTAATGATATTTTCTTGTTATTTTCTCCCTATTTTGCTACCATTTCACTATTATGTTGCTACTATTTTGTTGTTATTGTTTGGATATTGTATAACACTTATTTTATTGTTAATTTTGTTATTATTTTAGAGACATTTTCTTGTTAAGTTGCATCTATCTTAGTATTATTTAAGTGTACATATTTTTTAAAATTTATTTTCAATTTGTTCGAAAATATTTATTTTAATGTTTTTAGTATTTTTGATTTATTATATATTTAAAAATTATGTAAAAATAATATAATATATAAAAAATTAATATGGACGGGCTGGGTCAGGCCCGTGTTTTAGCATTTTTTTCTGGGTCGGGTGTAGCAAACGGGCCTAAAATTTTAGTTGGGCCTGACCGGGCCCATGATCACCTCTACCGACTTGCTTGTTCGCTATTATTTATGTACCAAAAAGAAAAAAAAACATACAACCAATTCAAGTTCATGAATGAAAAAGTTAATATATGTTAATTTTACTGATGTGGTGTACACATGTATTATTTTGTGGATGTCACGTCAGTAATGAATTAATTTTTAAAATTTTAAAAAATTCAAAAAAAATTAAAATTAATTTTAAAAATTAAAAATTATTAAAAATATAAAAACGTGTTTTTATTTTTAAAAATTAATTAATTGCTAACGTGACATTCACATGGCTACCAAGTGGATCACATTAGCAAAGTTAATAGATATTAACTTTTTCATTCATTTTTGGGTTATTTGACAAACAAGTCAAGTTTAGAGGCTAAAAGAGGCGAAAAATAAGTGGAGGGCTAAAATGATTTTTTTTCTTGTAAATTTGGAGGGTAAAATAAGTCATTATGTCTTTCTTCTATTCTGACTATAAATTAAAGATGAGACCAATTAAATAATATTTGAGATGGTTGAGTTAATTTAAGAGTTAATATGTAAATTTCCCTAGACTTGTCTATGGGCTAGGTCGGGTTCGCTCGAAAAGTGGGAGGCTTGGGTAAAAATATAGGCCCGAAAAATGGGTTTGGGAAAAATATAAAGCTCATTTAGAAAACGGACTGAGCCTCAGGTAAGGCTTTTTTGGCCTGGGCCCAATCCAACTCGAATTTGGAAAAAAAAAAAACTGTTATTTTTTTTTTTACTGTTTTGCTGCTATTTTCTTATTATTTTCTCACTATTTTACTACCATTTCACTATTATGTTGCTACTGTTTTGTTGTTTTTGTTTGGATATTGTATAACTCTTGTTTATTGTTAATTTTGTTACTATTTTAGAGGTATTTGATTGTTAAGTTGCACCTATCTTAGTGTTATTTAAGTATACATATATTTTGTAATTTATTTTCAATTTGTTGGGAAACATTTATTTTAATATTTTTAATATTTTTGATGTATTATATATTTTTTAAGAATTATATAAAAAATATTTAAAAAAATTAATATGGCCAGGCCGGACTTGGGTTTTAACATTTTTATCTGGGCTGGGCTTGGGTAAAATTTTAGGCCCATTTTTGGGTCAGGACGGCCTAGCAAACGGGCCTAAGATTTTGGTCAGGCCCGACCTGAGCTGGCACATGCACACCTCTAGTTTTCCCTTGAACTTATTCAAAAGTATTTAGTTGGTATCTAAAAGATTTTTTAGACTTACTTAGTATTTAAATTTGTATTTAGTCATATATTTTGCTACATTTGCATTAACACTGTTAGTTTGTATTGACATATCACTAACAACCAATCTGACTATCACACATGACAACCTATCATTATGACACGTGGTAGACATAAAAAAAAAGCTTTAAAAACATATAAATTAATAAAAAGTATGATTTTTTCATATCAATAATGAACCTAGACAAATTATTGTCTAGGTTCATCCAAATTTGGACAATCATTGTCTAAAATCATTCTAAATGAGTTTTTAGTAATTTAACATATTTTTAATTCTTTTATAAAATATCAAGATTTATATTATTTTTTATTATTTTAAAATTAAAAAAATAATAAATATAGATTAATAAATAAAAAAGTTTTCACTAAGAATGAAGCTAGACAAATGGTTGTTCGGATTAATTTTGTACTCTGTTGTCAACACTAAGGCTTTAGTCCATATGTAACACCCCTAACCCGTATCCGTCGCCGGAATAGGGTTACGAAGCGTTACCAAAATTTTCGGAACATTTACAGACATTTCATGTTAATCACTATTCAATCACCGAGATCGTTCAAAATGTCCCTTAATTGGATCCTCGAGGCCCAATACGAGCATTAGAATCGAGTCGGGACTTAATCGGGAACTCTAAGAAGTTTTCACGAATTTTCAAAAATTTTCCAAGGTGCAGGGCTCATACGCCCGTGTGGTCCAAGGGACACGCCCGTGTGACCCTAGGACACGCCCGTGCTGGAGGCCGTGTTCGACCCTATGTAACTCTCTGACTTGTGCACACGGCCATGCCACACGCCCGTGTACTAGGCCGTGTGGTCAATTAATTAATTTCAAAATTAGGTGCAGGTTTCACACGGCCAAGACACATGCCCGTGTCTCTGCCCGTGTGCTTAATTCTGAACATTCTGTTTCTCAAAATTAAGGTGCAGGGGACACACGGCCTAACCACATGCCCGTATACTAGGCCGTGTGTCACACACGGTCTAGACACACGCCCGTGTGTCTGCCCATGTGGACAAAATAAAGCCATTTCCTAGCCTCATTTGTCACCCAAATTTACCATTTACTTGCACTAAAACATACCAAGTACAATCCAACCATTCGAAGCATTCAATTTAAGCAAATTCCATCATTCATCATGGTATACCATTACATGCATATGTGTTTATAAACTTACCTTGGATTAACTTAGGATTTAACATCATTTGATCACATGTACTTAACATAGCACATATGAATATATCAAAATAGCCTACTAGTCATACGAAAATAAGCCATCACTAGCCATTCCCATGGCTAGGTTACAAAACATCATCTTTCAAGCCACTATTGGCCAAGTTGTCCTATACATGCCATTATACCAAAATGATTTTACTAAGTATACCCAAAATAATGAGTTGATGGTGTGACGATGCTCCAATGATCTCCAACCTTCGCGAGCTTTCGAGCAATATAAAACAGGGGAAAATAAAACGGAGTAAGCATTACATGCTTAGTAAGTTCGTATAACGGAAACTAAACTTACCAATGCCGTTTATTAAACCTAAGTATACAATATCATGTTTTCCATCCATTAGCAAAATTGCCTAAACACATGCGTTCAATCAAACATGTTAGTCACCAAAATCTTCATAACAATCAAGTAAACATAGATGAGCTCATCAAGCAATATTCTTTCAAGTCATTATCATTTCATCTCAAAATTCTCATACCAGGTCAAGAGTTGTGTCCATTGAATCATTGAAATTCCGATAGATGCTCAACTAGTATACTCGAGGTGTACGATTTAATAATCCGTCAATTCTTATTCCAGGGTACCCATTAGGGAACTTAACCAAGGAACACACTCTCGAGCCACATATCGTATAATAGGATTACCAGTCCAGGTTAAATCCTAATCATAACGTATACTCGAGAGGTATTATATCAGGATTACCCGTACGGGCTAAATCCTTTCTATAATGAGGTCAATAGGATTACTCGTCCGAGCTGAATCCCGTCTGCAACAAATGCAGGACCTCATCCATTTCGGGAAAGCACATATGTTCATCAGAATTCAATATTCAATTAGGACATAACCCATTTTCACCATTTTCAAGCATGTATTAAATTTTTCATTATAGCATTCAAGCAATGCATATCAATATAAGTCACATTACATACATACACAACATTCAATTAACATAATTACATGCTCGATTAAGTTACACAAACTTACCTAAACACTTGTTCGCTTATATAATCTACTAATCCGAAACCTTTTCTTTTCTCGGTCTAACCTCAAATTTGTGTTGTCCGGATCTATATAAATAGCTTAAATCATCAATTTCTCATATTTCATATTCATTCGGACTTAATTTACGTTCTAGGCAAAATTACCAGTTTGCCCCTAACTTTTCCATAAATTCCAATTTCATCCTTAGGCTCGGAAAATGAAACTTGTGCAATTTACTCCCTATTCCAAGCCTAACCAAAATCCCATTACAAAATTTACAGCACATGCATTCATAAAAATTCAGTATTTTTCATCAAATTTCACAACTTTACATTTTAGTCCCTAAATCATGTTTTCATCAAAAATCACTTTGTAAAAGTTGTTTATCTATCTACAACCTTTCATTTTCTACCATAAATTTCTAATTTTCAGCATATTCACCCATGACCCAAATTTCATACCTTGATAACTTTTCAAATTAATCTCCCAAATAGATAGATTAGACTATCCCGGTTTCAAAAATATCAAAATTACTAAAAACGGGACAAGGAAACTTACCCAATTAAGCGTTGAAAGTTTCTTCTCTCTCTCCTAGGGTTTCCATATAATTTTGGGGTTGAAGATGACAACATAATAAGATGATATCTTTTATCATCTTTTTAATTAATTAATTATTTCTATTTCCAATTTAGTCCTTACCATTTTCTAATTTTTCCATGGATGAGTCACCAAAAATCTACATACTTTTCTTTAATGGTCTAATTACCATATAAGGACCTCTAGTTTTGAATTCCATAGCTATTTAATCCTTATAGCTACTAGAATTCAACTTTCATATTTTATGTGATTTAGTCCTTCTAGTAATTAAACACTTAATCGATAAAATTTTCGTATCAAAATTTTCACACGACATGTCTGTCATAATACAAACCATATAATAAAATAAAAATAAACTTTATTTTCGTATTGGATTTGTGGTCCCGAAATCACTTTTCCGATTTCACTGAAAAATGGGCTGTTACACCATAGCCCAAAAGGGGATACTCTTTTAATAAAAATGAACACCTCAAGATCTTATATCATAATTCTAATATATGGTTATCGTCTCAAATTATACAAACTTAACTTTTTTGATATGTGATCTTTATAAGAGAAAGCCATTTTTAAAAAAAAAAAGATAATTAGAAGGATCAAAATCATAAGGCTCGAAGATCTCAGCATATTAATAGATTTAGGTACATTTTTGCATCTAATTTTTTCTTTTAATAATATGATATGAGAAAATCTATTTTATTAAGTTTTACACCAATTTTTTAAGGTTTTAACATCTATATTTATATTATTATGAAATATTTTATTAAGTTTGTTGTTATTTAACTAAGGGTCTATTTATTTGCCTCTAAAAGGTTTTAAGAAAACATTTTCATTGTTTTCCCATGTTTTTTTCGTGGAAAATGAATTCCCATTATAAACCATTCTCCAAAACACGAGAAAATGAGAGCTTTTTTTGGGAAAATGTCTTACCCTTTTCAATTCCATAAGACATTTTCCAAATTTTCTTCTCTTCACATCCCAGCAAATTTCCCCTTCCCCCTTCCTTGCCACCCCGAAATTTGCACTGCACTGCACTAGTGGCAACGACGTTCATCTTCCTCTCTCGAAGATAAGAACAAAAAATAATAGGAAATATTCGTAAGATATTTTACACAATTTTATCTCGTCTTTCTATCTACTCTCGTTAAGTTTCTCACTTTCTTGTTTTTTTTCTTTGATTCCATCTCTATGCTAGAAAATCAGTAGTTTCGTTGACCAAAAAAAAAAAAGCCCTAGCCATTTCAAATCTTTTCAGAAATGGAACTCTAAAAAATTGGGTGATTTTCTCTATTCAATTTTTTCGTCCATTTCCCTTTAGCGATTTGCCACTTTAAGCGAAATAAGTTGATTCAAGTTCAAAACTCAATTGTCAAAATGGACGGTGAGACAATTAACTACGGGAAATAATGAGAAATTGAGAACCATTTTGTAATTATATGATTTGTTTGCTTGCTTCTATTTAATTTTTTTTTTATGTTTTTGATAAACCATAATTTACACATATTTTAACCCCATGCTTAGCTTACTTTTGGATGAATTTTGTTTGAATTTTATGAATTCAATGCTCCTAATATCTTAATTTCATGTTTTATACTCAGGAGAGCTTAGGAAATCGAAAAGGACGAGAAACAGGCCAAAAAGGGGCAAAATGGGCCTACCTAGGAAATTAACACGGCCTGGACCATTGGCCACAGCCGTGTGTCACGAGCAGGATCAACCACGGCTTGGACTATCGACCACGGACAGATCACACGGTCGTGTGTGGCGAGCGGAATCGACCACGTACGAAGGTGTCCACCACGGGCGTGTCACACGGGCGTGTCCCTGCTGAAATCAGGATGAATTCTATTCGGAATAGGATACTTGTGGGCCAAGTAAGGTATCTCAAAGCCTATATAAACACCCTAGAGAGAGCTCGACAGGACGTCGAATAGACGCTGAGTAGAAGGAGAAAATACTCAAGACAAAGTAGTCAGGAAATGTTTTTAGGAGAAGGATCTCCATCAAGACTAAAGATCTCCCATCAAGTTCTTTAGAAGTTTTTGGGTTTCTTTATGTTTTGTTGTTTTTCCTCTTTTATGATGTTTCCCTATTTTAGTATGAACTAAATCCCTTAAATATCTAAGGGGATGAAACCTAAGAGAGATATTATTATTATTTGATTTATGAGATAAATACTTGTGCTTATTCTAAATTGTGAGTTCTTATTCTTGTTTTGATAATTCAGGTTATTGATTCAAGTTGAATGTGCTTATTCAGTGGAGCAAAAGTCACTGTTTAAGAGTAGATCAACACAATTAAGCGGAGTTGATTGCAACCCTAGACATAGGGCGACGAAAATCTGCCGGATTAGGGTCAAACCTTATAAGGGAATACATAGATCGAGTTAATGTGACAATATGGGTTTTAATTAGAAAGAGATTTCAATTAATCAACCTAGAGTCAGTTGTTAGTAGCCTCGAGAGAGGTATTAATATAATTTAGGGATTTCTACGGATTAAGCCAAGTTAATAAATCGCATGAATCAAAAGTAATAAGTTAAGTCTAGGTGGATTCTTCCTTAGATATTGCCTATCTCATATAAGTTCTCAAAAAGTATTTTCCCAATTTACTCTCTGTCGCGTTCATAGTTAGTTAAATTAGTTAGTAAATTTTTAGATTAAAAATAAATCCCCTTAATTATTAGGCTAGATAATAAAAAGATATTTAATACTAGTACTCTTGGTCCTTGAGGATACGATATTCCGGACTCACCACAGCTATACTACTGTTCGATAGGTGCGCTTGCCTTTGTCGAAATAATAGTTAGTTTCGAGCTCCATCAGTTTTCCCAGGGTAAACTACACCAACAGTCACTCTGATTTCAATTCAGTCGCTCAACTTATTGAAAAATAACAAATTAGTCACTAACGTTATCGAAAAGTGATAAATCAGTCACCCATTAACATTTTCCATCATAAGCTTAATGGGACTTCTGGCATGACCAATTAACTAGCTGATGTGGCCAATTAACTTGCCATGTTGGACGAGGCAAAGTTGGGTGACTATTTTTTTCGTCCTTCCTCTTCTATTTTCTAATAAATGACCTAATATTTTTACTTTTTTTGCGTAAATGGCCTAATATGTTTATACTTCTTCTTCTCCATCCCAACAATCTCTATTTTCAAAGATGGTGATCTGTTTCACTTTACCATTAATCTCTTTTGTCTCCTTTACCTTCCAATCTCTCACTATCCAGATTTTGCCATGCCAAAACTGTAACACCCTTAGCCCGTATCCGTCGTCGGATTAAGGTTACATAGCATTATCAGACAATCGAAACATTATACATCATTAAAACCATATTAAAATACATTCATTCACATACATATCATCCCTTAATCGAGCCCTCGAGGCCCTAGAAACACCTTAGAAACAATTCAGGACAAAATTGGAAACATTTGGAAAGTTCAAGAAAAAGTTAGAAAAAAATTTGACTGTAGGGGTCACACATCCGTGTGCCTCACACGGCTGAGACACACGCCCGTGTCCCAACCCGTGCCCTCACCTGTGTAACTCTCTGAGTAGGGTCACACGGCCAAGTCACATGTCCGTGTGCCAGACCGTGTAACTCTCGAAATAGCTCCACACGCCCGTGTGTCAGGCCGTGTGTTAGGCTGTGTAATAGTTTAACTTGCATGCAATAGAACCTACAGGGGACACATGGCTGTGCCGCCAGGCCATGTGTCACACACGGCTGAGTCACATGCTCGAGTCTCAGGCTGCGTGGACATGAATTTGCCAAAATTAAGCCATTCTCAACACCAAATTATGCAACCACCTAAAGACCTTTAATACATATAATCAAGGCATCAAAACATAACCAAAACCTACATGAAATGACCAATTAAATAGTCTAAAATCATTCAACCAATATGTAACACCCCTAACCCCTATCCATCGCCGGAATAGGGTTACAAGGTATTACCGATCACTCACTTCATAACATATACATATCTCATACATTTAGACATTCGAATACATATGTTATTCAAACACAGACATATTGTCCCTTACGAGGCTCTACGAGGCCTTAAAACATGCTTAAAAGTGGTTCGGGACTAAACCTAACATATACAAAAATTTCTGGAACTTAGAATAATTTTCACATTTTAAAACGTCACACGCCCGTGTGGACAGTCCGTGTGCCTCACACGGCCTCCAGACACGTCCGTGTCACAGACTGTGTGGAAACATGGCATACATACTGACTTGGTCAACGGCCAGTCACACGCCCGTGTGTCCAGCCCATGTGCCTATTCGAAATGGCCATACACACCCATGTGCCAAGACTGTGTGCCACACATGGCCACCAGACACGCCCGTGTGTCTAGGCCGTATAACTCACTGACTTATTTTATTAAAGCAGTTGGGGTCACATGGTTGAGTCACACGCCCGTGTGTTCAGGCCGTGTGGCACAAAATTAGGCTTGGTCTAAGCCATATTTCTCACCCTCCTCATGCATACCTAAACCACATCATTTTGTACCTTTTCAATACAATTAATAGGCAACCAAACATGTTATTACATATACATTTCATGCCATTCAAATTCCTAACCATTTGAATGCACATTTCAATACCATTTGCTTAACCAAGAACATCCCAAATATACAAGCTATAATAATCAATATAACCTATTTCAATTATACAATATTTCCCAATTCAAACATCAATCCATACATAAAAAATGAACCAATTCATCAACTCAATTTTATGCATTTCTAAAGCAAATACTCATCATCTATCAAATGATAATATGAATAACTTAAACCATTATTAAAATGGCCAAATACATTCCAACCATAATATCAAATACCGTAGCCTATACATGCCATATAACCAAGTCATAAAGGGTATAAATACCGAAATCATTAGCCAGATAGTGTGATGCGATCTCTGCCGACTTCCAACCCGAGCGAACATCCAAAAGTCGAAAAACATAGGAAAAACACACAGAGTAAGCTTTGAAAGCTTAGTAAGCTTATATCTTAATAAACTTAACAAAACAAATAATTTCATTATAATGGCATAAGAATAATATGCTATCTCACATAACTGTTCTAAATTATAAAACATGTTCTCGTATCGAATTATAAACATTTAATATTATAATTGATTACTTAACAAATTTTAGCTTCCATAAGCTTATTCAATTTAATACTCATAAATCTTTCAATTCACACTTTCATATAGCCAAATAAGCATATTATAGAAAAATAGCATATCTAATCATATATCTTTTTCATATGAATCTCATTTCATCGTTTATGCCCAATTTCACCTTTCATTCATATAGTATCTGACAATTTCACATATGCCACTTTATAAATCACATCTTATTCATTTGTTCATGTTTCATTTGCAGATATTCACATTTCATTTACATATGCATCACATAACATTCTTTGCACATATATACTTACCTTTCATTATCAAATATTGTATACATTTCAACGTACCTGAATCAGAATGTCATTCACCTAATCACTTATTTCTCGGAATGCCCGTTGAACCGTTCGAAATCAATAAGGATACTCGGATAACTCGGAAAGCTTGTACAATGCCAACGTCCCAGACGTGGTCTTACATGTAATCAAACATCGACACCACTGTCCCAGACAGGGTCTTACACGAATCAAATACCATGCCAATGTCTCAGACATGGTCTTACACGTAAACACAAGTCGATGCCAACGTCCCAGACATGGTCTTACACGAAAACACATATCGGAATCCTATGTCATGACATATGTATCCTAACTATTCCTATGGTTCGTACGAGGCTTTCAGATATCATCACATTGTCGATGCTTTCTCGTATTCATATATTCTGCTTCTCAAACAATTTAATATCATAATAGCATATATAACTCATCAAAAATACATATATTTTTACATTACAATTTGACATTAATATTAATCACACAAATAATATGCATTTATAACATGATTTCGTAATGTCTATTAAAATACAAACTTACCTCGTTCGTAGTAATGACAAATTAAGTCGACTAATCCGATACTTTGATTTTCCTTCGATCTAGTTCTGAATTCCGCTTTTGCCAATCTTAATTGAGCAATATAAATACCGAATGCTTGAACCCTAGAAATGGTGTTCTTAAGCTTTTAATTTCGATGGAACTCACTTGGAAAAGATGAACATATGGTTTTGTTTTTATTTAATATTACTTATTTACAAAATTACTTTAATGCCATTAATGAAAGCATTACAGAATCATGTAATGGATGACCGTTTATGTCATAATCCACTAACTATGGCTAATCACATGATAATTACCTCATATTCAATTAATCAAACAAATAAGCACTTTAACAATTAGCACATAATTTTTTGCATCTTACGCGATTAGGTCCTTTTATCAAATTAACCACTCGGACAGTAAAATTTCTTTACGAAATTTTAACACAACATTTATATCACACTGTAAACATCAAAATAATAATAAAATAAATTTTTTGATGTCGGATTTGTGGTCCTGAAACCACTTTTTTGATTTGACCCAAAAACGGGCTGTTACAACTCTCCTCCTTAGGGATTTTCGTCCCTGAAAATCTTACCAGAAGATAGATTAAAGATTTCCTTTCACATCACCTATTCAATTCTTTACATAGCTTTGAATTTCCCAACTCTTTAATCTTACGAACTAAGATTCTGATCTGTCTTTCGCTATGCGTCATATCAAGTTGAATCATCACATCATATATATAAGAAACACATGAAGAATCTTTTCAAGTTCTAACGGTTATATAAGCGGATAAGCCCCTGGCCTTATTCTTTTAATAATCTCATACGACCCAATGAAACACAGACTCAACTTCTCTTTACGACTAATTCGAGAATTTCTATTCTCATAGTAACACTTTCACAAACTCTTAATTTACTAATTGAAATTCAAAGTTTTTACGTATTAAGTTTGCACATGTTTTTTGTCAATCTGAAATTGCTTTCTAACTGCGACAAAT
The DNA here is from genome assembly GCA_025698515.1 of Gossypium sturtianum. Lineage (NCBI taxonomy): Eukaryota > Viridiplantae > Streptophyta > Magnoliopsida > Malvales > Malvaceae > Gossypium > Gossypium sturtianum. The sequence goes on from CM046954.1 coordinate 106,943,770, forward strand.
CACTTCCACTTTCTCTTCAATATCTCTGATGAAATTAATTCCGTGAATCTTTTTCTCGTAAAACTATTCTCAGTAACACGGAGTTCAGTAATTACGCTCATATAATACTTCATATAATGCCATATTTATACTCAAACTCAACCAACAGTGATAATCTTCCTCAGTTGCTTTCAAACTCTAGAACATAGTGGCAAAACATATTTTCGAAATCTGAATCATTTTCGCTGATTAGCTATCAGTTTAAGAATGAAATACAATATTAAAATATAATCTCATACCCAAAGCTTACTGTAGTTTCTCTCAGAATCACAATATAAATTTCGGATCTCTATCCGAAACAATGGAAAATGGCACCCTGTGCAAACAGACAATCTTAGGAATGAATAACTCAGCTAGTCTACCAAAAGAGAAATTCATACGTACGGAGAGACTTCTTCAAACAGTTAACAATAATTCAGATAACATCTATCTTTTCCGATGATAGGAAAAATCCCGATACAAAAATTTATCAAAACTCTATTTCGTTACTACACAGATATCAGCACATGTTGTAACAGTTCCGAATACACTTAATAATCAATTTTAACCTATTGATAGCTCAGGCAGTTGAACACAAGGTCAGAAATATCACGTTTCTTACACATTCATTGAAACACCCCAAACCCGGCCCACAAGTCCTGACCGGATCTGGTATGTTCCTCGAAAAACCGGTTCGAATTTCTTTTTGTTACTTTGGAAAAAACGTGTGATTTGAAAGAAGGATTATCTTCGGGTTGGGCTCAAGTTGAAAACATGTTTATCTTATATTGAAAACCCTTTATTTTAGGTGACAAAACATTTAGAGTTATTTTAAAATATATTTACTTGATCTCTATTTGATAAAATACGCGACATAATAAGTAAAAGCAAAATAAAGTAGTTCACCTATGGCCTTATTACAACAGAATAAAACCCAAAATTTATATTCAAGTACTTAAAATAAAAAGTCCAAATAAAATAAATTCCTTGCTGAGCATGGCCATCCCTAAGCTTCTGCCGACCCGGTCCATCACTGAGCGTCACCTGAAAAAATATTCCCCAACGGGGTGAGTCAAACAGACTCAATGTGTAACCAATGCTAAATCCCAATAGTTTAGGCATATCAGTTCATACATGTACACACAATTAAATAAATCTATAATGATGCAACCCGAACCCAAACCTAGATGCCATCCGCTACACATCACCCGTACCAACCTGCACACCGTGGGGACTACTAAGTCAACCCTCCATCCGCTACACATCATCGTGGCAGAGCCATCACATAATATATTTTGTGACATTAGTCACCACATTCAAATTATGTGACCAGAGTCACCACATTCACATATTGTGACTGAAGTCACCACATTCACATATTGTGACCGAAGTCACCACATTCACGTTTTGTGGTATAAAACCACCACATTCACTTCCCCTTTCATATTCACCCATATGCCCCATGTCAAACAAATATGCATCATGCCTTATATCACATTCTTATCACTGTTCACATATGCCATAACAGATCAATTCATACTCATAGTAGTAGGAAAACGTACCTGGGTACTTTGTACCATTTCATGGTACCTTAGCCATATTCACATTATAATAAACACATATACATTAATTAGGTGCCATAAATCTATTAAGAAATAGTGTAGGGTACACACCTGATATGCTTAGCTAGCTTATGGAAATCCCGAAAACCCGATCTATTCCTCTCGATCCCAAGTACCTACATTCGGCCAACACTAACCATTTTAGCTAAAGGCCATTCGGCCAAATGATCTAATTCCCAAAAGATTTTCTTTTTCAACCACCATTCTTACCTTGTGCCGATTTGATCCTTAATCAAATCCCAAAAACTTGGTGATACCCTTTTTTTTTTGCAATCGGTTAGGCACTATATTACCTAAAAGGTTAGTTTTCGGCTTTTAAGCAAATAGGAAACAGATCTAAATCACTTATAGGACTTGGCCGATTAACATATTCACTTACCTTGTGAATCCTAAATCCCGAAAGCACCACTTGGCTATGGAGATGTCGAAACCTACAGAGTACATGTTACATCCACTTCTAACATTCAAATATTAATAAATGGCCCTTAGCCGAATACATGGCTTACCTTAAATCTTTATCAACCCCGAAATATCCTTCCTAGAAGTCGACAATAGGCAAATCCCGAAAGATCTCTTCAAAGTTTCGGCAAACAAGATTATTAATAGAATTAGTATCTTGATTTCGGTTAAAAGAGGAGAAATAGAATGACAATCAATAGGATCCTTTACCCTCAATATTGGAATCGGCAAAGAGTTTGCAGGAGAGATCGATTCAAAAAGAATGAACCTTTGGCTTTAGGCTTTAGGCTTTGCTGAACAATCGGCTAATGGTTGCCTTGAGATTCGGCTAACCTTTTCCAAATGGTGATGGAAAAGTCGGCCACAAGAGGAAAAGATGTAAAGAGAAAAGCTAGAAGAATTCAGCTAGGAGGCTAAAAGAAAAAGGAAGAAAAAGATGGATGCTCAATAACAAGAAGAAATTCGGCAGAGAGGGAAAGGAAGGAAAAGGAAAAAGAATGAATAATGACTTTAATTCCTCATTTGGCCGAAATTACTAACCTTAGTCTCCCCCAATCGGCCAACTCTTCTCCCTCAATCCAATCCCTTGTTTTTCTCTCCCTTACCTCTTTTAAAAAATTAATCAAATTAATCCAACAATTATCCCCCTTATCTAGCCAAATTTTGGAGAGAATTAAACTCTTCCTCAAGTGCCTTGGTGCCGTCCAACACTATCCATCCTTACAGCAAAATAAAACTTTTATTTTGCTTCCCCTGCAGCTCGAACCTTGGCCCAATTACCCCTGCATGTGGCGTCATTTCCAGAGGCTCTAGGTGGCGCCTCCAAGCCACTTTACCAAGCCCATTTGTATGTCATATCTCCCCTACATTTTCTCTTAAGGCCTATCAGGCTTAGCTTCCCTTTTTAAACTTGAAATTTAATAATTTCTAAGGCATTTAACTACACACTAAGGTTCACAAAATTCATAGAACACATTCAGAATATTCATAAGCATGCTACTTCATCTAATTTAGTATTAATGCATAAGCCATAATCCAGGACATTACATTCATCAATACCATTGTCTCAGATTATTATGCATCTTGATACTCCCATATGAACAGTCAAACTACCACTGTGAGCTACCTGTAACAGTTGTTGTACAATCTCAGAACTTTTCGGTATACTCACACTATTTCAAAGCAATAATTAATCATCGATTCCACATCACAAATTTTGAATCAGAAATCTATTTACGTTGAACCCTTTTTAATATGAAATTCTCTGACACATATCTGAGCTTCATAAATTCGCTGAATAAACATCAATTTAGCTTCTAACTTATCTACTAACTATCAATCGCGTATTCATCTCTCGTAAAGCATACAAAAGTTTCCTGCTCAGAACATCCATAATTGTAATCATTTTCCCCGGATGAAAATCAATTATTAACTCAAAACCCTTCGATGGTTCAAACTATCTTAGCTGTCTAAAATTCAGATCGCTTAGTCACATCAAGTAAATTACATTACTAGCAAACAATCAATGTCACTAACTATCCTGCACAAGTACAATGTCAACCATTTCTAATTCGCGTGCCGAATAACACTTTTCATGCAGCTTTAACTGTATGGAATCACAAGATATCATTATACAATCTTGTATTAGAACACTCTTCAAACCATTTAATGAAGTATGACTGAAAATCATAAACTCTTTACCTGACTTAGACTGAACGAGAACTGTTGTTTCAATTAACAATGTCTTTGCACAAATAAGAACTTCAAGAATATTTCTCAACAAAACCATTCCGATAGATATAATTATGTATCTTGTCTTCAAAAATACAAAGTCTTCTTCTAGTATATTCATCTATTTACACGTAATCGTTTAACATTTATTTCCAGCCCTATGGATAGATTCGAACATATATCACTCCATTAACTTTTCAATCAAATAATTCAAATCAGACTAAACCACTAAATCGATCTTTTCAATGAAATCTTTTCCTTCTTGTTATAAGGGTAATCCCAAAATATCATTATACAGATTTGAACTTGATCTTCTATCATTTACACTTTTGTCGATGTCAAACCTTTCATGAAAACTAGAAAAGGGTTTATAATAAAGCTATCTCATTTATTAATCATCGAAACTTTGGACTACACTGAAACCACCTCCGTCTGATATCAAATCATAATGCCATAATAAGAGCGACATCTCAATCGTAACAATAGATAATATCCCAGCTGTTAATAATGCATTTGAATACAGAAGAAAATCAAATATGGTTTTAACAGCAACCAAGGCAGAAACACAACCTCTATAAATCTGATAACAGTACAGCTGTACACCCACATTTCAAACCAGAAATTATAATCATAATAGATATAGTCATCTCCATCAAATGGATACCTCTTGCGGATAATCACATAGATTCATAAGAAAATCGGAACAGTGAAATTTCAACATTTGGAGTTACACAGGATATCTGAAAATTACAACCTATATAGAATGATATCAATTCTGATGATATCCCAGAAAATGTCCAGAAAGAACAATGTTATTCATAAATACTGGAATCTACAGTAACAGAAGCAACATAATCTTCACGTATTTTCAACAGAAAAATAACCAATAGAAACAAGATATTAGCCTTATATAGATTTTACCGTCGAATTTCATATCAATAAAATGGAATAGTTTATCAGAGAAAGACGTAACAATGTCGAACATAACCCAAACAGATCAATGATGCTTTCGTCTATTAATATGTTTAGCTAATGTTCTCATACGATAAGACTTTCTTTCTGAAATTAAACAGTCACATATACTTCTGAGGATAAATGTACACATAGAACGCCTAGAAGGAATCATAGTAACTGCCCGACTATAACCATTGCATTCAGCCATCAATACAATTCAATCATTATTCAATTGTCTAATTCTGTCATAAGAAATTTTCACATTATCTCTTCACTAACAGAAATCCATTCAGAAAAGCTGTCAGTTAATACTTCCTTTAAATAACATACCTGAATAGGTCATTTCATCGGAGTTATCTTCTTCTTTAACAGTGATGTTGCATAATCTGAATAGTCTTCAGAACTTTTCAATATCTCCTTTAGTACTATCTGTTGATTCATTCTCTTTTTTGACCATATTAATAATCTTTCAAACACGAACTTCTGTAACTCCACGCTCGTGAGCTTATTCAATCCAAATCTTACAGATTTTATTGTAACATTTTACTGATAAGGGGGTGAGGGTAGTAAAGCCTCAAATTTAACTCTCACATACATGCACATAACATTTACTATCACAAATAGCCAGTTCATTTCTAAATTTCACAGTCTCAAAACATTTAATAATCATTGACTTATCAACACTTTTGTACCTAACACATAGTTCATATGCAAACTCATATCACTAATTCATAATCAAAATATTTCATATAGTAGTCATAGGCCACATATCACAACTCATATACTCATATCATTACAGCATTTATCAACAACAGAATATCTTGTATTCTTATTCATACCTTTATGAGTCTCAACTCATCATCAACACATTTTCACTCAAATATTTGATTATTTACTTCTGTACTATCAAAATTAGCTCGGTTGGAAAACTTATCTGTCTCATCAAAATAATTTTCGTCAGAGTCGGGAGATATCACACCATTGCAGGTTAATTATGGCATGTATAGCTAGACTCACATACGCTATGGTAGTCCTAGAATAGACTAAACCATAGCTCTGATACCAATAAAATGTAACACACCTAACCCCTATCCGTCACCGGAATAGGGTTACGAGGTATTACCAATCACTCACTTCATAACATATACTTATCTCATACATTTAGACATTCGAATACATATGTTATTCAAACACAATCATATTATACCTTACGAGGATCTACGAGGCCTTAAAACATGCTTAAAAGTGGTTCGGGACTAAACCAAACATATACAAAAATTTCTGGAACTTAGAATAATTTTCACATTTTCGAACGTCACACGCCCGTGTGGACAGGCTGTGTGCCTCACACGGCCTCCAGACACGTCCGTGTCACAGACCGTGTGGAAACAGGGCATACATACTGACTTGGTCACACGTCCAGTCACACGCCCGTGTGTCTAGATGTGCCTATTCGAAATGGCCACACACACCCATGTGCCAAGACTGTGTGTCACACACAGCCACCAGACACGCCCATGTGTCTAGGCCGTATAACTCAATGACTTATTTTCTTAAAGCAGTCAGGGTCACACGGTTGAGTCACACGCCCGTGTGCTCAGGCCGTGTGGCACGAAATTAGGCTTGGTTTGTAACAGCCCGATTTTGGGCCTAGTCGAAACAGTGGTTTTGGGGCCACAAATCTGATGAGAAAAAAAATCTTATTCTGATTATATTTTTATGGTCTACGATTTCACGGATAGATTTTGTGAAAATTTTGTTCGAAAATTTTGACGTTTGGGCACTCAATTTAGTCAAAAGGACTAAATTGTAAAAGGTGCAAAAGTTGAGTTCCACATGTTAGAAGTGTCTAATTTCTATGAAATTTTAAATTGGAGGTCCTTAAATGGAAATTAGACCATTGGTTAAATTTTTGGACAAAAATGGACATTAGATAAGTGAAATAGGATATTTTTAAGTTAGGGGCATTTTGGTAATTTGGTAATTAAACGGACTAAAAGACAAAATAAAAGCCAAAAACCTTTGTCCATCTTCTTCCTTGGCCGAATTTAGCATGGGGGAATCCATGGATAGGGTTTTCAAGCTTCGAAGCTCAATAGTAAGTGCATCCAAGCCCCGTTTTTAATGTTCTTTACATTTTTGAGATCCTCGTAACTCGGTTTAGCTATTTCTACCATTATTTTGAGCTAGGGTTTGTGTTTAAAAATTTACCCATGGATTACATGCATGTTATTTGATGTCTAATGGTAGAATATGAATGCTCGGTGTGTAGTAAATGACTTTTACTAAGTGATTTTCGATGAAATCGCATAAAAGGACTAATTTGTAAAAAGTTGAAAAATGTAAGAAAAATGTGCGAATGAATGCAAACTGTGGACTGCTATAGTTATGAAAGTGGTTCAGCTAGGCCTAAAATACAAGAAAATCGAATAAAAATCATTTTACGAGCCTAGGGGCAAAAGTGCAAATATGACAAAGTTTAGGGGCAAAAACATAATTTTGCCATAGTATAATTTTTGGGTCACAATAAATAATGTGACTAATAAGTAAGCTAATGTGATGTTATAGATTAAAGAAAATGAGGTTCGGACTTAGAACGGTGGGGGGAACGAGTAATTGACGGTTAGGTCCCTTCTTGCCATTTTGGTATCGAGGTAAGTTTGTGTGAAATTAAAGCTACGTAATGTTTTTATATTTTAAATTTGCTTGATATTATGACAAATGAATATCATTTCTATGAAAATCGACTAATGAAGCCTTGATGAGAATATAACGAGAATATGTTAAGTTAAAGTCCCGGTTGAACATTTCGGAATAATAAGGATACCTATGTCACGACATGAGATAAGGAAGGTCTCCTGTAAGACCATGTCTGGGACATGGCATCGGCACTGAATGTAGGTCCCGTATAAGACCATATCTAGGATATGGCATCGGCACCGAATGTAGGTCCCGTATAAGACCATATCTGGGATATGACATCAGCACCGAATGTAGGTCCCGTATAAGACCATATCTGGGATATGGCATTGGCACCGAATGTAGGTCCTGCATAAGACCATATCTGGGATATGGCATCGGCACCGAATGTAGGTCCCATATAAGACCATGTCTGGGATATGGCATCGGCACCGAATGTAGGTCCCGTATAAGACCATGTCTGGGACATGGCATCGGCACCGAATAAGGAAGGTCCTGTATAAGACCATGTCTAGGACATGGCATCGGCACCGAATAAGGAAGGTCCTGTGTAAGACCATGTCTGGGACATGGCCTCGGCACCAAAAGAAGATCTCATGTAAGACCATGTCTGGGACATGGCATCGACATCTATATACGATCTCGTATAACACCATGTCTGGGACATGGCATCGACATCGAGTTAAGAGATCCCGTGTAAGACCATATCTGGGATATGGCATCGGCATCAAGAGGTGATCCCATGTAAGACCATATCTGAGATATGGCATTGGCATCGTGATACATGTATGATGAGATTGAGTATCCTCCGATATTCCGAGTAGTTCAACGGGCAAAGAGTTAAGTTTATGCGTCAATGACAAAGAGTTAAGTTTATGCATCAATGACAAAGAGCTAAGTTTATGCATCAATGACAAAGAGCTAAGTTTATGCATCAATGACAAAGAGTTAAGTCCATGCTTATGATGTAAGAATATGTGGGAAATGTGGATTGTGATCATGTGTGAGGCTTTTAAGCTAAATTAAATTGAGAAATGAAATGTTCAAGTTTTTGTTGTTGATGTATATGTTAAATTGGCCAATGACTGGCTTGTAAATATTTGATGATGGCTAGCTATTGGCATGGCTAACTATGGATATGCTTTAGTATTATAAGTGTGTAAATGAGAATTAATACAAAGAAAACATGATAGAGTAAAATTAGCAATAAAATAGTTTGGACAGCAGCAGTTGAATCACTTTGGAAAATCACAAAAAATGGTGGAAATTGAATTAGAAGTTAAATAAGATACGAAATTAAATCTTATTGAGTCTATTTTTTCATAAAAGAGATGGTGTAAGCAAAATAATTTCAGATTATGAGATATTTGAATTCTTATAAGACAGGGTTAGAATGATTTCGGAATCCCCTATTCTGACTTTGGAAATTCATTAAAAAATTTACAAAAATAATCAAGGGATAATATTTATATTATTGAATTTATTAATGAGTCTATTTTCAGGATAAGAAAACGAGAACGTCTTTCGAGTTCTTTGCAATGAGAAAATAAATTTTTAGTGAAGAGGGGTCAGAACTGTTGGACAGCAAAATAGGGGAACTTTAAAGAATAAAATGTACTGATTGGATGAAGCAAAAATTCTGTAAATCGTATGGTAAGAAGATATGTGAGCCTACTTTCAAGGAAAATTAGCAGATCTTAATTTGGAGTTTCGTAGCTCCGGATAAAAATAAATTAGTGACTATAACTCGAGTAGATAGCTCAAGATGAACATAAGTGAATTGAGAAATTTTATGCAATAATGATGGCATTATCTTGAGAACTCAAAATAAGGATTGTTAAAAGCATGGTAATAAATTGTTTATTATTTACATACATACTTACTAAGCTTTATAGCTTACTCCCCTTCCTTTCTCATATCATGTAGGGTTTTATACTAGCTCGGGTTGGAGATCGCTGGAGATGCTATCACACTATAAAGCTATCATGTTGGGTATAAGTGAATGCAAAACCTTTTGAGTCTATGGCATGTATAGGGACTTAGTCAATTGAGTATGTGTCATTTGATTTGGCCAAATGTGTTAGTTCATAATGGTAATATGATTCATTTTGTATATGGCCATGAGATGTGGCTCATATTGGTTAATGAGTTGTAATGCCTATTTATATGTGTGTGCTTATTCTAAAGGTTTCATGTGATGTGGTTATGTGTGTTTGGTATGGATGGATTGAGGATGTGTTGATGATAATCATGGCATGAAATTTTGATAAGTTTAAGCTAGGCAAAGTATGGTGCTTCATGCATGAATAAGATTATATGAACTTGCTATGATCATGACTTGTTTGATGATGTTTAAGTGCTCAATTATGCCATGAAAGATGCCATTGAAGTTGTGTTTAAGTATGTGAAAATGAGGGTTCCAAATGGTTTGGTAAATAGCCATTTTCTTGGCCACACGAGCAGAGACACGGCCGTGTGTCTCAGCCGTGTAGAGGACACGACCCCGGGACATGGGCGTGTGCCCAGGGCGTGTGAAGTCTGCATATATTTTTCAGAATTTAATTCGCCACACGGCCTAAGCACACGGGCGTGTGACTTGGCCGTGTGACCCTATTTTTTTGATGACATCATAAACAAAGAGTTACACGGGCTGATGACATGGGTGTGTGTGACCATACGGCCTACCCACACGGGCGTGTCCCAAGCCACACAGGCGTGTGACCCCTGTTTTGATGAAAAATTTTCTAAGTCTTCTTAAAGTTTCCTAAGTCCTCAGTTTAGTCCCGAACAGTTCCCAATGATTGTTTTTGGGCCTCGTGGGCCCATATAAGGGACGATTTGCATGTGAATGAGTGATTTTAAATTGAATGAAATTTTATAGCCCAGTTTTGTATAAATGTTTATGTTTAAGTCCGGTAATGCCTCGTATCCTGTCCCGGCGTCAGGCACGGGTAAGGGGTGTTACATGGTTTAAGCCATACTTCTCACCCTCCTCATGCATACCTAAACCACATCATTTTGTACCATTTGATACAATTAATAGGCAACCAAACATGTTATTACATATACATTTCATGCCATTCAAATTCCTAACCATTTCAATGCACATTTCAATACCATTTGCTTAACCAAGAACGTCCCAAATATACAAGCTATAATCATCAATATAACCTATTTCAATTATACAATATTTCCCAATTCAAACATCAATCCTTACCTCAAAAATGAACCAATTCATCAACTCAATTTTATGCATTTCTTAAGCAAATACTCATCATCTATCAAATGATCATATGAATAACTTAAACCATTATTAAAATGGCCAAATACATTCTAACCATAATATCAAATTCCATAGCTTATACATGTCATATAACCAAGTCATAAAGGGTATAAATACCGAAATCATTAGCCAGATAGTGTGATGCGATCTCCGCCGACTTTCAACCCGAGCGAACATCTGAAAATCTAAAAACATAGGAAAAACACAAAGAGTAAGCTTTGAAAGCTTAGTAAGCTCGTATCTTAATAAACTTAACAAAACAAATAATTTCATTATAATGCCATAGCATAATATGCTATCTCACATAACTTTTCGAAATTATAAAACATGTTCTCGTATCGAATTATCAACATTTAATATTATAATTGATTACTTAACTAACTTTAGCTTCCATAAGCTTATTCAATTTAATACTCATAAATCTTTCAATTCACACTTTCATATATCCAAATAAGCATATTATAGAAAAATAGCATATCTAATCATATATCTTTTTCATATGAATCTCATTTCATCGTTTATGCCCAATTTCACCTTTCATTCATATAGTATCTGATAATTTCACATATGCCCCTTTATAAATCACATCTTATTCATTTGTTCATGTTTCATTTGCACATATTCACATTTCATTTACATATGCATCACATAACATTCTTTGCACATATATACTTACCTTTCATTATCAAATATTGTATACATTTCAATGTACCTGAATCAGAATGTCATTCACCTAATCACTTATTTCTTGGAATGCCCGTTGAACCGTTCAGAATCAATAAGGATACTCGGATAACTCGGAAAGCTCGTACAATGCCAACGTCCCAGACGTGGTCTTACATGTAATCAAACATCGATGCCACTATCCCAGACAGGGTCTTACACGAATCAAATACGATTCCAATGTCCCAGACATGGTCTTACACGTATACACAAGTCGATGCCAACGTCCCAGACGTGGTCTTACATGAAAACACATATCGGAATCCTATGTCATGACATATGTATCCTAACTATTCCTATGGTTCGTACGGGGCTTTCAGATATCATCACATTGTCGATGCTTTCTCGTATTCATATATTCTGCTTCTCAAACAATTTAATATCATAATAGCATATATAACTTATCCAAAATACATATATTTTTACATTAGCATTCGGCATATTAATCACACAAATAATATGCATTTATAACATGATTTTGTAACGTCTATTAAAATACGAACTTACTTCGTTCGTAGTAATGACAAATTAAGTCGACTAATCCGATACTTTGATTTTCCTTCGATCTAGTTCCGAATTCCGCTTTTGCCAATCTTAATTGAGCAATACAAATGCCGAATGCTTGAACCCTAGAAATGGTGTTCTTAAGCTTTTAATTTCGGTGGAACTCACTTGGAAAAGATGAACATATGGTTTTGTTTTTATTTAATATTACTTATTTACAAAATTACTTAAATGCCATTAAAGAGAACATTACAAAATCATATAATGGATGACCATTTATGTCATAATCCACTAGCTATGGTCTAATCACATGATAAGGACCTCATATTCAATTAATCAAACAAATAAGCACTTTAACAATTAGCACATAATTTTTTGCATCTTACGCGATTAGGTCATTTTATCAAATTAACCACTCGAACAGTAAAATTTCTTTACGAAATTTTAACACAACATTTATATCACACTTAAACATCAAAAAAATAAAAAAAATAAATTTTTCGATGTCGGATTTATGGTCCTGAAACCACTATTCTGATTTGACCCAAAAACGGGCTGTTACACAGTATGCCATACAAGGCACCTCAATTGCAAACATTCAAACATACCTAAACATGTATACTTTACCACATTTCAATCATACACATTTAGTTCAATACCATCTCAAAACATGCCATCTCTTACCTATATTGAAACCAGTTCATCACATACCATTATGGCCATTCAAACAAGCATCATAACATAGCCACATTAACACATACTAATAGGGCACCAAAAGTACCAAAAAGGGTATAAACCAAAACAACTTATACATTCAAGATCATACTTAACTATTTACATATCCAAAACATTAATATCAACATTCAAGCCTATCACTTGCCATCTAATCTGAAATAAACGTTCCAAAAACTACCGAATTATGTTGGATAGTTTGACTTGAGTGCCGATCGTCCAACCTTCCGAGTATCTACAAGAACATTAAATAACACAAGTAAGCTCAATGAAGCTTAGTAAGTTTGACATATTTAAACCATAAATCTTATTGAAGTAAGTACAACAATACAAAAAATAGCATTTCAACCATGAAGGTTCCCTGTCATCCACAATCTCAACCGATAAATCACAAATGTTCAATTCAATACTCAGGTATATATAGCAATTCCATCAAAATCATTAAACAAATTACTTTACCAAATTTTCAATTAGAAGAACGACTTACGGATAAGAGTACATCGTCAATCCAACCAAAACACACCAAATACTCATAATAGTCAATCTAACCGAAACACACCAATGCTCATAAGAGCTAATCCCTCCTAAACACACCAATGGTCACAAGAGCTAGCCCAACCGAAACACACCAAACATAGAGTATAACACGAGAGTTTGCAACAAATGCAGAACCTCGATTTACTCGGGAAACATATATATACATCACTCCACAACCATCTCCACTCTAATCCCTCATAACACACCTTATCTCAACTGTATTCTATCTCGCGTTCAATCCAATCCAAACATCAAGTTTAATAACATTTCTCAAACAACCATTCATTATCAACAATTGAATATATCTATTGTACCATGTTATACTATTCAATAATTTATATAGATGTTAAATTTTAAATCGTACAAACTTACCTAGACTGAATTGTAGTAGTTGCAGAAATTTAGGGACTATTATGCAATTTTTCCTTTTTCACGAGTATCTACGGAATCTTGATCTAAAATGTAAAATTCCTCAATTATCAGCTTACATTTTAGTCCATTTTACAATTAATACCCTTTTATTTTTTAAATTTACACAATAACCCTAAACTTTTACAATTTTTATAATTTAGTCCATTAACTCGAAATTCATCAAATTAACCATTTTTTGCCAAGTCAAAATTATAACCGAATATACTAGGTCCTTATACAGTCCCTAGGAAACATCAAATGCACTATCAAATCCTAAATTGTTGACATTTTTACAATTTAATCCCCAAATCAAAATCTAACAATAATTACTTTACAAAATCATCAAACAACAAAATCAAAGCTTCAAATACATGGTATTCATAAAAAAAAATTCAAAATTCATTAGTGGTAACTTTTAAAATTTTTGACAGATTCAAAAACGAAGGTATGGGCTAGCTAGACCTAGTTGCAACGATCTCAAAAACATAAAAATTACAAGAATCGGGTAAAGAAATCACTCACATGCAAGAATTTATGCTTTGCCAAATTTGAAGCTCCAAAAATGGTGAATTCCTTTAGGTTTTTCGGTGGAAGCATGAAAAAGATGATAAAATTTTACTTTTGTTTTATTTAACTTTAATTAATTTACTAAATTACACATTCACCCTTAATTATAACCTTATAAATCCACAATTTAAAAGCCTATTATTGTCCATCAATATCCTAATGGACTAATTATTATTTAAGTCCTTTTTCATTTCATAATTAAGCTATCAAATCAATAGAATTCAAGATTTACTAAATTTTGGACCTTTTTCAGTTTAGTCATTTTTCCTTAATTAACTATCTTAACGTTAAAATTTCTTAACCAAATTTTAATATGACTCTAGTGACATCATAAATATTCTAAAAATAAATTTACGAGTCGACACGATGAATTTTGTGGTCCCAAAACTACTATTCCGTCACCACTGAAAATCGGGTTGTTACAACTGTAACACCCCATACTCAAGTTCGAAGCTGGGACTGGATACGAGACATTACCTTACTTGAAACATGCTTAAACGTGTACTTACGGGCTATAAAATTTCGATTCGATTTAAAAACTTTACTTTCTTAGTCATTACATACATTTTATAGGCCTGCGAAGCCTTAAACTTACAACCGAAAACTTTTACGAACTTAGAAAAACTTTTCATCAAAACAGGGGTCACACGCCCGTGTGACTAGGGACACGCCCGTGTACTCAATGACATGCCCGTATTCTCCACCTGTGGTGGACACTGACTATCTCACACGGCCTAGGCACACGCCCGTGTGGCTAGCCCGTGGTCTATACTGACTTAAAACACTAACATGCAGGGGACACACGGCCTATTAACACACCCATGTGGGTTGACCGTGTATCACACACGGCCTAGTCACACGCCCATGTGACTACCCCATGTGGACACTTAAAGGCAATTTTCCAAGCCAATTACCACCCTAAAATTAAGATCATTCATATACCCAATTCAACACCTCAAATACTTCATCAAAACATGAACAATGAAGCATAACTCATCAACATCGATATATAAACTTAGTAAATATTGGAAAATCTCTTTAGCCATATACAAAAAGAATAATAAACTTGATAGCCAACACTATGGCTCTTCTTAAGGAATAACTCAAAATGAAATGATTCCTATACATGCCATACTTAATAAAAACAACTTGGCTATACCCAAAATGGTGATTGATAGTGTGTTCCGAGCTCCGACGTCAATGATCCACGAATTAGCTTGGCGAGACTTGATAAACCGTAAAAGTAACATATTTTAATCCCACATTTAGTATACTTTTGGATGATTTATCCCTTGATTTATGTAAAAAGGTGCTCTTAATCCTTTCTTTTCATGTTTTATACTCAGGAAAGCACCAGAGGATGAAAAGAACGAGAAACGGGCTCAAAACGGACCAAATTGGGCCAAAGTGAAAATTGACACGGCCTGGACTTGAGCCAACACGACCGTGTCTCCTTGATAGACTAGAACACGGCCTGATCACGATTTACACGGGCGTGTCACCTCATTAAAAGTCTGAACACGGCCTAAAGACGATTCACACGGGCGTGTGCCATGGCCGTGTCCCTATCGTGGAGAAGAGCAATTTCACGCGAAAAAGGATACTTAGGGGAAAAGAAACCTATTTCAAAAGCCTATATAAACACCCTAAGTATAACCTAGAAGAGGGCGGTGAGCTAGGCTAAGGAGCCGAGCTGAAAAGGTCAGATTTGTGGGAAACACTCGAAGATAGCCAGTTGATCCATCTCAAGAAGCCAGAATTCTACTCAAGATGGCGGATCTCTCCTTCAATTCCTTCAGGGGGTTTTAGGGATTTCTTATGTTTTGTTTTATCTTTTCTTCAGAGATGTTTTCTTTTATTATTATGAACTAAACCCTTCAGATACCTGAAGAGGATGAAACTTAGATGAATCTTGTTATCGTTTGCTGAACTATATGATAAATACTTGATTTGTTCTTAATTATGTGTTCTTAATTCTTGTGTTGATATTTCCGGGATATTGATTCAAGTTTGATGTGCTTAGGTGGAGGAGCAAAAGTCCCTGCTAAAGAGTAGATCTAGCATAATTAAGCAGAGTTGATCGCGCGCATAGAGATAGGGTGACAAGATTTTGCCAGATTAGGGTGAAACCTAATATAGGAGTCCATAGATCGATTTAATGCAATTCTAGGGGTTTTAATTAGAAAGCGATTTCAATTAATCAACCTAGGGTTAGATGTTATTCGCTTCGAGAGAGGGTTTAATATACATTAGGGAGTCTTACGGATCAAGTCAAGTGAATAAATCGTCTGGTTCTGAGTTAGATAACAAGTGAAGTCTAGGTGGATTCTTCCTAAGGGTATCGTCTTAATCAACTGAGTTTTTTCAGTAGTATTTCCCCAATTCATTCTTTTTGTCTTTGCATCTTTAGCTTAGTAGTTAGTTAAATTTAGATTAAATAACAACTTCACTTATTTTAGGCTAGATAATAAAAAGAAAGTTAGTATTAGTACTTTTGGTTCCTTTGGGTTCGACAATCCGGTCTTGCCTAAGCTATACTACTATTCGATAGGTGCACTTGCCTCAAACGTTGTTATAGTTAGTTCCAGGTTCGATCATTATAAATTTAAAACTTTGAAATCACAACGATCAAGTTTTTGGCGCCGTTGTCGGGGAACTAAAATATTAAGAAAGCTCTATTTTTATTACTTTAGCCATTATTTTTCGCAATTTACTTTTATTATTATTATTTTTTTGTTTTTAACTCTGCTAAATTTTCTTTCTTTCTTTTCCTAGCAGGTACCTCTAGTTTATGACTAGAAGGAACCCGAGAGGACCACTAGTATACGACAGTGATATTGAAGCTACCGCTCGCAGGAATCACGGAGAAATTAGGCGAGCCCTAAATTACACAGAAAAAGAGCGAGAAGGCAGATCCAATCCTACTGAAGGGATAGACGAGAATAATCCACCACCACAAGATGTGGCAGAAAATAATTCTCCGCGTACTATGTATGATTATGCTACACCTCATTTAACAGGAGCAGAATCAAGTATTGTTAGGCCTGCTATAGCTGCTAATAATTTTGAATTAAAGCCTAACACTATACAAATGATTCAACAATTTGTTCAATTTGATGGTTTACAGGACGAAGACCCAAATACTCATATAGCTAATTTTTTAGAGTTCTGTGATACCTTCAAAATAAATGGCGTTTCTGATGATGCCATCCGTCTTCGGTTATTTCCCTTTTCATTAAGGAATAAAGTCAAACAGTGGTTACATTCTCTTCCACGAGGGTCAATCACTACATGGGATCAAATGACCGAAAATTTTTTATTAAAATATTTCCCACCGGCTAAAACGGCCAAATTACGGAATGATATCTCTTTTTTTGTGCAGATGGATTTAGAAACATTATACGACGCATGGGAGAGATACAAGGATCTCTTGAGAAGGTGTTTGCACCATGGTTTACCCTTGTGGCTCCAAGTCCAAACTTTATATAACGGTGTAAACCCCTCAACGAGGCAACTAATTGATTCAGTCGCCGGTGGAACCCTGAACAATAGAACTCCTGAAGTAGCCTACGAGTTTATTGAAGAGATGTCACTGAATAACTATCCGTGGCAGGTTACAAGGACAAAACCAACAAAATCAGCCGGAGTTTTCAACCTCGACGGAATAACCATGCTATCAACACAGGTAGAGATGATGAATAAAAAGCTTGATAGTTTGTGTTCTTCGCAGGTACATCTAGTAATGCAGTGCGACGCAAGTGGAACTGTGGTGAATCCTGAGTACCCACCCTACCAACCAGGCACAGAAAGCGAACAAATGAACTATATAGGCAATAATTTCAGATCTAATAATAACTCATATAGTAATACTTATAATCCAGGTTGGAGGAACCACCCAAATTTTTCATGGGGAGGACAAGGAAATCCAGGAATTCAAAGACAAAAACCTCCTCAAAATTTGTGAAATCAGCCCTATCCAAAGGAAAAGAGGCCGAGCCTTGAAGAGATGCTGGCAAAATTCATGGCAGCCACAGATAACCGTCTCCAAGACACTGAAACCACCCTTAAGAATCACCAAGCATCAATTAAGGGGATCAAAAGTCAAGTTGGGGAACTTACTAAGACAGTTGGATAACTTGCAAAGATAATTTCCGAACGACCGCAAGGGCGTCTACCAAGCAACACTGAGATTAACCCAAAGGAGCAAATCCAAGCTATCACAGCTCATGATAGTAGAGGGTTAGATGAACCCAATCCAATACAAGAAAATGAGGTAGAGAAAGGTAAAGTTGAGGTAACACAAGAAAAGCCAAAATCGGTAATCAAAAAGTACCAACCTCGCATTCCTTATCCCGAAGCGATGAAGAGAGACGATACAGAGGAACATTTCGGTAAGTTTCTTAAACTTTTAAAAAAATTACATATTAACTTACCGCTACTTGAAGCCCTTTCGCAGATGCCAGATTCTAGAAAATTTTTAAAAGAGCTTTTGACGAACAAGCGAAGGATGGACGAGGCATCACACGTGGAACTAAACGCAATGTGCTCGGCAATCTTGCAAAATAAGCTACCACATAAATTAAAAGATCCAGGGAGTTTTACAATTCCATGCTTAATTGGTAGTTTATCTATTGATAATGCGTTACCTGATTTAGGGGGCAAGCATAAATGTCATGCCTTATAAATTGTTTAAACAACTAGGTCTAGGGAAACCCAAACAAGCTAGGATGAGCATTCAACTAGCTAATAAAACTGTTAGAATTCCTAGGGGTATTATCGAAGATGTTCTTATAAAAGTTGATAAAATCATTTTCCCAGTAGATTTTGTTGTTTTAGACATGGATGAGGACAACACGATCCCCCTAATTTTAGGAAGACCATTCTTAGCAACTGCTAGAACTAAAATCGATGTTGATGCAGGCAAACTTATATTCTGTGTAGGTGGTGAGACAGTCACTCTTCAAGCCCTCGATTCAACTAGAACATTGAATAATCAAGGTGAGAAAATAAATTTGAATGATAACCATTCGGTAAACCCTTCTTTTCAGGAAGCACCATAAAAGAATACAACTGAACCCGATCCTATACCATGTGCCAACAAAGAAATAACACACGAAGAACAAGGGATTCAGATCGATGATCTAGACGAGTGGAAAACACATTTTAAGGAAAAATTAGGGATACACAAAGCAGAACCAGAGCCACTCCACGCGGCAAACAAGTTCAAAATCGGAGATCAAGTATTGATTGATAAAGCAAACCCTCGAATTTCTCCCCCTGACCCTAACACTAACAAAGAAATCCATTTTAGGGTAACCAATGTTTTCCCATACGGAACAGTCGAGGTAAGTAATCCCATTTTTGGTACTTTCATTATAAACGCATCTCGGCTTAAACTCTATCATGATAATGAAACCGATAGCATGAGGAAGGACTTTTAACTCCTCAAACCACCCTGATGATGCAAACGAGAGGTAAGTCTAGCTTAAGACTTTAAACGAGCGTTTCTCGGGAGGCAACCCGAGTAATAACCCCATTAACTTTTACATTTTTATTTTGTCTTATTTATTCTATTTTATCCTTTCTTTATAGTACCTAACTATAAACTAACCAAAAGTACAAAATTCTAGCCCACACGGCCGTGGCCGTGGCCGTGTGGAGGTACAGAATCTCCATACTGACAATGGCAGAAGAGGTACAAGTCAGAAAGAATTAATTTTTAGAGTCACAGACTCCAACCACCACCCCACGGGCACCGACAAAACGCCACGTCCATGCAACGCGGCCGTGGATGACACTGACTTATCACCAACGAGCGTGGCAATATGTAAAATGGGCGTGGGAGACATGAACGACGCTCAATACTGCCGTGCGATACGACCGTGGTCGACACTGGTAGTTTACACACGGGCGTGGTAACCAGAACATGGGCGTGGGAGAAATGATACGATGCATAACACAGCCGTACGAGGCGACCGTGTGAATCAACACGCCCATGGTACACGGGCGTGGGAATGTTCCTAACTTGAGAATTATATTTAAACCACCCACCCCTCCCTCTTCTCACCCATTCAGCCCATTTAGTTTTTCTTTTCTTTCTCAACCCTCTCCCTACTTTTCTTCTCCAATACATTCCCAAAACCCTTGAGCTACACCAAATGCCGAAGAAGCGGAAGGAATCAAGCATAGTCTCCCAGAGGGAGACCGATCTATATAAGTTCATGCCGATCGCTTCAATCATTCGACGAACCAATGATATTTGAGGCCATTTAGTTTTTATTTCATTTTTCTCTTTTGCTTCAATTTCCTTATCTTTACTTCTCTTCTGCTTAATTTAACTTATTTTATTTTAGTTTCTTTGTTTTAGGTTCTTCAGGCTACTTGGGAATCACACCACGACCACCACCATATCCACAGCCTGAGAAATCACACCCAACAATAAGGACTCTACGGTCTATTTATCTTTTCTTTTAATTTTAGTTTACTTTTTATTTTTCTTCACTTTAGCTTGCTTTTCTTTAAGTATTTAATTAGTATAGTTTTAATTATTATTATTATATCCTGGCTAATCCTCCATGAGCTACCCAATTTCTTCATCTAGTGCAGGATCGTCATCAAGAATGACCCCTCCAACTTATCTTTCACCTCCAATTCAAGGATTTCATCCATAATTCAGGGAGTTTCACCTCTCTCCATATAATTTATACTTAATTTTCTATATATATATCATTGTACATTGAGGGCAATGTACATCTTAAGTGTGGGGGGTGAAAAACCTAAAAAGGTGCCTAACTTTTTTCATTATTCTCAAATTCCTGAAATTAGTTGCCAAACTTTTTGCATTATTCTCAAATCCCTGAATTATGCCTTGTCTTAAAGTAAATTTCTCATATTATCATTAGAATGAAATTTCCATGATTTATGATCTTTATTGATATGTTTTAGATTAAGTCATTGATAATTGTGCATTGATAACTAAATTCTAAGATACTAGAGAATCAAGCATGATAAGTCTATTTTTCAGAATTAAATTTTTTTTCTAGGTTGTTAACCTGAATTTGAATATTACTTTGAAATTTGAAATTTATGAGGTTGATATCAAAATACCCATAATTTTTGTGAGATTTTGAGCCTTATAAGAGCATATATCCTTTTTCATGCTCACTTTTTGATTATGAGTGTGTCAACATTGAACTGTTATTCTAGAACTTGCCTCGATTATACATGTTGAGACAACATCTTTGATTTGATATACAGAAATGATAAAGGCACCTAGGATTTAACCCACTTACTCCATAAAAAGCCTACCTTCATAATTAACCCCTAGTGAACCCCTTTGATCCTAACAACCCTTTTTATTGACTCACCCACTAATATTAAGCCAAAACCCTTTGTATTTGTTATCACCATTCTTTTTGACTACCCTTTTTTGTCGAGATTTGATTTGACTAGTTGCCTAACTGTGTTCTTTATTTCAGTTGTTAAAGTTCTTAATTATGATTTGTTCTTAAAAAAAACAAAAAAAACCTCGAAGTATATTCAGTATTAGTATGATGAAAAGCGAGCTTATACAATTAAAGTCTATTTATTGAAGAAGAAGCTCGTATTATTAGTTTCAAAGTTTCAATTCATGTAATTATTTATTTTTCAGTTCGTTGTTTCTAGTTAGGTAATTTTTCAGGTCGATCTTGATTCTAACCCTCTAATTCAGCCTTTATCCACACCTTAACCCAAGCCCCGTTACAACCTTTTCAAAGACCTTTTGATTTGTGCATCATCTCATATTACAGTGGTCGAGATTTGATTTTCATGCAAGCATGTGGGATTAACTTTTCAGGTTTGACATTTGAGTGCTTAATTCTGAACCTTAAACACTTCGAGTGATTTGAGTGAATCTTTTGTGAGGATGTCAATCCTTGTAGGTTTTGGATCAGAGGTAATTATTTAGATGAGGGGAAACACCTATGTTTTGTGCTACAAATGTATGACTTATATTGTTTGAGTCTTTAGGACTCTTTGAGTTAAATTATCAATGTATAAAATATCTATGAATTATGATGAGACATTATTGATAGGAATATTGAATCATGGAAAGTTCGTTTTAATTGTAAGTTGAGAATTTTGCTTGAGGACAAGCAAAAGCTTAAGTGTGGGGGTATGTGATAAACCGTAAAAGTAACATATTTTAATCCCAAATTTAACATACTTTTAGATGATTTATCCCTTGATTTATGTAAAAAGGTGCTCTTAATCCTTTCTTTTCATGTTTTATACTCAGGAAAGCACCAGAGGATGAAAAGAACGAGAAACGGGCTCAAAATGGACCAAATTGGGCCAAAGTGAAAATCGACACGGCCTGGACTTGAGCCAACACGGCCGTGTCTCCTTGATAGACTAGAACACAGCCTGATCACGATTTACACGGGCGTGTCACCTCATTAAAAGTCCAAACACGGCCTAAAGACGATTCACACGGGCGTGTGCCATGGCCGTGTCCCTGTCGTGGAGAAGAGTAATTTCACGCGGAAAAGGATACTTAGGGGCAAAGAAACCTATTTCAAAAGCCTGTATAAACACCCTAAGTATAACCTAGAAGAGGGAGGTGAGCTAGGCCAAGGAGCTGAGCCGAAAAGGTCGGATTTGTGGGAAACACTCGAAGATAGCCAGTTGATCCATCTCAAGAAGCTGGAATTCTACTCAAGATGGCAGATCTCTCCTTCAATTCCTTCAGGGGGTTTTAGGGATTTCTTATATTTTGTTTTATCTTTTCTTCAGAGATGTTTTCTTTTATTATTATGAACTAAACCCTTGAGATACACAAGGGGATGAAACTTAGATGAATCTTGTTATCGTTTATTTGAACTATATGATAAATACTTGATTTGTTCTTAATTATGTGTTCTTAATTCTTGTGTTGATATTTCGGGATATTGATTCAAGTTTGATGTGCTTAGGTGGAGGAGCAAAGTCCCCGCTTAAGAGTAGATCTAGCATAATTAAGCGGAGTTGATCGCGCGCCTAGAGATAGGGTGACGATATTTTGCCGGATTAGGGTGAAACCTAATATGGTAGTCCATAGATCGAGTTAATGCAATTCTAGGGGTTTTAATTAGAAAGAGATTTCAATTAATCAACTAAGGGTTAGATGTTATTCACTTCGAGAGAGGGTTTAATATACATTAGGGAGTCTTACGGATCAAGTTAAGTGAATAAATCGTCCAGTTCAGAGTTAGATAACAAGTGAAGTCTAGGTGGATTCTTCCTAAGGGTATCGTCTTAATCAACTGAGTTTTTCCAGCAGTATTTCCCCAATTCATTCTTTTTGTCTTTGCGTCTTTAGCTTAGTAGTTAGTTAAATTTAGATTAAATAACAACTTCACTTATTTTAGGCTAGATAATAAAAAGAAAGTTAGTATTAGTACTTTTGGTTCCTTTGGGTTCGACAATCCGGTCTTGCCTAAGCTATACTACTGTTCGATAGGTGCACTTGCCTCAATCATTGTTATAGTTAGTTCTAGGTTTGATCATTATAAATTTAAAACTCTGAAATCACAACGATCAAGACTACAAGGAAAGAAAGAAATAAGGAGGTAAGCATTTAGCTTAGTAAGTTTGCATGTAATGCATATAGCAATATGATTACTTAACATAACTCATCCATCATAAAACAATAGCATCACAAATCTCAAGTGCTTGAGCTTACTTACTCATACTCATTCATACTCATTTCATGTTACTTACTCGTCTCATGCTTGTAATGTAAACAAGGTACCTGTATCACTTAATCATAAAGATTAGTATACTTTGCTATTGTAAACATAAACTCAAACTTCATCTTTCTTAACTTGAATAATACTCTTATTCAACTTTGACTTGATAATAGCTTTACATGCTTAACTTTCTTGTTATCTCATTCAAGCTTTACTCTTTTGCCCGATGAATTAACCAGAATAACCGAGGATACTAAATCTATCACACATGTGTCTCAATGCCAATGCAATATCCTTGATATGGTCTTACATGGGATCTCTTAACTTGGTGTCGATGCCATGTCTTGACATGGTCTTACACGAGGTCTTCCTTGGGTGTTTCCTTGGAAACTTACCATTGCCATGTCTTGACATGGTCTTACGTGGTATCTGTACTTCATGGAACTAAAACTTGTCAATTCCATGTCTTGACATGGGCTTACATGAAATCTTTACTTGGGAACTCACCAATGCCATGCCTTGGCTTGGGCTTACATGGGATCTTTATCTCATAATAACTTTTCAATGCCATGACTTGTCATGGACTTATATGATTCCTCTTACTTTAGAACTTATCAATGCCATGCCTTGACTTGGACTTACATGATCTCTTGCTTTAGAACTTATCAATGCCATGCCTTGGCTTGCACTTACATGATCTCTTTACTTTATTGCCGAGGCCATGTCTTGACATGGTCTTATACGGGCTTTCTTGTCTCATGTGGTAGATTAGGCATCCTCAGTATTCCATCTTCAACCGGGACTTTCATTTACTTATTCTCATTAATTTCTTTGTTTAAGCATATTAAACAACTTTATAGAAATAATGTACGATATCAACATAATAAGCAATTCACTGAAAATACTCATGAAGCTTTAAGTCATACAAACTCACCTCGGTATGCAAAATGTATGAAGATAGTCAATTTAGTCCAGACTTTGTTCTTGCCTCGGTTTCGATCTGGGCTTTGTTTTTCTTGATCTATAATAATAATTTAACTCATTTAATACTCACAATGACTGAATTGACTCATAACTCATACTTTGGCAAAATTACCATTTTGCCCCTAAACTTTATCATATTTACACTTTTGCCCCTAGGCTCGTAAAGTGATTTTAATTCAAATTTCTTGTATGTCATGCTTGGCTAAATCATTCTCTCAACTATAGCAATATTCAATTCTCACTATTTTACTCATGTATGACCAATTTTATAACTTTCACAATTTAGTCCTTACATGCCATTTTCATGAAATTCACTTAGAAAAAGATGTTTATTCTACATCAAGCTTTCATAATCTTCCTTAAAACATGAAAATACATGCATGTCATACATGGGTATTTTTTTGAACGTGGATCCTAGCTCAAACTATAGCTAAAAATAGCTAAATCATGTTACGAGGACTTCAAAAATACGAAGAATATTAAAACGGGGCTAGGATGTACTTACTATGAGCTTGAAAAATTGAAAAACCCTAGCTATGACTTCCTTGGAAATTTCGGCTAAGGGAAGAAGATGAACATCTAATTTTTGACTTATTTCATCCTTTTAATCATTAATTGCCAAATGACCAAAATGTCCTTTTTACTAAACTTTCAAATTTTACTAACTCATGCCCTTTTTTTTCCAAAAATTAGAAATTGGGCAAATTGCTATTTAAGGACCTCTAATTAATAATCCAAAGCTATTTCATACTAAAAGCTTCTAGAATCTCATATTTTGCAACTTTTGCAATTTAGTCCTAATGGACCATTCAATCACAATTTAATAAAATTTCTTCATGAAACTTTCATACTATCATGCAAACATCCCATAAACCTTAAATCTCATATTTCTAATTTAGATTTGTGGTCTCGCACCACTATTCTGACTAGGCCCTAAATCGGGCTGTTACAACAACTCTCCCCTCTTAGGAAATTTCATCCTCGAAATTGTTACTTGATGATAGATTCGGATACTGTAGTTTCATTAATTCTTCAGTTTCTCATGTAGCTTCTTCTGTACCATAACAGTGCCACAAGACTTTTACTAGCAATACTCATTTATTTCGCAGTTCTTTGACTTCCCAAGTCAAAATTCTAACTAGTTTCTCCGAATATGTCAAATATGATTGTAGCTCAATCTCACTATGAGGAATCACATGTGAAGGATCAGATCTGTACCGTCTTAGCATCGAAACGTGGAACACATTAGGGATTTTCTCGAGTTCAAAGTGAAAATCTAATCTGTAAGCTACAAGGCCGATTCTTTCAACAATCTCGCATGGTCCGATAAATCTCAGACTCAGCTTTTGTTTCCTACCGAAACGTAACACCTTCTTCCACGGAGAAACTTTCAAAAATACACGATCGCCAATAGCAAATTCTATATCTTTTCCTTTTAGATCCGCATACGATTTCTGATGATTAGATGCAGCTTTCAAGTAATCTCGAATAACTCGAACTTTGTCTTCAGTTTCTCGGATCAAATCAATTCCCAACATTTTGGATTCACTCAATTCAGACTAATACAACGGTGTTTTACACTTTCTTTCGTAAATAGCTTCAAACGGTGTCATTTTTATACTGGATTGATAACTGTTATTATAAGCGAATTCAGCTAACGGTAAATACTTTTCCAGTTACCTTCAAACTCAAGTATACAACATCTAAGCATATCTTCTAGAATCTGAATCACTCGTTCTAATTGCCCGTCCGTCTGAGGATGAAACGCTATGCTGAAATTTAGTTTAGTGCCCAAAGCCTCATGAAGTTTGCTCCAAAATCTTGATGTAAATCTCGGATCACGATCAGAGGTAATAGATTTCAGAAGTTCATGCAATCTCACAATCTCATATATATATATAATTCCACTAATCTTTCAAGTGAGAAATCTATTCTAACTGGAATAAAATGTGCTGATTTAGTCAATCTGTGAACAATCACCCAGATCGAATCTTTCTTTTTCGGAGTTATAGGTAAACCAGATACGAAATCCATCGTGACTCGCTCCACTTCCACTCAGGAATCAGAACAGGTTGTAGTAAACCCGACAGTACCTGATGCTCTGCTTTTACCTGCTCACATATTAAACATTTAACTACAAAATCACAAGTTTCTCGTTTCATACCCGGCCACCATTACATCTGTTTCAAGTCACAATACATCTTCGTGCTATCAAGATGAAAAGAATATGTACTACTATGAGCTTAAGATAGAATATCACGTTTCAAATCTAGATCGTTTAGAACGCAAATCCTATCACGATAAGGCAATGTACCATTATCATCAATACTGTACTCAATACTCATATTATTTTGAATCAATTTTCGTTTGAACATCAACTTCAGATCTTCATTTTGCAATTCTCGAATTCATTGTAGAAACAAGGGTTTAGTTCTCAACTCTGCCAGTACAGAGCCATCTTCATTCAGAGCTAAATGAGCATTCAACGCCCAAAGTGCAAACAATGATGACTTTCGACTGAATGCATCCGCAACCACATTAGCTTTTCCTAGATGATAATCAATAACCAGATCATAATCATTCAGTAGCTCTAACCAACGTCTCTTTCTCAAATTTAATTCTTTCTGAGTCATCAAATACTTTAGATTTTGTGATCCGTAAACACGTGACATTTCTCACCATATAAATAATGTCTCCAAATCTTCAAAGTGAATGCAATCGCGGTCAAATCGAGATCATGAGTAGGATAATTCTTTTCATGTGGCTTTAACTGTCAAAAAGAATAAGCAACTACTTTCCCTGCTTGCATCAGCACACAACCCAAACCATTGAGAGACACATCACTATAAACAACATATGCTATCTTAGACTCAAGCTGAGTCAACATTGGAGCTTCTGTCAACATGTTCTTTCACTGATCAAAACTCTGTTGGCACTTATCGAACCAAACAAATTCAACATTTTTTTGTAATAACCTAGTCATCGGTGAAGTAATAATTGAGAAGTTTTTAACAAAACATCAATAGTAACCTGCTAAACCCAGAAAACTTCGCACCTTAGAAACATTCTTCGGAGTTTTCCAGTTCATCACAGTAGAAACTTTACTTGGATCAACTCGAATTCTTTTAGATAATACTATGTGACCCAAAAATCCAACCTTTCGAAGCCAAAATTCACATTTACTGAACTTTGCATATAATTGTTTTTCTCTCAAAGTCTGTAATACGATTCTCAAGTGTTGGGCATGCTCGGATTCTATCTTGGAATAGATCAATATATCATCAATAAACACAATAACAAATCTATCCAAATGAGGTTGAAAAACCCGATTCATTAAATCCATAAAAGCAGCAGGGGCATTAGTTAAACCAAATGGCATAACCAAAAACTCATAATGACCGTAATGAGTTCTGAAAGCAGTCTTTGATACATCACAGTCTTTAACCTTCAGCTGATAATACCTAGATCTGATATCTATCTTCGAAAACACTGTGGCACATTTTAATTGATCAAATAAATCACTGATACGTGACAAAGGATACTTATTTTTTATCGTGACTTTGTTCATCTGTCTGTAGTCTATACACAATCTCAAAGAGCCGTCTTTCTTTTTTTCACAAACAACATAGGTGCACCCTAGGGAGATATGCTTGGTCGAATAAACCCTCTCTCTAACAACTCTTGCTACTGTGCTCTCAACTCTTTTAATTCATGTAGTGCTATGCGATATGGTGATATAGATATCGGTGCAGTACCAAGAACCAGATCAATCACAAACTTAACTTCACGATCAGGAGGTAGACCCGACAACTCTTTAGGAAACACATCAGTAAACTCACTAACAATTTGTAACTGATCTAACTTCAATTCTGAATCTCTGGTATCAAGAATGTATGCTAAAAATGTTTCACTACCTTTACGTTTCAATCTCTGTGCGAAAATAGCTGAAATGATTCTAACAGCATTTTTCGGCCCATCGGACTCAACTGAAATCATCTCTCCTATATGACATTTCAAATCAATCCATTTATGTCTATATTTTACCACAACATCATGCAACGATAGCCAATCCATACCTAGAATAACATTAAATTCCCGAAAGGGTAATAATATCAAATCAACAGGGAATTCACTGCCTTTAACTTTCAGTGGACATTTATGAAAAACTAAGTTAACTATCACACTCTAACCTAGTGGATTAGTAACTTGAATATCATATTCAGTGGGTTCAACATGTAATTTCTATTTCGTTACTAATGCAGTGCTAATATAAAAGTGAGTTGACCCAGGGTTAATGAGTGCATACATAGTAACATCAAATAGATAGAACGTACCCGCAATCAAATCAGGTGTAGCAACTTCCTCTCTGACTTGAATGGCATATGTGCGAGCAGGTGCTCTAGCCTCTAACCAAACAACAGTGTCTTTTGCTCCCATATGAGTAGTCCCAACAATACTATTCTAACCCGAACGTCTACTTTTCTGAGATTTAGACATTTGCTTTTCATTCTGTTCTTTATTTTCTTTCAACTATGTAGGATAATTTTGAAGAAAGTGATCAGTCGACCCACATCTATAACAGGCTTCCGACTTAGCTCTACACTCGCCAGGATGATATTTTCCACAATGTCTACAACTGGGCTTCGGAGCGTTCCGTACACTTCCCACACTAATCATGCTGAATCGATTTATTCTTGTTTGGATGTGTAACATCCTAGAATTAGGGGTTCTGCATTTTGTGCTATTCTACGTGTTTGGCTCGCTCAGCTTATTATTTAGGTGTGGTTGAGGGTCCTGGGGAGGCTCGGGTTCGAGTCAGAGCTTTGGAAAAATTTTCTTTTTAGGGCACTTAAGAGGGAAAGCTAGTGGAAGTAGGCTTTAAGGATATTTATTTGTGTTTGATGTCAAAAAGTAGGCATGAGGTGGAGTGGAGGTGGCGTCACTGGTAGAGCAAGGGGGAAGGACTTCGAATCCCATTTGCTGCATTGTGGAGCTTTAATTTTTTGTGCTCAAGGAGAGGAAGAGGTGGCATTCGGCTGGGACTCTACCTAGGTGGTTGTTGAATGGGTCAAAGGTTTTCAAATGGATGAAGGAGAGGAGCTTGGGGAGTTTGAATTGGTCAATAAATTCGAAATGGGAGATGGAGAGTGAATGGAGGAGAAAAACAAGGGATTTGGAGAGGGTGGATGAGAGTTGGCCGAATGTGGGAGTTGTGGGGGGAGAAGTTCGTCTATGTGATGTGGTTGTCTAGGGAATTTCGGCATTTTGGTGTGTGTTAGCAAAACCGAACCATTTAGTGGAATGTGCCGAATTCTATAGTTTTTTTTAGCTTTTCTATTTGACGAGGTGGTGTTTTACTCTTAAGGTATTTCAGGTTTGTTACTCATTTTTGGTGCTTGTACTGAATCTCTCAAACTTTCCTCTCCATCTTTTCTTTACATTTGTGTGATAGCCGAATTTCAACTCTTCTCCTACTTCTTTTGTTTCTTTCTTTCCTTCTTAGCACCTCTATTTCTTTCTTCTCTTGACCGAACCGTTTTCTTCCACACCCTTCCATTTTCTTTGACTCCCTATACCTAAGCCGAATCACTCTTCTTCTACACCCTTTTCTCCATAGCTCTTCTTGTTCTATTCTTCTAGCCGAAACTTGCTTTTCATCATTCTCTCTTTTTGTATCTTCTTCTATACCATTCACCATTAGCCGATCATTTGGTGGACTGAAGCTTGAGGGTTCGTTGGTTGCCGAATCTCCTATTTGGGTTTCTTTTGAATATTAGACCGAACCTCTGTCTCTCTCTCAACTCATCTCTGATTCGAGGACGAATCTGTGGTTGTGCGGTTCCTCATTTATTAAGGTAAGGAGTTCTCTTTTATTCGATTTCATTCCTCTTTCTCCTTTCATTTTACTCTGCCATAACCAAGCCTCCTTGTTAGATAATCACCAATCCTCATTGTATTACAATCTCTGATCGAGATTTTCTTCATGGATGCGAGTGCTAGCAAATCTAAAGGGGTAGCGTTAAAGGAGCCTGAGGGGAGTGGACTCGTAGTCTCTGCTTCCAAGTTCAAACGACGTACGATGTCTGTGGTTCGAGACTTTCCGTTGGGTTGTGGTAGAGAGCCAACATCCGTTTGGGATAGGCAGATAGTAGTTATTCCCGCTAGTGAGAGTAGCGACGATCAGGAGTGTTTAGTCCTTCGCGTAATCAGGTGTGTAATTCTCACACCTTCTCTTGTGGTTTAGTAATAATTATGTGTATGGTTAAAAAGTCGAAATAACTGTAACGGTAGTTAAGATACCCTTGAGGGTAAGGTTGGAGATACTAGGTTAGTAACCTTTATGAATATGTCATTTAAATAACTTTGCGTGAATATATGTATGCTCCGATTATCTGATGTACACTGATATATGTTTGCATTCATTACATTATGATAATGTATGCATGGGATTAGGATATGATATTGATGAAAAGGGGCAGTGTATTTCGGTGGCTCTGCCACATATTTGATGACCACACACACATTTTCGAAGGGCTTTGCCACATATTTGATGACCTGTCACATTATTTTGGTGGCTCTGCCACATATTTGATGACTTTGTCACAATTTCTGCTTTGAGCAACGTGGATCACATGATGACCGCCAATGAGGTGTGTAGCAGATGGAGGCTTGATTGTAGAAATCCCCACAGGTGTGTTAGGTTGGATACGGAGTGGTGTGTAGCGGATGGAATACTAGGCTGGGCTGGGTTGCATTGCATTCATTATCGATATGCCATGTTTTAGGGCTATGGCCCAATTCGATCCGTATGGGCTTCGGCCAATTTGCTTATGAGAGGGCTAAGGCCCAATTTACTTCAGTGGGCTTAGGCCCAAAAAAATGTTGTTCTTGAGGGGAATTACACACTGAGTTCTCGTAACTCACCCCTCTGCTTAATTTTGCATGTAATGCCTAGCTTTGCGAATTTGGAGCCGAGGCGAACTCTGTGGTGGCCATGCATTGTTTCTTTAGTAAACTCTACCTTACATTACTTTAAATTTACTTTAACTTTGGAATTATGTTCTGTAATAAGGCCGCTATGATTTTAATTTGGTTTTTATTTTAATGCATTTATTATCCACTATGAATTGACTAATATGGGGTTTTCCTAAAAACTTAAATAACCGTCTTCCAAAATACTAAAGAATGGATCACCAACTATTGACAATTAAATTCGGGATTTCCTTAAAACTACAATACTTGTTTTCAAAAACGTCCCATACTGAAATCCGTTGGTTTTCGATTCTCGTATTATAAAACAAGTTTTCGTTGGTTAGTACTATTTATAACCTTTTTCAAGAAAACATAAAATGAAGTCTGATTTTCAAAATGGAATCAAAACTCGAAATTTTTAAACGATCACGAAGTTTCTTTAACAACCTTTCCATGTGACATGCCAGATCCGGTCGTAACGTCTAAGCCGGGTTTGGAGTGTTACATTTTGTGGTATCAGAGCCCAAGTTGCAAAACTTGGCTGTGGAATGGGTCCAAAAACATTTTCCAAAATTGGTTTGAAATATGGTTTAGAAAAATATATGTCTTTTTGCAAGTATGGCACCCGAGTCTCTGGCACCAAATCCGTACCATAAGTCTTCTGATTCTGTTTGATTTTATGAAAGGATTTTTATTGTGTTGTGATTGCTAGTTATAAGAGATAAAATTTTAGAGATCGGGACCTTTAGAAATACGAATTGCGAAAACTACTTCTAAATCTGTCTTCATAAGATATCTGTTAATAAACAGTGGAATGATATACTAATTCATAAAATTTCTAATCAGATTAAGTCGATTCAGTAAACATGAGCGCTAGAGGACGTGGACGTGGTACACGCGTCCGTGGTAGAGGCCGGGGTGCTGAGGCTGGATCCTCAGAATCAAGACATGAGCTGAAGGCGAAGTGCCAGCATCGCCAATAGCGGAAGGAGGGTCTCAAGACCGAATTGGAGGGGACGATGCTTTGTCTCAAGCAATGTTGCATGTTCTGGAATGGGTTGCTGGAGCAAGCACTGGATCGGTAGCCTGAAAATCTATCCCTGAGCGACTTCGGGCAAATGGGGTTGAGATGTTTAGGGGCATTTCTGGTGTGGCCCCAAACGTAGCTGAATACTGGCTGGAAGCGATTGAACGAGTTATGAACGACCTGGATTGCACCGCAGAGGAGAAGTTGAAAGGAGTAGTGTCGCTTCTGCGGGATGAGGCGTACCAATGGTGGCTTACAGTGAGGGAAGGTACTCCAGCCGATCGTATTACCTGGGACTTCTTTAAGACAGCGTTCCAGGGAAAGTATGTTGGGGCGAGTTATGTGGACGCCCAGAGGAAGGCATTTTTGAACTTGGTCCAGGGGAATAAGTCCGTGGTTGAATATGAGGCGGAGTTTCTACGCCTAAGCCGTTACGCCCGGGGTATCGTCGCAACTGATTATGAACGTTGTGTTCGGTTCGAGGATGGTCTGCGGGACGAGCTGCGAGTACTGATAGCTCCGTAGCGAGAAAGAGATTTTGCTATACTGGTTGAGAAGGCAAAAATAGCCGAAGAAGTGAAGCGTTCTGAGAGGCAGAACAGGGATAAAGACAGGGGCAAGAATAAGAGAAGTTTTGGGACGTCAGGGTCTACTGGGGGTTTCCAGAAGAGGCCTAGGTTTGATGGGGCAGGACGAGTTGCGATGCCTGTTGCTGTTTGTTAGTCTCGACCGTGTGCTCGGTGTGGGAAAATACATTCGGGGGAGTGTTGGAAAAGAACTAGAGGATACTTCAAGTGTGGATCTAGGGATCATCCGATAAAGAACTATCCACAAGAGTTGGCTAGGGCGCAATTGGTAGGTCAGGGATTTGCACAGCCAGGAAGAGGTGGTCAGTAGCCACCTAGAGGTCGTGGTCCGGCCAGAGGAGGAAATGGTTTTGGTCGAGGGCTTGGAGCACCGGGCAGAGGTGCTGGTAATACAGATGCAAGACAGCCTGGATTGGTTTATGCGGCTAGACGTCGAGAGGATGGTGATGCACCGTGTGTCATAACCGGTAAGTTCCTTATATTTGATGTACCCTTTACAGCTTTGATAGATATTGGGTCTACACATTCATATGTTGCCTGTACTGTGTCTGGGACTCTGGGTATTAGATCTGAAATTGCCGCTAGAGAAATATCTGTGGTTAGCCCTCTAGGGCAATCTGTGGTAGTGAACAAGTTGTTTAGGAATGTGCCTTTAGAAGTTCAAGGAGTAGTATTTTCGGCAGACTTGATGGAACTACCGTTCGGCGAGTTCGATCTAATCTTAGGCATGGATTGACTAGTTAAGCAACGTGCGAATTTGGATTGTGCTGCTAAGCACATGATATTGAAGACTTTCGAGGATAATGAGGTGCTGGTGATAGGAGAAAGAAAGAATTACCTGTCCAATGTGGTGTCGGCATTAAAGGCGGAAAGGATGGTGCGGAAAGGGTGTGAGGCATTTTTAGCTTTCATCAGTGCTTTGGAGGCCAAGGAATTGACTATTGGGGATGTCAGAACCGTAAAGGAGTTTCCAGATGTTTTTCCTGAAGAGCTTCTGGGATTACCTCTAGATCGCGAGGTTGAATTTGGCATCGATCTGTTGCCAGGAATGGCTCCGGTGTCCATCGCCCCTTATAGGATGGCGTCGAAGGAGCTGGTGGAACTTAAAGCTCAGATTCAAGAACTGTTGGACCGTGGATTTATCCGACCAAGTGTGTCACCATGGGGAGCACCGGTATTGTTTGTCAAGAAAAAGGATGGGTCGATGCGTATGTGCTTTGACTATAGGCAATTAAACAAGTTGACTATTAAGAACAAATACCCGCTACCAAGAATTGACGATTTGTTCGATCAGCTGCGAGGAGCTTCGGTTTTCTCGAAGATAGATTTGAGATCTGGGTATCATCAGCTAAAGGTCAAGGAGGCGGATATTCATAAGATCGCTTTCCGGACTGATATGGGCACTACGAGTTTTTAGTGATGCCGTTTGGGTTAACGAATGCACCAGCTGCATTTATGGATATGATGAACCGGGTATTCCAACCCTACCTAGATTGGTTTGTCGTGGTATTCATAGATGATATCTTGGTATATTCGAGGACTGAAGAGGAGCATGATTCGCATCTTCGGATAGTTCTGCATATTTTGAGAGAGAAGCAACTGTATGCCAAATTCAGCAAGTGTGAATTTTGGTTGAAAGAAGTGACCTTTTTAGGGCACGTTGTCTCTGCTGAGGGGATTAGGGTTGATCCCCGAAAGATCGAAGCTGTATTAGATTGGAAACCACCAAAGTCAGTGTTAGAAATTTGAAGTTTTCTGGGTTTGGCTGGGTACTACAGAAGGTTTGTTGAGGGGTTTTCGTTGATTGCTGCACTTTTAACCAAGTTACTGCAAAAAGGAGTACCGTTTGTTTGGGCCGATAAGCAACAAGAAAGTTTTGAGAAGTTAAAGAAGATTCTGACTGAGGCGCCAGATTGATTCAACTTCGAGGTCAAAGAAATTTGTCGTCTATTGCGATGCATCGCACACAGGTTTGGGTTGTGTGTTAATGCAAGAAGGGAAAGTGGTAGCATATGCATCTCGACAATTAAGGCCACATGAAGTGAATTATCCTACTCATGACTTGGAGCTAGCTGCAGTAGTGTTCGCCCTAAAGATATGGAGACATTACCTGTATGGGGAAATGTCAGTTATCTATACAGATCACAAGAGTCTGAAATATCTCCTTACTCAGAATGAGTTGAATTTAAGGTAGCGGAGATGGATTGAATTGTTGAAAGACTATGAATTCTTAATTGAGTATCACCCGGGTAAAGCTAACGTAGTGGCAGATGCGTTGAGTCGTAAGGTGATAATGGATTTGAGGGCAATGTTTGCTCATCTCAGTCTGTATGAAGATGGTAGCTTGTTAGCCGAACTTCGAGTGAAGTCGACTTGGGTAATTCAGATTAAAGAGAAACAATTATTAGACGAATTGTTAAGTTCTCGACTTCAGCAAGTGGAAGATGGTGAAACAGGAGAGTTTGGTCTGAATAGTGAAGGAGTATTATGCTTTCGTGGAAAGGTTTGTATACCGAAGGACTCCGAGTTGAGACAGATGATTTTATGGGAGGCGCATAGTAGCTCTTATGCTATGCATCCCGGTGGAAGTAAGATGTACCGAGATCTGCGGGAACAGTACTGGTGGCCTGGGTTGAAGCTTGAAGTTACCGATTTTGTGAGTAAGTGTTTGACATGCCAGCAGGTGAAGGCGGAACATCAGTTGCCTTCGGGGTTGCTACAACCAGTGAAGATTCCACTTTGGAAGTGGGAGAGGATAACGATGGATTTCGTTAGTAGGCTACCCCTGATGCCTATGAAGAAAGATTCGGTGTGGGTGATTGTCGATCGGTTGACGAAGTCTGCCCACTTCATACTAGTTTGTGTCGACTATTCGTTGCAGAAGTTTGCCAAGCTGTATGTAGCAGAGATTGTGAGGCTACATGGGGTACCAGTGTCTATCATATCAGACAGGGACCCTAGGTTTACATCACGATTCTGGAAGGCTTTGCATGAAGCCTTAGGTACAAGGCTGGATTTCAGCACAGCGTTTCATCCACAAACTGATGGTCAGTCGGAAAGGGTAATTCATATTCTGGAGGACATGTTGAGGGGTTGTGTGCTTGATTTCAGAGGTAGTTGGGAAGATTACTTGCCTCTGGCTGAATTTGCATACAACAATAGCTATCAATCCAGCATTCAGATGGCACCCTACGAGGCGTTGTATGGTCGTAGGTGTCGTACCCCTACCTGCTGGACAGAGTTGGGTGAACGTCATTTGTTGGGTCTGGAATTGATTTCAGAGACCGAGGAAAAGGTTAAGGTGATTCGGGATCGGTTGAAGGAAGCTTCTGATAGGTAGAAATCGTATGCAGACCTGAAGCGTAAGGAAATAGAATTTTCAGTGGGGGATCACGTCTTCTTAAAAGTCTCACCCTGGAAAAAGGTTCTAAGATTTGGACAGAAGGGCAAGTTGAGCCCCAGATTCATCGGGCCTTACCGAGTGTTGAAACGTGTAGGACGAGTGGCTTATCAGCTTGAGTTACCTCCGGAGTTGAGTCAGATACATAATGTATTCCATGTTTCAATGTTAAGGCGCTATCGTTCGGATCCATCTCACATAGTGCCGGTGGAAGAAATTGAAGTAAGACCCGATCTGTCTTTTGAAGAGGAGCCAGTGCAGATCTTTGATCGGGATGTTAATGTGTTGAGAAGGAAATCAGTTCCATTGGTTAAAATGTTATGGCGTAATCACGATTCAGAGTAAAACACCACCTCGTTGGTTGCCGAATCTCCTATTTGGGTTTCTTTCGAATATTAGACCGAACCTCTGTCTCTCTCTCAACTCATCTCTGATTCGAGGACAAATCGGTGGTTGTGCGGTTCCTTATTTATTAAGGTAAGGAGTTCTCTTTTATTCGATTTCATTCCTCTTTCTCATTTCATTTTACTCTTCCATAACCAAGCCTCCTTGTTAGATAATCACCAATCCTCATTGTATTACAATATCTGATCGAGATTTTCTTCATGGATGCGAGTGCTAGCCAATCTAAGAGGGTAGCGTTAAAGGAGCCTGAGGGGAGTGGACTCGTAGTCTCTGCTCCCAAGTTCAAACGATGTGTGGTGTCGGTGGTTCGAGACTTTCCGCCGGGTTGTGGTAGAGAGCCAACATCCGTTTGGGATAGGCAGATAGTGGTTATTCCCGCTAGTGAGAGTAGCGACGATCAGGAGTGTTTAGTCCTTCGCGTAATCAGGTGTGTAATTCTCACACCTTATCTTGTGGTTTAGTAATAATTATGTGTATGGTTAAAAAGTCAAAATAACTGTAACGGTAGTTGAGATACCCTAGAGTGTAAGGTTGGAGATACCAGGTTAGTAACCTTTATGAATATGTCATTTAAATAACTTTGCGTGAATATATGTATGCTCCGATTATCCGATGTACACTGATATATGTTTGCATTCATTACATTATGATAATATATGCATGGGATTGGGATATGATATTGATGAAAAGGGGCAGTGTATTTCGGTGGCTCTGCCACATATTTCGGTGACCCTGTCACATTATTTTGGTGGCTCTGCCACATATTTCGATGACCCTGTCACATTATTTTGGTGGCTCTGCCATATATTTCGGTGACTTTGTCACAATTTCGGCTTTGAGCAGCATGACTGTCAGCATGACTTCCAATGAGGTGTGTAGCGGATGGAGGGTTGATTGTAGAAATCCCCACAGGTGTGTTAGGTTGGATACGGAGTGGTGTGTAGCGGATGGAATACTACGCTGGGTTGGGTTGCATTGTATTCATTATCTGATATGCCATGTTTTAGGGCTATGGCCCAATTCTATCCGTATAGGCTTCGACCAATTTGCTTATGAGAGGGCTAAGGCCCAATTTGCTTCGGTGGGCTTAGGCCCAAAAAAATGTTATTCTTGAGGGGAATTACACACTGAGTTCTCGTATCTCACCCCTCTGCTCAATTTTGCAGGTAATTCCTAGCTTTGCGGATTTGGAGCCGAGGCGAACTCTGTGGTGGCCATGCATTGTTTCTTTAGTAAACTCTACCTTACATTACTTTAAATTTACTTTAACTTTGGAATTATGTTCTGTAATAAGGCCGCTATGATTTTAATTTGGTTTTTATTTTAATGCATTTATTATCCACTATGAATTGACTAATATGGGGTTTTCCTAAAAACTTAAATAACCGTCTTCCAAAATACTAAAGAATGGATCACCAACTATTGACAATTAAATTCGGGATTTCCTTAAAACTACAATACTTGTTTTCAAAAACGTCCCATACTGAAATCCGCTGGTTTTCAATTCTCGTATTATAAAACAAGTTTTCGTTGGTTAGTACTATTTATAACCTTTTCAAGAAAACATAAAATCAAGTCTGATTTTCAAAATGGAATCAAAACTCGAAATTTTTAAACGATCACGAAGTTTCTTTAACAACCTTTCCATGTGACATGCCAGATCCGGTCGTAACGTCTAGGCCGGGTTTGGGGTGTTACAGGATGTTTAGAAACTGATGTAGTTCGACTAAAGTCTTCTCTAGTCTTCTTTGCCAGTGGTACTGAAAACGACTTAGAAAACTTCTATTATTAAAATCTCGAATCCGTCTATCCCTTTGTATCTTGCGATTGTACACTTCTTCCATTTTCTGTGCATGATCAGATAAAACAAAAAATTCTCGGCATTCATTACCTCTGATCATCTCAAACCGGATACACATCTCTTCTTCAATAGGCACAATCTCTCAGGCATATTTACTGAGATATACAATCTCTTTCTCATACTCAGCCACCGATTTATTTCCCTGGCGTAACTCAAGAAATTCTCTCTTTTTCATGTCCAGATACCGTTTTCTGACATACTTATTTTTAAATTCAATCTGAAAGAAATCCCAAGAAATTTTCTCCCTTGGTACCACAGCTACCAACGTAGTCCACCAACTGTATGCTTCCTCTTTTAATAATGAAACGACATATCTAAGAAAATCATCAGGAGGGCAAGCCATTTCTTCGAAAAATTTCAAGATATTCTGAAGCCAATACTCAATTTTAATGGGATCACCTTCCGATCTACCCCGAAATTCTTCAGCACCACACTTTCAAGCTTTTATATTGGAATACGTTGACTAGGCTCAGTCACAGGAGGAGGTGGAGGTGCAACCAGAGGTATAACAGAAGGTATAAAAGGGGATGAGGTCGTTAAGTAGGAGTATTCATTTCCATAAACTCATTGAACCACTGGTTCATAAACCCAAAAAACATGTTTTTAATTTCATGCTCCTATATTGGAGGAATCGGAACATTACTACTCGTCCCATGATCAGAGGTCGGTATATTACTATCAACCTCATCATTATCAGCATGATCAGATCCGTCTGACATCTTTACAATCTAAAATAAAAACAAATGTTAGATCGGATCAAACACGTCACACTATCACAGATTTATATGTCATGTAATTCTAGACATTTCACATGCTATGTTCAGACCGAGAACCAACTAAACTGTAGGTCTAATACCATTAAATGCAACACCCCTAGCCCGTATTCGTCGCTGGATTAGGGTTACAAAGCGTTATTGAACAATCGAAACATTATACATACATTTCATACATCAATGCAACTATATTAAAATACATTTATTCACATATGTATCATCCCTTAATTCAGCCCTTGAGGCCCTAGAAACACCTTAGAAATAATTCAGGACCAAATTGGAAACATTTGGAAAGTTCAAGAAAAAATTAGAAAAAAATTTGACTGTAGGGGTCACACAGCCGTGTGCGTCACATGGCTGAGATACACGCCCGTTTCTCAGGCCTTGTAACCTTCAAAATAGGGAGACACGACCGTGTCCCAGCCCGTGTCCTCACCTGTGTAATTCTCTGAGTAGGGTCACACAACCAAGTCACATAGCCAAGTCACACGCTCGTGTGCCAGGCCGTGTAACTCTCGGAATAGCTCCACACGCCCGTGTGTCAGGCTATGTGCTAGGTGTGTAATAGCATGACTTGGATGCAATAGAACCTACATGGGACACACGGCCGTGTCGCCAGGCCGTGTGTCACACACAACTGAGTCATAGGCTTGTGTCTCAGACCGTCTGGACAAGAATTTGCCAAACTCAAGCCATTCTCAACACCAAATTATGCAACCACCCAAAGACCTTCAATACATATAATCAAGACATCAAAACATGACCAAAACCTACATGAAATGACCAATTCAATAGTCTAAAATCAGTCAACCAATATGCCATACAAGGCACCTCAATTGCAAACATTCAAACATACCTAAACATGTATACTTTACCACATTTCAATTATACACATTTAGTTCAATAGCATTTCAAAACATACCATCTCTTAGCCATATTTAAACCAATTCATCACATACCATTATGGCCATTCAAACAAGCATCATAACATAGCCACATTAACACATACTAATAAGGCACCAAAAGTACCAAAAAGGGTATAAACAAAAATATTTTATACATTCAAGATCATACTTAACTATTTACATATCCAAAACATTAATATCAACATTCAAGACTATTACATGCCATATAATCTAAAATAAACGTTCCAAAAACTACCGAATTATGCTGGATAGTGTGACTTGAGTGCCGATCATCCAACCTTCCGAGTATCTACAAGAACATTAAATAACACAAGTAAGCTCAATGAAGCTTAGTAAGTTCGACGTGTTTAAATCATAAATCTTATCGAAGTAAGTACAACAATAAAAAAATAGAAAGTCAACCATGAAGGTTCCTGTCATCCACAATCTCAACTGATAAATCACAAATGTTCAATTCAATACTTAAATATATATATAGCATGTAACGCCCCAAAATTTTAATTTTTGATTTCGTGTATGTGTGACATTGCCAGATATAGCCATAACGTCTAAGCCAGGTTTGAGGTGTTACATTTATTGGTATCAGAGCCAAGTTACAAAACTTGACTGTGGATTATGGGTTTTATCTAAATGTAACACCCCAAACTCGGCCTAGACGTTATGGCCGTATCTGGCAATGTCACACATACACGAAATCAAAAATTAAAATTTTGGGGCGTTACAATTCTACCCCCTAAAAGAAAATTTCGTCCTTGAAATTTACCCGGTCAGAATATATGAGGATATTACTGACGCATCGTATCCTCAGGCTCCCATGTAGCCTCCTTAGTGCTATGATTACGCCAAAAAACCTTAACCAATGGAATAGATTTCCTCCTCAGTACTTTTACATCTCAATCCAGAATCTGAACCGGCTCCTCCTGAAAGGTCAAGTCTGGCCTAACCTCAATCTCCTGAACAGAAACGATGTGAGTAGGATCAGAGCGGTAGCGCCTCAACATCGAGATGTGGAACATGTCATGGATACGATCCAACTCTGGAGGTAGCTCTAATTGATAAGCCACTGGTCCCACTTGCTTCAAAATACTGTAAGGTCCAAAAAACCTAGGGCTCAAATTGCCCTTACGACCAAACCTCAGTACCTTCTTCCATGGAGAGACCTTAAGGAATACAAAGTCCCCCACCGAATACTCAATCTCACGTCGCTTCAGTGCGTGCATAGGATTTACGTGGTCGGAAGCGCTTTCGATCGATCTC
Organism: Gossypium sturtianum; assembly: GCA_025698515.1. NCBI lineage: Eukaryota > Viridiplantae > Streptophyta > Magnoliopsida > Malvales > Malvaceae > Gossypium > Gossypium sturtianum. The sequence goes on from CM046954.1 coordinate 106,985,913, forward strand.
GAATCAGTCTAACCTTATCCTCTGTCTCAGAAACCAACTCAGGACCCAGAACACGTCGCTCGCCCAACTCAGTCCAACATAAAGGAGTGCGACATTTACGACCATACAGTGCCTCGTAAGGTGCCATCTGGATGCTAGAATGGAAACTGTTATTATAGGCGAACTCTGCTAGCAGTAGATAATCCTCCCAACTGCCTCGGAAATCAATAGCACAGCTCATGAATCTGAGCCTTAAGCTCGACAAGCTCCTTCGGTGCCATTCGATAGGGAGCGATGGATACCGGAGCTGTACCTGGAAGTAGCTCAATCCCAAATTCCAACTCGTGATTCGGAGGTAACCCCGGTAGCTCCTTAGGAAAGATGTTCAGAAAATCCTTTACCGTTCTGATATCCTTAACTGCAGAATCCCCAGAATCCGAAACGCTTACATAGGCCAAGAATGCCTCACATCCCTTACGAACCATCTTCTCTGCCACCAGTGCAGAGATCACATTAGATAAGTAATTCCGGCGTTCTCCAATCATGACTACCTCCTTATCCTCCTCAGTCCTTAGTACGACCCTCTTAGTCGCACAGTCCAAGCTAACATGATTCTTGACCAACCAGTCCATCCCCAGAATTAGGTCGAACTCCCCAAATGGAAGCTCCATCAAATCATCCAGAAAGATTGCCCCATGTACCTCTAAAGGAACGTCCCAATATAGTTTACTAACTCTAACAGATTTCCCTAACGGGCTCAATACCGTAACCTCACTCGTAGTGCTCTCAACTAAAATCTCCAAGTTTCCAGATATGTTGCTAGCTATGTATGAGTGAGTAGACCCTATGTCTATCAAGGCAATATAGGACACATCAAGAATAAAGAATGTACCCGTGACAATGTTCGGAACATCACCATCCTCTCGGTGATGAGCAGCATAAACTAGGGTCGACTGCCTCACCTCAGCCTGTCCAGCACCGCTGCCCGGTGCTCTCTGCCCACGACCCATACCATTACCACCTCTGGCCTGTCCACGGCCCCTTGGTGGCTGCTGCACTACCCTCTATGGCTGTGCCGTACCAGTATCTGGAGCTTGCATCTTATTAGCCCTCAGCGGACATTCCATAATACGGTGCCCCAATGACCCACACCATAAGCACGCCCCAATCCTTCTCCAACACTCGCCCTGATGGCTTCCACCACAATCAGTACATAACTGCAGTCCAATAATAATAACAGGGGGCCCAGCTCTAACCGGCCCATCAGCTCTAGCCTTTTTCTTAGGCCTTTGTGTAGAACTTGATGGCTTCGAATCCCTCTTTTTCTTACCCCTCTCGTGATCACGGTCCTGGCACTCAGCGCGTTTAACCTCCTCGGCGTTCTTTGCCTTCTCCACCAGTGTAGAAAAATCACACTCCCTCTGCGGAGCTATCAGGACTCTCAAATTATCTCTGAGCCCATCCTCAAAACAAATACATCGCTCATACTCACAGGCCACCATACCTCGCGCTTAGTGGCTTAGTCGCAGGAACTCGACCACATTAGGGGCAACTCTAGTGACACCCCTGAAGAGCTCAGCTCCATTGGACCGGAGTTGTTCCGTAACCGACCCTTGGCCCCCAAATCCAGTATTGGGCCCAGTGACCCTCTCTAAAATCCTTAGCATAGCCTGGGACAATGTGTCGTCCCCAACCATACAATTTTTAGACCCAGTCTCAATAGCAGGCGACACTGGCGTCTCACTCGTATCCAAATTCGGTATGCTACCCAGTGAAGAGGATTCAGCTTGAGCTACTCTGCGGCCTCTACCTCATCCTCTAGTACCTCGTTCGCGGATACCTCGTGCGATCATTGTCTAATCACGTTTATCTATATTAACAGTTTTATGAATCAGTTACAGTTCCAGTGTTTATTAACAAATGTTTTATGTAAAACAGTATCGGTTATTCAGAGTTCATTTTCGTAAATCGCAATCTCATTCAAGTTTTTAGTTTCTCTACAATTTTTAGTATACACTAACTAGAGTGTTTTCAGTACAGTTTACTACCTATAGTAGTTTCAGAATATACTATCTATAACAGTTTCAGTTTAAAACAAATCACAGTTTAGAATACTTACAGGATCGACACCGGAGACTCGGTGTACCACTTACTCAATAAAAACATTTCAAATCATTTGGAAATCAATCAATTTTTTGAAAGCCCATTTTTTTATAAAACCCATAATCCACAGTCGAGTTTTGTAACCTGGCTCTGGTACCACTAAATGTAACACCCCAAACTCGGCCTAGACATTATGGCTGTATCTGGCAATGTCACACATACACGAAATCAAAAATTAAAATTTTGGGGCGTTACATAGCAATTCCATCAAAATCATTAAACAAATTACTTTACCGAGATTTCCAATTAGAAGAACGACTTATGGATAAGAGTACATCGCCAATCCAACCAAAACACACCAGATGCTCATAAGAGCCAATCCAACCTAAACACACCAATTCTCATAAGAACTAATCCCTCCTAAACACACCAATGGTCACAAGAGCTAGTCCAACTGAAACACACCAAACAAAGAGTATAACACGAGAGCTTGCAACAAATGCTAAACCTTAATTTACTCGGGAAACATATATATACATCACTCCAAAACCATCTCTACTCCAATATTCCATAACACACCATATCTCGATTGTACTTTAATCTACGTTCAATCCAATCCAAACATCAAGTTTAATAACATTTATCAAATAACCATTCATTATCAACAATTGAATATATCTATCGTACCATGTTATACTATTCAATAATTTATATAGATGTTAAATTTTAAATCTTACAAACTTACCTGGACTGAATTGTAGTAGTTGCAAAAATTTAGGGACTATTCAGTAATTTTTCCTTTTCCACGAGTATCTACGGGATCTTAATCTAAAATGTAGAATTCCTCAATTATCATCTTACATTTCACATTTCAATCCATTTTACAATTAATACCCTTTTATTTTTTGAATTTACACCATTACCCTAAACTTTTACAATTTTTGCAATTTAGTCCCTTAACCCAAAATTCATCAAATTAACCATTTTTCTCAAACAAAAATTATAACCGAATATACTAGGCTCTTATACAGTCCCTAATAAACATCAAATTCACTATCAAACCCTAAATTTTTGACATTTTCACAATTTAATCCCAAAATCAAAATCTTAGAAAAATCATTTTACAAAATCATCAAACAACAAAATCAAAGCTTCAAATACATGGTATTCATCAAAAACATTCAAAATTAATTAATGGTAACTTCTAAATTTTTTGACAAATTCAAAAATGAAGGTACGGGCTAGCTGGACCTAGTTGCAACGATATCAAAAATATAAAAATTACAAGAATCGGGTAAAGAAATCACTCACATGCAAGGATTTATGCTTTGATGAATTTGAAGCTCCAAAAATGGTGAATTCCTTTAGGTTTTTCGGTGGAAGCTTGAAAAAGATGATAAAATTTTACTTTTGTTTTATTTAACTTTAATTAATTTACTAAATTACACATTAACCCTTTATTATAACCTTATAAATCCACAATTTAAAAGCCTATTATTGTCCATCAATATCCTAATGGACTAATTATTATTTAAGTCCCTTTTCGTTTCATAATTAAGCTATCAAATCAATGGAATTCAAGATTTACTAAAATTTGCACCTTTTTTAGTTTAGTCATTTTTCCTTAATTAACTATCTTAACGTTATAATTTCTTAACCAAATTTTAATACGACTCTGGTGACATCATAAATATTCTAAAAATAAATTTATGAGTCGACACGACGGAATTTGTGGTCCCGAAACCACTTTTCCGTCACCATTGAAAATCGGGCTGTTAAAAAAACCCAAACCACATCTTCCAATCTATGCAATCATGGCCGCCGTCGCCAAAACCAAAAACAAATATTGCAACCCAACTATTTGTGGAAATGTCACAATGAGCTACGTTTTTTGATTATTATCCCAACCTCTCAAATACGGCGACCATTGGTTCGAACTCGACTACAACAACAACAATCGCACCATTTTATCCCTAAACCATGATAGATTTTATGTCCAAAGCATCTAAAAAGAATACTTTACTATCCGAGCTATCAACGTGGCTAGTTAACAGAAGAAATGGAGATGACTTGAGATGAGATGCGATGAGATTGTGCATTTGGTCGGATATGGCAAAGAAAAGCTCTCGACCGTTCTCGTCACAGGAACTATTCTTTGTGAAGCTTGCCCCACTGCCGTCGTCGTGATCCACAACCTCATGCTACTGCTGAACCACTCTAAAAATTTTCTCTTCTTCTTCTCCTCATTCTCCTCTTCTTTTTCTTCTTCGTCTTTATCTTCTTATTCTCTTATTGCCCAGCCCAGCTAGGGTTTTAAATTAGAGTCGTTTACACAGTAGGATGCCATGTCACTTTTCCATTACATTTGTAACAAAAAATGGTTAAAAGAACTGATTTGTTATATATCGGAAGTTGAGTGACTGAATTCAGAGTGACTGTTTTGTTAGTTGCATCAAAGTTGAGTGACTGTAGGTGTAATTTACCCTTTTTATTTTAATTGTTCCTAATTTTGTTTATGATAATTAGGTGATGAAATGGCAAGGATTACTCTATTGAAAGTGCATAAATAGGTTTGTGGTTAGTCTTCTCTTGAGGTATTTTGGACATGAACATTGCTTTATTATTGTTATTATTTTAATTTTGAAAAAAGAATTAATGTTTTTGGGTGTTGTGACTTTTGTGCTTCTCCCTGTATGTTTGCATTTTGATTTGTTGAGCTGGTTCTTTCTTGTTAGTTACATGGCTATTCTATGTGGTGCCATTATTGAGTTCACTGGTAGTGGTATTATGGTTCTTGTTGCAACTTATGTAGTATTTGAACCTTTGTTTTGATAAAAAATATCTCTTCTACCTTCAAAAAATAGATGAAAGAAGCTTGGGTGTCCTAGAATTATATATTAATATAATAAAGCCATTAAAAGAGACATTATCATTTATTCATTCGTGCTTTCATAAGTTTTACTAGTTTTGTGATTTTTTAAGCTTTACTTATCTTATAGATTGATGTATTTCCTTATTATATAAGATGAATACTTCTTAGATTAGATTTATCAAAGACAAATTTTGATTCTTCTATTGCCCATTTAAGTGTCTAGTTGACTTTGTCTTTAGCATCACTTTTACATTGGTGATTCATTTTTGTTTTGCTGCACAGGCAAAGCATCAATATGTAAATTGGTTACTGCATCTGTGTTGGCTTGATTTGAGTTCTAGGAACCTGCTGGGAGTTGTGATGCATGTAGAGTTTATCTGGTAGTTTTACATTATTAATCCATTGATGTGTGTCTGGTGCATGTTTCTAAATGATAATGATGTGTCTTTTTAATTCCTTGTGGCATTCTGTTTTTAAATTTTCTCAAAAATTCTATAATTTAGTTTTCAAAACTAAAAATAAATCTAATTAGGATACTTGTTAATATTGGTATTAATTGAAGCATTGACAGGTGTGCGAATTGCAAAGACTTTTGAGGTTTTGAGTTTCATGATCATATGGTGAAAATTATCGTAATTCATGTTTACATAGCATGTGTGAAGGCTGCGTTCTTCATCGAAGTTCAAGGTTATGAGAAAAATGATCCCACCAACTCCTTTTTTTTTAGAGAGATTTATCTCCGGCTTTATTAGGATAATATGCCGATATCCATGGATGGTGTGCTTTGATGGATTACCAACAATCACTACAACAAAACATGCTTACTGCGACACTTTTGGGGTGACACTTTTTTAAGTGTTGGGATAGACTTGTCGACATACGTTTGAGCTAACTCTTTGTATAAGAGTTGGGATATGCATGCCTTAGGCAAAGCTTAAATAAAATTTGATTTTGTCCAACACTATGCCGACACATTTGGGCTGACACTTTCCTAAGTGTTGGGATAGACTTGCCAATATACACTTTGGCCAATGCCTAAGGCAACACTTAAATAATAGTTGGCTTTGTCCAACACTATGCCGACACTTTTGGGCCGACACTTTCCTAAGTGTTGGGATAAACTTGTTGATATACACTTTGGCCAACCCTTTGTATAAGAGTTGGGATATGCATGCCTAAGACAATGCTTAAATAAGAGTCGGCTTTGTTCAACACTATGCCGGCACTTTTCTAAGTGTTGGGGTAGACTTGTCAGCATACGTTTTGGCTAACTCTTTGCATAAGAGTTGGTATATGCATGCCTAAGGCAACACTTAGATAAGAGTCGGCTTTGCCCAACACTATACCGACAATTTTGGGCCAACACTTTCCTAAGTGTTGGGATAGACTTGCCGACATATGCTTTGGCCAACTCTTTGTATAAGGGTCGGGATATGCATGCCTAAGGCAACGTTTAAATAAGAGTCGGTTTTGTCCAACACTATGCCGACTTGTGTTATACCTTTCCCAACTATATAAAAGTGTTGCCATATGAAAAGAAAAAAATCTTATGTCCTAACTCCCGATATACCACCGATCACTAATTTTATAATTGTATTTTGTATATTTCACTTTTCTAATAAATTAATTTTATATTAAATAAAAAATTATGGTATTAATATTTTAAACTAATATCTTTGGATTTAAAATATGAATATTCTTAAAAATTTACATAATGAGTGTTAATGTATAATTATATATAGTCAAATTAAAAATGACTTAATAGCTTTGAGTGAGAATAAGGTTTAAGATTCATATATCCTCACTGCATTTTTCATGACAAGCATAGAAAAGGCCATATTCATATAGACATAATTGTTATTTTTTTTCTTTAAAGATAAATTTTTAAGGTTAAAATATGTTTGATGACCAGAATCATTGTTAATGGAAAAAGTTTCATAATCAAAATAGAAATTAAAGAATTGCTATGATATTAATTTTTTTCCTATTGTATTGGTAATAGTTTATAAAATACAATAAAAATAATTATTTTTTAATTGGCAGCTTATGTTTTTTCCTCTTTATTTTTATTTCCTTTTGCCTGATTTATTAAAAAGTTTAAGCTTTCATTTCTTAATGGGATCAAAACAAAAAACCTGTCACTTTCTTCTTCTTCTTCTTTTTTTAATATTAAATAAAACATGTCTTTGTTGGGTGTAATTGCAAAAGGCAAATTTTAATAAAATTAAAAATTATAATATATGGTGTCATTGTTATACATCATACAAATTGAAAAGGATGAATAAATGGTAAATAATCACAATGGATTATAATATTAATTAATTTTAAGAATATATGTTAACTTAATAAAAAAGAAATAATATTTCTTACTTTTAACAATGATTAAGTAAAATGGGATTCATTTTCTCTTCCAAACGAGCAAAGTAGCCAAAACAAAGGGAAATGAAAATCAAAACGTAGCCAAAACAAAGGGAAAACAAAATCAAAACATAGCGTTTTATCGGACTCCCTTATGCATCGTTTGAAAATTCAAAATGCTTCGCCTGTTTGGCACTTTCCTTTCCCCCCTCTCTTCCCCCCTTTTTGTTTGGTTGCGAATGTCTTCCTCTTCTCTCCCGAAAGAAGGAAATCGGGGAAAAATGAAAATGGAAGGAATCGAAGGAGACGCCTTGGTGGGAGGAGCAGGGTGTTACATTTTTAATTCGACGCGAATAAACAGCGATGACATAATATTTTGCGTTGATGTGGACGCAGAGTCGCTTGTTGAATTGAAAACAAAGGGAGTCACCATATTCGATTCCATAAAGCAAGCTATCCTACTCTTTGTCAATTCCAAGCTCTCTATCAAACCCGACCACTGCCTCTTGGGTACTTTTCGCTTTCGCTTTTCTTTTCTGTTTCTTTTAGATTTGATTATAATCTAGGCTTTAATTTATTTGGAAATTAGGGTTTTGAGTTTTTTTACTTAGGCATTTCATTTTATTTCCATTTGTTTTGTTTTTTTATAGCTTAGAAAAGAGTTTAGTAGTGATGTTGAGTCTACCATTACTACTGTTCGAGCACTCTCGACTACCACAATCTCTACTGCGCAAGCAGACCTCACCAGATAATTTAGTAAGCAATATGAAATAAGCTCTTGAATGTGCTTTTGTTAGTTGATGATTTTCATGTAATATTTGCTAGTCCACTTACCCTGGAGATATTTTTATTACATAGCTGCTCTTGGTCATCTTTTATGAGGATTATATGTCCCTCATTCTTTCCTTTCTTTCTCTGTCTGGTCCTCTTAATTAGGATAATATCTCTTTGTTGTATTTCCTTGGGATCCTTGTACTTTTTGCTGGATTCATATTTCTCATTTACTTGTTTAAAATGCTCAGGTTTTTGAACCTTTTGGTTCCGTGGAGCTCGTTCAGTTGCCTCTTGACGAAACTGGTCATTCTAAAGGTTTTGGTTTTGTCCAGGTAGTACTTAGTAAAGGAACCTGAGAAACTACTGTGATTATTCTTTGGCAAATTGTAACAGCCCGATTTTGGGGCTAGTCAGAACAGTGGTTTTGAGACCACTAATCTGAGGTTCAGGAAAATTATTTATTATTTTATGTGTTATAACATGTTTATAATAATGCATGGGAATTTTGGTACTTTAATATTAACGATTGAATGCTTAATTGTGAAAAAGGACTAAATCACATAAAGTGAGAAAGTTCTATTTTTCAAGGTAGAGGTGTCTAATAGCCATGGAATATTAAATTGAAAGTCCTTAAAGTGCAATTAGGCCATATAGAGTGTGTTGGCCGGCCATAGGAAGCAAGGGGACAAGAGCATTAATTTTAGTCAAAATTTGGTAACATTGGGTGATAAAAAAATGAATAAAATAAGATGAATAAAAGAGTTATCATCTTTTACTATTCACACTTCTTCTCCACCGAAAATTAAAGAGATAATAGGGGTTTTTTAAGTTCAAATTTTTAGCTACATCTCATCCTTCCAAGTAAGTCATTTCGATGATTATTTTTTTATGATTTTTGTACTTTTAGAGTCCCCAAAGCTTAAGCTAGCTAATGAGGGGACTAATTCGTTAAATGGTTGAAAGTTTAGGGACTTCCCATGAGAGTGTTCAAGTTGTTTGCTGAGTTTTTATGGAGGAAAATGAATGATAGTGAGTTATGGAACAACTTTTGTGAAAGGTGTTAGCATGAAAACACCTAAATAGGACTTGAATGCAAAGATTGAATTTGTGTAATAAATGCATGAAATAAATGGTTTTGTGAGTCATTGTAAGAGGAATAAATGTTCAGCTAGGCTTGTTTAATGAGAAAATGTGTTGAAAAATGATTTACGAGCCTAGGGGCAAAATCGTAATTTTGCCATAGTACAAGGGCAAAATGGTCATTTTTGTCTAAGTAAAGATTATGAAGCATTATGATCATAAAATGATTTATATGAGTGAATTTTGTTGTTATAGATCAAGAAAAGCGCAGAATTAACCTTGGCGGGGAAAAGGCAAGGTTTCGGATTAAATCGTAAATTTACACATTTTGCACCGAGGTAAGTTTATGTGTAAACTATTCATTTCGAATATACATGTTGTTAAATAATGGTGCATTGTGTGAATAGAATTATTCATGATTGAGATGAATTGAATTCAATAGATATTGAGTAATTCCCGTGTGAGTTTAATTATAGATTAATGGTGGGCTATGTGCGATACCACCGTAAATACTCTTCATTGTGGGCTAAGTGCGATACCACCTTACTTTTCATTCACGATGGGCTGTGTGCGATACCATCGTTTATATTATCATTTTGTGGGCTAAGTGCGATACCACCGTAATTATTCTTGTTGGTGGGCTATGTGCGATACCACCCTAATTATAGGTCAATGGTGGGCTATGTGCGAAACACCGAGTGTTTGGTATTATTTCAATGGTTCATTGAGGAATTGTTTAAGTGATTGTTTCATGTGTCTTTGTGGTGATAAGTGCAGGGAATGTATGTCATTAAATGTGAGCATTATGCTTGTTATATGGTTGGAATGTGGTAAGAGATGAATTGAGTAAGCTTGAGTATAGATTGAGGATTGATCTTGCTTAGTACATATTGCTATTTATTGACTAGCATGTGTTATGATGTTTATTGTTTACATGTAAACTTACTAAGATTTAAAGCTTACTCCCTTTCTTTTTCCCTTATTTTATAGTGTCAAAAGGGCCAGGTCGGGATACGAAGATAATTGGAAGATTACCCACACTATCAGCCCATCTCGGTATAACTAGACTTAGTATTTTGAGTATGGCATGTATAGGGGCTAGACTAGGTGAATTGTTTTGTTATTTTGGCCAAGTATGTATTGGCTCCCTTAAGGATGAATTCTTTTGTATATTGCCATAGTTGATGGCTCATTATGTTTAAGATATGAAACATGAGGTTATTCAAGAAAGTGTTGTTGCACAAATTGAGTTGCTTGATGATGTGTTGAATGGAATTATGTTGTGTGAGCTAGGGTGGCAAAAAGAGCTTGGCAAATAGCCTTGTTTATGTCTACACGGTAGGCACACACAAGCGCGTGTGTCTAGGCCGTGTGTGACACACTGATCGATCCCATGGGTGTGTGACTAGGCCTTGTGTCCCCGCATGTTAGTGTTTCAAGTCGATGTCGACCATGGGCTAGCGACACGGCGCGTGCTTAGGCCGTGTGTCCCTTATGAGATCGGCGACGTTACAAAACAGAATACCTGTGTTTTTACACACGGGCTGGGACACGGGCGTGTCTAGGCCGTGTGGAGCACACGGGCCATGAACACGGGCGTGTTTCCGGCCGTGTGAAAACCCCTGTAGGTTCGAAATGAAAATAAATCCCACACGGGGTAGGGAAATGGGCGTGTGCGACCACACGGCCTGCCCACACGGGCGTGTCCCATTTCACACGGGCGTGTGGCCCCTGTTTAGACAAAAAAATTTAAGTGCACAAAAGTTCCCGGTTGGGTTCCAAAACCCTCCGTATGCTCAAATAAGGTCTCGTAGACCCTTAATGAGAAGTGTTAAGATGGGATGAAGTTTTATAACTTAAAGTTGTACGAACAAGTGAGTTGAGTACAGTAACGCCTTGTACCCGGTTCTGGCTTAGAATACGGGTAAGGGGTGTTTCACAAATCCATAATCCATATGATATAGAATGTTCTGCTTTGGAATTTGATCACTCTATTTTTCCTACTTGTTGATTAACGATAATCAACTATTTGTAATCAAATAGGCCTTTTAGTTAGTATAATCCTTTAATTATTCTTGACAGCAAGGATTCTGTTTTGAAAAGATACTGAACTAATTATTTTTGTAGTTTGCCCGTCTGGAAGATGCAAAGAATGCATTGAATTTGAACGGATAGCTGGAGATTAGGGGTCGAGTAATCAAGGTACTAATGGGTGTTGCTGTCTTAGTTTTGTATCGGCGTATGCCTATTTCATTGATTTCTGATTTAGGGTTCCTACTGCATTTGACCCTTCAACTACTTAAGTAAATTAATTGACTGTAATTCTTTAAGTATGTGACCTTTATATTCTTTTGCCACCAACTTCTCTTTTAGCTCCCAATCTATTGACCATGTATCTTGTAACATCCTGAATTTTTGGGCCTATGCGTTTAATGGGTGAATATGTTTAATATGTTAATTTAAGTAATAGGGGTCCAAATTGGGCTCAGAATTAGGCAAAGGCCTTAGTTAAATTATTAGATTGGGCATTATAGAGTTAAAAGAGTGGTAATTATGTTTAAAATACCAAAGTGGGCTTGTGGCCCAATCTTAGGAGGTGACGCCACACAAGGGAGTAAGGGGCCCAAATTTAAGTTTCATAGAGCCCAATTCTTTTAATTTAAGTTAGCTAAATCTTGGGAATTAGGATTAGGTGGAGTGGATGGCAACAAGGCTAACATTTAGGGGTTTTAATGTTTAAAATATGTGGATAATAAGCAAATAAAAGCTATTATTTAGGAATTTATTTTATGTGGATAATAAGCAGATAAAGGCTAAAATTTAGGGATTTTAATGATTAAAATATGTGGATAATGTGCTGATAAAGGAGGGAGGAGTTAGAGATAATTAAGTCTCTTTTAGATGAGCTAGTAGATTAAGATAAAGGAGAAAAGATAGGATTTATCTGCAATGTTAGGTAAGTGCCGAAATTTCTATAAATAGGGGTAACATCTCTTCAATTTCAGCATTTGGGTTTTTCTCTCATTCTTTTCTCTTCTTCTCTGAGTAAAAGCCAAAACTCCTAAAGTTCCATCTTCTTCTTCATTCTCTGCAAAAAGCCGAAATCTCTAAGCCTATTCCTCATCTTCACTTTGATTCAAAAGCCAAAAACTCTTTCCATTCTTTTTCTTCCTAGCCAAATCTTCATGTCTCTTCCTTGTTTTCTTTTCTTCTTCTCTTTTCTGTCAGAAACCAAACTCTTCACTCAAGTATTTTAAAAGCCAAAGACACATCAGCCTTATCTTGTTCATACTTTTTCCGAATTTCCTAAAAGCCAAATCCCTAGATCTCATCTCCCGTGATTGCCGAATTACTACATGGTGCCTACTTGTGCCGAAATCAAGGGAACTTTAGTGGAGTCAATCGCATAGATCTTTAAGTTATAGAATCGTGTTACTTTCGGGATTTCAAGGTAAGGGATCTATTAGTTTTAACGTGTAATTTGGGATTTATTAACCTTGGCCGATTGTTGAAGGGGCTAAATCTTTGTGTGTTTTTCCGCTTTTGAGCAAGGCTTTACATTGAGGATAATAGATCCGGATAGCAAGGACATCGACTAAGAATATTGGATTTCGCGATATCAGGTGTGTAATACCTCCCCACCATCTAGATCTGCCTATTATTGTATGTTCATATGTTTTATATGTTATGATAAATGCCGAAATCTCGGTTTATTGATGAAAGCCCAAGGAGGGTAAAAGGATCCCCAGGTTAGTAAATAATCTATTTAAATGTTATAAGTAAAATGCTTGTATGTGATTGCATGGGTTGCGTTGTTGAAAGGAGGAAGTTATACGTTATATGTGTAGCGGCTAATGCCGTGAATCATTATACTGAACCGGCCATTAAATGTTATACGGGCTTCGGCCATTAAATGTTATAAGGGCTTGGCCATCATATGTGGATGAGCAAAGAAGACTCGCCATCATGGTGTGTAGCGGTGTGGGTCGATTGTAGAAATCCCCAATGGTGTGAAATAGGTTGAGTACGGGGTGTGTAGCGGATGGAAACCTAGGCAAATGGGTTGGGCCTTGCATATTATTTGCTATTAATTTTTATTATGATTATTACACTGTTTATTTCGTTTAATGGGTTTAAGGCCCAAACTCTAGTGGTGCATGAGGGTTGCATGCTGAGTCTCGCGACTCACCCTTTTAATTAACATTTCAGGTGATACCTAGTGATTCGGACCGGGTTGGAGAGGAACGCAAGGTGGCCATGCAGAAGAATATGTAGATTTGGCAAAAAGAGACTCAAGTTTTATTTTATATTTTTAATTAATGGACTTCAATTCTCGTTGTAATAAGGCCATGGGCTATTATGTTTTATTGTGGGCTTCTATTACTTTAGGTCATTTAAGGTTTATTTTAATTAAACTAAGGCATGTATTTAAGTTTAGATTTTACTTTACTAAAGCATCTTCTATTTAAAACATATTTGGGCTTTTCTGAAAATACGACATGTTTGACAAAAATTTTCTTAGTGACATACCAGATCCGGTTGTAGTGTTTGGGCCGGGTTTGGGGTGTTACAAATTGGTATCAGAGCCCAGTTCAAAACTTGGCTCTGGGGGTTTTTTTTGGGCTCAAAACGTTTTCTAAAGTTGGGTTTTCGAAACATGCATATTTATACAGGTCTGTTAGCTCAAGCCTGGCACTGCGTCTCACCCAAGTCCGCTGTAAGTATTCTCGAACCATTGTGTGATATAATATATGTGGGCTTGATGGGCTTTATGGGACGTAGACTATCTAGATTAGAACTTGATGGACTTTAGGCCTAGCTGAAACAACTCTTAAAATCTCATAAGACTTAACTTCACTAAACAAACCCGTGAACGAGCCGCAAGACTAGGGTGTGGTAACAGTATACGCATGTCTAGGATTGGATCCGGGAAGAGCACAGTATTTAAGCGATCCTAGTGACTCACCTCCTCTTCATTGAATCCTACCTAGTGCGTAGGTGACTGCTTCACCTTAGCCAAGTTAGGGTGTGGCAATGGGCATACGCATGTCTAGGAGTGGATTCAGGGAGAGCTTGGTACTTAAGCGGTCCTAGCGACTCACCTCCTCTTCACTAGAATCCTACAGTGCGTGGTGGTGACTATTCACCCGATTCACGAGGACTTGTTGATGGGCTAAACCTTATAATTAAAACCCGAAAGGGACCAGCCACCCTAGTTTGAAAAAAAAAAAGAAAGAAAATTTTTCAAGTTTTGCAAAATTTTCAAAATACGTTTGATTTGTGAAAACTACCAACCAGCCATGAATTTGTAAAATACCTATGTTTTGAAAATTTACCCGAAAATCTCATGTTTATAATAGTAGCCCAGACCATGAAACTAGATTTTTCCCCAAAGTACCCTGTTTGAAAAAAAAAAAAAAACAACAACAACATCGAAATATCCCTAGTTAGAAAAAATTTCCCAACCTACCCTCGTTTTGTCAAATGACCAAAATACCCCTGGTTTGTACAATTACCAAATTACCCCTGATTTGCAAAATTACTAAATTGCCCCGGATTTCAAAATTATCGAAATACCCCCGGATTTCAAAATTACCAAAGTACCCTTGAATTGTAAAATTACCAGAATACCCTCACTTCACAAAATCACCAAGGAACCCTATTTGAAAAATTACGAAAATACCCTCAGTAGGATAAATTACGAAAATATCCTGGGTAGTGAAATGACAAAAATACCCTTAGGTGATGAATGTAAGTTCTATTTGTATGATTGATGATTGCATGTATGTGTATATGGAACTAGGAGACAAACTTGAGATCAAACTTGTAGATGTAATTCCGAATTCGAAAGAACTACTCTTAAACTATCGCTCATAAGACTGCTTCGTGGTTAAACATGGAATAAACTTATTAATTCATAAAATTCTTAATCGATAAACGCATGATCGATAGCATGAGTACAAGGGGCGATGACGCTCTAGATGTGAATACCGGTGCGTACTCTACCATAGAATACTAAGTGTTTATTTTGGGTTTAGTATTAGAGTGCGCATGGAAGCATGGTAGTGAGACTTAGGTAGTACGATTAATAGTTAGTTGGAAATTTCGAGGACGAAAAATTTCTTTAAGAGGTAGAAGCTGTAACATCCTCGAATTTTTGGGCCTATGCGTTTAATGGGTGAATATGTTTAATATGTTAATTTAAGTAATATGGGTCCAAATTGGGCTCAGAATTAGGCAAAGGCCTTAGTTAAATTATTAGATTGGGCATTATAGAGTTAAAAGAGTGATAATTATGTTTAAATTACCAAAGTGGGCTTGTGGCCCAATCTTAGGAGGTGACGCCACACAAGGGAGTAAGGGGCCCAAATTTAAGTTTCATGGAGCCCAATTTTTTTAATTTAAGTTAGCTAAATTTTGGGCATTAGGATTAGGTGGAGTGGATGGCAACAAGGCTAAAATTTAGGGGTTTTAATGTTTACAATATGTGGATAATAAGCAAATAAAGGCTATTATTTAGGAATTTATTTTATGTGGATAATAAGTAGATAAAGGCTAAAATTTAGGGATTTTAATGATTAAAATATGTGGATAATATGCTGATAAAGGAGGGAGGAGTTAGAGATAATTAAGTCTCTTTTAGATGAGCTAGTAGATTAAGATAAAGGAGAAAAGATAGGATTTATCTGCAAGGTTAGGTAAGTGCCAAAATTTCTATAAATAGGGGGAACATCTCTTCAATTTCAGCATTTGGGTTTTTCTCTCATTCTTTTCTCTTCTTCTCTGAGTAAAAGCCGAAAACTCCTAAAGTTCCATCTTCTTCTTCATTCTCTGCAAAAGCCGAAATCTCTAAGCCTATTCCCTCATCTTCACTTTGATTCAAAAGCCGAAACTCTTTCTATTCTTTTTCTTCCTAGCCGAAATCTTCATGTCTCTTCCTTGTTTTCTTTTCTTCTTCTCTTTTCCTGTCAGAAACCAAAACTCTTCACTCAAGTATTTTAAAAGCCAAAGACACATCAGCCTTCTCTTGTTCATACTTTTTCCGGGAATTTCCTAAAAGCGAAATCCCTAGATCTCATCTCCTGTGATTGCCGAATTACTTCTGTGGTGCCTACTTGTGCCGAAATCTGAAGGGAACTTTAGTGGAGTCAATCGCATAGATCTTTAAGTTATAGAATCGTGTTACTTTCGGGATTTCAAGGTAATGGATCTATTAGTTTTAACGTGTAATTTGGGATTTATTAACCTTGGCCAATTGTTGAGGGGGCTAAATCTTTGTGTGTTTTTTCGGCTTTTGAGCAAGGCTTTACATTGAGGATAATAGATCCGGATAGCAAGGACATCGACTAAGAATATTGGATTTCGCGATATCAGGTGTGTAATACCTCCCCACCATCTAGATCTGCCTATTATTGTATGTTCATATGTTTTATATGTTATGATAAATGCCGAAATCTCGGTTTATTGATGAAAGCCCAAGGAGGGTAAAAGCGGATCCCAGGTTAGTAAATAACTGCTTTTTAAATGTTATAAGTAAAATGCTTGTATGTGATTGCATGGGTTGGGTTGTTGAAAGCGTGAAGTTATACGTTATATGTGTAGCGGCTAATGCCGTGAATCATTATACTGAGCCGGCCATTAAATGTTATACGGGCTTCGGCCATTAAATGTTATAAGGGCTTCGGCCATCATATGTGGATGAGCAGTAAGACTACCATCATGGTGTGTAGCGATGTGGGTCGATTGTAGAAATCCCCAATGGTGTGAATGGTTGGTACGGGGGTGTGTAGCGGATGGAAACCTAGGCAAACGGGTTGGGCCTTGCATATTATTTGCTATTAATTTTTATTATGATTATTACACTGTTTATTTTGTTTAATGGGTTTAAGGCCCAAACTCTAGTGGTGTATGAGGGTTGAACGCTGAGTCTCGCGACTCACCCTTTTAATTAACATTTCAGGTGATACCTAGTGATTCGGACCGGGCTGGAGAGGAACGCAAGGTGGCCATGCAAAAGAATATGTAGATTTGGCAAAAAGAGACTCAAGTTTTATTTTATATTTTTAATTAATGGACTTCAAATCTCGTTGTAATAAGGCCATGGGCTATTATGTTTTATTATGGGCTTCTATTACTTTAGGTTATTTAAGCTTTATTTTAATTAAACTAAGGCATGTATTTAAGTTTGGATTTTACTTTACTAAAGCATCTTCTATTTAAAACATATTTGGGCTTTTCTGAAAATACGACATGTTTGACAAAAATTTTCTTAGTGACATACCAGATCCGGTTGTAGTGTTTGGGCCGGGTTTGGGGTGTTACATATCTATCAATTTTCTAGCTGCCAAACAGCCTTAACAAAGAGTGTTCATATATACACATATATTATTTTCTTTTTCCTATATGTTTAGGTATCGACCGTTATTGATCAAGGTGTATCGCAAGATTTTGGAACAAATGCTTCTGCTGCTAATCTTGATGATGATGATGGTGGTGGTTGCTTGGTGAGTATCATCCATGGCCCTTTTTTCTGTTATGATCCGAAATTCTTTTATGTTTCTAAAAGATGCATCATTTTGGTAAAAGAATGGCTTCTATTGTTTGACATTGCATTTGAAGAGAGCTGTAAACTTTTTCATCTGCTTAAGTTTCACATTTGTCTTTTGTTTTGCTTAGCTTTATCAGTATTTGATGAAATATGGTTTAGTTTTGGCATTTTCATTTTTTTGACGTTTTAGTAAGCTGATAACACATTCTTGTGAATTCCAGTCTTTGAATTCACCATCTCGAGCACTTCTTATGGCAAAGCTGGATCGTAGTGACACTGCATCAAGGTTTGCCTCATCAATCTTGTAATGTTTTAATTTATAAGTTTTCTGACTGAAACTGCATTTGCCTCCATTGTTGCAGTATTGCTGGCTCTGTAGACATGCCTGCTAAAAATAGCATTGGCCTTACTGCTTCAACAGCACCAATTCTTGGAGTTGCACCTTCATTTCCATCCATTGTTCCTCCTACGATACCAACCTCTATTTCTACCATTCCTGGACTTCCAGGTGGTCTTCAACTCCCTACGAATGGCATCCCTATTATTGACACAATCGGAAGTTCAAGCGAATGCCTATTGTTACAGAATATGTTTGATCCAACCCTGGAGGTTGGTGCTTGCACACAAATTTTAGTGTGTTCTTTCCTTTTCATGTCTTTGTCTAATTGTATCATATTCTTGTGATAGACGGAACTGGAATTTTATTTGGATATCAAAGAGATGAATGAGGTTTGCAATTGGCTTACAGCAAGGTTGGGGCTTGAGGGATAACGCTAAATATAGTGAAGAGTCGGGAAGCAATAAAGGTGAAAAGAGAGAAGACTTCATATGTTACAAATAGGTAGTAAACAAAATGGATTGTTAGGGTATATGGTATACTTGGATCTGGAGATGTTTCACTACCTGGGGCTACCCTTGTAGAAATAAGAGATTAGTAGAGTTTGTTGGAATTGAAGTTGCAGTTTCAAACTGCATTAGCTTTTATGTAGTACAACATCAATATCAATGTCCATCATCTTAGGTACTTTTTTATTTGTTTACTTTTGTACATTGAGTTGAATGTTGGTGGTATACATTTCGGCTAAATGTTAGTGTATTTTGATTGTTGGATCGATTTTTTGTAGTGAATATTCAATCTTTATTTTAATTTTAATTTTAATTTTATATTTTTTTAGTTGTATTTAAAGCACAATTCCTATAATTATTCACTGTAAATGTTTATGAAAATATATTAATATTGAAATAATAAAAAATAGTAAAAAATTACCTTATATGTGTCTATCTCAACCTTTTTAAGGTTACTTTAGACGGGTTTATCCCAACCTTTTTTAAAGGTTGCCTTAGACAAGGTTTATCCCAACTTTTTTAATGTTGCCTTAAACGGGTCTATCCCAACCTTTTTTAAAAATTGCCTTAGACAAGGTCTATCCCAACCTTTTTAAAATTGCCTTAGACGGGTCTATTCCAACATTTTTTAAAGGTTGCCTTAGACATGGTCTATCCCAACCTTTTTAACGTTGCCTTAGACGGGTCTATTCCAACATTTTTTAAAGGTTGCCTTAGACATGGTCTATCCCAACCTTTTTAAGGTTGACTTAGACAGGTCTATCCCAACCTTTTTTTATAGGTTGTCTTAGACAAGGTCTATCCCAACCATTTTAAGGTTGCCTTAGATGGCTCTATCCCAACTGTTTTTAAAAGTTGCCTTAGACAAGATCTATCCCAACCTTTTTAAGGTTGCCTTAGACAGGTCTAGCCCAACCTTTTTTAAAGGTTGGTCTTGATTAGGTTTTTGCCAACCCTTCAATAAAGGTTGGCTTATGTTGACCTATGCCAACGCTTTTTCAAAAGTGTCGCTTCACCTACACCAACCGTACTAAACACAACCTTTTCGAAAGCGTCGGGAGAAGCGTCGCGACACCCATGCCAATCTTTTTTACGTCGTCTTAAGTCAAAAAAAGTGTCACGTTAAACCTGTTTTGTTGTAGTGAATGAAGTTTTCTTTTAATAGGGGGTCTTTCAACTAAAGAGGGTTGTTGTAATTGAAATATATATGTGCACGTATTAATTTATGTAATTTAATTCAAATAGAAATAAAATTATGTTATAAATATTTTTTTAAGTGTTTTGAAGGTGGAGCATCATATTTTTAGATGGAAAAGTTGCCAAACAATAGAAAATACTTTGCATAAAGAAAATCTCAAATGTATGTTTATTTTATTGAAAACAACTTTTATGAAATATTTTAAGGAAATCTGCCAAACAAAAAAAATATTTTACACAGATTCATTCAAGCACTAGAAAATATTAGTTTTTTTTTTCCAAATTTCTATTAGTTTTTTTTTTCCAAAATTAAAGAGTAAGTTATTTTTTCAAAAATCATTTTTCGGAAACTATTTTCAGTGAAACAAACAGAACCTAAATGATATTAGTTCAACAATGAAATGAAATGAAGTTGGTAAATGTATAAAGATAAATGTGATTTAAAAAACTGTCTATTAAAATATATTTTATTTGATAAATTTTTTATATTATTGTTTTTTTAATTTTAAATATTGTTTTCAATTCACATAATAGATGTGATGAATTTTAATTCTAATATCCTCGTGAGACTCGCACCTGGTACTTTGTTCCGGCTACTAATGATTAAATTCTTTCAAATTGTTCCCAAGCCTCATCTTTGCTTCAAATTTAGCAAGAATTGTTGTGCTTTTATATTTTATTGTATGTATTACGCTCATATTCTTATTAAATCAAATTTGTGACATTTATATTTATTTTGTGTTGTTTTTATTTTACGATTACCACATTTAAAAGCACCGAACACGCCTTTTGTTCTGCGCTTTCTTCACTTCCATTGCCTTTCTATGTTTTGACTTTAGGAACTCTGCTTTCTGTACCTAGGTCGGTTCTGCTTCATGGGAATTGCATTTTTTTTCTTTTGCTTTTTAATTTCTATCCCACACGTGTGATGTCCCTTAGAATACAAGGTTGAAAATGATGTTCACTCACCAAGAAACTTCCTCAGCATCGCAAATTTGACACATCACAATGTATAGTATATATCATATTACTTCTTTTTGCTGTTGATTGTGAATTTCTATATCATATTAGTATACATGAAGCTAAAAGTTATATTTAGAGGAGATACAGATAAAAATTATAATAATTGGAATAATTAAAGTTAAAAATTTTGTATTAAATTTTTTTAAATTAAATTATTAATTTTTAAAAAAGAGTTAAAATTATAATTTTTTTTCATTTAATCAAAAGTTAAAAATGATTTAATTTTAATCCTAAAATAATTTTTCTATTAAGCGAAAAGGCCAAAGCCTTTACCCATCGCTTTGGCTAGGCTTGT
The DNA here is from genome assembly GCA_025698515.1 of Gossypium sturtianum. Lineage (NCBI taxonomy): Eukaryota > Viridiplantae > Streptophyta > Magnoliopsida > Malvales > Malvaceae > Gossypium > Gossypium sturtianum. The sequence goes on from CM046954.1 coordinate 107,006,988, forward strand.
AACCCGCAGCTTAGTTATTTTTATTAATTTGTAGAGAGATGGATTTTTTATATAAGTAAAAGAAGTAAAATTTGTTTAGGGGTCAAACTTATAAATACTTAACTAAAGATGTAATATAAAATCTTTTATATTAATCAATTTTTAGTTTCAATGATTAAAATCAAGTATTTGGTTTTTAATCTTTATGGATTTTTTATCTTAAAGTTTTTTAAGAGTAATTTATTATCAAGTGAAAGTGTTATTAATTTTTTTTTTGAAGGAAAATGAAATTAACAAAACTCTATATAAAAGGAAAATCTTCCCTTATCACACACGTGCGCGGTGTTCCTTTTCCTTTTGCATTTAAAAAAAATAATATTAAATTTCAGTTTCACTTAAGTTTAAATTTCACTTTCATTTCTAATATAATTTAATCTATGTATTTTTATAATATTATTAATTAATTCAAATAATTAATATAGTTAATTTTTTATTAAAATATTAAGTGATTATATATAATTTGACTGCCTTAAATGTTTTAAAGACGGACGGGTGACTTGTCATTCCTTTTGAGTTTGCTTCTTTCTTTTCTTTTCTTTTTTTACATTAAAAGGCATGTCAAACTTCCGTTTTTGCCATTTTACTATGTTGAATCTTTAGATTTAATCTATACATTTTAATTTTTGATATATTTTGGTATTTCTACTTTTATAATGTCATTGATTAGTCTAGATATTTAATATCGTTAACTATTTCAAATAAAATGCTGAAATTTTTTTTGACAAAAAAAAAATTATCATGACAAGCTCTGTAACACCCCTAACCCGTATCCGTCGCCGGAACAGGGTTATAGAGTATTACTGGAACATTCAGAAACATTTACAAATAAATCATACAAGTTACTGTTCAAATTCCGAAATCACTCGTAACGTCCATTAAATGGACCCTCGAGGTCCAATATGAGCATTAGAATCGATTCGGGACTTAATCGGAAGCTTTAAGAATTTTTCGCGAAATTTCAAAAATTTTCCAAGGTGTAGGGCTCACACGCCCGTGTGGTCCAAGGGACACGCCCGTTTGACCCTGGGACACACCCGTGCTGCAGGCCGTGTTCGACTCCGTGTAACTCTCTGACTTGTGCACACGGCCATGCCACACGCTCGTGTGCTAGGCCGTGTGGTTAATTAATTCATTTCGAGATTAGGTACAGGTTTTACACGGCCAAGACACACGACCGTGTTCCAGGCCGTGTGGCACACACGGCTGAACCACACGCCCGTGTCTCTGTCCGTGTGCTCAATTATGAGCATTCTGTTTCTCAAAATTAAGGTGCAGGGGACACACGACCTAACTACACGCCCATGTACCTGGCCGTGTGTCACACACGGTCTAGACACACGCCCGTGTGGACAAAATAAAGCCATTTCCTAGCCTCATTTGTTACCCAAATTTACCATTTTCCTACACTAAAACATACCAAACACATTCCAACCATTTCAAGCATTCAAATTAAGCAATTTCCATCATTCAACGTGGCATATCATTGCATGCATACATGTTTACAATCTTACCTTGGTTCAATCCATATGTTAAACATGATTTGATCAACTACTTAACATATATATATAGCTACCATAGCATGACATTACAAGTATATCAGAACAACCATTACTAGCCATTCCAATGGCTAGATTACAAACATCATTATCAAGCCACTAAAGGCCAAGTTGTCCTATACATGCCATTATACCAAAATGATTTTACTATATATACCCAAAATAGCTAATAGATAGTGTGACGATGCTCCAATGATCTCCAAACTTCACGAGCTTCCGAGCACTATAAAATAGGGGAAAATAAAACAGAGTAAGCATTACATGCTTAGTAAGTTTGTATAACGGAAAACTAAACTTACCGATCTTGTTAATTAAATGTAAGCATACAATAACATGTTTTCCATCAACTTGGCAAAATTGCCTAAATACAAACATTCCATCAAACATGTTAGTCACAAAATTTTCATATACATCAATTAAACATAGATGAGCTCATCATACCATATTCTTTCAAGACATTATCATTCCATCTCATAATTCTCTCATATTGCCAAGAGTTTTGTCCATCGAACCATTGAAGTTCCGATGGATGCTCAAGTGGTACACTCGAAGTGTACGATTCAATAACCCGTCAATTCTTTTTCAAGAGTACCCATTAGGGAACATAATCAAGGAACACACTCTCGAGCCACATATCGTATAACAGGATTACCAGTTTAGGCTAAATCCTTTATTTAACGTATGCTTAGAAGAGCTCAATTAGGATTACTGTAACACCCCTTACCCGTATTTGACGTTGGAATAGGGTACGAGGCGTTACCTAACTCAAACACATACTAACATACATTCCGGGTTATGAAATTCCGTTCAAAATTAAAACTTTTCAATCTTCATCTTGAAGTCCTTAATATGAGTCTACGAGGCCCAAATCATACTTTATAAATGGTTCGGAACTAAACCAGGCACATTAGAAAACTTTGGAAAATTTTACTAAAAATAGGGGCACACGCCCGTGTGGCAAGGGACACGCCCGTGTGAACAGACCGTGTAGTCACACACGCCCATATCCCTAGCCGTGTGGATTTATTTATTTTTATTCGAACCTACAGGGGTTTTCACACGGCCTGGCACACACCCGTGTCCATGGCCCGTGTCCCTCACACGGCCATGACACGCCCGTGTCTTCGCCCGTGTGTAAAAACCTTGACATTCTATTTCTGACGTCATCAACCTAATAAGGTCACACGGCCAAGGCACACGCCCGTGTTCTTAGGCCGTGTGGCGAATTAAATTCCTAAATTCAAGTGCAGACTTCACACGGCTTGGGCACATGCCCATGTCCTATGGCCGTGTCTTCCACACGGTTGAGATTCACGGCCGTGTCTCAGCCCGTGTGGTTACTACTGGGCATTCTGTTTTGTCAACTTAAGGATCAGGGGGACACACGGCCGAACTACACGCCTATGGGGCAGACCGTGTGTCACACACGGCCTAGACACACACCCGTGTGTCTACCCGTGTGGACAAAAACAAGGCTATTTACTAAGCCCTTTCTGCCACCCCTACTTGCACCAATATAAGACACATCAAGCACTCGTTCATGCATTAATATACCAACTACTCAGCCAATGCAATTTACCCATTCATGAAAACCATCATCATTTTTATATATCAATAATAGAAAATAGCCATCGTCCATGGCCTTATACAAAATGAATCAAATCTCCAATTCAAGCCAACACATTTGGCCAAAACAATATGACACTTGACAAAGACTAAGTCCCTATACATGCCATACTCAAAATGATAAACCTAACTATACCAAATATTCATATTGATAGTGTGATCGTGCCTCCAACGTCCTTTGATCCCCGAGCTAGCTTGGCGATATTATAAGAAAATGGAAAGGAAAGGGAGTAAGCATAAAGCTTAGTAAGTTGCATGTAAAAAAGTAACAACATCAACCATGCCTCTTTAAACACATAGCATATTATAAACCAGCACAACATTCTCAATTGATTTAAATCATAACTTACTCATTTTCATCCTTACTAATCATACAACATAAATCGAGCTCATTTCTCATGAATCTCGTGTAGGTACCTGTATCACTTACAACATAGTCGTAACTTTTCTCACTTTTGACACATTCTTTAATTTACCCGTTGAACCCATTGGAGTACCAAAGGATATCCGATAAGTCTCACACAAGAGGGTAAAATGCTGATGCCATGTCCCAGACATGGTCTTACACTAGCTCTCGTCTCAATGTCGATGCCATGTCCCAGACATGGTCTTACACTGGCTCTCATAATGTGACCGATGCCATGTCCCAGACATGGTCTTACACTAGCACACATATCAACACCGATGCCATGTCCCAGACATGGTCTTACACTGGCTTTCATAATATGGCCGATGCCATGTTCCAAACATGTTCTTACACTAGCACACATATCGCTCAAATGTCATGGCTTGGATATCCAATCTATTCCCAAGTTTCAACCGGGAGCATATCACATCAACTTTCGTCATGCATATTCATAGCAATGATCAAAAAATTTATGTAATATCAATTGTTTAATGCATAAACACAATAATGTTGTATTATTTACATACAACTTACCTCGGTATACAAAAAGTGAACGACTAATTTGAATTAGTCTACTAGCTTGGTTTTCCCCCGGTCTAGGTCCGGACTCCGTTTTTCTTGATCTATAATAATAAAATTCACTCATTTAATCACCACATTAATCAAGGCATTTCAAAATTCGTACTTTGGTAAAATTACCGTTTTGCCCCTAGACTTTCAAAAAATTACGATTTTGGCCCTAGGCTCGTAAATTAATTTTCATCAAATTTCCTCATTAACCAAGCCTAGCCGAATCTATTTTAAGCTTATAGCAGCTTACAAATCCAATTATTTCACACATTTTCTACCTATTTTACAACCTTTACAAAAAGATCCATTTTAGGTGTTTTCATGAAACTCCTTTCACAAAAGTTGTTTATTTAACAACCAATTTTCATTTTCCTCCATAAAAATTCAGCAAAAAACACAAATGATCTAATGGAAAAACCCTAGACTTTCAACCATAGTGCAAAATAGTCCCTTCATTAGCTAGATTAAGCTACAAGGGTTCCAAAAACACAAAAATCAACAAAAATGACCATCAAAATGACTTACGTGCAAGAGAAAAGCTTGGCTGAAATTTTGAGCTCTCAAAACCCCTATTTTGCTGATATTTTCAGTGGAAGAAGAAGATGGAAAAGATGATAGCTTTTCTTTATTTTATTTTATTTCATTTCATCAATTTAGTCACCTAATTCCACCAACTTTGACCAATTAGTATTTCTTTGTCCCCTATGGTTGGCCAACACTTTATTAAGGGCCTAATTACACATTAAGGACCTCAAATTTAAGGTTCTATAGCTATTTGACACCTTTAGCTTGTAGAACAAAACTTTCGCACTTTATGCGATTTAGTCCTTTTTCAAAATTAAGCATGAAATCACTAAAATTAATTCACTAAAATTTTCATGCACTCATATAATCATGCTATAACACATAAAATAAATCTTAAAAATAATTTCTCTGGCCTCGGGTTAGTGGTTCCAAAACCACTGTTCCGACTAGCCCCAAAATCGGGCTGTTACAATTACCAGTCTAGGCTAAATCCAAATTGTAACATATACTCGAGAGGTATCGTATCAGGATTACCCCTCCGGGCTAAATCCTTTCTATAATGAGGTCAATAGGATTACTCGTCTGAGCTAAATCCTGTCTGCAACAAATGCAGGACCTCATTCATTTCGGGAAAGCACTTATATTCATCGGAATTCAATATTCAAACGGGACTTAACCCCTTCTTCACCATTTCAAGTATATATTCAATTTTTCATTATAGCATTCCAATAATGTACATCAATATAAGTCACATTCCAAACAAACACAGCATTCAATTAAACATTTTTACATGCTCGATTAAGTTACACGAACTTACCTCGACACTTGTTTGCATATATAATCTACTAATCCAAAACCTTTTCTTTTCCTCGGTCTAACCTCGAATTTGTGTTGTCCGGATCTATATAAATAAATTTAATCATCAATTTCACACATTTCATGTTCATTTGGACTCAATTTACGTCCTAGGAAAAATTACCATTTTGCCCCTAACTTTTCTATAAATTCGAATTTCGTCCCTAGGCTCGGAAAATAAAATTCATGCAATTTGCTCCCTATTCCAAGCCTAACAAAAATTCCATACAAAATTTACAGCACATGTATTCATAAAAATTCAGAATTTTTCATCAATTTTCACAACTTTACATTTTAGTCCCTAAATCATGTTTTCATCAAAAATCACTTTGTAAAAGTTATTTATCTATCAACAACGTTTCATTTTCTACCATAAATTTCTAATTTTCAGCATATTCATCCATTACCCATTTTCCATACTTTGATAACTTTTCAAATTGATCCCCCAAATAGATAGATTAAGCTATCTCGGTCTTAAAAATATCAAAATTACTAAAAACGGGACAAGGAAACTTACCCAATTAGGCCATGAAAGTTTCTTCTCTCTCTCCTAGGGTTTCCATGTATTTTAGTTTGAACATGACCTAACAATAAGATGATATCTTTTATCATCTTTTTAATTAATTAATTATTTTTTAATTTCCAATTTAGTCCTTACCCTTTTTCTATATTTCCATGGATGAGTCACCAAAATATTTACATACTTTTCTTTAATGGTCTAATTACCATATAAGGACCTCTAGTTTTGAATTCCGTAGCTATTTAATCCTTGTAGCTACTAGAATACAACTTTTGCATTTTATGCGATTTAGTCCTTCTCATAATTAAGCACATAATCAGTAAAATTTTCTTGTCAGAATTTTCACATGACATTTCTAACATATTATGGACCATTTAATAAAATAAAAATAAATTTTATTTTCGGATCAAATTTGTGGTCTCGAAACCACTGTTCCGATTTCAATGAAAAATGGGCTGTTACAAGCTCAAATAGGTGTTTTTAAGAAAAAGATTCATATAAACATTTTCAACGTTATTTTTATTGTTACATGACTATTAAGTATTTTTTAAAAATTTCAAAATTTCAGACCAAAACATTTAGTAGAAGAAATTTAACAATGGTATATTTGGACCTAAATTTTATCCAAAAATTAGTACTAAATTTATGAAAATAAAAATAAGGGAATTAAATTTCAAATACATGAAATGTATAAAAATTTAGAATATATTTTAAATTTTAATTTTTTACTCCATAATTTGAAAAAAAAAAATCAATCTAACACAAATTGTAGTAGCCATTATAGTTACTAAAAAATGGCGACTCTCGATGAATGCTCTCCTGAGGAACAAGATCACTTGGAACACAACACCAAGAAGATTAAGGCTGTAGGCGCACTGGAAAGTCTTTCTCCTGCACCACTGTCTCAATCTTATAAGGATTCTCTGCTGTAGCCAGTGGTTTCCAATGATTTATTTAAGGAACCATCTCGGTGGAGGATGATGATTCAGACTTGGATATAGAGGAGCACTCTAATGAGTTTGCAAGTATTCAGGTGGTGAAAGTGGATAGAGGGTGGAAACGAAATCTGCAAAAATCGTGATGAAACTCTATAATTATTAAGTTCTTAGGGAAGTCGATCTCTTACAGGGCCCTTACACAACGATTAACATCCATGTGGAATCTAGATGAGGAGTTCGGTTGCATTGATTTGGGACGTGGTTTTTATGTTGTCAATTTTTTTAGCATAGGTGATCGTTTGAAGGTGATAATGACAGGTTCTTGGAAGATTATGGATCATTATCTGACGATACAAAAATGGAAGCTGAACCTTCAACCGACTATGGGAATGATTGTATCCACGACTGTGTGGATTCAATTGCTTGGTTTACTTTTGGAATATTTCAATGAAGAAGTACTTATTAAAGTGGGGAATATTTTTGGTAGACCTATCAAATTGGATTCTAATACGACTTATACTACTAGGGGAAATTTGCAAGAATTTGTGTTGAAATTGATCTGTGTAAGCCTTGGATTCCATCGATTAGAATTGGTAATTTTATTCAAAGTATTGAATATGAAGGGCTTCATAATATTTTCTTTTCCTGTGGCTGTTCTGGACATTGCACAGAGGCTTGTGTCTTTAAAAAAATGACGACTAACCTTGAAACATCATCAGAGATGGTACAAAAGGTGAATGTGGAAGTGGCAAGTGAGAAGACGAACAAGGCGGAAACATGAGGTAAATTTGGTCCATGGATGCTTGTACAACGCCTACGGAAGAAACTGAGAATTTTGGGCAATAGATCTCATGATTCACGTCGAGAGATGGGGTAAGAAACTAGGTTTGTTATTTTTAATAATTTAAATATGGGAGGATTGAAGAATAATATGGAGGAAATGGTGGAAGTAGAAATCACTAATGATGGGCCTAAAATTTTTGGAAGTCAATGTGTGATTAATATTGGGAGATTTAATAGCACAAACATGAGGCATCTGAAAGGTAAAGAGTGATAGTAGAAAGTTTCCCATGCTACCAAGTCTGCATGGAAAGGAAAAGAAGTTGTAAACCTAGTAAGGAAGATAGTAAAAGGAGTCTAAGCAATTTACGATAGCCAACTTTTTAGGTTTAATCTTCAAGGGCGGAACTGAGGTCGGAAGAGACTCCCATGGAAGCGAATGTTGGTCAAGATTTGGTTTTACAGTTGACTACCTTAAGAGTGTTGAAGGAGATAGTGGTTGAACATACAAGTGATCTTCTAGACTTTACAATGGCAAAAGTTAAACAAGCATAAATACAATATGGTGAGTTAGCTTTGTTATTGCAGAAAGAGAGGCTCGTTCTACATAATTCTTCAAATTTTATTGTTTAATGATATCTATAAACTGGAGTGTAGAGGGGTGGGTAACAGTCCCTCTTTACATAATTGTAAAGATTTGGTGTTCCATGAAAGAGTGGATGTTCTTTGTTTACTTGAGACGAAAGATAATTCAGGATCGGGATCGTGTTTAGCAAGAAAGCTGGGTTTCGATGGCTTCTTTGAGGTACTGACATCAGGTTTTCGTGGTGGATTAATTCTTCTTTGGCATAAAAACAGATTGGATTTAGTGGTTAAGGACTCTATGGAAAAAGTTATTCATTGTGAGGTTAAAGAGGGTGATAAGGTGTGGTTCGCAACATTTACTTTATGTTAAACCTTCTTCTGAGGTGAAAAACTACTTTTGGGAACATTTATGCTCCTTTGTAGCCACTTGCTCTGCTCCTTGGGTGGTTTCGGGTGATTTCAACAATTATGCTTCGTCAAATGTGTAACACCCCTAACCCGTATCCGTCGCCACAATAGAGTTACGGAGTATTACCGGGACTTTCAAAACATTTTTAGATAATTCATAACAATTACTATTCATTGTCTAAGATTATTCGTAACGTCCCTTATATGGGCCTTCAAGGCCCAAAACGAGTATTAGAATCGAATCGGGACTAAAACGGGAACTTAGGGAATTTTTCGAAAAATTACAAAAAATTTCCAAGCTGCAGGGCTCACACCCCAGTATGGTCTAGGGACACACCTGTGTGACCCTTAGACACGCCCGTGCTTTAGGTCATGTCTTACCTTGTGTAACTCTCTGACTTGTACACACGGCCATGCCACACGCCCGTGTGCTAGGCCGTGTGGTTAATTAAATTCTTTTGAAATTATGTATAGGTTTCACACGGCCAAGACACACGCCCGTGTACTAGGTCGTGTGGTTAATTAAATTCTTTCAAAATTATGTGCAAGTTTCACACGGCCAAGATACACGCCCGTGTACTAGGCCGTGTGGTTAATTAAATTCTTTCGAAATTATGTGCAGGTTTCACATGGCCAAGATACACGCCCGTGTTCTAGGCCGTGTAGCACACATGGCTGAGACACACGCCCGTGTCTCTGCCCGTGTTCTCAACTCTGAGCATTTTGTTTCTCAAAATTAAGGTGCAGGGGACACACAGCCTAACCACACGCCCATGTACCAGGCCGTGTGTCACACACGGTCTAGACACACGCCCGTGTGTCTGCCCGTGTGGACAAAATAAAACTATTTCTAGCTTCATTCCTCACCCAAATTCACATCAATGACCTGCACTTAAACTCACATCCAAATGCCAACCATTTCAAGCATTCAAATTAAGCAAACTCCATCATTCAACAAGGCATATCATTACATGCATACATGTTTATAACCTTACCTTAGCCTAGTCCACATGTTAGGCATAATTTGATCAACTACTTAACATATATGTAGTTACCACAGTATGACATTACAAATATATCAAAACAAACCATTACTAGCCATTCCAATGGCTAGATTACAAGCATCATTTACATTTACATGCCAATAGGACCAATATAACATATACATGCCATTATAACCATAATTGCTTTACCATATTCACCGAAACAGGTTGATGGATAGTGTGAGTGATCTCCGCCAAGTTTCCAATCCAACGAGCTTCCGATTTACTATAAAACAGGGAAATAAAACTAAGTAAGCATTACATGCTTAGTAAGTTCGTATAACGTGGTACTAACTTACCATTCATTCTATTTTGAGGTAACTATGTAAGGCACATTCATTCAATTCGACCTCAAGCCCTACACATATCCTCATTGCCCTTGTTAGTCATATATTCCATAATAAAATCAAAATATTATTGGGCTCAACAACAATCAACTTTCCAGGCACATATGTTTTCCACAACATGTATTCATTTAACATGTATAAATCATCTCTTTATATTACAAGCATAATTTCATAATAGTTCATCTCGAGTTTAGATTATTTCATATCAGAACTTTTCTCGTATTACTTGAAATATCAATGTCACACGAGTAGTAATACACTTAAAATATACAAGTCTATAATCAAGGATGAACATATTCATCAAATGAATTCTATCTACAAATATCATCATCTCATGTTTTCATATATCAATCGTCATGTGTCATCATTTTCATGCATTTTAGACAAATACGTGTAATAACTCATTTCTTATTCATGTCTTCACATGTCAAGAACTTTTACCCGTTAAATTTATTCGAAATATCGATGGGTACACAGGTAGTAAACTCGAGGTGTATGAATCAGAATCCGTCAATTCATGTCCAATAGTACCCATAAGGTACTATTTCAGAGAGTACACTCTCGAGCCACATATATAAAAACAACAGGATTACCAGTCCAGGCTAAATCCTTTTTATGACATATGCTCTAAAGAGCTTGATCTGGATTACCCGTCTGGGCTAAATCCAATCCATAACATATGCTCGAGAGGACTTATATCAGGATTACCCGTCCGGGCTAAATCCATCCCTAAATGAGATCAATAGGATTACTCGTCAGAGCTAAATCTCGTCATCAACAAATGTAGGACCTTATTCATTTCGGGAAATTACATAACCATCGATTTTCATTTATTCAAACGGGATTTAACATTTTCCTAACATAATTGCCCATGTAATTATTTCATCTATTTATCAGAATTGTATCCAATAATTCATTTAATCACATTCACTACTCAAACCAATTACAAGAATAACATTTTATCATTTAAATCAGGCATTATCATTTATCTGGTATTTCTCGGGTATGTTTACAGGACTTAACTTTTGTTAAGTATTCTTGATCATGTAACGAAGTTCATATTTATAACATTCAAATAATTCACACATATACACATTCAATATAAGCATATGAATATACATAATTTAGTTACACGAACTTACCTCGACAAATGTTCGTTTACGTAAAATCTACTATTTCGAAATTTTCCTCTTTTCCTCGTTCTAACTTCGAATTTGGTCTATCCGGTTCTATACGAGTAAATTTAACATTAAATTCACACATCTCATATACATTTGGACTCAATTTACATCCTAGGCAAAATTACTATTTTACCCCAAACTTTTTCATAAATTCTCATTTCGTCCCTAGGCTCGGAAAATGAAACTTGTGCAATTTACTCCCTATTCCAAACCTAACCAAAAATCCCATGACAAAATTTACAGTACATGTATTCATAAAAATTCAGAATTTTTCATCAAATTTCACAACTTTGCATTTTAGTCCCTAAATCATATTTTCATCAAAAATCACTTTGTAAAAGTTGTTTATCTATCAACAACCTTTCATTTTCTACCATAAATTTCTAATTTTCAGCATATACATCCATAACCCATTTTCCATACTTTGATAACTTTACAAATTGATCCCCTCAAATAGATTAAGCTATCTCGGTTTCAAAAATATCAAAATTATTAAAAACGGGGCTTGATTACTTACCCAAATAAGCTTGATAAGTCTTCTTCCTCTCTCCTAGGGTTTCCATGGAAATATTTGGGGAAGATGATATGAAATTGTTTTTTTTCATTTAATTAAATTGCCATTTAATAACTTTTCATCTTTCCAATTTAGTCCTTAGCTTTTTTTTTTATTTTTCAATGGATGAGTCATACCAAAATATCTACATACTTCTCTTTAATGGTCTAATTACCATATAAGGGTCTCTAGTTTTGAATTCCATATCTATTTAATCCTTATAGCTACTAGAATTCAACTTTTACATTGTATGTGATTTAGTCCTTCCCGTAATTAAACACATAATCAGTAAAATTTTTGTATCAAAATTTTCACATGACTTTTCTAACATAATACAGTCTATAAAATAAAATAAAAATAAATTTTATTTTTGGCTCGGATTTGTGGTCCCGAAACCACTGTTCCGATTTCACCGAAATTGGGCTGTTACAACTCTCCCCCTTAAGGAATTTTCATCCTCGAAAATTTTACCAGTAAAGAGATTCAGAAATTACTTTCTCATAGTTTCCTCCAGTTCCTAGGTAGCTCCCTCTATATCATGTCATTGTTAGAAAACTTTTATTAAAGCTATCTTTTTATTTCTCAGTATTTCTCTTCAAGTGCCAGAATTTCAATCAATCTCTCACTGTAAGTCGTGTCAGGCTGAATTTAACATTTATCAAAGCAATAACAGATGATGGGTCTGATCGATACTGTCATAACACATATACTCATAAAAACATTGTTAATTCTGTAGATCTCTGATAATACTACCAATCAATACACAACAGGTCTAATTCTTTTCCATAATCTTATATGACCCAATAGACCATGGGCCTGATTTGCCTTTACGGCCAAACCGGGGAACTTTCTTCCATAGTGAAACTTTCAAAATATTTTATCGTCAATTTGAAACTCTAGTTCTTTTCATTTTATATTCACATCGAATTTCCGACGATCAAATACTACTTTTAAACTGTCTACTTTTAATCTGAACCAATTACATGTATTTTTTCTTACTGAACTCAATCCAAAACACTGGAGTTCTCGTGACCATATAAAACCTTATACGGTAAAATTTTATACTTGACTGTTAACTATTACTATATACGAATTCAGTAGCAGCAAATATTTCTTTCTCAATTGCCTTTGAATTCTAAAATACAGCACCGAAACATATCTTCAAAAATCTAAATCATGTGTTCAGATTTTTCGTCCGTCTAAGAAAGAAATACGGTGCTAAAAAGTAACTGTATACCCAGAGTTTCTTGTAACTTGTTTCAGAATTGGAATATGAACTATAGATCTCTATCAGAAATAATAGAAGCTAGCACATCATGTAATCTGACAATCTTAAAAATAGGTTATTCAAGCAATCTATCAAGTGAGAAGTCCATTCATACCAGGACAAAATGTGCAGGCTTCGCCGAACAATTGACAATTACTCAAATCGTATCTTTCTTTTTCATAGACAGGGATAATTCCGATATAAAATTCATAGTAACTTTGTCCCATTTCTATTTCAGTATCTTTGCTGGCTATAACCATCCTGAAAGTTTCATCATTATCTTACTGGTACATCCAACATTTAAATACAATTTCAGAAATACCACATTTCATTTCCGAGCTATTAATACATCTTTTTCAAATCATTATGCATTTTATCATTCTCCGGATAAACAGACATAGTACCACTGTGATCATTCATGTAGAATTTTCCGTACAAGCTCCAAATTCTTCAGTACACAGACTCTATCTCGGAATAATAGACAATCATCAAATTCAAATCTGCTATCCTGATTCAATAATTATTTCATTCTGTACCCATTTAACTTACAACTCATTATCACTTTTATGGGCTTCACAGATCTGTTATGGAAACATCAGTTTAGCTTTAAGCTCAGCTAAAATTATTCTTTCATCGGACAATAGTAATCGAGTATTTATTGCTCTTAAAGTAAACAAAGAATTTTCTACTCAAAATATCGGCAACTATATTTATTTTTCCTGAATGATAATCAATTACCAAATCAGGGTTTTTCAATAATTCAAACCATCTACTCTGTGTCAGATTCAAATCTTTCTATACCATCGGGTGTTTTAAAATTTTATGATCAGTACTTATATGATATTTTCACCATACAGATACTGTTACCAAATTCTCAGTGCAAACACAATAATTGTCAACTCAAGATCATATTTCGGGTAATTCCTTTCCTGTAGTTTTATCTAGCTGGAAGTATAGACCTTTACTTTATCTTTCTTCATCAAAATATAGTCTAATCCATTCAATGATGTATCACCGTGATAATAAATTCCTTACCCATTTTAGACTGAACCAGAACTGATGCTTCGGTCATCAAGGCTTCTAGTTGATCAAAACTTTACTAACATTTGTCAGTCTATTCAAATCTTACATCTTTCTGTAATATCCATATCATTGATGTAGCTATCATAGAAAACACTTTCACAAAAATTAAAAAGGATATCAAAGCTTTAAAATTTCGAGGTCACAATCGTCAAATAGGTTAAAACCATAATACTATAATAGATCTGACGTTTCCACAATATAAATGGAGCAATACCTCAACTTCAATAATATTTTTCAGATAAAAGAGGAAAACCAAGGGTGGCTCCATTATCAACCAGTGCAATAATATAGTTTCTATAATCTGTGTTCCTTATTACCAAATTCCCATGATCAAGTCAGAATTCATAACAGTAGTAAGTATAATTACCACTGACCAATGAATATCTTTCACAGATAAACCATGTTTGAATAATAAAGATATTGATGATATCTCAGAGAAAATTTAGAAGAGTAATATCACGCATACTCAGTAGAAACAATTGTGTCAAAGACAACATAATTTTGCATATTCACAATTCAGGGCTTCATTCAGTAGAAGTAGAAAATAATATCATATGAACCTTATCATCAAATCTTATATCAATCATGATGAATTAGCAACCCAAGTAAAATAGAACAATACCGCTCATGAATCAACCAGACTTTCAGTAATTCCATCTATCATAATTTACTAGTCTTTCAATACGATAAATATTGCATCTGTACATGCACAATTTCATATGCCTCTAAAAATAACAGAACATATAGAATACATAGAAGAGATTGTTGTAATATACTTAATTATAACAGCTGTATTCAAGTATCTTTACAATTTAAATCACTATTCCACTGACTAATAAAGTCATCGATAATCTTACATTATTCAGTTCACTGAAAGAGTCAATTCGAAAGAATTTTCAGCTAATCTGTTCTATAAATATCATACCTGAACAAGTCGATTACTCATGAATAACTTCTTCCTTAACAATAACATCACATATTCAGAAAAATCTTCAGAAAAATCCGATATCTCTTTTAATTTCGTCTTTACTTACTAACCCATTCTCAGTTTTGACTACATCTTTAATCATTCAGCCTTTGAACTCTTCTTTCACACTTATGAATTTAGTCAACATAAATCTTGCGAATTTTCATCGTATAAAACTGTACTGGTAAGGGGGTGGAGATCGTAGGCCTCAAAATTTAACTTTCATAAATACACACATATCACTTAACGTGTACCATTAACATGTTCACTATAAAAAAATTATTTCATACCTTTACAAGTCCCATTTCATCATAAGTAACATTTTTACTCGGGTACGTGAGTATCACTTTCAGCAGTATCGGAATCAGCTCGGTTGGAAATCATCTCTGTCTATTTGTAAAATAATTTTCATCAGAGTCGGGAGATATCACACTATCACAGGTTATATAATGGCATGTATTTCTAGACTCCACATCTGCTACGTTCAGTCTAAGAACCAACTAAACCATAGCTCTGATAACACTAAATGTAACACCCCTAACCCGTGTCTGTCGCCAGAACAGAGTTACGGAGTATTACCGAAACTTTTAGAATATTTTTAGATAATTCATAAAAATTACTATTCATTGTCCGAGATTATTTGTAACGTCCCATATATGGGCCCTCAAGGCCCAAAACGAGTATTAGAATTGAATCGGGACTAAAACGGGAACTTAGGGAATTTTTTGTGAAATTACAAAAAGTTTCCAAGTTACAGGGTTCACAAACCCGTATGGTCTAGGGACACGCCTGTGTGACCCTTAGACACGCCCGTGCTTCAGGCCATGTCTTACCCCGTGTAACTCTCTGACTTGTACACACAGCCATGCCACACGCCCGTGTGCTAGGCCGTGTGGTTAAATAAATTCTTTGGAAATTATGTGCAGGTTTCACACGGCCAAGACCCACGTCTGTGTTCTAGGCCGTGTAGCATACATGGCTGAGACACACGCCCGTGTCTCTGCCCGTGTGCTCAACTCTAAGTATTCTGTTTCTCAAAATTAAGGTGCAGGGGACACAGGGCCTAACCACACGCCCATGTACCAGGCCATGTGTCACACACGGTCCAGACACACGCCCGCGTGTCTGCCCATGTGGACAAAGTAAAACTATTTCTAGCTTCATTCCTCACCCAAATTCACACCAATGACCTGCACTTAAACTCACATCCAAATGCCAACCATTTCAAGCATTCAAATTAAGCAAACTCCATCATTCAACAAGGCATATCATTACATGGATACATGTTTATAACCTTACCTTAGCCTAGTCCACATGTTAGGCATAATTTGATCAACTACTTAACATATATGTAGTTACCACAGTATGACATTACAAATATATCAAAACAAACCATTACTAGCCATTCCAATGGCTAGATTACAAGCATCATTTACATTTACATGCCAATAGGGCCAATATAACATATACATGCCATTATAACCATAATTGCTTTACCATATTCACCGAAATAGGCTGATGGATAGTGTGAGTGATCTCCGCCAAGTTTCCAATCCAACGAGCTTCCGATTTACTATAAAACAGGGAAATAAAACTCAGTAAGCATTACATGCTTAGTAAGTTCGTATAACGTGGTACTTAACTTACCATTCATTCTATTTTGAGGCAACTATGTAAGGCACATTCATTCAATTCGACCTTAAGCCCTACACATATCCTCATTGCCCTTATTAATCATATATTCCATAATAACATCAAAATATGTTTGGGCTCAACAACAATCAAGTTTCCAGGAATATATGTTTTCCACAACATGTATTCATTTAACATGTATAAATCATCTCTTTATATTACAAGCATAATTTCATAATTGTTCATCTCGAGTTCAGATTATTTCATATCAGAACTTTTCTCGTATTACTTGAAATATCAATGTCACACAAGTAGTAATACACTTAAAGTATACAAGTCTATAATCAAGGATGAACATATTCATCAAATGAATTCCATGTACAAATATCATCATCTCATGTTTTCATATATCAATCGTCATGTGTCATCATTTTCATGTATTTCAGACAAATACGTGTAATAACTCACTTTTTATTCATGTCTTCATATGTCAAGAACTTTTACCCGTTGAATTCATTCGAAATATTGATGGGTACATAGGTAGTACACTCGAGGTGTATGAATCAGAATCCGTCAATTCATGTCCAATAGTACCCATAAGGTACTATTTCAGAGAGTACAATCTCGAGCCACATATATAAAAATAACAGGATTACCAGTCCAGGCTAAATCCTTTTTATGACATATGCTCTAAAGAGCTTGATCTGGATTACTCATCCGGTCTAAATCCAATCCATAACATATGCTTGAGAGGACTTATATCAGGATTACCCGTCCGGGCTAAATCTTTTCCTAAATGAGATCAATAGGATTACTCGACTGAGCTAAATCCCGTCGGCAACAAATGTAGGACCTCATTCATTTCGTGAAATCACATAACCATCGATTTTCATTTATTCAAACGGGATTTAACATTTTCCGAACATAATTACCCATGTAATTATTTCATATATTTAGCAAAATTGTATCCAATAATTCCTTTAATCACATTCACTACTCAAACCAAGTACAAGAATAACATTTTATCATTTAAATCAGGCATTATCGTTTATCTGATATTTCTCGAATATGTTTACAGGGCTTAACTTTTGTTAAGTATTCTTGATCATGTAACAAAGTTCATATTTATAATATTCAAATAATTCACACATATACACATTCAATACAAGCATATGAATATACATAATTTAGTTACACGAACTTACCTCGACAAATGTTCGTGTACGTAAAATCTACTAATCCAACATTTTCCTCTTTTCCTCATTCTAACTCCAAATTTGGTCTATCCCGATCTATACGAGTAAATTTAACATCAAATTCACACATCTCATATACATTTGGACTCAATTCACATCCTAGGCAAATTTACTATTTTGCCCCAAACTTTTCCATAAATTTCCATTTTGTCCCTAGTCTCGGAAAATGAAACTTGTGCAATTTACTCCCTATTCCAAGCCTAACCAAAAATCCCATGACAAAATTTACAGCTCATGTATTCATAAAAATTCAAAATTTTTCATCAAATTTCACAACTTTGCATTTTAGTCCCTAAATCATGTTTTCATCAAAAATCACTTTGTAAAAGTTGTTTATCTATCAACAACCTTTCATTTTCTACCATAAATTTCTAATTTTCAGCATATACATCCATAACCCATTTTCCATACTTTGATAACTTTACAAATTGATCCCCCAAATAGATAGATTAAGCTATCTCGGATTCAAAAATATCAAAATTATTAAAATCGGGGCTTGATTACTTACCCAAATAAGCTTGATAAGTCTTCTTCCTCTCTCTAGGGTTTCCATGGAAATATTTGGGGAAGATGATATGAAATTTTTTTCTTTTTCATTTAATTAAATTGTCATTTAATAACTTTTCATCTTTCCAATTTAGTCCTTAGCCGTTTTTTATTTTTCCATGGATGAGTCATACCAAAATATCTACATACTTCTCTTTAATGGTCTAATTACCATATAAGGACCTCTAGTTTTGAATTCCATAGCTATTTAATCCTTATAGCTACTAGAATTCAACTTTTGCATTTTATGCGATTTAGTCCTTCCCGTAATTAAACACATAATCGGTAAAATTTTCGTATCAAAATTTTCACATGACTTTTCTAACATAATACGGCCCATAAAATAAAATAAAAATAAATTTTATTTTCGGCTCGAATTTGTGGTCTCGAAACCACTGTTTTGATTTCACCGAAATTGGGCTGTTACAAAATGAACATTGTGGAGTGTTAGACGATTGTTTTGAGCATATGTTGCAGTCTAGGGATCAGTGGAGTGAATGTAACCATTTAGATGTTGGCATTTTCGGTTCAAAGTTTATGTGGGTTTGTAAGTTGCATGGGAGAGTTATTTTGCAAGAACGCCTTGATATGGTTCTTATTAATTCTATTTTAGCTAAATGTTTTCTTGAGTCATATGACCTACCGTCAAATGTAGTAGTTAAATCGATTTAATTCTGCACTTAAAGAGCTTATTTTCTATGCAATTTAAAATTTAATATTTCATTTTCGGTATTTAGGACTTAGGACTAAATATTAATAAAATAAGTGTTTTTTTTTACACATTTTGTAATTATTGTGACCTAATAGGCCGACACAGGCCCCAGGTAGTACTAATATGTTGAATTGAGTGTGTAGGATGAAGATATAAAGGCCCAATTGATGTGGAAGTAAGAGACGAGCGATGCACAAGTTTTCCAGGATGTCAAAGCACAAAACGAATGACATTAGGCTGGAATTGTATGTCGTGTTGCACAACAGACATGGTGTGGCGCGACATAGGTCAATGTCCTGCCTAAGTATTTTGGGGTTATTTTTGTCTGCACCATCAACCTTATACGAAGACCTAGGACATGTCGTGGACCTAATTTGGATTTCCAACACATCTATAAAAAGGACATTCGAGGTTTGATGTAACTAAGTCGTCCTAGATGGCTTTAAAAACCCTAGTAGTTTAGCAGTAGGATTAATTTATTTTTCTTTTGGCTTTTCTTAACTCTTTTGTTTTTCCTCTTAAAATTAGTTTTGATTCAAGAGTTTCTTTATTTTAATTAAAGTATTTCAGTTTACTTGTTCTTGCATTCGATTTAATTCTCAATTCCAATTAATCAATTTGCTACTCCTTTCCTCATTCGATATTCAATCCCCGATTATTCAAATATCTTTTCTCTTTCGAACCAGTCGTGTTCTTCATATTATTAATTCAATTGGAGTTGAGATTATGAATAACATGAGTGGCTAAATCCTTTAGGGGAGATTAACGAGTGGATGGTGATGTGATTAACGAAGGATTTAAGGTTTCTCGAGAGGGGTTAGTTTGTATGAATTATGTGTGCTTAAACCACTAGGATTGACAACCCTAGGAAGTTATTATAGGCTAGGCAAGGTCGGTAGATAAGTCGAATTGAGTAAATCATAATTTATTCTAGTTCAGAAAGTGAGGTCAGGAGATAAGTGAGTATCAACCAATCGATCAGTTAATTAGAGGTCGGTGGGTTATAATTGGTTAATCGGTAGCTAATCCACCTTAAAAACCTAATCCAAAGTTAGTTACAAACCCTAAAGTGAGTTAATCTTCCTGATTGATTTATTGATTTTAAGTCGTTTGTTTATTTTTCGTATTTATTTATTTTAGTTATTTATTTTTATCCCATTTATCTATTTTATTTTTTATCAGAATATAGGAATTAATTAGTATTGTTTAGACTTATTATTGTAAAAAAGTTTTCATAATTTATTCCATCCTACCTTGGGTACGATCATCGGAATACTTCCAAGTATTTCGTTGTACAAACTATATTAAAATTTGACTCATGCACTTTCAGACACCATCATTTTAATCTTTTATATTTTTGGTGTTATATTTTACTATAAACGATAAATCGTTTATATACAGTCAAGTTGTTGGCGTTGTTACTGGGGAAGTTTCGACAATAAATCGTGAAAATATTTTTTTACAATTAATAAGATATGTAGGAACATTAGTGTCTTATCCCAGGTCTGGTGAGTCCAAGATTTAGGCGTATTCTAGTAAAATAATCTATTTGGCGAAGTGTGATACGACCAATTATTTCTTTTGGTGCATTTGTGTGAGCATATAGTAATCTCCGTGTAAGTAAGTGAAGATTTTATTTCATATTATTCTATTATCTAAAGAGAAATATTTTGTTAACTAGAAAGGTAATTATGGTATGAGTTAAAGCCAAAGGTATAGTACGCCTTGTTTGCCTGAAGTACTGTGTTAATTAGGTTGTAAAGTGACTTGGTTAAGAACCAACTGGATAGACTGGTCTGATATCTAGAATGCATGATTCTCATATATGTTTCTCTCAAAATCTGTAGGCCATTAAGAAAGAAATTTTTTGAAATATGTGACACTTGTTAAATTCCACTAAGTAGGATGGGTCATATTTATATGTGAGAAGGGTTCTGTAAAAAAGTTGTTCTCTTTTGAATATGCTACTCTCTGATTCTTTTTCTTTAGTCCAATGGCATCTTTTCCTCCTTAAGCTGGAACCTAAGGTTCTTGGTTTAATCAGTGATCATTCCATCTCCAGATAAGTATTACAGCTCTGCATGTTAGGTGTTTTGAAAAAGTAAGTCTGTATGTGAGATATGAATAATAAAGCTTTAAGTACAAAGCTGTGCATGAGGTTGTCAGTGATTGAGATGATAAGAAAATTGTGTGTATATTGAGTTTTAATTTGGTAATCCTATGTACTTTAAACAATTGTTGTTGCTGATTCGAGAAGGATTCCTGAGTCTGGAGCTTCAAACCATAGTAGGTGAGTTACAAGGTGAGTCTCTATCTCGACTCTTACATGTGTACTGTTGTCATGTGTGAATATGATATACGAATTGTGCAAGTATACACATCGGATTAAGTAATAAAGTGATAAGTAAGATCATCTCCACAAAGATCAGATTAGGTATAAAAGTGGTCAAGTTATTATAACGAATTATGATTAATGCTATGGCAAAACAAAGATAAGTATGCAGTGGTAATTTAAAGGAATAATAATGTGTGCTAAATGTGTACTAACAAATACTGGAAAATGCTAAGGCAAAGCAAGAGTAAAAATGCAATGGCAATTATGAGAATAACTACGTGAATAATATGTAACGAACAAGTAAACAAATAAATATGTTATGGCAAGATGCTACGGCAAAGGATAGAGGATATACGATGTTGATTTGGAAGGTCGGGATTACTAAGAATCTGCCCTTTTTATCAATAATGCCTCAACAAAATCATACTCAATCTACTGCTCAGAAGAGTTCTAAAGTGGTCTGCTTCTTTCGAGAGTAAAAAACTCAAGTTACCTTGCCTTAATCGATATATGTCTATAGGCCTTTAGCATGGTATCTACACTGTTTTGTGTTCTTTCCATATGAACGCTACTATATGTCTAGAGTCTACTACAAGTACCAGTTGAGTACTTGCTCATCTAATTCAATTTCAATCCAACTGATTCAACCTTTTTAGAATTAGATTAATTTCTAGGCATGCTGCACAGTTATCTATGTTTAGGGATTGCACACATACAATTTAGAAATAAAAACAATTGAATAAAACAGTAAATTAATTCAAATCTATGCTTCAACCATTAAAGAAAATAAATGTTTCATCATATAATTCCAACCTTATGAGATTTAGTTCATGGGTTGGAAAGTAAAATTCAAAAATAAAATATCATCCATTATCATTTCAATCAAATCAATTCACGGAGGAACAAAGTAAGAAATACAAAAGAACTTCGGGAAGAAAGCTTTCGCTTGTCCAGTTCACACTCCAACGGCAAAGTGTCCTGTGGTGGCTGAGAGGGATTGTCTTTGTCTTCCTCTTTCCATCTCTATTTAGCCGCTACCCTCTATTTTTTTCCTCCGGATATCCACATACTTTAGGGTTTCCTCCTTTGACTTTTTATAAGCTTTTTCCCTAGGGTAAATCCAACAACCCATGATATCTTCTCCTTTTTTTTAGGCAGATTTTTCTGGTACAAGTAGAGTTGGGCTGAGACAGGTATGCGTTGAGTGTTGAATCGGTCATCTTCTTGGAATTTCCACGGCATAAAAGTTGGAAAACTCTCCAACCTTTTGCCTCGACAAACCTTCACTCATTTATTTCTTTCTCCACATCCTGCACCTGTCAAACCACCAAACATAACCCTTCCACATGCAATTAAAAGTACCTAACATTTGAACACAGTCCAAGCTCCTAATGCAATGATAAAAATACTAATGAAATGTCCTAAAATGAAGCTAAATGTACCCAAGAACAAGCAATTAGCTAGGTCTAAAGGCATGAAATATAACTCTTTTCAAGAGTTGTCTCACCCCCAAACCTGAGTTATTGCATATCCTCAAGAAAAATATGCATGAATGCAAAACTTTTGCCAGCACACATAACCATCTTGTACTGCCAGTCTATTCAAAGAATAATATATTCATCAGTTCTCAATAATCTTCTTTCTCTAAAACGTGTTCAAGTTTCAAAGGTTCGCTCAACAAAGGCAGTGGATAAAATTTCTCCCTAAAAAAATATTTCCTAAATACTCATGTGTGTTTTCTGGCCATAACACACATCTCTTAATTTACTTATTTCATTTGTTACCTAAACTCAAGTTATTTTTTTCTTTCTTCTTTTCCTTTTTTTCTTTTTTCTTTTCTTTTTTTTCGTATTATTAGGGGATTTAGCATGTCACAAAATTCTTTGACTTGATAATCACAATGGAGCGTACATTGAATTACCTAGTACTTGATAATGTCACAATTTAAAAATCACTAGAATGACTATACTAAAATGATCATACATATTAAATATAAAATGCAACCTAAATGCACAATACACCCCAAAACCTAAGGGATGCATTGTCCTTAATGCATGTACACATATAAAACATGAATGCGAGAAGATATATATGAACAGAAAAATGACATGGAAAAACAAATGGAATGCATGATGCAAGGAAATGAAGAAAACTTCTTTGACTTGGAGTGAAGTATGGTTACTTCATTCTTTTCTGCGGGTGGATTTGCGTGCACTGATCTTATAACACATTTTCCTTTTCATTAGGTGCATATCCTCCCTTTCTTTATCAGACTTCGTGATCTCATTAATAAGATGATCAATCAAAAATGAAAATAACGTTAAGTAATTAAAGATAAAAATAATAAAAATGAAATTAAAATAAAGTAATTAAAGAAAAGAAAGATAGAAAATTATTTTTTATGCTCTTTCCAATTTCTCAACAATTTGGAGTTGCTGAGTCTCAAAGAGATTGAGTTGCTTCTACAAATGACCGAGTGAGTTGAGCACTTGCTGCTCAAATGAACTGTTGGAGATAGAAGATTTTGCTGTGGCAAATGTCTTGCAAACTCTTCTTCCACTACTGTTTCTAGCAAACTAATGGCAATACATTCTTCATTCTCATCTGCACATTTCAAAGTATCAAATACATTAAAAGTAACTTGCTGATCATTTACCCTTATATTCAGTTCACCTTTCTGTACATCAATTAAAGTCCTGCCTGTAGCAAGAAATGGTCTTCCAAGAATAATTGGAACATCTTTGTCAGCTTCACATTCTAAAATAAGGAAATCTGCAGGGAAAATAAATTTATCTACTCTTACTAGCACGTCTTCAATTTTACCTTCCGAATATGCGTAGCATCGATCAACTAGTTGAAACATAACTATAGTAGGTCCTGTTTTCCCAATTCCCAGCTTCTTGAAAATAGACATAGGCATTATATTTATATTCACTCCTAACTCACATAATGCCTTACCAACATAATGAGTTCCAATTGAACATGGGTTAGTGAAACTCCCTAGGTCCTTCAACTTTGGAGGTAACTTATTCGTCAATATCGTTGTGCACCCTTCAGTGAGAGCACCAATTTCAAATTCTCTCAATTTGTGGTTCTTAACAATATATCTTTCATAAATTTCACATAATTAGGCATTTTCTCCAAAGCTTCTACTGACGGTATGTTGATATGGAGTTGCTTCAAGACATCTAAAAATATTTTAAACTAAACATCCTATTTAGAATTTTGGAATCGCTGAGGAAAATGTAGAGGTGGTCGTCCTTCAGGTTGTTGATATTGTTTTGCTATGGCATTTTTGTTGGCAACACAATTTGATTCTTCTGGAATAATCTTTTGCTTAGCCTTTTCAGCTGCAGTGTACTTTTCAGATGGCTCTGGGATCTTCACATGGTTGTTATTCGAGTTATCCTCACCTACCGTGGCATCTTGAGCAATGTCATCAAGTAGAGTTCCACTTCTAAGAGTGATGGCCTTGCACTATTCCTTCCCTTGTATTCTTGAATTCTCGGTATCACTTGATAATGCTCCTTTTGGTCTCAAATTTAAAGCATTCGTTATTTGCCCCACTTGATTCTCAATAGCTTGGTGGGATGCAACTTAACTCTGAATTACGACATTATTCTTGGCCATATATTCTTTCAACAAGGCTTCAATAGATGATGATGAAGAAGTTGATGTCTGACCTTGTTGGACATTTTGCCTCGGTATAGGTTGAGTATAACCAGGAGGTGTACTGATGGTGTTTTGTCTTGCCGCATTGTTAAAATTCCCCGCACCTTGATTATTACAACTAAAATTCAGATGTTGCTTCCACCCTGGATTATACGTGTTGGGATAGGGGTTATTGTTCTGGTTGAAATTACCCATGTAGCACACCGATGCTGGATTAGATAGGCATTCGTCAAGCTCATGGTCTTCACTACAATAAACATGTGCTGGCTCGACTGCTTTCATCTCCTGAACTGTAATTGGTCTCTTTAGTGTCTTAATCATATTACTTAAAGATGATACCTAAGCAGTTAATGAAGTGATTGCATCAAGCTCTATGGTACCAGCAGCTTTCTTACCCATCCAAACTCTCGTGGTAGGATATTGATAATCATTGTTGGCAATCCGTTCCAAAATTTCATACGCTTCATTGTAAGATTTATCCAACAAGGTACCATTAGTAGAAGCATCAACTACCATTCTGATATGTGCATTCAACCCATTGTAAAACATCTCCATCTAAATCCAGTGTTGAAATCCATGCATCAGACATTTCCAAATTAACTCTTTAAATTGTTCCCAAGCTTCATATAACATTTCATCCTCTGATTATCGAAAAGATGTGATGTCATTTCTAAGCTTAGCATTCATATTTGGTGGATTATACCGTAGCAACAATCTCTAGCAAAGATCATTCCAAGATGTCACTGTTCCTAACAGCAGAGCATTCAGCCATGCTCTCGCACAATCTCTCAAAGAATATGGAAACAGTTTAAGCCGCAAAGCGTCTTCAGGAACACCCTGTTGTCTAAACGAGTTACAGACCTCTAGCAAAAGTCTTAAATGCACACTTGGATCTTCAGTGGGTAATCCACCAAACTGTCATACTGTTTGCAACATTTGAAACATTACAGATTTCAGCTCAAACTGCTGAGCTTCTATTTGTGGTCTGACTATCCCTGGATTCAGATCATTCAAAATTGGAATAACATGCTCTCGAATTGGTATGCGACGATCATCTATCACACGATCCATGGGAGGATTATTATTGCGACCAAGTGGGTTATCATTAAGACCAGGGTCATTTCCCTCCCTAGCCATATTTCGCAACTCTTTTTGCCTTCTTTGCAAAGTTCTATTGATCTCTGGGTTAAAAGGATATTCTTCATTAGCAGGAATGCCTCTTCTCATACACTGACGACAAACCTGTAAAAATTAAATACAACTAAGTTAGCTAAAACTAATGGAACTAAGTAAAATAACAAAACCAAATTTCACCCAATTACCGATCCCCAACAACGACACCAAAAACTTATCGCGTGTGAATATGATATGCGAATTGTGCAAGTATACACGTCGGATCAAGTAATAAAGTGATAAGTAAGATCGTCTCCACAAGGATTGGATTAGGTATAAAAGTGGTCAAGTTATTATAACGAATTATGATTAATGCTATGGCAAAACAAAGATAAGTATGCAGTGGTAATTTAAAGGAATAATAATGTGTGCTAAATGTGTACTGACTAATGCTGGAAAATGCTAAGGCAAAGAAGGAATAAAAATGAAATGGCAATTACGAAAATAACTACGTGAATAATATGTAACGAACAAGTAAACAACTAAATATGTTATGGCAAGATGCTACAGCAAAGGGTAGAGGATATATGATTTTGATTTGAAAGGTCAGGGTTACTAAGAATCTACCCTTTCTATCAATAATGCCTCAGCAAAATCATACTCAATCTACTGCTCAGAAGAGTTCTAAAGTGGTCTGCTTCTTTCGAGAGCAAAAACCTCAAGTTACCTTGACTTAAAGCGATATATGTATATAGGCCTTTAGCATGGTATCTTGCACTGTTTTTTTTTCTTTCCATATGAATGTTTCTCTATGTCGAGAGTCTACTACAAGTATCGGTTGAGTACTTGCTCATATCATTCAATTTTAGTCCAACTATGTAACAGCCCGATTTTGGGCCTAGTCGGAACAGTGGTTTTGGGGCCACAAATTTGACGAGGAAAATCTTATTTTTATTATATTTTCATGGTCTATGATTTCACTGAAAGATTTCGTGAAAATTTCGTTCGAAAATTTCGACGTTTGGGCACTCAATTTAGGCTCCCTTTGGATGCCCGTTTGGCTCCAGGGAGGTGAGATTGGCCTAAATAATTGCTGCCCACCGCACTGCTGTGCTGTTTGGTTTAGCAGCAAGGTTCAGTGAAAACCCATCCCCACCACACTGGTCTGCTGAAAATCAACTGGGAATGAAAGCAGCAATTAAAGGTCAGTGAGCGGTTGGTGTTTTTATCAGACCAAAATACCCATACTATTTTATCCTAACATAAACTCACAGATTTTCTAAACAAAGAAAAGGGTTTAATTTTCTGGGTTTTCTTACTTTTGGGTTCTGGAAAAGTGTTAGTGAGAGATAGAGAGACAAGGTGAGGATGTTGTTTTGCGGGGGATTTTCTAAGATTTGTACAACTCCCGTAAAGAGCTTGTTTGGTTTCGTTTCTCTCTCATCGAACTCCACCCTTCTCTATTCCTTCTCTCTAATCAATATGTTTACTCCACTATAAAGGTTATACCTTGACTCTTACCTTTTGCTTTTTCTTTATCTTTCTCTTGAGTTTTGAAACACTGGAAATATGTAATTGACAGTTCTCAGTGGCTCCTTAATTTAAGTTGTTTCAGAGTTTTGTTTCCATTTTTTTAAAATTATTTTTCTTTGGTTATTATTTTTTTGTTAATTAATAAGAATAATTTTGTTTCTCCTCTGTTCATGCAAGTTAACTAGGAAATGAATCAGATGTTCTGTTTGATGAAAGGGCACTTTCTTTTCCCCTTTCTATTAGATTGTGTTTTATCTCTTGGGTTTTAATGATAATAATCCTTAAAGCATGTATTCATTGCACATTTGAATTGCAATGGTGTTGTCACCACGCGGAATGATTGGAATCAGTGCTCAAAGCTACTTCTTTATAGTCAAAGTAAAGTTGATATAGTGAATCTATAGATTGGTAGTGATCTCTATGTCTAATGGGTTTATATGATCACTGAATCAAATGAGCCACCAAGAAGATTCCTCTAAGAGGACTATAGCTATGTTCTACATTGATTTTTATATGATAATAGATATTTTACATCTCTGGTTCTTTCTTTTGATCAATTTATTTTTAATGTAATAATTGTATTGATCATTAATGTTTTCTCTTGTTACTGTTTTCTCGGGATTAGTAGGTTCAGTAGTGGCGTAAAAAAACTCTTTCTTGGAGTTTTCCTTCATTGCTTGGTCTTGGGCGGCAAATTCATCGAGTAGCTCTCGATAGAGGTTATCCTTTAATTGCTCATCCTTCTACAATTTGCAAGTTTTTTTTTTTTGTTCATTTACCGAATTTCTTTCTTATAATTTTAGGACAGAGACATGGTTATCCAGTGGATAGGGTGTTTTATAGTGTGTTAAATTTTCTAATGTTCAAATATGAAACAAATGCTACTATTTTGGCCTTAAGTTGATTACTCCTTTTTCATTGTGCTTGTTATTGTTAATTGCTCGCTACTAGTTTGTTTATCTCCTCTCGTTCTATCTCGCCTTTGTTTACTCGCAATATTGAGATGGCAAGACATTTCCTCCAGAACAACTTGATCCATTTTCACTTGTTTCGATGAATCACACTTGTCGCTAACAAAGGCGGGCTATGGTTATTGCCGAGGTATTACACAATCGTTTTTTTTCATGTCTATGGAATGAGTTTATTACATTCTTTATGTGGGAAAGCAAATTAAAATTGTATGTTCATGTCATCCAGGTTCCTAAGCTTGCTTCAGCTGCTGAGTACTTCTTCAAGTTGGGGGTGGAAGGAAAGAGATTTCGTCCCACGGTAATGTATTTTTACGGATGTGGTAATCTTGCTAAGCATTCTTGTGATTGTCATAATTTTGATGGGTTATTCTATTTTTGCTTTTACTGTGGGCTCAGTATTGCGTATAGGTTGCACTAGGGAAGGGAACAATACAAAAATTCATAGATGAACTACTCTTGTAGCATTCGTTAGCCTCAGTTTGTTCTTGGCTCATTCCAAATTCATAACCCATTTGACCAAAGCTAAACTTAATCTCATACTTTTTATCAAAGAAGCTTGCTTTACGTACAAATGATTTTATGGAAATTTATCAGATATATTCTATGCAGTTTTTGATTTTGATGGCTACTGACTTTGAATGTTCATATACCCGAACCAGTTGGTGATGGTGTAAGAGATATTGTGACAACCGAATTACGTACAAGACAAAGAATCTTTAGTCGAGATAACAGAGATGATCCATGTCATTTCCTCATCATTTTATTTTCTTTATCATGTGTTGCATGCACTGGAGCTTCTTGATAAATTCACTTTAGTCTAACATGGTCATTTCATCATCTAGGTTGCTAGCCTCCTCCATGATGATGTTTTGGATGATGCGTATAAAAGACGTGGTATTGGTTCATTGAATGTGTAATGGGCAATAAGGTGTCTTTCTTTTATTGCTCTTGCAACCGATGAAAAAAAGTTTTGTAGCCTAAAGCAATTGCTAAACTTTTCCCGCTTGCGCTTGGTTGTACTAGCGGGAGATTTTCCGCTTTCTCGAGCTTGTGTGGCCCTTTGCCGCTTTAAAAATACGGAGGTGCTTTTAATTTATTATTATTTGCATGATTTACGTGAGGTATTTGCAAATGCAAGTTAAAAATCGTACACTCAATATCTCGTAGGTTGTATCATTAATAGCAACAGCTTGTGGAGAATCTGGTTATGGGTGAAACGATGCAAATGACAACTTCATCCGAACAACGTCGTAGGTATGCTAGTCTCCTATGTGCAATATTTCGTTATTTTGTCACCATGTTTTCTATTCAATTACTTGGATGTCCTGCTAGGTTTAGACCTGTGATAGCCATCATTTAGTGGTGGCTAGGTAACTCGGTTAGCATGATTTCATTTGTTTATGCTTGTGTTTTATTGATCTAATAAGTGAATAATAGTTAGAACTTATCAGTAGTCTAATGTTACCGCAAAGCTTAAAAATTTAGGAAACCTCTGTAGTAACTTATAAACAATACTAACTTTATTTGTTGACTTGGTGGCCATCTTTCTAAGTACAAACTTTTAATATTTTCGATAACACTTACTGATAGTCATAGATCATTATGGAATGTGTAGTCGAGTGCTATATGAGTGAGAAAAATTCCTTTTTTCTTTTATCATGCATTTCCATTCAAATAATTGCTGATTGGTAAATCTGTCTTGTCCTGCTTTGAGTTTAAGGATCTTTTGCTTGTATTTAACTGAAACTAGAACAATTTTTTCATGATGCAGCATGGACTATTACATGCAAAAGACATACTACAAGATGAGGATTTTCGACAATTTGAGAATATACCCGTGCCAATCTCTTTCAGTGCCATTTTGATAGAGGTGAATCAAGTTCTTCTAACAGTGAAAGTGACCTTGAAATTACAATGTTAAGGGAAACCATTGCAAATAGTTTAATGAATCAATATTTGTAAAAACAATTTTGTATCGTAACCTAATTTCTAGTAATAATGAAACTTGTTATGTCTTATGTTACTATATTTTTTTATTAAAAATCATTCGGTTAGATACTTCAAAATTTGATCCAAGTATAATGTTACTATTTGCTAAAAATAATATTTATCATTGTTATAAAAATATTTAACTATAAAAATTAAAAATAATTTTTATTTTATCTAATAAATAATTTAAATTGATTATATAATGCATTAAAATATTTATAATAAAATATTGGAAAATACATTTTAATATTTTATAAAATGAATTTATAAATTCACATACTTTAATAATTTCATATAAGTAAAATAATTTAAAATTTTCTATTATATATCAATTCTAATATGATGTCCTTAATAGTCATTTTATATTCTCACCTCATCACTACATAAACAAGGCGCTTGAATCCAAACACATATTCCACATCATTGTTTCTAATCTCACCGCATGATGTCCAATCTCACCGCTACAGTAATTAATCTCACCGCCACCGCTGTTTTTAACCTCACCGGAGGTAAACACACCGCCCATCCAAACTAGCCCTTAGTCAAAAGGACTAAATTGTAAATAATTTAAAAGTTAAGTTCCACATGTTAGAAATGTCCAATTTCTATGAAATTTTAAATTGGATGTCCTTAAATGGTAATTAGACCATTGGTTAAATTGTTGGACAAAAATGGACATGAGATAAGTGAAATAGGATATTTTTAAGTTAGGGGCATTTTGGTAATTTTGTAATTAAATGGACTAAAAGACAAAATAAAAGCCAAAAACCTTTGTCCATCTTCTTGCTTGGCCGAATTTAGCATGGGGGAAGCCATGGATAGGGTTTTCAAGCTTTCAAGCTCAATGTAAGTGCATCCAAGCCCCGTTTTTAATGTTCTTCTAATTTTTGAGATCCCGTAACTCGGTTTAGCTATTTCTACCATTATTTTGAGCTAGGGTTTGTGTTTAAAGATTTACCCATGGATGACATGCCTGTTCTTTGATGTCTAATGGTAGAATATGAATGCTCGGTGTGTAGTAAACGACTTTTACTAAGTGATTTTCGATGAAATCGCATAAAAGGACTAGTTTTTAAAAAGTTGAAAAATGTATGAAAATGTGTGAATTAATGCAAATTGTGGACTACTATAGTTATGAAAATGGTTCTTCCAGGCCTAAAATAAAAGAAAATTGAATAAAAATCATTTTACGAGTATAGGGGTAAAAGTGTAAATATGACAAAATTTAGGGGAAAAAATGTAATTTTCCATAATATGATTTTTAGACTGAATTGAATAGCATAATAACTTAATAAGTCAAATGTGATATTTTAGATAAAGAAAATGAGTTTCGGACTTAGAACGGGGGAAAGACGAATATTGGACGACTCGGTCCTTTTCGCCATTTTAAGTCGAGGTAAGTTTGTGTGTAATAAATCAACATTATGTTATTATGTATTGAAATGCTTGAGATTATATGAAATTTATATTATTTTTATGAACTTGGTTAATGAGGTCTCAATGAAAAATATGATGAGGTTTTACTATATCGAAATCCCGGTTGAACCTTAGGAATAGAAAAGATACAATTGTCACGACATTAGATTAATAAGGTCCCGTATAAGACCGTATCTGGGATATGGCCTCGGCACCGAATTGAGATCCCATGTAATACCATATCTGGGATATGGCATCGGCATCGAATAGTGATTTCGTGTAAGACCACGTCTGGGACCTGGCTTCGGTATGAAATCGTGTAAGACCATGTCTGGGACATGGCATCGACATGCGATCTCGTGTAAGACCATAACTGGGATATGGCGTCGACATCGATATGAAATCCCGTATAAGACCACATCTGGGATATGGTATCGGCATCGACAGGGGATCCCATGTTATGAAAATGGTTCTTCCAGGCCTAAAATAAAAGAAAATTGAATAAAAATCATTTTACGAGTATAGGGGTAAAAGTGTAAATATGACAAAATTTAGGGGAAAAAATGTAATTTTCCATAATATGATTTTTAGACTGAATTGAATAGCATAATAACTTAATAAGTCAAATGTGATATTTTAGATAAAGAAAATGAGTTTCGGACTTAGAACGGGGGAAAGACGAATATTGGACGACTCGGTCCTTTTCGCCATTTTAAGTCGAGGTAAGTTTGTGTGTAATAAATCAACATTATGTTATTATGTATTGAAATGCTTGAGATTATATGAAATTTATATTATTTTTATGAACTTGGTTAATGAGGTCTCAATGAAAAATATGATGAGGTTTTACTATATCGAAATCCCGGTTGAACCTTAGGAATAGAAAAGATACAATTGTCACGACATTAGATTAATAAGGTCCCGTATAAGACCGTATCTGGGATATGGCCTCGGCACCGAATTGAGATCCCATGTAATACCATATCTGGGATATGGCATCGGCATCGAATAGTGATTTCGTGTAAGACCACGTCTGGGACCTGGCTTCGGTATGAAATCGTGTAAGACCATGTCTGGGACATGGCATCGACATGCGATCTCGTGTAAGACCATAACTGGGATATGGCGTCGACATCGATATGAAATCCCGTATAAGACCACATCTGGGATATGGTATCGGCATCGACAGGGGATCCCATGTAAGACCACATCTGAGATATGGCATTGGCATCTTACTACGTGTATGACAATTTTCGAGTATCCTTCGATATTCCAAGTGGTTCAACGGGGTAAAGAATTAAAGTTTATGTTAAAGATGGAAAAAGGGCTAAAGTTATGTGATGGAGTGATACAGGTACATATGCAAAACTCATGAGCAATGTGCTCGGTATGTGATCGGATTTTGGTAAGAATGTAAATGAGTAAGTTATACCTATGAGAATGACCTTGTGATTATAAGTCCATGCTTATGATGTATGAATATGTGGTGGATGTGATTGATGATCATGTGTGAGGCTTTTAGGCCAAATTAAAATGAGAAATGATATGTTCAAGTCTTTGTTGTTGATGTATAGATTAAATTGGCCAATGAATGGATTATAAATATTTGATAATGACTAGTTATTGGAATGGCTAACCATGGATATATTTTGGTGTTATATGTGTATAAATGAAAATTAATATAAAGGAAACATGAAAGAGTAAAATTAGAAATAAAACAGTTTGGACAGCAGCAATTGTATCACTTTTAAAAATCACCAAAAATGGTGGAAATTGAATTAGAGGTTGAATAAGATATTAAATTTAAGCTTATTGAGTCTATTTTCATATAAAAGGAACTTTGTAAGCAAAAGAATTTCATATTATGAGATATTTGAATTCTTGTGAGACAGAGTCAGAATGATTTCGGAATCTCCTATTCTGACTTTGGAAATTCATTAAAAAATTGTAAAAAAACAATCAAGGGATAAAATTTATATGCTTGAATGAGTATATTTTAAATAGAAACAAACGGGAACATCATTCAAGTTCTTTACAATGAGAAAATTATTTTTTAGTGAAGAGGGGTTGGAACTGTCGGACAACAAAACAGGGGAGACTTTAAAGAATAAAATGTACTGGTTGGATGAACCAAAAATTCTAGAAATTTTATGGTAAGAAGAGATAAGAGTCTAGTTTCAGGAAAAATTAGCAGATTTTAATTTGGAGTTCCGTAGCTCCAGATAAAAATAATTTAGTGACTATAACTCAAGTAAACAGCTCAAGATGAACATAAATGAATTGTGAAATTTCATGCAATAATGATAGTATTATCTTGAGAGCTTATAATGAGGATTACTAAAAGCATGGTAATCAATTGTTTATTATTTACATACGTACTTACTAAGCTTTATAGCTTACTCCGTTGTTTTTTGTGTTTATAATGTACTCAGGTTGGCTCGGGTTGGAAGTCGCCGGAGAACCTATCACACTATCAAGCTTACAATTTAGGTATCGATGATTTTATACTTAATGTTATGGCATGTATAGGGAACTTGGTCATGTGTATATGTTACTATGAGTTGTCCTAGAATAATGACCCATGATATTCGGAGTTCATTGTTGTATAAGGCCATTTAATGTGGCCAATAAATTGGTTATGCTATAAACTCATGATGATGCATTCCATGGTTGACTAAATTGTATGCTATGATTTGTTACGTGTGAGTGGGGGACGTTTTGGTAGCTTAATATGTCATGAAATGTGTCATTCAAGTTATACTCAAGTATGGGCATAATAGGGTAGAAATTGGCTTGGAAAATAGCCAACTTCTTGACAACACAGGCAGAGACACGGTCGTGTGTCTCAGTCGTGTGGAGGACACGGTCTAGCACACGGGTGTGTGACTTGGTCGTGTGATCCAAAACGAATGATGACGTCATAAATAGAGAGTTACATGGGTGGAGGACACGGGCATGTCCTGGGCCACACGGGCGAGTGTAACCACACGGCCTGCCCACACGGGCGTGTGACTCTCCAAAACAAGGAAATTTTCTAAATGTTCCAATAGTTTTAAAAGTTCTTGGTTTAGTCTCGAATCGCTCCCAAAGCATGTTTTGGGCCTCGTAGGCCCATTTTAGGGACTTGATGATATAAGATAAAAGTTTTAAATTTTAAACGAAAATTTATGTCTTGAATTTGTTCAGTTGTAAATGTTATTGTCCGGTAACGCCTCGTACCCTGTCTTGAAATTTCTTTGATACCGACTGATATGACTTACTCTTTGCTCGTTTTCGCACCTCTCTAGCTTCCGAATCAACTTTTCTTTTCTCTTTCCCGAGTTCTTCAGCTTTACACGCTCGGTCAAGAAGCACAACGAATTCTTTTATTTCCAGAATTCTGACTAACAAACGGATATCTTCATTCAAGCCGTCTTCGAACCTTTTGCACATTATTGCCTCAATCGAGACACATTCTTGTGCATACTGGCTCAGTCTCACAAATTCTTGCTCGTATTCTATAACAGACATACGACCCTGTTTCAATTCAAGAAACTCTTTGCGTTTCTGATCTATAAATCTCTCACTGATGCATTTCTTTCAGAATTCAGTCTGGAAGAAATCCCAGGTAATTCGTTCTCTCGAAACAACAGAAGGCAGAGTTTTCCACCATTGGTAAGCTGTATCTCTCAACAAAGAAACGGCACATTTAACACACTCATCAGGGGTACATGACAACTCATCAAATACCCGAATCGTATTCTCAAGCCAGAACTCAGCTCTCTCAGCATCATCATCAGTGGTAGCATGGAATTCTTTAGCCCCATATTTTCTAATCTTATCAACCGAAAGTTTTTTCAGACGAATCGGATATATAACTTGGGGAGCTACGATAACTTGCAGGGGCGGAGGTTGAGGAACAGCCGGATTTGCACTAACATACTGAGTGAACCACTCATTCATCATTTGGAAGAAGGTTTGTTTAGCCTCTCCTTCCTGACCGCTAGTAACCAGTCTAGAATCAGACGGCGCTGTCCCTTGAGCGGGAGCAGGCGTATTACTTTCAACATCGTCAGCTACGTCTCGTTCGGGATCCATTTACTATACGAAAAACACATTTTATCTGTCAGGATTCATCACACTATCTCAGTTCGTATATATGGCATGTATAGCTAGACTCACATACGCTACGTTAGTCCTAGAATCGACTAAACCGTAGTTCTGATACCAACAAATTGTAACACCCCTAACCCGTATCCGTCGCCGGATGAGGGTTAAGAGGCATTACCGGACATATTAGAACATATCACAAATGTTTTACTAACATCAAACATTCACAACCGTTCCATAGCGAAATATATACATAGAGTCCCTTTAGAAGGTCTACGAGACCTTAAACATGCTTTAGAGAAGGTTCGGGACTAAACCGATCCCATGCAGGAACTTTGTGGAACTTAGAAAATTTTTCTTTCAAAATAGGGCACACGCCCATGTGGCTAGGTCGTGTGCCTCACACGGCCGTGCCTTGGACCATGTCTCAGCCCGTGTGCAGCATTGACTTGGATCACACGGTCTGGCACACGCCCGTGTTTCTTGCCCGTGTGGCATCCTGACTTGCTTCAAATTGTAACCTTGAGAGACACGGTCGAGACACACGCCCGTGTGCTCAACCGTGTGGGAAAATATAGGCCATTTGCAAGGCCAATTTGCCACCCAAAATTTGGGTCATACCTACAAGCATCAAACAAGCATCAATTCATGCCCCAAAGGCAGACAAAAACATACCAAATCATGCATAATTTGACCCGTAATAACATCATTCATTTCCATATACAAAACCAACTCAAACATACCAATTCAAATTACCAACTTCACACCAAAACATGTGATTCATACATCATGTTAATCCATTTCAATTCATAGCATTTCTCATCATATCAATTTCCCAAATCAACATGAAACTTACCAAAATTGACCATTTCTTTTGGCCATTCATGAGCACATCAATACATACCAAATTTTTGCATCACATAGCATGAACTAAATTCACTCCATAATCACATTTATTATCAAGCCATATCACATGGCTATATTTACACATTTCAAAACATAATCAAAGTTCTCTAGCCTATACATGCCATACTTCAATATGTACATTTTCAAAAGGTACCAAAATATAGTTCGATAGTGTGGTGATGATCCTCGACGATCCCCGAGCTTCCAATAGCTTCAATAATATATAAAACAATGCAAACACACACAAAGTAAGCTTTCAAAAGCTTAGTAAGCCATATACAAATAAACTTATCACATAAACAATTACAGACTATTTCATTCATATGAACTATGGCATAACACAATAGCAAATTCATATTTCTCATCTAGCTAAATTGTTCAAAACCACTTGCTTATAAACCTATCACATTTTCATGTAGCTTACATATCAAATGATCATATTCATACTTATCTTCCATTGCCAAATTTCATACACAGTTCATACGTACCTGAAACGGATACATATTCACATATTCAATCATATCTCAGAATGCCCGTTGAACTGTTCGGAATCAATAAGGATACTCGGATAGCTCGTAAAGCTTGTACAATGCCAACGTCTTAGATGTGGTCTTACATGTAATTAAATATCGATGCCTCTGTCCCAGACAGGGTCTTACACTAAATCATATACGATGTTGATGTCCTAGACATGGTCTTACACGTAAATCTCAAATCGATGCCAACATCCCAGACGTGGTCTTACACGATAACTTATATCGAAATCCTATGTCATGGCATAAGTATCCTAACTATTCCTATGGTTCGTAAAGGGCTTTTCGGACGTCATCACATTATCGAAATTTTCTCAGATTTCACATATTCAGCTCCAATAGCCATTCATCGCATTTCATTAACATATAAGCAATAACAATTTAATTCAAACACATTTATTTGTATATAGACTTACCTCGTACAGGAAAGAATGGAAACGAACAGCTATTCAACTACTTCCGATTTCCCCCGATCTAATTCTGTTTTCTTTGGTTCTTGATCTTTAATCAAGCTTGGAAGTAGCCGAATGTTAAAACACAAGAACCCTATTTTTTCTTTCTTCAATTTTGGCAAACAAAGATGAATGAAGCACTAATTTGATTTTTATGTTTTATTAATCATCATATAATAACTAGTTTACCAATTTACCCTTGCTTTATAACAATTAAAAATCACTTATTGGACGGTCATTAATGTCCATTAACCTTAATCATGGTCTAATAACAACATAAGGACCTTTCATTTAAGAAGCCATGTCAATTCGAAACTTCATCAAGTAGAACATAACTTTTACATTTTCTGCGATTAAATCCTTTTATCCAATCTGCACACAAACGATAGAATTTTCATAAGAAACTTTCAGATATATCAATTCACATACTATAAATATGAAAAATAATATTAAAATAGTTTTTTAACTCGGATTTGTGGTCTCGAAACCACTATTCTGACTAGGGTCAAAATCGGGCTGTTACAATTGAGACATAGTTGTGTCTAACTAGATTGATAATACATCGGATAGGACCTAAGTAGAATAGATCTTAGATTCGTTTGTGGATTTATTCACTTGTGACGTTCATAGTGCAGCATACTTTAATCCTGAGTGGATGATGGGCTATGTATGCGTTACTCATATCCTTTGATGTAACTAAAAACATGAGTTCAAATAGATAAGGAACCATATCTAGTACGTTGGGTATACGATTTCTGCAGTATGTAGCATCATTCAACAATACTGGAACACATAGCCCAATAAAGGGTAAATGATATCCTCTCATCGACGTTACATGATAGATTAAAAATAAACATGGTTATGAGTCATTTACCTTTGTGACAAACAATTTAATTACTATTTGATAGTAATTGACTTTTTATGAAGGAAGATGTAATGGTTACCATGAGAAAAAATAGGATCATACTGTGAGAATGAATTTATCCCAAAGAGATTAAGGATATTCTATGAGGGAAACACACTTATGACAAGGTCATTGGACGAGCACTTATTAAGTATTTTTTGTAATGATATATAATAAGGGAGAGTTCGGTCACGATACTTTAGTGGAATAACTTCGTGACTAAATAATGTTGTAAGTAGTAGGCGTAAAACTAAAACTTAATTACAAATTATTTGAGCCCTGATTATATATGCCAATAGGTCCCTCTACTAGCTCGAGATAACCAGAAACGAATTGCATGTAAGAACCAATAATATGAAATGAATGAAAACAATGAAGACAAATAGATCCCATGTATCACTAACCTCTCGCTACGTACAAAAGATGACTTGAGAATAAATTTAAGTTCTTCGAATTATTATTTAATTAATTTTAATTAAATAATTAAATTTCAAAAATTAAATTAAATTAATTAGTCATTATGAATTTTGTGAATAAAAAATTAAATATATTTCCTCATATATTATATTCAAGTTACATGGAGTTAATGGACTGCTTGATGGACATGGCCAGGAACTGGTTGGATTAAGCTTAATGTGTAACACCCTTTACCCGTATTCGACGCCGGAACCAGGTACGAGGCATTACCTAACTTAACATACTTAATCATACAAAATCGGGCCATAAATTTTCATTCCAACTTAAAACTTTTCATTCGTGTTCATAACGTCCCTATTATGGGCCTACGAGACCCGAATCATACATATAGGGTGGTTCGGGTCTGAACCGGAAGCTTACGAACACTTAGAAAATTTTTGCTCAAAACAGGGCCACACGCCCGTATGGAAAGGAACACGCCCGTGTCTATAGCCCGTGTCCCTCACATGGCCATGACACGCCCGTGTCTTAGTCCGTGTGTGAAAACCTTGACATTCTGTTTATGACGTTAGCAGATATTTAGGGTCACACGGCCAAGTCACATGC
Source organism: Gossypium sturtianum (assembly GCA_025698515.1). Lineage (NCBI taxonomy): Eukaryota > Viridiplantae > Streptophyta > Magnoliopsida > Malvales > Malvaceae > Gossypium > Gossypium sturtianum. The sequence goes on from CM046954.1 coordinate 107,047,319, forward strand.
CCGTGTGCTAGGCCGTGTGGCGAATTTAATTCTCGCAATTAATGTACAGACTTCACACGGCCTGGGTACATGCCCATGTCCTGAGGCCGTGTCCTTCACACGGCTGAGACACACGGCCGTGTCTCTGCCCATGTGTTTACTACTGGCATTCTATTTTGCTAAATTTGGATGCAGGGGACACACGGCCTATCAACACGCCCACGGGCTGACCGTGTGTCACACACGGCCTAGACACAAGCCCGTGTGTCTACCCGTGTGGACAAATATAAGGCTATTTACCAAGTCATTTGCCACCCTGAAAAGCAACCATACTTATATCATTTCTAGCAACACATAGCATAACAATTATGCACCTCTAATATCCACAATCGAGACATCCCCACCTTAATTTCACACTGCGTTCATCATGCATATACTTCACACATTACTCATTCAATTGCGCAAGCTTGCACTTCATGAATTTCATCATCATCGAATAGATATAACGTAACTAGTATTGGCCAATTCCAGTGGCCATTTACAAAATGAAATAAGTAACATTAATGGCCAACACATTGGCTAACCACTATGACATATAACAAAATGACCAAGTTCCTATACATGCCATACCTAAAATAATCAAACTTTACTATACCCAAAAGAATAGCTTGATAGTGTGAATCGAGCTCCGACGTCCTTCGATTCCCGAGCTAGCTTGGCGATACTACAAGAAAAGGGAAAAAAGAGGGAGTAAGCATAAAGCTTAGTAAATTTGTATGTAATAGATAACAACATAAAATTTTGTAATAACATCCATGTATTACATTATGAATTAACACAAAATTCTCAATGCAACATTGACATAGCTTACTCATACTCACTTTTGCCAACCACATATCACATACCGGACTCATTTCTAGTGAGTTTCGCATATGTACCTGTATCACTCCATCACATAATTTTAGCCCTTTTTCCATCTTTAACATAAACTTTAATTCTTTACCCCGTTGAACCACTTGAAATATCGAAGGATACTCAGAAATTGTCATACACGTAGTAAGATGCCAATGCCATATCCCAGATATGGTCTTATACGGGATCTCATATCGATGTCGATGCCATATCCTAGATATGGTCTTACACGAGATCGTATGTCGATGCCATGTCCCAGACATGGTCTTACACGATTTCATACCGAAGCTAGGTCCCAGATGTGGTCTTACACGAAATCACTATTCGATGCCGATGCCATATCCCAGATATGGTCTTACACGGGATCTCAATTCGGTGCCGAGGCCATATCCCAGATACGGTATTATACGGTACCATATTAATCTAATGTCGTGACAAGGGTATCCTTTCTATTCCTAAGGTTCAACCGGGACTTCGATATAGTAAAACTTCATCATTTTTTTCTTCGTCGAGACCTCATTAACCAATTTCATAAAAAGAATATACATTTCATGTAATATCAAGCATTTAAATACATAATAACATAATGTTGGTTTATTACACACAAACTTACCTCGGTATCAAAATATAGATAATTGTTCAATTTAGTCCACCACCTTATTCTTTCCTCGGTTTAGGTCCGGACTTCGTGTTTCTTGATCTATAATGACAAATTTCACTTATTTAATTATCACATTGACTAAAATAGCCCATGACTCATGCTTTGGCAAAAATTATAATTTTTCCCCTAAACTTTCACATATTTGCAAAATAGTCCCTAGGCTCGTATGATGAAATGTACTCATTTTCTTGGTTACCTAAGCCTAGCCGAACCAATCTTAAGCTTATAATAGCTCACATTTTCCTTAAAAACCGATTTTTACTACACATTTTATCACTTTTACAAATAGGTCATTGTTAGGTGTTTCCATGAAAAATCACTTAGAGAAAGATGTTCATCACACCTCAAACTTCCATATTCCTCCATTAAACATCAAAATACATGCATGACATACATGGGTAAGTTTTTGAACATGAAATCTAGCTTAAAATATGGTTAGAAATAGCTAAATCGAGTTACGAGGATCTCAAAAATGTAAAGAACTTTAAAAACGGGGCTAAGATGCACTTACTTTGAGCTTGAAAATGAACAAAACCCTAGCTATGGCTTCTCTTCAATTTTTGGCACTTAGGGAAGAAGATGGACACCAATTTTGACTTCTTTTTCCCTTTTTATTAATTTATTAACTAAATGACCAAAATGCCCTTAAGGCCTTTCCTTGAGATTTTTCCCTTCCATGTCCATTTTTGTCTATCATGAGATATAATGGTCTAATTACTAAACAAGGACCTCTAATAAATTTTCTAATGCTATCTCATACTTAAAACTTCTAGAATCTCATATTTTTTTTCAATTTTTGCAATTTAGTCCTAAAAGATAAATTGATCACTAAATCATAAAATTTCTTCATGAAATTTTCACACAACCATGCAAACATGTCACAGACCTCCTAAAAACCATAAAACATATATTTCTACTTTGAATTTGTGGTCTCGCAACCACTATTCCGACTAGGCCTTAAATCAGGCTATTACAATTCTCCCCCTTAGGGATTTTCGTCCCCGAAAATCTTACCGATAAAAAGGTTTGGATATTGGTTTCTCATAGCCTCCTCAGGCTCCCATGTAGCCTCTTCTACCCTGTGTCTTTGCCACAAAACTTTCACAAGAGCTATACTTTTATTTTTTAACTGTTTGACCTCTCGAGCCAAAATCTTAACAGGCTCTTCACCATAAGTCATGTCCGGTTGAATTTCAACCTCTGTCGGTACAATCACATGTGAAGGATCTGATCAGTATCTTCTCAACATGGATACATGTAACACATCATGAATCCTTTCTAACCCTGATGGCAAAGCCAATCAATAGGCTACCGGCCCTATCCTCTTGGTAATCTCATACGGTCTAATAAAGCGCGGACTCAATTTGCCTTTCCGGCCAAATCTGAGAATTTTCTTCCATGGTGACACTTTCAAAAATACCTTATCACCAACTTGAAACTCAATCTCTTTCCGTTTCAAATCTGCGTAGGATTTTTGTCTATCCGAAGCAGCTTTTAAACAATCATGAATTACTTTTACTTTCTCTTCGGTTTCTCTGACTATATCAACTCCGTGAATTTGATTCTCTCTAAGTTCGATCCAATACAATGGTGTTCGGTGCTTACACCCATACAGTGCCTCATAAGGCACCATTTTCAAACTCGACTGAAAACTGTTATTATAGGCAAATTCCACTAACGGTAAATAATTTTCCCAATTACCTTGAAATTCCAAAACATAGCATCGGAGCATGTCTTCAAGTATATGTATTACCCTTTTCGACTGTCCGTCGATTTGCGGATGGAAAGCTGTACTAAAATTCAACTTTGTGCCTAAGGCTTCTTGCAACTTTTTCCAAAACCGTGAAGTGAACCTCGGATCTCTATCCGATATAATCGAAAAAGGCACTCCGTGCAATCTCACAATTTCAGAAATATACAATTCGGCTAATTTATCAAGTGAGTAGTCAGTATGTACCGGAATAAAATAAGCTAATTTCATAAGCCTGTCAACCACAACCCAAATGGCATCCTTCTTTTTCGGTGTCAAAGGCAAACACGTCACAAAATCCATAGTACTTATGTTCCATTTCCACTTGGGAACCATCACCGGCTGAATTAAACCGGAAGGTACTTGGTGTTCAGCTTTCACTTACTGACAAATCAAGCATCTCGATACGAACTCAAAAATATCTTTCTTTATACTCGGCTACCAATACCATTTCTTCGGGTCATTATACATCTTTGTACCATCGGGGTGAATAGACAAACAACTACTATGTGCCTCATGTAGAATGTAACAGTCCGGTTTTGGGGCTAGTCGAAACAGTGGTTTTGAGACCACTAATCCGAGGTCGAGGAAAATTATTTTGATGTTAATTTATGTGATGTAGCATGATTATATGGATGCATGAAAATTTTGGTGTTTTAATTTGAGTGATAGCATGCTTAATTGCGAAAAAGGACTAAATCGCATAAAGTGCGAGAGTTTTATTTTATAAGATAGACGTACCTAGTAGCTATAGAATGTAATTTGGAGGATTTTAAAGTGCAATTAGGCCATTTATCTAGTGATGGCCGGCCATGTGCATAGGGGAGAAAAGGGCATTTAATTCTTGGTCAAAATTGGGTGAATTAGGTGAGAAAAGATGAATAAAATAAAGTGAAAAGAAAAACTATCATCTTTTACAATTCACACTTCTCTTCCACCGAAATTTTGAAGAGAAAATAGGGGTTTTGAAGCTTAAAATTTCAGCAACTCATCTTCTTCACAAGTAAGTGATTTTGATGGTTTTAGTTGATAATTTTTGTACTTTTGGAGTCCCCAAAGCTTAAGCTTTCTAAAGAGGGGACTAGTTTGTGATATGGTTGAAAGTCTAGGGACTTACCATGAGAGAAATGATGTTGATAGCTGAATTTTTATGGAAGAAAATGAATGTTAGGGAAGTGTGAGACAACTTTTATGAATGGTGTTAGCATGAAAACACCTAAGTGGGACTTGAATGCAAAGATTTAATTTGTGTCATAAATGCATGAAATAGTTGTAATGGTGAGTAGTTGTAAGAGAAATAAATGTTCATCTATGCTTGTTCATTTAGAAAATGTAGTGGAAAATGATTCACGAGCCTAGGGGCAAAATCGTAATTTTGCCAATGTAAAAGGGTAAAATCGTAATTTTGCCAATATAAAAGGGCAAAATGGTCATTTTTGCCCAAGTGTAAAATTTGATGTATTATGATCATAGAATGATCTAAATGAATAAATTTCATTGTTATAGATCAAGAAGAGCGCGGAATCAACCTTGACCATGGAAAAGGCAAGGTGACAGACTAAATCGTTGGTTATCACGTTTTGCACCGAGGTAAGTTTATGTGTAAACAATGCATGATTGTGTAAACATTGTGTGGCTAACTAGTGTACGACATGATCGAGAACATGTGTGGTTCAAATGGATAAATTATGGAAATCGTTGAATAATTATTGTATGAATGATGAAATAGTCATATAAATATGTAATGACGACACCTATTGGTGGGCTAAGTGCGATACCACCTTGTTGCTAATTTACGATGGGCTATGTGCGATACCATCATCTAAAATCTTTTTGGTGGACTAAGTGCGATACCATCTTGTTGCTAATTTACGATGGGCTATGTGCGATACCATCGTCTATTCATCTTTTGGTGGGCTATGTGCGATACCACCGTATCTAATCTTTTTGGTGGGCTAAGTGCGAAACCACCGAGTGTTTCGATTATGTGTAATGGAATTAGAAATGGTGATATGTTGTATTATGTGACTTTGTGATGCTAAGTGCAGGGAAACTCTTAATGAATGTATGCATTAAATTGTGAGATGGTTGGAATGTGAGAATGGAGAAAATGAGTAAGCATGTCATGAATGTAAATTGCTTATTGCCTAGGATGTAATGCTATGTATTTGTTTAATACATGTTATAATGTGTGTTGTTTACATGTAAACTTACTAAGCTTAAAGCTTACTCCCCCTTCTCTTTTCCCTTGTTTTATAGAGTTTAAGAGCCGAGTGGGTGCGCAGCTAACTGAAAGACCGCCCACACTATCAGCTCCTCTCGGTATACCTAGACTTAATGATTTTGTAAATGGCATGTATAGGGGCTATACTAGTTAGATTATTTTGTTATTTTGGCCAAAGGTGTATTGGCTCTTGTTAAGACATTTAATTTTGTAACTTTCCATGCATGATGGCTCATTTTACCACCTATGAAATTACAAAGTTATCTATGGGAGTTCATGTTGAAATTATGAGATGTTTATTAGTATGTTGAATGAATTCATGTAGTGTAAGCTATAGGGGTGCAAAGAACTTGGCAAACAGCCTTGTTGCTGTCCACATGGGTAGACACACGGGCGTGTGTCTAGGCCGTGTGAGACACACGATCAAGCCATGGGCGTGTGCCCAGGCCGTGTGAAGTCTGTACCTTGAAATTGAAATTTGAATGGTCACACGGTTAAAGCACACGGGCGTGCCTAGGTCGTGGGGAAATAGTCAGAGGCAACCACGGACCAGCCCTATAGGCGTGTGTCCAGGTCGTGTGACCCAAGTCAGTGTCATCCACAGGTGTCGAACACGGGCGTGTGACTAGGCTTTGAGACCGTGTGAGTGTAGTCAGTATTCACCACGGTTGAGGAGCATGAGCGTGTGTGTCTACACACGGGCATGTCACATTTCACACAGGCATGTGAGCCCTGTAACATGAAAAATTTTCTAAGTTTTGTAAAAATTTCTAAAGTTTTCGGTTTAGTTCCGAACCACTTCCAAAGCATGTTTTGGGCCTCGTAGGCTCGTATAAGGGACTCTACGATTGAATATGAATGGTTTTAATTTGGACGCCAATTTTATAACTTGGAATTGTGTGATTGCTTATGATGTGAATCCGGTAATGCTTCGTAACCTGTTCCAGCATCGAATAGGGGTAAGGGGTGTTACATGTAGTGGTATCAAAGCTATGTTTTAGTCGGTTCTAGGACTACCATAGTGTGAGTAGGAGTCTAGCTATACATGCCATAAGCGTATGATGATAGTGTTGTGGCTTCTGATGATTTTAAACTTGTTTTATGTAGTATATGGATCCCGAACAATCGGCTGTTGATGATGCAGCTAGTAATGCACCGGCTCCTGTGCAAGGGACCGCGCCTGTGCAGAGTAGCCCCGAGACTAGAGGTCAAGGAGAAGAGGCTCAAGAAGCCTTTCTCCAAATGATGAGTAACTGGTACACTGAGTATGTACGAGCAAACCCCGATACTCAACCTCCTCCACCCCCACCTATACCTCAGCCAATTCCTGTGGCTCCCCGAGGTATAGAAATGGTGAGGACGACTAAGCCCCCGGTAGACAAAATTCGAAAGCAAGGGGCTGAGGATTTTCGAGCTAACATAGATGATGATCCTGAGCGAGCGGAGTTCTGGCTTGAGAACTCAATAAGGGTTTTTGATGAACTCTCCTGCACACCTGAGGAGAGTTTGAAATGAGCTGTGTCTTTGCTTAGGGACTCGGCATACCATTGGTGGAAAACATTGACATCAGTGGTTCCTAAAGAGAGGGTAACGTGGGACTTCTTTTTGGAAGAGTTTCGAAAGAAGTATATAAGTCAATGGTTTGTAGACCAGAAACGGTAAGAATTCCTTGAGTTGAAGCGAGGAAAAATGACTGTGGCAGAATATGAGCGCGAATTTGTTAGGCTCAGCAAGTATGCGCAAGAATGTGTATCCACGGAAGCTACCTTATGCAAGAGATTTGAAGATGGGTTGAATGAAGATGTCAGACTCTTAGTCAGAATTTTAGAGCTAAAAGAATTTGTGGTATTGGTGGATAGGGCTAGTAAGGCCGAAGAATTGAGTAAGGAAAAGAGGAAAGCCCTGAGTGAGGCTCAAGATGCGAAGAAGAGGCCGATGAGCAAATCATACCAAGCTCAATTGAAGAGGTCCAGGGAAGTGAACCCTCGGACGACTACATCAGTCGGGTATTCGCAGAGAGAGTGAGGCAACATGTATTCAGGTTCAAGAGTTCAGGCCACTTCAATGGCAAGTGTGGGCAACCCAAAGTTCAAACCAGAGTGCCCAAGTTGTGGCAGACATCACATTGGAGAGTGTTGGGGAAATAATCGAAATTGCTATAAGTGTGGATCCCCTGACCATCTCCTCCGCAATTGTCCTGAAAGGGATGACAAGGAGAGGAAGCAAGAGATAAGATCAATCAGTGCATCCTTCATAGGTTGGCCACAAAAGAACCCGAGAGGCAGAACTAGTGGTAGAGGTGTTTCACGAGACACCACTGTGAGGTCAAAGGGTTGGGCGCCAGCAAGAACTTATGCTATTCGCGCTCGAGAAGAGGTGTCATCACCGGATGTAATAACGGGTACATTTTCCCTCTATGACACCTCTATTATTACTTTAATTGACCCGGGGTAACCTCATTCTTATATTTGTATGAGACTGGCATCTAGTTTAAGTATGACTGTTGAGTCTACTAAATTTGTGGTAAAAGTGTCAAACCCACTAGGTAAACAGGTGTTAGTTGACAAGGTGTGTAGGAACTGTCCTCTGATAATTAAGGGTCATTGTTTCCCGACAAACCTTATGTTGTTACCGTTTGATGAATTTGATTTAATTCTTGGTATGGATTGGTTGACTGCCCATAGTGTTTTAGTGAATTGTGGTAGTAAATTTATTGAATTGAATTATGAAAATAGAGATGTTATTCGGGTTGAATCAGGTGAGTCAGATAGTTTACCGGTGATGATCTCTTCCATGATAGCTGAGAAATATCTGAGAAAAGGGTACGAATCTTATCTCGCTTTTGTATTAAACACTCAAGAATCTGAAGTAAGGATTGAAGCAGTACCGGTTGTATGTGAGTATCCGGATGTATTCCCGGAAGAGTTGCCCAGATTACCCCCAGTTAGAGAGGTCGAGTTTGGAATTGAGTTAATTCTGGGAACAGCACCTATTTCGGTTGCTTCGTATAGGATGGCCCCACTAGAGTTGAAAGAACTGAAAGTTTAGTTGTAAGAATTGACGGATAAGGGTTTTGCAAGACCGAGCTATTCACCGTGGGGTGCCTCAGTACTCTTTGTAAAGAAGAAAGATGGGTCAATGAGATTGTGCATAGACTACAGACAGCTCAACAAAGTAACTGCGAAGAACAAGTATCCTTTGCCGAGGATAGATGATCTATTTGATCAACTGAAGGGAGCTACGGTGTTCTCCAAGATTGACCTGAGGTCCGGCTATTACCAGTTGAGGGTTAAGGAGCAAGATGTACCGAAAACGGCATTCCGGATGAGGTATGGCCATTATGAGTTTCTGGTCATGCCGTTCGGTTTAACGAATGCTCCTACGGTTTTTATGGATTTAATGAATCGTGTCTTCCGACCATATTTGGACAAGTTTGTGGTTGTCTTTATTGACGACATATTGGTTTATTCTCGAGATGAGAGTGATCATGCAGAACATCTTAGAATTGTCTTACAGACCTTAAGAGACAAGCAGTTATATGCTAAACTTAGCAAAAGCGAGTTTTGGCTACGAGAGGTAGGGTTCCTGGGACATATTGTGTCGGGTGAAGGTATTAGAGTGGATCCGAGAAAGGTCTCGGCTATTGTGGAGTGGAAACCACTGAGGAACGTGTCGGAAGTCAGAAGCTTTATGGGTTTAGTAGGGTACTATAGGCGGTTTGTGAAGGGATTCTCTATGATTGCTACTCCAATGACGAAACTATTACACAAGGATGTTAAGTTTGAATGGACTGAAAAATGCCAACAGAGTTTCGAGAGATTGAAAATGTTGTTGACAGAGGCACCAGTTTTGGTACAACCTGAGTCAGGAAAGGAGTTTGTAGTCTTCAGTGATGCATCGTTAAATGGTCTCGGCTGTGTGTTGATGAAAGAGGGTAAGGTAATCGCTTACGCCTCGAGACAACTAAAACCACATGAGAAAAATTATCCGACTCATGACCTGGAGTTGGCCGCAATTGTTTTCGCGTTAAAGATTTGGCACCATTACCTATATGGTGAGAAGTGCTGAATCTTCACTGATCATAAGAGTTTGAAGTACTTGATGGATCAAAAGGAATTAAATCTACGGCAGCGACAGTGGCTCGAACTATTGAAGGATTATGAGCTAGTGATCGATTACCATCCGGGGAAAGCGAATGTAGTTGCGGATGCTTTAAGTAGAAAATCCTTGTATGCTTTGAGAGCTATGAGCACGAGTTTGTCATTGTCTGATGATGGTGCTATACTGGCCGAGTTGAGAGCTAGACCACTATTTGTTCAACATATATGTGATGCTCAAAAGAACGATAGTGAGATACTAGCTAAAAGAGCTAAATGTGAATTAGGGACTAATTCTGAATTCCAGGTGAGTTCGAATGGTTGCTTAATGTTCAATGATAGAATTTGTGTGCCTAAAGATGACAAGTTGATCCGAGAAATTTTACGGGAAGCACATAGTAGTTATTTGTCAGTACACCCGGGCAGCACGAAAATGTCTAATGATCTAAAGAAATTCTATTGGTGGCCGAGAATGAAAAGAGAATCTCGGAGTATGTAACAAGATGTCTGATTTGTCAACAAGTGAAAGTGGAGCATCAAGTGCCTTCGGGATTGCTTCAGCCAGTGATGGTCCCCGAGTGGAAATGGGATCGGATTACCATGGATTTTGTTACGGGCTTGCCTATGACCCCGAAAAAGAAAGATGATGTGTGAGTTGTCGTAGATAGACTAACAAAGTCGGCTCACTTTATTCCAGTACGTGTTGATTATTCACTGGATAAATTAGCTGAGTTATATGTGGCAGAGATAGTGAGATTGCATGGTGTGCCTGTATCCATTATATCGGATAGAGATCCAAGATTTACTTCGAGATTTTGGCAGAAGTTGCAAGAGGCCTTAGGTACGAGGTTGAATTTTAGTATCGCATTCCATCCGCAAACTGATGGTCAGTCCGAGAGAGTAATTCAATTTTTGGAAGATATGCTTCGATGTTGTGTGTTAGACTTCGAAGGTAGTTGGGAGAGATATCTACCTTTGGTCGAATTCGCCTACAATAATAGCTATCAGTCGAGTATACATATGGCACCGTATGAGGCTTTGTATGGTCGTAAGTGTCGGACTCCATTGTATTGGACCGAGCTGAGTGAGAAGCAAGTTCATGGGGTTGATCTGGTTAAAGAGACAGAGGAAAAAGTGAAAGTGATTCGGGATAGTTTAAAAGCTACTTCAGACCGACAAAAGTCGTACGCGGATTTGAAAAGAAAGGAAATTGAATTTCAAGTGGGCGACAAAGTATTTCTGAAAGTGTCACCGTGGAAGAAAATATTGAGATTTGGTCGAAAAGGCAAATTGAGTTCGAGATTCATAGGGCCGTATGAGATTACTAAAAGGATTGGGCCAGTAGCATATCGGTTGGCTTTACCGGTAGAGTTAGAGAAAATTCATAATGTGTTCCAAGTATCAATGCTAAGGTGTTATCGTTCCGATCTTTCGCATGTGATTCCTCCAACAGAAATTGAGAGAAGACCGGATATGACATATGAGGAAGAGCCGATTAAAATCTTAGCTCGAGAAATGAAACAGTTGAGGAATAAGGACATAGCCTTAGTAAAAGTGTTGTGGCAAAAACACGGTGTAGAAGAGGCTACGTGGGAACCGGAGGAAGCCATGAGAGAGCAATATCAAAACCTCTTTACCGGTAAAATTTTCGAGGGCGAAAATCCCTAAAGAGGGGGAGAGTTGTAACAGTTCAGTTTTGGGGCTAGTCGGAACAGTGGTTTCGAGACCACTAATCTGAGGTCGAGGAAAATTATTTTGATGTTAATTTATGTGCTGTAGCATGATTATATGGGTGCATGAAATTTTTGGTGTTTTAATTTGAGTGATAGCATGCTTAATTGCGAAAAAGGACTAAATCGCATAAAGTGTGAGAGTTATATTTTATAAGATATAGGTACCTAGTATCTATAGAATGTAATTTGGAGGATTTTAAAGTGCAATTAGGTCATTTATCTAGTGATGGCCGGCCATGTGCATAGGGGAGACAAGGGCATTTAATTCTTGGTCAAAATTGGGTGAATTAGGTGAGAAAAGATGAATAAAATAAAGTGAAAAGAAAAACTATCATCTTTTACTATTCACACTTCTCTTCCACCGAAATTTTGAAGAGAAAATAGGGGTTTTGAAGCTTAAAATTTCATCAACTCATCTTCTTCACAAGTAAGTGATTTTGATGGTTTTAGTTAATAATTTTTGTACTTTTGGAGTCCCCAAAGCTTAAGCTTTCTAAAGAGAGGACTAGTTTGTGATATGGTTGAAAGTCTAGGGACTTACCATGAGAGAAATGATGTTGATAGTTGAGTTTTTATGGAAGAAAATGAATGTTAGGGAGGTGTGAGACAACTTTTATGAATGGTGTTAGCATGAAAACACCTAAATGGGAGTTGAATGCAAAGATTTAATTTGTGTCATAAATGCATGGAATGGTTGTAATGGTGAGTAGTTGTAAGAAAAATAAATGTTCATCTATGCTTGTTCATTTAGAAAATGTAGTTAAAAATGATTCACGAGCCTAGGGGCAAAATCGTAATTTTGCCAATGTACAAGGGCAAAATGGTCATTTTTGCCCAAGCGTAAAATTTGATGTATTATGATCATAGAATGATCTAAACGAATAAATTTCATTGTTATAGATCAAGAAGAGCGCGGAATCAACCTTGACCATGGAAAAGGCAAGGTGACGGACTAAATCGTTGGTTATCACGTTTTGCACCGAGGTAAGTTTATGTGTAAACAATGCATGATTGTGTAAACATTGTGTGGCTAACTAGTGTACGGCATGATCGAGAACATGCATGGTTCAAATGGATTAAATGTGGAACTCGTTGAATAATTGTTGTATGAATGATGAAATAGTCATATAAATATGTAATGACGACACCTATTGGTGGGCTAAGTGCGATAACACCTTGTTGCTAATTTACGATGGGCTATGTGCGATACCATCATCTAAAATCTTTTTGGTGGGCTAAGTAGGATACCACCTTGTTGCTAATTTATGATGGGCTATGTGCGATACCATCGTCTAAAATATTTTTGGTGGGCTAAGTGCGATACCATCTTGTTGCTAATTTACGATGGGCTATGTGCGATACCATCGTCTATTCATCTTTTGGTGGGATATGTGCGATACCACCGTATCTAATCTTTTTGGTGGGCTAAGTGCGAAACCACCGAGTGTTTTGATTATGTGTAATGGAATTAGAAATGGTGATCTGTTGTATTATGTGACTTTGTGATGCTAAGTGCAGGGAAACTCTTAATGAATGTATGCATTAAATTGTGAGATGGTTGGAATGTGAGAATGGAGAAAATGAGTAAGCATGTCATGAATGTAAATTTCTTCTTGCTTAGTATGTAATGCTATGTATTTGTTTAATACATGTTATAATGTGTGTTGTTTACATGTAAACTTACTAAGCTTAAAGCTTACTCCCCCTTCTCTTTTTCCCTTATTTTATAGAGTTTAAGAGCCGAGCCGGGGTACGCAGCTAACCAGAAGACCGCCCACACTATCAGCTCCTCTCGGTATACCTAGACTTAATGATTTTGTAAATGGCATGTATAGGGGCTATACTAGTTAGATTATTTTGTTATTTTGGCCAAAGGTGTATTGGCTCTTGTTAAGACATTTAATTTTGTAACTTGCCATACATGATGGCTCATTTTACCACCTATGAAATTACAAAGTTATCTATGGGAGTTCATGTTGAAATTATGAGATGTTTATTAGTATGTTGAATGAATTCATGTAGTGTAAGCTATAAGGGTGCAAAGAACTTGGCAAACAGCCTTGTTGCTGTCCACATGGGTAGACACACGGGCGTGTGTCTAGGCCGTGTGAGACACACGATCAAGCCATGGGCGTGTGCCCAGGCCGTGTGAAGTCTGCACCTTGAAATTGAAATTTGAATGGTCACACAGTTAAAGTACACGGGCGTGCCTAGGCCGTTGGGAAATAGTCAGAGGTAACCACAGACCAGCCCTATGGGCGTGTGTCCAGGTTGTGTGACCCAAGTCAGTGTCGTCCACGGGTGTCGAACACGGGCGTGTGACTAGGTTTTGAGACCGTGTGAGTGTAGTCAGTATTCACCACGGTTGAGGAGCATGGGCGTGTGTGTCTACACACGGGCATGTCACATTTCACACGGGCGTGTGAGCCCTGTAACATGAAAAATTTTCTAAGTTTTGTAAAAATTTCTAAAGTTTTCGATTTAGTTCCGAACCACTTCCAAAGCATGTTTTGGGCCTCGTAGGCTCGTATAAGGGACTTTACGATTGAATATGAATGGTTTTAATTTGGACACCAATTTTATAACTCGGAATTGTGTGATTGCTTATGATGTGAGTCCAGTAATGCCTCGTACCCTGTTCCAGCGTCGAATAGGGGTAAGGGGTGTTACATAGAATTTTTTTAATAAGCTCACCATCTCTCTGTACACAGATTCTGTCTCGAAATATTAAACATCCATCAGAACTAATTCGAAAGTCTGACTTCATACCCGATTCACATTGAACTCTTTTTGCTTGTAAATCACTGCCGCCTTTCTGAGCTTCACAAATCTTTTGGAGAAATATCGGTCTAGATCTCAACTTAGCTGGAATAGAACCATCATTAGATAAAGCCAACCGTGTATTCATAGCTCTCAATGTAAATAAATATTTCCTACTCAAGGCATCGGCGACCATGTTCGCCTTTCTCGGGTGGTAGTCTATCACTAGCTCGTAATCATTTATCAACTCTAACCATCTTCATTGCCTTAGATTCAATTCCTTTTGAGTCATCAATTATTTTAGACTTTTATGATCAGTGAATACCCGACATTTCTCGCCAGATAAATGGTGTCTCTAGATCTTTAATGCAAATACAATGGTGGCTAATTCTAAATCATGGGTCGGATAATTCTTCTCGTGCAGCTTTAGCTGTCTAGAGGCATAAGCTATTACTTTTCCTTCTTGCATGAGTACACAACCTAATCCACTCAAGGATGCATCACTATAAACCACAAATTCTTTTCTCGGTTCAGGTTGCACCAAAACAGGAGCTTCAGTCAACAATATCTTTAATTTCTCAAAACTCTGTTGGCATTCTTCTGTCCACTCAAACTTAACATCTTTTTGTAACAACCTTGTCATCAGAGTAGCTATCATGGAAAATCCTTTGACAAACCGTCTGTAATAACCAGCTAGGCCTAGAAAACTCCTAACCTCTAATACGTTCTTCGACGGTTTCCATTCAACAATAGCCGAAATCTTTCCCGGGTCAACTCTAATGCCATCACCCGAAACAATGTGGCCCAAAAATCTAACTTCTTTAAGCCAAAATTCACTTTTACTAAACTTGGCATATAACTGTTTATCCCGTAAAATTTGTAAAACCGTCCTCAAGTGCTCAGCATGCTCATTCTCATCACGAGAGTAAATCAATATATCATCAATAAAGACTACAACAAATTTATCCAAATATGGACGAAAAATGCGGTTCATTAAATCTATAAACACAGCAGGGGCGTTTGTTAAACCAAAAGGCATAACTAGAAATTCATAGTGACCATACCTTGTCCGAAATGCGGTTTTCGGCACATCTGAGTCTTTGACTCTCAACTGGTAATAACCAGACCTCAAGTCTATCTTGGAAAACACAGTGGCTCCCTTCAATTGGTCAAACAAATCATCGATCCTTGGCAAGGGATACTTTTTTCTTTACAGTTACCTTATTAAATTGCCGATAATCTATACATAACCTCATAGAACCATCCTTCTTTTTCACAAATAATACGAGAGCACCCCACGAAGAATAACTCGGTCTTGCGAAACCTTTATCCGTCAACTCTTGTAACTGAGCCTTCAATTCTTTCAACCTGGTCGGAGCCATCCTGTACGGAGCAATCGAAATAGGCGTAGTACCAGGGGCTAACTCAATACCAAATTCAATCTCTCTAACCGGAGGCAACCCGGGCAATTCTTCCGAAAATACATCTGGATACTCACATACTATCGGCACTGATTCAATTCTTAACTCAGACTCTTTGGCATTCATCACAAAGGCAAGATAAGCTTCATATCCCTTTCTTATGTATTTTTGAGCAGACATAAAAGAAATCACTATAGGCAATCTATCATGTTCATTTGATTCAACCCGAAGAATATCCCCATTTTCACATTTCAATTCAATAAATTTCCTTCCATAATTTACTATCACATCATGAGCAGTTAACCAATCCATGCCAATAATTACATCGAATTCATCAAACGGTAATAGCATGAGATTAGCCGAAAAATAATGACCTCTAATCATCAAAGGGCAATCTCTGCATACCTTGTCAACTAACACACATTTGCCTAGGGGATTTGACACTTTTGTCACAAATTCTGTAGACTCTACAGGCATGTTCATACTAGATACTAATTTCATACAATCATACGAGTGGGTAGATATCGGATCAATTAAAGCAACAACATGAGTATCATAAAGAGAAAATGTACCAGTAATCACATCAGGGCATGACACCTCTTCGTGAGAGCGAATGGCATAAGTCCTCCCAGCGCTCTACCCTCATATCTTACAGTCTGCTCTCTAGGTGTATTCTTACTACTCGTTCCATTTTCGGGATTTCTCTGTGGTCTCCCTTTACTAGTAGTGTTGCCCGATCTCACACTCTGATTTCTATCTTTTTCAACCATCTCGGGGCAATCTCTAATGAAGTGATCTTGGGAACCACACTTGAAACAAGCTCTCTCATTTGCTCGGCACTCACCAGGACAACGTCCACCACACTGTGAACATTCCGGTCTACTTGGTCAAGCATTACCAACACTAGCAATCGAAGTGGTCTGAGCTTTAGAAACCGAGTACTGTTTACCCTTACTTCTGTTTGAGAACCCAACTAAAGCGGCTGATCGAGTAGTGAACTCTCTCGATTTCTTGGATGAGGATTGAAATGACTTACCCAATTATCTCTTCCTCGAGTTACGGGACTCAATTTTAGCCTTTCTTTTCTCTTTGGCCAATTCCTCGGCCTTGGAAGCTCTCTCTACTAGCACAACAAATTCTTTCAGTTTTAGAATACCAACAAACAATCGGATGTCCTCATTTAATCCATCTTCAAACCTCTTACACATGATGGCTTCGGTGGATACGCACTTACGAGCGTATTTACTGAGCCTTACAAACTCACGTTCATATTTGGTTACCGTCATTTGACCTTGTTTTACCTCAAGGAATTCCTTTCTTTTTTGATCGATAAACATTAGGCTAATATACTTCTTTCGAAACTCTCCTTGGAAAAATTCCCAATTAACTCTCTCCCTTGGTACAACCGACACAAGGGTGTTCCACCACTGATAAGCCGAATCTCTCAAGAGAGACACAACACATTTTATACACTCTTCGGGTGTGCAAGACAATTCATAAAATACTCTGATGGTATTTTAAAGATAGAATTTTGCTCTTTCCGGATCGTTATCTTTATTAGCTCGGAACTCCTTAGCTCCTTGTTTTCGAATTCTATCAACCGGGGGCTTTTCCCTTCTTACCATTTCTACAACTTGGGGAGCTACAGGGATAGGCTGAGGGTTTGGAGGGGGTGGAGCTTGTTGTTGAGCGGTCAAGTTCGTTCGAACGAACGCTGTGAACCACTCGTTCATCATTTGAAAGAAGGCTTCCCGAGCCTCTCCTCCCTAACTCACAGTCACTTGTCTATTTTCATTTTCAGTTGGCACCATCCTTTGGGCGGGGGCCAGCGCGTTACTTTCTACATCATCCGCCACTGCTCTGTCAGGATCTATTTGCTATAATAAAACATATTTTAAATCGTCAGGAGTCGTCACACTACCATTAGGTATATACACATACGTATGGCATGTATAGCTAGACTCTCACACATGCTACGGTAATCTAAAAAACGACTAAACCATAGCTCTGATACCACTAAATGTAACACCCCTTACCCGTATTTGATGCCGGAACCAGGTACGAGGCATTACCGGACTTAACATACTTAATCATACAAAATCGGGCCATAAATTTTCATTCCAACTTAAAACTTTTCATTCGTGTTCATAACGTCCCTATTATGGGCCTACGAGACCCGAATCATATGTATAGGGTGGTTAAGGTCTAAACCGGAAGCTTACGAACACTTAGAAATTTTTTGCTCAAAACAGGGCCACACGCCAGTGTCTATAGCCCATGTCCCTCACACGGCCATGACACGCTCGTGTCTTAGTCCGTGTGTGAAAACCTTGACATTCTGTTTATGACGGCAGCAGATATTTAGGGTCACACGGCCAAGTCACACACCCGTGTGCTAGGCTGTGTGGCGAATTTAATTCTCGCAATTAATGTGTAGACTTCACACGGCCTGGGCACACGCCCATGTCCTGAGGCCGTGTCCTTCACACGGCTGAGACACACGGCCGTGTCTCTGCCCGTGTGTTTACTACTTGCATCTATTTTGATAAATTTGGATGTAGGGGGCACACAGCCTATCAACACGCCCACGGGCTAACCGTGTGTCACACACGGCCTAGACACACGCCCGTGTGTCTACCCGTGGAGACAAATATAAGGCTATTTACCAACTCATTTGCCACCCTGAAAAGCAACCATACTTATATCATTTCTAGCAACACATAGCATAACAATTATGCACTTCTAATATCCACAATCAAGACATCCCCACCTTAATTTCACACTGCATTCATCATGCATATACTTCACACATTACTCATTCAATTGCGCAAGCTTGGACTTCATGAATTTCATCATCATCGAATAGATATAACTTAACTAGTATTGGCCAATTCCAATGGCCATTTACAAAATGAAATAAGTAACATTAATGGCCAACACATTGGCTAACCACTATGACATATAACAAAATGACCAAGTTTCTATACATGTCATACCCAAAATAATCAAACTTTACTATACCCAAAAGAATAGCTTGATAGTGTGAATCAAGCTCCGACGTCCTTTGATCCCCGAGCTAGCTTGGCGATACTACAAGAAAAGGGAAAAGAGAGGGAGTAAGCATAAAGCTTAGTAAGTTTGCATGTAATAGATAACAACATAAAATTTTGTAATAACATCCATGTATTACAGTATGAATTAACACAAAATTCTCAATCCAACATTGACATAGCTTACTCATACTCACTTTTGCCAACCACATATCACATACCGGACTCATTTCTCGTGAGTTTCGCATATGTACCTGTATCACTCCATCACATAATTTTAGCCATTTTTCCATCTTTCACATAAACTTTAATTCTTTACCCCGTTGAACCACTTGGAATATCGAAGGATACTCAGAAATTGCCATACACGTAGTAAGATGCCAATGCCATATCCCAGATATAGTCTTACATAGGATCACATGTCGATGTCGATCCCATATCCTAGATATGGTCTTATACGGGATCTCATATCGATGTTGATGCCATATCCCAGATATGGTCTTACACGAGATCATATGTCGATACCATGTCCCAGACATGGTCTAACACGATTTCATACCGAAGCTAGGTCCCAGACGTGGTCTTACACGGAATCACTATTCGATGCCGATGCCATATCCCAGATATGGTCTTACACGAGATCTCAATTCGGTGCCGAGGCCATATCCTAGATACGGTCTTATACGAGACCTTATTAATCTAATATCGTGACAAGGGTATCATTTCTATTCCTAAGGTTCAACCGGGACTTCGATATAGTAAAATTTCATCATTTTTTTCTTCGTTGAGACCTCATTAACCAATTTCATAAAAAGAATATACATTTCATGTAATATCAAGCATTTAAATACATAATAACATAATGTTGATTTATTACACACAAACTTACCTCGGTATCAAAATATAGATAGTTGTTCAATTTAGTCCACCATATTGTTCTTTCCTCGGTTCAGGTCCGGACTTCGTGTTTCTTGATGTATAATAAAAATTTTCACTTATTTAATTATCACATTGACTAAAACAACCCATGACTCATACTTTGGCAAAAAATATAATTTTTCCCCTAAACTTTCACATATTTGCAAAATGGTCCCTAGGCTCATATGATGAAATGTACTCATTTTCTTGGTTACCCAAGCCTAGCCGAACCAATCTTAAGCTTATAATAGCTCACATTTTCCTTAAAAACTGATTTTTACTACACATTTTATCACTTTTACAAATAGGTCCTTGTTAGGTGTTTCCATGAAAAATCACTTAGAGAAAGATGTTCATCACACCTTAAACTTCCATATTTCTCCATTAAACATCAAAATACATGTATGACATACATGGGTAAGTTTTTGAACATGAACTCTAGCTTAAAATATGGTTGGAAATAGCTAAATCGAGCTACGAGGATCTCAAAAATGTAAAGAACTTTAAAAACGGGGCTAGGATGCATTTACTTTGAGCTTGAAAATGAAAAAAACCCTAGCTATGGCTTCTCTTCAATTTTCAGCACTTAGGGAAGAATATGGTCACCAATTTTGACTTCTTTTTCCCTTTTTATTAATTTATTAACTAAATGACCAAAATGCCCTTAAGGCCTTTCCTTAAGATTTTTCCCTTCCATGTCCATTTTTGTCTATCATGAGATATAATGGTCTAATTACTAAATAAGGACCTCTAATAAATTTTCTAATGCTATCTCATACTTAAAACTTCTAGAATCTCATTTTTTTTCAATTTTTGCAATTTAGTCTTAAAAGATAAATTGATCACTAAATCATAAAATTTCTTCATGAAATTTTCACACAACCATGAAAACATGTCATAGACCTCATAAAAACCATAAAACATATATTTCTACTTCGAATTTATGGTCTCGCAACCACTATTATGACTAGGCCCTAAATCAGGCTGTTACATAATGTCCACGCTACTGTCTTAGATGGCAGGGAGAGAGCTATAGCCGGAGGTTTGTTTGAGGATCATGATGGACAGTGGATTCAATGACTTGGTGGGAGGTCAAGCTTCTATTCCATTCTTGGAGCTGAGGTCTGGGCAATAATCGAAGGATTGGAGTTGGCATTGTCATTGGGCTTTAGGAAAGTGGAAATGGAAACGGGTTGATTATCTTTTATGAATTTGATATAGAGGCAGTAGAGTAATGGTGCTGAAGATGCCTTAGTACTTCATCTCAGTCGAATTTGCTTCAAGCCTTGGATGGTCACATTCCGACACATTTGTAGAGTTGCTAATAGATCAGCTGATGTAATGGCCAAATTGTTACTCTTAGATACATTGGAAACCAAGTTCTTTGTGGATCCACCTAATGGAATCATTCAACTTGTGGAGAACGATTGGAGTGAAAGCGCCGCTGATGATTTTAGTACTCATACTATTTACTTATTAATCTTGTTCATATGGTCAAAATCTGGTTCTTAGTTCCACCTATTGGCTTTTAGGAAATGTTATTTCTAGTCCCTTCTTTCTGCTTGCAATCCTTGTTTAAATTTGGTTTGTTAGATAAATTTCTAAATATAGTACTTATTGAATTGTGTGAAATTGGTCTCTTTATTTTTATTTGTTTAATATTATTTTTTTACCTTTCGAATTGCATTTATTTAGTCCCCAGTCTAACATTTTTTGTCAATTCCATTAGATGTAGTTACGTGGCTTCTTCTAAATGTACATAGAATTTTTTATCACTGCGTAATTACACATTGGATTTGAAATAGTTAAAAGTTCAATGTAAAACTCAAAAGTTGATCCTAACACTTAAAAAGGAGAAAAAGTTGCGAAAAAAAAAAGAACGTGAAAACTAAGTGAAACCTTACAACCATTACTCAAAAAATTTAAATAAAAGATTGTGTAAAGTTACCACTACTAAAAAGAAAAATATTTCAAAAAATTCTAAAGTGGTATGAGCGAGGATACGAGGGGTCTTCCTGGTTAGACGGTCAAAAAAGTAAGGAGGAGAGAAGAGGACCTTTCCGATGACGAAGGAGGGAAGGAGCAGACAAAGCCAGTAGGTTTTAAACCTTTCTCGTTTAGAGATGCGGTGATGCATTCAAATCCGTTAAATAATTCTCTGAATAATAAGTGGGCAGATGATGATATTGATTTAATGGATGGTGATATAAGAAATGAAGTTATTGATGGAGTTCCCTCAATTGGTTTTTTTGATAGAATCTATTCAATAATTGAAGAGAGCGTGTCAAAAAATGTAGTCATCAAACTTCTAGGGGGGAAGATAGGATACAATGCCTTATGGAACAAAGTTTCGTTATGGAAACCATCTATGCGATTCCAGCTTATGGATATTGAAAATAACTATTTTCTAGCTAAGTTTGAATCTTTTTTGGACTATAGTAACATTCATTCGAATGGTCCATAGGTGATTTATGAATAGTATCTGATGGTTTAACATTGGACGAAGCAGTTTTCTCATTACAATCGTTCCCCCATAGTGTTGTTGTATGGGTCCGTATACTGGGTTCATCAAGATCCTTGTACAAGAGAAGTATTCTCTAAGCTATCGGTGAAATGGTGGGGAATGTAATCAAAATTGATTTAATGGTGGATAAAGGAGCAAGGGGTCAGTTTGCCAGATTTTCAATTCAAATCGACTTAAGGAAGCCGCTCATTTCTAGAATAAGAATCACTAGCAGGATCCACAAAGTGGAGTATGAATCTCTTCCAACGGTTTGTTTTGGCTGTGGCACCTTTGGGCACTTGAAAAGATATTGTCCTCAATCAAAGATAGTAGAGAATATGGAGAAAGGATCAGGTGAAGCTAAGGATCCTGTTAGATTGGACCAACATGAAAACATTGGATCAATTCAAGAATGGGTTGAGAATGAAAGGTTCGGTGAGTATATGATTGTGGATTGTCGAATTTGTAGACAAGAGTGTGGAAAAGGAAACAATCTTTCTAGATCTTGATGAGAATGGTGCAGCTATTTTAAATTTTGAGAAATAGAAGGAACAAAGAGATAATTTACCCGCTGAATTATTGGGTAAGGGTCAAGAAAATCTAACTGCATCTGTTACAAAGATTATGAATGAGAGAAAATTTGATGGGGGTAATAAAGGGAAGAATACTAAAGATAAAGGCCATAAAAAATGGGTTGTAGATGTTAAAGGGCGGGCTAATAAGCAGGTTGTGGGTGGGCCTAGAATGAAGAATCAGGGGGTGGTATTGAGAAGACTGGGATGAGTTCTAGAACTCTCAGGATTGGGTAGAAAGTAGGGTCTGGGCTACCTAAATTTGGTACCAATGGTAACCAAGGAATATTAGATCGAAAATTTCACTCAGTTCATAATTTTGAAGAAAACTAGAACCCAAATGATCTAATTGGTTTTTCTCCTCTTTGGGAAATGAACTGGGCATCAAAAATATTATTCCTCATTCTACACTCCCTCCTTTTTTGAAGGAAAATAGGAGTAATAATACTTTAAGCTCTGATTCTAGAGGAGATGAGAATAATCTTGATGTCCTAGCTCGCATGGTTCCTATTTGACAGGTTATCCAAGGAATGGTGGATCGTTTGGTGGTGGAGGGTAGAGTTGCGGACACGCGAGAGGGGAACACAGAATTGGTGGTGTTGGACCAAGCTGACAGTGGACAAATTCAAGGTCGACCATCGAAAGTGGTCCATGGGGGTGAAAGCGACGCGACATTCATGGACGATTCATCAGATAAGTGATGGTGCCCTCAAAGGTTTGGTCATTTTTTATTTTGATTTTTATAATGTCAAGAATTTTTGTATGGAAATGACAAGGTGTTAGGCACCCTAATTTTGGCAGAAATATGAAGGAGTATTTACGCGAAGTAGATCCTTGTGTTGTGGTTTTGATGGAAACCCGAATTAGTGGATTAAAAACTGATATATCAATTAAAAGTATTAGTCTACCTTATTCACATTGGGTGAAAGTTGTGGGATATTCAGGTGGAATTTGGGTTCTATGTAAAGATAATATCCGTGTCAAAGTTATGGTTTATCATATGCAGTTTATTCACATGAAAATTAAATTTGATGATGTTATAGATTTGGTGTTCTTTATGGGTGTTTATGAGAGTCCCCGTAGAAATTTGAGGAAAGATTTATGGTATGGCCTAAGCTACATTGCTAAAAATATTAATCTCCCTTGGTTGATTATTGGGGATTTTAATGCTTTGCTTGATGAGGATAAGAAAAAATGTGGCTCGAATAGGGTAGTTGTTATCTGGCTTTCCAACAGGTATGTTTAGTCTGTGAGTTGAAGGAGCCTGAATCTAAAGGTCCCAAATTCACTTGGAATAGAGGGAATATATTTGAACGCCTTAATAAAGCCTTATGCAATTCTCGTTGGGAGCTAATGTTCCCAAATATTGATGTTTTCCATATGCTGAGAATCAAATCTAATCATCGCCCGCTCTCGATTTCATTTGGAAGCAAGATAAGAACAAATTCCCCTCGTCTTTTATGGTTCTTAAGTGGTTGGTTGTCTCATAGTAATTTTAGTTATATGTTTAATGAGAATTGGGATAGTGAGAGCTAGTTAGAAGATTTAGTTGAGAAGTTCATGGTAATAGGGATAACGTAGAATAGGGATGTTTTCGGGCACATTTTGAAGAGGAAGAGGAATATGATGAATCAACTTGATGGCATCCAAAGAGCAGTGAAGATGTTTTGATCTAAGAACCTTCTTAATCTTAAAAAATCATTGCGAGTAGAACTTGAAGGAATTATAGACTTGGAAGAGAGACTTTGGCGACAAAAGGCGCGGAGTGATTGGTTAACTCTTGGAGACCGAAACACCAAATACTTCTAATGTAAGGCTAACTCAAGGAGGCATTTTAATGAGATCAAAGCTCTAAGATCGTCTGATGGTTAGTGGTGCTATGATGAGGAAGTGTTGAAAGTCGAAACTATTCTTTTCTTTAAAAGGTTATATATGAAAGATGTGTTTAGTATGGGTCGGTTTCCTATTCAGAACATGTTCTCCATTCTTGAACCAGATTTATTGGATTCCATTGGGCGAATTCTTTCTCATCAAGAAGTTTATAATGCTCTCTTTGATATGGCACCGCTTAAAGGACCAAGGTGGATGGACTTCATGCCCAATTTTATTAAATCCAATGAAATATTGTAGGTGAGTCACTGGTGTGCATGGTTAAAAAGGTGTTTGAAAGAGGTAATATTGAATCTTTTCTTAACAAAACATTGATTCTACTAATACCCAAAGTAAGTTCTCCAGATTCAATCTCTCAGTTCTGACCCATAAGCTCATATACAATGCCTTACAAGGTCCTAACGAAGGTAATTGTGAACCGTCTCAAACCTATCATGTCATCTCTTATTACAGCTAATCAGACTAGCTTTGTTGGGGGAAGGAATATTATAGATAACGTGATTATTGCTCAAGAGGTTGTTCATTCGATGCAGCACAAAAAGAGGAAGAAAGGATGGATGGAAATCAAAATCGACATGGAGAAGGCTTATCATAGACTAAGATGAAAGTTTATTGAGGATACACTTTTAGATGCCTAAATTCCCGAGACATTAGTTCATGTCATTATGCGATGTGTTACGTCTGCTTCCATGCATATTTTGTGGAATGGGTGCTTCACAAAAGAATTTCTCTATTCAATAGGAGTAAGGCAAGAGGATCCTATTTCTCCTTATTTATTTTTGTTAACTATGGAGAAGCTTGGTG
Source organism: Gossypium sturtianum (assembly GCA_025698515.1). Taxonomy (NCBI): domain Eukaryota; kingdom Viridiplantae; phylum Streptophyta; class Magnoliopsida; order Malvales; family Malvaceae; genus Gossypium; species Gossypium sturtianum. The sequence continues at coordinate 107,072,593 of CM046954.1, forward strand.
AGGCTATTAAGTTGGTTGTCATTGAATCTACCTGGAAACCTGTTCGGCTTGAAAGGGGAGGGCTTCCTCTATCACATCTTTTTTTTCGCGGATGACTTAGCATTGTTTGAAGAAGCAAGTAAGGAAATTGATGTAGCCGTGAAATTGGTCCTTCACCAATTCTGCTTGTATTCGGGTCACAAAATGAATGCAGAAAAATCAAAAATTCATTTTTCAGCCAGCACTGATAAATTGATTAGGGAGATGCTTAGTAAGGAGTTGGGTCTTTAGGAAGTGGATGACTTGGGGATCTATTTGGGAATGCCTTTGTTCCATAAGAGAGTCACTAAGAGTACGTTCCAATTTATTATAGATAAGGTGCAGAAGAGGCTTAATGGGTTTGACGCTAAACTCCTTTCTATGGCTGGTAGAATTACTTTGGCCAAGCCAGTATTGTTGGCCATCCCAAGTTACTTTATGCAATCTGCCATGATTCCTGTAGGTGTCTGTGACAAGATTGAACAAATTATTAGGAGCTTTGTTTGGGGCACCACAAGAGATGCCAGGAAAGTGCATTTAGTTAATTGGGACACATGTTGCCAACCTATGAAGTGTGGGGGTCTTGGATTCAGGAAAATGACCCCCAAAATCGCTCCTTTCTTATGAAGGTAACTTTTCAATTTACGACCAATCTGGATGTAATTTGGGTACGTTTGTTGCGGCAGAAATATAAGATAATGGATCGATGCCCCAAATCGATTTATCAGCCTTATTGTTATTATGTTTGGCACTCTTTATAAAATATTTGGGAACAGTTTAGGTAGAACATTTCTTGGAGCATAGGCGATGGGAAAGATGTGGATTTTTTTTACGACATTTGGGTTCCTGAATTGGGAGCGATTCGAAATCACATGTTAGCCAACTTGAATAGAGCGAAACAAATCAAGGTAGCCGATATGGTTAAAGCAGATGGTCAGTGGAACTGGTCATCACTTTAGTGGTATTGGTAAAGATGTCCTGGACTATATGTATGCCCTCCCCCTTGTAAAATGGTCGGGAGAGACATTTGTCTGTGGAAAACTCATAGAATTGGGAAGTTCTCCATCAAAGTGGCATACAACAGTTTAGTGCAGACTGATGGCCGGGTAGGGGATAATATTTGGAATGGAATTTGGAAGACTAATCTACCACCAAGAATCAAGCATTTTCTTTGGGTAGTTATACACCAGAAAATCTTAACAAATTTCGAAAGAAATAGAATGAATATGTCTCCCTCAAAGGATTGCACCATGTGTGGGGATATTCAAGAAACAATAATTCATAACCTGCGTGATTGCTCTGTTGTGGCTAAGGTATGGGAAAAGGTAATACCCCCAAATTACTTGTCTCACTTCTTTAATTTAGATCTTTTGGATTGGGTAATTACCAACTTGAATGGTGATTTTGGGGGAAATGATGCCCATGCGGGATTCTTTGCTGTCTTGTGCTGACTACTGTTGATGAATAGGAATAAATTTATTTTTCAACATGTTTCAAACAGGCCTAATGAGATTGTATGTAGGGAAGAAGGCTTTGTCTCTAATATCTGTGAATCACTAATGGGTTATGGGTCATTAGGAGTTAATCAAGGTGGCAGGGTGAAATGGCATCTGCCGAGTAGTGGATGGGTAAAGGTTAATGTTGATGGGTCTTCTAATATGAATGGACACTATCTGATGGTTGGTGGTGTGGTGAGAGATTCTACTGGGAATTGGTTGGAAGGCTTCAGGAAATATATTGGGAGAGGCTCTGCTCTAAAGTTTGAATTATGGGTTATTTTAACTAGTCTTGAAGTGGCTCGCCTACAAAACTACAGTAAGATTATTGTTGAGAGTGACTACTTGGATGCTATTGAGATGATATTGGGAAATTTTGTGAGTACTCCTTTGATGACACTTATACAACAGATTATGAAAGCTAAGAGGCAATTAGAAGAAGTTAAATTTCAGTTTGTTCCAAGGGAGGGTAATAAGGTGGTAGATTGGCTAGCTAAATTAGGCTCAAATATTGATGTTGAACTCACTCTTCTTGAGTTCCCTAGCTTTCCTGTTAGAAAACTTTTATTAAAAGATAAATTTGGTGCATCACATGTAAGAAGTACTTGATTTAAAGGCAGTCGATTGCCTTCTTTGTTCATAAAAAAAAAAAAGATTGTGTAAAGTTAGAAGATGCCACGTAACTAAATCTAATGGATTTGACGGAAAATGTTAGATTAAAAGCTAAAAAAAGTGTAAATTTAAAAGTAGAGAAATAATTTTGAGTAAATAAAAATAGAGAACTAAATCCGCACAATTTAATAAGTAAATTCAGTATTCTCATAATTTTACCTTTTTATGAAAAACTTTGGTTTTTTTTTTTTTTTTTACTTGAACTTCTACAACTCCAAGCAATGTAGAAACCTAAAACAAACACTCCATGGTGTTCATCAGCTCCTTTGTCATAAAAGCACAAAAATAAACAAAGGGGAGAAGAAGAGAATTCGGGTAAGAACTTGATGACAAATTTGAAGTCCTGAAACTTCCGATTCAAGGAACTTAAATTTCTTTTCATTGTAAATAAAGAAAAAGGGTTATTTCTTATACACACACCCCCTCAACAAAAAAGGGTCGATCGATCTAACACAAAATTCCAATGAAATCATGATAAATAGTCCATATTCTCCTTTTTCTTTTTCTTCAATACCATATCTTGACTGACCCCTTTGGACTGTATGTTTTTTATGAAGTTGGATAAGTAGTTTTAACTAGGAAGATGAGGAAGCTTTTGTGGATGTAATATTATTATTATTGTTGCGACAGTACTGAAAGCTGTTTTCCTCCCTTCTTTCAACCACGAAATGTGCAAGCGTGTCATTGTATTCCACCAGGTTTTCCTTGCACAAAAACTCATCCCCAGACATCTTCTCCACATCTCTGTAATAATCATGAACGAATATGTGAGTCTTTGGATTGCCCCCTTTTTTGCTTCTCGCTAGCACCCCCGAAGTGAAGATGGGTTGCATTCTTCCAGGTCCGTCGGGTCCATCACCTCTTGGTCCATCAATCAATATTAAATCCCAATCCACTTCGTAAACATGGTTCGGCAAATCATTGATCCCAAGCTTGCACTCTGAGAACAACAGGTTTTGGACCGGCCTGCACTCGTTCCGAATCTGTTCTTTAGCCAACGCTATTAGCTCCCTGGTTTCACTAATCTTGGTCGTGTATTGTACATCGTAGGCATCGATTTCGGGATGTAACTCTTCGTAATAAGCGGCGTAATACCGGTTTTCGTCGATGAAAACTGTGCGTCCGTTGTGGTTCAAGGACTTCCAGAGAAGGGTTTCTTGTGTTAGACCGAAAACGAGGAAGTTGCAAGGGGAAGAACATTTCCTCAGCACATCGGAGATTGGCTTGAGCTCTGAGTATGCCATGTGGTAACTATCGTTGGATTTTGAAGCATAGTGGAGGAGGGTGTTGACCACGGTGGTTGGCAACGGCGGACCACCAATGGCGGAGCCTGCAGGGCCGGTGACAGTTTTGCTTGGGGCAGTAGTTTTAGTAGTAATCGACTCTCTGGTGTATATAAGAGTTAGAAGGAAAGCTATGGTGAAGAAGGAAACAAAAGCAAGGAGCCATAATCTGTTTGAGCTTCCTTGTTTTTGGATATAAGGATGGAGGAGAATTAGCTTAGTATTGCAGTTACTGATCTTCATTTTTTCTGGATTCTCTGCCAAAAACAAAAAAGGAACAAGTGCTCTACTTCTTAACACTTTTTCCCCCTCTTCTATTGAAATGAATCAGAAGATTTTGGTCTTCTGAGGAGAAGATTGAGAGAAAAATGGGGTTTGATTTAAAGATGGATATACATAAGGTTGAAGCAATGTAAGAGATTAGCCAACATGAACTGATATTACACACAACCTAATAATCGTTCTAGAATCCAAATTAAACCACATGGAAAACAAATTAAGTATTTTTTTTTTCTCATTTTTTAAAAAGTTGGTTGGTTTTCTTTCTATGCAAATATTGTGCGGTTGTTGAAACTTAATAATAATAATAATAATAATAATACATTCAACAAGTGTCTGTTATTATAATTTTTCTTGGGCTTGCATGTTTTTTATATTACCATCAGTTGATTCCTGATTACTGAATTTGAAAATCCAATATTTTATCAATAAATCACATTATCATTAACCTCGGATATTTATATATATATATATATAAGTTCATTAATTATTTAGTCGGGTTTTATATAAAAATATATTGTAACATAAATGTTAAAATTGTTAGGTGACGTGAGTGATTATTATGGTGAAAAGGGGGTGATCCAAGACATGATGTGGTATGAAAAGCAGGGGAAAAACAGGGTGGTTGGAGGCAAGGGAGTTGGTGGATTGGGGAACTATTATTGTAAGTGACCCCATAACTAATTACAATCCAAAAGTCGTTTTGCCTTTGATCAATTTCAGGTTTAGTTCTCACGTAACCTTTTTAAATATAATGCCGTTTCTTAATTAATTTGTTACCATTGAAGCTGACAGTTCACCTACTCAAAGATTCCCATTTACAGTGCATCGGGATTATTTCATATTTGCATAATAACTGTAAAAAATATTAAGTGGGTTTTTTTGGATTGGTTCCGCCGTTAACAAACAAATCATGCTGCATTTTCTTTATTCCTTGCTCTATATTATTCATTTTTTTAATTTTTTTTGGTATTTTTCATGCTAATTTTATGATTTATATTTAAGATTCGTAGCTGTCCTTTCAATAATATTATTTTCAAGGTTTAAACCTTATTTTCTCTTATAATGTGTCTTACTATCGCATCTAATATTTTTAACATTTTTTTATTATTTTAAAAATATATAATTGTTATTATTTAAAAAATCACTATTAAAACAATGTGTTTTGATTATTTTAGTTTTTGACGAGATGAAAAGTTTATAATATAATAATGTTAATTATTTTTAAAAATCATAAAAATAATTAATCATGAAACCCTAGTTGCCAAGAGTGCTCTCCAAGGAGTCCTAGAGAAAACAGCAATTGTTGTGGCTTGGGATGGTGGAGATCGGTGGTGATGATGGGGGAGAGAGGGATGAGATTTCCCTTCTTGCTGAGGAGATGGTTCAACTGACTGTCAAGGGATCAATTGTGACTCCAAGCGATAAGCCTACTCTAATCTGTTCAATCTGGACAGAAAAGTTATATAATCCAAAAAGTTTCCGGGCGCAGATGAAAAGCATATGGAAGACAAAGAAGAAGTTTGAGATTCAGACGGTGGGTCAGAATTTATTTTTAATTGCCTTTGATTTAGAAGATGATTTGGAGGCGATTCTAGAGGGAAGGTCATGGTTGTTTCGTAAAAGTTTAATTTTATTTAAAAAGATTTTCCAGCCGATAGAAAGAGCAAAAATCAGGCTTAATTCTTCACCTTTCTGGTTAAAGATAGGGACATGTTCACCAGAATTTGATAAAAAAGATTTACTTCATGCAATTGGTGTTACTTTTGGGGGGTGATCAGAGCTGAAATTAATGGAGATTTATGCCGGCTTAGAATTAATCTTGATGTGCAGAAGCCTCTTAGACGAGGTATTTTTGTCTCTACTGATAGTGTGAACAAATCATGGGTTTCCTTCAAATATGAGAAATTACCAGTGTTCTGCTTTGGATGTGGAAGAATGGGGCATGGTCTTACTGATTGTCAAGAGTTCAATCCTGCAGAAAAAGAAAAAATCAGAGCTGATCCACCCTTCTCATTGGCGTTAAAAGCAGAGTCAAACCTAAGCGGAAAAGAGAGTATGAAATTTAATGCTCTCTCAAAAACTAGGAGGGTTCAATGTTCTTATACAGGCAGCGCAGAAGTACAACCACAGAAAAGTATAATGTTTAAAGAAAAAGAAAATACGATTGGGAAGCCGGAAAAATTAATAAAATTGAACATTGGGGAGGAAAAGCCGGCCGAGAGGGAGGAAGAATTTAACACTCTAGCAAATGATAATATCTGCAAAGCAGCGGAGAAATCAGATTCAGGAAAGAAGTCACGTTGGAAGAGAACAGAGTTAGCTTACACGGCGGAGAATAGAAAAGAAGAATGTAGTTCAAGGAAAAGGAAATTGTTGCAAGTCGAAAAGGAAAATTGGTGCGAAGAAGCTCAAACTGGCGGAATTAAAAGGCTAAAGAAGGAAAAAGAACAGGTTGGTGAAGATTCTATATCAGAAGCAGAGTTTGAAATTATGGATCACGATGGTAACCCACAATTGATGAGATCGGCGGCTGGCAAAAGGCAAGCCGACCGAACGTAATGAAAAGCATAAGCTGGAACGTCCGTGGATTGGGGAGTTCACGGGCATCTAGGAGGCTGCGAAATTTCATAAAGCAGCAAAAACCCCAATTGGTCTTCTTAATGGAGACGAAAATTGATGGAAAGCGCATGGAAAAAGTTACAAGAAGTTGTGGTTTTCTAAATGGGATTGATATTGAAACAGAAGGGACGCGAGGAGGTTTATGTTTAGCATGGAAGGAGGAAGTCATAGTTACACTAAGGAGTTTCTCAAAGAACCACATTGATGTTATGGTTAAATAGGAGAATACTGATGAAGAGTGGAGATTTACAGTGCTTTTATGGCTCCCTCGTATGCCAATAATAAAAAACCGAATCATGGAACTCTTTACGAAAATTGGGAGAAGATAAATCTCACTCATTGCTGGTGAGTGGGGATTTTAATGAAATATTGTACTCTTTTGAAAAAACTGGAGGGTTACCAAGAGAGGATTGGAAAATGGAGGCGTTCAGGGAGACTCTAGAAGAATGTCAACTTGAAGATATAGGTTTTTCGGGGGTTTGGTTTACTTGGGAAAGAGGAAATTTCGCAAAAACGAATATAAGGGAAAGACTGGACAGAGGAGTTGCAAATGAGAAATGTAAGCTTCTTTTTCCTACAGGTAACATTCATCACCTACCTCATTCGATGTCTGATCATTGCCCACTTCTTATGAACACAAAAAGTGAAAGAACATTTGCTAGAAACCCACAATTTAAATTTGAAGCATGGTGGACCACAGAGAAGTCTCTTGAGGAAGAAATCAAAATATTGTGGGAATCAAATACAGGTACAATAATAGAGAAGATGGAGAAGCTACAAGGAAATCTCAAAGTATGGGCGAGCACAATTAGAAAAGGGAGGGAGGGGAAAAAGGAAAAGTTGACAAAGGAATTAGAGATGTTACTGGCAAAAGAAAGAAACGACGACACATTAGCAAAGATCATTGATACGAAGGTTCATCTGAACATGAAAATGGACAGAGATGAAATCTACTGGGAACAGAGGGCAAGGGTAAATTGGCTAAAAGTAGGAGACAAAAACTCAGCTTTTTTCCACAACTACGCCTCGTCTCGAAAGAAAATAAACATGATATCTAGGTTGGAGCTAGTGGAAGGAGGAACGACTACAGAAGAAAGCAAGATCATTGAAACAGCTACTTCATTTTTTCAGGAGCTTTTTATGTTAAAAGGAGTTGAGGATCTATCTCATCTGCTACAGGGCATTGAGGAAAGCATTTCGCCAGATATTAACGATTTCTTGTTATCAACTTTTACAGAAGAAGAAGTGTTTGCAGCCTTAAAAGAAATGGGGCCCACTAAAGTACCAGGACCTGACGGCTTCCTGGCATTATTTTTTCAGCGATACTGGCACATTGTAGGTAAAGAAGTTACTACTTTCTGTCTGGAAATTCTAAACAATGACCAGACTTTTGGACAACTAAATTCAACACACATTGTGCTCATTCCAAAGTCTAAAAATCCCATCAACCTAGCCAATTTTAGACCAATCAGTTTATGCACGGTTCTGTACAAAATTGTGGCAAAAACAATTGCTAACAGGTTGCAAGGAGTAATAGGGAATTGCATTGACGTGGTACAAAGCGCCTTTATCCCGGGAAGGTTAATTTCTGACAATGTCTTACTTGCATACGAGATGCTGCACACGTTTCAGAGAAAGCGTACATGAGTGAAGGGAATTATGGCATTCAAACTCGATATGAGCAAAGCTTACGACAGCGTCGAATGGGATTTTCTCAAGGAAGTAATGTTGAAGATGGGTTTTGGAAAGAAATGGGTAGAATTGATTACAAAATGTTTCGCTATAGCATCTTATGCAGTCAACATCAATGGGAATAGGGGAAGAACTTTCAAAGCTACTAGAGGTTTGAGACAAGGGTATCCACTTAGTCCTTTCCTTTTCCTATTATGTAGTGAGGGGCTGTCGGCATTAATGAGGATGGCTTTGAAAGAAGGTCTACTAAAAGGAGTTAAGGCAAGTCGAAGAGGACCAGCGATCACACATCTTCTCTTTGCAGACGACTGCATACTTTTCGGTGAAGCAACAAAAAAAGGGAGCAAATGTAACACCCCAAACCCGGTCAAAACGTTACGACCAAATCTGGGTTGTTACAGGAATAATAGATTTAAAAATTTTTGACAAAACATCGTGATTTGAGAAATTATTTTTGTTTGGAGAATCCATGTTAAGGCCATTTTCCAAGAAATCTGTTTGACTACACATACTCTACCATTTTCTCATTAAGTTAATTAGGAGTTGAAAATGGGTTTATTTTACCAAAACCGAACTTAGAAAATTTCGAAAGGTGATAATCGAAATGAAATTTCAGGTGCGTGATCTTTGGAAATAATATTTGTAATGGTAAGAAAAATTCCAATTTTAAATTATTTATGGCTTGTTATCCAATCGTTGAGCTTTTGGAAAACCTCTATTTATGTTTTTAAGAAAACCCCGCTTTTCGATAATTCATAACACATATAAAACCAGCATGTAAACAAAACCCCAAAAATAAAGTTAAAGCGGCCTTATAACAAATTAAAATCTCAAAATAGAAATAAGTTTAAAATAAAGTTCGAGTTTACTAGAGAACTCGCAATGCATGGCCACCTCGACTGGCCCCCGGCTCCAAAACTCGCCACCTACCGACACCGCAAGAATAGCAAAGGGTGAGTCATCGAGACTCGAGTGTGTAAATCCCTCGTAACGCAAACCGGGCCTTAGCCCGCCAAGACTGAAATATGTATCATGTATGCAATGCAGCCTAGCCCAGTCTAGCTCTCCATCCAAACACCCGTGGCATTATGCCACTGTGGTTCATGACCACCGTGGTCCCAGACCACTCGTGACAGCAGTCACTCGTGACAAAGTCACTATAACATGTAATCGTGGGGCCAACCCACTGTGGTCTCAGACCACCGTGACGACCTCTGATAAAATTACGCATACGTGGGGCCAACCCACTGTGGTACTTGACCACCGAGATAAGTCACTGATTAAATCATTCGTGGTTTCAATCACCGTGGTACTTAGACCACTCGTGACAGTAGTCACTGATTCTCCCTTCTCCTTCCATTCAATCCCGAGCCCATGCTCTTTACATCATGCACAATATGTATGCAACCATTATCATAATGCGTAACAGATATTATTTCTTACATGCATAACATCGAACACACATACATACATATAATCTAGAATATCAATATCGAAGAACTTACCCGGTGTCTTCAACCTTACCCATAAGGGTATTTTGCCTATCACATTAGTCATTTCGGCTTTCAGCCATTATAGTTAATAACACAATAACAAGAAAAAGTGTGTGAGTAATACACACCTGATAACGCATAACACCAAGCTTTCTACGTCGACACTTTCGTTAGCAGGGACGACGGCTATCTGTCTATTCCAGGCAGACGTCGGCTCTCTACCACAGCCCGGCAGAAAATCCCGAACCGCCGACACAACACGTTTCTTAAACTTAGGAATAGGGTTACGATCACGCCCTCCTTGGCTTGACTGTTCCTTGTATCCATGAAATGGACTCGATCGAGAGATCAAAGAGAACCTCTAATCAAGAGATTCGGTTAAGATAGACTATAATCGTAAAAGAGTCCAAAAACGCAAGACTAAAGAACTCTTTACCTTAAGAATCCGAATAGAGTGATTTAATTCGGCAAACAGCAACCCCTTGGCTTTGGACTACAAATCGCTTGACTAAAGGTGTTTCCCAGAGTAAGCGTCCCCAACAGAGAAAAGAAGAAAGGAAGAAGGGTTAGCCCAAGCTGTAACCGCCAAGCCAATTAGCCATTCGGCTTTGGCTACAAAAACCGAAAGAAGGGAAAGAAATGGGCAACAGAGTCTTTCTTACCTTAACAACAGAACCGATTGCAAAGATGCCCCCTGACCAACAATTCCTAGCACCTTGCTATGTGATGTTCGGCTTGGAGCAAAGAATGTAAGAAACAAATTCAGTTGTTTACAAAATAGGTTCGGCTTCACCATGAAAAGAAAGAATAGAGGGATTGATCATGAGAAAAATAAAAGAGAGATCATTACCTTAAAGCAGAGATACCGATTAACACATAAGATGTTTCGGCTATGGTGAAAAGTGTAGGGACGAAACACAAAGAGAAGAGAAAAGAAGGAGGCTTCGGTTAAAGGAGAAAAGAATGTAAAACATAAGAAGTAGAAGGGTGAAGGAGAAGGTTTCGGCCACAGTGACTTTGGCAACTTTGAAGAAAAACAATGCTCAATGGGAAGGTTGACAACCAAAGAAAAGACAAGAAATGAAAAGAGAGGTTGAAAAGAACCAAGAGAATTCCACTCGAAAGGACCTTAGATGCCCTAGGGAAAAATCGGCACACAAGCTAAACAATACCCAAAAGAAAACTAAAAGCTCAACTCCAATTTCGGCACACACACAAGGCAACCCGATTATGCTCCCTCATGCCCCCTAGCCGAATTTTCCTTCCCACAAACCCCTCATTCGGCCAACCACTTCCACCAACAACATATCCCACATTTCCCTCCTACTTTCACTCTCCTTCCACCATTCAAACAAGTTGACCGATTCAAATCCCTTCAAGCATTCTTGTCCACCCATTTAAACACTTTGACTCATTCAACACTCATCCTTGAAGAGCCCTTGCCGAATCCACCACTCTAGCTCCTTAGGCGCAAAAATAAAGATTCTGAATGCTGTTAGTGCGACTTGAACTCCTTCCCCCTGCTGCTCCCTTGTGACGCCACTTCCATGCACTCTAAGTGGCGTCTCCTTGCCACTTTACCACCTCTTTTCTTGTGTCATCAAACACAAGTATTTATTCTTAAGACCTGCTTCTGCTAGCTCCCCCCTAAAGTGCATAAAAACAGAATTTTCACCAAGGCTCAAGCTTTACCCCGAGCCTTCCCAGAACCCTCAAACACACCAAAATAACAAACAAGACATGCCCAACACACAGCAACACAAAATAACGCAGAGCCCCTAATTCCAGGATGTTACAGTTCTACCCCCTTAAAGAAATTTTGGCCTCGAAATTTACCTGATCAAAAGAGACGAGGGTATTAATGTCTTATCACATCCTCTGGCTCCCACGTGGCTTCTTCTGAATCGTGATTCTGCCACAACACCTTAACCAATGGAACCGTCTTTCTCCGCAACACCTTAACATCTCAGTTTAGGATTTGAACTGGTTCCTCCTTAAAGGATAAATCAGGTCTTACATCGATTTCCTCCACTGGCACTATATGAGATGGATCCGAACGGTAGCGCCTTAACATCGAGACATGGAATACATCATGAATCTGCCCCAATTCCGCAGGTAACTCGAGCGGATAAGCTACTGGTCCCACACGCTTCAACATACGATAAGGCCCGATGAACCTAGTGCTCAACTTGCCCTTCCGTCCAAACCTTAGAACTTTCTTCCACGGTGAAACCTTTAGAAAAACCTGATCACCCACAGAGAACTCTATATCCTTACGCTCGGATCTGCGTAAGATTTACGCCATCGAAGCTTCCTTTAACCGAAGTCCAATCAACTTAACCTTTTCCTCTGCTTCCCGCAACCAATTTCGGACCCAACAACCGCCGCTTACCCAACTCGCCCAAGCAAGTAGGAGTGTGACACTTTCGACCATATAACGCTTCATAGGGTGCCATCTGAATACTGGATTGATAGCTGTTATTGCACGTGAATTCTGCCAGCGGTAGGAACTCCTCCCAACTACCCCTGAAGTCAATGACACGCCTCTCAACATGTCCTCTAAGATCTGACTTACCTCTCCGATCGACCATCGGGCTCAGTAGATGAAACGCTGTCTTTGAAATCCGCCTTGTACCCAACGCTTGATGCAACGCCTTCGTAACCTTGACGTAAACTCCGGGTCTCTGCATGCGATATGATAGACACAAAACCCCATGCAACCTCACAATTTCGCTACATAAAGCTTGGCTAACTTCTGTAGTGAATAATCAACCCGAACTGGTATGAAGTGAACAGACTTCGTCAACCGATCCACAATTACCCACACTGAATCTTTCTTCGTAGGCGTAAGGGGTAGCCCACTCACAAAATCCATCGTTATCCTCTCTCACTTCCAAAGTGGAATCTTTCTTCGGTCAGAGCAACCACGAAGGTAATCGATGTTCGCGCTTTACACGCTGACACGTCAGGCACCTACCCACAAACTCGGTAACCTCTTACTTCAGACCCGGCCACCAAAACTGTTCACGCAGACCCCGTTACATCTTATTCCCGCCAGGATGCATAGCACATGGGCTACTATGCGCTTCCTGAAGAATCTTCTGCCTCAATTCGAAATCTCTCGCCATACAAGCCTTTCCTCGAAAGGATAATACCCCATCACTGTTCACACTGAAATCTTCTGTCTCACCACCTACCACTAGCTAAAATTTAGGGCTTAGCGATTCATCTAATAACTGTTTCTCCTTTATCCGACTGACCCAAGAAGGCTTCACTTGCAGTTCAGCTAGCACACTTCCATCATCATACAAGCTGAGATGGGCGAACATTACCCTCAAGTCTGAGATCACCTTACGACTTAACGCGTCTGCCACCACATTAGCTTTACCCGGATGGTACTCAATTGAACAATCATAGTCCTTTAGCAATTCAACCCACCTCCGCTGCCTTAAATTCAACTCCTTCTGGTTAAGGAGATATTTCAGGCTCTTGTGGTTGGTGTAGATAATGGACTTCTCTCCATACAGGTAATGTCTCCAAATTTTCAGAGCAAACACCACCGCGGCTAACTCCAGATCATGCGTGGGATAATTCACTTCATGCGGTCTTAACTGTCGAGATGCATATGCTACCACCTTCCCCTCTTGCATCAACACACATCCTAACCCCGTGTCCGACGCATCGCAGTAAACAACAAACTCATTCCTAGCCTCAGGATGAATCAACACTAGAGCCTCAGTCAAGATCCTCTTCAACTTCTCAAAACTTTCCTACTGCTTATCTGACCAGACAAACGATACCCCTTTCCGTAACAACTTGGTTAACGGTGCTGCTATTAGTGAGAACCCCTGAACAAACCTTCTGTAGTACCCAGCCAACCCAAGAAAACTTTGAATTTCTGCCACAGACTTAGGCGGTTTCCAGTCCAACATGGCTTTATTTTCGGGGATCAACCCTAATTCCCTCAGCAGACACAATATGTCTCAGAAAGGTAACTTCCCTTAACCAAAATTCACACTTACTGAATTTGGCGTACAGCTATTTTTCTCTTAGAATCTGCAGAACCACCCGAAGATGCAAATCATGTTCCTCTTCCGAACTTGAACAGACCAAAATATCGTCTATGAACACCACGATAAACCGGTCCAGATAGGGTTGGAATACTCGGTTCATCATGTCCATGAACGCAGCTGGTGTATTCGTCAACCCAAACGGCATCACCAAGAACTCGTAGTGACCATAACGAGTTCGAAAAGCTGTCTTATGAATATCTGCCTCCTTGATCTTAAGCTGGTGATAACCTGACCTCAAATCTATCTTTGAAAAGACCGTAGCGCCTCGCAACTGATCGAACAGATTGTCTATCCTAGGCAACGGGCACTTGTTCTTAATCGTCAACTTGTTCAGTTGCCTATAATCAATGCACATCCGCATCGGCCCGTCCTTCTTCTTGACGAACAACACCGGTGCTCCCCATGGAGACACACTTGGTCGGATAAAACCTCGGTCCAACAGTTCCTGAATTTGGGCTTTCAGTTCCAGCAACTCCTTCGGCGCCATTCTATATGGGGCAATAGACACTGGCACTGTTCCCGGGAGAAGATCGATACCGAATTCCACCTCGCGATCCGGAGGTAACCCTGGAAGCTCTTCCGAAAAAACATCGGAGAACTCCTCCACTATTCTGACATCCCCTACAGTCAACTCCTTGGCCTCCAGAGCACAAACAAAAGTTAAGAAAGCCTCGCATCCTTTTCTCACCATTCTTTTAGCTTTTAACGCAGACACTAAATTGGACAAGTAGTTTCTCCTTTTGCCTATCACTAAGACTTCATTATCCTCAGGAGTTCTTAACACCATGCGCTTAGCAGCACAATCTAAGTTTGCTCGATATCTCACTAACCAGTCCATACCTAAAATCAAATCGAACTCGCTGAACGGCAGTTCCATCAAATCAGCCAGGAAAACCATCCCTCGCACTTCTAGAGGCACACTCCTAAAGAGTTTGTTCACCACTACAGATTGTCCTAAAGGGTTAAGTACAATCCTCTCCCTAGAAGAAATCTCAGAGTCTATGTTCAGAGTTCCAGACATAGTACTAGCAACATAGGAATGTGTTGACCCAATATAAATCAGTGTAGTAAAAGGCAATCCGTAAATAAGAAATGTACCGGTTATGACGTCCGGTGCATCGCCCTCCTCTTGGCGTCTAGCTGCATAGACCAACCCAGGCTGTCTTGCATCTGTATTCCCAGCACCTCTGCCCGGTGCTCCACGTCCACGACCAAAACCATTTCTACCTCTGGCCGGACCACGACCTCTCTATGGCTGCTGACCACCTCTACCAGGCTGAACATAATCCTAGCCCACTGGCCGCGTTCTGTTTGGCTCTTGTGGACAATCCCTTACCCGATGATCCACTGATCCACATCTGTAGCATCCATTACTTCTTACCCAGCACTCTCCTAAATGAAACTTCCTACATGTAGGATATTACTGTGGCCGACCGGCAACAACGAGCCTCGCAACTCGACCCGGCCCATCCAACCTAGGCCTCTTCTGAAAATTCCCAGTAGATCTTGACGGTCCAAAGCTTATCTTATTCCTACCCTTGTCCCTATCCTAATTCTGCCTTTCAGATCGCTTTGCCTCTTCGGCTATCTTAACCTTCTCAACCAAAACAAATGAATTCCCTTTCCCGCTATGAGCTATCGCATTTCTGCAACTTATCCTCGACCATCTTCAAATCGAACACAACGCTCATGATCTGTGGACACAATACCCCGAGCATACCGGCTAAGACGTAGGAATTTCGCCTCATACTCGGCAACTGACTTACTTCCCTGTACCAAGTTAAGGAATGCCTTCCGCTGAGCGTCCACATAGCTCGACCCAATGTATTTCCCCTGGAATGCTGACTTAAAGAAATCCCAGTTAATGCGGTTCGCTACTGTACCATCTCTAACCGTGAGCCACCATTGGTAAGCCTCATCTCGGAGAAGAGACACAACTCCTTTTAGTTTCTCTTCAGCGGTGCAGTCAAGATCATCCATAATCTATTCCACCCCTTCTAACTAGTACTCGGCTACATTAGGAGCCACATCAGAAATACCCCTACACACCTCAGCCCCATTGGCTCGAAGTCGCTCTGACACAGATTTTCGAGCCACTGATCCCGTGCTCGCTCCAGCAACTCTTTCCAAGACGCGTAACATAGCCTGAGACACCGCATCGTCTCCACCAGTTTGGTCCTGAAATTCTGCTTCTGCGAATGGTGATGCTGGCATCTCACCTTCCGACCCATGCCCAGTTGCCGAGGGCTCGGCCCCAATATCACTGCCTCTTCCACGGCCTCGCACACCACGTCCACGTCCTCTAGCGTTCATGACTATCGATTTAACTTAATCTGATTAAGAGTTTTATGCATTAGTGTTTTCTTCCACTGTTTATTACAGAGCAGTTTTATGAAAGTCGCATTATGAGTAATTCCCGCCAATTCATGTATACCTAAGGTTTCAGTCTCTAGAGTTACATTTCTCAGTACAAGTAATCATAGCATATTGCACTCAGTTCATATGAAACAACTAATAGTCAAAGACTTACCGTGCGAATTTGGTACCGGAGACTCGGGTGCCATGCTTCCAGAAGACATATATTTCCAAAATTTTCTAAACCATCTATTGAAATAATTTTGAACCCCATACCCACAGCCGAGTTTTTTGAAACCTAGGCTCTGATTCCAAAATTGTAACACCTCAAACCCGGTCAAAACGTTACGACCAAATCTGGGTTGTTACAGGAATAATAGATTTAAAAATTTTTGACAAAACATCGTGATTTGAGAAATTATTTTTGTTTGGAGAATCCATGTTAAGGCCATTTTCCAAGAAATCTGTTTGACTACACATACTCTACCATTTTCTCATTAAGTTAATTAGGAGCTGAAAACGGGTTTATTTTACCAAAACCGAACTTAGAAAATTTCGAAAGGTGATAATCGAAATGAATGTTTAGGTGTGTGATCTTTGGAAATAATATTTGTAATGGTAAGAAAAATTCCAATTTTAAATTATTTATGGCTTGTTATCCAATCGTTGAACTTTTGGAAAACCTCTATTTATGTTTTTAAGAAAACCCTGCTTTTCGATAATTCATAACATATATAAAACCAGCATGTAAACTAAAACCCCAAAAATAAAGTTAAAGCGGCCTTATTACAAATTAAAATCTCGAAATAGAAATAAGTTTAAAATAAAGTTCGAGTTTACTAGAGAACTCGCAATGCATGGCCACCTCGAGTCTGTCCCGGCTCCAAAACCCGCCACCTACCGATTACCTAAAAGATTAGCAAAGGGGTGAGTCATCGAGACTCTGTGTGTAAATCCTCGTGTAACACAAACTGGGCCTTAGCCTGCTCAGTACGACATATGTCTCATGTATGCAATGCAGCCCAGCCCAGTCTAGCTCTCCATCCAAACACCCGTGGCATTATGCCACTGTGGTTCATGACCACCGTGGTCCCGCACCACTAGTAACAAGAATACCTCGTGTGACAAAGTCACTATAACATGTAATCGTGGGGCCAACCCACTGTGGTCTCAGACCACCGTGACGATCTCTGATAAAATTACGCATACGTGGGGCCAACACACTGTGGTACTTGACCACCAAGATAAGTCACTGATTAAATCATTCGTGGTTTCAACCACCGTGGTACTTAGACCACTCGTGACAGTAGTCACTGATTCTCCCTTCTCATTCCATTCAATCCCGAGCCCATGCTTTTTACATCGTGCACAATATGTATGCAACCATTATCATAATGTGTAACAGATACTATTTTATACATGCATAACATCGAACACACATACATACATATAATCAAGAATATCAATATCGAAGAACTTACTCGGTGTCTTCAACCTTACCCATAAGGGTATTTTGCCTATCACATTAGTCATTTTGGCTTTCAGCCATTACAGTTAATAACACAATAACAAGAAAAAGTGTGTGAGTAATACACACCCGATAACGCGTAACACCAAGCTTTCTACGTCAATACTTTCATTAGCAGGGACGACGTCTATCTGTCTATCCCAGGCAGACGTCGGCTCTCTACCACAGCCCGGCAGAAAATCTCGAATCGCCGACATAGCACGCTTTTTAAACTTAGGAATAGGGGTTACAGATACGCTCCCCTCCTTGGCTTGACCGTTCCTTGTATCCATGAAATGGACTCGATCAGAGATCAAAGAGAACCTCTAATCAAGAGATTCGATTAAGATAGACTATAATCAGAAAAGAGTCCAAAAACGCAAGACTAAAGAACTCTTTACCTTAAGAATTCGAATAGAGTGATTTAATTCGGCAAACATCAACCCCTTGGCTTTGGACTACAAATCGCTTGGCTAAAGGTGTTTCTCGGAGTAAGCGTCCCCAACAGAGAAAAGAAGAAATGAAGAAGGGTTAGCCCAAGCTGTAACCGCCAAGCCAATTAGCCATTCGGCTTTGGCTACAAAAATTAAAAGAAGGGAAAGAAATGGGCAACAGAGTCTTTCTTACCTTAACAATAGAACCAATTGCAAAGATCCCCCCTGACCAACGATTCCTAGCACCTTGCTATGTGATGTTCGGCTTGGAGTAAAGAATGTAAGAAACAAATTCAGTTGTTTACAAAATAGGTTCAGCTTCACCATGAAAAGAAAGAATAGAGGGATTGATCATGAGAAAAATAAAAGAGAGATCATTACCTTAAAGCAGAGATACCGATTAACACATAAGATGTTTTGGCTATGGTGAAAAGTGTAGGGACGAAACACAAAGAAAAGAGAAAAGAAGGAGGCTTCGGTTAAAGGAGAAAAGAATGTAAAACGTAAGAAGTAGAAGGGTGAAGGAGAAGGTTTCGGCCACAGTGAATTTGGCAACTTTGAAGAAAAACAATGCTTAATGGGAAGGTTGACAACCAAAGAAAAGACAAGAAATGAAAAGAGAGGTTGAAAAGAACCAAGAGAATTCCATTCGAAAGGACCTTAGATGCCCTAGGGAAAAATCGGCACACAAGTTAAACAATACCCAAAAGAAAACTAAAAGCTCAACTCCAATTTTGGCACACACACAAGGCAACCCGATTATGCTCCCTCATGCCCCCTAGCCAAATTTTCCTTCCCACAAACCCCTCATTCGGCCAACCACTTCCACCAACAACATATCCCACATTTCCCTCCTACTTTCACTCTCCTTCCACCATTCAAACAAGTTGACCGATTCAAATCCCTTCAAGCATTCTTGTCCACCCATTCAAACACTTTGACTCCTTCAACACTCATCCTTGAAGAGCCCTTGCCGAATCTACCACTCTAGCTC
Source organism: Gossypium sturtianum (assembly GCA_025698515.1). Lineage (NCBI taxonomy): Eukaryota > Viridiplantae > Streptophyta > Magnoliopsida > Malvales > Malvaceae > Gossypium > Gossypium sturtianum. The sequence continues at coordinate 107,091,511 of CM046954.1, forward strand.
CTTAGGCGCAAAAATAAAGATTTTGAATGCTGTTAGTGCGACTTGAACTCCTTCCCCCTGCTGCTCCCTTGTGACGCCACTTCCATGCACTCTAAGTGGCGTCTCCTTTCCACTTTACCACCTCTTTTCTTGTGTCATCAAACACAAGTATTTATTCTTAAGACCTGCCTCTGCTAGCTCCCCCCTAAAGTGCATAAAAACAGAATTTTCACCAAGGCTCAAGCTTTACCCCGAGCCTTCCCGGGACCCCCAAACACACCAAAATAACAAGCAAGACATGCCAAACACACAGCAACACAAAATAACGCAAAGCCCCTAATTCTAGGATGTTACAACAAATCTGTTAAAAGGAATTTTAAAGGAATATGAGAGCTGCTCTGGCCAGTGTGTTAATTTTGACAAGTCCACGATCTTTTTTAGTTCAAACACGTCAACAAGAAATAGGGAAGAAGTACCGGCAATTTTGGGAGTGAGACATTCAACAGATATGGAGAAGTATTTAGGTCTCCCTAGTGTGGTTGGCAGACGCAAAAAAGATTCATTTCAAGCTCTTAAAGAGAAGGTTCTCTTCAGAATAAAAGGTTGGAGTAATAGGTTCTTAACTCAAGGAGGGATGGAGGTCTTTATAAAATCAGTACTCCAGGCAATTCTGACTTATGCTATGTCGTGTTTCCTTCTACCTAATTCTTTTTGTAGAGAACTTGAAAAGATCATGAGCAAGTTTTGGTGGCAAAAAGCACATGGAAAGCAGGGAATACATTGGTGTCAATGGCAGAGCTTATGTCGATCTAAAGAAGAGGGAGGGATGGGTTTTAGAAATATGGCCAAATTTAACTTGGCATTATTGGCAAAACAAGGCTGGAGAATTTTGAACAATCCAAATTCGTTAGTTGCAAAAGTACTAAAAGAGAAATATTTTCCGAAGGAGGATTTCCTTAATTCTCGTCTGAGTAACAATTGTTCTTTTACGTGGAAAAGCATATGGGCAGCTAAAGGTGCGTTAATGGACGGGCTATGTTGGAAGGTGGGCAGCGGAACGAAAATTTCAGTCCTGAATGATGTTTGGATACCAGATTCGCATATTTCTAGATTATCATCTCATGTTAATAACTTAAGTGATTTTAAAGTTGCTGAATTAATCGATGAAAGTAGCAGGGAATGGAAGAAAGAGTTGATAGGGTCTACCTTTTCGGAGAACATAGCTACGAAGATACTGTGTATCCCACTGGCAAAAGAATCGCATGACGATATGATGGCCTGGAGTGGAGAGTCATCGGGAGAGTTCACGGTTCGGAGTGCCTATAAACTATTACAAAGTAGTGAAACAGATCCTAGGGCTTATGCCTTACAAAACGTCTATAGGGATTTTTACAAAAAACTCTGGCTACTCGAGCAACCTTCTAAGGTCAAAATTACAGCATGGAAAATTTCGTGGAATTATCTACCTACAAGGGTCAACATGAATCACAGGAGACTGTCAAATATCTTAATCTGCCCCCAGTGTAGAATTGAAGCAGAAACCATGGATCATTTATTCCGAGTATGCCCTGTTTCAGTCATTGTATGGGAAAAGTTATCTTTCTCGGATTATCTTAAAGAACTAGATAAGGAATTTAAAGAATGGCTTACCTGGGTTTTCGAGCAATCCACCTCCTCGTAGTGTAGAACCTTTTGTTGTGCCCTATGGGCAATTTGGAGTGAAAGGAACAAGCGTATTCATGAGAAAGTCAGCAGATCTGGAGAAGAAATTGCATATTTTGTTAAAGGCTACATTTCAGAACTAAACGGGAGAAGAGACGAATCACCAAAAGTTCGGTTAGAAGTCAGAAGATGGAAACCTCCACCTGGGCAGTTCGTAAAGGTAAATTTTGACGCAGCTTTTGACGTTAACCTCTGTCAAGCGGCAGTGGGTATTGTAGCCAGAGACAGGAAAGGCTCCGTCCTGTTATCGTATTCGGCGATTCAAAAACAAGTAGCATCTGCTTTTGCGGCCGAAGGAATTGCTTGCAGTATAGCAACCAAATTCGGGGTCGACATGCAATGGGGAAAAAATATTATTGAAGGGGATGCATTAACAGTGATAAAGAAATGCAGAGCAAAGATAAAAGACAAATCAAAGATTGGGGCTTATATCCAAGATATTCAATAGACACAGGCAAAGATCGGAAAATGCAGCTTTGAACATATCCCAAGAACAGCGAACAGTTTAGCACACACTCTGGCTAAAGAAACACTGAAGAAAATGAGAGAAATTTACCTGATTGGAAACGTCCCGGAGTACGCTGAGAATCTGAAGGATAAGGAAATGAGGGAGGAACAGATCGAAAATGGAAATGAAGAGGTTGAGGAAAGGGAAGGCAGAGGGTAAGAGAGAAAGAAATGAAAGAAGTTTTGCAAGGAGAGGCATAAGAGAAATGGTAGTCTAAACGGCAAAATCAAAAGGCTAAGGAGTAGACTGCATTGAAAACTGGGAAACGTCTGAAAGAAGGTAAATCTGATAGAGAGATTGACGGGTAACCAGTAGTCTCATTGGGCAGAGGTAGGGGCACCATTAAATGGTTCCAGATAGTTCTTTAGTTTGTTTTTAGTGTTTTTGAATTTAAATGGGTATTGGCTATAGTTAAGGCCATGACTGTTTGGTTAATTCATTTTGTTAAGTTATTCTGTTTGTTCATGAGGCCGGCATACACGGGCCTGCTCTATTTCTTTATGTTTTCTTAGAAAATTGAATAAAGCCCAATTTGAATTCTTTTCAAAAAAAAAAAAACATAAAACTCCTAAAAAAATTAAAATACTTAAAAAAAATATTTCCAAAATTCGGAATAAATAAATAATAAAATAATAATACCTAATAAATACAATATTGAACTCATATAAAATAAAAACATAAGCCTAAAAATCGAATCCAATAAGATTTAAACTCGAATTAAAAGCCCGAAACTCATAATTTTCGTAATAATCTCATCCAGAGATTCTACTCTCGCAATCTTCACTAAAATGGTCATAACTTGAGCTCATAAACTCAAAATCAAGTGATTCAAAGTGCATTTCGAAACTAAGAAATAGATCTTCGAACCCTATAAGACATCTCAACCCAAATATATCTGGATCCTACCCAAAAAGTTATCGCAAGTTGATTGATTTTCCAAACTTGAAAATTCACACCTTCAATGAATGGAATTTAATAAATTTCACCCCATCCATGCATGTATCAAATCGGGTTGGGCTTGAAAAAAAAAAGCCTATTTTTTAGGCCAAGTTGAACTTGAACTTAAAAAATTGATTTATATACCTTACATGAGTCTGACCCAAACCTGACTTTGCCCATGAGCATCTCATTATTATAAAAAAAAAATAATTATTTAAGAAAGAGAATGAGGGAGGGAGTAGAGGTGAACATGAGTCGGATCGAGCTATAACAAAATTTCAGGCTCGTTTGATAAGCCTAGCCCGAATAAGAAAGATAAAAGCCGAGCTCGACCCGGCCCGCCCGTATTAATTTTTTTATATTATTTTTTATATAAAATAAATTTAAAATATATAATACATCAAATACACTAAAAACATTAAAATAAATGTTTCCTAACAAATTGAAAATAAATTTAAAAAATCCTTATACTTAAATAACACTATTATCGGTGCAACTTAACAAGTTACATAATATCCAAATAATAATAAAAAAATAATAATAATATAATAATAGTGAAATAGTAGTAAAACAGTGGAAAACTAACAATAATTTTTTTTTTACAAATTCGGGTCAGGTCGAACTCGGAAGAAAAACTTACCCGAAATCCGACCTATTTTTAAAATGGGTCTTATTTATTTGCTAAAATCTATTTTTTTAACTTATATTTTTATCAATACTCTCCTATTTCCTGGCCGGGTTGAGTGTACCAACCAATGATCAATGATCAGGTGTAGGAGGAAGTAAGAGAAGATATGTCGGGAGGAATAGCGCGTGGTTGACTTGCCGAGGAATGAAAAGCATAGAGGAAAAACCATCCTCATGTCCGTTCTCTTCTATCTTTTTCCTTTTTGGTTTAAAATTTTTTATTATTTTTATTTTCTTTGATGTTCTTTTATTTCCTTTTTGTTTTGAAAATTCAGGAATTTGTTGCGAAACCTGAGTCATTATTCCTGGTAAGTTAAATTTTCTATTTAGTTCCTCTAATTTTTTTCTATTATTGGTTCAATGGATCGGGCGGGTTTGTCTATTATTTTCACTTCTTGGCAATTGGACACTGTGTTGTTCTTTTAAATTTATGATTTTGTTTTAGATTGTTTCATTTTGTTTAAATTAGGCAGTCATTTTGAGATAATATTAGAGATGGAGCTGAATTGATCTAATTGAAACCTAAGTCTTATGCGATAAGCTTGTAAAACATAGACTGCAAAGATATTGATGGTTCTAAAAATTTTAGTGATGGGTTTATTTTCACCGTGATTATTTGGAGGTTGTGCTATAGATGCATTATTTGTCGTACTTTTTTTAGAAAGTTTTAGGAAAATGATGATTGATGGGAAGAATGGTAGATATCGAACTGCATGTATAAAAACTGGAAGTTGATATATTCTTTTTTTGTACATAAAAAGAGGAAATAAAAATAGATTTGAGGCTTTTATAAGTGATTTTTTTTTTCTTTTGTATCTGAACAATCTTTTATGTCAGGTTGATAGGTTAAATAGTTGTAGATATTTTATGATGGTGACCTTTACATAATTTGATCAATAGTCTTGAAAACAGAGACCTATGAACTGTTGAGTCGAGACTACCTATTAATTGCTATTATATGTATTTTCACAACTTGATGTTGTTAACATTATTTTAATGGTTTATAGATTAGTTGTTTGGTATTGTATAGCTGCTACCCAAAAGACCTGTTTCTGTGAGTTGAGTACTAATTGCATTCATTTTCACTTCCTTTGCTTCTTCCTCTATGTCTAAAGCAGTTTGGGCACTATTGCTATCTTAAAATGTTGTTTCCTGATTTGTTTTGGGAGTTTAGTGGTTGTTGAAGCTTTAGATCTTCTATCTTAGTTGCAGAGCTTATGAACACACAAATTTCTCATTAATAACCTGTCATAACTCATGGAAGTCTATTTTGTCTAACATTTTTGGTTGTTCTTATTAGCGGTTCACCAATATTGTTTAAAGTTCTTGTCATTTGTTAATTATATAGTAATCAACTTCGGTGTGGTGTTTGAACTTAGGCCTCATTCATCTTCTTGTTCCATGTTAATGGAGACTTAACTACATTATTGGCGAGGACTATTTTCTGGAAAATTTTCACCACTGTTGATAACTAAAAATTGTTCATGTACCTCTAGATATGACTAGGAGAAAGCTTTTGGAATTGAGTTGCTCACTTCCTGGTTCTTAAGGCATTTGCAATTTCAATAAGTAGCATTGCTACTTATAGGATTATAAATCTTGAGGTTATCTGGCTATTTATATGTTGCAGATTGAAAGCTTACAAGTTTGGGCTGCAAATTTTAGGTCTGCTTTGCAACTTTGTGTTTTGCTATTGATTTTGATCTTGACATAATATTGCATCCCTGAATTTGCTTCAGTTGTTTGAAGTGAAAGAACGAGTCATGAAAGCTTGTGTCAATATTTTGATTTTAAACAAATTTTACATCTTTGAAATTTGATTTTAAACAATTTTTTTGAAGAAGTTAAATATTTGATTAAAAGTTCTCATGAGAATTTTTGTTAGTAGAGAATAAAGAGAAAGGAATAGTGAAAGAATGTGTGCATGTTAGATACAATTATAGCTGTGTTTCTTTTAAAAGTTCAATTGGCTTAACTCGATGTCTGATCTATGTTACAGACTAATTGGGAGGGTGGTTACTTCCCACTTACACTCTACTTAAGTGAAGATTATCCTAGCAAGCCTCCAAAGTGTAAATTTCTACAAGGTTTTTTCCACCCAAACGTTTACCCATCTGGTACTATTTGCCTTTCGATCCTTAATGAGGATAGTGTAAGTATTTTCTCCTCTTGATTGTTGTTTTACATACTTGGATCAGTGTGGTTCCATCGCTCCATCTTGGAGGTTTAAGGCCATTTTTGTTTCCATAGGGCTGGAGACCTGCCATAACCGTGAAACAGATTCTTGTGGGAATCCAGGACTTGCTGGATGCACCAAATACAGCCGATCCTGCTCAAGCTGAAGGGTACAACATCTTGATACATGTATGTTTCTTGAGTTGATTTTGCATTGACTGGATAATCTTGATTATGAACTGAATGATTATAACGTTCCTGATATCATTTTTAAATCGATCTAACTCATTAAACCTTATTCTATTTAAGATGGTTATTGGTTGCTAAATGCAATAAAGTTTCTAGGCATGGTACTCTGTATTCCTCCCTTTTCGAGGAGCTTCAATTAAAGTAAAATCATAATCAGTTAATCATATATACTTTCACTTTCTTTTGCACTGATGCTGAGTGAAAGTTTTTTTTTTCAGGTCTTGCTTTATGGACTAAAGACAAAATGTCCAATGATGTATTTGTGCAAAAGACAATTAAAAGTTTCAAGTGGTTTATTGATGTAGCCAAAAAGAACAAAATTATGGTAAAAAAAAAAAAAACTTGTTTAATAGGTTGTTGATAAAAATAAGATTTAATTGGTGTAGAATACATTACGATCTTTAGTGGCGCGATCTTCCACGTGACATAAAACTTCAGCCATGGGATATTAAAAGTAAATTTAAAATATCCATTTATAAACTTCAAACTTCAAATAAACTATTACCACCCTCTAGCATGTTCTTTTTGTTTGCCCTCTGGCATGTTTTTCGTTCTCTTTTCTCTTTTTCTTTTTCTTTTCTTTCACTTCTAACGACTCTGAAAACTGTATTATCTTTTATTTTGGTGCTGTGCGATTCATCAAATCAAGTAATGGAAGAGGACTTGGCAAATCTAAGTCTTGTAGATGACGAGGAGGAAACTTTTCACGAGGAGGAAGCTTTTCACGAGGAAGAAGCAGTTGTGGAACGATCTTATCGATATTGTCTGGTAGGGCATTGTTTAACGGATAGTGTTGTCCATTTCCCATCACTTCGGAATACCATGGCAGATTTATGGCATCCTATAGGCGGTATTTGCATTACGGATCTAGGGGAGAAGCGGTATCTGTTTCAATTTTTTCATGATGTCGATTTACAAAGGGTCCTTGCTGGTACCCCATGGTTTTTTAATAACCATTTGCTCATTATTCAATGAATCCCTAATGGCGAAAATCCATTAACAATGCTGTTACATCTCACTGAGTTTTGGGTACAAATCCATGAACTCCCCCCTGGCTTGATGAATGAGACGATGGCCAAGCAATTTGGGAATTTCTGTGGAAGATTCATTGAATATGATACTTCAAATCTTTCTTTGGGTATTAAGCAGTTTATGCGCATTCGAATATGCTTAGACACATCGGTCCCTCTGAAGCGGAAAAAAAAGATCCAGATTGGTAACTCGACAATTGGCTATGCCCGTTTGAAATATGAAAAATTGAGTCTGTTTTGCTTTATATGCGGAAGATTGGGTCATGGAGAAAGCTTCTGCCCTTATCGGCTAAGAATCGAGCCTTCAAAAATTATTTTCGGTTGGGATCTATCCTTACGGGCGGAGCCTCGACGGAGGCGTACGGGGATGAGCAAGTGGCTACAGGAAGCCGATGGGTCACAGATGGTTGATGAAAATTTGGAAAGTAGCAATTCTCGTAAGTCTTTTAAGGAAGGAAAAGATTATACGCGTAATATGGAGGAATATCCGGCTAATCTGATTGAGAATCCCAATTTTGTTTCATCAGGAGTTAATAGGCAGTTTCCCTTTAATGGGCATTTTCAGGGGAGTAATTGGAGTAAAAAAGGGTTGACCAATGAGGAAATTAGGGACGGACCAATGGACTTGGTAGTGGAGGATGAACATGATCCACTTACATTTTTGGAAGGAAAAAAAAGACAGAGACGGGTGGAAGGACATTCAATGGCATTGGGTGCAAATGTTGGAGATGGTTCGTTAATTTTATCGGCTAGCTCTGGTGATCAAAGTAGCCGGGAACAATGAAAATATTAAGCTGGAACGTTCGTGGTTTGGGGAGACAACGGACTGTTATGAGGCTTAAGAACAAGCTAAGAGCCATAAATCCCCGAATTTTGTTTCTCATTGAAACAAAACTGTGTGCTAAGAAGATGGAGAAGGTTAGACTGAAATGTGGGTTTAAAAATGGAATTGATATAGGGGCAATGGGTTCTAAAGGAGGATTGTCGTTGGGATGGAGAAGAAATTCTTTGATCAGCCTCAAAAGCTTCTCTTCCTATCATATTGACGTCGAAGTTTAAGATAATGAGTGTGGTACAAAATGGCATTTAACGGGGTTTTATGGTAATCCGGATGAACGGGGGAGGAGAGAGTCTTGAAATCTGCTTAGAAAACTAAGTATTGACCGAAATGTTCCTTGGGTTGTCATAGGGGATTTTAATGAGATCACTAGTTCCTATGAGAAGAAAGGGGGCCGTCGATGATCAAACAGACAAATGATGGATTTTCGAACTGCTTCGGAAGATTTTAAGCTTGACGATCTCAGGTTTAGAGGCCGTTGTTTCACATGGGAACGAGGCAGACAAAGATCCTCTAATATAAGAGAACGTCTAGACCGAGGAGTTGCTACGATTAATTGGATTGATCTTTTCTCATATTATCAGGTCGAACATTTGAGTCACTCTTTTTCTGATCACTGTCCGGTACTACTGGATACCATGGGAGGGGAAAGGAACGAGCATGGGTCCAAGACACAGTGTTTTCGGTTTGAGGCTAAATGGTGTCTAGATAGTAATTTTGAGAAATTGATTAAAAATTGGTGGGCGGAATCTGATGGAGATTTACCGAGACGGTTAGAGCGTATGGGGCACAACATGCAGAAGTGGAGTAGAGATAGAGGTAAAGAAGAAAAGAAAAATCGTGTCGTCTTAGAGGACAGATTGAATTGCCTCTATAATGAAGATGTCTCAGATGATACTCTAGCTGAAATTGCGGAAATCCAGTTGGGGCTCAACTTAGAGGCTGATAAAGAAGAACTGTTCTGGGAGCAACGGGCTCGTGTTAATTGGCTACAGCATGGAGACCGTAACACTAGTTTCTTCCATAGGATGGCAGGACAGCGTCAATTTCGTGGCAGGATTTCTGAACTGGAGGATGATTTTGGCACTCGAACTATGGAGATGAAAGAAATGATTAAAATTGCCTCTAATTACTTTGAAAAGCTTTTTTCAGCATCTGCAGAAGAGTCAGATGAACACCTTTTTGGCCTCGTGAAAAGAAGAGTCACAGCAAGTATGAATGAGGCCTTGCTTAAACAGTTTACAGAAGAGGAGATTTTTCAAGCGGTAAAGGAGATGCCACCACTGAAAGCTCCTGGGGTTGACGGTTTTGCTGCTATTTTATTCCAAAAATACTGGTACATTATCGGTACTGATATTTCTAAATACTGTTTGGCTATTCTAAATGGACAGTTAGAATTTGGGGATATTAATAGAACACGAATTGTGTTAATTCCTAAGGTTAATAAATCGAAAAATATGTCACAATTCAGACCCATAAGTCTCTGCAATGTTTTATATAAGATTATTGCAAAGGTTTTGGTCAACCGTATGAGTGATATGTTTGGAGATTGTATAAATGAAGCCCAAGGTGCGTTTATTCCAGGAAGACTCATTTCCGATAACGTGTTGATAGCTTATGAGATTCTTCATTCTCTTAAGATGAAAAAACGCGGTAAGAAAGGGAACTTCGCTCTAAAACTAGACATGAGTAAGGCTTATGACCGTGTAGAATAGGATTTCCTGGCAGGGATGATGAATTCATTGGGGTTTCATAATGAATGGATTGTGATTATCATGCGATGTGTGTGCTCAGTATCTTATTCCGTTAGCCTTAATGGAATGAACAGTGATTGGTTTTCCCCATCACGTGGGCTGAGACAAGGAGATCCGCTGAGTCCTTATTTGTTCTTGATTTGTGCGGAGGGATTCGCTACTCTTTTGGAAGATGTCAAACAAAGAGGGATCATGGAGGGCACACCTATTGGTAGGGGTAGGCTTTCTATTAACCACTTGTTTTTTGCAGATGATTACATTCTTTTTGGAGATGCTTCACTGGAGGGGGCTAGGACGGTCCATGAAGTCATCAATGAGTACGAACGAAGCGCAGGGCAACGGGTGAATTATGACAAGTCCTTAATCTATTTTGGTGCCAATGTTAGCAACACGGTCAAAGGGGAAATTACAGGGCTGTTGGGGGTTCGGATGGCGTCAAGTCCAGAAAAGTACCTAGGTTTACCGATGATGGTGGGCAGAAGTAAGATGTGGGCTTTTAACACGTTCATTGACAGATTCAGGAAAAGAGTTGAAGGTTGGAGTCTACGCTATCTATCCATGGGTGGAAAAGAGGTTTTATTAAGTCCAGTATTGTGCCACTCCCATTTATGCAATGCAATGGTTCCTTTTTTCGAAAAAATTATGCAATAAACTTGAAATCATTATGAATAGGCTTTGGTGGGCTAATAATAAAACCTTAAGGGGGATACGATGGAGCCGCTGAGATACGCTTTGTTTGCCAAAGTATGATGGTGGGATGGGTTTTAAAAATTTGTTTATGTTTAATAAGGCGCTCCTAGCTAAACAAGTGTGGCGCATACTAGTCCAACCTCAGTGTTTTTTAGCTCGAGTTTTAAAAGCCAGGTATTATCCGTTTACTGATGTTTTAAATGCTAAAGTTGGCTCTTACCCATCCTTTACCTGGCGTAGCATCTGCAATGCTAGAGAGTTGATTTAAGAAGGAATGGTGTGGCGAGTGGGCTTGTAACACCCCAAATTTGGGCCTAGAAGAATTGGGCCCAATGGGCCTTGGGAATGGGAGCGTTTAAAATTTTTGAGATGTAAGTATCACTTAGAATATCATTAAGATAGTATCGGGATTAATTGAAGCCTCAGAGTTAGGGGTGACCTTAGGGAAAAATTTATTTTTCCCACTTAGTGGACCCTAGTCTCAAGCATGAGGCCTCATAAGCAGATTTAGAGAAGAGAGAATATCAAAGTGGGCTTGTGGCCCAGTGGCAAAATGGCGCCACTAAGAGGGAAGGGAGTTGGCGTCACTAAGGGTCCAAGTTTTGGGCCACTTGGAGCCCATGTTTTGGGCCAAATTCGGCACCTAAAGGAGGCTAAGGGGGGGACGGCACAAGGCTATTATTTAAGGGATTTTTAATGTATATAATATGTGGATATTAGGCCTATTTTGGAGGAGTTAGTAGATTAAGATAATAATGAAAGATAGGAGTTATCATTTGGTTGCAGAGTTGGCCGAAAATCAAACACAGGAGAGGGGGAAGAGAATTGGTTTAGTATGGCAAGGGGTGTGCCGAAAATTTGAAGGTCATCTCACTTGTTTTCTTTTCTCATCTTTTCTCTTCCAAAAGCCGAAAATCACCACCTCCCTCACCTTTTCTTTCTTTTTCTTTGAAACTTCCTTTTAGCCGAATCTTCTGATCGCCATTGTTATTCTTCTCCCATTCACTAAAAGCCGAAACTCCTCATTCAATTCTTCTAAAAAGTCAAAAAAACACATCTAGTTCATCTTTTCGAGATTTTCTTAAAAGCCGAAATTCCTAGATCTATACTCTTCTACGCTTCGATCTTCTTCTGGGATTGCCGAATCTTTCTGCAATGGGGTAGCCGAAATCATTTGTAGAGGTAAATGTCGATTTGTATATTCTTTTCCGGCTTTTAGAGATCTTAGCCGAATGGCTATATGGTTAACTAATCGGGTGTTTTCTATCATTTACGGCATTCCGGGATTTGAAGGGGATTCAATCGCTTAGATTTCTAAGCCAGAGTTCAGTAGCCCTTGGATCGTATCACTTTTGGGATTTCAAGGTAAGGAGATCTGTTAATTCAAGCATATAATTCGGGTAAAACACTAACCCTTGGCCGAATATAGGAGAGGCCTTATCTTCGCGTTCTTCCGGCTTTTGAGCAAAGTTGTAGACAAAGGGCGATGATCCGATTAGCGAGGGTATCGACATTGAGGGTAGTCCTACGTATTAATCAGTGTGTAACATTCTCACACCATTTGGATTGCTTGTTAGTATATGTTTATAAATCATTATATTACGCTAAATGCCGAAATCTGGCATGGTCATTGAAAACCCGAGGAGGGTAAAGGCGAATCACCGTGTTAGTGATCTCTGTCATTCTAAAGTGAATGTTTCGCGATTTGGTATGATGAACATGTATGCTTGGGTTCGTGATTGCATGGGGTTGGGTGATTGATGAAAGGGAAGTGTTCTGTTGTAGTGGCTTTTGCCATGATCCATTGTAGTGGCTTTTGCATGATCTGTTGTAGTAGCTTTTGCCATGATCTCATTGTAGTGGCTAATGCCATGATCTCGTTGTAGTGGCTATTACCATGATCGGCGATGATGAGCAACTATCTGACATGACCGCCATCGATGGTGTGTAGCGGTATGGGTTGATTGTAGAAATCCCCAATGGTGTGATTGGCAGGTAAGGGTGGTGTGTAGCGGATGGAAACCTAGGATTGGGTTGGGCTTTGCATATCTTCTGACATATTATACTTTGTTATCTGTTCTGTGGGGCTAAGGCCCAATCGATGGTGCACGAGGGTTACACACCGAGTCTCGCGACTCACCCTATTATTTAACATCTTTCAAGTAGCACCTAGTGCATCGGACCGGGTTGGAGAGGCGCAAGGTGGCCATGCGAGGATTATTTTGTTTCAAAGAAAAGACTTTACTAGTTTATTTATTTTTAATATTTTTAATTAGTGGGTTTAAATTTCATTGTAATAAGGCCATGGGCCACTAGCTTCATATTTTTGGTTGTTTTGGGCTTTTATTATTATTAGACATTTACATTTTACGTTTTAATTAAGTTAAGGCATGTATCAAATTTCAGTTTTTAATCCACTAAGGCATAAATATAAAATGTATATCTTTTACAAATCATCCAACCATTTAGTTTTCTCGAATAAAGTGTTAAACTCAAGAAAAATATTTTCCAAAATTGTGACATCTTTTAAAATCTCCCTAAGTGACATGCCAGATCCGGTCACGGTGTTTGGGCTGGGTTTGGGGTGTTACAAATTGGTATCAGAGCCCGGTTCAAAACTCGACTTTTGGGATTTTGGGCTCAAAACATTTTCTACATTTGGGTTTTTGAAAACATACATGTTTATAAATAACACAGGAGGGTTTTCTCGGAATGGCACCTGCGTCTCCAGCCCAAGTCCGCCAGGTAAGTATTCAGAACTCACTGTGTGTTATATATATATATGTGGGCTTGATGGGCTTTAAGGGACGTAGATTATTTTTAATTAGAACTTGATGGACTTTAGGCTTAGTTTAAACAACTCTCTAAATTCATAAGATTTAATCCAACCAAACAAACCTGTGAACAAGTCGCGAGATTAGGGTGTGGCAATAGGCATACGCATGTCTAGGATTGGATTCAGGGAGAGCTTGGTATTTAAGCGGTCCTAGTGACTCACCTCCTCTTCGCTAGAATCCTACAGTGTGCGTGACTGCTTTGCTCACCTTAGTCATGAGGACTTGTTGACAGCCAAAATTTATAACTAAAACCTGAAAGGGACCAGCCATCCTATTTTGTAAAATTACTAAATTACCCCTGATTTATAAGTGACCAAAATATCCCTGATTTGTAAAATTACTGAAATACCCCCAAATTGCAAAATTACCAAAATACCCTTCTTTCACAAAATCACCAAGGAACTCTATTTCGGAAAATTATGAAAATACCCTGTAGGATGAATTACGAAAATACCCCTGGGTAGTGAAATGACGAAAATACTCTATGTGTTGAAGGTGAGTTCGTGGATGTTTCTGTATGTTGATTGTTGAGTGTATGTAGTTTCCTAGAACTAGGAGACAAACTTGAGACTGAAACTTGTAGATGTAATTTTGAATTCGAAAGAACTACTCTTAAAACTACTGTTCATAAGACTCTTCGTGGTTAATCAGTGGAAGAAACCTATTAATTCATAAAATTGCTAATCAGATAAACGTCAATCGGAAGAATGAGTACAAGAGGAGTTTGTGGCCAAGTGCTTTAGGTGTGGATCTATAGACCACCAAGTTAGAAACTGTCTGCAACAACGGGGCAGTGAAGGGCCAACGGGCCAAGGGAATGCACAGCCAGGAAGAGGTGGTCAACAACCACCAAGGGGCCGTGGTCAAGTCAATGGTGGCAATGGCACAGGACATGGTCGTGGAGGTGTAGGTTATCTTTGGCGCGAGGCAACCACTTTGGTCTATGCAAACGTGTCGCCAAGGGGACGAGGATGCTCTAGATGCGAATATCGATGCGTACTCTACCATAGTATACTAAGTGTTTCTTTTGGCTTTAGAATTAGAGTGCGCAGCGAAAGCATAATGGTGAGACTTGGGTAGTACGATTAATAGTTAGTTGGAAATTTCGAGGACAAAATTTCTTTAAGGAGGGTAGAATTGTAACACCCCGAATTTGGGCCTAGAAGAATTGGGCCCAATAGGCCTTGGGAATGGGAGCGTTTAAAATTTTTGAGATGTAAGTATCACTTAGAATATCATTAAGATAGTATCGAGATTAATTGAAGCCTCAGAGTTAGGGATGACCTTAGGGAAAAATTTATTTTTCCCACTTAGTGGACCCTAGTCTCAAGCATGAGGCCTCATATGCAGATTTAGAGAAGAGAGAATATCAAAGTGGGCTTGTGGCCCAGTGGCAAAATGGCGCCACTAAGAGGGAAGGGAGTTGGCGTCACTAAGGGTCCAAGTTTTGGCCCACTTGGAGCCCATGTTTTGGGCCAAATTCGGCACCTAAAGGAGGCTAAGGGGAGGGACGGCACAAGGCTATTATTTAGGGGATTTTTAATGTATATAATATGTGGATATTAGGCCTATTTTGGAAGAGTTAGTAGATTAAGATAAGGAAGAAAGATAGGAGTTATCATTTGGTTGCAGAGTTGGTAGAAAATCAAACACGGGAGAGGGGAAGAGAATTGGTTTAGTATGGCAAGGGTGTGTGCCAAAATTTGAAGGCCATCTCACTTGTTTTCTTTTCTCATCTTTTCTCTTCCAAAAGCCGAAAATCACCACCTCCTTCACCTTTTCTTTCTTTTTCTTTGAAACTTCCTTTTAGCCGAATTTTCTGATCCCCATTGTAATTCTTCTCCCATTCACTAAAAGCCGAAACTCCTCATTTAATTCTTCTAAAAAGTCGAAAAAACACATCTAGTTCATCTTTTTGGGATTTTCTTAAAAGCCAAAATTCCTAGATCTATACTCTTCTACGCTTGATCTTCTTCCGGGATTGCCGAATCTTTACGCAGAAGGGGGGCGAAATCATCTGTAGAGGTAAATTTCGATTTGTGTATTCTTTTCCGGCTTTTAGAGATTCTAGCCGAATGGCTATATGGTTAACTAATCGGGTGTTTTCTATCGTTTGCGGCATTCCGGGATTTGAAGGGGATTCAATCGCTTAGATTTCTAAGCCAGAGTTCAGTAGCCCTTGGATCGTATCACTTTCGGGATTTCAAGGTAAGGATATCTGTTAATTCAAGCATATAATTCGGTAAAACACTAACCCTTGGCGAATATAGGAGAGGCCTTATCTTTGCGTTCTTCCCGCTTTTGAGCAAAGTTGTAGACAAAGAGGCGATGAGATCCGATTAGCAAGGGTATCGACATAGAGGGTAGTCCTACGTATTAATCGTGTGTGTACATTCTCACACCATTTGGATTGCTTGTTAGTATATGTTTATAAATATGTTATATTACGCTAAATGCCAAATACTGGCATGGCTATTGAAAACCCGAGGAGGGTAAAGGCGAATCACCGAGTTAGTGATCTCTGTCATTCTAAAGTGAATGTTTACATCGATTTGGTATGATGAACATGTATGCGCTGTGATTGCATGGGGTTGGGTGATTGATGAAAGGGGAAGTGTTCGTTGTAGTGGCTTTTGCCATGATCTCATTGTAGTGGCTTTTGCCATGATGCATTGTAGTGGCTAATGCCATGATCTATTGTAGTGGCTATTGCCATGATCGGCGATGAGCGACTATCTGCGCAGCATGACCGCCATCGATGGTGTGTAGCGGTGTGGGTTGATTGTAGAAATCCCCAATGGTGTGATTGGCGGTAAGGGTGGTGTGTAGCGGATGGAAACCTAGGATTGGGTTGGGCTTTGCATATCTTCGACATATTATACTCTGTTATCACGTTACTCGTGGAGCTAAGGCCCAATCGATGGTGCACGAGGGTTGCTGCACCGAGTCTCGCGACTCACCCCATTATTTAACATCTTTCAGGTAGCACCTAGTGCATCGGACCGGGTTGGAGAGGAGCGCAAGGTGGGCATGCGAGGGATTATTTTGATTCAGCAAAAGACTTTACTAGTTTATTTATTTTTAATATTTTTAATTAGTGGATTTAAATTTCATTGTAATAAGGCCATGGGCCACTAGCTTCATATTTTCGATTGTTTTGTGCTTTTATTATTATTAGACATTTACATTTTACGTTTTAATTAGGTTAAGGCATGTATCAAATTTCGGTTTTTAATCCACTAAGGCATAAATATAAAATGTATATCTTTTACAAATCATCCAACCATTTAGTTTTCTCGAATAAAGTGTTAAACTCAAGAAAAATATTTTCCGAAATTGCGACATCTTTTAAAATCTCCCTAAGTGACATTCCAGATCCGGTCATGGTGTTTGGGCCGGGTTTGGGGTGTTACAGGGCTCGGGAGAACTTATAAACATCTGGAATGATCCTTGGCTTCCTGGGAGAGAGCATAACAGATTATCAGGTCTTGACATAAACACAAGGTGGACATCAGTTAATCAACTAATGGATGCGGGCAATTTTACCTGGAATAGGGAGCTGATTGGTGACCTTGTCGATGAGAATACGGCTTCCAGAATTCTTGTTATTCCGATTTCTGGTAGTAACAAAGAGGATACTCTAGTGTGGAAATATGAGGGTTAAGGGAGTATACTGATTAAAAAGTGGAGTGCCGAGCTCTAACCACTATCCTAGGGCAATACAAAAATTACAGTTCTTTGGAGGATGGTTTTAAAGCTTTTTACAAAACTCTTTGGATGCTAAACATTCCTAGCAAAATAAAAATACATAACTGGAGGTTGGTTAATAACATGCTTCCCTATTACAGTAATCTGGCCAAAAGAAAACTAGCAGTGGAGTCAGTTTGCCCCTTGAGTAAGGAAGCTCTGGAAGACTCCAGCCACTTGATGTGGCATTGTAGTCTGTTGCAATGTGTGTGGGCGCACTTTCAGATACCCTTTCTAGCTTTTGATGACTCTCTTGGGCCTCAAAAGAGCTTTGCTCAGATGTTTGTTGAAGCTGAAGAACACCAAAGAAGCGTTATTGCTATCTCAACATGGAGTCTATGGTACCGAAGAAATAAGTTAATTCATGAGGGGGCTAAGTTCCAACTACAAGAGATCCTGGGTTTCATTAGGTGTTATGTATCAGAAATCGAGCTTTCTCGTAAGAATTTACTGCCACAAGTCAGACCTATCTTGGAAGAATTATGGCGGCCTCCGGAGGAAGGTTTTATTAAGATTAATTTTGATGCATCTTATCAAAGTAAGGAGAAATTAGCTACAACTGCAGTTATTGCTAGAGATGTTACAGGAGGCATTTTAGGACCAGAGACTTATCTATTTGATGATACTGCGGATCCGTTTGTGGCAGAAGTACGAGCGTGTGAAAGGGCCGTCCTCTTTGTGAAAGACAGGGGCTATAGAAGACTGGTTGTGGAAGGTGATGCTTTGACTGTCATCAAATGTATAAAGATAAGGAATCATGATAAATCGATTCTCAGATCGATTACCCAGCACATCAACCAATTGGGTTTGTATTTTGAAGAAATTTCTTACCTCTATGTGCCGTGTTCGGCTAATGGAGTGGCCCATACTCTGGCATTAGAACGGCGAAGAAGCAGGTTCTCTGGGTGTTGGGGCGATAAACTTCCAGAATCAGTGATGGTGCTAGCGAAGAAGGAGTCACGGGAGAGGAATCTGGGTAACGAAGGGGTTTCTTGAGATGCTTTGTTCTAGGAGAAGGTTCACCGAATCTCCAGGCGCAGGTTCAGCATTGTGCAAAGCTGCTGTCGGTCTTCATTTCTTTGGCATTTTCTCCTCTGTTGAGAAGGAATTTTGGCTGATGAATCGTCTGGTTGAAGATGAAAGGATTGGGCTCATGCTTTCGGTTTTTTATTATTATTATTTTATTTCCCAAAGCACATTTATGTGGTTGTTGTTGCCAGCTTTATTTTCTGTTTTGTCTTTTCGTTTACAGTTTTATGATTGTTGTTTTGTGTGAGCCTGAGTTAATAAGATATCAGCCCAATTTTTACTCAAAAAATAATATTAAACATTGTCGATTGAGACTTAGTTCGATTGGTATGAGTATTGTTATTAGTACAAGAGGACGTGGGTTTGAATATGTCGAAGCGTATTATACTCCTATTTAAGAGTTGGCGAGAGGTTAAGAGTAGTTTTAGGCTCAAAAAAAAAGAAAATATGATCAAAATTTATAATGGAATTGTTTTAAAAAATATATTAAAATGCTTTGAGCTTTGAACCATACTTTGACGTATAGGGATCACTCAGTTTTGGCCAAATGGAATGTATATTTGACTTTAGTGTTTGTATTTTGTAATTGATTCACATTCAATTGGCTTTTTGCCTGTTTCAGACTAGTGTATTGGTTGATTGTCAATCCAACCAGTCCGGCCCGATTTTGAAAGCAATGAATTTGAGATGTAAACATTTTATATTATGTTTATGTTATGAATATCTTATTAAGTGGATGTCCATCATGATCAATATAAAGTTTTAATGTAATTTAAATTCTAATAGTTATTAGAATTAGATCTCTACTTCTTTTATACTTCTTATGCCTATAAATAGAGACTTTGATGAAGCATTGTAATCACCCCTTTTGATCAATAAAGTACATCTTCTATTACTTTCATATTTTCTTTGTTCTTTATTCTCTCAATATCTCTTTATTTTATAACACGTTATCAGCACGATCTTGCTCAAAGTGATAGTTTCTATTATCGATGATCAAATTTATCCTTCATGATTTTCAATATCTTTGATGGCAAGATTCAAAGTTTTTACAGGAAGTTTCTTTTATTTAATATTTCATATCTGATTATTATTTTTCATTCTTTTCTCATTATACGTTATCATTGTTTTGATTAACTTATTTTACTTTTTGTTCTTAAGGATGGTAAAAGATATGATACTGTTATCTATATGAAATCGAGAAGTAAGATTCACTCTCAAAGTTTGCTTTTTGATATTTGCTTGGGGATTATCTATTTTTCTTCATTACAAAGGATGTTCATAATCACTACTTCTCATCCATGGTAATGTAAGTCAATCTAATCAATTTTTTTTTAAATTTTATTTGATTTCTATTAAAAAGTTCAATTTATATAATTCACTATCCGCATCTCTATGAATTTATAAAACCCTTCACGTATTTAGTTATTGGGATTTTTATGTGGAGATAAATATTTTTTTCATTTTTAATAGAATTGATTGGTTTAATTTTGATTTTGATTAAGATATATGATTATTGCGGAATATGAGTAAAAATACTTATTTGTCATGAACTTTGGGATATTCACCCTATCTGTGATAATTTCATATCATTGTAAAATTTGAGATGAAATTATGTCATAAGAGGTGGAGGTTAGAAAATATTTATTTTTAAAATTGTATAGTTTTAAAGTTATTTTAATTTGACATTATAATATTTTGTATTTTGTTGTGGTATGATATATAAAATATATATTATTTAACCACAATGATTTATTAGTGACATAAGTTTATTATTTGTTACGTTTAATATATGTTTTATTTATACCTATTCATTTTATTTTTATATGAATAAATAAAATTTATTTAAAATAAATTAAGCATTCATTAAGGTTATACAATAAAAAATGATTATATGCTCCTAAAGAGCAAATATTGCATCAAACTGTAAAAAGCTCTTTAAGAGCTTATATTTTAGCTCATTGTGATGCAAAATTTTGTAAAATATAATATTATTTTTCAGATCAAGAAGATATATGTTGAATATAACATTCATATGTTTTACATTAAAACCATATATATAAATAACATGAGATACTCATGTATTTATAACATATATATTCCCCGAAGGAATACATTACACTATATGATTGGAATATCTAATGTGCTCCTGCAATAGCAATATTGTGAAAATGACTTTAATAGTATTTTCGAACGATCTCATATTTTCTAGTGGCTAAGCAAAATAATATGTTACTAATGAAAAATTATGAAATTCTTCCCACTAGTTTTGTTTCATTCCCTGAAGTGAATGTAGCAGTATATAATAACTATGAAACATGAAAATATAGAGATCATGATTGTTGTTGTAATTGAGGATGTAATTGGAGACTAATCATGACAACATGAGTAGATAGATTTCGATTTGAAATCCATGCATGTTTTGCGATGGTGATTATGAAATAAAAAATCTATTGGGACATTTATAAGTTCGTCTTAGTAAATCTATTGCATTCCCCGAAGTGAACGCAAAAGAAAATATAAACCAATATTATTCCAATATTTGGTAGTACACAATTAGTTGAAAGCTCCAAAAGAGTTAATGTATTATTATCTTGTGATGGTTAATCCATTGGTTTTAAAAGATATTTATAATGGATCTCATATTGAGATTGTGAATGAAGAAAAAAAATATATTATTTTTTGGATATTTGAAGATTTGGGCATATTCCTTGAAGCGAATATTGCATATAATTATTTGAAAATTATATTGACTTAGTGACATTATAGATTTTACATTGATTTAGACATTTCCAGTAGTAAATGTCACAATAGTACTTATATGTGGATACAATGTAAAAGGAATAATAGTAAAATTATCAATTTGTTACAATTTAGTACTGTAATACCCCTAACCCGTATCCGTTGCCGGAACAGGGTTACGGAGTATTATCAGAATTTACAGAATAATTACACATAATTCTTGTCATTTATTATATAATTGAGACTAATCATGTTGTCCCTTAAATGGACTCTCGAGGCCCAATTTAAGTATTATAAACAAGTCGGGACTAAACCGAGAACTCAGCAAATTTTTCACAAAATTTCAAAATTTTTCCTAGGTACAGGGTTCACACGCCAGTGTGGCCAAGGGACACGTCCGTGTGGTCCCATGACATGCCCGTGCTTCAGGCCGTGTCTTACCCCGTGTAACTCCCTGACTTGGGTCACACGGCAATTCACACGTCCGTGTGCTAGGCCGTGTGGCCAATTTATTTTCCTAAAATTAGGTGCAGTTTTCACACGACAAAGCCACACACTCGTGTGCTAGGCCGTGTGCCTCACACGGTTGAGACACACACCCGTGTCTCTGACCGTGTGCTCAATTCTGAGCATTCTGTTTCTAAATTTTAAGATGCAGGGGACACACGGCCAGACTACACGCCCATGTGCGTGGCCATGTGTCACACAAGGCTGAGACACACGCCCGTGTGGACGAAAATAGGCCATTTAAAGGCCACTTTTCTCACCTTTTTCATAATCAACCTGCATACAACACTCTCATATACCAATATAACCTAATCAAGCAACCAATTCAAGCCAAAAATCAAGTTTTAGACCTAATATGTCATCATACAACTCATTTACATAAACTTACCACATTAGCTCCATTCATTTACTATAAACTATTAGTAAATACATGCATACAAACTTACACATATATATATGTGCCACTCTCAACCATATTACAAATTTACTTCTTTTAAATTTAACCCTATACATGCCATATAAACCTTAAGATGCATAACAAAATCCACCGGAGTTATCTAGATAGTGTGAACCGATGTGTTGATCCGATCCTCCGAACTTCTTGAAAATCTACAAAGAACATTGAACAACTAAAGTAAGCTTAATGAAGCTTAGTAAGTTCGTTGGCTTTAAACATAAATCTTACCGAACATACTAAAACAATTCATTTTAGTAAATCATTCAATATACTATTCCTGCCAAACACAACTTCAATCGATGAATTCACATATTTCAAATCGACATCAAAATAGCTTTAATTCTTCAAACATTAATTCCATATATCACTTACCAACATTGTCATCTTAGTGAACGTCTTACGGATATGAGTACATCGTATACAAAAGCCTGAAGGCTACATAGAAGCACATAAGTGCTAAACGAAAACCCGCAAGGGTTGAACAGAAGCTCGTAAGAGCTGAATGTGTAACATCCCGATTTAGGGCCTAGCCAGAATAGTGGTGCGAGACCACAAATCTGAGTTAGTAAATTGAGTTCTTAAGGTTTATGACATGTTTGCATGATAGTATTAAAGTTCCATGTAGAAATTTTGTGAAATTGACATGGAATGATCAAATAGGACTAAATTGCAAAAGTTGCAAAATATGAGTTTCTAGAAGCTTTTTGTATGAAATAGCTTTAGAATATAAATTAGAAGTCCTTAAATAGAAATTTGCCCAAATTATAAGTTTTGGACAAAAATGGACATGAGTTAATAATTTGTAAATTTTTAAAGAGAAGGGCATTTTAGTCATTTACCAATTAAATGATTAAAATGGGAAAAAGATGATAAAAATTTCATTCATCTTCTTCCTTGTGCCGAAAATTGGGAGACTCCATAGCTAGGGTTCTTCAAATTTTTGAAGCTTGCAAGTAAGTCATCCTAGCCCCGTTTTTAATATTCTTAGTATTTTTGGAGCCCTCGTATTATGAATTAGCTATTTTTAGCTATAAGATGAGCTAAGAAGCATGTTAAAAAATCTACCCATGTGTATCATGCATGTAAAATGATATTTTATGGAAGATTATGAGAGTTTGATGTTAGATAAACATCTTTTCCTTAGTGAATTTCATGAAAAATGATAGTATGGACTAATTTGTAATAGTTATGAAATTGGTCATACCTATTAGAAATAGTGAGAATTGATGATTGTTATAGTAGAGAAAATGAATCAGGTAAGCATGATGTTTAAGAAAGTTAAGTGAGAATCATTTTACGAGCCTAGGGGAAAAAGTGCAAATAAGAGAAAGTTTAGGGGCAAAATAGTAATTTTGCCAAAGTATGAGTTAAGAGTCAATTTAGTCAATGTGAGTATTAAATGATCTAATTATTATTATAGATCAAGAAAAATGAAGCCCGGATCAAAACCGAGGCAAGAACAAAGTCGAGGACTAAATTGCATATCTACACACATTTTGTATATTGAGGTAAGTTTGTATGATTTCTAAGCTTTATGATTATTATCATTGAATTGCTTAGTATAATGTACATTATTACCATAGAAATGCTTATTGATATGTTAAATAAAGAAATTAATGAGATTAAGCATGAGAAAGTCCCGATTGAAGTTGAATTACTTAGGATACTCGATCTACCACACGAGATAAGAAAGTCTGTATAAGACCAAGCCAAGGCATGGCATCAGCAATCAAGCAAGTTATCATGTAAGTCCAAGGAAACTCTTGGCATTGAAGAGTTATTATGAGATGAAGACCCATGTAAGCCCAAGCCAAGGCATGGCATTGGTGAGTCTCCAAGCAAAGATGTCATGTAAGTCCAAGACAAGTCTTGGCATTGAACAACTATCATGAGGTAGAGATTCCATGTAAGTCCAAGCCAAGGCATGGCATTGGTGAGTAACAAGAAAGATTTCATGTAAGTCCAAGCCAAGGCTCGGCATTGACCAGTTCATGAGTAAAGATACCAAGTAAGACTATGTCAAGACATGGCAATGGTAAGTTCCCAAGGGAACACACAAGGAAGACTTTGAGTAAGTCCATGTCAAGACATGGCATCAATACCAAGATGAGAGATCCCATGTAAGACCATATCGAGGATATTGCCTTGGCATCGAACTATGTGGGATAAGATTCAGTATCCTCGGTTATTCGCAGAAACTCATCGGGCAAATGAGTAAAGTTAAAATGATAACAAGAAAGACAAGTAAGAAAAGCTATTATCAAGTTAGAAATGAGTATTACTAATATTATGAATGATGAACTAGAGATTATAATTATTATTGTAGAGCATGCTGATCTATGTGATCAATTGATACAGGTACCTTGTTTACCTCACGAGTATGAGACTAGTAAGTATCATGAGATATGTAAGAATCAGTATGAGTAAGTAAGCTTAAATAGCTGAAATTTATGATACCATTGTTTATGTTAAATGGTTTATATTGAGCAAGTATGTTGCTACGTGCATTATATGCAAACTTACTAAGCTAAATGCTTACGTCCTTTATTCTTCCTTTCCATGTAGTACCGCCAAGCTAATCTCGTGGATCATCGTCACCGGAGCTCGGAGCGCACTATCAATCACTATTTTGGTATAGCCAAGTTGTTTATATTAAGTATGGCATGTATAGGAAACATTTCATTTTGAGTTATGTTTTAAAACTAGCCAAAGTGTTGGCTATCAAGCTTAGTATTCTTTTTGTATATGGCCATAGAGACGAGTCATGAATGATTAAGTACGTATGTTTTAATCTATCAATGAAGTATGCATCCTTGTTCATGATAGATGTAATACTTGAGTTGCTGAATTGAGCATGAGTTTGGTCTTGATTTCAGGGTGGCAATTGGCTTGGTAAATAGCCTCTAAGTGCCCACAC
The DNA here is from genome assembly GCA_025698515.1 of Gossypium sturtianum. Taxonomy (NCBI): domain Eukaryota; kingdom Viridiplantae; phylum Streptophyta; class Magnoliopsida; order Malvales; family Malvaceae; genus Gossypium; species Gossypium sturtianum. Next base: position 107,116,319 of record CM046954.1, read on the forward strand.
GGATGGACACACGGGCGTGTGTCTAGGCCGTGTACACCCTGCACCTTTGTATCTTAAGTCAGAATAGACCACGGACCAGTCACACGGGCGTGTGTTTAGACTCTAGGCCGTGTTAAGGTAGTCAGCGTGCACCACGGGTGGTAAGCACGGGCGTGTGCCTTGGCCGTGGGCCATTGGCAGAATCTGCGGGGTTTTAGGCACGGTTTGGGGCCACGGGCGTGTCCAGGCCGTGTGTAAATTGCCAGTATCCACCACGGGTGAAAGACACGGGCATGTTTTAGGGGTGCACGGGCGTGTCCCAAGTCACACGGACGTGTGACCCCTGTTTGGAGAGAAAGTTTCTAGATGAGTTTCGAAAGTTTCGGGACGTAAGTCTAAGGCCTCGTAGGCCCATGAAATGGCTGATTTGACTAAGAAAGAGAAGTTTTTAATTCGGAACGAAATTTTATAGTTCGTAAGTACATGATTAAGTGAGTTCAAGCATGGTAATGTCTCGTATCCAGTCTTAGTCTTGGACTCGGGTATGGGGTGTTACAGAACGGAAACCCATAAGGGTTAAATTGAAACTCATACGAGTTAACTGAAGCTCATGTGAGCTAAACTGAAAGCAAACACAGAAGTTCGCAACAAATGCTGAACCTCGTTTAACTTGGGTAATTTGCTGTCAATTCTTTTATTGCACTAAACGAATGTACTCAATCCCGCGTTCCAATTACTTTGTACTTTCACTTCATTTCTCATAACTTTAACAATAATTTTATTTTTATCAATAAACATAAATACTAATCATCAATTAAATATGTAAACATTAAAATTTAACCATACGAACTTACCTGGATTAGTTTGTAAAATTTTTTGTAGCTCAACTATTCAGATAATTTCTCTTTTCCTCGATTTTCTTTGGACGCTTGGTCTATAATATAAAATTATTCATTCATTAGCTGTAACAGCTCGATTTTGGGTCTAGTCGGAACAGTGGTTTTGGGACCACAAATCAGACGCAATAAAATTTGTTTTTATTATATTTTTATGGTCTACAGTTTTATGAAATGACTTTGTGAAAATTTCGTTCGAAAATTTTGACGTTTGGGCACTCAATGTAGTTAAAAGGACTAAATTGAAAAAAGTGCAAAATATGAGTTCTATGTGTTTAAGGTGTCCAATTGCTATGAGATTTTAAATTGAAGGTCCTTAAATGGTAATTAGACCATTGGTTAAGTTAGTGGACAAAAATGGACATGAAGTAAGAGAATTTTTATGTTTGAAGTTAGGGGCATTTTGGTCATTTGGCTAATTAAATGAATTAAAAATCAAATTAAAAGCCAATTTTTGCTCATATTCTACCGCTTGGCCGAAATTTACAAGAGGAAGATATATCTAGGGTTTTCAAGCTTCCAAACTCGATTGTATGTCCGTTCTAGCCGCATTTTTAATGATTTTTATGTTTTTGAAATCCTTGTAACTCTATCTACCTATTTCTAGTACTAATTTGAAGTATGATTAAGGTCTAGGGTTTGACCCATGTTAGATATTTGTGTATTTTGATGTTTAATGGTAGATTATGCAAATTTGATGTTGGATAAACAATTTTTACTAAGTGATTTTCGGTAAAAATGTCAAAAAGGACCTATTTGTAAAAGTTATAAAATGTGTAGTAAAAGTGAGATTTAATGAAAAATGTGGGCTGGTATGAGCATAAAAATAGTTCGGCTAGGCTTGTGTATTAAATAAATTGAACATATTTCATTTTACAAGCCTAGGGACTAAAATGTAAAATGTCAAAAGTTTAGGGGCAAAAATGTAATTTTTGCCATAATATGATTTTTGGGTTGAATTGAATAATGTGATGATTGAATGAGTTAAATTTTTTATTATAGATCAAGAAAAATGAGGTACGAACTTAGACCGGGGGAAAAACAAAGTACTTGACGATTAGGTCAAATTCTACTATCTTTGTACCGAGGTAAGTTCGTATGTAAATAATGCAATGTTATATTTGTATTTTAATGTTTTGATATTGCATGAAATGTATGATTGATTCTATGAGCATATTCGATGAAGTTTCGGCAAGAGAGAAATCCCGGTTGAACCTCAGGAATAGATTAGGATACAAGTGACATGTCACTAGGAACCCATGTAATTATGTGATTTATGTGTCCCGGGTGCTGGTCCTGTACGTCCTACCGGTGGCTGGGTATACCGGCATATGTTGCGAATACCAGACAACTTGTGTGAGCAGTACCGCGTAGCTACGTCTCGACTGACAGCTTGTGTGAGCAGGCCCGAGGATAGCTCGAGAGCGAGCTTATATGTGTTATGAGATTTGTGGTAGCATTGGCTACATATGTGGCACTTATGTGCAAAGATTTTCGTGTATCCGATAGTATTCCAAGTGGTTCAACGGGTATGTCAAAGATGAGAAAGTACGTGATTATGTTACAAGTTGGTACAGGTATGTACGTAAAACTCATAATTAATGAGCTCGATATGTGATGAACCCTCGGTAAGGTTGTGATTGAGTAAATTATGACTATGAGATTTTAGTAACATTTATGTTAACTTACATTATGTTAATTGTATGTTAAATGTGTGGTTATGATGCTTATTATTTGCATAGGAACTTACTAAGCTATATAGCTTACTCCCCTTTTCTTTCCATGCCTTATAGTGTCACTAAGCTAGCTTGGGGTTCGGAGATTGTCGGAGATCCATTCACACTATCAACAATTATTTTGGGTACCAATGAATTTAACATTTTGAGTTATGGCATGTATAGGGGACTTGGTCATTTTGTTATGTGTCGTAATTGATTTGGCCAAATATGTTGGCTTCTATTGGTTGAAAGTTCATTTTGTAAATGGCCATTGAAATTGGCTAATGTTGGTATAAGCAAATTATAAGATAATACCTTTCATGGATTTGAGAATTTACATGATATGAGTTGATAAGTATGTAATGTTTGTGTATGATAGATGGTAGTATGTGAATGATGTGTTGATGTCTTTGTTGTGGCTAATTTGGCTGTATGTAAATGCTTGGATTGGTGCCATATGATGTTGTGTATGTATGTACAAGTAAGGCTGGCAAAATGGCTTGGTAAATAGCCTTATTTTTGTCCACAAGAGTAGACACACGGGCGTGTGTCTAGGCCGCGTGTGACACACAGTCTGCCCCATGGGCATGTGTTTCAGCCGTGTGTCCCCTGCACCTTAATTGTTGCAAAACAGAATGTCCAGAATATGGCACACGGGCAGAGACACGGGCGTGTGTCTCGGCCGTGTGAAGTCTGCACCTATTTTATGAAAAATTATGGAAATTAAATCGACCACATGGCCTAGCACACGGGCGTGTGGCACAGCCGTGTGGCACAAGTCAGAGAGCAACCTATTTTGAACACGGCCTGTAGCACGGGCGTGTCTAAGGGTCACAAGGGCGTGTCCCTTGGACCACACGGGCATGTGAGCCTTGTAACATGAAAAATTTTCTAAGTTTTGTAAAATTTTCTAAATTTCTCGGTTTAGTCCCGAACCACTTCCAAAGCATGTATTGAGTCTCGTAGGCTTGTTTAAGGGACGATATGAATGCGTATGAAAAGTTTTAATTTGAGTGGAAAATTATGACTCGGAAATGTATGTTTGCTTGTGTTAATGTCTGGTAATGCCTCGTACCCTGTTCGGCGTTGAATACGGGTAAGGGGTGTTACATTAGCACATATATTTTAGCCTCATTCCACTTCACAATTTATACCCTTCAATTTTTGAAATTACACATTTACCCCAAAATTTACAATTTTTATACTTTAGTCCTTAATCAATTAACCTATCAATTGAATTTATTTTTCTCAATTAACACTTTATTCCATCATTTTAAACTACTACACAATCTTTGAAAATTAGAATTTCAACACTAAACCATAATTCTAAACTTTTTCACAATTAGGTCCTAAAAATCAATTTCTATTGAAATCACTTAATAAAATCATCACATAACAAAATTAGATCTTCAAATCCATGCTTATTCATCATAAAATTCCAGCACTCATTCATGGCAACTTTGAAAATTACTCATAGAATCAAAAACTAATGAATTCAATAGTTAGACCTAGTTGTAAAAGTCTCAAAAACATAAAAATTTCAAGAAAAGAACAAGAATTGAACTTACATGTAGCAAAAATATGAAAAACCAGCTTAGAAGAACTCTTCAATGGCTATTTTTGGCTGGAGAAATGTGAAGATTTGTCTAGAATTCAATTTAGTCATTATTTTATTTAGTTAATTTGTAAAATTTCCAATTTTGCCCTTAGTTCACATTACTTCCTTACTAATTTTCATATCTCTACCGTCCAGCCTATGTAATTTAGGCCCAATTTCCCTTTAAATCCCTCTTATTTCTTATTTGAGCCATTTAGTCACTATTTCTTTAATTAACAAATTTTGCACCTTTTTCAATTTAATCCTTTTTAATTAATTAACTATCAAAACATTAAAATTTTCTAACGAAACTTTAATACTAATTCACCAACACTCCGTAAATATTTATAAAAATATTTACGGCTCGGTTTATGAAATTGAGGTATTAGTACCTCGTTTTCGACCCAATTTACCTAATCAATTCTTTTAATTCACAAAATTCACTAATTCAAAAATATTTCTAAAATCTCACTTGACTAATAAATATTAATTTATTAAATTTTTAAACTCACTCATCTATTTTAGTGATCTCGAATCACTGTCTCTGACACCACTGAAAATTAGGCTGTTACAAGTACAATTGAAACGTATGTTAAAGTAAACTAGAAGTTTACTGATACAAATGTGTTTATTACTTGGCGTGACCAGTTAGACCATCTTAGATCATATATGATGCGAAAATTAATTGAGAATTTATATGAACATTTATTAAAGAACTAGAAGATTCTTTAATTAAATAAAAATTATCATTTGTTGTTTGTTCTCAATGAAAATTGATTCTTAGAAACTCACTAGCTAAAGTTGAGATTTAATGTCTTGCATTCCTGAAATGAATATGGGCCCATTCATCCACCATGTGAATGGTTTTGATATTATATGATTTTGGTAGATGCATCTACAAAATAATCACATATGTGTTATCAATTTGCAACCTGTCGTTTACAAGATTGCTTGTTTAAATAATTAATTTCAGATCATGCAATTAAGACAATTCATCTTGCTAATACCGATTAGTTTATATCTCAATCTTTTATTGATTGAATTTGAAAAACTTTTATAAAAGTTTGTGCATAATTGTTTAGAGAAATTATTGATTAAACGCCTCTGATTAATGTCTAAATCATTACTTATGAGAACTAAACTTCCTATTCCAACATGAGATTACGTTGATTTACGTGTTGTACGCATCAAGCCAATAAGTTATAAATACTCCCCATTACAATTGGTTTTTGATCAAGAGCTAAATATTTCTCATCTTTGAATTTTTGTATGTGCGTATATGTTCCAATTGCTCCGCCACAATGCACAAAGATGAGTGAATCCTCAAAGAAAGTTGGGAATATATATTAATTACAAGTTTCTTTATATTATTATATGTTTTGAATGTATTCGAGATTAAATTATGACATGATTTGTTATTACAATTTTGATTTGATAGTTTTCCCGACATTAGGGGAGAGAGAAATAATAACTTGTAATGAGTTAGGGGGAGAGTAATTTGAACCAGAAGTTCAATAAGGATAACTCATTACAAGTTAACTATTAGATGTATTTACAAACTTAATGAGAATAACCAAGTGTTATATACCATCTAATATTTTAATTTGAATCAAAGTCCCAGTAGGACAATAAGTTAGAATAAATAATAGATTGATCGATTCCAAAGATGAAAATTCTTCTAAAAGGTCATATAGTAGAGGCCGGTGCTCCAGAAGAGACCCAAGACATAACTAATAAGTAAAACTCCAGAAGAGATTCAGGTACCTGATACTTGTAAGACCCAATTTTCGCCCGGCCCTTTTTAAAACCATAAATTAAACCAAAATAAAAAAATATATAAAAAAAACCAAAATTGATAGTTCAGTTAGTCCATTAAATTACAGCAGGCCCAATTGGCCTAGAGGCTAAAAATAAACCATTACCCGATTTCTAAACCCAACTTACTAACCCACTTACAGACCCAATTACAAACCCAACTACCCAAGCCCCAAATGGCCCGATACCTAACTAAGCCCGAAGTCTTAACATTTTAGAAACCCTAGAACCCCTTGGCCAAGCAGCGCCGCAAGTAGGCCCCCCACGCTCGCGCGCGTCATGCGCCTGCACCTCCCTACGCCCCACGCCGAGTGCCACGTCTGCGCAACAACTTTCGTACCTGCATCGAATAAAAGACGAACAGCAGTAGAGAAAATAAGAAAAAACAGTGTTTTTTATTTATTTTCATTTTTATTTTCAATTTCGGCCTTTAAAAGGAGCGAAACCAACCCCTATAATTTTCTTCACAATTTTCGAATACAGAATACAAAATACAAAAGAAAAAATACAGAAGTCAGAATAAAAAAAGGTGTTCTATTTCGATTTCATTTTTTTCTCTTGTTTTCGTCTCTCGATTCAACTGGCTATTGGTTTCTTTTCATTTCCTTTTCTAATCTGTTGCATACAAAAACTATAAGGGAAGGAGCGCTTACCTGTTTATCGCCGTCGTCGATTTCTTCTCCGCTTCGTCGAAATCAAAGTTAGGAGGGGAATCCGGGCAAGAGCGCGAGAGCACTTTCGTGCATCTGCGCAGAGAGGCTATATTCGGCCTTTAACCATGGCCATCGCTGATTTCTGAAGCATGGCAGTCGAAGGGTCTGGTTTTGGGAATCGACTGATTAAGGGGAGGATCAGGAGAAAACTGGATTTTGTTCTTTAAGTGGCTAGGGTTTAGATTTTAGAAGAAGAAAAGAGGGGGACCAAGTTTCTGATTAGTTTTTAGGTTTTATTAACCTTTTTAAATCGAATGAAACGACGTCGTTTGAAGTCTGATTAAATGGCTCCAAAACGACGTCGTATAGGATGACCCGTTTTGACTCGACCTGATGTCCATGGGATCCGCGTGTTTCATTAAAATGGGTTATTTTCTATTTAAATCCTTCCGCTTTAAATTCGTTATGCAAATTAAGTTTTATTTTATTTTAATTTTGCCCAGAAATTTTGCGCCATTTTTAATTTAATCCTCCTTTAAATGCAGCATTTAATAGCTTGGGTAAATAGCATTTTTAGTCCCTTTTAATTCACGCGCATGGCGTTTTAATCCTTTTTCGATTTCTTCTTTAAATTATTTTTTTCAGCTCTCTAAATTTGTTCTGATTTCAATATGGTCTTTCAATTATTTTATTTAATTATTTGTTATTTTTTTTTAATTATTCTTCCTTTAAAAATTAATATTATATATTATATATTTTAAATCATGCAAGATATTATTTGTTTCTCTTTATATATGGTTTATTTTCTTAAATTTTATATATTTTTATATACATATAATTTATATTAATTTCATATTATTTTATGCATGTATTTCCTTTTAAATCTATCTATGTATATATTCTATTCTAAATTCATATAAATATAATTGCTCATTTAAAGATCATATTTTAAAATTATGTATTTATTTATTCCAATTACTTTTATATATCATTTGTATATTTTTCTTTTAAAATATGCATTTAGGGAATTCATTCACAATTTATTCTATTTTTAATAATTTCATAAAATATTAATCGAGAACTAGCTTGTTTATTTATTTGCAATCTATTAGCACTTAAATTTTTATTTATGTTAATTCGCTATCATCGATTTTTAAGAATTATTAAATTTCATAGCTTATCGTTAGCATAGCGTTTAGTTTGGGAATATTGCTCGATTAATGTTTGTACATCTTGTACCATAGCATGCTTCAAATTAAATTTTTTTTTATACATAAATTTTTTAAAGATAAGGCAATGTTTGTATGTTTGGGAGTGTGGGAAAATGATGCCCTAACGTATTGGGTGTTAATTTCCTATTCAACCAGATAGCCAAATACCCTTTTCAATTAAATATCTTGAGGATCAAAGATGATCTCGGTGTCGAGGTATAAAGGTGTTATGTCCTAACGTACTGGATGTGATATTTTCATTTCCTTCGAAACGAGCTAATCTTGGAGTTCAAGATTCAATATAAACTAACTTTCTTTAAGAAAACTTGCATTTTATAGCATGTTGTTAATACGATCTTTAATTTGTGTATATTTTATAATTAACGTTTATGCATTCTATTACTGTTACGCCTCAAATTCTAATATGTTCTAGTTTTTTATTAAATGTTTTTATGCATTTTAAGCCTAATATAAAATTTTGTTTTTCTCCAAAATAAGGCAATGTTTGTGCGTTTGGAAAGTCGTAAAATTATGCCCTAACGTCTCGGGTGTCAATTTTCTCATCCAACCGAATAAACAAATACCCTTCTTTAATTTCATGTTCTGAAGATCAAAGATGATCTCGGTGTCGGGGTATAAAGGTGTTATGTCCTAACGCACTGGATGTGATATGTTTATTTCCTTCGAAACGAGTTAATCTTGAAATTCAAATTCAATATTGATTAATTTTCCTTAGAAAATTTATAACGTTTCCAAATTTTCAACGCAAGGACATTAATTAACCGATTTGGTACCCGTCCAGGGGCGCATGGGGGTGCTAACCCTTCCTCGTGCGTAATCGACTCCCAAACCCGTTTTCTTGAATTTCGCAGACCAAAACATTTTTACAGGTGACCCAATCACACCTAAACAAAAAGGATTGGCGGCGACTCCTATTTTTAAAGTTGATCCCCATTTTTCAAAACTCGTTTAAAAAATGGTTTCGACAGCTTGGCGACTCCACTGGGGACTGGTTGAGAGTCAGGCTATAGATTGATTAATTTTTGTCCTTTTGGTTGAAAATTTGGAATAGTGTTTTGAAAAATCATGTTTCTTTTAATGCATTTTTGGTGCTATGATTGCAATAATGTCGAGTCTCATAAAATACTTTGGCATCGCATTGCATGACCGTTGTGGTCACACCTTTAAGTGGGAGTAAGAAGCTATGCTTTCATGAGGTTTTCACCTCCGCTGGGCTAGTGGACTGCTTCCGGGATACATCTGTACCTATGTGCTTCGTGAGATTTTCATCTCCGCATGGCCATAGGGAAATGTATTCCCCTGAACCGAACTCAATCCATATGAGCCTATAATGGGTAAGGATTGAGGAATCTGCTGGTTCAGTTACCCATTCTTTAGAACCAAGCCACATATAACAGCTCTAGGAACCTACCCTAGATAGAGCCACGCCAAACCCTAATGGTTACCCGGTCAGGTGTTCTATGTTGTTTACTTCTCTTGCACTAACGTGTTTTCTTTTGTTTTGATTGCATCGCATTACATCATCATAGAAATGAGGTGTTGATTAATATTCGATTTCTAAATAGAGGAGTTTGTCATAAGGAAACAAACTTCTTGATAAAGTGGATTAGAATACGGTTGTCCGGACATGGTCTAAGTAAACACAACGGAAGAAGGTTGATAGTCCGCGGAGAAATGCAGAACCTTGCCCGAAGGATTCAAATTGACAAAAACTGTGCAAGAGCCATCATGTCTCAACTTTCTTGAAGAAGCTAATTAATATCGCAGGGGATAAGTGAGTGGCGACCAAGCCGAGTAGAAATAAGAGAGACATCTTTTGGGAGGATTTGAAGGATTCGACCACAACGTCTGGATATGAAGGAGAAGATCGATGTCTTCACCTAGACTATGAGGACGAAGACGCATATATAATCCATTTTATGTAAAGATATTTGTTTTCTAGAAAAGTTCTTCTAATGGAATTGAATTCATAATCAACGCCTCTCTTTATTTTTGCATTCATTCTATGCATTTGCATTGCATTTCATGCATTTGCATTACATCATATCACATGCATTAAAATTTGTAGAAAGACCCTAATTAGGTGAAATTATTTCAGTTAACCTGGAAAACATGGAACAAAAGTTGAAGAGATTAGAGCAAAGGCAAATACTGATGCAAGAGCAGTTGGCCAAAATTCAACAGGATATGCGAGATCAAATACATATGATGCGACGGTTAACCCAATTATTAATCAGAGGGCTTGAAAAAAGGAGTGGCCCAATGGTCGACAGTGTGGATGATGATGAAGACATCGTTTATTCCCCAATAAGCATCCCGACTCAACCAGACACGCATTCGTAGGGGGCACCTATTATTATCAAACCCCAATGTCTGATTGATTCCTCGGCATTGTTAAACTTCCCGATGGATTCAGGTTTTAACCCGGAAGATGATCGAACCAAACCAGTTGTTCTGGCAGAAACAAAAGAAAGAGGAGAGCGGACTTCAAAGGCCCCGAAGAAGAAGGAAAGGGAAGTGAATAGTACGAGTAGGTATAATAAGAGTCACCTGAAGCTGATCACAGTGGGCCAACCAAGGACTGTAATTACCAACCGTCAGGTTTCCCCAAGGCAAGAACCTGATCCAAAACCGAACTCAGAAAAACCCCAGTTCGCGCCCATTCCAATCTCGTATAGGGAGTTGTACCAAATTTTATTTGAAGCACATGTTGTATCTCCTTTTTACGTGGAACCAATACAGCCCCCATACCCTAAATGGTACGATGTGAATGCCCAATGCGAATACCATGCAGGAATTACGGGGCACTCGATGGAAAAATGCACCGCTTTCAAAAAGTTAGTCAAAAAGTTCATCAAATGGGCATTGTAAAATTCGATGATCCCTCTGGTGCAGAAAATCCGTTACCCAATCTTTCTGTTAAAGGGGTAAACTTTGTAAGTTCCATGATGGATAGGGGCAGGAGATCCAAGAATGCATTGAGCTCAGGGCCCTAACGTAAGACCTGATCAAAGTCCCGGTGGGAACGTTGGGGGAATCTAAACATTAATGACATATTCAAAGAGGGAACCAATGAATAGACTTTTCCAAGCTTCTGCCTTTATGTACTTGGGAAGACTTTAAACAATGGGATTGTGGAAGGGATCCCTGTAATTTAGAAGTGATCTAGAGTAATATTCGAAACATGCTTGTTGCTTTAAGCCTAGAGGCAATGAGAATCCTTTTGTGAAATAGGCTTATGTCCAGAATTTTTATTTCAATAAAATGCATCATTTTAAGTAAATATTTTTTTCTTTACATCTTATACTGTACATTCTTTGGTGATTTAGAATATTCTTTCATTCTTTATTCATGACCATACCGTAAATAATCATCCTTAGAATCATTTATTCTTTGGAATTTGCCTTCGTACCTGCGATAGGTACCCAGATATCAATGACATGAGCGACGCTGTTACTAAATCCCTTTTTGAATGAGATATGGATCTAAGGGATCTAAGGACTTTGAAGATGTCAGAGATTGCAGTCTATCTTCTGATTTGTTAATGGTGGTAAAACAAGATGAAAATAGACCCTACCTTGCAAAAGGTCAGTGGACGTTGCGAGATTAAGAAGGGGAAAACATCGAAGCCTAATTCACCACAAGGCGAGACATCATTGACCTATTTTCAAGAATTCAAGATGTTTTCGCACGATTATATCAAGGCACGCTAGGCTACTGAAACGTGGGTATGCTGTTAAGATTGGTGTTTAAAGAACCCATGTTAATGGTTCTACAATAGTTGGGCTAATCATGAGGTTTAGGCTACTGGTCTACCCAGAAAGGGGAAATGGCATCAAATGCCAAATTGAGGAAGACAGGACTTATGTGCCTCTTCCATTTTGTCTACATGTGGGACATAGAAGTTATGAGGCCGATCTCGTCAAGAGCATTTAGCCGACACCAATTCATCTTCGTGAGTGTCAATTTCTTCACTAAGAGGGTGAAGGTCGCTTCATATGCCAATATTACAAAGTCGATAGTCATTAAAAAAAAAGAAGAAGAAAAAAAAAAGAAAGAAAGAAGGAAAGAATGAATGCCGATACAAAAAAAAGGGTAAAAAAGATCACATTTAACCGTACAGTTGCACAAAGTTTATAGTCTGTTCAAAGATCAGGCGCCACGTTAGTGCAGCAAAGGTAGCCAAAAAGAAAAACAAAAAGATCATAAAAAGACTGAGACTTGTAAAGATTGTCATACAGAAGTTACTATTTACCCTCTATGCTTATCGAACGTTGGCCAGGACTGTCATCGGGGCAACACATTTCTCAATGGTTTCGCCCATTGAAGTTGAAATTCCTTTTTCTGAGTTTTATCAATTGAAGTTGGATGAGGCAGGATGGATCCAATCCCGATGTGATCAATCAAATTTGTGAGGAAAAGTTAATAGCTATCCGTTACAGTCAGATGACGCGGGTTTGCGACAAAGAGGTTCATCTTAGAAAACTCCCAAAGGGGGACCTGACTTTGAAGAAGACTTTCCCCATGCAAAAGGGACTTCAGAAAAAGTGGATGCCAAATTAGGAATGACCTTATGCAGCAAAGAAGGCCTATTCTGGGGAAGCATGGATATTGACCGAGATGGATAGTGAGGACCTGCCCAATCCGGTGAATTCGTATTCAAAAAAAAGAAAAAGAAAAAAAAAAGAAGAAGAAGAGAAAGGAGAGGCCAAGGTGAAAACCCGCAAAGGGCGCTTTGAGACCAAAGGGGATTTGAGTTGAAAACCCGAAAAAGGGCGGCTCAAATTTTGATCAAAACTGGGGTATACAATAGTCTTGCTATGCCTGAATTAACATTGAAGAAGTATGCTATGTCTTGGGGCATCGACAAAGTGCTCTGGATCCCCTAAACACATGTTGAGCTTAAAATGGTCCTCAAGAAGTTTGAACAGAGAAGCTCAGGCTGCGATATCTGGGGCACCTAGTTTCCACTTACCCTTTTCAAATTTGTTATTTGTGATTATATTATTCTTTTCAAAATATGATTCACAATAAATTTCCTTCTTAAATTACGATTGCTATCTTTGCTTAGCTTATTTGTTTCGAGCTATGCTCCTAATTAATTTCCTTCTTGTCCATGGTTATGATCTTTTTCAGGCATTTTGCATTGAAATAACGATTAGTGGACTAATAAATTTTCATAAAATGAGTTTCGCATATTACTTTGGAAACTTCTAAATAATACAAGAACCTGAAACATGATTATTGTTTAGAATTCACCAAGCTTAAGGGTCGAAAATATTTGAGTCCAAATTAAGGTTATCTCTTCGGATTTTTGTCAAAAATGGTGGTTGGGAAAATGACAAGATATTGCGTCAGCAATACAATCCTGACGAAAAATGGGCATCATTAACCCAAGTGTAAAATGGGAATCATTCTCCAGAAAAAATTGATATTCTGCATTCACGCGAGCATCATGCATACACATCTGGTTGGGTCACCCGAGGAGTGATCAGTTGATGGAACAAGCTACAGGCCCTATACCCCTGAGTTATAGTGGGACAGATGGAAGATAATACAGATCTTATACCTTTGAATAGCAATATGATGGATTAAAAAAGAAACAAATCCTACATTTCGAGGTCGCAGTGGGATAGATAGGAAGAGATTCAGATCCTATACCGCTAAGTCACAATGAGATGAACCCTGAAGTTACAGTGGGGCAAATCTGTTGAGCAAGATATTTGTTTTCTCGGGTTTTCTGTTGAGAATACTAGCCGAACAAGATAGCAGCATAATACATCAGTGATAAAGCTTTAATAAACAATGAGCGATTACACCTTAAACTTTTAAAAAGGGATCATTCTCATGAAATTCTGCATTCATGCAAAACACATTTAGTTAGGAGCATTTGATTCATCCCGATCATTGCATCCTAATCATTGTAAGAAATCATTCTCATGACATTCTACATTCATACAAATGTCATCCATAAGACACATCTATTTAGGGGCATTTGATTCATTTCGATCATTGCATCCTAATCTTTGTAAAAATACCATTCTCATAACATTCTGCATTCATACAAATGTCGTCCATAATACATTTCATTAGGAGCATTAGCTTCATTCTAATCATTGCATCCTAACCATTTTGCATAGGTATAAACACAAAACTGATTTTACAGAACAGGTCCCCTAGAGGACGTTGTCGCAACACCGGTGAATTCGAAGATCTTGCCTTTCTGAGCGAAGCGGGTCGAAGATAGCAGATCTGGCAATCCTGAAGTTACAGGAGCAAATCGGAGACATCAATCCTGTCTCCCTGACCAGCAGTGGAATAGGTAAAAGATTTTAGATCTTGTCACCCTAAGCAGTAGGGAACCAAGATTGAATGGCAAATCTGGTCTCCCTAAGCAGTAGTGGAACCGATTTAAGCCACTAGCCCTATCTCCCTGACCAGCAGCAGAATAGGTCAAAAATTGTAGATCTTATCACCCTAAGCAGTAACGGACCAAGATCGAACGACAAATCTGGTCTCCCTAAGCAGTAGTGGAACCGATTTAAGCCATCAGCCCTATCTCCCTGACCAGCAGCGGAATAGGTCAAAAATTGTAGATCTTGTCACCCTAAGCAGTAGCGGACCAAGATCGAACGGAAAATTTGGTCTTCCTAAGCAGTAGTGGAACCGATTTAAGCCACCAACTCTATCTTCCTGACCAGCAGTGGAATAGGTCAAAAATTGTATATCTTGTCACCCTAAGTAGTAGTGGACCAAGATCGAATGGCAAATCTTGTCCCCCGAAGCAGTAGTGGAACAAATTTAAGCTACCAGTTTGGCATCCCTGAGTTTGCAGTGGAGCAGATTGAGGATAGCAGATCTTGCCTTCCTGAACGAAGCGGATCGAAGATACAAATCTTATCACCTCGAAGTCCCAGTAGAGTAGATGGAGGCTACAAATCCCTTCTCCCTGAGGTTATTGAGGATCAAACTATATTTCTGAGAAGTTTCAGCAAGAAGATCGAAGTTACAAATCTCTTCTCTCTGAATTCCTATCACCCCGAAGTCCCAGAGGAGTAGATGGAGGCTACAAATCCCTTCTCCCTGAGGTTATTGAGGATCAAACTATATTTTTGAGAAGTTTCAAAGCAAGAAGATCAAGTTACAAATCTCTTCTCTCTGAATTCCTATCACCCCAAGTCCCAAAGTGGAGTAGATGGAGGCTACAAATCCCTTCTCCCCGAGGTTATTGAGGATTAAACTATATTTTCGAGAAGTTTCAAAGAAGAAGATCGAAGTTACAAATCTCTTCTCTCTGAATTCCTATCACCCCAAAGTCCCAGTGGAGTAGATGGAGGCTACAAATCCCTTCTCCCTGAGGTTATTGATGATCAAACTATATTTCTGAGAAGTTTCAGCAAGAAGATCGAAGTTACAAATCTCTTCTCTCTGAATTCCTATCACCCCGAAGTCCCAGTGGAGTAGATGGAGGCTACAAACCCCTTCTCCCTGAGGCTATTGAGGATCAAACTATATTTCTGAGAAGTTTCAACAAGAAGATCGAAGTTACAAATCTCTTCTCTCTGAATTCCTATCACCCCGAAGTCCCAGTGGAGTAGATGGAGGCTACAAATCCCTTCTCCCTGAGGTTATTGAGGATTAAACTATATTTCTGAGAAATTTCAGCAAGAAGATCGAAGTTACAAATCTCTTCTCTCTGAACTCCTATCACCCCGAAGTCCCAGTGGAGTAGATAGAGGCTACAAATCCCTTCCCCCTGAGGGTATTGAGGATCAACCTTTATTTCTGAGAAGTTTCAGTGAGAAGATCGAAACTACAAATCTCTTCTCTCTGGATTCTTATCTCCTCGAAGTTCCAGTGGAGTAGATCGAAGTTACAAATCTCTTCTCCCTGAAATTACATTGGAACGGATCAAAGCACTAGTTCTTGGACCCCCGAAGATGCAGTAGGATAGAATGAAGCTACTGGAAGAAGAAAAAGCACTGAAAGAGGCATGACCGGACAAAATTGGCCCTTTTTGAAGTCTTTGCTCTATTCTCGTTACACGACAATGAGCAAAGAGGGGCAGCTGTAAGACCCAATTTTTGCCCGGCCCTTTTTAAAACCATAAATTAAACCAAAATAAAAAATATATATAAAAAAAAAACCAATATTAATAGTTCAGTCAGTCCATTAAATTACAGTAGGCCCAATTGGCCTAGAGGCTAAAAATAAACCATTACCCGATTTCTAAACCCAACTTACTAACCCACTTACAGACCCAATTACAAACCCAACTACCCAAGCCCCAAATGGCCCGATAACTAACTAAGCCCGAAGTCTTAACATTTCAGAAACCCTAGAACCTCTTGGCCAAGCAGCGCCGCAAGTAGCCCCCCACGCTCGCGCGCGTCATGCGCCCGCACCTCCGTACGCCCCACGCCGAGTGCCACGTCTGCGCAACAACTTTCGTACCTGCATCGAATAAAAGACGAACAGCAGTAGAGAAAACAAGAAAAAAAACAGTGTATTTTTATTTATTTTCATTTTTATTTTCGATTTCGGCCTTTAAAAGGATTGAAACCAACCCCTTTAATTTTTTTCACGATTTTCGAATACAGAATACAAAATACAAAAGAAAAAATACAGAAGTCAGAATCAAAAAAGGTGTTCTATTTTGATTTCAGTTTTTTCTCTTGTTTTCGTTTCTCGATTCAACTGGCTATTGGTTTCTTTTCTTTTCATTTCCTTTTCTAATCTATTGCATACGAAAACTATAAGGGAAGGAGCGCTTACCTGTTTATTGCCGTCGTCGATTTCTTGTAACATCCTAGGAAGGGCCTATGCATTTTTCAGATCAATTGTATGAAATGACAAGTCTTAAGTATTATGAATAAATTTTTGATACTTTTGGAAACCTAGAAATGAATGAAAATGGAAATGAAAATGAAAATGGAAATGAAAATGGAAATGGAAATGGACATTTTTGGAAACTTAGACATTTTTGGAAACCTAAACATTTTTGGAAATGATCCAAAAATGGAAACTTGAACATTTCGGGAAACTTGGATATATGAGAGAAATAAAGGAGTTTTATTCACATAAATATGTGAATAATAAGAGAGAAATAAAGGAGTTTTATTCACATAAATATGTGAATAATAAGAGATAAATAAAGGAGTTTTATTCACATAAATATGTGAATAATAAGAGATAAATAAAGGATTATTTTCTAATGAGATAATTGAGGAGATAATTGATGGATTAAAGGCTTTTATCTTTTAAATAAAAGAGATAATATTATCAAAAGAGGAGTGGTGGCCAAGTAAAGGACTCCTAGGCTGATAACTTTGGCTATAAAAGGAGGACAGGAGGGCTACTCATCAACATTTGCTCCTCTTCCTCTCTCTCGCCGAAATTCTCCTAGGCAAAACCCCTCTCTCGCCGAATTTTCATTAAGCAAAAATCCCTCTCTTTTTCTTCTATTTTCTTCTCCGTTCTCATTATTAAAATTTGAATCTCTGTGGATTCTAAGAAAGAGGGCAATCATCCACAACATCAAAAGGGGATCTTTCGGAAATCTAAGGATCTAAGGTAAGGATTATAAATATAAATATGTGGTTAAAGATTATGATTCACGTTTTCAAAGTTAGATCTAATCTAACACGGTTATAGGATTTCAACAGGCTTATAAAGGAATCCTCTTCAGATTTGGAATCCCATCATAAGGTAAGGGATATTCGGCCAAGGCATAATTTGTTTAAGTGTTTTCCATTATTTCAAAAACCGAAAACTGACATGGTTACATACCTAGTATTAGCCGATTTCAAGGAAGAGGAATTCTAGCAACTGTTGGGACTTGATTAAATCAATTCGGCAACTAGGTAAGTAATTCTACTTCTAGTAGGATTTGGTTTTAAGACCAAATAGGTTTATTTATATGTTTTAATTAATGGCCGAATATAGGAGTGAAAGATCTAGATCGGTAGATCGCTCTCGGAAATTCACGGAAACTATTAAGCGAAAAAGGTGTGTACTCTTACTAACTTTCGATAAATTGCATGGCAATCATTAAATATATAAATATGTAACAGTATGTGAATGTGGCTAAGCACCACAAATGTGGTAAGGAGTACCCAGGTACGTTTCCTACTTTTGATAGGATTGTGAATGTGATATATTTTGAACATGTGATTAGTAACATGAATGAAAATTAAGTATGTGAAATATGTTATGAAATAATTGGGGCATTCGGGATATTTGTGGAGGAAGAAAGTGAAGGTGATGACTACGGTCTCACCAACGTAAAGTGGTGACTACGGTCACATAAAGTGAAAAGTGGTAACTTCGGTTACATCCAGTGAATACAGTGTCTAATGACACAACATAAGTGGGCGATGAGCACGTCGACTGCAGCGACTGCCTTCGATGTTTTGAAGCGATGGAGGGTCGACTTAGTAGTCCCCGGGGTTGTACAGGTTGGTACGGGTGGTGTGTAGCGGATGGACAAATAGGTTTGGATTTGGGTTGCATCATCCTTTATTTTGTATGAACATGATATTGATATGACTTGTATGCCTGATTTGTTGGAAATTAGTACTATGTACACATTGAGTCTGTTGACTCACCCCGTTGGGGAATTATTTTTCAGGTGATGAGCAGTAATGGACCGGGTCGGCAGGAGCTAAAGGTGGCCATGCATCGCTTGAAGAAATTATTTGGAATTTGGACTTTATGAAATTTTAGTACTTTATTTTGGGTTTGAATGATGTAATAAGGCCATAAGGCCCAGTTGGATTTTCTTTATTCCTGTTTATTTTTATTTAAATATGATACAAATTATGTTTGATTAAAGATAAGTAAATTTATTTCTTTTAAAATAATAAACCCAAAAATTATTTTGTCACCTTATTTAAGTTGGATTTCCAGAATTTATTAAATAGGTTTCAAATTAAGCCCAACCCAAAACAATTTTTTTAAATTACACAAATTTTCTCTAAGTCATTTAGAACATTGAAAACCGATTTATTTAAGGAACATACCAGATCCTGCTCGTGCTCGTGGGCGGGTGTGGGTGTTTCAGTTGGTATCAGAGCCCAGTTTTAAAACTCTCGGCCTGTGGGCTCAGGCCCAAAACGTTTTCAATTCGAGCCCAAATGAATTTCTTTGAAATAAGCAGGTTTTATGGCATGGCACCTAAGTCTCCGACCCGCAGTCCACCAGGTAAGTACCTTTAACCATCTGTGTGATTATGTGAATTATGAATTGTAAAAGGGTAGCAAAGGCATGGAACGTAGAATAGTGTGATAGGAACTTGAACCCTAGGATTAGACTACTCAAACACTTGAAACTCATAAGACTTAATGAACTTAACAAACCTATGACTAAGTTATTAAGCTAGGGTGTGGCAACCCCTGTACGCATGTCTAGGATTGGATCCTAAGAGCACGGTATTTAAGCGGTCCTAGTGACTCACCTCCTCTTCGCAGAATCCTACCTGTGCGTAGCTTCGGTTCGCCCTAACTCGTAAGGCTCAGGTGGTGTGGCAACCTGCGTGCGCATGTCTAGAAAGGTCGGTGAGAGCTTGGTATTTAAGCGATCCGCGTGACTCACCTCCTCTTCATTCGAATCACTGCACAGGTGCGTAGCTTTGGTTCACCCCGACCAAGAGGGCTCGGTCATAGGCTAAACACAAAGAATAAAACCCGAAAGGGACTTAGCCGTTTTTCTTTTATAAAAAAATAAAAAAATGTATAACCAAAATTTAGTTTTAAAACTCTTGAAACTTATGAGAACTATTTTACAACATTTTCTTCTAAAAAAAAAAAAAATACCCTTGGTTTATAAAATAACCAAACCACCCATAGTTTTAACAAAATTTCATTACTTTATCAAATGTTCAAAAACCCTAATTTGTAAAATATCAAACTATCTTGATTTTGGAAAATTACAAAATTGCTCCTAACTTACAAAATTACCAAAACGACCGATTTCCAAAATTTTTACAATATCATTGCTTTGAAAAGTGTAACTCTCAAAGGAACCCTCAATGTTTTACAATCTTGGAAAATATCCCTAACTTAATAAATTTTACAAATTTACCCCGATTTTTGGAAAAATTATCAAAATACCCTGAGATCAAAATTACCGAAATACCTCGATTTCAAAATTCTTCCAAAATTTCCGGAACTTTAGAAGTACCAAAATACTTTCGTCAAAATCACCAGGAACTTTTTATTTTTGAAAATTTACGAAAATACCCTGTAGGATAAAATTACGAAAATGCCCCAGGGTAGTGGAAAAGCAAAATAACTTGAAAACAACAACAAGAATTACAACGTTTCTTTGAATGAACGAAAGTTCATATTTGTTGATGGATGAATGAATGAATGCAAGATCAGTATGCATGTATGAATACTGAAAGAACCACTCTTAAACTCTTCTTCATAAGATATCATCATGGGTAATAAGTGAAACAAGAATACTAATACATAAAATTCCTTAATCGGATCTCGTCGATAATGAGCTCAAGAGGGCGTGGTCGTCGTGGAAGAGGTAGAGGAAGGATGACTGTTAGATCGGGACAAGGTTCGACAATGAGATACCACCACCACCATCACCCCCAAATTTCCAATGTTGAGCGGCGAGGCTCGCATGAGGAAGATGCCGTGTCGCAGTCGCGTTTGCGAGTTTTGGAATTGGTGGTGGTGCAGAAACAATTCAGAAATCGTAAGTCCATACTCGAGCGGCTCCGTGCTAATGGAGCTGAAATGTTTAGAGGAGTATCGGAGTGGCACCCAAGATACCGAGTATCTTGGTTGGAAGCAACCGAGCGCATCATGGATGAGCTCGACTTGACCCCGAGGAGAAGTTGAAAGGGATGACGGCCTTTGTTACGCGATGAAGCGTATCAATGGTGGTTAACCGTCGACGGCGGTGCCACGCGGAAGATCGACACTGGGAATATGCTAAGGAAGCATTTGGAAGAAGTATGTGGGAACCAGGTATATAG
Organism: Gossypium sturtianum; assembly: GCA_025698515.1. Lineage (NCBI taxonomy): Eukaryota > Viridiplantae > Streptophyta > Magnoliopsida > Malvales > Malvaceae > Gossypium > Gossypium sturtianum. The sequence goes on from CM046954.1 coordinate 107,137,200, forward strand.
ATGAGGAAAGGAAGGCTTTTCTCGGGTTGGTACAAGGAAGTAAGTCCATCACCGAATTTGAAGCGGAATTCTTGAGGTTGAGCCGATATGTCCGAGGAGTAGTGGCGATCGAGCATGAACGCTGTGTTCGTTTTGAGGACTGGACTTAGGGACGATTTGAGACTTTTGATAGCACCGCATCGGGAGCGGGAATTCTCTCGCCTTGGTGGAAAAGGCTAAAGTGGTGAGGGAATTAAGGACGCCACCAAGCGGTGTCAGGATGAAATAAGCCCAAAAGAGGTTTTGGGCCATATCCGGAAAAGGCCACAAGAGGCCTAGAGTTGACAGCCACAAAGTCAACAGTGAGGTACGGGCCGCAATTTCGCCCTTGTGAACATTGTGGAAGGAAGCACGGGGAGAGTGTTGGAAAAAGGCGGGACGATGTCTCAAGTGTGGGTCCAAGGACCATATGATTAAGGATTGCCCCAAGCTATTAGATGAGAGCCAACCAGCAGCTCGGAATGCTAACCAGCCGGTAGAGGCGGACAGCGACCTCAAAAAGAGGTCGTGGGTCGGCCAATAGAGGTAGTGGCGAGGCCGTGGAGCTCGGGGCCGAGGTGCAGCTAACGCCAAGCAAGGCAACCGGGTTTGGTTTACGCGGTTCGCCGAGGAAGAAGGAGAGACGCGCGGATGTTATAACCGAGACGTTCTTTATTCATGACAAACCCTATTTTGCTCTTATTGATGTGGGCTCAACTCATTCCTATGTTGCATGTAGTGTGGTTGAAACACTAGGCCTAGACTCGAACTTTCTCGATAGGCGGATAATCGTAGTAAGCCCTTTAGGCCAAACGGTGAGGATAGATAGGATCTTTCTAATGTACCCCTAGAGATTCAGGAGCGAACTTTCTGGTGACTTAATGGAATTACCCTTCGGAGAGTTTGAGCTTATACTTGGAATGGATTGGCTAGTAGAGCATCGAGCCGTGTTGGATTGTGCGGCTAAACGTATGGAACTAAGAACCCCGAAAGATGAGGTAGTAGTGATGATCGGAGAAAGGAGGAACTACTTGTCTAACGTAGTTTCAACCACCAAGGCCGAGAAAATGGTTAAGAAAGGATGTAAGGCATTCTTAGCCTTCGTGAGTGCGTTAAGAGGAGAAGAGGAAGGTGTTAAGGGAGTTAGAACAAGTAAGGGATTTTGAGGATGTATTTCGGAGGAGTTGCCCTAATACCCCCGAGAGAGAAGTGGAATTTGGAATAGATTTGCTACCGAGAACAGCTCCTGTGTCAATCGCTCCCACCGAATGGCACCAAAGGAGTTAGTGGAGCTCAAGGCTCAAATCCAAGAGTTGTTGGATCGTGGGTTCATTCGACCCGGTGTGTCTCCGTGGGGAGCACCCTGGTTCTCTTTGTGAAGAAGAAGGATGGAACTATGCGGATGTGCATAGATTATCGTCGATTGAACAAATCCGACCATCAAGAACAAGTATCTTTTGCCAAGGATAGATGACTTGTTCGACCAACCGAAAAGGGCAACAGAAATTCTCAAAGATCGACTTAAGGTCGGGGTATCATCAACCGAAAGTGAAGGAGGCTGATATTCATAAGACCGCTTTTAGGACAAGGTACGGTCATTTTGAATTTGTGGTGATGCCGTTTGGGTTGACGAACGCACCGGCGCGCGTTCATGGATATGATGAATAGGGTTTTCCAACCCTACTTGGATAGATTCGTCGTGGTGTTCATCGACGACATTTTGGTGTATTCCAAGACGGAGGAGGAGCACGATGAGCATCTCCGAGTTGTGTTAGAAGTGTTAAGGAAAAGAAGCTTTATGCCAAATTCAGCAAGTGCGAATTTTGGCTCAAGGAAGTGGCGTTCCTAGGACATGTGGTATCCGCAGAAGGAATAAGAGTGGATCCTAGGAAGATCGGCGTTGTTGGATTGGAAACCACCTAGGTCGGTGGTCAAATCGAAGTTTCTTAGGCTTGGCGGCTATTACTTACGAAGGTTCGTGGAAGGATTCTCGTCGATAGCCGCACCTTGACAAAGTTACTAAGGAAGGAAGTACCGCTTTGTGTGGACGGATAAGCAACAGGAGAGCTTCAAAAGCTTAAAAGGTGCTATGAAGCTCGGTGTTAATTGAGCCGGAGGCGGTAAGGACTTCGTAGTATATTGTGATGCTTCGCACACGTGGTTAGGTCATGTGTGCTAATGCAAGAAGGAAAGGTAGTCGCTTATGCATCTCGACGATTAAGGCCGCATGAGGTGAACTACCCAACTCATGACTTGGAACTCGCATGGCAGTGGTTTTCGCCCTCAAAGTTTGGAGGCACTACCTTTATGGAGAAAGGTCGAGTAATTTACACGGACCACAAAAGCCTTAAGTATTTGTTGACTCGTAAGGAGTTGAACTTGAGGCAACGAAAGTGGGTGGAGTTATTGGAAGATTATGACTGCTCGATAGAATACCATCCGGCAAGGCGAATGTGGTAGCCGACGCCTAAGTAGGAAGGTTGTGTCGGATTTAAGGGTTTTGTTCGCTCACTTAAGTTTGTATGAAGACGGGCTTGCTTGGTAGAGTTACAAGTCAAGCCAACCTGGTCAAGGAGGTGAAAGAGGGACAGTTGGCGGATAAGGACTTAAGTACTAAGTTACGCAAAAGTGCGGCAAGGAGGATTAAAGGATTATGGCGTCAATGATGAAGAAGAGTACTGTGCTACAAGGAAAAGGTTTGTATGCCGAGGGATAAGGAGTTGAGACAAAGGATTCTTCTGAAGCGCATGGTAGTCCTTATGCTATGCATCCCGAGGCATCAAGTCAGATAGAGATCTAAGGGAACAATTTTGGTGGTCGACTGAAACGAGAGGTGACTGAATTTGTGGGGAAATGTTTGACATGTCGCAAGTAAAGGTCGAACACCAAGTCCCATCGGGATTGCTTCAACCAATTGAGATTCCCCAATGGAAGTGGGAAAGAATTACCATGGACTTAGTTAGTGGGCTTCCCCTTACGCCCACTAAGAAGGACTCGGTATGGGTGATAGTGGACCGTTTGACCAAGTCCGCACATTTTATCCCCGTGAGGATCGACTATTCCCTTCAAAAGTTAGCCAAGTTATATGTGGCGGAGATCGTGAGGCTACACGGGTACCGATGTCGATCATCTCCGATAGAGACCCAAGGTTTACGCCTCGATTTTGGAAAGCACTTCATCAAGCATTAGGCACTAAGCTAGACTTCACTACGGCTTTTCATCCACAATCGACGGGCATCGAACAGGTTATACAAGTGTTGGAAGATATGCTAAGAGGTCAGTGTGATGGATTTCCGAGGAAGTTGGGAAGATTACTTGCCTCTAGCTGAGTTCGCCTACAACAACAGCTATCAGGCTAGCATTCGGATGGCACCATATGAAGCATTGTATGGTCGGAAGTGTAGAACACCAACTTGTTGGACCGAGTTAGGAGAACGCCGCGTTTGGGTCCAGAGTTAGTGGCGAAACGAGGAGAAGGTGGAATTAATTCGGACACGGTTGAAAGAAGCTTCGATGAGATGTAAGTCGCATACGCACCTTAAGAGGAAAGAAATTGAGTTTGAAGTAGGAGACCAAGTGTTTCTAAAGGTCTCACCTTGGAAGAAGGTTATGCGGTTCGGTCGCAAAGGAAGCTAAGCCCAAGGTTTATAGGGCCCTATCAAGTCATCGAGCGAGTTGGGCGATGGCATACCAATTGGAGTTGCCACCGAGTTGCATCAAATGCACGACGTATTTCATGTGTCCATGCTACGTCGCTATCGATCGGATCCGTCTCATGTGGTACCAAGAAGAAGTGGAGTTAAGGCGGATCTATCCTACGAGGAGGAGCCGATTCGGATCTTGGAACGTGACGTGAAAGCACTACGAAAGAAGTCGGTGCCTTTAGTCAAGGTGTTATGGCGCAATCATGGATCGGAAGAAGCTTCGTGGGAGCCGAGAAGAGACAATGCGACATAGAATACCCTCAACGAGCTTAGTTAGGAAATTTCGAGGACGAAATTTTATTTAAGGGGGGTAGAACTGTAACATCCTAGGAAGGGCCTATGCATTTTTCAGATCAATTGTATGAAATGACAAGTCTTAAGTATTATGAATAAATTTTTGATACTTTTGGAAACCTAGAAATGAATGAAAATGGAAATGAAAATGAAAATGGAAATGAAAATGGAAATGGAAATGGACATTTTTGGAAACTTAGACATTTTTGGAAACTTAGACATTTTTGGAAACTTAGACATTTTTGGAAACCTAAACATTTTTGGAAACGATCCAAAAATGGAAACTTGAACATTTCGGGAAACTTGGATATATGAGAGAAATAAAGGAGTTTTATTCACATAAATATGTGAATAATAAGAGAGAAATAAAGGAGTTTTATTCACATAAATATGTGAATAATAAGAGATAAATAAAGGAGTTTTATTCACATAAATATGTGAATAATAAGAGATAAATAAAGGATTATTTTCTAATGAGATAATTGAGAGAGATAATTGATGGATTAAAGGCTTTTATCTTTTAAATAAAAGAGATAATATTATCAAAAGAGGAGTGGTGGCCAAGTAAAGGACTCCTAGGTGATAACTTTGGCTATAAAAGGAGGACAGGAGGGCTACTCATCAACATTTGCTCCCTCTTCCTCTCTGCCGAAATTCTCCCTAGGCAAAACCCCTCTCTGCCGAATTTTCATTAAGCAAAAATCCCTCTCTTTTTCTTCTATTTTCTTCTCCGTTCTACTGTTAAGCTGAATCTTTGTGGATTCTAAGAAAGAGGGCAATCATCCACAACATCAAAAGGGGATCTTTCGGGAAATCTAAGGATCTAAGGTAAGGATTATAAATATAAATATGTGGTTAAAGATTATGATTCACGTTTTCAAAGTTAGATCTAATCTAACACGAAGTTATAGGATTTCAACAGGCTTATAAAGGAATCCTCTTCAGATTTGGAATCCCATCATAAGGTAAGGGATATTCGGCCAAGGCATAATTTGTTTAAGTGTTTTCCATTATTTCAAAACCCGAAACCGACATGGTTACATACCTAGTATTAGCCGATTTCAAGGAAGAGGAATTCTAGCAACTGTTGGGACTTGATTAAATCAATTCGGCAACTAGGTAAGTAATTCTACTTCTAGTAGGATTTGGTTTTAAGACCAAATAGGTTTATTTATATGTTTTAATTAATGGCCGAATATAGGAGTGAAAGATCTAGATCGGTAGATCGCTCTCCGGGAATTCACGGAAACTATTAAGCGAAAAAGGTGTGTACTCTTACTAACTTTCGATAAATTGCATGGCAATCATTAAATATATAAATATGTAACAATATGTGAATGTGGCTAAGCACCACAAATGTGGTAAGGAGTACCCAGGTACGTTTCCTACTTTTGATAGGATTGTGAATGTGATATATTTTGAACATGTGATTAGTAACATGAATGAAAATTAAGTATGTGAAATATGTTATGAAATAATTGGGGCATTCGGGATATTTGTGGAGGAAGAAAGTGAAGGTGATGACTACGGTCTCACCAACGTAAAGTGGTGACTACGGTCACATAAAGTGAAAAGTGGTAACTTCGGTTACATCCAATGAATACAAAGTGTCTAATGACACAATATAAGTGGGCGATGAGCACGCCGATTGCAGATGATCGCTTCGATGGTGTGTAGCGGATGGAGGGTCGACTTAGTAGTCCCCGCGGTACAAAGTTGGTACGGGTGGTGTGTAGCGGATGGACAAATATGTTTGGATTTGGGTTGCATCATCCTTTATTTTGTATGAACATGATATTGATATGACTTGTATGCCCGATTTGTTGGAAATTAGTACTATGTACACATTGAGTCTGTTGACTCACCCGTTGGGGAATTATTTTTCAGTGATGAGCGAATGGACCGGGTCGGCGGGAGCTAAAGGTGGCCATGCATCGCTTGAAGAAATTATTTGGAATTTGGACTTTATGAAATTTTAGTACTTTATTTTGGGTTTGAATGATGTAATAAGGCCATAAGGCCCAGTTGGATTTTCTTTATTCCTGTTTATTTTTATTTAAATATGATACAAATTATGTTTGATTAAAGATAAGTAAATTTATTTCTTTTAAAATAATAAACCCAAAAATTATTTTGTCACCTTATTTAAGTTGGATTTCGAATTTATTAAATAGGTTTCAAATTAAGCCCAACCCAAAACAATTTTTTTAAATTACACAAATTTTCTCTAAGTCATTTAGAACATTGAAAACCGATTTATTTAAGGAACATACCAGATCCTGTTCAGGCTCGTGGGCGGGTGTGGGTGTTTCATTTCTTCTCCACTTCGTTGAAATCGAAGTTAGGAGGGGAATCCGGGCAAGAGCGCGAGAGCACTTTCGTGCATGTACGCGGAGAGGCTATATTCGGCCTTTAACCATGGCCATCACTGATTTCTGAAGCATGGCAGTCGAAGGGTCTGGTTTTGGGAATCGGCTGATTAAGGGGAGGATCAGGAGAAAACTGGATTTTGTTCTTTAAGTGGCTAGGGTTTAGATTTTAGAAGAAGAAAAGAGGGGGACCAAGTTTCTGATTAGTTTTTAGGTTTTATTAACCTTTTTAAATCGAACGAAACGACGTCGTTTGAAGTCTGATTAAGTGGCTCCAAAACGACGTCGTATAGGATGACCCGTTTTGACCCGACCCGATGTCCATGGGATCCGCGTGTTTCATTAAAATGGGTTATTTTCTATTTAAATCCTCCCGCTTTAAATTCGTTATGCAAATTAAGTTTTATTTTATTTTAATTTTGCCCAGAAATTTTGCGCCATTTTTAATTTAATCCTCCTTTAAATGCAGCATTTAATAGCTTGGGTAAATAGCATTTTTAGTCCCTTTTAATTCACGCGCATGGCGTTTTAATCCTTTTTCGATTTCTTCTTTAAATTATTTTTTTCAGCTCTCTAAATTTGTTCTGATTTCAATATGGTCTTTCAATTATTTTATTTAATTATTTGTTATTTTTTTAATTATTCTTCCTTTAAAAATTAATATTATATATTATATATTTTAAATCATGCAAGATATTATTTGTTTCTCTTTATATATGGTTTATTTTCTTAAATTTTATATATTTTTATATACATATAATTTATATTAATTTCATATTATTTTATGCATGTATTTCCTTTTAAATCTATCTATGTATATATTCTATTCTAAATTCATATAAATATAATTGCTCATTTAAAGATTTTATTTTAAAATTATGTATTTATTTATTCCAATTACTTTTATATATCATTTGTATATTTTTCTTTTAAAATATGCATTTAGGGAATTCATTCACAATTTATTCTATTTTTAATAATTTCATAAAATATTAATCGAGAACTAGCTTGTTTATTTATTTGCAATCTATTAGCACTTAAATTTTTATTGTATGTTAATTCGCTATCATCGATTTTGAAGAATTATTAAATTTCATAGCTTATCGTTAGCATAGCGTTTAGTTTGGGAATATTGCTCGATTAATGTTTGTACATCTTGTACCATAGCATGCTTCAAATTAAAATTTTTTTATACATAAATTTTTTTAAAGATAAGGCAATGTTTGTATGTTTGGGAGTGTGGGAAAATGATGCCCTAACGTACTGGATGTTAATTTCCAATTCAACCAGATAGCCAAATACCCTTTTCAATTAAATATCTTGAGGATCAAAGATGATCTCGGTGTCGAGGTATAAAGGTGTTATGTCCTACCGTACTGGATGTGATATTTTCATTTCCTTCGAAACGAGCTAATCTTGGAGTTCAAGATTCAATATAAACTAACTTTCTTTAAGAAAACTTGCATTTTATAGCATGTTGTTAATACGATCTTTAATTTGTGTATATTTCATGATTAACGTTTATGCATTCTATTACTGTTACGCCTCAAATTCTAATATGTTCTAGTTTTTTATTAAATGTTTTTATGCATTTTAAGCCTAATATAAAATTTTGTTTTTCTCCAAAATAAGGCAATGTTTGTGCGTTTGGAAAGTCAGAAAATTATGCCCTAACGTACTGGGTGTCAATTTTCTGTCCAACCAGATAAACAAATACCCTTCTTTAATTTCATGTTCTGAAGATCAAAGATGATCTCGGTGTCGGGGTATAAATGTGTTATGTCCTAACGCACTGGATGCGATATGTTTATTTCCTTCGAAACGAGTTAATCTTGAAATTCAAATTCAATATTGATTAATTTTCCTTCGAAAATTTATAACGTTTCTAAATTTTCAACGCAAGGACATTAATTAACCGATTTGGTACCCGTCCAGGGGCGCATGGGGGTGCTAACCCTTCCTCATGCGTAATCCACTCCCGAACCCGTTTTCTTGAATTTCGCAGACCAAAACATTTTTACAGGTGACCAAATCACACCTAAACAAAAAGGATTGGTGGTGACTCCTATTTTTAAAGTCGATCCTCGTTTTTCAAAACTCGTTTAAAAAATGGTTTCGACAATACTGACTTTTAAAATAATGAAAAATTAGAGATCTCGATAAGTTATGTCAATTCGAGAAAATATGGAACCGAATAATAAAAGTGGTCGACAATAATTTTGCATGCAATATTATTATTGAAATAATGAAATAAAAGGAGGATATGGAATAAATTGATCAAAATAGAAAGACGCAACTCAAGTACAATTAAATTCGTGGAGTTTTTGGACCAGTAGTCCAAATATCTAAAGGTATAAAGCCAGCGATGGTGCAATTGAAGTAGTTTTGTAAAAGCGGAATAAAAATATGAAGTTTTTCGCTAAGTCCTGGCATTGATTATGAAAAGATATAATATTTTGTTGTGGTGGATGCAATAACCTTTAGATATATTATTAAATGGACAATTCATAAAAGATTTAATTTGCATTTAATGGTTATTGTTATAACCTTTTATGAATCACTATATAGTAAAGTTTATATTAAAATCCTTAAAGGATTTAGGATACTAGAAGCATATTGAAATTCTCGAGAAATTGTTCATTTATATGAATTGAAATAATTTGAACATATGTGGTAAATTTGACTTAGTGAATAGAAGTTGAAGGAGGATTATAAAATGATCCAAAATACCTATTTGTATTTTTATAAAAGAATCATGATTAAAGCTTGTTATGATTATTGTTGAATCTCCTGAAGAGATCAAAATATATTTCCCCAAATTTTCCTCACTCATGACTTTTAAAAGAATGGTAATATAAATGCTTAGTAAATACATTCAAATAATCATTTGAAAAACTAGTATTCAAGACTGAATACATAGAATATGAGAAAATATGTGATGTTTTCATGAGGGGGAGTAAATACGCGTTGCACTCTTTTTCCCTTAACCGAGGTTTTGTCCCATTAAGTTTTCTTGGTAAGGTTTTTAATGAGGCAGCATATTATACGTATTATAGATTGTATACTCTTTTTCCTTCATTAGATTTTTATCCCATAGGGTTTTTCCTAATAAGGTTTTAACGAGGCACATTATCTACCAATGGACATCCAAGGGGGAGTGTTATGAATATCTTATTAAGTGGATGTATCATGATCAAGATAAAGTTTTAATGTACTTTAAATTATAATAGTTATTAGAATTAGATCTCTACTTCCTTTATACTTCTTATGCCTATAAATAGAGACCCTGGTGAAGCATTGTAATCACCCCTTTTGATCAATAAAGTACATCCTCTATTGCTTTTATATTTTCTTTGTTCTTTATTCTCTCCATCTCTATGTATTTTATAACAGTTTATATATAATTACATCGAATATAAAATAAACCTGAACTCAAGACTAAACTCAAAATAACATGAACCCGAAACAACCCAACTTGAACTCACTCAAACCTGTCTGATTGCCACCTCTACTATTAATCAAACAATCATGAATTATACGAACTTAATTGAATTATAATTAATCTTACATTTAATGATCCTATTAAATCGTTTCTATACAAGTGTAATGACATTACATGCATTTGTATTTACCTAAGTATGAACGTAATTGAATAAAATTTACTATTAATCATATAATCATTGATCCAATTGAATAGAATTATGTATGAATACTATTAATCATACAATTATTAACTATACGAAAATAATCAAATAAATTATATAATTAGTTGTACATACATTGATCCAATTGAATTGTTCATGTACTAGTATAATGACATTATGTGCATACCTTTTTCCCTAATTATGAACCTAACCAGATGAATTATACAATTAATCTTATAATCATTAATTCGATCGAATCAGATTATATATGATTGTAATGACATCATGGTGTAAAAATAATTTTAAGAGTATTGATCAATTCTACATTCCTCTAATTGCTAATAAATCAAATGAATTTTAGCATTAATCCTGCAATCATTGCATTGATCTAACTAAATGAATTATGTATAAATAATATTAAGAGTATTGATTAGATCAAAGTGTATTTCAATCAGTAAACCTGAACCTACTTAGCTATGTGCCAAGTATTTTTTTTAGGCTTAATGCATTGTTTTATCCCTAAAATATACCCTTTTCACTTCGGTTCTTAAATTCCCCTAAACCCCGAATTAGGACCTAATTAGAAACATGAGTATAAGAGTTGCTGGGCTTACATTTGTACATAAATCTATACAATTAAATTAATAATTAATTGAAATTGGATTATTTAATTGATTATGTTTGTAATTAGAGACATGTGTGTACGTGTTTATTTGTTTTTATTTCTACATAGACCAATTTAAATAAATAAATAATTGACTGGTTCTATAATTTAATCAATTTAGTTATTTGATTCAATTTGTAATTAGAGAAATTTTAAAAATTACATTCATAATTAGAGAAATGTACAGTTGATAAATACAAAAGTTTTCAAAATCGATGGTCAAATCGGCCTAGTAATTAGTTTTCGGTTCAATCGGTTTAATTAAATTAATTATTAAAAATTCATGAAAATTAAAAAAATAAAAATATGTTTAAAATTAGAGAAAATTGGTTCAATCATCGATTCAATTGGTTTTTTAGCTCAATTCATACCCGTCAACTGATCTAACCTTTCTCTCGAACCAGAGCCCCAACAATTTTCAATCTAATTGGCCAGTCTGATCTAATTCCAACAACCTTGAATTAAATACTCTTAAAATTACTTATACACCTTCACAATATCATTACATTCATATATTAACCGATTCAATAATGATTTTACATCAATTATATAATTCACTCAATTACGTTTATAAATTAATTAATACTCTTAAAATTACTTATACATCGTTAATTTTACATAAATTTATTCAATTGAAACAATTTCAATTATCATTTCATTTGAAAAAGAAAATAAAAAAATCAGCTCTAATAGTTTATTTTAATTTATTATAGGTTTAATGACAAATTTGACCACTAATATTTGTATGTTTTGTCCAAATGACCAGGGGCGAAGCCAGAACAATTTTTTAGGGGGGCCGGATGAAATTTTAATTTTTTATAGTTTATATCTTTATAATTTGTAAAGGATTAAATCAAATTTTTATAATTTTAGGGGGCCAAAGTGTAATTTTACCTTTACTAATTTAAAATTTTTTAAAAAATTTAAGGGCATAAATAGTAATTTTACATTTTAGGGGGGGCCAGGGCCCATGCTAGCCCCCTGGCTTCGCCCCTGCAAATGACCCTAATTGTATTTTTGGGCATTTTTTTGGCATCACCTTTTGTTCTTTTTTTCAATATGCTTTTTTCTAACAGATTTAATGAAAGTACCATTAAAAAAGTTAATGGGGATGATGTGGAATTTTATATGTGAAATATTTTTAATGAGATGTAATTTATTGCTTAGATAACCCAATAAGATAATTACATGTGGAAAATAATAAAATAAATAATATATTAAATTAAAAAATAAATCTTAATTTAAAGAAAATAAACGTAATTATCTGAAAAGAATTAATTCAGTAGAAAAACTTCTCAGTAAACAAACATATGAAAGATTGAAATTTTTTGAAAGAAAAGAAAAATTGAAATCTTGAATTTATTCATTAAATCTGTTAGAAAAAGTAGATTGAAAAAAAAAGAACAACGGTTTATGACAAAAAAAACTCAAAAATACAATTAGAGCCATTTTAACAAAGCATGCATACGTTAGTGGTTAAATTTATCATTAAGCCTTTATTATAATATTCTTAAAATTTTATAAAATAATAAATAATAAATAATATTAGATGTGAAATGAAAAGTATATGATATTAGAGTATTGATGTGTAAAAATTAAATATATTGGTAAAGGTAAATAAACAAAGAGACAAACAATTTGATTACAAGTTTGCAAAAAAAGAAATAACAATTTGAAAAGGAAAGAAACAAAGAAGAAAAATAGGGCACCGATTGAAAAGAAAAAAAAGGAAAAGGTAAGTCCATGGTTAAGGTATATATATATTTAATGATTGAGTTTCCATATAAAAAATTCACTTTCCAATATAAAAAGATAGATTTTAGATATTTGTCACCAATTAATTAAATAGGGGTATAAATAAAGTTGAGTTAGCATATTTAATGGTTTAGATTTACTTCCTTCAATTCAACGATGGAGATTATTTTCAGTCGAATGAGGATGAAACCATTAAAGATTGTATCACAGTTGACAACGATTTAATATGTATATGAATGAAGATTATCATATGGTAACAGTGTGAAAACCTAAATGATTTAATCAAGAATTGATGGCTCGTTTAAAAGGATTGAATTCATTAGTTTAAATTTATTATTTATGGTTAAAATCTGCTTTAACTTTTGTAGTCTTTGTACATTTGAGATTTAATTTTTTTATTTATATATTTAGGATATTATCTCTTTATTTTTTATATTTTATATTTTATTTTTAATTATTAACATTATTAATTTTTTTTTCCGTTGAATTTGCAAGTGTGACATTTTAGAATAAAAAAAAAAAAAAAAAAACTTTTTAGCTATGTAACTAAAGTAATGCATTTGAATTTAACAAAATAACTTTAATCACAATAACAATTGGATTTGCATTTTTAAATCCCAAAATCGAGGGACAAAATTCCTAAAAATAAAAGAGAACCAAATTCCTGGTATACAAAATTACAAGAATTCGAAACATATTTTAACCCTTATTCATTCATGGTTTAATATATTATTTGGTATCTCAATTTGAGAAACTTTCTGTAATGTGGTCCATGCATGTTTTGTCTAATATGATCATATATTTGGTAAAAGTTCTACATTTTGATGCCTAAAGTTAATGACATTAATTTTTTAGTGTTATTTAAATTTTACAGTTGATTTGATAAAAGTTAATTTATAATATTATTAGGATTAAATTTTATGATTTTGTTAAAGAATAAATTTAGTGTTAATCATGAATTTGTTTAATTTGTTAAATGGAATCTAAAAATTATGTTTTTTTCGAGTTTAATGATTGATTGGATGAGAGTTAATTGCTAACATTATTAATTTATTATGAATTTTCATAAAATTAACACTAAAATGCAAATTAAATGACAAAAAATTAACACCATTATTTTTAAATATAAAAATATATAACTTTTATCAAATTCAAATATTACATTAAAAACACACATAAATATCATATTAAAGAGAATGTTAAACTCAAGCTCGAAATAATTACGTTATTCATTACATAGCAGTAGATTGTACATTTAAAGATCGGATTTGCAGTTAGGACATGATTTTTTATTTCTCTCTTTTGCCATTTGGACCCAAAAAAAGCTTCACATTGATCGTGGCTGTTGACGGCATAGATACCATGGCTACTATACTCCACCCTCACCAGCGGCCTGCGCCTCAACCTGGTGCTGCAGCGCCACTGCCTGCCTACCACTCCCACATCTCCCAGCAACAATCAGCACCAGCCCCGTCACCCTTTTCCCTGTTTCTTACGTGGCTGCCTATCAAACGAATATAATATGTTGAAACGATTAAACACCGATCGATTGCTTTAATAATTAATGAGTGGGATTGCAGTTTTGGATATGACTACCGTTATTGCTCCCTGCAATTGGCATTGGTAATTGTAATAGTAGCAGATGGCTGTCTTTCACGTGAGCTCAAATCCTCATCCACGACACAACCTGTATAATCTTTGTCTCAAATCACCCCCACCCACCCCATCAACTACAATATCCCAACTTCGGGTAATTTACCTTAATAATATAAAAAAAAATTTATTTTCTTAAATATGCTGTACAATTATTTATGAAATTGGTATGTTTAAAGGGGTGGTGCCTTTCTCATAGGCGGCACCATCAATTTTTCTAAAAAAAATTATCTTTTTAAAAATTAATATTTTAATAGTGGTGCCATGTACATAGGCGACACCACTTTGTATAAATTCTTCAGAGTCTGGTACAAGGCCCGTGTACAAATACTAAAATGGTATAAGAGGGGTGGTGCCTATCTGATAGGCAACACCAGTGACCCCTATCTGGTAGGCGCCACTGGTGACCCCTATCTGATAGGCGGCACCAATGGTCAATTTTTGACCTATTTAATCGTTCGATGAAGATGAGATGAGAAGGGGAGTTTTAAAAAAAAAATTAGCAGAAGAGAAGGAAGAAGATATGGAGAAGAAAGAAAGAAAGAAAGAAAGAAAGGAGAAGAAAAAAGAATGGTAAGGTATTTTTGTTTTTTTGTTTTAAATAGAATGGATTATGATGAGGATAAATTATTTTGTTAGAAATGAGTTTAAGTGGTTAAATGTAAGAATAAATGTTAGAGAGTAGAGAATGTGAAAAAAAATGAGTAAATATGGTTGTACATGTATGAAATGAGAACTGAAAAAGCCTGAGCTTATGAATGAAAATTTTTGCATATTGTTATAATTTTGGTCACTTTTTTTTTTTTTTGTTCGAAATTGTTTTGAGAATTTTGATTTGTTTTTTAACAAATTTAGTATTGAAGATGGACAATCATTTTTTTAGTATGCATTTATTTCGATGGAGTAATTTTGACAACAACCGTGGGATGTATATTTGAATGTCGCGAACAAATAGTAATGAGATTTAATAGAAATGTCTCATTTGATGATATGAAGGAAATGATTAGTGCAAAAATTGATAGACGTTGTGGGAGAAGGATCTCGAAACTTTTCTACAAGTTTCCAGTTTCGACAGATCTCATAAAATTCATCGAAATGGAACTTGTAGACGATGAAGACGTGGATACAATGGTCGCTCTTTATTGTGGGAATCGGAGCAACCAAAATGCACCGATTCAGTTATTTGCCGAGTTAGCTGGTGTCGAGCCAACTCAAGATCCCACTCCATTAGGTGAAGAACATGGAGCTCAAGAGCCGTGTATGGTGGTTACGACATCGTACATTGATAGTCAATCAACTGTACGCGGGATTGGCATCGATCTTAATGCTGCACCTGAGACTGATGTGGTTGGTGATGATGTATACAATAGTAGTGATCCTTCTGATCACGAGGTTGATAGTGATAATGATCCCGATGTGGACGAGGTACCGGATGATATTGACGACGAAGGCGTGAATGACGATAGAAACATTAACGCGTCTTCAGTCGGGAACCAGATTCGTCATATTGTGATACACAATAATCTTGGGGCACACATGTCGCGGATAGACTTTGATGCGGTGCATGCAGCCGAGTTCCCGGAGTACCTTGAAATAATACCTGCTCACTGGCTGGCCGTAGATTCCGATCCTGAGGAGTTGTTCATGGGCCAGAGATTCGAAAGTAAGGAAGAGTGCGTATTTGCCATTAAGCGGTATAGCATGAATATATCAGTGGACTAGAAAGTCGCCGTGTCTAAACTGACATTATATATTGGGGAGTGTTAGAGGTCGGTGGAAGGCTGCAATTGGTGGGTACAAGCCGCATTTTCCAAAAGTCACAGATATGGGAGATACGAAAATTTGTTGGGCCTCACATATGCACTTCAACACGTATGACAGAAGATTATCGAAAACTTAATTCCAAAACTATATGTACGTGCATCATGCTAATGGTGAAGGACATGCCGACCATTAAATTTTCGGTATTGGTTGCCGAATGCAATCACAATTCCAGTATCAAGTATCATACCGGAAGGCATGGATAACTAAACAGATGGAAATAGAACAATTGTACGAAGATTTTGATGTGTTGTACAATGAGCTACAGAGATGGATAGCTGCTATGCGGGAGTATGTGTCGGGGACTGTCATTGAGTTGCAGACACGACCTTATTACGGCCCGGATGACCAACTACAACCAGGAAAAAGAATTTTCCAATAGATGTTTGGACGTTTGATCCATGTGTGTGCGCATTTCCCCACTACAAGCTATTTTTGCAAGTAAATGGGACTTGACTATACGGAAAATATACATAGATCCTACTTCTTGCGGTTGCTCAAGGCGGGAACAAGAACGTGCTCCCGATAGCATTTACCATCGTAAATAAGGAGAACATGGAGTCGTGAGAATTCTTCCTTACGAACTTGTGGAGTTTTGTTATTAGTAACGATAATATTTGCATCATCTCCGATAGAGGGAAAAGATTAATTGCCACTATTAGGCGTTCCGCTGTGCCATGGAGATCCATTTACTGCATCTAACACATTGCGCCTAGCTTCCACCGAGATTATAAGAATCTAGACTGGCGGAGACAAATTGTAAGAATGGGTAAATAATAACTTTATCTTTTCAATATATAACCTAATGTTTTAGGGCGAGACTATAACTTATATTTTCTTAATACATACACAGCGTATGAGCTAGAGCCACACATTTTCTGACAAAGAATGACTCGACTTGAGAGTGACATGGAGGGTCACACGAACACACCTTTCTGACAATGGTTGGGTACCATGGAGCCATGAAAATAGGCTTAAAGTTTCGAAGAGGGCTTTTGCTATGGTCATATGAGCACTAACTTGGCGGAGGGGGTTAACTCTGTGTTGATGAAAACACGACATCTTCCGATTTCATCTGTCTTCTCGGCTACATTCTACAGGTTGGCTAGCTTGATGCTAAGAATGGGGCAGTAACAAGTCAACCAGATGGAGGCGGAACACGTGTTTGTCGAAGATGTCAAGGATGCAATGGTTGCAAACCGTCAGATGGCGAGGTCGATGAATGTAGAAGTATATTCATGACATAATAAAACGTTTCGAGTTACAGAGACCATCGGTCATCGACCTGGTATACCACCTAGGTCCTATGAAGTTTATCTCCAAAACAGAGGGTGCGATTGCAGGAGGTTTCAGACACTTTATTATCCCTGTGCACATGTCGTGGCAGCTTATGCTAAGGTCTTGCTCAATGTAACAGCCCATTTTTAGGGTTAATCAGAACAGTGGTTTCGGGACCACAATCTGACATTGAAAAATTTATTTATTAAATTATTTTAATATTTACAGCATGATATTAGAGTTGTGTAAAATTTTCGTAAAGAAATTTTATCGTTTAAGTGGTTAATTCGGTAAAAAGGACTAAATCGCCTAAAGAGTAAAAGTTGGGTTCTATAAGCTAAAGGTGTCAAATAGCTATAGAACTAAAAAGTGAAGGTCCTTATGTGGCAAATAGCCCATTTATGAGATAGTGGATGTGTAACACCCCTTACCCGTATTCAACGCCGGAATCGGGTACAAGGCATTACCAGACTTATCTCGTTTGAACATACAACACTGGGCTATCAAATTTCATTTCCAATTTAAAACTTTTCATTCACATCCATAACATTCTTATTATGGGCCTACGAGGCCTAAACCATGTAAACGGACGGCCTCGAGATCAAACCGGGAACTTTTGAATACTTATAAAAATCTTGCTTTACCAGGGCCACACGCCCGTGTGGAGAGAGGGACACGCCCGTGTCACGTGCCACACGCCCGTGTTCGACACCCATGGTCGACACTGACTTGGATCACACGGCCTGTCACACGCCCGTGTGCCTAGCCCGTGGTCGCCTCTGACTATCACCACACGGCCAGTCACACGCCCGTGTCCTTCGACCATGTGGCGAATTGAATTCCAAATTCAGGTGCAGACTTCACACGGCCTGGGCACACGCCCATGTCCCTGGCCGTGCCTTCCACACGGCCGTGTCTCTGCCCGTGTGTTTACTACAGAGCTTACTGACTTGTAAAACTAACATGCAGGGGACACACGGCCTAGCCACACACCTATGGGACTGGCCGTGTGTCTCACACGGCCTAGACACACGCTCGTGTGCCTACCCGTGTGGACATAAACAAGGCTATTTTCCAAGCTCTTTTTGCCACCCTAACTTACACAACATAATTCCATTCAACACATCATCAAGCAACTCAATTTGTGCAACAACACTTTCTTGAATAACCTCATATTTCATAACTTAAACATAATGAGCCATCAACTATGGCAATATACAAAAGAATTCATCCTTAAGGGAGCCAATACATACTTGGCTAAAATAACAAAACAATTCACCTAGTTTAGCCCCTATACATGCCATATTCAAAATACTAAGTCTAGATATACCCACACTCGGTCGAATGAATCCTCGATCCAATAACACCTGAATTTAAGCTTTAAGCTCCGCCAACTCTTTCGGTGCCATTCTATATGGAGCAATGGACACCGGAGCCGTTCCTGGCAATAATTCAATGCCAAACTCTACCTCCCGATCCGGAGGCAATCGAGGAAGTTCTTCGGGAAAAATGTCTGAAAACTCCTTCACCGTTCTAACACATTCCACCGACAATTCCTTGGCATCCAACGCACTAATGAAGGCTAGGAATGCTCTACACCCTTTTCGTACCAACCTTTCTGCCTTTAAAGCAGATACTACATTCGATAGATAATTTTTCCTTTCACCTATCATCACCACTTCTTTATCTTTCGAAGTTCTTATCGTCATCCGCTTTGCAGCACAATCCAAGTTCGCACAGTGTTTCACCAACCAGTCCATGCCCAAAATAAGGTCGAACTCACCAAAAGGCAGTTCCATCAAGTCTGCCAAAAATGTTTCCCCTTGTACTTCTAAGGGTACATCTCTAAACAATTTATTTACTATCACAGACTGTCCTAAAGGACTTATTACCGTCATCTCTCTAGCAAAAATCTCAAATCTAATGTTCAGGTTTCCAGATACAGCACTAGCAACATACGAATGGGTGGATCCGATATATGTCAAAGCAGTAACAGGTACATTAGACATGAAGAACGTACCGGTTATCACGTCAGGTGCATCGCCATCCTCTCAGCGTCTGACAGCATAAACCAGCCCTACTGTCTCACCTCCGCGTTACCCCAGAAACAAGTACCTCTACCCGGTGCACCCTGACCTCGTCCTCCGCCATTACCACCTCGACCTAGCCCACGGCCTCTCGGTGGCTGCTGAGCGCCTCTAGCTGGCTGTGCATCATAGTTACGAGCTTCCTGAGTCAGAGCAGTCCGTCGAGGACAATTCTTAAGCCGATGGTCCTTAGAACCACATTTGAAACAACCATCGGTTCTCTTCCAGCATTCACTCGGGTGTCGTCTTCCATAGTCAGTACATGGTTGTATCTGATTGGTAGCAGCTGGTGCTCTAGCTTGAGCTGGCTCATCATTCTTGGGCATCTTATGAAACCTTCTAGCAGTACCCGAGTACTTAAAGTCCCTCTTGCTCTTGCCTCTATCTCTTTCTCGATTTTGCCACTCCGAGTTCTTAGCCTCCTCAGCTATCTTGGCTTTCTCCACAAGTGTGGCAAAATTCCTTTCTTGTTGTGGGGCTATCAATACCCACAACTCATCACTCAACCCATCCTTGAAACACACGCAGCATTCATAGTCAGTTAGCACAATACCTCGGGCATAATGACTCAGACGTAGAAATTTCGCTTCGTAAGCTGCCACGGTCTTACTTCCTTGAACCAGATTAAGGAATTCCTTCCTTCGGGCATCCACATAGCTAGCCCCAACATACTTTCCTTGAAATGAAGTTTTGAAGAAATCCCAAGTAACGAGATCAGCCTGAGTGCCCTCCCGAACAGTAGGCCACCATTGATACGCCTCGTCTCTCAACAAGGACACAGCTCCTCTCAGTTTCTGCTCGGTGGTGCACTCCAAGTCATCCATGATCCGTTCCACTGCCTCGAGCCAATACTCCGCTACATTTGGGGCTACACCCGAGACACCCCTAAAAACCTTAGCACCACTTGATCTAAGTCGTTCCGAAATTGATCCACGAGCTGCTAGCCCAGTTCTAGCCCCAGCAACCCTTTCTAAGACTCGCAACATTGCTTGGGACAAGGCAATGTCCTCCCTCATACGGTCATGTGATCCAGCCAGGTCTCGGGTGACGCAAAGGCCCATTTCCGGCATATGTCCCGATGCTTCAGATGCAACCCTAGCACCTCGACCTCTACCACGGCTCACGCCTACCACGTCCACGTCCTCTAGCGCTCATATTAGCTAATTCGATCTAATCTGATTAAAAGTCTTATGAATCAGTATACTATTTCGATATTTATTAAACAATATTTTATAAGGTATAAGAAGCAAAGTCATTTTCGTAAACGCATCCTATAGTCTCAATCTCTATAGTTTCAACATCTAAAACTAAAAGTTCTAGAGTCTTCCTATAGTCATATCACAATAATCATAATCATACAATAACATACACTTACTTGACTTGGTGCCTGATACAGTGGTGCCATACTTCCTTTAAAACATATGTCAAAAAAATTTAAAGCACTTTTTAAAAATATTTTTGAACCCAAACCACAAATGAGTTTTGAACCTGCTCGATACCATAAAATGTAACATCCCAAACACGGCCTATGCGTTAAGGCTAGATTTGACATGTCACACAAAATAAATATACATTGATTCCTTTTTAAGTAAAACAGATTTCAAAATTTTGACGAAGTATTTATTGAGTAAAAGATTTGATTGATAAATCGTCAATTTGAGATGTAAGATCTTATAAATCGTAATTTTGAAAATATTGTTAACAGTTCGAGAAAATTTCAAAAGAAATTAAAAATATTTTTCGAAAAGAATTGATGAAAATCTTAATAGTAATTTTCCGAGTTAAAATATGAAAATTATTATGAAATCCTTTTTATATATTCATTTTTGAATAAAACGTTTATTTAAGTTTTTAAGAAAATATAATCCCAAATTTGAAATTCTTAAAGCAATACATGAATTCATCCAACATTAAAAAAAAAAAAAATTAATCCAGAGGCCTTATTACAACCTTAATTCAAAATAGCAAAGTAATTAAAAGTATTAAAAGAAATCCAAATTCCAAATTTAACTATTTTTAAGTATGGCCTCCACCAAGACATCCACGACCCAAGTCTCCATCATTGATCATTATGTAACACCCCAAACCCGGCCCAAACACCATGACCGAATCTGTATTTAGTTTTCTTGAATAAAGTGTTAAACTCAAGAAAAATATTTTCCGAAATTGCGACATCTTTTAAAATCTCCCTAAGTGACATGCCAGATCCGGTCATGGTGTTTGGGCCGGGTTTGGGGTGTTACACATTACCTGAAAGGGATAAGGAAAACGGGGGTGAGTTACTAGAACTCAATGTGTAACCCACTTACCGTTTCCACTGGGCAAAAATCCATTAAGCCATTGTTTGGGCCGAAGCCCATTCATAATAATAAAAATGTATCAAATATAATATGCATATGAAATGCAATTCCCAAACCAAACCTAGTTTTCCATCCGCTACACACCACCCGTACCAACCAACACACACTGTGGTGATCTTTAGTCAACCCACCCCGCCAACACACCAAACATAGGCATTAAGCCATTTATATCAAATTTGTGGACAAGCCACCAGATTAACAGAATTTACATGGCATTTCCATTTTTCAGATTTGTGACAGAGCCACCAGATTTATGTAGCAGAGCTACCAGAACTTCTCTTCATCATTATCCCATCCCATGCAAAACATGTATATAATGCATAAAAATTCACAACAATGTATTCAAATGTTTCTTACAAAAATTTATGGCCCATTATAACAATTTATCAAATTGGCCCATTAAGTAGAATATCATCTTGGCCCATTTCGCAAATTTTTATATCGGCCCATATAACAAAATATATATCGTTTTGGCCCACATAGCAAAATATATAGTTTTGGCCCACATAGTAAAATATATCGTTTTAGCCCACATAGCAAAATATATCGTTTTGGCCCACATAGCAAAATATATAGTTTTAGCCCACATGGCAAACTATATCGTTTTGGCCCACATAGCAAAATATATCGTTTTGGCCCACATAGCAAAATTTATCGATTTTATCAATTTTATCATATGAGATCTAAGCCAATTTTTCCCGATTTTACTATAATACGATTTTAATCAAATAGTTTATTATCGATATGACATTAATCTCCAACCTACGTAAAAATGGTGTGAGATTACACACTGACATTTGTAAGCACTACGCTCTCTCGATCGTCGACACCTAAAATTTTATAACGCCCGATTAGTCAACGTACGCGATTTAATAAATCTACTTTAAAACAAACGATCTAAAATTTTTACCCCCGGGATCGTGAACAACTACGATTTGTCAGTTTTCCCCGGTTGACGGTCCACAACCCGGTTGGAAATCTCGAATCGCTGACGCCTCAAAATTGTGAACGACCTCGAATAATTGATTCTCGCCGGATAAGGGTCCACAACCCGAGGAAAGTCTCGAATCGCCAAACGCCCTTCGTTTGAATTTAGGAGTAGGGATCGTTAATCCGCTCCTTTTGAGATCTCCACTCGACTTCCCATTCGAATCGGTACCACAAGTCGCCATTCGGTTAGATCTTAAACAATCGGTATTACGATAAAATATGGACTATCGAAATGGTGAAGATCGGCTTACCACTAATTTCCGAGTGGCCAATGATTTGGTAGATTGAGCAATTTAACCCCTATAAATAATATCGATTAATCAACACCATCTTATCGAATAAAAAATGATTTATAGAATCCTTGAATAACACTTACCTTAGACCCTCCAAGGCCAACATATGGATTCGGCAATAGAAAGAAGAAAATAAAAAGAATTGAAAAGAGTACTTACCGATTGTTCAAGGGTGAGTGACAACTCGAATAAAAAAGGAAGATCAATGAAAGAATGGAAGGTTCAGCTATAGAGAAATAGTGGACTCAATATTCGGCTATGGTGAAAAATATTAGAGTGGAAGTGATGCTTGAAGGATTTTACGAAAAGAAAAGAAGAAGAGGAATGATGCATTAGTTTCGGTTTTCAAGAATGATGTGTGAACAAAGAAATGGTCTCAAAGTTTGTATCCATTCGGCAAGAAGAAAGAAAGAAATGGAATATGCCTCCTCAAGGTTGTGTAGGTTCGGCAAGGTAGAGAAAGGAGTTTGGAGAGAAAAGAGAAATGATACCAAAGTTGCCAATAGGGAATTGGCCAAAAGAACCAAAATTTTACCAATTGCCAATGACCAAATTCGGCTAGGAGGATAGGAGTTTTGAGAAAAAGACACAATTGATGATATTGGTATTTTGACCAAGACTAACACTTTAGTCTCACCAAAACATCAAGCACAAAATTCGGCTATCACCCTAGCCTCAAACCATCCACATTCATCCCCCCTAGGATAAAAGTTTGGCCACCCAAACTTTCCAAAACACTATCCACGAAATAAGCCTCTTGATCCCCTTACTTACCTATTTCTTTTGATTCCTTTCCCCAACCTCAACCTTGCCTTATTCTTTTAGCTACCTTACCAAAAATAAAGAAGTCCACCTTACCATAAATACTCCTTGGCCGACACTTTAAGGAAGGAATGCAAAAATAAAAGTCAAAATGCACACAAAGGGATTCAAACTTCTTCCCTCAAGGTAATACATGTGGCGCCATAACCTTTTTACCATATGCTCACTTATGCTAGTTATTTACTCATTTATTTCCATATGCTTTAAGGTCAGTTACTCCATCTCCTTAAAGTGCTAAATGCCAAAAGTTTTTACTAGGTCCAAATAAACCCCAAGCCTTCTCAGGACTTCCTAAACATACACAATTAATAATTTAACTAGCTTAACACCAAAAACAATGCAACACATAAATTTCCAAATTTTAGGATGTTACACACTATCTTTTGTTTTATTTTAATATAATACCATATAATATGTTATTAATTATTAACCTTTAAAAATCAATATAAAATACTATATATTTTAGCCTTATGCCGTCCACCACTTTGTAAAATGAGCTAATTGCAACATAAATCCTCCAAATTATAAAGACAACAACAATTAGGCACTTAACAATCAGCACACAGCATTTTACATTTTATGCAATTAAGTCCTTTTTGCTAATTAAGCATACAATCGATAAAATTTTCACACAGAAATTTCACGCATGCTTAATCACATATTGTAAACACCAAGAATAATATTAAAATATTATTCCGACCTCGGATTTGTGGTCTCAAAACCACTGTTCCGACTAGGGTCTAAAGCAGGCTGTTACAGGACGTTGGTATGTCTGGAGGCGGTCAAGTTGTTGGCACCATTGTCGAGAAGGTAATGTCACTAGATTGATTTTAATTTATTGTAGTTAATAGAATAATTAGGAAATTCCTAAATTATAAATATGATTTTATTTTATTATTTTTACTAACTTCTTTATTTTCTTTTTAGGTTTAGTGTATAACTCGTAGTAGAGGAATACCTGTACAGCCAACCATAGATCCAGAAAGAATAATTCGTAGGAATAATCGACAATAACAACAACAGATAGAGAACCAACCACCTGCTGTAGGCAAATTACCACCATGAGACAATCCGCTGTTCGACGAGGTTAACATTAATAACCCAGAAGATCTACCACCAACACCGCAGCCACCCGCAAACATACCTTTGGCACACAATGAGAGAACCTTAAGGGAGTATGAGTTGCCGAATCTAGATATGGTTCAAGGAAGTATAATGAGGCCAACCATTACGGCCAATAATTTTGAAATCAAACCAGCAATGATCCAGAACAATTTGCAGTTTAGAGGCACGATGGCAGAGTACCCAAATCAACATTTGAAACGATTTTTTCAGCTTTGTGATACTTTTAAATATAACAGGGGCACCAATGATGCTATAAATATTTGGTTGTTCCCCTTCTCCTTAATAGATAATGCTTTCTTTTGGTTAGACTCGCAGGTACTAGGGTCTATCACGGCATGGGATGAACTCGCAGGAAAATTCTTACAGAAGTTCTTCCTTATCAACAAAACGGTCCAACTAAGGAGGGATATTGCAACATTCGAAAAATTGGAAGGAGAATGCTTTCATGAAGTTTGGGAGCATTATAAAACACTAATTCAGATATGTCCACACCAAGGACAACCTGAGTGGTTAAGACTGTAGATGTTTTATAATGGGTTGGATGGACACACACGATCAAGAATAGATGGAGCCTAGTGGAGCTCAAAACTAACTATTATTTCGAAAAAGGCAAGCGCACCTATCGAACAGTAGTGTAGCTGTGGTGAGTTTGGAATATCGCATCCTCAAGGACCAAGAGTACTAGTATTAACTATCTTTTTATTATCTAGCCTAATAATAAAGGGGATTTATTTTTAATCTAAAAGTAACTAACTAATTTAATTAACTATGAAAGTGACAGAGAGTGAATTGGGGAAAATACTTTTGGACAACTTATATGAGATAGGCAATATCTAAGGAAGAATCCACCTAGACTTCACTTATTACTTTTGATTCATGCGATTTATTCACTTGGCTTAATCCGTAGAAATCTCTAAATTATATTAATACCTCTTTCGAGGCTACTAACAACTGACTCTAGGTTGATTAATTGAAATCTCTTTCTAATTAAAACCCCTATTGTCGCATTAACTCGATCTATGGATTCCCTTATTAGGTTTGACCCTAATCTGGCAGATATTCGTCGCCCTATTTCTAGGGTTGCAATCAACTCCGCTTGATTGTGTTGATCTACTATTAGACAGGGACTTTTGCTCCACTGAATAAGCACATTCGACTTGAATCAATAACCTGAATTATCAAACAAGAATGAGAACTCACAATTAAGAATAAGCACAAGTATTTATCTCATAAATCAAATAATAATAAGATCCGTCTTAGGTTTCATCCCCTTAGATATTTAAGGGATTAGTTCATACTAAAAGAGGGAAACATATTAGAATAGGGAAAACAACAAAACATAAGAAAACCCAACCACTTCTAAAGAACTTGATGGGAGATCCTCAGTCTTGATGGAGATCCTTCTCCTAAGTTATTTCCAATAGCTGTCTTGGAGTATTTCCTCCTTCTACTCGGCGTCTATTCGACGTCCTGTCGACCTCCCTTTTAGGTTGCCCACTAGGGTGTTTATATAGGCTTTGAGATGCCTTACATGGCCCACAAGTATCCTATTCCGAATAGAATTCATCCTGATTTCGGCAGGGACACGCCCGTGGTGGACTCCTTCAGCCATGGTCGATTCCGCTCACCACACACGACAGTGTGATCTGCCCGTGGTCGATAGTCCAGGCCGTGTTGATTTCCTAGGTAGGCCTATTTTGTCCCTTTTTGGCCCGTTTCTCATTCTTTTCGACTCCCTAAGCTCTCCTGAGTGTAAAACATGAAATTAATGGATTAAGAGCATCGAATTCATCAAATCTAATGAAAACTCATCCAAAAATAAGCTAAGCATGGGGTTAAAATATGTATAAATTATGGTTTATTAGAGCCGCAGGAGGAGCCTTAATGAATAGAACATACGATGATGCATATGAACTAATGGAGAGTATATCAATGAATTCCTGCCAATGGCCAACAAAATGTTACACATATGGCCAGAAGCAAAAGATGAGAGATACCAACAGATAGTTGATAGGTTAAACCGTTTAGAATCATCATCCAGTGCATCATCTATATATGGAGGAAACAAACCTCACTGCCATTATGTAAATAATCTTACCGAGGATGTGAACTACATAGGGAATAGGGGTGGAAATCCCTATTCAAATACTTATAATCATAGATGGAGAGATCACCCAAACCTGAGATGGGGCAAAAACCAGGGAGGAGGTAATAATTCTAACAAAGTTACAAATGGTAATTATCAACCTACTTATCTATAAAAACCTTAGGAAAGGGCAAACCCGAATGACCATACTGTATGTTGTCAACGCCTAGATGAAATTGAGGGCGAGATGCAATCAATGGGGATAGAAGTGAAATAGGTACAGTCTGAGTGTACCAATATGATGAAAACATTTACTAAACTAGAATATTTGATGAACCAATTAATGAGAATGATGTGAGATATTAAAAGGAAAATTGGCACAAGAATCCTGAGTAACACAGAAAATAATCCTCAGAGAGAGGGAAAGGAGCATGTGAAGGTAATAGTGTTTAGCTCTGTTAAAGTACTAAGTAGCCCGGAAAAACTTCCTCAAGAGGAAAAGGAAAAAGATTTTGAAGATCTTCTGGGAAAATTTTTAAAGAGCTGATGTTGAACCAGAACCTGAAGAGGTAGCCAAACCAGTAGTTGAGCTAAAAGATAAGTCCATTGAAGAACCTGCAATGAGAGGATACCATTCCCTTCACGGTTGGAAGAAAAGCGAAGAAGGGATGAATATAAATAAGTTTTTTTAACTTATTCAAATCACTTAATGTTAACTTGCCTTTAATTGATCTGATTGAAAAGGTTGCTAAGTATGCCAAATATTTTCAAGATATCATGTCTAGGCATACGAAAGTAAATACAAGATAGCAAGTTAACATAAGCACCTCATGTACTGTGGTTATTTCAAAATACATTCCCCCTAAACTAAAAGACCCGAAGAGTTTTACAATACTTATAATAATAGGGGACATCCATTTTAGTAAGGCTCTTTGTGATCTAGGATCCAACATTAACTTAATGCCCTTATCTATTTATGAAAAGCTCGGGTTAGAGGACCTTAAAAATAAAAAAATCACACTATAATTAACCGATGGGTCTTCAGTACAACCGAAGGGAGTACTTGAAGATGTATTAGTTAAAGTGAGAAACTTTATAATCCCAGTGGACTTTTTAATTTTAGACTTTAAAGAAGACCATGAATTACCCATTCTGCTGGGTGGGCCATTCTTAGTGACATCGCGATCCACCATTGAACTAGAAAATAATGAATTAACAATGAAGATCAAGGGTGAGGCAAAAACGTTTAAATGTGGTCACCAGTAGAATGAGAAAAATAGGGAAAATTTAGGAAAGCCCTATTACAAAATAATTATTCAAAAACCTAACTACCTTGAGCCAGGGAAACTGTTCTCTATGATTAGTGCAAGTCGGACGAACAAGTTTCGAGAACGAGATAAGTGAAGGAAGGTGGAATGGCACGATGGGCGTTGGACGAACAGTGATAGAACCGAAGAAGCGTCACCGAATACGTTAAGTGAGCTGACAGATGAATCCGGAAGCAAGACTTGATAATTTAAAATTGAAATGTTAATTTTATGTATATTATTGTATATTTAACTAATTGCTTAGTTTAGACTGTAAACTTTATTACCATTATGTTTTATAGGAACCGAGAAAACTTTGGGAAAGGAAATTGGGCTCATAATAGAGTCAGTGTCGTAACGCGAAACTCCTGTTTCGTAACACCATGTCCAGTAGCAAAAGATCGAGAAAATCATCTCGATGTCATGACACAGTACCTCCGTGTCGCGATACAGACCACAGTCTACCTAGGTTTCCAAGATTTCAGAGTGTGTTGCGACATCGCTGTAATTTTCTGCAGGGTTGACCAAACCCAATTTTTAGCTTTAAAACGCCATTTTAAAAACCTAAAAACTAAGATAAGCCTCTTTTAACAACTAAACTCTCCCAAATTGTTTAAATTTTCTTAAAACCTCCTAAACCCTAAACCCCTTTTTCAATTTGTATAATCTGTTTCTGGAAAATTCCCTCTTCTTTCAAGCTAATTTCGTGCAAGAGAAAACAAATCAAAGGAACGACAATGAGTGGGCTTTTCAAGGAAATCTGAATAATAATACAAGGTTAATAGTTCCAATATTGTTCCATTATTTTTGAAATACATTGCTTAAATTTATTAGTTTCTCTAAAGTTTTAATATCGAATATGCTCCCTAGGAAGAGTAGAAAATCTAATGTGCAAGAACCACCGGCGGTTTCGAATCCCTTAAAATTTTGAAAACAAAATGTCGAGAAGTATTTTCTCGAACTGCAAGGCAAAACTTTTATTCAGGAAATGGGATTCGAACCATCGATGGTTCTTTGCAACGAAATTTGGTCTTTAGTATGGTATCATAAATGGGAACGTTTCTGTTCGATCACAAAAGAAAACGTTGTTATCCCACTCATCCAGGAATTTTATGCAGCTCTTAGGGACGAGGAAACCTAGAGGCCACATGGAGTTATATGGAAAATGGTAACAGTAAGAGGGAAGGATGTGCCATTCTCCCTGAATTTTTTTTTAAATATTATGATACTCTATTTTATGAGTCTGACTATTTATAAAATTCTGATCTAACAGAATTTAAAGATGTTCATATGGAAAGCATTGTTAAGTATCTAACTAAAAATCTTGGTGAATGGAATCTCCAACCATATACAAGACTACCGACCAACTTTAATCATGCTATCATGTATCCAATAGCTAAAATGTGGATGCAACTTATTTTCACTAGAATTACACCTACTCTGAACGTTTCTAATGTCAATACATTCCGAGCTATTCTAATAAATGGTATTTTACAGAGAAAACATGTATGTATAGGGCAATGGATCCATCAAATTATGAAGCATTACGTTAGTGGCTAGAAGGTTGGGATTTTCTTCCCCCATCTCGTGACGACACTTTGCAAAAGTGCAGAGGTTCTTATGGAAGAGAACGAGCAATTCATACGCCCAACAAAGAGTTTAATCGGTGATTCTATGTACATCTAATATCTGGAAGTCAATTTAAAATAGATTATAGAATGGAACCAGAGGAGAATAGAAAATATGGATGTCCCTCCCTCGTTCAAAAGAAAAGAAAAGATGACACCGCAAAGAAAAACGGTTGGGAGTAGTGAAGTAAAATAGAAAAAACGATATGATGGATACAAGGAACAGGTCCGGTCCTTTAAGAATTCGCACGATGGAACAACATGAGAGTCCTTAATTATCTGCTTGACATGCTTGATCTGATGCAAACTCATTGTGCAAAAGAAGAATAGGAGAGTGAAGAGGGAACTAAAAATGGAGAGGAAAGAGAAGAGGCAGATGAGATAGCCTCTGAAGAGGAGGAGGAAGATTGAATTGAGCATTTTATTTTTTGAGATTGTAATTAATAGTTTTAGGAATAGGACTAACAATAGATTTTATATTTGTTTTGTTTTGAAGTTCTCTATGTAGGAACCCCACATGGAAGAAGCACAACAAATTCGAACTCCTAACAATCAAAGGACGAGGTACCCACCAATAGCCTACGGAATTACCATGATCAATCGAGTAACTTCTTCCCTTATCTTTTCAGGGCTACACATTGAGGACAATGTGTTTTCTAAAGAGTGTGTGTGTGGGGGTAACATAGAAAAATTTGTTTCAATTTTTATGTGTTTCTTTTAGTTTGCATTGCCAATTGTGTGCTTGAACTTGTAGAAATGCAAGTGATTGGTTAGGAGCATTTAGATAAGTTTATTGTATTTACTATAAATTTGGCATGATAGTAGATGATTTTAAAATTTTTATTATTAGACTACTAAGTTCTATATATTACATTGTAAATAGGCATCGAGCAATTGAATGTACCATATGATATAGGAAATACAAGTAAACGAGCATGCTAGTATGTATGATAAATTGTTCAAATTGTGATTGTTTTGGTGATTAAATTTGTGAATATTGAGATACCTAGGGATGACTTAAGGCATTGTTTGGTATACACCCAGAGCCAAAAAGCTAACCTTATTTATTTCATCCTTAGTACCTATATTTGAGCCAAAAAAACACTTCTTGATGAACCTTCACACAAAATTCGAGCCAAAAACATTAATTTGTATTTACCCTTTTTCTTTGGCCCTGAACTGCACGACTATACATGTCTGGCTATACGTATTGAGGGTTAATTAGATACATTACGGT
Organism: Gossypium sturtianum; assembly: GCA_025698515.1. Taxonomy (NCBI): domain Eukaryota; kingdom Viridiplantae; phylum Streptophyta; class Magnoliopsida; order Malvales; family Malvaceae; genus Gossypium; species Gossypium sturtianum. The sequence continues at coordinate 107,168,335 of CM046954.1, forward strand.
GGAATTTTATAAAAAAAGAGTGAATAGGAAATATCAGTGTGATAAACTAATTATAGGTTCGCTAATATGTGTAGCAAAAGAAAAATAATAAACAAGTAGAAAAAGTTCTTAAAAGTAAAAGCATTCGTGAATGAGAAATGTACTGAAAAAGAAGAAAGAAAAGTGACAAAGTCACTGAAAATAGAGAGACTCGTTCACTAAGTGCACACAAACTCGTAAGTTAGCCATAGTTGTTGAATTATGCCGTGATTTCCTATAGAAAAATAAGGAAGGTGAGACAAGTAGAAATAAGGTAGTGACCGGGTAAAGGTCATTAAGGGGGGAGAATAGGGAACAATACAATGTACCAAACTATTTTTTTGCTTGAAACTATTTGACGCTTTTTGTTCTTGAATTCTATACCTGTCCTAAGCCTCAGAACGTTACAAGCCGAAAATCCCTATGTGGTCTAGGTAGACTTATTTACGAATTGACATCATACTAAATAATTACACTTACGACTATTTGTATTCTGCTAGGATGATCAAAGTACATGTATAACTTCTTTATGGATCCCTACATTTGAAACCTTTAATTTTTGTATGCTTTGTAATATACTGAACTTAGGTGTTTGATATCAAAAGTGGTAAGTCAGCTGTATATCTTGCCAAGATCAAGTGTAAATATGAAATGCTTAGTCATGTGCTCGAAAACCAACATTTGTACCATAGTTGCCTAAGGATCGTCTTTTAATTACTATCTTTGTTTGCTTTGCTTGAGGACAAGTACTGACATAAGTGTGGGGGAGTTTGAACTGCCATAATTTGGTGTAGCAAATTAAACTAGTTTTCGCACTTGAAGATCTTGAATATAAGCATTTTTATTATGTTTTAATTAAGTTTTCTTAGTTTCATCTACATTCAATAAAAAGTGTAATTTGAGTCTTTCATTGACCTTAGAGACCTAATAAGGCCTAAGGGTAAGCTAACATAATTTGTGAGTGTGCAGGAGACCATTAGAAGGAATACCAACTCAATACTGGTCATTGTGTTGCAACACAGGGAGTTTGATGTCGCAACATTTGAAGTAGAGAGCAAGAAATCCAAGACTGCTTTCAATATCACGGCACAACCAAGGTATGTCGCGAAAAATCCCTAAAGTTATCCTAAGTATGAGCATATTGCCTTCGATGACGGGACACAGGTACTAAGGTGTTGCGACGCCAGTCTTGTACGATAAATATTACGAGCCAGGGGCATTTTGGTCTACACAATAAAATATTAAACACGAGAGCGTCAATTGACCTAGGGTTGAGGATGACGACAACCCTAACTCTATAAATAGACTCATCTAACACTTAGTTTTTCACTTTTTATTAGGTTTTAGGTTATTTTCAGTTTTGCGTTTGTTGGGAGATCTGATTTGTGGAACTTGATCAACTCTTTGTGGATTTTGTGCTTCAATTAAATATAATTCAGGTTTTTCTTAAACCTTAAACTCTTAATTTGTTATTAATGTTCATCTTTTATATCAATTTTATTATGTTTTTAATATCTATGAGGAACTAATCCTCGTATGGGGGATTAGCAAGTGGTGGGATGGTTAATTGATTGTTGTATATGGTTTTCTTAGTGGATCAACTATTTGGGAAAGGAAGAAGAATTGACCCAAAATTGGGTATGGCCTATCCTTGAACACCTTAATCTTGAACCATTCTAGACTGTGAGTTTGAGAGATAAGTAGTTCTTATTGAACAGGGTAACGACTAGTTGGTTGAATAGGGAACCCGAAGCAATAGTTGGTTATGGTTACTGAAGCGAGCTAATCACCTATGCTCAGATCTGATTAAGTTTCCATAGCAAATTTCCCAAGTTTTTCTATTTATCTTATTTTATTTCTTTAGTTATTAAAAAATCTTTCTTTATGTTCCGTCGTAATATAATTTATGTAAAGTACTAATCAGCTCTATTAGTGTTTAGGTTAGGATTAATTTAGTGCTCACCTCCCTTGGGTACGATCCTTGGTGTACTGGTTACTTTGTTGTAACTATATTACAACTTGACTCGTATACTTGCAGACACCTCCTATTCAATATATTTTGTGCAATATTTTGACTCTAGACATTGGTACTTTCGGAGGTGGTCACAAATCGATTTAAATCCTAATATGTCGTCTATTAAGTCCAATTTGGGAGATGCTTTGTCTTGGGCATCGAAGTGGGTGACTTCTAGAAGATAGAGACATAGATGTGACTGACTGGACTGACAGTACATCGAACTAGACCCAAGCAGAATATATCTTGAATCTGTTTATAGATCTATTCACTTGTGACGTTCATAGTGTGGCATACCTAAATCCTGAGTGGATGACGGGCTATGTATGTGTGACTCATACACTTTGATGTAAGTAAAAAACTTGAGTTCAAATAGATAAGGAACCGAAAGCTAATGCATTAGGTGTACGACTTCTGTAGTATGTAGCACCATTCACAACAATGTATTTCATAGCCCGAGTCATGGGTAAATGATATCCTCTCATACGCATTACATGGTTGATGAAAAGTAAACGTGGCCACGAGTCATTCGTCTTTGTGATGGATGACTTAATTACTTTTTGGTCGTGATTGACTTTTTATGAAGGAAGATGTAATGGTTACCATGAGATAAAATAGGGTCATATTGGGAGAATGAATATTATCCCAAAGAGATCAAGGATATCCTATGAGGGTAACACACTTATGACAAGGTCATTGGACGAGCATTGAGTAGTTCCTTTCATAATGGTATGTCGTTGGAGAGAGCTCAATCATGATATTATAGTGGAATGATTTTGTGACTAAATGAGTTTATAATTAATAGGTGAAAAGCTGAAACTTAGTTATAAATCATTTGAGCCTTAACTTTATATGCCCAATCAGTCCCTACGCTAGCTCGTTGAAACTAGAAATGAGTTGCGTGTTTGAATAAAAATGAACGAAATGAATAGAAAAAGAAAAAAATGGGAAACATTCTGGAATGATTCTGGTTTTCTTTGAAATGAAGGAATGAAATCATTTGGAAATGAATGTACGTTTCCAAAAAATGGAAATGGAAATTTGTAATCTAATACGGATTACTTAAAAAATGATCAAAAGAATGAGTTTAAGTTTGTAACACCCCTTACCCGTATTCAACGCCGGAACAAGGCTCGAGGCATTACCGGACTTACATCACAAGCAATCACACAATTCCAAGTCATAAAATTTGCGTCCAAATTAAAACTATTCATATTCAATCATAAAGTCCCTTATACGAGTCTACGAGGCCCAAAACATGCTTTAGAAGTGGTTTGGGACTAAACCAAGAACTTCAGAAAATTTTACAAAACTTAGAAAAAAATTCATGTTACAGGGGTCACAATCCCGTGTGGTTCAAGGGACGCACCCGTGTGACCCTAAGACACGCTCGTGCTACAGGCCGTGTTCAAATTAGGGTGCTCTTTGACTTATGCCACACGGCCGTGCCACACGCCCGTGTGCTAGGCCGTGTAGCACACAAGGCTGGGACACACGCCCGTGTCTCTGCCCGTGTGCTCAATTCTGGACATTTTATTTTTCAAAATTAAGGTGCAAGGGACACACGGCCGGAACACATACCCATGGGGCAGACCGTGTGTCACACACGGTCTAGATACATGCCCGTGTGCCTACCCGTATGGACAAAATAAAGGCTATTTACCAAGCCATTTTCCACCCTTATTCACACATACACTTACACCAATTCAAAGGCACGAAACATAACTTACTTAGGCAACCAAACATCCACAATTATGACCAACACATGCCAACCCAATATCAACATCTATCATACTCACAACCTTTATTAAGCCTCAATTGACTACTTTCAAGATACCTAATTGTACACCACTTTATCATCTCATCAATAGACCACATTGCCAAACATTTCACATTCTTGTCATAAATCATATTTCTATCATTCACCAAGTATACCATGTTCATATCACCAAAGACATTAGCACATTTATATCTATACTTAGGCTTACAACCATGATAGCCCAAATAAGCCAATCTACATGGAAAATATCAAAACAAGCCTTTGACAATCACAAGCCAACACATTGGCTACAATCACAATGACACATTTAACAAAATGACTAAGTCCCTATACATGCCATAAACTCAAAATACTTGAATTCATCAATACCCAAAGTGATAGCTTGATAGTGTGATAGGATCTCCGACGATCTCCAATCCGAGCTAGCTCAAAGACACTATAAAACATGGGAAAGGAAGGGAGTAAGCTATATAGCTTAGTAAGTTCATATGCAAATAATACAAAACATTATTCATACATTTGACATATAAATAACTTAACAAATATTAACATAAATGTCATTAAAACTTCATAAATGTCATATGACCATAAATGTCATTTAATATCAACATAACACATATAAACATAAATGTCATTTAAGCTTCATAAGCACAACTTACTCAATCACATTCTTACCAATTGTTCATCATATACCGAATCCTTTTCTTTGAGTTTTTCATACATACCTTAACCAACTCGTAACATAATCACGTACTTTCTCATCTTCAACATACCCGTTGAACATTTCGTCAACATTTCCTATTGAACATTTCGTCAACATTTCCTGTTGAACATTTCGTCAACATTTTCGAACGAAATTTTCACGAAATTGTTCCATAAAACTGTAGACCATAAAAATATAATAAAAATGAAATTTTCTTCGTCAGATTTGTGGTCTCGAAACCACTGTTTTGACTAGACCCAAAATCGGACTGTTACAAAGTTTTTGGACTGTTTTGAAGCTCGAAAATGAAAATAAACCATTCGGTCATAGTGAAGATGTTGAGTTGTGAAATATTGAACATATTTTCTCGAAATTTTTCTAGGGGCAAAATCACCAAAATTTTACTAGGGGTAAAATAGGGATGAGAAAATTGTTTTATATATAAATATTAAATTTTATTTTGAGAAATATAAAAACTGAATCGGGTTGGATCATATTACAGAGTACTGGTTCAAAAAGACCTAAGAAGTACTTGTAATTGGACCCGATATGAGAGAGACCCAAAACCCTTCATGTAACATGAAAGGGGCGACAACCCTAGTAGGAATACTAGACTGTGCCGTCCACCCCTCTCTTACTCTAAGTAGGAAGTTGTTTTTCTATTTGAAATAAATCACTACAACTCAACAAGGGTTCTACTTTCTCCTCCTATAAATAGATGGCACCAGTAGAGCTATTTACATAATTTTTGAGAGATTGTAATTCTGTCGAAAAATAGAGATTATTGATTCTCAACTATTAAATATATTTTTCCAGAATAACTATGTAACACCCTAAACCCGGTCAAAACGCTACGATCGAATCTGGCATGTCACAGGAAAAAAGAATTTTGAAAACCGAGTTAAAGTCATGAGTTGGGAAAAATCTTTGATTTTATAAAAACAGAATTTTATATTGAGTGATCAATTGAAAATAATTTTGAGTCTTAGTTTGAAAATTTTAGTTACTTTGCTACTAAAACCCGTTGTTTAATTAATCAATTGTAGAATCTCAAAATCCCATAATCATTAAGTTTTGGAAATCATCCATTTGAAGTAGTTTATTTGGCATGCCTTAATGATCAAAAACAAAATAAAAGAAAATTAACAAAAATGGATAAAACCAAATTAACATTTTAATGGCCTTATTGCATTACCAAAATCCAAATTAAAATAGAATAAATCCGAAATAACTACTTAAGATAAAACCCAAAATACTATGCATGGCCACCTTGAGTCCACCTCGGCTCCATATCCGCGGTCTAAGGATTACCTGCAAAATTTAACGGAGGGGGTGAGTCACCGAGACTCAGTGTGTAAATCCCCGTCCAAAAGATTTTTGAGCTCTCACACAGATTCATATGCAAAGTATGTATGCCATGCAACCCAACGAACCTAATGTGCTCATCCACCGTAGCTCCTGTGTCTACCCCATATCTGTGGCACCTAGCCACTGGTAGTACCTAACCACTGGTGGTTCCAAACCACTGGTGACAAAAGTCACAAATTAATAATATGTGGGGCCAACCCACTTGTGGTACCAAACTACTGGTGACAATCCCTATTATCAATATGTGGGGCCAACCCACTGTGGTACCAAACCACTGGGACGAGTCACAGAAATAAGATATACGTGGTATCTAACCACTGGTGGTTCCAAACCACTGAGACTTAGTCACAAGTTAATAATATGTGGGGCCAACCCACTTGTGGTACCAAACCACTGGTGACAGTCTGAAAGAGATCATGTTTCCTCCCTCTTCTCATCATACCCCAATTTCATGTTCATGCTTTATAATATGGTATGATCATGCTAATAATGTTCAACAGCATTCATTTCACTCATACATGCATCCATAAATAACAGCATATAATAGGGCTAACCTGGAGTTCTCACTTTTATCCACAAAGGTAACTTAGTGATCCATACCATCACTTCGGCTTTTGGCCAAACACAGATAACAACATAATTAACATATAAAGTGTGTAAGAGTTACACACCTAATAATACGTAACACAACGCTCTCTATGTCGACGCTATCTCTAACAGACACAACTGCTATCTGCCTACTACTCGCCTGAGCCGCCCACAACTCGGTGGCCAAATCTCGAATCGCGACATCGCTCGCTTTTAAACTTAGGGCTGGGTTTACGGGTCCAACCCCTTCTTTAGAATCGCTGGCATTCGAGTCCATGGAATGATCTTGGTCGGGAAGACCGAGTTAACACATAGAGTAAGATGTGAATAGATTAACACGTTTAGCTGAATAGATCTCCTTACCTCAATCGACAAAAGTCGAAGCTTTAGGCTTGATTCACAAGTCAAACGAATCCCGAAAGTCTCCAAAAGAATGCGACACCACTCCCACCTATATTCGGCCAAGAGTTTAAAGAATGGGATGACTGCCTTCGGCACTCAACGCAAGAAAGATGATTGAAACGAAAAGAGAACTCTTACCACAATCACTAGAGAAACCGATTGGGAGTGACGGAATATTAGTAACGGCGAACCACTGCAACCAAGAGTCAAAAGAGGAGATTACGAATGTCACAGGGTCTCGGATAACCAACAAATAAGAACCGAATGAGAAGTTTTGGCTTCCCACTTAAAGAAATCAGGAAAAGAAAGTGAATGAGTAAATTGATTAAAGAGATTCGGCCGAACCAAAAGAACTTACCAAATGCCGGGTTGTTCTCGCTTCTTTGAAAAGGAAGAGATAAAAGAGAAAGGTGCTATCCACCAAAAGATATTCGGCTAAAGTATTCGAAAGAAAAGAGAGAAGAGTAACAGAGTTTTCGGCAAAAAGATGTGGCTTGAAGGTTTCGGCTTTGATGTTATTGGCAAAGAAAATAAAACAAAGAAGATGAGTGGAAGGCAAAGTAGGTTTCAAATACACACCAAAAGAAGAAAAGGTAAGAAGAGACTTAGGAACGGGTAGAAGGGAAGATGAAAGAAATGTGCAATTGGTCTTCTTAGTTTCTGCTACAAGTCATAGAGGAAGAAAATGATAGATGGCTAGACAATTTCAAAGAAAAGAGAATAAGAACAAAAGGGAGAAACTAGAATAAAGAGCACACTCACAAATGCCAAAAAAAAAAACATCTACACCCTACACACACACTACTTAATCCACTTAAATTCGCACCCACACCTCCTTGCCAAAACCGAATGCTTCACACCCCTCACACTCCTCACAATTTCGGCTAACACTTCCCCTCTCCCCTCAAACACCATGCCGTCCCTTCAATCTCTCCCTGATTCCCTCTCCTCCACTCATTCAAACCATTTTGAATAGTTCAAACTCCTAAAATTCCTCTCCACTATCCATTCAAAACGTTGACTCAATCAACACTCCCATCCTTAAGTGCCCTTGCCGAATCCACCACTTGCCTCTCCATGCGCAAAATAACAACCCCAAAATGCTCTCCTTGCAGCTCGAACTTGATCCCTGCCAGCTCCCCTGAGGCGTCACCTACCTCAACCTTTAAGTGGCGCCTCCTTGCCACTTTACTAAGGCACCTCTTTGTGTCATCCAACACAAACAATATCCCTTAAGGCCTAATTCAGCTAGCTTCCCCTAAAGGTGCTCAAAAACAAATTTTTCCCCAAGACTCCGACTTACCCCCAAATCATTCTTGGACCCTAAAGCACCCTAAACTAGCATGGTAACCATAGCATTCACACACACACATATAAAATGCAAAGGCCCCAATTCAGGATGTTACAGTTCTACCCCCCTTAAAAATAATTTCGGCCTCGAAATTACCTGGTCAAAAGAGATGAGGGTATTGCTGTCGCATCGCTTCTTCTGATTCCCACGTGGCTTCCTCTGATCCATGGTTCCGCCACAACACTTTCACCAAAGGAACTGATTTCTTACGCAATACTTTGACATCACGATCCAGAATCCGAACCGGTTCTTCTTCGAAAGATAGATCAGGCCTTACTTCAATCTCTTCTACTGGTACAACATGAGACGGATCCGAACAGTAGCATCTTAACATTGAAACGTGAAACACGTCATGGATCTGACTTAACTCTGAAGGTAGCTCGAGCTGGTAGGCTACCGGTCCCACACGCTTCAACACGCGATAAGGTCCGATAAATCTGGGGCTTAACTTGCCCTTCCGCCCAAATCTCAGCACTTTTTCTACGGCGGCACCTTTAAGAACACTTGGTCACCCACCTCAAACTCTATGTCCTTACGCTTTAGATCCGTGTAGGACTTCTGTCTGTCTGAGGCTTCCTTCAGTCGAGCTCGAATTATCTTAACCTTATCTTCCGTTTCAGCAACCAACTCCGGACCCAACAATTGACGCTCACCAAACTCTGCCCAACACGTAGGTGTACGACACCTCCGACCATACAACGCCTCATACGGTGCCATCTGAATACTAGATTGGTAGCTATTGTTATACGCAAATTCCGCCAACGGTAGAAATTCTTCCCAACTACCTCTGAAGTCTAAGACACATCCCCTCAACATATCCTCCAAGATCTGAATTACCCTCTCTGACTGTCCATCGGACTGTGGATGAAACGATGTACTAAAGTCCAACTTTGTACCCAATGCTTGATGCAATGCCTTCCAAAATCTTGACGTGAACCTAGGGTCCCTATCTGAGATGATAGACACCGGTACCCCGTGCAACCTTATGATCTCTGCTATATACAACTTAGCCAACTTTTGTAGAGAGTAATCGACCCGAACTGGTATGAAATGAGCAGACTTTGTCAAACGGTCAACTATTACCCAAACCGAGTCCTTCTTAGTAGGCGTAAGGGGTAGCCCACTAACAAAATCCATCGTGATCCTTTCCCACTTCCACTGCGGAATCTTGACTGGTTACAACAACCCCGAAGGCAACTCGATGTTCTCGCTTTTACCTGTGACACGCCAAACACTTACCCACAAATTCAGCCACTTCTCTCTTTAATCCTCGCCACCAAAATCGCTCTCGCAAATCCTTGTACATCTTACTACCTCTAGGATGCATAGCATATGGGCTGCTATGTGCTTCCTGAAGAATCTTCTGCCTTAAATCCACATCTTTTGGCATGCAAACCTTTCCACGGAAACATAACACTCCATCGTTGTTCAAACTGAAATCCTCCATTCCACCCTCTTGTACTTGTAGAAGTCGAGCGATCCAAACATCGTTTGATAATTGTTTCTCTCTAACTTGATTCACCCATGTCGGCTTCACTTGCAACTCTGCTATTAAACTTCTGTCATCATACAAACTAAGGTGGGCAAAAGTTGCTCTTAAGTCCGATATTACCTTACGGCTCAACGCGTCTGCCACCACGTTAGCTTTACCCAGGTGGTACTCAATCGAACAGTCGTAATCCTTCAACAACTCGACCCACCTCCGCTGTCTTAAATTCAACTCCTTCTGAGTAAGGAGATACTTCAAACTATTGTGATCCGTTCAAACGATGGACTTCTCCCCATACAAGTAATGTCTCCAGATCTTGAGGGCGAAAACCACTGCAGCCAACTCCAGGTCATGCGTCGGATAATTTACCTCGTGAGGTCTCAGTTGCCGAGAAGCATATGCTACCACCTTCCCCCTTGCATCAGCACACATCCTAACCCTGTATGCGACGCATCACAATAGATAGTGAACTCTTTCCCTGCCTCAGGCTGAATTAACACTGGAGCTTCTGTCAGAATCCTCTTTAACTTCTCAAAACTTTCTTGTTGCTTGTCAGACCACACAAACGGAACCCCTTTTCTTAACAACTTAGTTAACGGTGCTGCAATCAAAGAGAACCCTTCCACAAACCTTCTGTAGCCAGACCAAGAAAACTCTGAATCTTCGCCACAGACTTAGGTGGTTTCCAATCCAACACGGCTTCAATTTTTTGAGGGTCAACCCTAATCCCCTCAGCTGACACCACATGACCCAAAAAGGTAACTTCCCTTAGCCAGAACTCGCATTTACTAAACTTAGCGAAAAACCGCTTCTCCCTCAGAGTTTGCAAAACCACACGAAGATGTGAATCATGCTCCTCCTCGGACTTCGAGTACACCAGGATATCGCCTATAAACACTACGCGATTTAATCGGTCCGTATACGGTTGAAAAACCCGGTTCATCATGTCCATAAACGCTGCTGGCGCATTGGTCAATCCAAACGGCATCACCAAGAATTCGTAGTGACCATAGCGAGTACGAAACGCCGTTTTATGAATATCTGCCTCCTTAACATTAAGCTGGTGATATCCTGACCTCAATTCTATATTGGAGAAGACTGATGCTCCCTTAAGTTGATCAAACAGATCGTCTATCCTCGGCAACGGATACTTATTTTTGATCGTTAACTTATTCAACTGACGGTAGTCAATACACATTCGCATTGACCGGTCCTTCTTCTTAACAAATAGCACCGGTGCTCCCCAAGGCGATACACTCGGTCGAATGAAACCCCGGTCTAACAATTCTTGAATTTGCTCCTTCAGCTCCACTAACTCCTTCGGCGCCATCCTATATGGGGCAATAGACACTGGCGCTATTCCCGGTAAAAGATTAATACCAAACTCCACCTCGCGATCCGGTGGCAAACCCAGAAGCTCTTCTGGGAAAACATCAGAAAATTCCTTTACCGTTCGAACATCCCCCACAGCTGATTCCTTCACCTCCAAAGCACAAACATAAGCTACAAACGCCTTACACCCTTTCCTCACCATTTTCTCGGCCTTCAAAACGGATACCACATTGGATAGGTAATTCCTTCTCTCACCTATCACCACCACCTCTACACCCTCAACAGTTCTTAACACCATACGCTTGGTCGCACAAATTCGTGATTTGCTTGGTACTTCACTAGCCAATCCATACCTAAGATCAAATCGAACTCCCAAACGGCGCTTCCATCAGATCAGCAGGAAAACTACCCTTGAACTTCCAGAGGTACATCCTTATACGCTTTATTCACCACTACAGATTGTCCTAGAGGGCTAACTACAGCCATCTCCCTAGAAGAAGTCTCATAGTCTAAGTTCAGAGTTCCCGCTATAATACTAGCAACGTAAGAGTGCGTCGAACCAATATCAATCAAAGCAGTATAAGGCAAACCATAAATTAGAAACGTACCGATTATGACATCCGGTACGTCGCCCTCCTCTCGGCGCCTAGCCGCATAGACCAACCCAGGTTATCTTGCATCTGTATTCCCAGCACCTCTGCCCAGTGCTCCACGGCCCCGTCCGAGACCATTACCTCCTCTGGCTGGACCACGACCCCTCTGCGGTTGCTGACCATCCCTTCGAATTGTGCACGCCTGACCTCGACCGTGCCCTAGTTGGCCTCCGTGGGCAATCCTTTACTCGATGGTCCATTGACCCACATCCAAAACATCCTCTACCACCTGCCCAACACTCTCCCGAATGAAACTTTCCGCATCGAGCACACCGCGCGGTGGGCACCGAGCAAAGAACAAAGCTTGGCAGCTTGACTCGGCCCGCCTAATCTAGCCTTTTTCTGAAAACCCCCAGCAGACCCTGATGGCCCAAAACTCCTTTTATTCCTATTTTTCTCCTGATTCTGCTTCTCGAACTGCTTCACCTCCTCGGCTACCTTAGCCTTTTCCACAAGAACAGCGAATTCTCTCTCTCGCTGTGGAGCAATCAACACTCGCAACTCATTTCTCATCTTGTCCTCAAACTGAACACAGCGTTCATGGTCCGTGGCCATAATACCCCGGACATAACAGCTTAACCGTAAGAATTTTGGCTCGTACCCGGACACCAACTTACTCCCCTGAACCGGATTCAAAAATGCCTTACGCTGCGCATCCACATAACTTGACCCGACGTACTTCCTCTGAAATGCTGTCTTGAAGAAATCCCAGGTGATATCATCAGCCATCGTGCCATCCCTGACCGTGAACCACCACTTATAGGCTTCGTCTCGAAGAAGGGATACCACTCCTTTCAATTTCTCCTCCGCCGTGAAGTCAAGATAATCCATTATACGCCGACGCTTCTAACCGATGATTCACTCTTGGCCGAGCTATACCGGAAACACCCCTAAATACTTCCACTCTATTGGCTCGGAGTCGCTCAGACACAGATTTCTGGGCCCCCGTACCCATGCTTGCTCCATCAACTCTCTCAAAGACCCGTAGCATCGCCTGAGACACCGCGTCGTCTCCACCCGTTTGGTCCTGAAACTCTGGTTCCACAGCTGGCGGTGGCGGCACCTCATTTCTTGACCCATGACCAGACCCTACTGGTTCTGATACAACAATCCTACCCCTACCACGACCACGTACATTACGTCCACGTCCTCGAGTGCTCATGACTAATGTTCACGATTTTGATCTGATTAAGAGTTTTATGAGTTAGCTTTCTTCCACTGTTTATTACCGAACAGTCTTATGAGTATATTATCAGAGTAGCTGTTTTCGCGGTTGCATACATTCCTACAAGCTTCAATCATTAAAGTAAATTTCCTAATACTAGCATTCCTATCACAAAACAATTAAATCATACAATCAATAATTAGAACACTTACCGTTGCGGATCAGTGCCGGAGACTTAGGTGCCATACCTCTTGGAAACGTGTATTTTGTAAAAAAAAAACATTTTTCAAACCATCTATTGAAAAATAATTTGAGCCTTATACTCACAGTCGAGCTTTTGAACCTGGCTCTGATACCACAATTGTAACACCCCAAACCCGGTCAAAATGCTACGACCAAATCTGGCATGTCACAGGAAATAAGAATTTTGAAAACCGAGTTAACGTAATGAGTTGGGAAAAATATTTGATTTTATAAAAACAAAATTTTATATTGAGTGATTAATTGAAAATAATTTTGAGTCTTAGTTTGAAAATTTTAGTTACTTTGCTACTAAAACCCGTTGGTTAATTAATCAATTGTAGAATCTCAAAATCCCATAATCATTAAGTTTTGGAAATCATCCATTTGAAGTAGTTTATTTGGCATGCCTTAGTGATCAAAAACAAAATAAAAGAAAATTAACAAAAACAGATAAAACCAAATTAACGTTTTAATGGCCTTATTGCATTACCAAAATCCAAATTAAAGTAGAATAAATCCGAAATAACTACTTAAGATAAAATCCAAAATACTATGCTTGGCCACCTTGAGTCCACCTCGGCTCCATATCCGCAGTCTAAGGATTACCTGCAAAATTTAACGGAGGGGGGGTGAGTCACCGAGACTTAGTGTGTAAATCCCCGTCCAAAAGATTTTTGAGCTCTCACACATATTCATATGCAAAGTATGTATGCCATGCAACCCAACCAACCTAATGTGCTCATCCACCGTAGCTCCTGTGTCTACCCCATATTTGTGGCACCTAGCCACTGGTGGTACCTAACCACTGGTGGTTCCAAACCACTGGTGACAAAAGTCACAAATTAATAATATGTGGGGCCAACCCACTTGTGGTACCAAACCACGGGTGACAATCCCTATTATCAATATGTGGGGCCAACCCACTGTGGTACCAAACCACTGGGACGAGTCACAGAAATAAGATATACGTGGTACCTAACCACTGGTGGTTCCAAACCACTGAGACTGTAATATCCCGGGTTAGGGGCTGTTTTGTTGTTGCATGTTATTGCATGTGTTTAGTGTGCTGTGTGGCTATTTCGGTGTTTTATGGGGCTTAATTGTAGGCAAGGAGTATGCCTGAGTGTATGGGAAAATTTTGGTTTTTGGGTGTTAAGTGAAGGGAGTTGAGGAAGTCTGGGGTTTTAATTTATTTTTGGTATTTCATAGCACAAATGAAGAGTCAGCAAAGTGGCAAGGCATGTGCCACTTGGGAGCTAGGTGTGGCGTCATTTGCTTGGGGGTGGAGGTCCAGTGTTCGAGGCTGTAGAGTCCCCATTTTGTCACTTATTTTTGGACGGCATGGAGGAAGAGGTTGAGAGCAATTTGGATTCTACCTTGGACCAAGTCTTCACATTCAAACGGTTGGTGGAGAGTAAGTGTAGGTGGGAGACTTGGTCATGTTGTTTGAATGTGGGGAGTGGAGTAATTGGGGGGATTTGGCCGAATTTGAGGGAGTGGGGAGTGGGAGGTGACGGCTTGGTGTGGGGGAGTTAGTAGCTGAATTTCATTTTGGCAAACTTGGTGTTCGGTCACTTTTTGGGTCAAGAGCAAAAGTTTTCCTTAGTCTTTGTTAGCCGAAATTCCATTGGTCGTTTTCTTTGCTTCCTAAACCGTAAGTCAAAAGGTGTACTTGCCGAATCTCTTTTGCATTTTGTCTTCTACATTTGGGTTGTTGGCCGAATGCTTTCCTTCCTATCTTCCTCTTCTCTATTTTGTGCAAACCGAAGCTAGTATTCCCTCTTCTCATATCTCATATTTTTCTTCCCTTTTGAAACACTAAAGCCGAAAATTACCTTGCCTAAACCGACAATTCCCATTCACCCCTTCCATTTCTTTTCATCTCAAAACCTTGGCCGTTTCCTTCTTCTTCTTGAACATACTTTTCTCTTGCTTCATTTTAAGATTTTAGCCGAACCCTCCCCTTGGTGATTGCCGAAATTTCCTTCTAGCTTGTGTCTTCATTTTGGCCGAATATCAATCCTTCTCCTCATCTTTTTCTTGCGTTTCTTTCTTGGTCTAGGCCGAATCTCTCCTCTCCCTTGTAGCTCTCTTTGGCTGAATATCGGTGAGGGTGGTTTTGGTTGGTTGTTCAATCTTTGAACAAGGGTCACTGGAGTGTGGAAGCAAGCAAGAGGAACCATCATTCTTTTGTTAGTTGATTGGTAAGTGGAGGGTAAGCAATTGGTATATTATTGTGAGTTCAATTCTTAGATTTTGGTTAAGTTAAAGGTGATTGGTGATTAACTATTTGTTATTAGGGTGCCGATTGTTGGAAGGAGAACCACTGCTTGGTTCAAGATTCGGTAGGAAACCAAATCTAGCATAAAGGTAAGGGTTCGATATTAACCCCTTTGGTTAACTGATGTTGGCCGAATGTTAGATGTCTAACTCCTATTTGGCCGATTGTAGGATCAAGGATACAAGGAGCTTTAGATTGTTTCTTTTAGTATTAAAGGTTGCGCTTTACCAGGTGTGTAAACTAACACACTATACTTAGTAATATTGTTATTAAACCTGTTTGCCTATTAAAATCATGACAGTATGATGGATTATTGGATGCCCAAACGGGGTATGTGTACGTATCCGGGTAAGTTTAATTTATTACAAGTTCTGTTATGGATACCTTGGGTATTATGATCCATGTTATGTATGCTTTGAGATGTAATGCTAGACATGTTGGCATGATATGCATGATTTGTATGATATGCATGGTTACATGAGTATGGTATGTTGATGGGTGATATGAGAGGAGGGAGCAAAGTGATATTTTGTCTTGTGAGCACCAAGTGTTTTGGTAACACACTTTGTGACTTTGGGTCACCAAAGTGCTTTGGTAGCACATTTGTGTCTTTGGGACACCGAGGTTGGGCACCTCATTGCGACTTGTCCTCGTGGTTAACACCACCGTGGGTTGGCCCCACATTGAGTTATGGGATCGTCTGCGCTAGTGATTGGGTATCACACGATGGGTTGGCCCCATCATTCGATTATTATGACTACGGTCGTGCGCTAGTGCTTTGGTAGCACATTTGTGTCTTTGGGACACCAGAGGTTGGGCACCTCATTGTGACTTGTCCCTGTGGTTAACACCACCGTGGGTTGGCCCCACATGAGATATGGGATCGTGCGCTAGTGATTGGGTATCACACGATGGGTTGGCCCCATCAATTGATTTGTGACTACGGTCACGGTGCTTTGGTAGCACATTTGTGTCTTTAGGACACCGAAGTTTTGGTAACACATTGTGACTATATGTCACCGGTGGTTTGGCACCACCAAAGGTTTGGTACCACACGGGTAGAAAAATGAGATACGGATGGTTAGGATCGGGTTGCATTAATCATGTTGCTATGTATGATGTGTGTTAGCATGTTGTTTCATCGAGCGGGATTTATGCACTGAGTCTTTCGACTCACCCTCTCCTTTGACATTTCAGTGACTTGTAGATGCGACATGGAGCCGGATGGACTCGGGTGCTCATGCCATGCCTTAATAGAAGTTTTGCTCGGACTATTCAAATTGGGTACTTTGGCTTATTTACTTTTGTTTGGGTTTTAATTTGGATTTGTAAAAGGCCTTTAAATTATGTTTTATGATGGGTATGTTTTAATTAGATTCTCAACCCGCTTAACAAACAACTTGGCATGAAAGTTTACTAAAACTTGGAAAGACAACGTCTTCAAAATTATATCGCAATGTGTTTTAAACTATACCATCTGTATCTCGCTATGTTTTACTATACAATCAACTCAAATGATTTCCGAATCAAACTTGATTTTCCTACTAAGTCTAAAATGTGTCAAAATAGCACTAAGAAACTATTGGAGGTGCTAAATGAAATCAACTCGTTTTAACTATATACTTGGATAAGCTTTCAAAATCTAATCAAACAAGCCTACTCAAATTTTCCTCAAGTTCACTATGTTTTACGCCCACTTTTTTTAGCGAAAAAAATCACTCAAAGACGTTTTTTCCCAGTAACATACCGTTCGGTCGTGGTGTCTTGTCCGAGTTTGGGGTGTTACAATTGTGGTATCGAGCCAAGTTCAAAGGTTTTACCAGGGCTGAGGCCCAAAATGTTTTCAAAAGGTTGTTTTGTTAATCTTTATTCTTAAAGTATGGTTTGAAAGGCATGGCACCGAGTCTCCTGCACCAGTTCGCCTGTAAGTACCCCGTGCATATTGCTTGTGAATTGATTGGATGTGATATGATCTCGATGAATAGCAATAGTATACTACTTTAGAGATTGAAACTGATAGGATTTTGTGAACTCGCGAGAACAAATCCTCTTAAAATATTCATAAGACTTGCTTTTTAACAAGTGGAATAAATACTGATGCATAAAAATTCTTAATCAGATACGTAGAAAGATTAGTCATGAGCGCTAGAGGTGGACGTGGTCGTGGACGAGGTCGTAGTAGGATGACGCTTTCGAGCCCGTAGGATCCGGTCGTGGTTCGTAAAATGAGATACCGCCTCGCCGCCACCGGGTGGTGAGTTCCAAGATCGACCGGGACGCGCAGCGTCACAGCGATCGCTGCGAGTGTTGGAAAGGGTAGCAGGAGTTGGTAGTGGCGCGGGAGTTAGGAAATCTGTTCCTGAGCGACTTCGGGCAAATGGGGCCGAATTCTTCCGAGGTGTTTCTGGTGTTGCTCCCAAAGATCGCTGAATACGGCTAGAGGCAATCGAGCGGATCATGGATGATCTGGACTTGACAAATGGAAGAGAAGCTGAAGGGCATCGACGCTTCTCCGTGATGAGTCATATCGGTGGTGGCTCACGGTTCGAGACATTAATGGCGGCGCAGAGGATCTAACATGGGATTATTTCAGTGCGCGATATCAAAAGAAGTACATCGGAGCTAGTTATATTGACTCCCCAGCGGAAGGCATTTCGAGGCTTGTTCGGGGAGTAAATCATTCTTTGAGTATGAGGCCGAGTTCCTGAAGTGAGTAGGTATGCCGGGGGCATTATGGCCACCGAGCATGAGAGGTGTGTTCGTTTCGAGGATGGTCTGCATGAGACGACTTGAGGTCTGCTGATTGCTCCTCGGCAGAGCGCGAGTTTGTTCTTGTCTTAGTTGAGAAGGCTAAGGTAGCCGAGGGTGTTAAGGAGTCGCGAGGCGGGTATGGACAAAAATAGGCACAAGAGGAGCTTTGGGTCTTCCGGATCGTCGGGTAATCCGCAGAAGAGAGCTAGACCGAGTGGGCCGAACCACCGCTAGGGTTTGTTGCTTGCTAGGCGTGGGACCGCCGCAGATGTGATCAGTCATGGAAAACCTCATTGGGGTGGTTGCTGGACCGGAGAGGAAAGGTTGCTTCGAGTGTGGTTCTCTGAGCACCGTGTGAGGGACCGTCCGCGTAGGTTGGCTAGGATTCACCCGAGAGGCGGGCCGTAATCGCCTTCAGAGGTAGTGGACCGCCACCGCAGAGGGGCCGTGGTAATGGCGCAGGTGGTAATGGTTCTGGTCGGGGCCGTGGAGCACCGCGAGGTGCGAGTAGCTCTGGATGCTAGACACCGGATTAGTGTATGCCGCGAGGCGCCGAGAGAGGCGACGCGACCGGACGTCATAACCGTGACGCTTTTGATTTTTGGTTCTCCTTATACCGCTTTGATTGATGTGGGTTCAACGCACTCTTATGTTGCCGTGAGTATAGTAGAGACCATGGATTTAGACTCCGAGATATCTTCTAGGCAGATGACTGTGATTAGCCCTCTAGGTCACTCTGTAGTAGTAGATAAGCTGTTTAGAGAGGTACCCTTAGAACTCCAAGGGGTAGTGTTTACTGCTGATCTGATGGAACTACCGTTTGGGGAGTTCGATCTGATTCTTGGGATGGGTTGGTTGGTCAAGTACCAGGCGAGGTTGGATTGCGCGGCCAAGCGTATGGTTCTTAAGACGGTTGAGGGTGATGAGGTGGCTATGATAGGTAATAGGAGAGACTATTTATCTAATGTGGTATCTGCTCTGAAGGCAGAGAAGATGGTCCGGAAAGGCTGTGAAGCGTATGTAGTTCATGTGTATGCCTTGGAGGCTAAAGAGTCGGCTGTGGAGAAGGTTCGTACCGTTAAGGAGTTTGCTGATGTTTTTCCTGAGGAGCTTCCAGGTTTGCCGCCAGATCGCGAGGTGGAGTTTGGGATAGATCTGTTACCCGGAACTGCGCCAGTGTCTATTGCTCCGTATAGGATGGCGCCAAAGGAATTGGTAGAGCTTAAGGCTCAGATCCAGGAGTTATTGGATAGAGGTTTCATTAGGCCAAGTGTTTCGCCGTGGGGTGCGCCGGTACTCTTTGTCAAGAAGAAAGATGGCTCGATGCGGATGTGTATAGACTACCGCCAGTTGAACAAGCTGACGATTAAAAACAAGTATCCGTTGCCACGGATAGATGATTTGTTTGATCAGCTGAAGGGTGCTGCGGTATTCTCGAAGATCGACTTGAGGTCTGGGTATCACCAGTTAAAGGTTAAGGATGCGAGATATCCATAAAACAAATAAGCTTTGGACTCGGTATGGGCACTACGAATTTCGGTAATGCCGTTCGGGTTGACTAACGCACCGCAGCGGCTTATGGACATGATGAATAGGTGTTTCAACAATGTCCGGATCGGCCTGGTCGTGGTTTTCATAGACGACATCTTGGTGTACTCTGGCGACGGAGGAAGAGCACGATAAGCAATTGCGAGTGGTGTTGCAGATTTTGAGGAAAAGCAGCTCTATGCTAAGTTCGGTGAAGTGCGAGTTCGCTTAGGAAGTGACTTTCTTGGGTCATGTAGTGTCGGCGGAGGGGATTCGAGTAGATCCTCGTAAGATTGAGGCGCTTTTGATTGGAAGCCGCCTAAGTCGGTGGGTGAGATTCGAGTTTTCTGGTTTGGCCGGATACTACCGAAGGTTTGTTGAGGGTTTCTCGCTGATAGCAGTAGCCGATGACCAAGTTCTTGAGGAAAGAAGTTCCGCTTGTATGGACCGAGAAGCGCAGAAAGCTTCGACAAGTTAAAGAAGATTTTGACCGAGGCTCCGGTTCTAATTCAACTCCGAGGCTGGTAAGGAATTCACAGCCTATTGCGACGCATCACATACGGGCTTGGGTTGTGTCTTTGATGCAAGAAGGTAAGGTCGTGGCTTACGCTTCTCGGCACCGAGGCCACATGAGGTCAACTATCCGACGCACGATTTGGAGCTAGCACCGTGTAGTCTTCGCTTTAAAGATTTGGAGGCACTACTTATACGGAGAGAGATCGATAGTCTACACAGATCACAAGAGTCCAAGTATCTACCGACTCGGAAGGATTTGAATTTGAGGCGGCGTAGATGGGTCGAGTTGTTTGAAAGATTACGATCGCTCGATTGAGTATCATCCGGCAAGGCTAACGTGGTGGTCGACGCGTTGAGTCGTAAGGTTGTTTCGAGTTAAGAGCATTGTTTGCCCACTTGAGCTTGTATGACGATGGAAGTATTCTGGCAGAGTTGCAGGTTAAGCCTACTTGGGTTGAGCAGATCAGAGAGAAACAGTTATTGGATGAGGTTCTGAGTGCACGAAGGTTGCAAGTGCGCGTGATGGTGGGTTGGAGGGTTACACCGCCTAGTGACGAGGTTCTGTGTTTTCGTGGTAAGGCTTGTATGCCTAAAGATGTTGAGCCGAGGCGTAAGATTCTTCAGACGCACATAGCGCTCCTTATGCTATGCACCCGGAGGTAGCAAGATGTATAAGGATCTTAGAGAGCGCTTTTGGTGGCCGGCTTGAAGAAAGAGGTGACAGAGTTTGTTGGGAAGTGTCCGACTTGTCGCCAGGTCAAGGCTGAACATCGCTTGCCGCCGGGTTTGCTTCACCCGTGAAGATTCCTCGGTGGAAGTGGGAAAGGATAACCATGGATTTCGCCAGGGTTACCAGCTACGCCAAGCAAGAAAGATTCAGTTTGGGTAGTGGTGGATCGATCGACTAAATCACCACTTTATCCCGGTGAGGGTTGACTACTCACTTCAGGCTAGCGGTCGTATGTTTCGTGAGATAGTGAGGTTGCACGGCGTGCGGCTTGATAATCTCGGATAGGGATCCCGATTCACGCTCAAGGTTCTGGAAAGCACCGCATCGTGCTCTAGGTACTGCTTGGATTTCAAAGACGGTTTTTCACCCGCAGATCGACGGTCAATCGTAAAGGTCATTCAGATCTTAGAGGATATGGCCGAGAGGTTGTGTCCCGAATTTGAGAGGTAGTTGGGAGGAGTTTTTGCCATTAGTCGAGTTTGCCTACAACAACAGCTACTGCGAGCATTAAGATGGCACCGTATGAGGCGCTGTATGGTAGGAAATGTCGCTCACCTACGTGTTGGACTGGAGTTAGGTGAACGCCGCTTGTTGGGACCCGAGTTGGTTGGGTCGAGACCAAGACAAGGTTAAGCTGATTCAGCCTCGATTGAAGGAAGCTTCTGACCGCAGAAGTCTTATGCCGATCTTAAGCGAAGAGATATAGAGTTCGCTGGGGGGATCGAGTGTTCCCGGGGTCTCGCCTTGGAAGAAGGTGTTGAGGTTCGGAAGAAAGGCAAGCTAAGTCCGAGATTTATTGGACCGTATAAGGTATTGAGACGAGTTGGACCAAGTGGCGATCGGCTTGAGTTGCCAAAGAGCTTAGTCGATTCACGACGTATTCCACGCTTCGATGCTTCGAGGTATCGCTCGTGATCCGCCGCATGTGGTAGCAAAGTGGAGAGAGATCGACGTAAATCCAGATTTGACCATGGAAGAGGAACCGTGCGCATTCTTGATCGGGATGTGAGGGTCCTACGTAGAAAGTCCTGTGCCTTTGGTTAAGGTTCTTTGGCGGAATCATGGCGTAGAAGAAGCTACGTGGGAACCCGAGGATACGATGAGACAAAGAATACCCGCAACTCTTTCTCTCGATCGTGTAATTTCGAGGTCGAAATTATTTTAAGGGGGTAGAACCGTAATATCCCGGTTAGGGGCTGCTTTGTTGTTGCATGTTATTGCATGTGTTTAGTGTGTCCGTGTGGCTATTTCGGTGTTTTAGGGGCTTAATTGTAGGCAAGGAGTATGCCCGAGTGTATGGGAAAATTTTGGTTTTTGGGTGTTAAGTGAAGGGAGTTGAGGAAGTCAGGTTTTTAATTTATTTTTGGTATTTCATAGCACAAATGAAGAGTCGGCAAAGTGGCAAGGCATGTGCCACTTGGGAGCTAGGTGTGGCGTCATTTGCTTGGGGGTGGAGGTCCAGTGTTCGAGTCAGAGAGTCCCCATTTTGTCACTTATTTTTGGACGGCATGGAGGAAGAGGTTGAGAGCAATTTGATTCTACCTTGGACCAAGTCTTCACATTCAAACGGTTGGTGGAGAGTAAGTGTAGGTGGGAGACTTGGTCATGTTGTTTGAATGTGGGGAGTGGAGTAATTGGGGGATTTGGCCGAATTTGAGGGAGTGGGGAGTGGAGGTGACGGCTTGGTGTGGGGGAGTTAGTAGCCGAATTTCATTTTGGCAAACTTGGTGTTCGGTCACTTTTTGGGTCAAGAGCAAAAGTTTTCCTTAGTCTTTTGTTAGCCAAAATTCCATTGGTCGCTTTCTTTGCTTCCTAAAACCGTAAGTCAAAAGGTGTACTTGCCGAATCTCTTTTGCATTTTGTCTTCTACATTTGGGTTGTTGGCGAATGCTTTCCTTCCTATCTTCCTCTTCTCTATTTTGTGCAAACCGGCTAGTATTCCTCTTCTCATATCTCATATTTTTCTTCCCTTTTGAAACACTAAAGCCGAAAATTACCTTGCCTAAACCGACAATTCCCATTCACCCCTTCCATTTCTTTTCATCTCAAAACCTTGGCCGTTTCTTCTTCTTCTTGAACATACTTTTCTTGCTTCATTTTAAGATTTTAGCCGAACCCTCCCTTGGTGATTGCCGAAATTTCCTTCTAGCTTGTGTCTTCATTTTGGCCGAATATCAATCCTTCTCCTCATCTTTTTCTTGCGTTTCTTTCTTGGTCTAGGCCGAATCTCTCCTCTCCCTTGTAGCTCTCTTGGCCGAATATCAGTGAGGGGTGGTTTTGGTTGGTTGTTCAATCTTTGAACAAGGGTCACTGGAGTGTGGAAGCAAGCAAGAGGAACCATCATTCTTTTGTTAGTTGATTGGTAAGTGGAGGGTAAGCAATTGGTATATTATTGTGAGTTCAATTCTTAGATTTTGGTTAAGTTAAAGGTGATTGGTGATTAACTATTTGTTATTAGGGTGCCGATTGTTGGAAGGAGAACCACTGCTTGGTTCAAGATTCGGTAGGAAACCAAATCTAGCATAAAGGTAAGGGTTCGATATTAACCCCTTTGGTTAACTGATGTTGGCCGAATGTTAGATGTCTAACTCCTATTTGGCCGATTGTAGGATCAAGGATACAAGGAGCTTTAGATTGTTTCTTTTAGTATTAAAGGTTGCGCTTTACCAGGTGTGTAAACTAACACACTATACTTAGTAATATTGTTATTAAACCTGTTTGCCTATTAAAATCATGACAGTATGATGGATTATTGGATGCCCAAACGGGGTATGTGTACGTATCCGGGTAAGTTTAATTTATTACAAGTTCTGTTATGGATACCTTGGGTATTATGATCCATGTTATGTATGCTTTGAGATGTAATGCTAGACATGTTGGCATGATATGCATGATTTGTATGATATGCATGGTTACATGAGTATGGTATGTTGATGGGTGATATGAGAGGAGGGAGCAGTGATATTTTGTGCTGACGAGCACCAGTGTTTTGGTAACACACTTTGTGACTTTGGGTCACCAGTGCTTTGGTAGCACATTTGTGTCTTTGGGACACCGTGAGGTTGGGCACCTCATTGCGACTTGTCCCCGTGGTTAACACCACCGTGGGTTGGCCCCACATTGAGTTATGGGATCGTCTCGCTAGTGATTGGGTATCACACGATGGGTTGGCCCCATCATTCGATTATTGTGACTACGGCCACCAAAGCTTTGGTAGCACATTTGTGTCTTTGGGACACCGTGAGGTTGGGCACCTCATTGCGACTTGTCCCCGTGGTTAACACCACCGTGGGTTGGCCCCACATGAGATATGGGATCGTCGCTAGTGATTGGTATCACACGATGGGTTGGCCCCATCAATTGATTTGTGACTACGGTCACCAAGTGCTTTGGTAGCACATTTGTGTCTTTGGGACACCAAAGTTTTGGTAACACATTGTGACTATATGTCACCGGTGGTTTGGCACCACCAAAGGTTTGGTACCACACGGGGTAGAAAAAGGAGATACGGATGGTTAGGATCGGGTTGCATTAATCATGTTGCTATGTATGATGTGTGTTAGCATGTTGTTTCATCGGGAGCGGGATTTATGCACCGAGTCTTTCGACTCACCCTCTCCTTTGACATTTCAGTGACTTGTAGACGCGACATGGAGCCGGATGGACTCGGGTGCTCATGCCATGCCTTAATAGAAGTTTTGCTCGAGACTATTCAAATTGGGTACTTTGGCTTATTTACTTTTGTTTGGGTTTTAATTTGGATTTGTAAAAGGCCTTTAAATTATGTTTTATGATGGGTATGTTTTAATTAGATTCTCAACCTGCTTAACAAACAACTTGGCATGAAAGTTTACTAAAACTTGGAAAGACAACGTCTTCAAAATTATATCGCAATGTGTTTTAAACTATACCATCGGGTATCTCGCTATGTTTTACTATACAATCAACTCAAATGATTTCCGAATCAAACTTGATTTTCCTACTAAGTCTAAAATGTGTCAAAATAGCACTAAGAAACTATTGGAGGTGCTAAATGAAATCAACTCGTTTTAACTATATACTTCGGATAAGCTTTCAAAATCTAATCAAACAAGCCTACTCAAATTTTCCTCAAGTTCACTATGTTTTCGCCCCACTTTTAAGCGAAAAAAAAAAATCACTCAAAGACGTTTTTCCCCGTAACATACCAGATTCGGTCGTGGTGTCTTGTCCGAGTTTGGGGTGTTACAGAGACTTAGTCACAAGTTAATAATATGTGGGGCCAACCCACTTGTGGTACCAAACCACTGGTGATAGTCTGAAAGAGATCATGTTTCCTCCCTCTTCTCATCATACCCCAATTTTATATTCATGCTTTACAATATGGTATGATCATGCTAATAATGTACAACAGTATTCATTTCACTCATACACGCATCCATAAATAACATCACATTATAGGACTAACCTGGAGTCCTCGCTTTTATCCACAAAGGTAACTTAGTGATCCATACCATCACTTTGGCTTTTGGCCAAACACAAATAACAACATAATTAACATATAAAGTGTGTAAGAGTTACACACCTGATAATACGTTACACAACGCTCTCTATATCGACGCTATCGCTAACAGACACAACTGCTATCTGCCTACTACTCTGCCCACAACCCAGTGGCCAATCTCGAACTGCTGACACTGCTTGCTTCTTAAACTTAGGGGCTGGGTTTACGGGTCCAACCCCTTCCTTAGAATTGCTGGCATTCGAGTCCATAGAATAGATCTTGGTCAGAAGACCGAGTTAACACATAGAGTAAGATGTGAATAGATTAACACGCTTAGCTGAATAGATCTCCTTACCTCGATCAACAAAAGCCGAAGCTTTAGGCTTGATTCATAAGTCAAACGAATCCTGAAAGTTTCCAAAAGAATGCGACACCACCCCCACCTATATTCGACCAAGAGTCTAAAGAATGGGATGACTGCCTTCGGCACTCAACGTAAGAAAGATGATTAAAACGAAAAGAAAACTCTTACCACAATCACTAGAGAAACCGATTGGGAGTGACAAAATATTAGTAACGGTGATCCATTGCAACCAAGATTCGAAAGAAGAGATTACGAATGTCAGAGGGTCTCGGCTAACCAATAAATAAGAACTGAATGAGAAGTTTCAGCTTCCCACTTAATGAAATCAGGAAAAGAAAGTGAATGAGTAGATTGATTAAAGAGATTCGGCCGAACCAAAAAGAACTTACCAAATGCCGAAGTTGTTCTGCTCTTGAAAAGGAAGAGATAAAGGATAAAGGTTCTATCCACCAAAAGACATTCGGCTAAAGTATTCGAAAGAAAAGTGAGAAGAGTAACAGAGTTTTCAGCAAAAAGATGTGGCTTCAGAAGGTTTCGGCTTTGATGTTATTGGCAAAGAAAATAAAACAAAGATGATGAGTGGAAGGCAAAGTAGGTTTTGGCCACACACCAAAAAAAGAGAAGCAGAAGAAGAGACTTAGGAACGGGTAGAAGGGAAGATGAAAAAAATGTGCAATTGGTCTTCTTAGTTTCGGCTACAAGTCATAGAGGAAGAAAATGATAGTTGGCTAGACAATTTCGGCAAAATAGAATAAGAACAAAAGGGAGAAACTAGAATAAAGAGCACACTCACAAATGCCGAAAAAAAAGAAACATCTACACCCCTACACACTACTTAATCCACTTAAATTCGGCACCCACACCTCCTTGCCAAAATCGAATGCTTCACACCCCTCACACTCCTCACAATTTCGGCTAACACTTCCCCTCTCCCCTCAAACACCATGCCGTCCCTTCCACCTCTCCCTGATTCCCTCTCCCCCACTCATTCAAACCAATTTGAATAGTTCAAACTCCTAAAATTCCTCTCCACCATCCATTCAAAATGTTGACTCAATCAACACTCCCCTCCTTAAGTGCCCTTACCGAATCCACCACTTGCCTCTCCATGCGCAAAATAACAACCCTAAAATGCTCTCCTTGCAGCTCGAACTTGATCCCTTCCAGCTCCCCTGAGGTGTCACCTACCTCAACCTTTAAGTGGCACCTCCTTGTCACTTTACTAAAGCACCTCTTTGTGTCATCCAACACAAACAATATCCCTTAAGGCCTAATTCAGCTAGCTTCCCCTAAAGGTGCTAAAAAACAAATTTTTCCCCAAGACTCTGACTTACCCCCAAATCATTCCTGAACCCTAAAGTACCCTAAACTAGCATGGTAACCATAGCATTCACACACACACATATAAAATGCAAAGGCCCCAGTTCAGGTTGTTACAAACTATTATTCCATTTTCTTTAAAGAAGAAAGAATTTTCGTTTTCACCCCAAAAGGAGAGAAAACATTTTATAGTTTCGTGTTTTGATTTAATTGGTTCGAGCCTACACTTGAATCACTTTGTGGTATAAGAATATCGGAGAAGATCATTTGGTTGAAAGTCAGGAACAATGAATGTCCGCTAAGCCGAAAATATTGGTACAAATTTAGTTAAGGTTTATTTCTATAAATATCACAAACTGGGTCGATTTTGAAAATTTTAATTTTTTGCTGTGCAAGAAAACCTTTTCAAAACCGGATTTTTCCAACACGATAATGACTTGAGACAGTTTGGCAATGGTCGACGACGGTTGGGTTGTGGCTGACAGTGGCTAACAACGATGACGATGACATGGAAACGATAAAGAAAAGATGAGTACAATGGAAACATGAACTGGTACTGCAACAGAAGTTTGTGGAGGCAAAATAGAAAACCCAAATTATGCTTTGGGGTGATTTTTGTAATTTTTTATTTTTCTTAGATGGAATCATGGAAAATTTGGTTGGTCAGGTTATATGTGATAAACATGATGATATTTATTTGACTTTGAATGTATGTTCATGCATATGTATGATAAGCATGCCATATAGTTTAGGAAAGAATGCCGCATGTACTTGTCATGCATATATTGATCATTCATGATTGAAATCAGACATTAAAAATTGAGCATGTTTTTAAAATGTTGAGTACAAGAAGGTCCCTAAACAAGACCTACGGCCTCCATCAATGGCCTCTTGTGATGGCATGGCATTTTAACTACCCCATGGTAGGATTGTCATGTGGATCTGTAGCAGCTTGCCCAATATAGATCGTATCGATATGTTGTTTGGCGTATAGTTGATTAAGCCCAGGGTAGAAAAGGGAGAGATTGGTGAATTATCTGTTAAATGTTTGGGTGGTGTATTGCGTGGACTCGATAGCACTCCCAATTTCAGAATGCCTCGTTGGAATTTTCCATTTGGTGGACTGTAGGATTTGGCAGACTTTTTTGTGAGACCATCTACCGACCTTGATACCTTAGGCGAACTTGTTAGTTCGTGGATCGATAAACTTATTTCTCGTGTTTTAGCATGAAAATTATGGCTTAGTGAGTATCGTCAGAGTTTAATTGAGACATAGTTGGAATTGAACTAGAGTACTGTAGATAAAAGATTGTTGTGTTTAGGTAGTCGAATGATTTTTTTAGTTAGCTTGTTTTAGTGAACAAGCAACATTTCACAACATACAAGGCTGATTAGTGGTAGTAGTTGTGTTTGGAAGAAAAGGTTGTCTATAAAAGTCATGTATAACTTAGTGAGTATGTTTTTATTCCTTGCTAGCATGTTTGTGAGCAAGCTCTTAAGTTCTCTATTCTTTGTTAGAGAAGACGAGGAAGATTTCCAGTTACTAGTCAAGACTCTATTTTTAAGTACCAGCTTATTTGTAATTTCTAGAAACCCTTAGGCTATTATCGAGGGTTATTTACATTTTTGTATTAGCGCATTTATAGATTTTTAGAATTGGTTCGAAAGGAAGGAGATTTCCTAAATATGGTTGCATGCAATCAATTCATGCATACATGATTACATTTTTTAGTAGATAAATGGTCTAATGGTTATAATTGTTTCTTATTTAGGTTAAGAAGCTAGTGAAGGTCCGAGCAATTGAGGAAAGGATCGATAGATTAGACTATAATCTAGAGTTTGCTGGTTAGTTTCTTTTTACTTCCTTTGAGTTATGAAAATCCCATCATATGTGGGTTGTGTAGGGTAAGTTGTCTCTACTATCAATGAGTCGATGTGTTGTCTCTGGACATGTGTGTAATAAACTAGTGTTGTATGTGTAATAACATTGTCGATGTAAAAACACCCTCCTTGTTGCACGATCCCAGTACTAGGAAATTTATGATATGTGAAAATATGGAAAGGAGATCTATTTGTGATGCCTCTAGTACGGTAGCTATATTGCAAATTAGACTGGCAGATCATAGCCCAACCTTGCGGCAGAACACCTGTTCAACGTAACAAGGATGTTATTTGGAGTTATTATGGAATATGAATATGAAAATGAACATGGCTTATATGAGATTCTGATTTCTGAAACATGGGTTCGAGGCTGACACAAGAATGGGTCGTTGGTAAACGTACATGTTTGTGAGAGATCTGTATAAGTTGGCGGAATGTGTTTGCTTGGTTATTGTATGTTGTGTTTAAATTTGTGAAGTCCTTGTACCTATGAATAACTTAAGTGTGTTGTAGCTAATAATAATTTTTTAAAGTTCAAGAGAAGTAAGGGGGCGAAGAAATTGAGAGTCACATTCCTCAAACGCAAGGATAGGGTCCTACCGCTAATCTGGATGTAGCCGGAGATGCTTTTCGTGATGTTTTTGTCACGATCATGGGTCAATGGTTTGCCTAGTTCATGGGTACAACCCAAGTACCTCGACCACCTCAGCAGCCTCAGCTTGAACTGGTGCAACCAGTACCTCCTGGACCTCTGGTATTAGCTGCAATCCAATTTAAAGGAGATTTCATGAAGGAGATAAGTAAACGAGAAGCTAAAAAGTTGTTGGGGGATAAAGGGTGATGACCCTGCGGTAGTAAAACAATGGTTGTCTCGTGTATGTAGAGCAATTGCGGAGATGAAATGCACACAGGCAAATAGCCTCTCATGAGTTGTTTCTTTGTTGGAAGGGGAAACGTATCAATGGTGGGAAACACTGTTAAGTGTGACCCCTAGAGAGCAGATAGATTGGGACTTGTTCTTAATAAAATATAGAGAAAAGCATGTTAATCAGATGTATGTCAAGAAATTGAAGAAAGAGTCTCTATATCTCAGATAAGGACGAATGTAAGTAATGGAATACGAATGAGAATTCATCATACTTAGTTGTTATGTGAGAGATATGTTCCAAACTTAAAAAGTCTTCTGCGAGAAGTATGAGTGGGGCTTGAGGGATGAAATTCGTGCCCTGGTGGCGGCATCAGAATTTTAGAGTCTTCCAGCCATGACAGCTAAGGCTCAAAAGATAGAAATGATTGTTCAAGAAAGAAATAAAGGGCATGATAGGGAGAGAATAAAGCGTGGGATCTCTAGTCCACCACGCTTAACGAATTTTAAGAAGCCAAAAGATAGAAGCTTTTCTGCACCAAGGATAGATTTTCAGCCCATGAGTTTCCGATGAGAATGAGGTGGACGATAAGCTACCTTAATGGTGAGTACAGGTGGATCTAGGATGATAAGGGACCCCGTACGCGAGCACTAGGGAAAGAATCATAGAGGAAAATGTTGGAGACATTCTGTAGCTTGCCGTGTATGTGGATTATTGGATCATCAGCTTAGAGACTACCCCTCAAAATCTGAAGCCAACTCGGAACAGTCTATGCATGGGGCCCAAAACACATAGCAGGAGGCGAGACCCAGAATACCTATGAAATCGGGCTCAGTTCAAGGGGCTCCAAGGAGGAACTACACCAAGCCCAACTTAGGAGTTCCCGCCAAAGCTTATGTAATGAAGGCCAATGAAGATGCAGACTGAACAGAGGTTATTACAGGTAAATTTCCTTTTTTAGAAATAGCATTCATGCAGTAATAGACCCGGTGTCAACCTATTTGTACATCTGTACAAAGGTCGTGGAAGGTAAGAGTCTAAAAGTTGTACATCTGTACAAAGGTCAACCTATTTGTACATCTATACAATGGCCATGGTAGGAACTCACCAGAAGATGCAACATAGACTAAACAACAGGTCCATTGCCCTTGTCTCGAGAGCTTTCAGGAGCTTCTTGAGCTATAACATAAATAGTTAACTTATCAGATCATGTTTTTTTAGAAGAACTAAACAAGCTTTCAAGAACACTTAATCATGAATAGAATCTGGAAGTTTCCTTCCCTAAATCTTTAGTCTGTCCCTAAAGCATGAAACCCTAAGGTACCGTAAATAATCACGAAACCAGCTAGTGTTTCTTCGTTATTTACTAGGTTTCACAACAGTGAAGTTAGTTGATTACAATGAACTCTAATCCCTCAAACAAGCCTTGGCTCTAACGCTTTCCTGGAAAACGGAAAGAGAATTGCTAAAAGGAAGTATGAATTGCTAGAAAACTTGTTTAGGAAAATAAGGTTGGCTTAAATAGGTGCAGATGAAAAGAAAAGTTAGTGGACAAGCTTATTTTCCTCCACTAATTTTACTTCGGTACCCGTGACTAATAATTTTCTCTCTTATATTAAATGCATGTCCTTTCATTTTTAGGAACTTTGTCCAATCCTGGCTAGTTCTTATTAGGCCAACTAAATTGTTTATGTAGGAGAATAAGAAAACAATATATTTATCATTCCTATCAGATTAGGGGTTTAAGAATAGGACTCGATATTTTCATCTATCTGCTGGGGCATCGTATACTTTATCGAAGAGTTCGCCAAACCTCAGAGCTTGCCTTAATTAGGGCTTCGCCCAAGGGCCCATTCACCTCTTTTTTTACGAAAGGGTCACACTATAAGTCTTAGTTCAATTAACAATGCTCGAGTACTACACTTCGTCGGGTGGGATGTTACATTGGGGCACGCCAATCTGGTTCGTGAAAAAGAAGGATGAGACTCTGCACTTATTCATGGATTAACGTCAACTGAAAAAGGTAACTATAAAGAACAAGTACCTGTTACCTCGCATAGAAGACTGGTTTGACCATTTAAATGGAGCTACAATTTTCTCCAAAATCAACTTGTAGTCTAGCTA
Organism: Gossypium sturtianum; assembly: GCA_025698515.1. Taxonomy (NCBI): domain Eukaryota; kingdom Viridiplantae; phylum Streptophyta; class Magnoliopsida; order Malvales; family Malvaceae; genus Gossypium; species Gossypium sturtianum. Next base: position 107,200,284 of record CM046954.1, read on the forward strand.
TTACCAGGTAAACATTAAAGGTGATGACATTTCAGAACCCGTGTTTTGCTCACGCTATGGACATTATGAGTTCTTAGTGATGTCGTTTGGATTAACAAATACGCCAAAAATAGACATGAATTTGATGAATAGGGTCTTTCAGCCTACCGTTGATCGCCTCCAGATGTATCAATGTCCAGAGTGTGAATACTACAACTAAAAGATATGGAATTGAGGCGGTGTCCGCAAGTATACGGGTCAGGTTGTAATATAGTTACAAGGAAGTAGGTAAGTACTCAGAGGATCATACCCAAGGGAGGTGAGTACTAAATGAACTTTAACCTAAACACAAATAAATCTAATTAGTACTTTAAATAAATCATATTACGAACAAATATAAATATGATATGTTTGGTTTTTTATAATAAAGAAAATGAAAACAACAAAAGCAAAGTGAACTTCATGTATATAAATTCTAACTTAATCAAATCTAAGTATGGGTGGTTGGGTTGCTTTAGACTTATTTTTGTGTTTTAGCGTGAAAACGATAGCTCAAGGTGTATTGTCAGAGTTTAGTTGAGACCTAGTTCAAATTGAACTAGAGTACTATAGATGACAACTTGGCATGTTTAGGTAGTCGAATGACTTGTTAAGTTAGCTTGTTTTAGTGAACAAGTAATGTTTCACAACTTATAAGGCTGATTAGTGGTAGTAGTTGCGTTTGGTAGAAAAGACTGTCTATAAAAGTCATGTATAGTTATGATAATGGGTAGGAAAATCATTATTCCTTGCTAGCACATTTGTGAGAGAAGACGAGGAAGGTTTCCGGTAGCAAGTCAAGACTCCATTGTTAAGCGTTAGCTTACTGGTAATTTCTAGAAAACCCTTAGGTTGTCATCGAGGGGGATTTACATTTTGCATTAGTACATGTATAGATTTTAGAACTTGTTCGAAAGGAAGGAGACTTCATGATTATGGGTTACACGCAACCGATTCATGCATGCATGATTACATTTTTTAGAAGATAAATGGTTTGATGGTTATAATTATTTATTATTTAGCTCAAGAAGCTAGTGAAGGTCTGAGCAATTGAGGCAAAGGACCAGTAAAGTAGGTTATGTTCTGGAGTTTGCTGATGAGTTCCTTCTTACTTTCTTTGAGTTCTGAAACTTCCATTATATGTGGGTTTTGTACGGTAAGTTGTCTTATAACACCCCAAGTCTAGCTGGTCGAAGGTTTTGGCTTATAGTTGTAAAATAGTCTGTCTGGCGAAGTATTATCCACCCAATGGATTATTTGGGCGTATAAGTGTGGATGTATTGTATCCCCACATGAGTAAGTGAGGATTTTACTTCAGGAGATTTTGTTAGCTAAAGGAAGAGATTACAACAGCCTGATTTAGGGCCTAGTCAGAATAGTGGTTGCGAGACCATAAATCCGAAGTAGAAATATGTGTTTTATGATTTTTATGAGGCTTATGATATGTTTGCATGTTTATGTGAAAATTTCATGAGGAAAATTTATTAATTAGTGAACAATTTGTCCGTTAGGACTAAATTGCAAAAAAGTAGAAAATATGAGATTCTAGAAGATTCAAGTATGAAATAACATTAGAAAATTATTAGAGGTCCTTATTTAGCAATTAGACCATTATATGTCAAGATGGACAAAAATAGACATGGGAAGGAAAAATTTTAGGAAAATGCCTTAAGGGCATTTTTTTCCTTTGGTTAATAAAAGAATTAAAAGGGAAAATAAAGCCAAAAATCTTGTCCATCTTCTTCTCCCATGGCCGAAATTCACTAAGGAAGACATAGCTAGGGTTTGTTCATCTTCCAAGCTTGATTGTAAGTATCTCCTAGCCCCATTTTTAATGTTCTTTTTGAGATCCTCGTAGCTCGATTTAGCTATTTCTAGCTATATTTTGAGCTAGGGTTTATGTTCAAAAAATTTACCCATGTATGACATGCATGTATTTTGATGATTTATGGAAGAATATGAAAGTTTGATGTATGATAAACATCTTTCTCTAAGTGATTTTCATGAAAAATGCATAAAAGGACCAAATTGTAAAAGTTATAAAAATGGTCATACATGAGTAAAATAGTGAAAATTGGGGGCTGTTGTAGTTAATAAAATGATTCGGCTAGGCTTAAAATGTAAATAAATTGAATGAAAATCATTTTACGAACCTAGGGGTAAAAGTGTAATTATGTAAAAGTTTAGGGGCAAAATCATAATTTTTCCAAAGTATGATTTATGGATCAATTTAGTCAATGTGAGTATTTAATAAGTGAAATTGCTATTATAGATCAAGAAACACGAAGCCCAGACCAAAACCGATGCAAGAACAAGGTTGTGGACTAAATCGAATATCTTCACACATTTTGAGCACCGAGGTAAGTTTGTGTGAAATCAAAGCTACATAATGTTTTTATATTTTTAATTTCCTGATATCATGTTAATTGAATATGATTTCTATGAAAATAGACTAATAATTCCTCAATGAGAAAATGATGAGAAAATGTTACGTTGAAGTCCCGATTAAACATTTCGAAATAACAAGGATACCTATGTCACAACATGAGACAAGGAAGGTCCCGTATAAGACCATGCCAGGGACATGGCATCGGCACTGAATGTAGGTCCCGTATAAGACCATGTCTGGGACATGGCATCGGCACCGAATGTAGGTCCCGTATAAGACCATGTCAGGGACATGGCATCGGCACCGAATAAGGAAGGTCCTATGTAAGACCATGTCTGGGACATGGCATCGACATCTATATACGATCTCGTATAAGACCATATATGGGATATGGCATCGACATCGAGTTATAAGATCTCGTGTAAGACCATATCTAGGATATAGAATCAGTATAAAGTGGTGATCCCATGTAAGACCATATCTGGGATATGGCATTTGCATTGTGATACATATATGATGAGATTGAGTATCCTCCGATATTTTGAGTAGTTCAACGGGCAAAGAGATAAGTTATGCAAAGACGAAAAAGACTTAAATTTAGTAAAGATGACAAAGAGCTAAGTTTATGTAAAGATGACAAAGAGCTAAGTTTATGTTTAAAGAGTATAAAAGTGCTAAAGTTATGTGATGAAGTGATACAGGTACCCATGAGTAATTTACGAGAAATGCATGCAATATGTGATATGTAATTTTGTAAGAGTATACATGAGTAAGTTATGTTGATGTATTTGAGGATTTGTGTATCATTCGATGAGATAAATGGATGCTATTATAAGTCTTAATGTTGCTATTTATTTCATGCAAACTTACTATGCTTTATGCTTACCCCTCTCTTTTCCCTTTTCCTTGTAGTATCGCCAAGCTAGCTTGAGGATCGTAGGACGTTAGAGCTCGGATCACACTATCAACTATTCTTTTGGTATAGTAAAGTTGATTTATTCTAGGTATGGCATGTATAGGAACTTGGTCATTTTGTCATGTCTTATTTGTTAGCCAAAGTGTTGGCTAATTTTTTCACTCATTCATTTTGTAAACGGCCATTGGAAATTGGCCAATACTTGTTAAGTTTTATATATATATATATATTCAAGGATTATGATATTCATGAAGTGCACATTCATGCTATTGATCGAGTAAAATGTGAAGTGCATGTATGATGAATTAGTGAATCTTCGTAGTGTATTTTCGCTATGTTATGTGTTGCTTGTGGTAGTATAAGTGTGTTGATTTTCAGGGTGGCAATTGGCTTGGTAAATAGTCTTATAATTGTCCACACGAGTAGACACACAGGTGTGTGTCTAGGCCGTGTGTGACACACAGTTAGCCCCTTGGGTGTGTTGTTAGGCCGTGTGTCCCCTGCATCAAATTTACGAAAATTCAATTCGTCACACGGGCGATCACACGGGCATGTGACTAGGTCGTGTGCCCCTAGTGAGGTTGCTGACGTCATAAACATAATACCAAGGTTTTCACACACGGGTGAGGACACGGGCATGTCTAGGTCGTGTGAGGGGCACGGGCCATAGACACGAGCGTGTGTCCGGCTGTACGAAAAACCCTGTAGGTTCGAAGTGAAAAATAAAATCCACACGGGCTAGGAACATGGGCGTGTGTGACTACACGGCTTGCCCACACGGGCGTGTTCCATTCCACACAGGCGTGTGGCCCTGTTTTAAGCAAAAACTTTCTAAGTGTGTAAAAGTTTCAGGTTTGGTTCCGAACCGTTCCGCATATATGTTTAGGGTCTCGTAGACTCATAATAAGAATGTTATGAATACGAATACAAAAGTTTTAAGTTGAAAGGAAATTTTATGGCCGATGTTATATGTTTAAGCAAGTTAAGTCCGGTAATGCCTCATATTCGGTTCCGGCGTTGAACATGGGTAAGGGGTGTTAGATTTAGTGGTGTTAGAGCTACGGTTTAGTCGATTCTTGGACTAACGTAGCGTATGCACGAGTCAAGCTATACATGCCATACATATAAGTATTTTCATAATGATAGTGTGACGAATCCTGACGATTTAAATTGTGTTTTTATATAGTAAATGGATCCCAATAGAGCTGTGGTAGATGATGTAGAAAGTAATGCGCCGGCTTCCACCCACGGGACGGTGCCAAATGAAAATGAGAATAGACCCACGACTTTGAGTCAGAGAGGAGGAAAAGAGGCTAGGGAAGCCTTTCTCCACATGATGAATGCGTGGTATACGGAGTTCGTCCATACGAACCCAAATGTGCAACCCCCTCCACCCCACCTATTCCTCAACCTACCCCTGTAGCTCCACAAGTGGTAGAAGTGGTAAGGAGATAAAAGCCTCTGGTTGATAGAATCTAGAAACAAAGAGCCGAGGAATTTCGAGCTAGTAAAGATGATGATCCAGAAAGGGCAGAATTTTGGCTTGAAAATACCATCAGAGTATTTAATGAATTATCTTACACGCCTGAAGAGTGCATGAAATGTATGGTGTCTCTCTTAAGAGATTCTGCTTACCAGTGGTGGAACACCCTTGTGTTAGTTGTACCAAGGGAAAGGATTACATGGGAATTTTTCCAAGAAGAGTTCCGGAAGAAATACATTAGCCAAAGGTTTATCGACCAGAAAAGAAAGGAATTCCTTGAACTGAAACGAGGTAGAATGACAGTAACTGAGTGTGAGCATGAGTTTGTAAGGCTCAGCAAATACGCTTGAGAGTGTGTGTAACACCCTGGTTTTAGGGGTTAGATTTTTGGTATTTAGCTTGGGTGTTGGCACACTTCAGTGTGTGTTTGGGTAGTTTTAGGGGTCCTGAGAACCCTAGGTGGTGGTAGATTGCTTTGGTAAATTTTTAGTTTTAGGGGCTAGTAGGGGGAGTTTGGATGGAGAGGGCTTTAAGAGAATTTTTGGTGGGGTTTTGGCATAAGAATTGGGCTGGTAAAGTGGCAAGGGAGACGCCACTAAGAGCTTGGCAAAGTGACGCCTCAGGTGCAAGGGAAGGGGGGGCCAGTGTTCGAGCTGCGAAGGCAGCACTTTGGCCTTAGTTTTTGCGTCAAGGGGGTAAGGAGTTGGGTGGCTTTTGGATGCTTAAAAGATGGAGAAAGACTTGGTCAATTTTTTTTAAATTTTGGCTAGTTAGGTTTGACTCATTCAAACTTTTTGAATGGGTGGAAGGGAGGCATTTTAGGAGAGATTTTAGGATTTATTTTGGGGGGTTGGAGCTAGGCCGTGTAGTATAAATAGGGGGAGTGGAGATGCTCATTTCATTCACCATCTGCTCATCATTTCCTTGTAGCCGAAGTGCATTCTCTCATCTCCCTCTTGTGCCGAATTTTATGGTTCTTCTCTAGTTGCTGTGGCCGAATTTGTAAGCAAGAGAGAACCTCTTCTTTCCCCATTTATTTTGCATAGGCCGAAACCTCTTAACCTTTTTCCTTGTAGCCTAAGCCGAATATCCACAGCCTCTTCTCCTTTTCTCTTCTTTATGTTTTAGCCGAATCTCCTCTCACCCTTGTCGAAATATCCTCTTAGTAGCCTAGGGTGGTTGGCCGAATATCGCCAAGGGCGACCTCTCTCCCGATTCTGCTCCATTCGGTTTAAGGAAGCCTTCGGATCTCAGATTATTTCGGTAAGGATATTAGTAAGTGACTTAGAATTAGCCGCTTATGACTTCGTTGATTAATCGTGTGGTTCTGATTAAGTGACTTTCGATGGACGTGGATGCGAGTACTGGTCAGAGTGGGAAAGGAAGGTCCCTATTCCAAGTTCAAGAAAAGAGCGGTTTCTGGCACAGACGAGATTGGCCACCAGGTGGGGGCAGCAGCAGAAAAGTGTTAAGCAAATAGCCGTAGTTTCGCTAGACGATAGCATCGAGGATCGAGAGTCTAGTACTCCTAGTAGTAAGGTGTGTAACTAACCCACTATTTCCGGGTTTTATGTGTTATATGTTTTACTAACATGTGCAGTATCAAGTATGCCATATATAACCCTAAAGGGTATAGCGATGACCAGGTTAGTATCGGATCTATTGCCGTGTGATTACTTGGTTATGAGTATGTTTATGGACATTAATAAGCATGTGCATGCATTATCATGTTAATAAGCATGTGCATGGGTGGGTATGAAAAGAAGGTACGGGTGTACTTCGAGTACGTGGTTGATGTCAGCTTTGTGCTACATCGTGGATTGGCGCTGACTGAGGTCGCGTTGTGGATCTTTGCGATTTAGTTCGCGTGGTTACCTTGATTGATATCGGCTTATGCCATATCGTGGCTTGATGGATTGCTGTGTGCTCCATCGTGGTTTGATGTTAGCTATACGCTACATCGTGGATGGCATTGGTTGCCTTTTGGAGGGAAAAGGAGAGGGTGACTCGATGGTCCCCTGGTGTGTGGTAGGCTGGATAAGGGGGTGTGTAGCGGATGGACCCTAGGTTGGGTTGGGAATCATGTTGCATTATTTTTGTAATAACGTGGAAATGGGCCAAGCCCAATATGACATGTGGATAGGTATGTTTTGGGAACATACGTGGAAATGGGCCAAGCCCAGTTGATATGTGGTTTGTTGAGAAATGGGCCTAGCCCAGTATTTGAGTATGATTTGAATGTGGGCCAAGCCCAGATTGTGGTAATGTTTAAATGAATATATATATACTTATTGCCGTTGATAATTGGGATATTATGTGGCTAAGCATGTGGGTGGATTTCAGTGGTTAACTTATACACTGAGTCTGTGTGACTCACCCAACTTTTAATCATCGCAGGTGAGTCATGACTAGTGGACGGGTTGGAGTGGATACAAGGTGGCCCATGCAGAAGGAGATTTTCGTACAGAAGATGTTTTACTTTATTTAAGTATTTTATAATATCAGTATTTTGGTATTTTAATTGAGGTAATAAAGGCCTCTTGGATTTAAAGTACTCTATTTATTAATGTTGAAGTTTACACTACACTTAGTAATAATTTCGCAAAAGATTCATATTATAGCAACTTATAATAATGTCTTAATTTGGAGGTTTTAAACAAGCTTACATGATTTAATGATTTTAAATGGACACAATTTCCAGAGATAATAGAATTTTCAAGTTTAATTCTAAAGTCAAAGATTTCCACCCGTCTTTCCCAGTGACATAACCAGATTCGGTCGTAGTGAATGGGCCGGGTTTGGGGGTGTTACAGTTTGGTATCAGAGCCAAGTTCAAAACTCGGCTTTGAGGGTTTTGGGCCCAAAAACCTTTTCGAAGAGGGCTTTTAAGAAATTTTTCAGGTTATTCTGGCATGGCACCTGTACCTCCGACCCGAAGTCCACCAGGTAAGTACTTCGGACTTTTGAAGTGCTGTATTATTATGAATTATTATGGGCTTAGTTTAGGCTCGTAGATTAGAATACTAGGATCTGTTGGACCCTAGGACTAGTCTACTCAAACATATGCATAAGACTTAAAAACTATTAACAAACCTGTGAAGTAAGTCGCCGAGTTAAGGTGTGGCAACCATTGTGCGCATGTCTAGGAGTGGATCCGGAAGAGCCTGGTACTTAAGCAGTCCTCGTAACTCACCTCCTCTTCGCTGGAATCCTACCTGGTGCGTAGCTACGGTTCACCTTAACCAAGAGGACTTGTTCATAGGCTAAACCAATTATTAAAACCCGAAAGGGATTTGCCTCACTGTTTTAAAACCCTTAGTTTTAAAATTTCTAAAATTTACCCCTTTTGTTGGTAAACTCTAAATCTGATTTTGAAAGATGTTTTCTCGATTTACAAAATTACCAAAAATACCTCTATAAGAAAAAGACGAAATTACCCTGGTAGGAAAAGGAAACTTGATTGCTCGAAGAACTACTCTCAAAACCTTCATTGCATAAGATTGCTCGTGGATAAAACAGTGAAACAATAATTTCTAATTCATAAAACTTTCTAAACAGATTAAATCGAAGCGCTAGAGATGAGTTCTAGGGGACGCGGTAGAGGTAGAATGACAGCTTCGGAACCAGTAGGGTCTGGCTTTGGGTCAGAAAGCGAAGTGCCGCCAGCAATGGATGTAGAGGAGCAAGATCCGATAAGTGAAGAGAACGCATTGTCGCAAGCTATGTTACGTGTGCTTCAGCAAGTGGCAAGAGCTAGTAGGGGAAATGGAGCTCGGAAGTCAGTGTCCGAGAGACTTAGGTCTAATGGGGCTGAAGTTTTTAGGAGTATCTGGAGTAGCTCCGAACGTAGCGGAATATTGGCTAGAAGGAGTCGAAAGAATTATGGACGACTTGGATTGTGCCCCAGAGGAAAAACTAAAAGGTGCTGTTTCGCTTCTTCGGGATAAGGCTTATCGTTGGTGGCTCACTGTCAAACAAGGTGTACCGGTAGATCGATTGGATTGGGACTACTTTAAGGAAAAGTTTGAAGGAAAATACGTTGGAGCAAGCTACTTAGATGCGCAAAGGAAGGCGTTTCTAAATCTGGTGCAAGGAAATAAGTCGATAGCGGAATACGAAACAGAGTTTGTACGGCTAAGTCAATATGTTAAGGGAATTGTGGCCACTGACTATGAGAGGTGCGTCCGGTTTGAAGACGGATTGCGAGATGAACTTCGAATGGTGATTGCTCCGCAGAGGGAAAGAGACTTCGCGGTGCTAGTGGAGAAAGCTCGTATAGCCGAAGAAGTTAAGAGAACGGTAAGGGAAAACCGAGGAAAGAGTAGGAACAAGAATAAGAGAAATATTGGACCGTCAGCATCGTTTGGTAATGTCCAGAAAAGTCCAAAGATCGAGAATCCTGTGCATGCACTTGTACCAGTGGATCGGAATTGTCTCTGTGCTCGATGTGGAAGACCTCACACAGGAGAGTGTTGGGGGAATAGTAAAGAATGTTTTCGGTGTGGATCTAAGGCACATTTGGTCAAGGATTGTCCTCAAGCGACGAGGGGTCGTGGTTCAAGTCATGGAGGGAATGGTTCTAGTCGAAGTCAACCAAGGATGTGATGCTAGGTAAGCTCCTTTGCTTTGGTACTTGCGTTAATTACTTTGTTTGTTTATGAGTTAGCCTTTCCTGTGTTGCTAAGAGAGGCGCCTCGAATTTTGAGCGCGAATTTGGAGATTGTATAGGTACGATAGCCTTAGTAAGATCAGAGTGCGCAGCATAAGCGTAAGGTGGTAAAATAGGTTGTATGGACGTTTGTTAGTAAAGTAATTTCGAGGACGAAATTATTTTAAGGAGGGTAGAATTGTAACACCCTGGTTTTAGGGGTTAGATTTTTGGTATTTAGCTTGGGTGTTGGCACACTTCAGTGTGTGTTTGGGTAGTTTTAGGGGTCCTGAGAACCCTAGGTGGTGGTAGATTGCTTTGGTAAATTTTTAGTTTTAGGGGCTAGTAGGGGGAGTTTGGATGGAGAGGGCTTTAAGAGAATTTTTGGTGGGGTTTGGCATAAGAATTAGGCTGGTAAAGTGGCAAGGAGACGCCACTAAGAGCTTGGCAAAGTGGCGCGCTCAGTGCAAGGGGAAGGGGGCGGTGTTCGAGTGCGAAGGCGACACTTTGGCCTTAGTTTTTGCGTCAAGGGGGTAAGGAGTTGGGTGGCTTTTGGATGCTTAAAAGATGGAGAAAGACTTGGTCAATTTTTTTTAAATTTTGGCTAGTTAGGTTTGACTCATTCAAACTTTTTGAATGGGTGGAAGGGAGGCATTTTAGGAGAGATTTTAGGATTTATTTTGGGGGGTTGGAGCTAGGCCGTGTAGTATAAATAGGGGGAGGGGAGATGCTCATTTCATTCACCATCTGCTCATCATTTCCTTGTAGCCAAAGTGCATTCTCTCATCTCCCTCTTGTGCCGAATTTTATGGTTCTTCTCTAGTTGCTGTGGCCGAATTTGCAAGCAAGAGAGAACCTCTTCTTTCCCCATTTATTTTGCATAGGCCGAAACCTCTTAACCTTTTTCCTTGTAGCCTAAGCCGAATATCCACAGCCTCTTCTCCTTTTCTCTTCTTTATGTTTTAGCCGAATCTCCTCTCACCCTTGTCGAAATATCCTCTTAGTAGCCTAGGGTGGTTGGCCGAATATCAGCAAGGGCGACCTCTCCCAGTTCTGCTCCATTCGGTTTAAGGGAAGCCTTCGGGATCTCAGATTATTTCGGTAAGGATATTAGTAAGTGACTTAGAATTAGTCATTTATGACTTCGTTGATTAATCGTGGTGGTTCTGATTAAGTGACTTTCGATGGACGTGGATGCGAGTACCACGGAGTGGGAAAGGAAGGTCCCTATTCCGGTTCAAGAAAGAGCGCGTTTCTGTTTACGAGATTGGCCACCGTGGTGTGGGCCAAAGAGCAGAAAAGCGTTAAGCAAATAGCCGTAGTTTCGCTGAGCGACGATAGCATCGAGGATCGAGAGTCTAGTACTCCTAGTAGTAAGGTGTGTAACTAACCCACTTTGTTTCCGGTTTTATGTGTTATATGTTTTACTAACATGTGCAAAGATCAAGTATGCCATATATAACCCTAAAGGGTATAGCGATGACCAGAGTTAGTATCGGATCTATTGCCGTGTGATTACTTGGTTATGAGTATGTTTATGGACATTAATAAGCATGTACATGCATTATCATGTTAATAAGCATGTGCATGGGTGGGTATGAAAAGAAGGCACGGTGTACTTGAGTACGTGGTTGATGTCGACTTTGTGCTACATCGTGGATTGGCGCCGATCGAGGTCGCGTTGTGGATCTTTGCGATTTAGTTCGCGTGGTTACCTTGATTGATATCGGCTTATGCCATATCGTGGCTTGATGGATTGCTGTGTGCTCCATCGTGGTTTGATGTTAGCTATACGCTACATCGTGGATGGCATTGGTTGCCTTTTGGAGGAAAAGGAGAGGGTGACTCGATGGTCCCCACAGTGTGTGGTAGGTAAATTTGGATAAGGGGGTGTGTAGCGGATGGACCCTAGGTTGGGTTGGGAATCATGTTGCATTATTTTTGTAATAACGTGGAAATGGGCCAAGCCCAATATGACATGTGGATAGGTATGTTTTGGGAACATACGTGGAAATGGGCCAAGCCCAGTTGATATGTGGTTTGTTGAGAAATGGGCCTAGCCCAGTATTTGAGTATGATTTGAATGTGGGCCAAGCCCAGATTGTGGTAATGTTTAAATGAATATATATATACTTATTGCCGTTGATAATTGGGATATTATGTGGCTAAGCATGTGGGTGGATTTCAGTGGTTAACTTACACACTGTAACATCCCAAAATTGGGCCTAGGAGAATTGAGCCCAATGGGCCTTAGGCGTAGTAGCGTTTAAATTTTTGGAGAACAAGAGACCGGCTTAAATGCTAGTTAGACCCATTGGATAAGTGATTTTGGAAGGTTAGAGGCTTCTATGAAGTCCCGGATCAAATATTGGCTTTGGGGAAATTTTGATTTTAGGTGGAAAAAACCACGGAAGTTGGCGATAGGCCTTAAGAATAAAATATGGAGGAAAATAACACAAGTGGAGTGTGTGGTGTAGTGGCAAAGTGACGCCACATAAGAGACAAGGGGGTGACGCCACAAGGGAAGGAAGGAGGTCCAAGGTTCAAGTCTTGGCTTTTGCATTTTGGTTTTCTTTTACTTGGACCTCGAAATTTGGCCCATAGTTTATATTTAGTTGCGCATGGTTTAAGACACAAGAGGAGCTTGTGGCCAAGTGGCTAGCAGCGTGGATTATGTTGCAAGGGAGCCTGGGTTCGAATCTCATGAGAAGCAAGGGAGTATTTATTTTGCTTGATGCAGACGGGAAGAGTTTCAGATTGAATTTAAACTCTACTGACGAAGGATCCCACATCGGAAAGATACAAAGAAGGAAGGTGAAGTGCTAGCTATATAAGGAGCATCCTAGGAGGAGAGTAAACACATCTTGGAGGGCGTTTGGGCACAAGAGTGATCGGAGCGCGGATTAGCCCTGCAGTCCTATCGTGTGTGTAACTCTCTACTCTAGTTGTAGAGCGGCAAATGCCGGAAGTGCGGCCACGGTAATAGTAGCCACACGAGCGTGCGAGCGCACGCGTGGGGGCTTCGACGCGATAGTTGAGGCCATAAGTAGTATTCTTGTGGGTTGGGGCTGCTTGGGCCGCGATGGGCCGAAGTGGGCCCAATGGGCCCGTGGGCCCTTATGAGTAAATTGTGCGATTGTGTAGTATATAGTGAACTAGACTAGGTGAATCTTATAAACGTGGCTAGATTTGTGTTAGGTGGGCCACACGAGCGTGTGGGCCCGAATGGGCCGAAATTGGGCTTTAGGCCCAATAGTCCATTTCGACCAGAAATGGTAGTTGGGTCGCTCGGGGCGACACTGGGCCTTTGGAAAGGCCATTCTATGTACGAAATTACCGATATACCCTTGGTGGGTAAATTACGAAAATGCCCTTAGTAGGTAAAATTACGATTTTACCCTTAAAGGTTGATTAGCAAGGTAAGGGCGTGTTAGTTTTCTTTGTGCTATAGTTTTTGTCTTGGCCGAATGGCCTAAGTGTTCATTGTTTTTATGCCAAGGCCGATTGTAGGGGAGAAGAGCCTATCGCTGGGAACCTTTTGTAAGTCCGTTAGTCTGCATGTGCGTGAAGGTAGTAGCGTTTCGGGTTTTGGTATCATTTAGGTGCGTAATCATCGCACTATTTCTGTGGTTTGGTTTGCTAACATGTTTATATGTGTATTATGTGTAATAGCCGTTTATAATGGCATAAGTGATGAATAACTGGTGATGGTAAGTTAATCTTGATATACATTTATATATGTACAATGTGGTAGTGATAAGTGATAAATACTCATTCTTGCATGATTTATTGACACATGGGCATGGGATTGGATTGAAGAAGGAAGAAGTGTACACAGGATGTACGTGGTCTAATGATAGCTCAGGCTACATTAGCGCTTGAGGGTTAGCTTTGTGCTACCTCAAGGGAGGTGTTGGCTAGGTGCCCATCTCGGCGGTTGATTGCTATGTGCATCACCGTAGATGATTACGATATTTGGATCACTTTGGTTGATCGGTGGCTCGTACCACGGCCTCGAGCGATGAGAATGCCGAGGTAAGATTTATGGATCACGATGTGATCGGTGGCTCACCCACGGCCTTGTGCAAGCAGTCCGCCGAGGTAACATATGTGGATCACTCGGTTGTGATCGGTGGATTAGCCACGGCCTTAGGCGAAGTCCGCTAAGGTTGGTGTCACGCTTGGATAGTAGGTTGGGCCGAGATGCATTCTTGCATGATTTGTTTCGATGGTTTGTGTGGGTATGGGCCAAGCCCATACGGATGGAAATATGTGTTGTGGTTATGCACCGAGTCGGTGGACTCACTCTTTTCATTAACCATTTCGGGTAGTGCATAAAGTCGACCGATCGGAGAGGACAAGGTGGCCCATGCCGAGGATGATGTTCAATTATTCCATGCTTAATTTTGATATAAGTACTTTATTTGAATTGTTGGGTTGTAATAAAGGCCATTTTATGTTTTTGGTATTACTTTAACTATGGTTTATTTAAATTAAATTGCTACGTGAAAATGATTTATGGTTTGCAACCTATTTATTCAAATTGGATATTATAAACTAAAGTTTTAAAATGAATGAGTTTAATAGCAAAGTTTATTCCAAAGATATGTTTTCCAAAATTCAAAAAACTACGATGTTTTATTTTAAATTAAGAAGATTTTCAACCGTCTTTTCCCGTGACATAACCAGATTCGGGCGTAGTGAATGGGCCGGGTTTGGGGTGTTACGATTTGATATCGAGCCCAGTTCAAAACTCCGGCTTTGAGGGTTTTGGGCCCAAAAACATTTTCAAAGTGGGCTTTTCAAAAATATGGGTTTTTATGAAAAGGTTTTCAAAGTTAGGTCGGCATGGCACTGCACCTCCGACCCGAAGTCCACTGTAAGTACCCCTTACTATTGCTTGTGAGTTATTGATGTGATCGGATGATTGCAATAGTGGATTACTTTAGAAATCAAACTTTGATTGCTCGAAAGAACGACTTCCGAAACTTCTGCTCATAAAATTTGCTCGTGGATTAAACAAAGGAACAAAATTTCTAATGCATAAAACTTTTAATCGATTAAATCGCGACGCTAGATATGAGTTCTAGGGGACGTGTTGTCGCGGGCATGGTCTAGGTGGAATGACAACTTTATTAAGATCGAGTGCGCGGAAGAGCGTAGTGTGGTAGGTTAGGATGTGCGATCATTGTTAGTTAGATGGAAATTTCGAGGACGAAATTTCTTTAAGGAGGGTAGATTTGTAACATCCCAAAATTGGGCCTAGAAGAATTGAGCCCAATGGGCCTTAGGCGTAGTAGCGTTTAAATTTTTGGAGAACAAGAGACCGCTTAAATGCTAGTTAGACCCATTGGATAAGTGATTTTGGAAGGTTAGAGGGCTTCTATGAAGTCCCGGATCAAATATTGGCTTTGGGGAAATTTTGATTTTAGGTGGAAAAAACCACGAAGTTGGCGATAGGCCTTAAGAATAAAATATGGAGGAAAATAACACAAGTGGAGTGTGTGGTGTAGGGCAAAGTGACGCCACATAAGAGACAAGGGGGTGACGCCACAAGGGAAGGAAGGAGGTCCAAGGTTCAAGTCTTGGCTTTTGCATTTTGGTTTTCTTTTACTTGGACCTCGAATTTGGCCCATAGTTTATATTTAGTTGCGCATGGTTTAAGACACAAGAGGAGCTTGTGGCCAAGTGGCTAGCAACGTGGATTATGTTGCAAGGAGCACTGGTTCGAATCTCATGAGAAGCAAGGGAGTATTTATTTTGCGATGCAGACGGAAGAGTTTCAGTTGAATTTAAACTCTACTGACGAAGGGATCCCACATCGGAAAGATACAAAGAAGGAAGGTGAAGTGCTAGCTATATAAGGAGCATCCTAGGAGGAGAGTAAACACATCTTGGAGGCGTTTGGGCACAAGAGTGATCGGAGCGCGGATTAGCCCTGAGTCCTATCGTGTGTGTAACTCTCTCTACTCTAGTTGTAGAGCGGCAAATGCCGGTGCGATCCACGGTAATAGTAGCCACACGAGCGCGTGCGAGCGCGTGTGGGGCTTCGACGCGATAGTTGAGGCCATAAGTAGTATTCTTGTGGGTTGGGTCATAATGGGCGCGATGGGCGAAGTGGGCCCAATGGGCCCGTGGGCCCTTATGAGTAAATTGTGCGATTGTGTAGTATATAGTGAACTAGACTAGGTGAATCTTATAAACGTGGCTAGATTTGTGTTAGGTGGGCCACACGGCGTGTGGGCCCCGAATGGGGCCGAAATTGGGCTTTAGGCCCAATAGTCCATTTCGACCAGAAATGGTAGTTGGGTCGCTCGGGGCGACATCGGGCCTTTGGAAAGGCCATTCTAGGTACGAATTACCGATATACCCTTGGTGGGTAAATTACGAAAATGCCCTTAGTAGGTAAAATTACGATTTTACCCTTAAAGGTTGATTAGCAAGGTAAGGGCGTGTTAGTTTTCTTTGTGCTATAGTTTTTGTCTTGGCCGAATGGCCTAAGTGTTCATTGTTTTTATGCCAAGGCCGATTGTAGGGGAGAAGAGCCTATCATTTGGGAACCTTTTGTAAGTCCGTTAGTCTGCATGTGCGAAGCTAAGCGCGTTTGGGTTTTGGTATCATTTAGGTGCGTAATCATCGCACTATTTCGTGGTTTGGTTTGCTAACATGTTTATATGTGTATTATGTGTAATAGCCGTTTATAATGGCATAAGTGATGAATAACGGTGATGGTAAGTTAATCTTGATATACATTTATATATGTACAATGTGGTAGTGATAAGTGATAAATACTCATTCTTGCATGATTTATTGACACATGGGCATGGGATTGGATTGAAGAAGGAAGAAGTGTACACAGGATGTACGTGGTCTAATGATAGCTCGAGTTACATTAGCGCTTGAGGGTTAGCTTTGTGCTACCTCAAGGAGGTGTTGGCTAGGTGCCCATCTCGGCGGTTGATTGCTATGTGCATCACCGTAGACAGATTACGATATTTGGATCACTTTGGTTGATCGGTGGCTCAACCACGCGCCTCGGCGATGAGAATGCCGAGGTAAGATTTATGGATCACGATGTGATCGGTGGCTCACCCACGGCCTTGTGCAAAGAGTCCGCCGAGGTAACATATGTGGGATCACTTCGGTTGTGATCGGTGGATTAGCCACGCCTTAGGCGAGTCCTGCTAAGGTTGGTGTCACGGTTGGATAGTAGGTTGGGCCGAGATGCATTCTTGCATGATTTGTTTCGATGGTTGTGTGGGTATGGGCCAAGCCCATACGGATGGAAATATGTGTTGTGGTTATGCACCGAGTCGGTGGACTCACTCTTTTCATTAACCATTTCGGTAGTGCATAAAGTCGGGCCAGGGATCGGAGAGGACAAGGTGGCCCATGCCGAGGATGATGTTCAATTATTCCATGCTTAATTTTGATATAAGTACTTTATTTGAATTGTTGGGTTGTAATAAAGGCCATTTTATGTTTTTGGTATTACTTTAACTATGGTTTATTTAAATTAAATTGCTACGTGAAAATGATTTATGGTTTGCAACCTATTTATTCAAATTGGATATTATAAACTAAAGTTTTAAAAATGAATGAGTTTAATAGCAAAGTTTATTCCAAAGATATGTTTTCCAAAATTCAGCAAACTACGATGTTTTATTTTAAATTAAGAAGATTTTCAACCGTCTTTTCCCGCTGACATAACTTGATCTTGGTCGTAGTGAATGGGCCGGGTTTGGGGTGTTACGATTTGGTATCGAGCCCGTTCAAAACTTCGGCTTTGAGGGTTTTGGGCCCAAAAACATTTTCAAAGTGGGCTTTTCAAAAATATGGGTTTTTATGAAAAGGTTTTCGTGTTAGGTGGCATGGCACTGCACCTCCGACCGAAGTCCACGGTAAAGTACCCTTACTATTGCTTGTGAGTTATTGATGTGATCGGATGATTGCAATAGTGGATTACTTTAGAAACCGAAACTTTGATTGCTCGAAAGAACGACTTCCGAAACTGCTCATAAAATTTGCTCGTGGATTAAACAAAGGAACAAAATTTCTAATGCATAAAACTTTTAATCGATTAAATCGCGACGCTAGATATGAGTTCTAGGGACGTGTTGTCGCGGCATGGTCTAGGTGGAATGACAAACTTTATTAAGATCAGAGTGCGCAGGAAGAGCGTAGTGTGGTAGGTTAGGATGTGCGATCATTAGTTAGATGGAAATTTCGAGGACGAAATTTCTTTAAGGAGGGTAGATTTGTAACATCCCAAAATTGGGCCTAGAAGAATTGAGCCCAATGGGCCTTAGGCGTAGTAGCGTTTAAATTTTTGGAGAACAAGAGACCGGCTTAAATGCTAGTTAGACCCATTGGATAAGTGATTTTGGAAGGTTAGAGGGCTTCTATGAAGTCCCGGGATCAAATATTGGCTTTGGGGAAATTTTGATTTTAGGTGGAAAAAACCTCGAAGTTGGCGGATAGGCCTTAAGAATAAAATATGGAGGAAAATAACACAAGTGGAGTGTGTGGTGTAGTGGCAAAGTGACGCCACATAAGAGACAAGGGGGTGACGCCACAAGGGAAGGAAGGAGGTCCAAGGTTCAAGTCTTGGCTTTTGCATTTTGGTTTTCTTTTTACTTGGACCTCAGAATTTGGCCCATAGTTTATATTTAGTTGCGCATGGTTTAAGACACAAGAGGAGCTTGTGGCCAAGTGGCTAGCAGCGTGGATTATGTTGCAAGGGAGCCCAGGTTCGAATCTCATGAGAAGCAAGGGAGTATTTATTTTATGATGCTGGACGGGAAGAGTTTCATTGAATTTAAACTCTACTCGACGAAGGGATCCCACATCGGAAAGATACAAAGAAGGAAGGTGAAGTGCTAGCTATATAAGGAGCATCCTAGGAGGAGAGTAAACACATCTTGGAGGCGTTTGGGCACAAGAGTGATCGGAGCGCGGATTAGCCCTGCAGTCCTATCAGTGTGTAACTCTCTCTACTCTAGTTGTAGAGCGGCAAATGCCGAAGTGCGGTCCACGGTAATAGTAGCCACACGAGCGCGCGAGCGCACGTGTGGGGCTTCGACGCGATAGTTGAGGCCATAAGTAGTATTCTTGTGGGTTGGGGTCACGCTTGGGCGCGATGGGCGGTGTGGCCCAATGGGCCCGTGGGCCCTTATGAGTAAATTGTGCGATTGTGTAGTATATAGTGAACTAGACTAGGTGAATCTCATAAACGTGGCTAGATTTGTGTTAGGTGGGCCACACGAGCGTGTGGGCCCGAATGGGCCGAAATTGGGCTTTAGGCCCAATAGTCCATTTCGACCAGAAATGGTAGTTGGGTCGCTCGGGGCGACACTGGGCCTTTGGAAAGGCCATTCCAGGTACGAAATTACCGATATACCCTTGGTGGGTAAATTACGAAAATGCCCTTAGTAGGTAAAATTACGATTTTACCCTTAAAGGTTGATTAGCAAGGTAAGGGCGTGTTAGTTTTCTTTGTGCTATAGTTTTTGTCTTGGCCGAATGGCCTAAGTGTTCATTGTTTTTATGCCAAGGCCGATTGTAGGGAAGAAGAGCCTGTCGCTGGGAACCTTTTGTAAGTCCGTTAGTCTGCGGTGCGCGAAGGCGAAGTAGCGCCGGTTTTGGTATCATTTAGGTGCGTAATCATCGCACTATTTCGTGGTTTGGTTTGCTAACATGTTTATATGTGTATTATGTGTAATAGCCGTTTATAATGGCATAAGTGATGAATAATCGTGATGGTAAGTTAATCTTGATATACATTTATATATGTACAATGTGGTAGTGATAAGTGATAAATACTCATTCTTGCATGATTTATTGACACATGGGCATGGGATTGGATTGAAGAAGGAAGAAGTGTACACAGATGTACGTGGTCTAATGATAGCTCAGCTACATTAGCGCTTGAGGGTTAGCTTTGTGCTACCTCGAGGAGGTGTTGGCTAGGTGCCCATCTCGGCGGTTGATTGCTATGTGCATCACCGTAGACGATTACGATATTTGGATCACTTTGGTTGATCGGTGGCTCACCACGGCCTCGGCGATGAGAATGCCGAGGTAAGATTTATGGATCACGATGTGATCGGTGGCTCACCCACGGCCTTGTCAACAGTGTGTCCGCCGAGGTAACATATGTGGGATCACTCGGTTTGTGATCGGTGGATTAGCCACGCCCTTAGGCGGAGTCCGCTAAGGTTGGTGTCACGGTTGGATAGTAGGTTGGGCTGAGATGCATTCTTGCATGATTTGTTTCGATGGTCATGTGTGGGTATGGGCCAAGCCCATACGGATGGAAATATGTGTTGTGGTTATGCACCGAGTCGGTGGACTCACTCTTTTCATTAACCATTTCGTAGTGCATAAAGTCGACCGGGATCGGAGAGGACAAGGTGGCCCATGCCGAGGATGATGTTCAATTATTCCATGCTTAATTTTGATATAAGTACTTTATTTGAATTGTTGGGTTGTAATAAAGGCCATTTTATGTTTTTGGTATTACTTTAACTATGGTTTATTTAAATTAAATTGCTACGTGAAAATGATTTATGGTTTGCAACCTATTTATTCAAATTGGATATTATAAACTAAAGTTTTAAAAATGAATGAGTTTAATAGCAAAGTTTATTCCAAAGATATGTTTTCCAAAATTCAAAAACTACGATGTTTTATTTTAAATTAAGAAGATTTTCAACCGTCTTTTCCCGGTGACATAACCGCATTCTGGTCGTAGTGAATGGGCCGGGTTTGGGGGTGTTACGATTTATATCGTCGAGCCCAGTTCAAAACTCGGCTTTGAGGGTTTTGGGCCCAAAACATTTTCAAAGTGGGCTTTTCAAAAATATGGGTTTTTATGAAAAGGTTTTCGTGTTAGGTGGCATGGCACCTGTACCTCCGAATTCAAGAAGTCCACCCGTAAGTACCCTTTACTATTGCTTGTGAGTTATTGATGTGATCGGATGATTGCAATAGTGGATTACTTTAGAAACCCAAACTTTGATTGCTCGAAAGAACGACTTCCGAAACTGCTTCATAAAATTTGCTCGTGGATTAAACAAAGGGAACAAAATTTCTAATGCATAAAACTTTTAATCGGTTAAATCGCGACGCTAGATATGAGTTCTAGGGACGTGTTGTCGCGGCATGGTCTAGGTGGAATGACAACTTTATTAAGATCAGAGTGCGCGGAGGAAGAGCGTAGTGTGGTAGGTTAGGATGTGCATCATTAGTTAGATGGAAATTTCGAGGACGAAATTTCTTTAAGGAGGGTAGATTTGTAACATCCCAAAATTGGGCCTAGAAGAATTGAGCCCAATGGGCCGTAGGCGTAGTAGCGTTAAATTTTTGGAGAACAAGAGACCGGCTTAAATGCTAGTTAGACCCATTGGATAAGTGATTTTGGAAGGTTAGAGGGCTTCTATGAAGTCCCGGATCAAATATTGGCTTTGGGGAAATTTTGATTTTAGGTGGAAAAAACCACGGAAGTTGGCGAGATAGGCCTTAAGAATAAAATATGGAGGAAAATAACACAAGTGGAGTGTGTGGTGTAGTGGCAAAGTGACGCCACATAAGAGACAAGGGGTGACGCCACAAGGGAAGGAAGGAGGTCCAAGGTTCAAGTCTTGGCTTTTGCATTTTGGTTTTCTTTTACTTGGACCTCGTAATTTGGCCCATAGTTTATATTTAGTTGCGCATGGTTTAAGACACAAGAGGAGCTTGTGGCCAAGTGGCTAGCAACGTGGATTATGTTGCAAGGGAGCCTGGTTCGAATCTCATGAGAAGCAAGGAGTATTTATTTTGCGGTGCTGACGGGAAGAGTTTCATTGAATTTAAACTCTCTTGACGAAGGGATCCCACATCGGAAAGATACAAAGAAGGAAGGTGAAGTGCTAGCTATATAAGGAGCATCCTAGGAGGAGAGTAAACACATCTTGGAGGGCGTTTGGGCACAAGAGTGATCGGAGCGCGATTAGCCCTGCAGTCCTATCGGGTGTGTAACTCTCTCTACTCTAGTTGTAGAGCGGCAAATGCCGAAGTGCCGGTCACGGCAATAGTAGCCACACGAGCGTGCGAGCGCACGTGTGGGGCTTCGACGCGATAGTTGAGGCCATAAGTAGTATTCTTGTGGGTTGGGGCTGCTTGGGCCGCGATGGGCCGAAGTGGGCCCAATGGGCCCGTGGGCCCTTATGAGTAAATTGTGCGATTGTGTAGTATATAGTGAACTAGACTAGGTGAATCTTATAAACGTGGCTAGATTTGTGTTAGGTGGGCCACACGAGCGTGTGGGCCCGAATGGGCCGAAATTGGGCTTTAGGCCCAATAGTCCATTTCGACCAGAAATGGTAGTTGGGTAGCTCGGGGCAACACTGGGCCTTTGGAAAGGCCATTCTAGGTACGAAATTACCGATATACCCTTGGTGGGTAAATTACAAAAATGCCCTTAGTAGGTAAAATTACGATTTTACCCTTAAAGGTTGATTAGCAAGGTAAGGGCGTGTTAGTTTTCTTTGTGCTATAGTTTTTGTCTTGGTCGAATGGCCTAAGTGTTCATTGTTTTTATGCCAAGGCCGATTGTAGGGGAGAAGAGCCTATCGCTGGGAACCTTTTGTAAGTCCGTTAGTCTGCATGTGCGAAGTAAGCGCGTTTGGGTTTTGGTATCATTTAGGTGCGTAATCATCGCACTATTTCGTGGTTTGGTTTGCTAACATGTTTATATGTGTATTATGTGTAATAGCCGTTTATAATGGCATAAGTGATGAATAATCGGTGATGGTAAGTTAATCTTGATATACATTTATATATGTACAATGTGGTAGTGATAAGTGATAAATACTCATTCTATATGATATTCTTGCATGATTTATTGACACATGGGCATGGGATTGGATTGAAGAAGGAAGAAGTGTACACAGGATGTACGTGGTCTAATGATAGCTCAGGCTTACATTAGCGCTTGAGGGTTAGCTTTGTGCTACCTCAAGGGAGGTGTTGGCTAGGTGCCCATCTCGGCGGTTGATTGCTATGTGCATCACCGTAGACAGATCACGATATTTGGATCACTTTGGTTGATCGGTGGCTCACCACGGCCTCGGCGCAAAGAGAATGCCGAGGTAAGATTTATGGATCACGATGTGATCGGTGGCTCACCCACGGCCTTGTGCAAGCAGTCCGCCGAGGTAACATATGTGGGATCACCTTTGGTTGTGATCGGTGGATTAGCCACGGCCTTAGGTAGGAGTCCGCTAAGGTTGGTGTCACGGTTTGGATAGTAGGTTGGGGTGAGATGCATTCTTGCATGATTTGTTTCGATGGTCAGTGTGGGTATGGGCCAAGCCCATACGGATGGAAATATGTGTTGTGGTTATGCACCGAGTCGGTGGACTCACTCTTTTCATTAACCATTTCGGGTAGTGCATAAAGTCGACCGGGATCGGAGAGGACAAGGTGGCCCATGCCGAGGATGATGTTCAATTATTCCATGCTTAATTTTGATATAAGTACTTTATTTGAATTGTTGGGTTGTAATAAAGGCCATTTTATGTTTTTGGTATTACTTTAACTATGGTTTATTTAAATTAAATTGCTACGTGAAAATGATTTATGGTTTGCAACCTATTTATTCAAATTGGATATTATAAACTAAAGTTTTAAAAATGAATGAGTTTAATAGCAAAGTTTATTCCAAAGATATGTTTTCCAAAATTCAGCAAACTACGATGTTTTATTTTAAATTAAGAAGATTTTCAACCGTCTTTTCCCAGTGACATAACCAGATTCGGTCGTAGTGAATGGGCCGGGTTTGGGGGTGTTACACACACTGAGTCTGTGTGACTCACCCAACTTTTAATCATCGCAGGTGAGTCATGACTAGTGGACGGGTTGGAGTGGATACAAGGTGGCCCATGCAGAAGGAGATTTTCGTACAGAAGATGTTTTACTTTATTTAAGTATTTTATAATATCAGTATTTTGGTATTTTAATTGAGGTAATAAAGGCCTCTTGGATTTAAAGTACTCTATTTATTAATGTTGAAGTTTACACTACACTTAGTAATAATTTCGAAAAAGATTCATATTATAGCAACTTATAATAATGTCTTAATTTGGAGGTTTTAAACAAGCTTACATGATTTAATGATTTTAAATGGACACGATTTCCAGAGATAATAGAATTTTCAAGTTTAATTCTAAAGTCAAAGATTTCCACCCGTCTTTCCCAGTGACATAACCAGATTCGGTCGTAGTGAATGGGCCGGGTTTGGGGGTGTTACAGTGTGTATCCACTGAGGCCATTATGTGTAAACGGTTTAAGGACGGGTTAAATGAAGATATCCGATTCTTTGTTGGTTTCCTCGAATTGAAAGAATTTGTTGTGTTAGTGGATCGGGCTTGTAAAGCCGAGGAATTGGTTAAAGAGAAAAGAAAAGCTGAAATGGAGTCTCGTGACTCAAGAAAGAGACAACTGAACAAGTTATTTCAATCCTCCTCCAAGAAGTCAAGAGATTTCACTAGTCGATCAGCAACTTTAGCTGGGTTGTCGAATAGAAGTAAATGTAAACAGTACTAAGGGTCTAAAGCTTAGACCACGTCAGTTGCTAGTGTTGGCAACACTCGACCAAATAGACCGGAATGTCCACAGTGTGGCAGACGTCACCCCAGTGAGTGCCAAGCACATGAAAGAGCCTATTTTAAGTGTGGTTCCCAAGATCATTTTATTAAAGAATGCCCTGAGATGGTTGAAAAAGAGAAAATTTAGAGTACAAGATCGGGAAGCACTACTAGAGGGAAACAACAGAGAAACCCCAGAAGTGGAACGAGTAGTAAGAGTACACCCAGAGAGCAGGCTGTAAGATCAGAGGGTAGAGCACCTGCGAGGACTTATGCCATTCGCGCTCGCGAAGAGTCGTCATCCCCTGATGTAATTACGGGTACATTTCTCTCTATTATATTAATGTTGTTGCTTTAAATTGATCCGGGATTTACCCACCCATATATTTGCATGAAATTAGTATCTAGTATGAGCATGCTTGTAGAGTCTACAAAATTCGTGATAAAAGTGTCCAATCCCTTAAGTAAAAGTGTATTAGTTGATAAGGTATGCAAAGATTGCCCATTGATGATTAGAGGCCATTATTTTAATGCAAATCTCATGCTATTGCCATTTGATGAATTTGATATAATTCTTGGTATGGACTAGTTAACCGCTCATGACGTGATAGTAAATTGTGGAAAGAAATACATTGAATTGAGATGTGAAAACGGGAACACTCTTCATGTTGAATCAGATGAACAGGACAGATCGCCTGTAGTGATCTCTCATATGTCTGCCCAAAAATATGTAAGGAAGGGACACGAAGCTTACCTTGCCTTTGTGATGAATGCCAAAGAAACAGAGTTAAGAATTGAATCAGTGCCGATAGTATGTGAGTATCCAGATGTATTTCAAGAAGAATTGTCAGGGTTGCCTCCTGTTAGAGAAATTGAATTTGGTATTGAGTTAGCCCCTAGTACTGTGCCTATTTCGATTGCTCCATACAGAATGGCTCCACCTGAGTTGAAAGAATTAAAGGCACAGTTACAAGAGTTGACGGACAAAGGTTTTGCACGACCGAGTTATTCTCCGTGGGGTGCTCCAGTATTGTTTATGAAAAAGAAAGATGGTTCCATGAGATTATGTATAGATTATCGGCAGCTTAATAAGGTAACTGTGAAGAATAAGTACCCATTGCCAAGGATTGACGATTTGTTTGATAATTGAAGGGAGCCACTGTGTTTTCCAAGATAGAATTGAGATCTGGTTATTACCAGTTGAGGGTCAAAGACTCAGATGTGCCGAAAACTGCATTTTGGACAAGGTATGGTCACTATGAGTTCTTAGTCATGCCTTTCGGTTTAACAAATGCCCCTGATGTGTTTATGGATTTAATGAACCGCATCTTTCGGCCATACTTGGATAAATTTGTTGTGGTTTTTATTGATGATATACTGATTTATTCTCGTGATGAGAATGACAATGCCGAGCACTTGAGGACGGTTTTAAAGATTTTATGAGATAATCAGTTGTATGCCAAGTTTAGTAAAAGTGAATTTTGGCTTAAAAAAGTTGGGTTTTTGGGGCACATTGTCTCGGGAGATGGAATCCGAGTTGACCCGAGCAAGATTTCAGCTATTGTTGATTGGAAACCGTCAAGAAATGTATCAGAGGTTAGAAGTTTTCTGGGCCTAGCTGGCTATTACAAACGGTTCGTCAAGGGATTTTCTATGATAGCCACTCCGCTGATGAGGCTATTACAGAAATATTTAAAGTTAGAATGGACAGAAAAGTGCCAACAGAGTTTCGAGAAATTAAAGGTATTGTTGACTAAGGCTCCGGTTCTAGTGCAACCTGAACCGGGAAAAGAATTTTTAATTTATAGTGATGCATCCTTGAATGGATTGGGTTGTGTACCTATGCAAGAGGGTAAGGTGATAGCATATGCCTCCAGACAGTTAAAGCTGTACGAGAAGAATTACCCGACACATGATTTAGAGTTGGCTGCCATTTTATTTGCGTTGAAGACATGGAGACACCATTTGTATGGTGAAAAATGTCAGATATTCACCGATCATAAGAGCCTAAAGTACTTGATGACTCAAAAGGTATTGAATTTAAGGCAACGAAGATGGCTAGAGCTGATAAAGGACTATGAGCTAGTGATTGACTACCACCCGGGAAAGGCGGATGTAGTCACCGACGCTTTGAGTAGAAAATCTTTGTTTGCATTGAGGGTGTAACAGTCCAGTTTAGACCCTAGTCAGAACAGTGGTTTCGGGACCACAAATTCGAGTCAGTAAAAAATTTTAATATTATTTTATGTGCCTTTAATATGTGATTAAGCATGTGTTAAAGTTCCGTAAGTTAATTTGTCCGTCTGTGTGCTTAATTTGATAAAAGGATTAAATTGCATTAAATGAAAAATTTGCATGCTTCATGAAAAGACACCTATTTGAGATGGCTTTTAAATAAGGAGGCCTTATGTGGCAATTAAACCATTTTTAAGATAGTGGTTGGTTAATAGTCAATAATGGCCTTGGATTATATGTTATAATATGTTTATTAAAAGGGCTAAATTAGTAAATTGATAAATAAAAGATTATTAAACAAAACCAAGGCTAAAAATGCTATCAACTTTTATGTTCACCACCAAAAATCAAAAAGAAAAGAAAGGGTTTGGATTCTTCAAATATTCGGCTAGCTTGTGGTCAAATTAAGGTATGTTTTGACTTTGGTTTTTGATGATTTTTATGTTTTTGAGATTGTTGCTTAGTTTACTATCAAGCCCATGTTATAATTTGAAGAATTTATGATGTTTATGAGATGTGCCATTGATGAAATGGTGAGCTTTGTGATGAGTATTGGTGTTAAATGAAAGATATGTGTTTAATAAACATGTTTTGTTCTTGAATTTTTGGTGAATTTAGCTAATTAGGGCTAAATTGAGAAAATAGTATTTTGAGGGACTAAATTGTGAAATAAATGAAATGTATGGATTGATATGAGCATGAGTGAAATTCGGCTAGGCATGGGTAATATGGAATTTGATGTATTTTGTGATTTTGTGAATTAGGGACTAAAATGTCCAAATGTGAAAATGTTAGGGCTAATTTGCAAATTGCCCTAAATATGTGTTTTTGGATTGAATTGAATGTTTTGGCAAATAAAAGCATTAATTTGAATATGTATAGATCAAGAACCAAAGAAAACAGACTTAGATCGCGGGAAAGCAAAAGTTGTCGAATAACCGAATCCGATCAACTATCTGAATCCGAGGTAAGTCGATGTACAAATAAATGTATTTGAATTGACTTATTTGGGAATATATGAAATTTGAATTGTTATGAATAATACTCGAAATGATGAATATATGAATTTTGAGAAAGTATTGAGAGATGATTAATGTCCGAGAAGTCCCGTCTGAACCTAGGAATAGATAGGGTAGCATATGTCATGACATAGGTGTCCGATATTTGATATCATGTAAGACCACGTCTGGGACGTTGGCATTGATTCAATATTTCAAGTAAGACCACGTCTTGGACGTTGGCATCGATATGAGATTTACGTGGAAAACCATGTCTGGGACATTGGCATCGTAATTGATTCATGTAAGACCCTGTCTGGGACAATGGCATCGATATCTAATTACATGTAAGACCATGTCTGGGATGTTGGAATTGTATGATTATTCCGAGCACTCTTAGTATCCTATTTAGTTCTGAACGGTTCAATGGGCAAGTCTGAGATACGAATGACTATGTGATTTGTATATCTGTTTCAGGTACGTTTGATATGTACACATTGTGTGTATAAGAAGGTAAGTATATTCATAAACTTACACATTGTGTGTATAAGAAGGTAAGTATATTCATAAACTTACCTAGATGAGTAATGTATTTGAATATGAGATTGTAAATGTGTTACATGAATGGGCAAGCTATGTTCCAACAAAGTATATGGTGATATGCAAGATTGAAAGATGAATGGATAAGTAAATGTGCAAAAAAGGATTATGGCTATGCAATTGAGCTATTAGTTAATTCATATTGATTATATGTTTTGAATGTTTATATGCTAAGTTTATTTGTATATGGCTTACTAAGCTTTTGGAAAGCTTACTCAGTGTGTGTGTTTACTCAGAATGCATCGTCAAAGCTATCAAGGCTCGGGGGACCGTTGAGGATTGTCATCACACTACTCCAACTTGTTTTGGTATTTTGAAAATGTGGATATTGCTAACTATGGCATGTATAGGCTAGTCATTTGGTATAAATTTGAGATGTAAATAACCATGTGATTTGGCTAGATAAATGTTGGTAATATGGATGACTGAATATGGTATATGATGCATGTTTTGGTATGGCTTGATGGCAATGAAATGGCCTTATGAAAGGTAAGCTTATTGATGAATTGATGCCATAGTGATTTAGTGAAGTTGTGGATGAGTTATGCTTGGATTTATATGTGAATTGATTGTGCAAATTGGCATGTTTAGAAATAAGATTGAATGGGATAATATGATTACCAATTGGTGTGTTTTTGGTTTCCATTGTATTGAGAAATATTCTTGTTTATGCTAGTAGGGATGACCCAAGTGTGGGTGGTATTTTGGCCTTTCAAATGGCCTATTTTGCATACATGGCCAAGAGACACGGGCGTGTGTCTCTTCCGTGTGGCTCAAGGGCCTCTTCGAAGTGTGCCTGAGTAGGTTACACGACCGTGGCACACGGGCGTGCTTGGTGGCCGTGTGAACAAGTCAGTAGCTAGCCAAATTTTACACGGCCATGGGACACGGGCATGTCCGGTGGCCGTTTGGATAAGTCAGTATACATCCTCTGTTTTGGCACGGCCAGGACACATGGGAGTGTCTGGTAGCTGTGGGAGGCACACGGCCTACCCACATGGGCGTGTGACCTCTGTAACTTAGAAAAGTTTTTAAATTTTTAAGAAATTTCATATGTGTTTGGTTTAGTCCCGACCCTATTCTAAAGCATGATTAAGGTCTCGTTAACCTATAAAAGGGACACTTTTATTGTAAGTGATGACTTATATATTGAAACGTCTGTAAAAGTTTTTGATCTGTCCGGTAACGACTTTAACCCTAATCCTGCGATGGATACGGGTTAGGGGTGTTACATTTGGTTGGTATCAGAGCTACGGTTTAGCCGATTCTCGGACTAACGTAGTGTGTGAGAGTCTAGCTATACATGCCATATATCTGAACTGTGATAGTGTGATAAATCTTGACGTGTAAAATGTGATTTTCATATAGTAATGGATCTCGAAAGAGCCGTAGCTGACGATGTAGAAAGTAATACGCCTGCTCCCGCTCAAGGGACAGTGCCATCTGATTCGAGACCGGCTACGAGCGGTCAAGAGGGAGAAGCTAAATAAGCTTTCTTCCAGATGATGAGTGAGTGGTTCACTCAGTTTGTTAGAAATAATCCAGCTGTTTCACAACCTCTGCCCCCGCCTAATCCCCCTCAGACATCCGCTATGCCTCCGACTATGAATCTAAATCTGTTGAATAAGCCCCTGGTCGACAAAATCCACAAGTATGGGGCTGAAGAGTTCAGGGACACCAGTGACGACGATGCCGAGAAATCCGAGTTCTGGTTAGAAAACACAATCCGGTATTTGATGAAATGTCATTGACTCTAGAAGAAAGTATTAAATGTGTTGTTTCACTACTACGAGATGCAGCCTATCAGTGGTGGAAAACTTTGATTGCTGTTGTTTTGAAAGAGCGGGTCACATGGGATTTCTTTCAGATTGAGTTTCAGAAGAAATACATTAGTCAGAGATTCATAGATCAGAAACGAAAGGAATTTCTGGACTTGAAACAAGGCCTATGTTTGTCATTGAATACGAGTGAGAGTTCGTGAGGCTAAGTCAGTATGCTCGGGAATGTGTATCAATGGAAGCGATAAAGTGTTAGAGATTTGAAGATGGCCTAAATGAAAATATCCGTTTGCTAGTTGGTATTCTGGAGATAAAAGAGTTCGTTGTGCTTGTTGATCGAGCGTGCAAAGCTGAGGCACTCGGAAAAGATAAAAGAAAAATTGAGTCAGAAGTCAGAGATGCGAGAAAGAGATTTCCGAGCAAATTATTTCAGTCTGCTTCAAAGAAATTCAGAGATGAACAAAGTCGTTCGAGAGTTAATGTAGGACATTCTAATAGAGATCGAGCTAGATCACATTTGAGTTCCAAAGCTCCGGCAACATCAATGTCAAGTGTTGGAAATATTCGATCCGAACGACCTGAGTGTAAGCATTGTGGTAAAAGACATCCGGGAAGTTGTAGATTGAATGATCGAGCTTCCTTTAGATGTGGATCGTTAGATCATTTTATTTGTGATTGCCTAGAGTCTGTTGAGCCAGAGACTGTTCAGAATCTGAGATACGATAATGTTTCAGCGAGAGGTAGACCTACTCGAAATACAAGAAATGTCAGTGGTAGTTAGAGAACTATGAGAGACACTGTAGTGAGATATGAAGCTAGAGCGCCTACCAGAGCATATGCCATCCGAGCTCGTGAGGAAGCTTCATCTCCTGATGTTATAACGGGTACATTTACACTTTATGATACTTCTGTGATTACATTGATAGACCCTGGTTCTAGTCACTCATATGTATGCATGAATTTAGTATCTAGTAAGACTTTGCATGTAGAGTCTACCAAATTTGTTATAAAAGTATCGAATCCCTTAGGTAAAAGTGTCATGGTTGACAAAGTATGCAAGAACTGTCCATTAATGTTTCAAGATATTTGGTTTCCTGCTGATCTGATGCTATTACCATTTGATGAGTTTGATATTATTTTGGGTATGGACTGGTTGACATTGCATGATGCTGTTGTGAATTGCAAAAGAAAGATCATTGATTTGAAAGATCAAAATGATGAAATAGTTCAGATTGAGTTTAGTGAATTGAACGGATTGCCTGCTGTGATATCTGTATTGAAAGCTCAAAGATATGTGAAAAAGGGATATGAGGCATATTTTTCTTATGTGATTGATTCGAAAGTATCTGAAAAGAAAGTTGAATCAGTGCCAGTTGTTTGTGAGTTTTCTGATGTATTCCCTAAAGAATTGTCGGGATTGCCTCTGATATGTGAAGTTGAATTTGGTATTGATCTGTTGTCTGGTACGACACCTATTTCGATAGCTTCGTATAGAATGGCACCAACAGAGTTGAAAAAGTTAAAGTCAGAGTTGCAAGAGTTGACTGACAGAGGGTTTGCAAGACCTAGTTTCTCACCTTGGGGTGCTCCTGTTCTGTTTGTGAAAAAGAAAGATGGCACGATGAGATTGTACATTGATTATCGTCAGTTGAACAAAGTGACCATAAAGAAAAAGTATCCGTTGCCCAGGATTGACGATTTGTTTGATCAGTTAAAAGGAGCCACTGTGTTTTCTAAGATAGATCTGAGATCGGGATATTACCAGTTGTGAGTAAAAGATTCAAACATTCCAAAAACTGCTTTCAGAACGAGGTAAAGGTATTATGAGTTTTTAGTAATGCCATTCGAACTAACCAATGCTCCTGCTATTTTTATGGATTTTATGAACAGAATTTTTAGACCGTACATAGATCGATTTGTTGTCGTATTCATTGATGACATTTTGATTTATTCACGTGATGAAATTGAACATGCTAAACATCTGAGAATTGTGATGCAAACTCTGAGAGAAAAGCAATTGTATGCGAAATTCAGCAAACGTGAGTTCTGGTTGCGTGAAGTCAGTTTTCTGGGACATATTGTATCGGCCTCTGGAATACGAGTTGATCCGAGTAATATTTCTGCTATTTTGGAATAGAAACCTCCGAAGAATGTGTCTGAAGTTCACAGTTTTCTGGGACTTGCCGGTTATTATCGACGGTTTGTAAAAGGAATTTCAATGATAGCTACTCCGTTGACTAGATTGCTTCAGAAAGATGTGAGATTTGAATGGTCTGATAAATGTCAGAAAAGTTTTGATCGATTGAAAACTCTTTTGACTGAAGCTCTAGTTTTGACACAACCAGAATCAGGCAAAGAGTTTGTAATTTACAGTGATGCTTCGTTGAATGGTCTGGGATGCGTAATGATGCAAGAAGGCAAAGTTATAGCTTATGCCTCGAGACAATTGGAGCCGCATGAAAAGAACTATACGGCGCACAATCTTGAGCTAGCTGCGATTGTATTCGCATTAAAGATTTAGCGTCACTACCTCTTCGGTGAAAATTGTCACGTGTTTTTAGATCATAAAAGTTTGAAATACTTGATGACTCAGAAAGATTTGAATCTGCGACAGAGAAGATGGCTAGAACTGTTGAAAGACTATGAGCTTGGGATAGATTATCATCCGGGTAAAGCTAATGTCGTTGCCGATGCATTGAGTCAGAAATTATTATTTGCATTGCATGCAATAAATGCTCATTTAGACATGTCCGATGATGGTTCAGTGTTGGCAGAATTAAAAGCGAAGTCGTTGTTTTTTCAACAAATATGTGATGCTCAGAAAGTTGATGATGAAATGTTAGCGAAACGAGCTCAATGTGATTCGAACTCTGATTCTGAATTTCGTGTTGATGTTGATGAATGCTTGAGATTCTGAAATCGGTTATGTGTTCCGAGAAACCCATAATTGATTCAATTGATTTTAAATGAAGCTCATAACAGTCGTCTAT
Organism: Gossypium sturtianum; assembly: GCA_025698515.1. Classification (NCBI taxonomy): domain Eukaryota; kingdom Viridiplantae; phylum Streptophyta; class Magnoliopsida; order Malvales; family Malvaceae; genus Gossypium; species Gossypium sturtianum. The sequence continues at coordinate 107,232,966 of CM046954.1, forward strand.
CTGTTCATCCGGGAAGTACGAAGATGTACCATGATCTGAAACAACACTATTGGTGGTTTGGTATGAAACGGGACATTTCTGACTTTGTTTCGAAATGTTTAGTTTGTCAGCAAGTTAAAGCTGAACATTAGGTTCCGTCTGGTTTGCTACTATCGATTTTGATTCCCGAGTGGAAATGGGATAAAGTGACGATGGACTTTGTTTCTGGATTGTCTCTAACTCCGTGAAAGAAAGATGCAATTTGGGTTGTGGTTGACAAATTGACAAAATCAGCCCATTTCATTCCGGTACGATCTGATTACTCACTTGATAGATTAGCCGAGCTTTACATTTCTGATATTGTGAGATTGCATGGGGTACCATTGTCCATTGTGTCAGACGGAGATCCGAGGTTTACATCACAGTTCTGAAAGAAATTGTAAGAAGCTTTAGGAACGAAATTGCATTTCAGTACCACTTTTCATCCACAAACACATGGTCAGTCTGAACGGATTATTCAGATTCTCGAAGACATGTTGAGATGTTGCATCCTTGAGTTTAATGGTTCGTGGGAACAATATTTTCCATTGATTAAATTTATGTATAATAATAGTTTTCAGTCAAGCATCAAAACGGCACCTTATAAAGCTTTGTATGGACGTAAATGTCGAACACCCTTGTATTGGACTGAAATCAGTGAAAATAAAATACACGGGGTTGATTTGATAAAAGACACTGGACAGAAAGTGAAAGTGATCCGTGATAGTCTGAAAGGAGCGTCTGGTCGTCAGAAGTCTTATACGGACTTGAAACGAAAAGATATTAAATTTGAGATCGGTGACAAATTGTTTTTGAAAGTATCTCCGTGGAAGAAAGTACTCAGGTTTGGACGCAAAGGCAAATTGAGTCCGAGGTTCATCGGCCCGTATGAAATTATTGAGCGTGTTGGACCTGTTGCTTACAGATTGTTGTTGCCCTTCGAGTTAGAAAAGATACATAATGTATTTCATGTTTCGATGCTACGTACATACCGATCCGATCCGTCACATGTGATTGCTCCGTCTGAGATGGAAATCCGACCCGATATGACTTATGAGGAAGAACCAATCCGTATCTTAGCTCGTGAAGTGAAAGAATTGAGAAATAAGAAAATTTCGTTAGTAAAAGTATTGTGGCATCGACAAGGAGTAGAAGAGGCTACGTGGGAGCCTGAAGATGCAATGAAACAACAATATCCGAATCTGTTTAACGGTAATATTTTTGGGGACGAAAATCCCTAAGGGGGAAGAATTGTAACAGTCCGGGTTAGACCCTAGTCGGAACAGTGGTTTCGGGACCACAAATTTGAGTCAGTAAAAAATTTTAATATTATTTTCTGTGCCTTTAATATGTGATTAAGCATGTGTTAAAGTTTTGTAAGTTAATTTGTCCGTCTGTGTGCTTAATTTGATAAAAAGGATTAAATTGCATTAAATGCAAAATTTGCATGCTTCATGAAAAGACACCTATTTGAGATGGCTTTTAAATAAGGAGGCCTTATGTGGCAATTAAACCATTTTTAAGATAGTGGTTGGTTAATAGTCAATAATGGCCTTGGATTATATGTTATAATATGTTTATTAAAAGGGCTAAATTAGTAAATTGATAAATAAAAGATTATTAAACAAAACCAAGGCTAAAAATGCTATCATCTTTTATGTTCACCACTAAAAATCAAAAAGAAAAGAAAGGGTTTGGATTCTTCAAATATTCGGCTAGCTTGTGGTCAAATTAAGGTATGTTTTGACTTTGGTTTTTGATGATTTTTATGTTTTTGAGATTGTTGCTTAGTTTACTATCAAGCCCATGTTATAATTTGAAGAATTGATGATGTTTATGAGATGTGCCATTGATGAAATGGTGAGCTTTGTGATGAGTATTGGTGTTAAATGAAAGATATGTGTTTAATGAACATGTTTTGTTCTTGAATTTTTGGTAAATTTAGCTAATTAGGGCTAAATTAAGAAAATAGTATTTCGAGGGACTAAATTGTGAAATAAATGAAATGTATGGATTGATATGAGCATGAGTGAAATTCGGCTAGGCATGGGTAATATGGAATTTGATGTATTTTGTGATTTTGTGAATTAGGGACTAAAATGTCTAAATGTGAAAATGTTAGGGCTAATTTGCAAATTGCCCTAAATATGTGTTTTTGGATTGAATTGAATGTTTTGGTGAATAAAAAGATTAATTTGAATATGTATAGATCAAGAACCGAAGAAAACAGACTTAGATCGCGGGAAATCGAAAGTTGTCGAATAACCGAATCCGATCATCTATCCAAATCTGAGGTAAGTCAATATACAAATAAATGTATTTGAATTGACTTATTTGTGAATATATGAAATTTGAATTATTATGAATAATACTCGAAATGATGAATATATGAATTCCGAGAAAGTATCGAGAGATGATTAATGTCCGAGAAGTCCCGTTTGAACCTAGGAATAGATAGGGTAGCATATGTCATGACATAGGTGTCCGATATTTGACATCATGTAAGACCACGTCTGGGACGTTGGCATTGATTCGAGATTTCGTGTAAGACCACGTCTGGGACGTTGGCACCGATATGAGATTTACGTGTAAGACCATGTCTAGGACATTGGCATCTTAATTGATTCGTGTAAGACCCTATCTGGGACAGTGGCATCGATATCTGATTACATGTAAGACCACGTCTGGGACGTTGGCATTGTATGATTATTTCGAGCACTCTGAGTATCCTATTTAGTTCCGAACGGTTCAACGGGCAAGTCCGAAAACGAACGACTATGTGATTTGCATATCTGCTTTCGTGCACGCTTTGATATGTACACATTGTGTGTATAAGAAGGTCAGTATATTCATAAACTTACCTAGATGAGTAATGTATTTGAATATGAGATTGTAAATGTGTTACATGAATGGACAAGCTATGTTCCAACAAAGTATATGGTGATATGCAAGACTGAAAGATGAATGGCTAAGTAAATGTGCCAAAAAGGATTATGGCTATGCAATTGAGCTATTAGTTAATTCATATTGATTATATGTTTTGAATGTTTATATGCTAAGTTTATTTGTATATGGCTTACTAAGCTTTTGGAAAGCTTACTCTCTATGTGTGTTTACTCTGTAACAGATCGTTAAAGCTACTGAAGGCTCGGGGACCATTGAGGATTGTCATCACACTACTCCAACTTGTTTTGGTATTTTGAAAATGTGGATATATCTTAATATGGCATGTATAGGCTAGTCATTTGGTATAAGTTTGAGATGTAAATAGCCATGTGATTTGGCTAGATAAATGTTTGTAATATGCATAAGTGAATATGGTATATGATGCATGTTTTGGTATGGCTTGATGGCAATGAAATGGCCTTATGAAAGGTAAGCTTATTGATGAATTGATGACATAGTTATTTAGTGAAGTTGTGAATGAGTTATGCTTGGATTTACATGTGAATTGATTGTGAAAATTGGCATGTTTAGAAATAAGATTGAATGGGATAATATGATGACCAATTGGTGTGTTTTTGGTTGCCATTGTATTGAGAAATATGCTTGTTTGTGCTAGTAGGGATGACCCAAGTGTGGGTGGTATTTTGGCCTTGCAAATGGCCTATTTCGCATACATGGCCAAGAGACACGGGCGTGTGTCTCTTCCGTGTGGCTCAAGGGCCTCTTCGAAGTGTGCTTGAGTAGGTTACATGGTCGTGGCACACGGGCATGTCCGGTGGCCGTGTGGATAAGTCAGTATACATGCTCTATTTTGGCACGGCCAAGACACATGGGAGTGTCTGGTAGCCGTGGGAGGCACACAGCCTACCCACACGGGCGTGTGACCTCTGTAACTTAGAAAAGTTTTTAAATTTCTGAGAAACTCCATATGTGTTCGGTTTAGTCCCGACCCTATTCTAAAGCATGATTAAGGTCTCGTTAACCTATAAAAGAGATACTTTGATTGTGAGTGATGACTTATATTATGAAACGTCTGTAAAAGTTTCTGATCTGTCCGGTAATGCCTTTAACCCTAATCCTGCGACGGATACGGGTTAGGGTGTTACAGAGGGCTATGAATACACGGATGACTTTGTCAAGTGATGGTTCTGTTCTAGCTGAGTTGAAGGCTAGACCGATGTTCCTTCAAGAGATTTATGAGGCTCAAAAAGATGATAGTGACTTGTAAGCCAAAAGAGTTCAGTGTGAGTCGGGTGTTGAGTCTGACTTTCGGATTAATTCTGATGGATGCTTGATGTTCCGGGACAGAGTCTGTGTACTGAGAGATGATGAGCTCATTCGAAAAATTTTACACGAGGCACATAACGGATGTCTATCTGTACATCCTGGTAGCACAAAAATATACATTGATATGAAGAAATGGTATTGGTGGCCGAGTGTGAAGAAAGATATTTCTGAATTTGTATCGAAATGCTTGAGTTGTCAGCAAGTGAAGGCTAAACACCAAGTACCTTCGGGTTTACTTCGACCTATTATGGTTCCTGAGTGGAAATGGGAACGTATTACTATGGACTTTATGACGGGTTTGCCGTTAACACCGAGTAAGAAAGATGTTCTATGGGTTGTAGTTGATAGACTTACAAATTCGGCCTATTTCATACCGATACGTGTTGATTATTCACTTGATAAGTTGGCGAACTTGTATGTTTCAGAGATTGTAAGACTTCATGGAGTGCCCTTTTCGATTATATCGAACAGAGATCCGAGATTCACATCCTGATTTTGGAAAAAGTTGCAAGAAGCTTTGGGCACAAAGCTGAGTTTTAGTACAGCTTTTCACCCACAAACCGACGGACAGTCGGAGAGATTAATACAGATACTTGAGGATCTGCTCCGGTGTTTTGTTCTTGAGTTCCAGGGTAGCTGGGAAAAGTACTTACCGTTGGTAGAGTTTGCCTATAATAACAATTTCCAGTCGAGTTTGAGAATGGTGCCTTACGAGGCTTTGTATGGGCGAAAGTGCCAAATGCCTTTGTATTGGACTGAACTCAAGGAAAATCTGATTCATGGGGTCGATCTGGTTAGAGAAACCGAAGAGAATGTAAAAATAATTCTTGATTGTTTAAAAGCTACTTCGGATAGACAAAAGTCCTATTCAGACTTGAAACAGAAAGAGATCGAGTTTCAAGTTGATGATAAGGTATTTCTGAAAGTGTCACCATGGAAGAAAGTTATCAGATTTGGCCGGAAAGGCAAATTGAGTCCGCGTTTTGTCGGACCATATGAGATCACCGAAAGGATAGGACCAGTAGCCTATCGTTTGGCTTTGCCATCCTAGTTGGAAAAGATTCATGATGTGTTCCACGTGTCGATGTTACGTCGTTACTGATCAGATCCTTCGCATGTGATTACACCGACAGAGGTTGAAATTCAAGCCGACATGACTTATGGCAAAGAACCGGTTAAGATTTTGGCACGAGGAGTTAAACAATTGAGAAACAAAAGTATAACCCTTGTGAAAGTATTATGGCAAAGACATGGGGTAGAAGAGGCTACATGGGAGCCCGAGGAGGCTATGAGAAACCAGTACCCAAACCTTTTTACCGGTAAGATTTTCAGGGACGAAAATCCCTAAGGGGGGATAATTGTAACAACCCGATTTAGGGTCTAGTCAAAATAGTGGTTGCGAGACCATAAATCCGAAGTAGAAATATGTGTTTTATGATTTTTATGAGGCTTATAATATGTTTACATGTTTATGTGAAAATTTCATGAGGAAATTTTATTAATTAGTGAACAATTTGTCCATTAGGACTAAATTGCAAAAAGTCGAAAATATGAGATTCTAGAAGATTCAAGTATGAAATAGCATTAGAAAAATTATTAGAGGTCCTTATTTAGCAATTAGACCATTATATGTCAAGATGGACAAAAATAGACATGGGAAGGAAAAATTTTAAGAAAAGGCCTTAAGGGCTTTTTTGTCCTTTGGTTAATAAAAGAATTAAAAGGGAAAATAAAGCCAAAAATATTGTCCATCTTCTTCTCCCATGGCTGAAATTCACTTAGGAATACATAGCTAGGGTTTGTTCATCTTCCAAGCTTGATTGTAAGTATCTCCTAGCACTGTTTTTAATATTCTTCGTATTTTTGAGATCCTCGTAGCTCGATTTAGCTATTTCTAGCTATATTTTGAGCTAGGGTTTATGTTAAAAAATTTTATCCATGTATGACATGCATGTATTTTGATGATTTATGGAAGAGTATGAAAGTTTGATGCATGATAAACATCTTTCTCTAAGTGATTTTCATGAAAAATGCACAAAAGGACCAAATTGTAAAAGTTATAAAAAGGTCATACATGAGTGAAATAGTGGAAATTGGGGGCTATTGTAGTTAAGAAAATGATTCGGCTAGGCTTAAAATGCAAAGAAAATGAATGAAAATCATTTTACGAACTTAGGGGTAAAAGTGTAATTAAGTAAAAGTTAAGGGCAAAATTGTAATTTTTCCAAAGTATGATTTATGGGTCAATTTAGTCAATGTGTGTATTTAATAAGTGAAATTTCTATTATAAATCAAGAAACACGAAGCCCGGACTGAAACTGATGTAAGAACAAGGTTGTGGACTAAATCGAATATCTTCACACATTTTGAGTACCGAGGTAAGTTTGTGTGAAATTAAAGCTACATAATGTTTTTATATTTTTTATTTTCTGATATTATGAGAAACGAATATGATTTCTATGAAAATTGACTAATAATGCCTCAATGAGAAAATGATGAGAATATGTTAAGTTGAAGTCCCGATTGAACATTTCGGAATAACAAGGATACCTATGTCACAACATGAGATAAGGAAGGTCCCGTATAAGACCATGTCTGGGACATGGCCTTGGCACCAAAGGAAGATCTCGTGTAAGACCATGTCTGGGATATGGCATCGACATCTATATACGATATCGTATAAGACCATATCTGGGATATGGCATCGACATCGAGTTATGAGATCCCGTGTAAGACCATATCTGGGATATGGCATCGGCATCAAGAGGTGATCCCATGTAAAACCATATCTGGGATATAGCATTGGCATCGTGATACATGTACGATGAGATTGAGTATCCTCCGAAATTTCGAGTAGTTCAACGGGCAAAGAGCTAAGTTATGCAAAGTCGACAAAGAGTTAAATTTAGTAAAGATGACAAAGAGCTAAGTTTATGTTTAAAGAGTATAAAAGTGCTAAAGTTATGTGATGAAGTGATACAGGTACCCATGAGTAATTTACGAGAAATGCATGCAATATGTGATATGTAATTTTGTAAGAGTATACATGAGTAAGTTATGTTGATGTATTTGAGGATTTGTGTATCATTCGATGAGATAAATGGATGCTATTATAAGTCTTACTGTTGCTATTTATTTCATGCAAACTTACTATGCTTTATGCTTACCCTTCTCTTTTCCCTTTTCCTTGTAGTATCGCCAAGCTAGCTCAGGGATCGTAGGACGCCGGAGCTCAGATCACACTATCAACTATTCTTTTGGTATTGTAAAGTTGATTTATTTTAGGTATGGCATGTATAGGAACTTGGTCATTTTGTCATGTCTTATTTGTTAGCCAAAGTGTTGGCTAATTTTGTCACTCATTCATTTTGTAAACGACCATTGGAAATTGGCCAATACTTGTTAAGTTTTATATATATATTCAAGGATGATGATATTCATGAAGTGCAAGTTCATGCTATTGATCGAGTAAAATGTGAAGTGCATGTATGATGAATTAGTGAATCTTCGTAGTGTATTTTTGCTATGTTATGTGTTGCTTGTGGTAGTATAAGTGTGTTGGTTTTTCAGGGTGGCAATTGGCTTGGTAAATAGCCTTATAATTTTCCACACGGGTAGACACACGGGCGTGTGTCTAGGCTATGTGTGACACACGATCAGCCCCATGGGTGTGTTGTTAGGCCGTGTGCCCCCGCATCAAATTTACGAAAATTCAATTTTTCACACGGGTCATCACACGGGCGTGTGACTAGGCCGTGTGCCCCTAGTGAGGTTGCTGACGTCATAAACAGAATACCAAGGTTTTCACACACGGGTGAGGACACGGGCGTGTCTAGGCCATGTGAGGGACACGGGCCATAGACATGGGCGTGTGTCCGGCCGTGTGAAAACCCCTATAGGTTCGAAGTGAAAAATAAAATCCACACGGGCTAGGAACATGGGCGTGTGTGACTACACGGCCTATCCACATGGGTGTGTTCCATTCCACACGGGCGTGTGGCCTTGTTTTAAGCAAAAACTTTCTAAGTGTGTAAAAGTTTCAAGTTTGGTTCCGAAGCATTCCGCATATATGTTTAGGGTCTCGTAGACTCATAATAAGAATGTTATGAATACGAATACAAAAGTTTTAAGTTGAAACAAAATTTTATGGTCGATGTTGTATGTTTAAGCAAGTTAAGTCTGGTAAGGCCTCATATCCGGTTCCGGCGTTGAACGTGGGTAAAGGGTGTTACAGAGATGGTGTTAAACAAAAAGGGGGTAACTATGTTATGAGTTAATGCCAATGGTGTAGTGCACCTTCTTGTCCAAAGTACTATGCTAGTTAGATTTTAAGGTTATCTGGTTGAAAACCAACTGGATAGTTTAGTCCGATGATTTTAATTGCAGGATACTCATTTATGTTTCCCTCGGAACTGTAGACCATTAAGAAGGTAAATTCTGAAATAGGTGACACTTTTTAAGTTTCAATAAGTAGGTTGGGTCATATATATGTGTGTGAGATGGGTTTTGAAAGAGGTTCTTCTTCCTTCAATTTTGTTTTTTGATTATTCCATATTTCTTCCTCGTTAAGATGGAAGCTAAGATTTTGAGTTTAATCTGTGGTTATTTCATCTTAGGGTAAGTATTTCAGCTCTACATGTTAATCAATGTGCAAGGTTTTGCATGAGGTTGTCTGTGTTTAACGTTATAAGTAAATTGTATGTATAAGAGTTGTAATAGTGAAATTATGTTTCTAAAAAGTGGTTGTTGCTGGTTCGAGAGGGATATCTAGGTTTGGAGCTTAGAACTACAGTAGGTTAGAATTAGGTGAGTCTCTACCCTGACTTTCTTGTTTAAACTTTTCAAGTAAAAGTATTTATATATAAAGGATGATGATATTTATAGTAATCGGTAAATGTATGATCATAGTAAAGATGAAGTAAGTGTTATGATGATATGTGTAGGGTTCTATTGATAAGAATATTGATTGATAAGAATGCAGGTATAACTGTGATACAAAAAGAATGTCAGAAAGGAATACGATCACTTCTGGGTAAGTATGTAAAGAGAAATGTCCCATAGTGAAGCCTCTGGTAGGGAAGTTATAATGCTAACCAGACTGGCATATCATAGATTGAAAACGGGTGTAAGACCATGAGGTAGAGGCCTATGGTAGCTTGGTATGATTTGGAACCATTCACGGTGTAGCCTCTAGTAAGATGAGACTAGAAAGACAAAACATGATACATGAATGTGGGTAAGACCATGTGGTTTAGACCCATGTCATGATATGATATGTCTATATATATATTCATGGTGTAGACTTTGATGATGTGTAAATAGAAATGGAAGATCACGATACATGAAACTCTGTATAAGACCTTAGTGAGAGGCCCATGACATATTATGTATGATGCTTGTATGGCATATTCTGTTTGGCATGTGTGGCATGATCTGTCACGAATATCTAGTAAGATTTGAATGTCTGTCTTTATAGTAAGATATGAATAAATTTTGTTAGTTCTGTAATAAGTATGGCTTAGATAAGGTATTGAAATGCTCAAGGTTAAGCATTGGATAAGATCTGTAATTTAATTAAAATTTGGGAAAAGAGACGTGTATCTGTATGTTAAGAAGGGTATCTGCCATGACGATCTGTAAATATTGAAATTGGGTGTATTCGTAGTTATGAGAGACTTAAGAAATTATTAAATGATCTGATCCGTATTATGTGAGGGTTGAATCCGAGTTATGTGGAATCCACTATGTCTGAGTGTATTGCATTTTGTTCTAAAATTATTCAGAATCTGAGTTAGTGTTATCTTGAGTTTTTGGGATTTTGAATTAAAATGATATGGAATTCATCTAAATGATCTATGTAGTACTTTATCAGTATGGGCTTGTATGGTATTGAACCAAGGTATGTTTAAGTTTGAATTTGATGGTATCTAGTTCTGCATAAGTATTCGCCAAACATATATGTACCCATCCGTGATAAATGTCATTGAACCACTGTTTTGAGATATGTGTATATATTAAGGCATGATTTGTTTGATTTGGACTCCGAGGGTATGATCTGTTGAGAAATTAATAAGTGACAAAGAGATTTTTGAAATATTTGGAAGGATCTTCAGTTAGTTAGATAAGGAAGATGTGGGTATGAAAAGAGCATGATAGTTGGCGTATAAGGGTTTGATAAAATTGTAGTGGTATTCGTCAGAAATAATGGTACAGAGGAATGGTTGGCACATAATAGTTCAAATAAGAATGCAAAATATTCATCAAGGTATTGTTGTAACAAAGCTTACTAAATACGTTTGTACTTACAAGGTTGTTATTGTTTTTTAGGTAATTGGGAAGAGACTACGCCTAGAGGGACAACGCCAGGAGTACGCCAAGGTGGTGGTGGTGTAGGCTATTATGCATACAATGGAAAAGTGGCATAGTATAGTGATACGCCTTCTGTGTCTATCTTTAATAATAAACTTCTATATTGTAAAGATTTGAATCAAGCTTGATGTAACAATTTATTTTAAATACTTCCTTTGTTTTCAGATGATAAGTTTTTCAGTTAAATGCTAAATGAAATATAAATAAGAAATGCAAATTTGTAAATTGTTTTTGTTAAATATTAAGGATTGTGTGTAGTAACACCCGAGATCCGAATCTGGCGAATCAGATTGGGTCAGGGTGTTACAAGTGTCTACTGTAAATGAGTTGATGTGTTATGTTTGGACGTGTGTGTAATAAACCAGTGTTGTATGTATAAGTTTGGCCATTGTCGATGTAAAAACACCTTCCTTATTGCATGAGCCTAGTACCAGACAAATTGTGCTATGTGAAAATGTGGAAAGGAGATTTGTTTGTGATGCCTCTGGTAGGGAAGCTATATTGCAAATCGGACTAGCAGATAATGACCCGACTTTGCGGGAGAACACTTTTTTAACTGAACAAGGATGTTATGACGAGTTATGGAGGAATATGAATATGAATATGAATATGAAAATGGCTGATATGTGATTCTGATTTCTGAAACATGGGTCCGAGGCTAGCACAAGGTCGGTCATTGGTAAACTTGCATGTTTGTGAGCGATATGTATAAGTTGGCAGAATGTGTTTGCTTGGGTACATTGTGTTGTGTTTAAATTGGTGAAGTATTGTCGCCAGAGAACCGTGGATAACAAATTGGTGTATTGTGTCTATATGAAAGAGTCTCACAAAAAATTCTATTTTTCTTTACTTATGAGTATTGATGTTTGCTAATTATCAGTATTCTTGTAGATTATTTGTGTCTATTCTAGGAACTCACTGAGTTCAATTGAACTTACACCGTTACTTTTCCTTCTCATGGGTTTTGATAATAAAAGAAGAATCTATTTAATGGGACTACACCAGATCTGCATTTGCAAGTGAGCCACTTGTTTATTTTTGTATCATGCATGGCAATTTCGCGGATGGTGTATATATACGTTTTGTATTCGACTTACTTAAATAACTTCATCTTTTTTACTATTCCGCTTCTATTTAGAAAAAGAATTACCCCTTTACTCTGAAGGTATAGACCTAACTTCGTTGTTTTGTTGATTATCAATTTTTATTATTGATATGTATAGGCTATAGATGAGTAGTAGATGGATAATAGATTGTCTTTTATAATTTCTAGTTATTTCTTTAAATAAATGTGTTACAAAATGAAAGAAAAATAATATTTTTAACTAAAAAGAAATATCCATAACTGCTTTTCTAAAATTTAAAGTTTGAATCTGCTAGTAATACCCTAGTCCATTGGGCAGTCTGTCTGGCTAGTCGTTACATGCCACATTTCCTAATGGACTAATTTGTGTTACAAAACCTCACTAAAGAGATTTCCTGAAAGTAAGTAGAACTATCTTGTAATCGTATAATAGTTTGACCAGCCTCTGTGGTAGGTATTATCATATGATATAACAAGAAGTTCTATCCTCGCAGAGGACAACTAGTCACATCATGTTACCCGGTAAGATTATCCCACGATGATTCATTTGTGGTGCATGATGCAATAGGTGTTGAGTTGATGGTAATACACTCAAGATATTCTAGTTAAGTAACTTCCCATGAAGCTCTACTTATGTTAGAATGATGGTCAAATGTTATACGATTATTAGTACGTGTGAATGCCTAAAGAATTAGGTTCATGTAATAATTGGTTGGAAATCCATATTCTTACTAGTTGATCATGATCAACCCATGATGGGTTGATTTAGTGGGTGTAGGAATAATCATTGCAATGACTTACAAATGTTTTCAAGGTTTAATGTAAGACACATGCATTATCTTAATGCATATTGTAATTTTGAAAAACGTTTTCAAATATTTGCTTAGTACAAATATATTAATGAATGGATGTTTTCTTTTCAGTTCGAAAGTGACACCAACTCTCTTATTAAATATTCTCACTGAGAACAAACTGAACGAAAATAACTATATGGAATAGAAAAGGAACCTAATGATTGACCTAAGCTTTGAGAAACATAAAACAGTTCTTGATAATAAGTGCCCTCCGACCACTCAAGTTGAGGCTAGAAAACACTGGGAGGTGTTTGATGACATAGCTTGTTGCTATATGCCGGAAAGCATGACCAATACCCTTTATAAGCAACTAGAGAATTGTAAGACTTCCAAAGCGATTTTAGACAAACTAGAAGACATGTTTGGAGGCCAAGTTGTCTTGGCTTAACAACAGACTATTACTAGTTTGATGAATGCCTAGCAAAAGGCCGACATTCTGAATAAAGACACTTGATTTCTGTTGCATGTTTATATGAAGATGACTTGATCGTGACTTTTAATAATAGTATTGAGACTTTAGAAATCACAAACTTATCTATAATGGATGAATGCAAAATAATATCTATTTTGTCAAACCAAATATGTACACATTGCTTGAGACTAAAATTTTTAATAAAATACTTAAAACTTTTATCCCAGTTAATCGTGTTGGGCACTCCACAATATAATGTCGTGGCAAAGAGAAGAAATTGAACATTGTCAGACACAATTCATTCGATGTTAAGTTATTCGAAGCTATAAATCTCTTTTTGGAGATATGTGGTACAAACAACCTTTTATATTTTGAATGATGGACCAACTAAGGCAGCACCAAAAACTTCATACAATTGTGGCATGATAGGAAGCCGAGTCATGGATAGAATTGTGCATGTTTGTAGGATATCTAAAGGTGACAAAGGATGGTTTGTTTATAACACTAAAGAGCAAATTGTAATAGTGTCAACTCATACTACTTTCCTTAAAGAAAGTTACATGAATGACTTGAAACCTCAAAGTAAAAAAAATACTCAAGGAACTTTTGAGAAATACTCAAAGCCCTACAGAAATGGTTCTAGAACCAACTACTAATAGTAGAGCAGCAAACAATCAACAACATAGGGTGATTTGTTGCAGTGGGAGGGTCTCTCATAGGCTTGAGTTCTTCCAATCTGACGAAAGTGTTTTAAACATTGAGTCTACCAAATAGAAAGATGATGATCCACTTAAATATGACGAAACGATACGGAGTTCTGATTCCAAGCTCTAAGAAATAGCTATGAAAGCAGAGATAGATTCTATGGATTCTAAGTCAATGTGGGAACTTGTAGACTTACTGGAAAAGATAAAATCCATAGGGTGTAAGTTGATCTACAAGAGGAAAAGAAATGTGCAAGGAAAACTGGAAACTTATAAGGCTAGACTTGTAGAAAAAGGTTATACCTAGAAAAAATGTATTGCTTACGAAGAAACATTCTCTTCTTTTGTCATGCTCAAGTCAATCTGCATATTGTTATCCATTGTGACGACTCTCGAGTATGAGATCTGGAAAATGGATGTCAAGATAGTGTTCTTGAATGACTATCTTGAACAGAGCATCTATATGATACAACCCACCATATATATAGCTAAAGGAAACGAGTATAAAGTTTGCAAACTGCTTCGATCCATATATGGACTTAAGCAAGCATCTCACTCGTGGAATCAAAGATTTGATCAAGCGATCGAGACTTTTTTATTTAAGAAAAAAAAAGATGAACATTGTGCTTGTAAATGTTTAAGGGATGGAAAGGTGGTCTTTCTCATTCTATACGTCGATGACATTCTTCTAATTGGGAATGATGTAGGGATATTGTCATCAATTAAACTGTGGTTAACCCAAAAGTTTAGCATGAAGGACCTTGGAGAAGCTAATTTTGTTCTAGGTATTCGAATCTTAAGGGATCAAAAGAACAACGTGATAACACTATCGTAGGCTTCATACATAGATAAGATATTGGAACATTATGTAATTACTGATTCGAAGAAGGGAAATCAACCTTTTGTATCAGGATTTCATCTCTCTTTGGAGGACTATCCTAAGACAGCGAAAGAGAGAGAGAACATGAGAAAGGTTCCTTATGGTTGAGCAGTAGGAAGTCTCATGTATGCTATTTTGTGCACACGTACATATATTTGTTCTGCAGTAAGGTTAGTAAGTCGATATCGAACGAATCCAAGACTAAGAAACTGATAAGCAAATAAGCATATACTCAAGTATTTACAGAGAATGGGGGATTATATGCTTGTGTATTGTAGAGGAGATCTTACTCCCATTAGATAAACTGACCCTAAGTTCTAAACGTGTTAGGATTAAAGGAAATTGACATCGGGCTGTGTTTTTATCCTAGGTAATGGGTCCATTGTATGGAAAAGTGTAAAGCATAGCTCCACTATGGAGGCTGAATATGTGGCTGCTTTTGAAGCTACCAAATAAGCAATATGACTTTGAAAGTTCCTTACAGATCTTGAAGCTGTTCCTGGTATAGAAAAAGCTATCACACTATATTTTGTCAATACTATAGCAGTAACTAATACCAAGGAGACAAGAAACCACAATAGGACAAAACATATTGATTGGAAGTATCATGTCATAAGCGAGGTAGTTGTAGACGGAATCGTCAATGTAGTCAAGATTGCATCCGAGGACAACCTTACGGAGTTAATGACCAAGACTGTACTAGGTAGGAGTTTTGAGAAACACATGGAGAGCATGGGAATGCAGAACATGACTCATCTACTTCACGAGGGCAAGTGGGAGATTGTTGGATCTGGTGCCCTGTGTGTAGTATATTCGCTTGTAGACTTGTAATTTTTTTGAACAGATTGGTTAATAAATAATTCATGGATTATATTAACATACTTTGTATAATTTTCATCATGTGGTTTTTGCATGCAAAACAAAATAGAAACAAATATTGGCTTACTGGTTGTCTATTGTTTAAACTAATACTAAGCGGTATTACATGGTCAGATCCAAATACAGAAAGACATCTTATATTAGTAAATGAATCTAAACATGTCCTTAGTCTAATCAGAAATGAGAAAACTGATTGAAAGACTAATATGTCGTCTTCCAAGTCCAATTGAAGAGATGTATTGTCTTGGGCATCAGAGCAGATGACTCTCAGAAGATAAAAACATAGATGTGACTAATAGGACTGATAGTATATCAGATTTGAGCTAAGAAGATTAAATCCTAAATCTATTTATGGATTTATTCACTTCTGACATTCATAGTGTGACTTACGTAAATCTTGAGTGGATGATGGACTATGTATGCGTCACTTGTATACTTTATTGAAAGTAAAAGTCTGAGTTCAAATAGATAAGGAACCGAAAGCTAGAGTGTTTGGTATACAACTTCTGCGATATGTAGTGTCATTCACAATAATGGAATTCATAGTTCGAGACATGGGTAAATGATATACTCTCATTGGAATTATATGGTTGATGAAAATAAACGTGGCCATAGGTCGTTCATCTTTCTGATGAATGAATTGATTACTATTTTAGTAATTAGCTTTTCATGAAAAAAGATGTAATGCTTACCATGAGATAAAATAGGATCATATTGAGAGAACAAATTTATCCAAAATAGATTAAGGATATCCGATTAGGGTAACAGACTTATGACAAGGTCATTAGACGAGCATTCATCGAGTTGCTTTTGTAATGGTATGTCGTTGGGGAGAGCTCAATCACGATACTTTAGTGGAATGACTTCATGAGAAAATGAGTTTATAATCAATAGGTGAAAATCTAGAACTTAATTAAAAATCATTTGAGACCTAATCGCATATGTCCAATCGGTCTCTCTGCTAGCTCGTTGAAACCAGAAATGAATTGCATGTTGAATCAAATGAACATAAATGGATAAAAATTATAAATAGGAAACATTTGGAAATGAATGTGATTTTCTCTAAAAAGAAAAGGAAAATGAATTGGAAATGAATTTATGGTTTTAAAATAAAATAAAGTTTAAAAATCGAAATAAATTATTTCATCATAGTAAATCCTTCGAATGTAGAAATATTAAATATATTTTCTCACAAATTATTTTACACTAAAGTTGTCATGATTTTAACGTAATTATAATTGGGTTGAGAAATTTATTGTAATTTGGAATTTAATTTTAGATGTTTATTTTAGAAATAGAAAAATAAATATCGGGTTGGATCAAATTACAAAGTATTGGTTAAAACCTCAGTAAGTAGTTATAATTTGACCTGAGATGGGAGAGGCTCAAATGCCCCTCATGTTTAGGAGAAGGATGGAAAACCCTAGGTTTTTTAACTAGGGTTGTCGCCCACCTACTATTAGTTAGACTAGGAGTGCGTTATTCTATTGAGATAGACTTCTACAATTCAACAATGGTTTTATCTCTTTTCCCTATAAATAGATGTCACGGGTAGGGCTAAATATACAACTTGAAGATATTGTTACTATGCCCAAAAATCATGAGAGTTTATTATCTAAGTATTAAATCTATTTTTTGAAATAATAATTCTGCCGATTTCTATTGAGAAGAGATTTTGCTTTCACCCTGAAAGTAAAGAAACTATTTTTGGTTCTGTGTTTGATTCGAATTATTTGAGCCCACATTCGAAGTAGTTTGTGGTACGAGAATAATAAGAAGGTCATTCGGTTGAAATCCAAGAATGACAAGGATTCGTCTAGTTGAAAATAAAGGTGTGATTTTGGAAAAGGGTTTATTGCTATAAATATAAAAAATCGGCTCGATTTTCAAAATTTTTATTTTTCGCTATGCAAGAAAACCATTTTTGAACCCAATTTTTTCCAACAAGTTTTTCATAAGCCTAAGCATATGGTCTTTGATTGGAATACTGGCTTTTCTTGAGAGTTCATCAAACTAGTAATAGCGGATTGTCAAGCCAAGGTAACTTGGTCACCGAACATCTCATTTAGTTTTTCCATCAACTCTCTAGCAGTCTTATAGTTTCCAATTGCTTTTGTAGCATGCTAATAACACTAGCCATGCTGTAGCAACAAGCTATCTCATTAGACTCCTTCAAACAAGTTCTAACCTTAAGTTGGTTAACACTAGGACACTTAGTATCAAGGGAAACTTTGTGTTTTTCATAGCATAGAACAATGTAAAGATTCCTCTTTTGTTCTTTATAGTTATTTTCGTTCAGTTTGTTGTCAGTTAGGATATTGATCAATGAAGTTGGCATCATTTTTTGAATTATAGAAATTAAATTACGTTCATTAATTATCTTTGTTTTAAGCAAATATAATGAAAAATTATTTTTGCAACATATAATATGCATTTAGATGATGCATATGTCTTAGATTAAACTTTGGAAACATTTGTAATAATTTGACTGCCTCTAGATCTACCAACGTCCAGAGTAGAAACCTTGCACAAAATATATGAAAAGCAGTATCTGCAAGTATACGGGTCAGGTTGTAATATAGTTACAACGGAGAAAATGAGTACTCCGAGGATTGTACCCAAGTGAGGCAAGCACTAAATTAATTCTAACCTGAGCATAAAAAGATAAAATTAGTACTTTAGTTGAATTATATTTCGATCAAATAAAAAGAAAGGTTTTTAGGATTCTTAATAATAATAAAGATAAAAATAAAGAAGTAAAGAAATAATGAGAAATCAAATAATAAATTTATCAAATCTTAGCATAAGTGATTAGCTTGCTTCGATAATCATAATAAATTGTCACTTCGGATTTTCTTGTTCAATCAAATAGTTGATATCCTAGCAGGATCTTCTGATCTTCCACTAGAATAACAAGTCAGGAAGAACTAATTATCTCTTGGCCTCACAGTTCAGACCGGTTTAGGGTTAAGGTGTTCACGAATAGGCCATACCAATTTTGGGTTAATTCCCATCCTAATGACTTCCTAGGGTTGTCAGGCCTATGATTTAAGATCTTCCTTTCCTAAATAGTTGATCCACTAAAAGAACCCCACAAAACAGTTAATTAATCATACCTTCACTCGGTAATCCCAGACAGGAGGATTAGTTCCTTATGGATCTCATAAACAATATAGACTTGATAGAAAGAATAGACATGAGAAATAATTCAAGAATATAAAGTTTAGAAGAAGCCAGATTTATATTAGAATTGATTTCTGAATCCTTATAGAGTTCGATTAGGTTTCACAAATCTAATTTCTTCCACAAAGAAAAAAAAACAAAAACTAAAATAAACCTAAAGCCTAAAAAGAGAAAAACTAAAGACTAAAACTAGGAAGAAAATTATACAATATGAAAAGTTTTCCATAACATGTGTTAATTGAGCCTATTTATAGACTTTAGAGTGGCTGTTATCCTTAACCCTAGGTTAGCTGCCGTCCTCGTGCTTAATGTTTGATTGTGCTAACCAAAACGCCCCTTGCTCATAATTATTTCTCGTACAGAGGTGATGTCGCGACACACCAGGTCCTGTGTCGCGACATCAAGGGCATCATGCTTCATCTTTAGGGTGTCTTCAGGGGTGTGTCGCGACATCCTTAGACTATGTCGTGACATCAAAGGCAGTCTTAAGATTCTTCTATTTTGCTCCCTATGTTGCGACATCCAAGTCTCCATCTTGCCACAAATCGACCAGTATCGAGTTAGCACACCTTCTAATGGTCTCCTAAACACTCACAAAGTATATTAGCTCACCCTTAGGCCTCATTCGGCCCTTAAGGTCAATAAAAGACTCAAATTACACACTTTATTAAATTTAGATACTATTCCCAAAACTTTAACTAAAACTTAACAAAAGTGCCTGTATTCAAGCTCCTAAAGTGCGAAAACTAGTTTAATCTACTACATCGAATTACGACAGATCACCATTACAATGATAATTCCTACACCCATGAAATTAAGTTATCATCGCAAACTCTTCATTTAGTAGGGACTTGGATTTCTATTTAATTAAGACATGAACCCAATTCCTTAGGCATTAATACGTATCAATAATAGTTTTACATTTGCTTGTCATTCTAACTTAAATGGAGCTTCGTGGGAAGTTACTTAACTAGAATAATCTTGAGTGTATAACATTGACTCAACACCCATTATAAATATGTACTCTTTTATGAGTCATCATATGACAATCTCATTGAGTACATATATGACTAGTTGACCGTTGTATTTTAGAGTTTTAAATTTATAATGATCGATCCTGGAATTAACTATAACAACGATTGAGGCAAGTGCACCTATCGAATAGTAGTATAGCTTAGGCAAGACCGGATTGTCGAACCCAAAGGAACTAAAAGTACTAATACTAACTTTCTTTCTATTATTTAGCCTAAAATAAGTGAAGTTGTTTATTAATCTAAATTAACTAATTACTAAGGTAAAGACGCAAAAACAAAAAGAATAAGTTGGGGAAATACTTGGGAAAAACTCAGCTGATTAAGACGATACCCTTAGGAAGAATCCACCTAGACTTCACTTGTTATCTAACACCGAACCGCATTTATTTATTCACTTGACTTGATCCGTAGGACTCCGATTTATATTAAACCCTCTCTCGAGACGAATAACGCCTCTAACCCTAGGTTGATTAATTAAAATCTCTTTCTAATTAAAGCCCCTAGAATAGCAGTAAATCGATCTATGGACTCCCATATTAGGTTTCACCCTAATCCGGTAAAATCTCGTCACCCTATCTCTAGGCGCGCGATCAACTCCGCTTAATTATGCTAGATCTACTCTTAAGCAGGGACTTTTGCTCCACCACCTAAGCACATTCAACTTGAATTAATATCCGCGAAATATCAACACAAGAATTAAGCACACATAATCAAGAACAAATCAAGTATTTATCATATAGTTTAGCAAACAATAACAAGATTCATCCTCTTCAGGTATCTGAAGGGTTTAGTTCATAATAATAAAGAAAAACATCTCAGAAGAAAATATAAAACAAAACATAATAAATCCCTAAAACTCCCTGAAGGAATTGAAGGAGAGATCCTCCGTCTTGAGTAGAATTAAAGCTTCGAGATGGATCAACTGCTATCCTTGAGAGTTTCCCACAAATCGACCTTTTCTGGCTCGGCTCCTTGGCTTAGCTAACCGCCCTCTTTTAGGTTATACCTAGGGTCTTTATATAGGGTTTTGAAATAGGTTTCTTTGCCCCTAAGTATCCTTTTCCGAGTGAAATTACTCTCTTCCACGACAAGGGCACGGCCATGGCGCACGCCCGTGTGAATCGTGGCCAGGCCGTGTTGGACTCCGTTAATGGGGCACGGCTGTGTAGAACGACATCAGGCCATGTTCTAGTATATTTGAGGAGGCACGGCCGTGTGGGATTTAGTCCAGGCTGTGTCGATTTCTTCTTTGGCCCATTTTGGTCTGTTTTGAGCCCGTTTCTCGTTCTTTTTATTCTTGGGTGCTTTCCTGAGTATAAGACATGAAAAGAAAGGATTAAGAGCACCTTTTTACATAAATCAAGGGATAAATCATCTAAAAGTATGCTAAATGTGGGATTAAAATATGTTACTTTTTCGATTTATCAAATACCCCCACACTTAAGCTTTTACTTGTCCTCAAGCAAAATTCTCAACTTACAATTAAAACGAACTTTCTATAATTCATAATTCCTATCAACAATGTTTCATCATAATTCATAGATAATTTATACATGGATAATTCAATTCAAAGAGTCCTAAGGATTCAAATAATCTAAGTCATAGATTTGTAGCTCGAAAATATAGGCGTCTCCCCTTATCTAAATAATTACCTTTAATTCAAAACCGACAAGGAATATGAGATGATGCACAAATCAAAAGGTCTTTAATTAGGGTTGTAACGGGGCTAGGGTTAAGGTGTGGATAGAGGCTGAATTAGAAGGTTAGAATCGAGATTGAGTTGATAAATTACATAACTAGAAACAATAAACTGAATAATTACATAATGGATTGAAACTTTAAACTAATAATACGAGCTTCTTCTTCAATAAATAGACTTTAATCAGATAAAGCTCGCTTTTCATCAGTTACTAATCTTGAATATATATATATATATATATATATTTATATATATAATACATCTATTCATATGCTAAGATGAAATAATTAGGTAGCTTAATCAAATCAAATCTCGATATAAGGGAAGTCGAAAAAGAATGGTGATAACAAATACAAAGGGTTTTGGGTTAATATTAGTGGTTATGTCAATAAAAAGGGTTGTTAGGATTAAAAGGGGTTCACTAGGGGTTAATTGTGAAGGTAGGCTTTTAATGGAGTTAGTGGGTTAAAACCTAGGCACCTTAATCATTTCTGTATAACAAATCAAAAGTGTGGTCTCGACATGTATAATCGATGCAAGTTCTAGAATAACAAATCAATGTTGACACACTCATAATTAATAAAGTGAGCATGAAAAAGAATATATGCTCTATAAGGATCAAAAACTCACAAAAATTATGGGTATTTTTGACATCAACCTTGTAAATTTCAAACTTCAAAGTAATATTTAAATTCAGTTCAACAACCTAGCAAATTTTAATTCAAAAAAATGGACTTATCATGCTTGATTCTTTAGTATCTTAAAATTTAATTATCAATGCACAATTATCAATGACTTAATCTAAAACATATCAATAAAAATCATAAATCATTAGAAATTTCTTCTTAATTAGTAATACGAGGAAATTACTTAAAAACAAGACTAAATTCAGGATTTTGAGAATAATGAAAAAAGTTAGGAACCTTTTTAGGTTGTTCACCCCTCACACTTAAGATGTACATTGTCCTCAATGTACAAAGATATATATATATAGACAATTAAGTATAAATTCAAAAGATATGGAGAGAGGTGAAACTTCCTGAATTTTGGATGAATTCCTTGAATTGGAGGTGAAAGATAAGTTGGAGGGGTCGGTCTGGATGACGATCCTGCGCTCATGGAGGATTAGCCAGGATATAATAGTATTAATTAAAACTATACTAATTAAATAATTAAAGAAAAGCAAGCTAAAGTGAAGAAAAATAAAGATGAAACTAAAATTAAAAGAATAGATAAATGGACCATAGAGTCCTTATTGTTGTGTGTGATTTCTAAGGCTGGGGATATGGTGGTGGTCATGGTGTGATTCCCTAGCAGCCTTTAGAACCTAAAATTAAGAAACTCAATTGAAGTAAACTAATTTAAGCAGAAAAGAAGTAAAGATAAAGAAATTGAAGCAAAAGAGAAAAACGAAATAAAAACTAGATAGCCTCAAATATCCTTGGCTTGTCGTATGAATAAAGCAGCCGGCATGAACTTATGTAGATTGGTCTCCTTCAGGGAGACTATGCTTGATTCCTTCCGCTTCTTCAGCATTTGATATAGCTCAAGGGTTTTGGGGATGTATTGGAGAAGGGAAGTAGGGAGAAATGAAAAGTTGAAAGTTAATAGGAGAAGAGAGAAGGGATGGGGGGTTTAAATAGATTTTCAAACCTGGTACAACCCCACGCCCGTGCGCCTTAGGCGTGTCGATTCACACGGCCGCCTCGCACGGCCGTGTGTCTAGGCGTGTTGGTTCACCCACGCCCGTTTTACAGATTGCCATGCCCGTTGGTGATAAGTCAGTGTCGTCCACAGCCACGTCGCACGATCGTGGCTTTCTGTCGGTGCCCGTGGGGCGGTGGTTGGAGTCCGTGACTTCGAAGATTTGATTCTCTCTGACTCGTACCACCTCTGCCATGTCAGTACGGCGATCTGGGGCATCCACACGGCCACGACCATAGCCATGTGCAAGGCCGTGTGACCGAGAATTCTGTACTTTTGGTTAGTTTATGGTTAGGTACTATAAAGAAAGGATAAAATAGAAAAAATAAGAAAAAATAAAAATGTAAAAGTTAATGGGGTTAGTTCTCGGGTTGCCTCCCGAGAAGCGCTCGTTTATAGTCTTAAGCTAGACTCTCCTCTCGTTTGTATTGTCAGGGTGGTTTGAGGAGCTGGAAGTCCTTCCTCATGCTATCAGTTTTGTCCTCGTGAAAAAGTATAAGTCGAGATGCGTTTATAGTAAAAGTACCAAAAATAGGATTACTTACCTCGACTGTTCCGTATGGGAAAACACTGGTTACCCTAAAAGGTGTTTCTTTGTTTGTGTTAGGGTCCGGAGGAGATATTCGAGGATCTGCCTTATCTAACAGTACCTGGTCTCCTATTTTGAAGTGGTTTGTTGTTCCTATGAGCTCTTCTGGGGGCTCCTAATATTTTACCTTGTGTGGTTCTGGTTCTTCGTCGTGTATCCCTAATTTTCCTTGAAGTGTGTCTTCCACTCGTCTAGATCATCGATCTGAATCCTTCGATCTTCATGAACTACATCCTTGTTGGCATGGGGTTTAGGATCGAGTTCAGTTGTATTCTTTTGTGGTTCTTCTTGAAAATAAGGGTTAACCGAATGGTTATTATTAGAATTTACATTCTCACCTTGATTACTCAATGTTCTGGCTGAGTCGAGAGCCTTGAGGGTGACCGTCTCATTACCTACACAAAGTATGAGTTCTCCTGCATCAACATCAATTTTAGTCCTGGCAGTTGCTAAAAAGGGTCTTCCTAAAATTAAGGGAATCGAATTATCCTCATCCATGTCTAAGACAACAAAATCTACTGGGAAAACGAATTTGTCAATTTTTACAAGAACATCTTCGACAATACCCTAGGAATTCTAACAGCTTTATCACTAATTGAATGCTCATCCTAGTTTGTTTGGGTTTCCCTAGACCTAATTGTTTAAACAATTTATAAGGCATGACATTTATGCTTGCCCCTAAATCAGCTAACGCATTATCAACAGTTAGTCTACCAATTAAACATGGAATTGTAAAACTCCCTGGATCTTTTAGCTTTTGTGGTAGTCTATTCTGTAACATTGCTGAGCATACTGCGTTTAATTCCACATGTGGATCCTCGTCTAATTTGCGTTTGTTCGTCAAGAGATGTTTTAAAAATTTCCTCGAATCTGGCATCTGTGAAAGAGCTTCAAGTAGCGGTAAGTTAATATGTAATTTCTTTAAAAGTTTAAGAAACTTACCGAACTGTTCCTCTGTGTCGTCTCTCGTTAACGCTTTGGGATATGGTATGCGAGGTTGGTACTCCTTGACTACCGGTTTTGGCTTGTCTTGTGTTTCCTCAACTTTACGTTTTTCTACCTCGTTTCCTTGTATTGGACTGGGTTCGTCTAATCCTTCACTTTCTAGAGCTTTTATGGCTTGTATTTGCTCCTTTGGATTAATCTCAGTGTTGCTTGGTAGACGCCCTTGAGATCGTTCAGACATCAGCTTCGCGAGTTGCCCAACTGACTTAGAAACTTCCTCAACTGACTTAGTGACTTCCCTAACTTGGCTCTCGATCCCTTTGATCGATGCTTGTTTGGTCTTAAGGGTGGTCTCAAGGTCTTGGAGACGGTTTTCTGTGGATGCCATGAATCTTATCAGCATCTCTTCAAGGTTCGGCTTCTTCTCCTGTGGATAGGGCTGATTTTGGAAATTTTGAGGAGGTTGTTGTCTTTGATTTCCTTGATTTCCTTGACCTCCCCACGAAAAATTTGGGTGGTTCCTCCAACCTGAGTTATAATTATTACTATAAGGATTATTAGATATGAAATTGTTACCTATATAGTTCATATGTTCGCTCTCTGTGCCCGGTTGGTAGTGTGGGTACTCAGGATTTGCCACGGTTCCAGTTACGTCGCACTGCATTACTGGATGTACCTGCAAAGAACACAAACTATCAAGCTTTTTATTCATCATCTCTACTTGTGTTGATAGCATGGTTACTGCATCTATGTTGAAAACTCCGGCTGATTTTGTTGGTTTGGTCCTTGTAACCTGCCACTGATAGTTATTCAGTGACATCTCTTCAATAAACTCGTAGGCTACTTCAGAGTTTTATTGTTCGAGGTTCCACCGTGGTGAATCAATTAGTTGCCTCGTCGAGGGGTTTACACCGTTATAGAAAGTTTGGACTTGGAGCCACAAGGGTAAACCATGGTGCAGATACCTTCTCAAGAGATCCTTATATCTCTCCCATGCGTCATACAATGTCTCTAAATCCATCTGCACAAAAGAAGAGATATCATTCCGTAATTTGGCTGTTTTGGCCGATGGGAAATATTTTAATAAAAAAATTTCGGTCATTTGATCCCATATAGTGATTGACCCTCGTGGTAACGAGTTTAACCACTGTTTGGCTTTATTTCTTAATGAAAAGGGAAATAACCGAAGTCGTATGGCATCATCAGAAATGCCATTTATTTTGAAGGTATCACAAATCTCTAAAAAATTAGCTATATGAGTATTTGGGTCTTCGTCTTGTAAACCATCAAATTGAACAAATTGTTGAATCATTTGTATAGTGTTAGGCTTTAATTCAAAATTATTAGCGGCTATAGTAGGCCTAACAATACTTGATTCTGCTCTCATTAAATGAGGTTTAGTATAATCATACATAGTACTGCGAGCATTATTCTCTCCCACATCTTGTGGTTGAGGATTATTTTCGTCCATCCCTTCATGGGATTGGATCTGTCTTCTCGCTCTTCTTACAGTGTAAATTAGGGCTCGCCTAATTTCTCTGATTCTCTATGAACGGTAGCGTCAATATCACTGTCGTATACTAGTGGTACCCTCGGGTTCCTTCTAGTCATAAACTAGAGGTACCTGATAGGAAAAGAAAGAAAGAAAATTTAGCAAAGTTAAAATTTAAACTAAAAAAAATAAAAGTAAATTGTAGAAAATAAAAAAAATAATGGCTAAAGTAATAAAAATAGAGCTTTCTTAATATTTTAGTTCCTCGGCAACGGCGCCAAAAACTTGATCGTTGTATTTCAGAGTTTTAAATTTCTAATGATCGATCCTTGAATTATCTATAACAACGATTGAGGCAAGTGCACCTATCGAACAGTAGTACAGCTTAGGCAAGACCGGATTGTCGAACCCAAAGGAACTAAAAGTACTAATACTAACTTTCTTTCTATTATTTAGCCTAAAATAAGTGAAGTTGTTTATTAATCTAAATTAACTAATTACTAAGCTAAAGACGTAAAGACAAAAAGAATGAA
Organism: Gossypium sturtianum; assembly: GCA_025698515.1. Lineage (NCBI taxonomy): Eukaryota > Viridiplantae > Streptophyta > Magnoliopsida > Malvales > Malvaceae > Gossypium > Gossypium sturtianum. Next base: position 107,259,578 of record CM046954.1, read on the forward strand.
TTGGGGAAATACTTGGGAAAGACTCAGTTGATTAAGACGATACCCTTAGGAAGAATCCACCTAGACTTCACTTGTTATCTAACACTGAACCAGACGATTTATTCACTTGACTTGATCCGTAGGACTCCCTGATTTATATTAAACCCTCTCTCGAGACGAATAACGTCTAACCCTAGGTTGATTAATTAAAATCTCTTTCTAATTAAAGCCCCTAGAATAGCAGTAAATCGATCTATGGACTCCCATATTAGGTTTCACCCTAATCCGGTAAAATCTCGTCACCCTATCTCTAGGCGCGCGATCAACTCCGCATAATTATGCTAGATCTACTCTTAGCGGGGACTTTTGCTCCACCACCTAAGCACATTCAACTTGAATTAATATCCGCGAAATATCAACACAAGAATTAAGCACACATAATCAAGAACAAATCAAGTATTTATCATATAGTTCAGCAAACGATAACAAGATTCATCTAAGTTTCATCCCCTTCAGGTATCTGAAGGGTTTAGTTCATAATAATAAAGAAAAACATCTTAGAAGAAAAGATAAAACAAAACATAAGAAATCCCTAAAACTCCTGAAGGAATTGAAGGAGAGATCCTCCGTCTTGAGTAAGTGCAAAAGCTGGAGATGGATCAACTGGCTATCCCTTGAGAGTTTCCCACAAATCTGACCTTTTCGGCTCGGCTCCTTGGCCTAGCTAACCGCCCTCTTTTAGGTTTTACCTAGGGTCTTTATATAGGATTTTGAAATAGGTTTCTTTTCCCCTAAGTATCCTTTTCCGAGTGAAATTACTCTCTTTCACGGCAGAGGCACGGCCATGGCGCACGCTCGTGTAAATCGTGGCCAGGCCGTGTTGAACACCGTTAATGGGGCACGGCCGTGTAGGTCGACATCAGGCCGTGTTCTAGTATATTTGAGGAGGCACGGCCGTGTGGGATTTAGTCCAGGCCGTGTCGATTTCTTCTTTGGCCCATTTTTGTCTGTTTTGAGCCCGTTTCTCGTCCTTTTTATTCTTGGGTGCTTTCCTGAGTATAAGACATGAAAAGAAAGGATGAAGAGCACCTTTTTACATAAATCAAGGGATAAATCATCCAAAAGTATGCTAAATGTGGGATTAAAATATGTTACTATTTCGGTTTATCACTAGTTGTCTTCTAAAAGGAAGTCCCCTAAGTGAACCCACATAATAATACTTACCGTAATGAGCCATCAGAGTAAAACTGACTCAAAGTATTATTATGCTATCACATAGAAACCATTGATGAAGGATTCTCCAACTCAATGCTTTAACAATGATGCAAGGTTTTTACCGATTTCAATCATGAATGATTAAACATGCCATGATAAGTACAAGTGACATTCCTTTCCTAAACTATATGGCATGCTTTATATTATATATGCATTAACATACATATTGATTTAATCTCATTCGATCTCGTATAATACATATTATAAAACTGGAAAATTTAAATCGATTTTGACCAACCAAAAAGTTTTCATGGTTCCATCTTACAAAAAATAAAATAATTAAAAAGTTACAATAGTTTTCCGAAAGTATTATTTGGATCATTTAGGTGAAATTCAAATATATTGGGTTGATCCAAAAAATAACATGTTATCCAAAAACAAACCCAAACCTAAAAAATCAAACTAAGAATCAAAAGTCATTATTATCGCTAGACGAACCACCACTACCACTATTGATTACCGACCACTACCATTAGCCACTATCGATCGACCACCGTTGTCCATCATCGATCAACCATGGGTTATCTATTTCTTGTTTTATTTGGGTTTGATTGGGTTCTCATACACCTTGCTTTTCTGGGTCCCACTAGAATATTATAGATTACAAAAATTGCCTAGTCCTTTTCCAGCTCACGCAAATTTTTCCAATTTTACAAAAAAAAAAACATGTATAGAAATGATAGTGATGAATTTAGAGATGAATACTCTAATGTCTTGAGGAAAAAACTCTCTCAAAGTATATATTTCTTAGAAATATGTACAACTATATATACATGTAGGATTAAACAACTAAGGAAATAATATCTCTGAATTAGAATCTCTAAAAAATATCAGTTGTAATCTCTAAAGGTACTATTTAATAATATCAAATAATCAAATATTCTCAATATCAAATAATCAAGGATTCTCAACACTCCCCTTTAAGTTGGTGTATAGATGTCTCGCATGCCTAACTTGCAAAGAAGATTATGATAAGTTTTACAGTTGAGCCCTTTAGTAAAAACATCAGCCAACTATTTTTTAGATGCTAGGTAAGATAGACTTAAGACACCACTGGCTACTTTTTCCTTGATAAAATTATGATTTGAGCTATGCTGATGGCCGCCTTGTTGTCACAGTACAAGGTTGATCCATTTTCATTCAATAACTTCATCTCTTCCAATACTTTTTGTAGCCAAAAAAGCTCATAGACTCCTTGAGCCAAGGCCCTATACTTAGCCACTACACTCGATAAAGCCATAACTGTAACATCTCAATTTAGGGCCTAGTATGAATAGTGGTGCGAGACCACAAATTCGAGGTATATGAATGAGTTTTTGAGGTTTATGCTATGTATGCATGCTAGTGTGAAAGTTTCATGAAGCAATTTTGTGAAATTATGGTTGAATTGTTAAAAAGGACTAAATTGCAAAAGTTGCAAAATGTGTGTTTCTAGAAGCTATATGTGTGAAATAGCTTTAGATTAAAAATTAGAGGTCCTTAATGAGCAATTTTCCCAATTTTTAGTTTTTGGACAAAAATGGGCATGGATGAGTTAAAATAGAAAGTTTATCAAAAAGGGCATTTTGGTCATTTAACAAATAAGTGATTAAAAAGGAGAAAAGATGACAAAATCATGCTCATCTTCTTCCCCTCATTACCAAAAATTTGAAGGAAGCCATAGCTAGGGTTCTTCAATTTTTCAAGCTTGCTAGTAAGTGCATCTAGCCTCGTTTTTTATATTCTTTGTATTTTTGAAGTCCCGGTAGCATGAGTAAGCTATTTTTAGCTATTTGATGAGCTATGAAGGATGTTCAAAAATGTGGTCATGTATGACATGCATGTATTTTGTTGTTTTATGGAAGATTATGAAAGCTTGATGTAGTAGAAACATCTTTTGTTAAGTGATTTTCCATGAAAATGCATGTAGGGACTTGATTGTGAAAATCTTAAGTTTTGTCATACATGTGTGTTTTAGTGAGAATTGATGATAGCTTTAGTTGAATAAGTGGTTCGACTAATCATCAAAGACTAGAAAGTTGAATAAAAATCACTTTACGAGCCTTTGGGGCTAAAGTGTAAATATGAGAAAGTTTAGGGGTAAAATAGTAATTTTGCTAAAGTATGAGATGTGGGTCAATTTAGCCAATGTATGTATTGAATAAGCTGATTTATTCATTATAGATCAAGAAACACGAAGCCCGGATCAAAACTGAGGCAAAAGCAAGGTGGTGGACAAAATTGCAAGTTTCAATACTTTTGAGTACCGAGGTAAGTCTATGCATAAACAATGCATTCATACTTACAAATTGTTAATGCTAGATAGTGTATAGCATGGTTGAGAATGATTGAGAACCTATGTGGTTCAAGTGAAATGGATGGATGAATGATTAAGTAAGTAGATTTGTGAATGTGTTGTGATAATGCAAAAAGGTGGGCTAAGTGCGATGCCATCCTAATGCATATTGACAATGAGCTGGCTATGTGCGATGCTATCGTTAGGTATGTTATTTAGTGGGCTATGTGCGAGACCTCTATGAATACCTTGTTGGTAGGCTCAGTACGATACTACCTTACTAATTGAATGGGGTGGGCTTAGTGCGGAACCACGGAGAGATTTGCTATGTGGATGTGATAGTGAGTAGATTAGCTGTGTGGATTAGCTGTGTGGATTAGCTGTGTGGATTAGCTGTGTGGACTAGCTGTGTGGATTAGCTGTGTGGATGTATTATCGAGAATAATGATGTGTTGTATATTGTGTAAATGTGACATTGAATGCAGGGGTGCATTTTGATGGTTATGAGTATGTGACTCATGATGTGTTGGAAATGTGGTAAGGGATAGAAAGAGTAAGCATAGTTGTGAATTACTTATGTTAGTATAATGCTAATTTTTGCTTAGCTTATACTATGTTGCTTAATTGTTTATGTGTAAACTTACTAAGCTCAAAGCTTACTCTCTTTCTTTTCCCTCGTCTTATAGAGTAAAAGTGTTGAAACGAGATACGAGGATCAATTGGAAGATCGCCCACACTATCAGCACACTTTGGTACATGAGGCTTAATGTTTTGTATATGGCATGTATAGGGGCTAGACAAGTTAGTGAATTTTTGGTGTAAATGGCTAAGATGTGTTGGCCTTTAGATGGATAGTGTATTTTGTATAATGCCATGGTTGTTGGCTATTACATTATATGAAAGAAAGATGTAGCTTTCTTTGTGAGATTGCATTTCTATTTGAGTTGATTATGGATGTGTTGTATGAGTGCATGTTGTGTAAGCCATAAGGGTGAGAAGAGCTTAGCAAATAGCTTTGTTCTTGGCCATGTGGATAGACACACGGACGTGTGTCTAGGCCATGTGTGACACACGGTCAGCCCACGGGCGTGTGCTTTGGCCGTGCGTCCCCTGTTTGTTAGTATTGTAAATCAAAATAGACGACAGACTAGCCACAGGGGCGTGTGTCTAGGGCGTGTGGGATTAATCAGTGTTGGCCACGGGCTAGCTACACGGGCGTGTGTCTAGACTCTAGGTCATGTTAAGGTAGTCAGTGTGCACCACGGGTGGTAAGCACGGGCGTGTGTCTTGGCCGTGGGGCATTGGCAGAATGTTGGGGTTTTAGGCACGGTTTGGGGACATGGGCGTGTGTATCCATGCACGGGCGTGTCTAATCTTGCACTGGCGTGTGCGATCTGTATAAAAGACAAAAATTTTAAGAATGGAAAAAGTTTCGGTTTTGTCTCGAGAGCGCTCGTGTGTATGAGTGAGGCCTTGTAAGTCGAGAATGAGGTTGTGGAGATGACTTCAGAGAGTAGTTATGACGAGCCTAAGTGGCGATCAAGTGGTTTGAGTTCGGTAACGCCTCGGGCTCGACTACGGCGTAGAACCCGGGTAAGGGGTGTTACATTTAGTGGTATCAGAGCTATGGTTTAGTCGGTTCTAGGACTACTGTAGCTGGTGTAAGAGTTTAGCTAGACATGCCATAAGTGTACAATGATAGTGTGGTGGTTTCTGATGATTTTAAACCTTATTTTATATCGTATATGGATTCCAATCAATTGACTGCTGATGAAGTAGCTAGTAATGCGCCGGCTCCTGCGCAAGGAACCGCGGCCGTTGAGAGTGGACCCGAGGTCAAAGGTCAAGGGAAAGAGGCACGGGAAGCCTTTCTCCAGAAGATGAGCAATTGGTACTCAGATTATGTTCGAGTGAACCTTAATGCTCAACCTCCTCCACCTCCTCCTCCTATACCTCAGCCAAATCCAGTGGCTCCTCAAGGTATGGATGTAGTGAGGATATCGAAACTCCCGGTGGATAAGATTAGGAAACACGGGGCTGAAGAGTTTAGAGCTAAGGTAGATGATGACCCAGAGAGGGCGGAGTTCTGGTTGGAGAACTCGATGAGGGTGTTCGATGAACTCTCATGTACGCCTGAGGAGAGCTTGAAGTGTGTCATACCCTTGCTGAGAGATTCGGCATACCATTGGTGGAAGACGTTGACGTCAGTGGTCCCGAGAGAGTGGGTGACATGGGACTTCTTTCTGGAAGAGTTCCAGAAGAAGTATATAAGCCAGCGATTTACTGATCGGAAAAGGAAGGAATTCCTTGAGTTGAAGCAAGGAAGGATGTTAGTAGCAGAGTATGAGCGTGAATTTGTTAGGCTTAGCAAATACGCTCAAGAATGTGTATCGACTGAGACCATCTTGTGTAAGAGGTTCGAAGACGGACTGAATGAGGACATCAAACTCCTAGTGGGCATTTTGGAGTTGAAAGAGTTTGTGGTGTTAGTTGAAAGGGCAAGCAAGGCCGAAGAGCTGAGTTCAGAAAAGAGGAGGGCTGTGAGTGAAGCCTGAGATACTAGAAAGAGGCCGATGGGCAAGTCGTACCAAGCCCAATCGAAAAGATCCAAGGAAGTGAATCCTCGGACGACAGCACCAGTGGGTTATTTGCATCGAGACTTGGGCAATACTCGCTCAGGTTCGAGAGTCCAAGCCCCCTCGATGGAAAGTGTGGGCAAGACGAAGAGCAAACCGGAGTGTCCAAGTTGTGGTCGATATCACACTGGAGAGTGTTGGGGTAACAGTCGAAACTGTTATAAGTGTGGTTCCCCCGACCATTTTATCCGAAACTGCCCCGAGAGGGATGATAAGGAAAAGAAGCAAGAGATGACACCTAGTGATGTGTCTGCAAGGGGTAGACCACCAAGGAACCCGAGAGGCGGGAATAGTGGTAGAGGTGCGCCCAGAGATTCTGCTGTGAGACCAGAGGGTCGGGCACCTGTGAGGACGTATGCTATTCGTGCTCGCGAGGACGTATGCTATTCGTGCTCGCAAAGAAGCATCCTCCCCGGATGTGATAACGGGTACATTTTCTCTCTATGACACCTTTGTTATTGCTTTAATAGATCCAGGGTCTACTCATTCTTATATTTGTATGAGATTAGCATCTAGTTTGAGTATGACCGTTGAGTCTACGGACATAGTGTTTAAGGTGTCAAACCCGTTAGGAAAGCATGTGTTAGTGGACAGAGTGTGTAAGAATTATCCTTTATTGATTGAGAATCATTGTTTTCAGGCAAACCTTATGTTGTTTCCGTTTGATGAGTTTGATTTAATCCTAGGCATGGATTGGTTGACTACCCATAGTGTCTTTGTGAAACTGTGGTAGTAAGTTTATTGAATTGAAATGTGAGAGAGGAGATGTGGTTCGGGTTGAATCAGGTGGATCGGATAGTCTACCAGTGATGAATTCTTCCCTAGTGGCTGAGAAATGTTTGAGAAAAGGATGTGAGTCCTATCTTGCTTTTGTGTTGAATACTCGAGAGGTTGGAGTAGAGTTTGAAACAGTGCCAGTGGTATGTGAGTAACCAGACGTATTTCCAGAAGAGTTACCTAGATTACCTCCAGTGAGAGAGGTCGAGTTTGGAATTGAGTTGGTTCTGGGAACGACACCTATTTCAATTGCTCCATATAGAATGGCACCTGTAGAGTTGAAAGAACTGAAGGTCCAGTTGCAAGAGTTGACAGATAAAGGTTTTTCAAGACCGAGCTACTCACCGTGGGGTGCTCCGGTTTTGTTTGTGAAGAAGAAAGATAGGTCTATGTGATTGTGTATAGACTATAGACAGCTTAACAAAGTGACGGTTAAGAATAAGTATCATTTACCAAGGATTGATGATCTTTTGATCAAGCTGAAGGGAGCTACAATGTTCTCCAAGATAGACTTGAGGTGCAGTTATTATCATTTCAGTGAAAGAGCAAGATGTGTTGAAAACTGCATCTCGGACAAGGTATGGCCATTATGAGTTTTTGGTTATGCCGTTTGGTTTGACGAATGCACCTGCGATTTTTATGGATCTGATGAACCGTGTTTTCAGACCATATGTGGACAAGTTTGTAGTTGTCTTCATTGACGACATATTGATCTATTCTCGGGATGAGAACGATCACGAAGAGCATTTGAGAATTGTCTTGCAAACTTTGAGAGATAAGCAGTTGTATGCTAAGTTTAGCAATAGTGAGTTTTGGCTCGGAGAGGTCGAATTCCTAGGACACATGGTGTCAGAGTTGACCCGAGTAAGATATCGGCTATTATGGATTGGAAACCGCCGAGGAACGTGTCTGAAATCAGAAGTTTCTTGGGATTAGCAGGATATTACAGACGTTTTGTAAAGGGGTTCTCCGTGATTGCTACTCCGATGACGAAGTTGTTGCATAAAGATGTCAAGTTTGAATGGATGAGACATGTCAGCGAGCTTCGAGAGACCGAAAACAATGTTGGTGAGGCACCGATTTTGGTTCAACGAGAATCGGGGAAGGAGTTAAGTGGTTTATAGTGATGCATCGTTTAATGGTCTCGGTTGCGTGTTGATGCAAGAGGGTAAGGTAGTCGCTTACGCCTCGAGGCAGCTAAAACCGCACGAGAAGAATTATCCGACTCATGATTTAGAGTTGGCTATGATTATTTTCGCGTTAAAGATTTGGCGACATTACTTGTATGATGAGAAGTGTCGAATCTTTACGGATCACAAGGGTTTGAAGTATTTGATGGATCAGAAGGATCTGAATTTACGACAGAGACGGTGCCTTGAGTTGTTGAAAGACTATGAGTTAGTCATTGACTACCACCCGGGAAAAGCGAATGTTGTTACAGATGCCCTGAGTAGGAAATCCTTGTATGCTTTAAAAGTTATGAGCATGAGTTTAGCATTGTCTGACGATGGTGCTATTTTGGCAGAATTGAGAGCTAAGCCACTATTTGTTCAACAAATATGTGAGGCTCAGAGAAATGACAGTGAGATGCAAGCTAAGATAGCTAAGTGCGGTCGTAAAGTGATTCCGATTTTCGAGTGGATTTGAATGGTTGTCGATGTATCGTGATAGAATTTACATTCCTAAAGATGAGGAGTTGATTCGAAAGGTTTTGCATGAGGCCCACGGTGGATGTTTGTCGAGACATCCGGGCGATGCAAAATGTACAACGACTTGAGGAAGTTGTATTGGTGGGCGGGTATGAAAAGAGATATTTGAGTTTGTTACAAAGTGTCCGATTTGCCAGTGGTGAAGGTGAGCATCAAGTGCCTTCGGGATTGCTTCACCCGATAATGGTACCCGAATGGAAGTGGGATCGGATTACCATGGATTTTGTGGCGGGTTTGCCGATGACTCAGAAAGAGAGATCTTTGTGTGGGTTGTTGTGGATAGATTGACGAAGTCGGCTCACTTTATTCCAGTACGTGTTGATTATTCACTGATAAGTTAGCTGAGTAGTATGTGGCAGAGATAGTGAGATTACATGGTGTACCTATGTCTATTATACCGGATAGAGATCCGAGGTTTACTTTGAGATTTTGGAAGAAGTTGCAAGAGGCCATGGGTATGAGATTGAATTTCAGTACTGCGTTCCATCCGCAAACCGATGGTCAGTCTGAAAGAGTGATTCAAGTTCTTGAAGATATGCTTTGATGCTGTGTGTTAGAATTCGAAGGTAGCTGGGAGAGATATCTACCTTTGGTCAAATTCGCCTATAACAACAGTTATCTGTCGAGTATACAGATGGCACCGTATGAGGCTTTGTATGGTCGTAAGTGTCGGACTCCTTTGTTTTTAATCGAGCTTAGTGAGAAGCGGATCCATGGGGTCGATCTAGTGAAAGAAACCAAAGAGAAGGTGAAAGTAATCTATAATAGTCTGAGAGTCGCCTGGATGAAGCGAAAGTCGTGCAGCGGTTTGAAAAGAAAAGAAATTGAGTTTAAAGTGGGCGACAAAGTGTTTTTGAAAGTGTCCCCGTGGAAGAAGATTATGAGATTTGGACAAAAGGGGAAATTGAGTCCAAGATTCATAGGGCCGTATGAGATTACAGACAGGATTGGACCTGTAGCATACCGGTTGGCTTTGCCGTTATAGTTGGAAAAGATTCATAATGTGTTCCATGTGTCGATGTTGTGACGGTATCGCTCCGATCCTTCACATGTGATTCCTTCGACGGAAGTTGAGATAAGACCGGATATGTCTTATGAAGAGGAGCCGATTAAGATCTTGGCTCGAGAAGTGAAATAGTTGAGAAATAAGAGCATAGCACTAGTGAAAGTGTTATGGCAGAAACATGGTGTGGAAGAAGCTACGTGGGAAACGGAAGAAGCTATGAGAGAGCAACATCCCAACCTCTTTACTGGTAAGATTTTCGAGGGCAAAAATCTCTAAAGGGGGGAGAGTTGTAACATCCCGGTTTAGGGGCTAGTCGGAATAGTGGTGCGAGACCATAAATCTGAGGTATATGAATGAGTTTTTGAGGTTTATGCTATGTATGCATGCTAGTGTGAAAGTTTCATGAAGCAATTTTGTGAAATTGTGGTTGAATTGTCAAAAAGGACTAAATTGTAAAAGTTGCAAAATGTGTGTTTCTAGAAGCTATATGTGTGAAATAGCTTTAGATTATTAATTAGAGGTCCTTAATGAGCAATTTTCCCAATTTTTAGTTTTTGGACAAAAATGGGCATGGATGAGTTAAAATAGAAAGTTTATCAAAAAGGACATTTTGGTCATTTAACAAATAAGTGATTAAAAAGGAGAAAAGATGACAAAATCATGCTCATCTTCTTCCCCTCATTGCCGAAAATTTGAAGGAAGCCATAGCTAGGGTTCTTCAATTTTTCAAGCTTGCTAGTAAGTGCATCTAGCCTCGTTTTTGATATTCTTTGTATTTTTGAAGTCCCGGTAGCATGAGTAAGCTATTTTTAGCTATTTGATGAGCTATGAAGGATGTTCAAAAATGTGGTCATGTATGACATGCATGTATTTTGTTGTTTATGGTAGATTATGAAAGCTTGATGTAGTAGAAACATCTTTTGTTAAGTGATTTTCCATGAAAATGCATTTAGGGACTTGATTGTGAAAATCTTAAGTTTTGTCATACATGTGTGTTTTAGTGAGAATTGATGATAGCTTTAGTTGAATAAGTGGTTCGAATAAGCATGAAAGACTAGAAAGTTGAATAAAAATCACTTTACGAGCCTTTGGGGCTAAAGTGTAAATATGAGAAAGTTTAAGGGTAAAATAGTAATTTTGCTAAAGTATGAGATGTGGGTCAATTTAGTCAATGTATGTATTGAATAAGCTGATTTATTCATTATAGATCAAGAAAGACGAAGCCCGGATCGAAACCGAGACAAAAGCAAGGGGGTGGACTAAATTGCAAGTCTCAATACTTTTGAGTACCGAGGTAAGTCTATGCATAAACAATGCATTCATACTTACAAATTGTTAATGCTAGATAGTGTATAGCATGGTTGAGAATGATTGAGAACCTATGTGGTTCAAGTGAAATGGATGGATGAATGATTAAGTAAGTAGATTTGTGAATGTGTTGTGATAATGCAAAAAGGTGGGCTAAGTGCGATACCATCCTAATGCATATTGACGATGAGCTGGCTATGTGCGATGCTATCGTTAGGTATGTTATTTAGTGGGCTATGTGCGAGACCGCTATGAATACCTTGTTGGTAGGCTAAGTGCGATACTACCTTACTAATTGAATGGGGTGGGCTTAGTGAGGAACCACCGAGAGATTTGTTGTGTGGATGTTATAGTGAGTAGATTAGCTGTGTGGATTAGCTCTGTGGACTAGCTGTGTGGATTAGCTGTGTGGATGTATTATCGAGAATAAGTATGTGTTGTATATTGTGTAAATGTGACATTGAATGCATGGGTGCATTTTGATGGTTATGAGTATGTGACTCATGATGTGTTGGAAATGTGGTAAGGGATAGAAAGAGTAAGAATAGTTGTGAATTACTTATGTTAGTATAATGCTAATTGTTGCTTAGCTTATACTATGGTGCTTAATTATTTATGTGTAAACTTACTAAGCTCAAAGCTTACTCTCTTTCTTTTCCTTTTTCTTATAGAGTAAAAGTGTTGGAAAAAGATAGGAGGATCAATTGGAAGATCGCCCACACTATCAGCACACTTTGGTACATGAGACTTAATGTTTTGTATATGGCATGTATAGGGGCTAGACAAGTTAGTGAATTTTTGGTGTAAATGGCTAAGATGTGTTGGCCTTTAGATGGATAGTGTATTTTGTATAATGCCATGGTTGTTGGCTATTACAATTATATGAAAGAAAGATGTAGTTTTCTATGTGAAATTGTATTTCTATTTGAGTTGATTATGGATGTGTTGTATGAGTGCATGTTGTGTAAGCCATAAGGGTGAGAAGAGCTTAGCAAATAGCTTTGTTCTTGGCCATGTGGATAAACACACGGACGTGTGTGTAGGCCATGTGTGACACACGGTCAGCCCACGGGCGTGCGCTTTGGCCGTGCGTCCTCTGCATGTTAGTATTGTAAATTAGAATAGACCACGGACTAGCCACACGGGCGTGTGTCTAGGGCGTGTGGGATTAATCAGTGTTGGCCACGGGCTAGCTACACGGGCGTGTGTCTAGACTCTAGGCCGTGTTAAGGTAGTCAGTGTGCACCACGGGTGGTAAGCACGGGCGTGTGTCTTTGCTGTGGGGCATTGGCAGAATGCTGGGGTTTTAGGCACGGTTTGGGGACATGGGCGTGTGCGTCCATGCACGGGCGTGTCTAATCTTTCACGGGCGTGTGAGATCTATATAAAAGAGAAAAATTTTAAGAATGGAAAAAGTTCCGGTTTAGTCTCGAGAGCCCTTGTGTGTATGAGTGAGGCCTCGTAATTCGAGGATGAGGTTGTCGAGATGACTTCAGAGAGTAGTTATGACGAGCCTAAGTGGCGATCAAGTGGTTTGAGTTTGGTAATGGCTCGGGCCCGGCTCCGGCGTAGAACCCGGGTAAGGGGTGTTACAATAACATTTTGTTTCTTGCCCCTCCAAGTGGCTAGGTTTCCTCCCACAAGAGTACAATAACTCGTTGTAGACCTTCTGTCATCAAGAGAGCACCTTCTGTCATCAAGATAGCCATCCCAATCTGCTTCTATAAATACTTCTATCTTCAGATGACTATTTTTTTTAGAAGAGAATACCTTTTCCCGGTGTTGACTTCAAATAGCACAAAATTCGCAATGCTGACTACATATGAGCTTCGCGAGGATCATGCATAAACTAGCTTACTAAACTAACAACATAGGCTATATCAAGTTGAGTATGAGATAAATTAAACGTCCGACGAGCCTTTGGTATCTCCCTTTATCCATTGTTTCACCGATCCCTTCTTGTAACTTGTGATTACTCTCAATAGGTAATTCGGCTGGTTTGCAACCTAACATGCCAGTCTCTATCAGAAGATCTAAGACATATTTCTTTGGGAAATAAAAATTCTGTCTTTCGATCTAGCCACTTCTATTTTGAGGAAATGTTGTAACTTTCCCAAGTCTTTGATTTCAAATTCCTAAGCTAATTGTTTCTTAAGTTGGGCCATTTCTTCCTTGTCATCTCTTGTCATGATTATTTCATCAACATGAACTATAAGAAGAGTAATATTACCCTTGTGATGTTTTATAAATAGGGTGTGATCGGCATTACTTTGTCGATAGCCAAACGACACCATGGCCTTACTAAATCTATCAAACCAAGCTCTGGGAGATTGCTTTAGTCCATATAGGGCCTTTTTCAATCTACATACCTTCCCTTGAGTATTTTTATCCTAGAGTCCTGGAGGAACTTTCATATACACTTCTTCTTCCAGGTCTCTATGTATGAAGGCATTCTTTACATCAAACTATTGTAAGCACTTCTTCTTCCAGGTCTCTATGTATGAAGGCATTCTTTACATCAAACTATTGTAAGTCCTAGTCTAGATTTGCTGCATACGATAAAAGGATCCTAATCGTGTTTAATTTAGTAACTGGAGCAAATGTTTCTTGAAAATCCACTCCATATGTCTGAGTGAATCCTTCACCACTAATCAGGCTTTGAGCCTTTCAAATTGAACCATCAGCATTATACTTGATAGTAAACACCCATTTGCAGCCAACCATTTTCTGCCCCTAAAGATGATTAACCAGTTCCCATGTCTCATATTTTGCTAAAGCCCTCATTTCTTCAATCATTGCCTTCTTTCATCTTGGATCAGTGATAGCTTTTCTCCAATCCTATGGAACATACATAGAGAGCAAATACAAATCAAGCTCTATAGGATGGGGATAAGGAATCATAAGAGACAAAGTCAAAGATAGGATGTAAAGTGCAAGTTCTAACACCTTTTCGTTAGGCTATTGGTAATTCCAAATAAGTAGCAATCAGAGGTAAAGAAGACTCACCTGACAGTGAAGAGTCAGGGCATAAAGTAGATTGTATGATGGCATCTTCTTTCTTTCCTTTTATAGTGTATGTCCTTAAAATCAGGCCTATCCAGGAACCATCCACTAGTCTTCTCTGCTGGAACTAAATTCTCCTTCGGAATAGTATAGAACAAGGTGTCATCTCTTCATTTTCAATAACATCCCCTTGAAGAGATTGGTGTGATGAAGAAAAGTAGGGTTCATCCTCACGAAATGTTACATCCATGTTTACTTAACACTTTCTAGATGGCAAATGATAATGTAACACCCCTAACCCATATCCATCGCCGAAATAGGGTTACGGAGCATTACTGGACTTATCACTTAAACAATCATACATTTCATAATTATTTCTCATATCCGAACAAAAGTCATTCAAATTCATTCATATAGTCCTTAACACGAGTCCTCGAGGCCCAAAACAAGCATTAAAAACAATTCGGGACTAAATTAATAACTCAAAGAAATTTTGGGAAAATATTGAAAATTTTCAAAATGCAGGGGAGACACGCCCGTGTGGCCAGGCCGTATGTCTCGCAAGGCCAAAAGACACGCCCATGTCACAGACCGTGTGGGCATTTGAAATGGGATCACATGGCCGTCTCCAAGCCTGTGTCTGACCCCGTGTAACTCACTGACTTGGGTCACACGGCTAGACCACACGCCTGTGTGCCAGGCCGTGTATCTTTCGAAATGGCCTCACACACCCGTGTGCCAAGCCATGTGAAAACTTGAGGGTTTACTGACTTGTACCACACGGACAAGCCACGCGCCCGTGTGCTAGGCCGTGTAAAGCTACTGACTTGGTTTTTAAGTAAGTATCAGGGGATACACGGCCGTGTCACCTGGCCGTGTGTCACACATGGCTGAGAAACACGCCCGTGTCCCTACCCGTGTGGACAAAAATAGGCCATTTTCCAAGCCTTATTTCTCACCCAATGTGGTACCAACTTACACATACCAAATAGCATATAACCATATCATAAATAGGCATTCAAACCAATCACAACCAAGTCTATATCATGCAATTTCATTACCAACAATCCTAAGCTCTTAGGCATCTCAAATGATCATTTTAAAAACATACCAAAATCACCTCCAAAAAAAAAAACTACCTAAATGGTCAATTTCATATATGCACTATCTTGCCTAAATATAACATGCATACCATTTATCAAGTTCACCTATTAAGTACCAATCTACCAATACACAATCAAAGAATTCCCATGGCAACCATAAACCATACAAGATGAGGTTAGCCACACACATATATATACATACCAACATATACCAAATCAAGCTACATTAAATGGCTAGATACATAACAAAACATATAGGCTTCCATTAGCCAAATGACCTATACATGCAATATAACCAAAATACATAAAGTCCAAAAGTACCAAAATAAGAGTTTGATAGTGCGATGCAATCTCCAAAAACTTCCAAACCGAGCGAGCTTCTGAATCACTATAAAGCGTGAAAAATTAAACAGAGTAAGCAATTAAGCTTAGTAAGTTCGTATAGCATAAAACTCAGATTACCATTTAATCACAATTTAAGTAATTAAACATAACATAATGCAGCTCAATTTGATCCAAAAGCCTAACACATATTCATCCACAAAGTTAGACATGAAATAACAAATCTCATAGATTCAATTCTCACATGATTCACGTACATACCTGTACTGGTTCATATTGAATTCACATACTCTCGTAACATCACTGTTCCCATTGAACCATTTGGACTAATATCGGATATTCGGGTATCTTGCACACTAAGTGCCAATACATGGTCGAAACCATCTCTATCTCATATCTCATAAAGATGCTCACTCTCGAGCTATCAGTGGGTCTTCTCACACAAGCTGACGGTCAAGACGTAGCTACACGGTGCTGCTCACACAAGCTGATGAGTAACCGTAACACATGTTGGAAAACTCAGCCATCGATAGAACTTACATGACCAACACCCAAAACACAGTCACCCCTAATGATATGTCATTTGTATCCTATCTATTCCTAAGGTTCAACTGGGATCCATACAATTGCCGATATCTCATCGAGAATTTTCGTAGTGTCGTATCATCCCAATTATGTTAATTAAGCATGTAAACACATATAATTTAAAACTTATTAATATACGAACTTATCTCGAATTAATACAGAGAAAATTGACCGATCAATCCACTACTTTGTTTTTCCCCGATCTAATTTTGAATGTGGCTTTTCTTGATCTATATAATCAAATTTAACCCCTTTAATATTATTCAATTCAATTCAATCCAATTTCATAATACGGTAAAATTACCATTTTGCCCCTAAATATTTGACTACTTTACAATTTAGTCCCTAGCTCATAAAAATGCAAATTCATGCAATTTAATCCACACCCATGCTATCCAAATTCTATATAGACTCATAGCAGCCCATACATTTCATTATTTCTATAACATCCCGATTTAGGGCCTAGTTAGAATAGTGGTTGTGAGACCACAAATTTGAAGTAGAAATATGCATTTTATGATTTTTATGAGGCTTATGATGTGGTTACATGATTTTGTGAAAATTTCATGAGAAAATTTTATTTATTAGTGATCAATTTGTCCATTAGAACTAAATTGCAAAGATTAGAAAATATGAGATTCTAGAAGATATAAGTATGAAATAGAATTATAAAAATTACTAGAGTTCCTTATTTAGAAATTAGACCATTAAATGTCAAGATGGACAAAAATGGACATGGGAAGGAAAATTCTCAAGAAAGGGCCTTAAGGGCATTTTAGTCATTTGGTTAATTAATGAATTAAAAAGGGAAAAATAAGTCAAAATCCTGTCCATATTCTTCCTCTAAGTGCTGAAATTTGCAAGGAGACATAGCTAGGGTTTCTTCAACTTCCAAGCTCATCCTAGCCCCATTTTTAATGTTATTCGTATTTTTAAGATCCTCGTAGCTCGATTTAGCTATTTCTAGCTATATTTTGAGCTATGATTTATGTTCAAAAAATTTACCCATATATGACATGCATGTATTTTGATGTTTTAAAGAAGAATATGAAAGTTTGATGTGTGATAAACATCTTTTTCTAAGTGATTTTCATGAAAAATGCATAAAAGGACCAAATTGTAAAAGTTATAAAAATGGTCATACATGAGTGAAATAGTTGAAATTGGGGGTTGTTGTAGTTAAGAAAATAATTCGGCTAGGCTTAAAGTACAAGAAAGATGAATAAAAATCACTTTGCGAGCCTAAGGGCAAAAGTGTAATTATGTGAAAGTTTAGGGGCAAAATCATAATTTTGCCAAAGTATGATTCATGAGTCAATTTAGTCAATGTGAGTATTAAACAAGTGAAATTTTTATTATAGATCAAGAAACACAAAGCCCGGACCGAAACCGAGGCAAGAACAAAGTGTTGGACTAAATCGAACATCTACACACATTTTGAGTACCGAGGTAAGTTTGTGTGAAATTAAAGTTTCATAGTGTTTTTATATTTTAAATTGCTTGATCTTATGATAATGAATATCATTTCATGAAAAATCGACTAATGAAGTCTCGATAAGAAAATGATGAGAATATATTAAGTTGAAGTCCCGGTTGAATATTCGGAATAACGAGGATACCCATGTCACGACATGAGATAAGGAAGGTCCCGTGTAAGACCATTTTTGGGGCATGGCATCGGCACCGAATGTAGGTCCCAAGTAAGACCATGTTTGGGACATGGCATCGGCACCGAATGTAGGTCCCATGTAAGACCATGTCTGGGACATGGCATCGACATCTATATACGATCTCGTATAACACTGTAACATCCCGATTTAGGGCCTAGTCAGAATAGGGGTGCGAGACCACAAATCTGAGGTATATGAATGAGTTTTTGAGGTTTATGCTATGTATGCATGCTAGTGTGAAAGTTTCATGAAGCAATTTTGTGAAATTGCGGTTGAATTGTCCAAAAGGACTAAATTGCAAAAGTTGCAAAATGTGAGATTCTAGAAGCTATTTGTGTGAAATAACTTTAGAATATTAATTAGAGGTCCTTAAATAGATATTTTCCCAATTTCTAATTTTTGGACAAAATTGGGCATGGATGAGTTAAAATAGAAAGTTTATCAAAAAGGGCATTTTGGTCATTTAACAATTAAGTGATTAAAATTGGAGAAAAGATGACAAAATTCATTCATCTTCTTCTCCAAGGCTGCCGAAAATTGAGAGAGCCATTGTTAGGGTTCTTCAAAATTTTCAAGCTTGCTAGTAAGTGCATGTAAGTCCTGTTTTTGATATTCTTTGTATTTTTGAAGTCCTTGTAGATTGAGTAAGCTATTTTTAGCTATTTGATGAGCTATGATGGATGTTCAAAAATGTGGCCATGTATGACATGCATGTATTTTGATGTTTTATGGAAGATTATGAAAGCTTGATGTAGTAGAAACATCTTTTGCTAAATGAGTTTCCATAGAAAATGCATGTAGGGACTAGTTTGTAAAAATCTTCAGTTTGGTCCTACATGTGTGATGTAGTGAGAATTAATGATTGCTTTAGTTGAGTAAGTGATTCGGCTAAGCATGAAAGGCTAGAAATTTGAATAAAAATCACTTTACGAGCCTTGGGGCAATAGCGTAAATAGGAGAAAGTTTAGGGGGAAAAGGGTAATTTTGCCAAAGTATGAGATGTGGGTCAATTTAGTCAAAGTGTATATTGATGAGTTGAATTATAATTATAGATCAAGAAAGACAAAGCCAGATCGAAATCGAGGCAAGAGTAAAGTGGTGGACTAAATTACACATTTCTATACTTTTGAGTATCGAGGTAAGTCTATGCATAAACAATGCATTCATACTTAGAATTTGTTAATGCTAGCTAGTTTATAGCATGGTCGAGAATGATTGAGAACCTATGTGATTCAAGTGGAATGAATGTGATAGATTTTGTGAATGGATGAATGATTGAGTAAAAAGATATGTGAATGTGTAGTGATAATGCTAAAAGATGGGCTAAGTGTGATACCATCTTAATACATAATGACGATGAGCTGGCTATGTGCGATGCTATCGTTAGGTATATTGTCTAGTGGGCTATATGCGAAACCACTACGATTACCTTTATGGTAGGCTAAGTGCGATACTACCTTATTAATTTATTGTGGTGGGCTAAGTGCGAAACCACCGAGACATTAGTTGTGTGGATTAGCTGTGTGGATGTATTATCGAGAAATAATGATGTGTTGTATATATGGTAAATGTGATATTGAATGCAGGGGTGCATGTCAATGGTTATGAGTAAGTGACTCATGATGTGTTGGAAATGTGGTAAGGATAGCAAGAGTAAGCATAGTTGTACATTATATGTTAGTATAATGCTAATTATTGTTTAGCTTATACTATGGTGCTTAATTGTTTATGTGTAAACTTACTAAGCTCAAAGCTTACTCCCTTTCTTCTCCCTTGTCTTATAGAGAAAAAGTGTTGAATCGAGATAGGAGGATCAATTGGAAGATCGCCCACACTATCAGCACACTCTGGTACATGAGACTCGATGTTTTGTATATGGCATGTATAGGGGCTAGACAAGTTAGTGAATTTTGTTGTATATGGCTATGATGTGTTGGCCTTTAGACGGATAATCTATTTTGTATAATGCCATAGTTTTTGGCACTTTATTATATGAAAAGATGTAGTTATCTATGTGAGATTGTAAGATTTTGAGTTGATTATGGATGTGTTGAATGAATGCATGTTGTGTATGCTAGAAGGGTGAAAAGAACTTGGCAAATAGCTTTATTCTTGTCCATGTGGGTAGACACACGGGCGTGTGTCTAGGCCATGTGTGACACATGGTCAACCCATGGGCGTGTGACTTGGCCGTGTGTCCCATGCATGTTAGTATTTTAAATCAAAATAGACCACGGACTAGCCACACGGGCGTGTGTCTAGACTCTAGGCCGTGTTAGTGAAGTCAATGTTCACCACGGTTGGAGAGCATGGGCGTGTGTGTCTACACACGAGCGTGCATCATCTTACACAGGCGTGTGAGCTCTGTATAAAAGAGAATAATTTTAAGATGGTAAGAGTTTTCGATATGGTCTCGAGAGCCCTCGTGTGTTTGAGAAAGGCCTCGTAAGTCGAGATTAAGGTTGTTGTGATGGCAAAAGAGAGTGGTCATGTTGTGCCTAAGTGGCGATCTTGAGGATTTTAATACGGTAACGCCTCATGCCTGGTTCTGACGTTGAATACGGGTAAGGGGTGTTACATTTAGTGGTATCAGAGCTATGGTTTAGTCGGTTCTAGGACTACCGTAGCAGGTATAAGAGTCTAGCTATACATGCCATAAGTGTACAATGATAGTGTGGTGGCTTCTGATGATTTTAAATCTTGTTTTATATAGAATATGGATTCCAATCCATTGACTGCTGATGAAGCAGCTAGTAATGCGCCGGCTCCTGTGCAAGGAATCGTGCATGTTCAAAGTGGACCCGAGGCTAGGGTCAAGGGGAAGGGGCACGGGAAGCCTTTCCCCAGATAATGAGCAATTGGTACTCGAATTACGTTCGAGCGAACCCTAATGCTCAACCTCATCCACCCCCTCCTATACCTCAGCCAATTCCTGTGGCTCCTCAAGGTATTGATGTAGTGTGGATATCAAAACCCCCGGTAGATAAGATTAGAAAACATAGGGCTGAGGAGTTTAGAGCTAAGGTTGATGATGACCCGGGGAGGGCAGAGTTCTGGTTAGAGAACTCGATGAGAGTGTTTGAGGAACTCTCTTGTACACCTGAAGAGAGCTTGAAGTGTGTCGTATCCTTGCTGAGGGACTCGACATACCATTGGTTGAAAACGTTGACGTCATTAGTCCCGAGAGAGTGGGTGACGTGGGACTTCTTTATGGAAGAGTTCCGGAAGAAGTATATAAGCCAACGATTTACTGATCGGAAAAGGAAGGAATTCCTTGAGTTGAAGCAAGGAAGAATGACAGTAGCAAAATATGAACGTGAGTTTGTTAGGCTTAGCAAATACGCTCAAGAATGTGTGTCGACAGAGACCATATTGTGTAAGAGGTTCAAAGACGGACTGAATGAGGACATCAAACTCCTAGTGGGTATTTTAGAGTTGAAAGAATTTGTGGTGTTGGTCGAAAGGGCAAGTAAGGTAGAAGAGTTGAGTCTGAGAAAGAGAAAGGGCTATGAATGAAGCCCGAGATGCTAGAAAGAGGCCGATGGGCAAGTCGTATCAAGCCCAGTCGAAAAGGTCCAAGGAAGTGAGTCCTAGGACGACAGCACCAGTGGGTTATTCGCATCGAGACTTGGGCAATACTCGTTCGGGTTCGAGAGTCAAAGCTACTTTGATGGAAAGTGTGGGCAATCCAAAGAACAAACCGAAGTGTCCAAGTTGTGGTAGATATCACACCGGAGAGTGTTGGGGTAACAGTCGAAACTGTTATAAGTGTGGTTCCCCCAACCATTTTATCCGAAATTGCCTCGAGAGGGATGATAAGGAAGAGAAGCTAGAGATGAGATCCACTGATGTGTCTCCAAGGGGTAGACCACCAAGGAACCCGAGAGGCAGGAATAGTGGTAGAGGTGCATCTAGAGACTCTGCTGTGAGACCGAAGGGTCGGGCACCTGCGAGGATGTATGCCATTCGCGCTCGCGAAGAGGCATCCTCCCCTGATGTGATAACGGGTACTTTTTCCCTCTTTGACACCCTTGTTATTGCTTTAATAGATCCAGTGTCTCTTCATTCTTATATTTGCATGAGATTGGCATCTAGTTTGAGTATGACTGTTGAGTCTACGGACTTTGTGGTTAAGGTGTCAAACCCGTTAGGTAAGCATGTGTTAGTGGATAAGGTGTGTAAGAATTGTCCTTTGATGATTGAGAGTCATTGCTTTCCGGCAAACCTAATGTTGTTGTCGTTTGATGAGTTTGATTTAATCCTAGGCATGGATTGGTTGACTACCCATAGTGTTTTAGTGAACTGTGGTAGTAAGTTTATTGATTTGAAATGTGAGAGTGGAGATGTGGTTCAGGTTGAATCAGGTGGATCGGATAGTCTACCAGTGATGATTTCTTCCTTAGTGGCTGATAAATGTTTGAGAAAAGGGTGTGAGTCCTATCTTGCTTTTGTGTTGAATACTCAAGAGGTTGGAGTAAAGTTTGAAACAGTGCCAGTGGTATGTGAGTATCTGGATGTATTCCCGGAAGAGTTACCCGGATTACCTCCAGTGAGAGAGGTTGAGTTTGGGATTGAGTTAGTTCCGGGAACAGCACCTATTTCGATTACTCCGTGTAGGATGGCACCTTTAGAGTTGAAAGAACTAAAGGTTCAGTTGCAAGAGTTGACAGATAAGGGTTTTGCAAGACTGAGCTACTCACCGTAGGGTGCTCCGGTATTGTTTGTGAAGAAGAAAGATGGCTCTATGAGGTTATGTATAGACTATAGATAGCTTAACAAAGTGACGGTTAAGAATAAGTATCCTTTACCAAGGATTGATGATCTTTTGATCAAGCGAATGGAGCTCTGATGTTCTCCAAGATAGACACGAGGTCCAGTTATTATCGATTGAGAGTGAAAGAAGCGAGGATGTGTTGAAAACGCATTTCGGACAAGGTATGGCCATTATGAGTTTTTGGTTATGCCGTTTTGTTTGGCCGAATGCACCGGGATTTTTATGGATCGATGAACCGTGTTTTCGGACCGTATGTGGACAAGTTTGTAGTTGTCTTCATTGGCGACATATTGATCTATTCTCGGGATGAGAATGATCATGAAGATCGTTGAGAATTGTCTTGCAAACTTTAAGAGATAAGCAGTTATACGCTAAGTTTAGCAAGAGTGAGTTTTGGCTCCGAGAGGTCGGATTCCTAGGACACATTGTGTCGGGTGATGGTGTTAAAGTTGACCCGAGTAAGATATCGGCTGTTGTGGATTGGAAATCATCGAGGAACGTGTCAGTAATCGAAGTTTCTTGGGATTAGCGAGGATATTACACACGTTTAAGAAGGGTTCTCTGTGATTGCTACCCCGATGACGAAACTATTGCACAAAGATGTCAAGTTTGAATGGACTAAGACATGTCAACAGAGTTTCGAGAGACTGAAAACAATGTTGACTGAGGCGTCGATTTTGGTTCAACCAAAATCGGGGAAAGAGTTTGTGGTTTACAGTGACGCATCGTTTAATGGTCTCGATTGCGTGTTGATGCAAGAGGGTAAGGTAGTCACTTACGCCTCGAGACAGTTGAAACCGCACAAGAAGAATTATCCAACTCATGATTTGGAGTTGGCTGCGATTGTTTTTGCGTTAAAGATTTGGTGACATTACTTATATGGTGAGAAGTGCCGAATCTTTATGGATCACAATAGTTTGAAATATTTGACGGATCAAAAGGATCTGAATTTGCGACAGAGACGGTGGCTTGAGTTGTCGAAAGACTATGAGTTAGTCATTGATTACCACCCGGGAAAAGCGAATGTGGTTGCGGATGCCCTGAGTAGGAAATCCTTGTATGCTCTAAGAGTTATGAGGATGAGTTTAGCATTGTGTGATGATGGTGCTATTCTGGTAGAGTTGAGAGCTAAGCCACTATTTGTTCAACAGATATGTGAGGCTTAGAGAAATGACAGTGAGATGTTAGCTAAAAGAGACCAAGGAGAAAGTGAAAATAATCCGTAATAGTCTGAAAGTTGCTTCGGACATACAGAAGTCGTACGCGGATCTGAAAAGAAAAGAAATTGAGTTTGAAGTGGGCGACAAAGTGTTTTTAAAAGTGTCCCCATGGAAGAAGATTATGAGATTTGGACGAAAAGGAAAATTGAGTCCAAGATTCATAGGGCCGTATGAGATTACAGATAGAGTTGGGCCAGTAGCATACCGGTTGGCTTTGCCGGTAGAGTTAGAAAAGATTCATAATGTGTTCCATGTGTGATGTTGCGACGGTATCGCTCCGATCCTTCACATGTGATTCCTTCGACAGAAATTGAGATAAGACCAGATATGTCTTATGATGAAGAGTCGATTAAGATCTTGGCTCGAGAAGTAAAACAGTTGAGAAATAAGAGCATAGCACTAGTGAAAGTGTTATGGCAGAAACACGGTGTGGAAGAGGCTACGTGGGAAACGGAAGAAGCTATGAGAGAGCAACATCCAAAAATCTTTACTGGTAAGATTTTCGGGGGCGAAAATCTCTAAAGAGGGGAGAGTTGTAACATCCCGATTTAGGGCCTAGTCGGAATAGTGGTGCGAGACCACAAATCTGAGGTTTATGAATGAGTTTTTGAGGTTTATGCTATGTATGCATGCTAGTGTGAAATTGCGGTTGAATTGTCCAAAAGGACTAAATTGCAAAAGTTGCAAAATGTAAGATTCTAGAAGCTATTTGTGTGAAATAGCTTTAGAATATTAATTAGAGGTCCTTAAATAGCAATTTTCCCAATTTCTAATTTTTGGACAAAATTGGGCATGGATGAGTTAAAATAGAAAGTTTATCAAAACGGGCATTTTGGTCATTTAACAATTAAGTGATTAAAATAGGAGAAAAGATGACAAAATTCATTCATCTTCTTCTCCAAGGCTACCGAAAATTGAGAGAGCCATTGTTAGGGTTCTTCAAAATTTTCAAGCTTGTTAGTAAGTGCATGTAAGTCTCGTTTTTGATATTCTTTGTATTTTTGAAGTCCTTGTAGCATGAGTAAGCTATTTTTAGCTATTTGATGAGCTATGATAGATGTTCAAAAATGTGGCCATGTATGACATGCATGTATTTTGATGTTTTATAGAAGATTATGAAAGCTTGATGTAGTAGAAACATCTTTTGCTAAATGAGTTTCCATAGAAAATGCATGTAGGGACTAGTTTGTAAAAATCTTGAGTTTGGTCCTACATGTGTGATGTAGTGAGAATTGATGATTGCTTTAGTTGAGTAAGTGATTCGGCTAAGCATGAAAGGCTAGAAAGTTGAATAAAAATCACTTTACGAGCCTTGGGGCAATAGCATAAATAGGAGAAAGTTTAGGGGAAAAAGGGTAATTTTGCCAAAGTATGAGATGTGGGTCAATTTAGTCAATGTGTATATTGATGAGTTGAATTATCATTATAGATCAACAAAGACAAAGCCCGGATCGGAACCAAGGCAAGAGCAAAGTGGTGGACTAAATTGCACAATTCTATACTTTTGAGTATCGAGGTAAGTCTATGCATAAACAATGCATTCATACTTACAATTTGTTAATGCTAGCTAGTGTATAGCATGGTTGAGAATGATTGAGAACCTATGTGATTCAAGTGCAATGAATGTGATAGATTTTGTGAATGGATGAAAGATTGAGTAAATAGATATGTGAATGTGCAGCGATAATGCTAAAAGATGGGCTAAGTGTGATACCATCTTAATACATAATGACGATGAGCTGGCTATGTGCGATGCTATCGTTAGGTATATTGTCTAGTGGGATATGTGTGACACCACTACAATTACCTTTATGGTAGGCTAAGTGAGATACTACCTTATTAATTTATTGTGGTGGGCTAAGTGCTAAACCACCGAGACATTAGCTGTGTGGATGTATTATTGAGAAATAATGATGTGTTGTATATTGGGTAAATGTGATATTGAATGCAGGGGTGCATGTTAATGGTTATGAGTAAGTGACTCATGATGTGTTGGAAATGTGGTAAGGGATAGAAAGAGTAAGCATAGTTGTACATTATATGTTAGTATAATGCTAATTGTTGTTTAGCTTATACTATGGTGCTTAATTGTTTATGTGTAAACTTACTAAGCTCAAAGCTTACTCCCTTTCTTCTCCCTTGTCTTATAGAGCAAAAGTGTTGAATCGAGATACGAGGATCAATTGGAAGATCGCCCACACTATCAGCACACTCTGGTACATGAGACTCAATGTTTTGTATATGGCATTTATAGGGGCTAGACAAGTTAGTTAATTTTGTTGTATATGGCTATGATGTGTTGGCCTTTAGACATATAATCTATTTTGTATAATGCCATAGTTGTTGGCACTTTATTATATGAAAAGATGTAGTTATTTATGTGAGATTGTAAGATATTGAGTTGATTATGGATGTGTTGAATGAGTGCATGTTGTGTATGCTAGAAGGGTGAAAAGAACTTGGCAAATAGCTTTGTTCTTGTCCATGTGGGTAGACACACGGGTGTGTGTCTAGGCCATGTGTGACACACTGTCAGCCCATGGGCGTGTGGCTTGGCCTTGTGTCCCCTGCATTTTAGTATTTTAAATCGGAATAGACCACGGACTAGCCACACGGGCGTGTGCCTAGGGCGTGTGGTTAATTAGTGTTGGCCATGAGTTAGCGACACGGGCGTGTGTCTAGACTCTAGGCCGTGTTAGTGAAGTCAGTGTTCACCACGGTTGGAGAGCATGGGCGTGTGTGTCTACACATGGGCATGCATCATCTTACACGGGCGTGTGAGCCCTGTATAAAAGAGAAAAAATTTAAGATCGTAAGAGTTTTTGATATGGTCTCAAGAGCCCTCGTGTGTTTGAGAGAGGCCTCGTAAGTCGAGATTGAGGTTGTTGTGATGGCCAAAGAGAGTGGTCATGTTGTCCCTAAGTGGCGATCTTGAGGATTTTAATACGGTAACGCCTCGTGCCCGGTTCCGGCGTTGAATACGGTTAAGGGGTGCTACAAAGACCATGTCTGGGATATGGTATTGATATCGAGTTAAGAGATCCCGTGTAAGACCATATCTGGGATATGGCATTGGTATCAGGAGGTGATCCCATGTAAGACCATATCTGGGATATGGCATTGCCATCGTGATACATGTATGATGAGATTGAGTATCCTCCGATATTCCGAGTTGTTCAACGCGCAAAAGAGCTAAGTATGCAAAGATGACAAAGAGCTACGCTATACAAAGATGATAAAGAGTTACATTTAAGTTAAGGATGATAATGATTTAAGTTTAAGTTCAAGATAGCTTAAGTGCTAAATTATGTGATGAAGTGACACAGGTACCATGTGTAAAACATGAGTTATGAAACCGTAATGTCATATGTGATGGGTAAGCGTAAGTATGAGTAAGTATGTCAAAGTACTTGAGAACTTGTGTTGTTATTGTTCTATGAGATGAATGGATTTTACCATGAGTACTTATGTTGCTATTTTAATTCATGCAAACTTACTAAGCTATATGCTTATCCCTCTCTTTTCCCTTTTCCTTGTAGTATCGCCAAGCTAGCTCGGGGATCGTAGGACGTCGGAGCTCGGATCACACTATCAACTATTCTTTTGGTATAGTAAAGTTGATTTATTTTGGGTATGGCATGTATAGGAACTTGGTCATCTTGTGTTATGTCATATTTGAAAGCCAAAGTGTTGGCTATTAATGTTATACACTAATTTTGTAAATGGCCATTAGGAATTGGCCGATATTTGTCAAGTTTTATATCTTAATGATGATGAGTTTTATGAAGTGAAAGTTCATGCAATTGATGGAGTAGAATGTGAAGTGTATGAATGATAATTAGTGATTCTTCATAGTGTATTATTGCCATGTTATGTGTTTCTTGTGTTGGCATATGTGTTTTTATGTTTCAGGGTGGCAATTGGCTTGGGAAATAGCCTTTTTATTGTCCACACATGTAGATACACGGGCGTGTGTCTAGGCCGTGTGTGACACACGGTCAGCCCCATGGGTGTGCTGATAGGCTGTGTGTCCCCTGCATCAAATTTGCGAGATTTCGATTCGCCACACGGGCCAGCACACGGGTGTGTGCCTAGGCCGTGTTCCCTTAAGAGCTTGCTGACATCATAAACAAAATACCCAGGTTTTTCACACACGGGTGAGGACACGGGCGTGTCTAGGTCGTGTGAGGGACACGGGTGTGTCTCTGATCGTGTGAAAACCCCTATAGGTTCGAAATGAAAAATAAATTTCACACGGGCTAGGAACATGGGCGCGTGTGACTACACGGCCTGCCCATACGGGCATGTTCCATTCCACACGGTCGTGTGGCCCTGTTTAGGAAAAAAATTTCTAAGAGCGCAAAAGTTTTCGGTTTAATTCTGAAACCTTCCGTATGTATGTTTAGGGCCTCGTAGGCCCATAATAAGGATGTTATGATTATGAATGGGAAGCTTTAAGTTGAAATGACATTTTATAGCCCGATGTTGTATGTTTAAGCTAGTTAAGTCTGGTAATGCCTCGTATCCTATCCCGGCGTCGAACACGGGTAAGGGGTGTTACATTTAGTGGTATCAGAGCTACAGTTTAGTCAGTTCTCGGACTAACATAGCGTAAGCATGAGTCTAGCTATACATGCAATACACATGAGTATTTACATTATGATAGTGTGACGACTCCTGACGATTTAAATTGTGTTTCCATATAGTAAATGGATCCCGATAGAGCTGTGGCGAATGATGTAGAAAGTAACGTGCCAGCTCCCGCTGAAGGGATGGTGCCGAATGAAAATGAGAATAGACCAACGACTGTAAGTCAGAGAGGAGGAGAAGAGGCTAGGGAAGCCTTTCTCCACATGATGAATGCATGGTATATGGAGTTCGTTCGCACGAACCCGAATGCGCAACCCCCATCACCCCCACCCCCACCTATTCCTCAGCCTACCCCTGTAGCTCCCCAAGTGGTGGAAGTGGTGAGAAGATAAAAGCCTCCGGTTGGTAGAACCTAGAAACAAGGAGCCAAGGAATTTTGAGCTAGTAAAAATGATGATCCGGAAAGAGCAGAATTTTGGCTTGAAAATACAATCAGGGTATTTGATGAATTATCTTGCACACCTGAAGAGTGCATGAAATGTCTGGTGTCTCTCTTAAGAGATTCTTCTTATCAGTGGTGGAACACCCTTGTGTCGGTTGTACTAAGGGAAAGGATGACATGGGAGTTTTTCCAAGAAGAATTCCAGAATAAGTACATTAGCCAAAGATTTATTGATCAGAAAAGAAAGGAATTCCTTGAACTGAAACAAGGTAGAATGAAAGTAACTGAATATGAGCGTGAATTTGTAAGGCTCAGCAAGTACGCTCGAAAGTGTGTGTTTTCTGAAGCCATCATGTGTAAGAGGTTTGAGGACGGATTAAATGAAGATATCCGATTATTTGTTGGTGTCATAGAATTGAAGGAATTTGTTTTGCTAGTGGACAAGGCTTGTAAAGCCGAGGAGTTGGTTAAAGAGAAAAGAAAATCTGAGATGGAGTCTCGTGACTCAAGAAAGAGACAAATGAACAAGTCGTTTCAATCTTCATCCAAGAAGTTAAGAGACTTCCCTACCCAGTCAGCTACTTCAGTCGGGTTTTCAAACAGAAGAAAGAGTAAACAGTACTCGGGGATTAAAGCTCAGACTACCTCAGTTGCTAGTGTTGGGAACACTCGACCTAATAGACCGGAATGCCCACAGTGTGGCAGACGTCATCCAGGTGAGTGTCGAGCCCATGAGAGAGCCTGTTTTAAGTGTGGTTCCCAATATCATTTTATTAGAGAATGCCCTGAGATGGTTGAAAATGAGAAAATTCAGCGCGCTAGATCGGGAAGCACTACTAGAGGGAGACAACAGGGAAACCCGGGAAGTGGAATGAGTAGTAAGAGTACACCCAGAAAGCAGGCTGCAAGATCTAAGGGTAGAGTGCCTGTGAGGACTTATGCCATTCACGCTCGCGAGGAGGCGTCATCCCCTGATGTAATTACGGGTACATTTTCTCTCCATGATACTAATGTTGTTGCTTTAATTGATCGGGGATCTACCCACTCATATATTTGCATGAAATTTGTATCTAGTATGAGCATGCCTGTAGAGTCGACAGAGTTTGTGATAAAAGTGTCCAATCCTTTAGGCAAAAGTGTATTAGTTGATAAGGTATGCAAAGATTGCCCATTGATGATTAGAGGCCATTATTTTAAGGCAAATCTCATGCTATTGCCATTTGATGAATTCGATAAAATTTTTGGTATGGACTAGTTAACCGCCCATGATGTGACAGTAAATTGCGGAAAGAAATACATTGAATTGAGATGTGAAAATGGGGACACTCTTCGTGTTGAATCAGATGAACAGGACAGGCCGTATGTAGTGATCTCTTATATGTCTGCTCAGAAATATGTAAGAAAAGGATACGAAGCATATCTTGCCTTTGTGATGAATGCTAAAGAAACTGAGTTAAGAATTGAATCAGTATGTGAGTATCCAGATGTATTCCCAGAAGAATTGCCAGGGTTGCCTCTGGTTAGAGAGGTTGAATTTGGCATTGAGTTAGCTCCTGGTGCTGCACCTATATCGATTGCTCCTTACAGAATGGCCCCAACTGAGTTGAAGGAATTGAAGGCACAATTACAAGAGTTGACGGACAAAGGTTTTGCACGACCGAGTTATTCTCCGTGGGGTGCTCCAGTATTATTTGTGAAAAGAAAGATGGTTCCATGAGATTATGTATAGATTACCGGCAGCTTAATAAGGTTACTGTGAAGAATAAGTACCCATTGCCAAGGATCGATGATTTATTTGATCAATTGAAGGGAGCCACTGTGTTCTCCAAGATAGACTTGAGGTCCAGTTATTACCAGTTGAGGGTCAAAGACTCAGATGTGCCAAAAACTGCATTTCGGACAAGGTATGGGCACTATGAATTTTTAGTCATGCCTTTTGGCTTAACAAATGCCCCTGTTGTGTTTATGGATTTAATGAACCGTATATTTTGGCCATACTTAGATAAGTTTGTTGTGGTTTTTATTGATGACATATTGATATATTCTCGTGATGAGCATGAGCATGCCAGACACTTGAAGACGGTTTTGCAAATTTTATGAGATAATCAGTTGTATGCCAAGTTTAGCAAAAGTGAATTTTGGCTCAAAGAGGTTGGATTTTTGGGGCACATTGTCTCGGGATATGGAATCCGAGTAGACCCAAGCAAGATTTTAGCTATTGTTGATTGGAAGCTGCCGAGAAACGTATCAGAGACTAGAAGTTTTCTAGGCCTAGCTGGCTATTATAGACGGTTTGTCAAGGGGTTTTCTATGATAGCTACACCGATGACGAGGTTGTTACAAGAAGAGGTGAAGTTTGAATGGACAGAAAAGTGCCAACAGAGTTTTGAGAAACTAAAGGCATTGTTGACTGAGGCTCCAGTGCTAGTGCAACCTGAACCGGGAAAAGAATTTGTGATCTACAGCGATGCATCCTTGAATGGATTGGGCTGTGTGCTTATGCATGAAAGCAAGGTGATAGCATATGACTCTAGACAGTTAAAGCCGCATGAGAAGAATTACCCAACACATGATTTAGAGTTGGCTGCCATTGTGTTTGCTTTGAAGATATAGAGACACCATTTGTATGGTGAAAGATGTCCGATATTCACCGATCATAAGAGCCTAAAGTACTTGATGACTCAGAAGGAATTGAATTTAAGGCAGCGAAGATGGTTAGAGTTGATAAAGGATTATGAGCTAGTCATTGACTACCACCCGGGAAAGGCGAATGTAGTCGCTGATGCTTTGAGTAGAAAATTGCTATTTGCATTGAGGGCTATGAATACATGGGTGACTTTGTCAGACAATGGTTCCATTCTAGCTGAGTTGAGGGCTAGACCGATGTTCCTTCAAGAGATTTATGAGGCTCAGAAAGATGACAATGACTTACAAGCCAAAAGAGTTCAGTGCGAGTCGGGTGTTGAGTCTGACTTTCGGATTAATTCTGATGGATGTTTGATGTTCAGAGATAGAGTCTGTGTACCGAGGAATGATAAGCTTATTCAGAAGATTTTACACGAGGCACATAGCAGATGTGTATCTGTACATCCGGGCAGTACAAAAATGTATAATGATTTGAAGAAATGGTATTGGTGGCCGAGTATGAAGAAAGATATTTCTGAGTTTGTATCAAGATGCTTGATTTGTCAACACGTGAAAGCTGAACACTAAGTACCTTCGGGTTTGCTTCAACCTATTATGGTTCCCGAGTGGAAATGGGACCGTGTTACTATGGACTTTGTAAAGGGTTTTCCGTTGACACCGAGCAAGAAAGATGTCGTATGGGTGGTGGTAGATAGACTTACGAAGTCGGCCCACTTCATACCGGTACGTATTGATTATTCTCTTGATAAGTTGGCAGACTTGTATGTTTCTGAGATTATAAGGCTTCATGGAGTGCCTTTGTCGATTCACATCCCGATTTTGGAAAAAGTTGCAAGAAGCTTTGGGTACAAATCTGAGTTTTAGTACGGCTTTTCACCCACAAACTGACGGACAGTCGGAGAGATTAATACAGATACTTGAGGATATGCTCCGGTGTTGTGTTCTTGAGTTTCAGGGCAGCTGGGAAAAGTATTTACCGTCGGTAGAGTTTGCATACAATAACAGTTTTCAGTCGAGCTCGAAAATGGCGCCTTAGGAGGCTTTGTATGGGCGTAAGTGCCGAACCCCTTTGTATTTGACTGAACTCAAGGAAAATCAGATTCACGGGGTCGATCTGGTTAGGGAAACAGAAGAGAAGGTAAAAATAATCCGTGATTGTTTAAAAGCTACTTCTGATAGACAAAAATCCTACTCGGACTTGAAACGAAAAGAGATTGAGTTTCAAGTTGGTGATAAGGTATTTTTGAAAGTATCACCATGGAAGAAAATTCTCAGATTTGGCCAGAAAGGAAAATTGAGTCCACGTTTTATCGGGCCATATGAGATTACCGAGAGGATAAGGCCGGTAGCTTATCGATTGTCTTTTCCATCTGAGTTGGAAAAGATACATGATGTGTTCCACGTGTTTATGTTGTGATGTTACCGATTAGATCCTTCGCATGTGATTACACCGACAGAGGTTGAAATTCAACCCGACATGACATATGGTGAAGAACCGGTTAAGATTCTAGCACGGGAAGTTAAACAGCTAAGGAATAAAAGTATAGCTCTCCTGAAAGTATTATGGCAAAAACATGGGGTAGAAGAGGCTACATGGGAGCCCGAGAAGGCTATGAGAAACCAATACCCAAACCTTTTTACCGGTAAGATTTTCGAGGACAAAAATCTCTAAGGGGGAGAATTGTAACAGCCCCATTTAAGGCCGAGTCAGAATAGTGGTTGCAAGACCACAAATCCGAAGTAGAAATATACGTTTTATGATTTTTATGAGGCTTATGATGTGGTTACATGATTGTGTGAAAATTTCATGAGAAAATTTTATTTATTAGTGATCAATTTGTCCTTAGGACTAAATTGCGAAGATTAGAAAATATGAGATTCTAGAAGATTTAAGTATGAAATAGAATTATAAAAATTACTAGAGGTCCTTATTTAGCAATTAGACCATTAAATGTCAAGATGGACAAAAATGGACATGGGAAGGAAAAATCTCAAGAAAGGGCCTTAAGGGCATTTTAGTCATTTGGTTAATTAATGAATTAAAAAGGGAAAAATAAGTCAAAATCTTGTCCATCTTCTTTCTCTAAGTGCCGAAATTTGCAAGGAGACATAACTAGGGTTTCTTCAACTTCCAAGCTCATCCTAGCCCCGTTTTTAATGTTCTTCGTATTTTTAAGATCCTCGTAACTCGATTTAGCTATTTTTAGCTATATTTTGAGCTAGGGTTTATGTTCAAAAAATTTACCCATGTATGACATGCATGTATTTTGATGTTTTAAGGAAGAATATGAAAGTTTGATGTGTGATAAACATCTTTTTCTAAGTGATTTTCATGAAAAATGTAAAAGGACAAAATTGTAAAAGTTATAAAAATGGTCATACATGAGTGAAATAGTGGAAATTGGGGACTGTTGTAGTTAAGAAAATAATTCGGCTAGGCTTAAAATACAAGAAAGTTGAATAAAAATCACTTTACGAGCTTAGGAGCAAAAGTATAATTATGTGATAGTTTAGGGGCAAAATCATAATTTTGCCAAAGTATGATTCATGAGTCAATTTAGTCAATGTGAGTATTAAACAAGTGAAATTTTTATTATAGATCAAGTAACACGAAGCCTGGACTGAAACCGAGGCAAGAACAAAGTGTTGGACTAAATCGAACATCTACACACATTTTGAGTACCGAGGTAAGTTTGTGTGAAATTAAAGTTTCATAGTGTTTTTATATTTTAAATTGCTTGATCTTATGATAATGAATATCATTTCATGAAAAATTGACTAATGAAGTCTCGATAAGAAAATGATGAGAATATATTAAGTAGAAGTCCCGGTTGAAGATTCGGAATAGCAAGGATACCCACGTCACGACATGAGATAAGGAAGGTCCCATGTAAGACCATGTCTGGGACATGGCATCGGCACCGAATGTAGGTCCTGTGTAATACCATGTCTGGGACATGGCATCAGCATCGAATAAGGAAGGTCCCGTGTAAGACCATGTCTAGGACATGACATCGACATCGAGTTAAGAGATCCCATATAAGACCATATCTGGGATATGGCATCGGTATCAAGAGGTGATCCCATGTAAGACCATATCTGGGACATGGCATTGGCATCGTGATACATGTATGATGAGATTTAGTATCCTCCGATATTCCGGTCGTGTGAAAACCCCTGTAGGTTCGAAATGAAAAATAAATTTTACACGGGCTAGGAACATGGGCGTGTGTGACCACACGGCCTGCCCACACGGGCGTGTGGCCCTGTTTAGGCAAAAAATTTCTAAGTACGCAAAAGTTTCCAGTTTAATTCTGAAACCTTCCGTATGAATGTCTAGGGCCTCGTAGGTCCATATTAAGAATGTTATGAATATGAATGGGAAGCTTTAAGTTGAAATGAAATTTTATAGCCCGATGTTGTATGTTTAAGCAAGTTAACTCCGTTAATGCCTCGTATCCTGTCCCGGCGTCAGACACGGGTAAGGGGTGTTACAATTTCACACATTTACCACATAATTTTCACATTTTACCAATTAATCCCTATATAACATTTTCAACCAAAATCACTTTATAGAACTTGTTTATTTAACAAAAACTATTCATTTTCTATCATCAAGCACCAAAACACATACACATTCATCAATGGTAAAACCCTAATACTTTAACAGTTTCACAATTTAATCCCTGGGCTAGCTAGATTAAGTTACAACGACTCCAAAAACGTATAAATCATTAAAAACGGGACCGAAATTCACTTACATGCATTAGAAAAACCTAGCCAAATACACAAGCTCCTTCCATGTAGTTTTTCACCCTTATTTTTGGTGCAAAAAGATGAACCAACAAGATGACATTTTTGTTTTCATTATTTTACTTAGTTTATTTATTAAATTACAACTTTAACCTTAATTATTAACCTTTAAAACCATTAAATAATTGTCCATATTTGTCCACTAATAATACTAGTGGTCTAATTACCATTTAAGGACTCATACTTTAAGGTTCTATAGCTTATAATACCTTTAGCTTCTAGAACTCCACTTTCGCACCATTTACGATTTAGTCCTTTTTATCGATTTAAACATGCAAACGGTAAAATTTCTTAACGAAATTTTTATATGACTCTATTAACATGCTGTAGACATTAAAATAATAATAAAATAAATATTTTGACTTCATATTTGTGGTCCCGAAACCACTGTTCTGATTTCAATGAAAACAGGCTGTTACAACTCTCCCCTTTAGGAATTTTCGTCCCCGAAAATCTTGCCAGAAAAATAGGTTAGGATACTATTTCTTCATAGCTTCCTCAGGTTCCCACGTAGCCTCTTCTATACCGTTACGTTGCCAAAGAACTTTCACTAAAGCTATGCTCTTGTTTCTTAACTCTTTAATCTCTCGGGCCAAAATTCTGATAGGTTCTTCGTTATACGACATGTCGGGCTGAATTTCAACTTCTGTAGGAGAAATTATATGTGAAGTATCTGATCGGTACCATCGTAACATAGATACATGGAACACATTATGAATCTTCTCAAGTTCTGACGGTAATTTAAGTCGATATGCCACTGGCCCTATTCTTTTGATAATCTCATACGGCCCAATAAATCGCGGACTCAATTTCCCTTTATGACCAAATCAAAGAATCTTCTTCCATGGCGATACTTTCAGAAACACTCTGTCACCAATTTGGAATTCAATATCCTTACGTTTCAAATCCGCATACGATTTCTGTCGATCTGAAGCTGCTTTCAAACTATCAAAAATTACTTTCACTTTTTCTTCGGTCTCCCTGATCAAATCAACCCCGTGAATCTTTTTCTCACTAAGCTCGGTCCGGTACAACGGAGTTCAACATTTACGACCATATAAAGCTTCATACGCTGCCATCTTTATGCTCGACTAAAAACTATTATTATATGCAAACTCAACCAACGGTAAATATATTTCCCAGTTACCTTCAAACTCTAAAACACAGCAATGAAGAATATCTTGAAGAATCTGAATCACTCTATCAGACTGACCATCGGTCTGAGAATAAAATGAAGTGCTAAAATATAACCGTGTACCCAAAGCCTCTTGCAATTTCTTCAAAAATCGT
The DNA here is from genome assembly GCA_025698515.1 of Gossypium sturtianum. NCBI lineage: Eukaryota > Viridiplantae > Streptophyta > Magnoliopsida > Malvales > Malvaceae > Gossypium > Gossypium sturtianum. Next base: position 107,296,021 of record CM046954.1, read on the forward strand.
GACGTAAACCGTGAATCTCTATTCCGAAATAATAGAGACTGGCACTCTATGCAATCTGACAATCTCTGAAATGTACAATTCAGCTAACCTATCAAGAGAAAAATCTGTATGCACTAGAATAAAGTGTACGGAATTTGTCAGACGATCAACAACAACCTAGATAGCATCTTTCTTTTTCGAAGACAAAGGTAATCCCGATACAAAATCCATCGTAACTCTATCCCACTTCCACTCAGGTATCATCACTGGCTGTAATAGTCCCGAAGGCACTTGATGTTCAACTTTAACCTGTTGGAAAATCAAGCATCTCGACACAAATTATGAAATGTCACGTTTCATGCCCGACCACCAGTACATCTATTTCAGATCGTTGTACATCTTAGTACTCCCTAGATGAACAGATAAGCAACCATTGTGTGCTTCGTGTAAAATTTTCTATACAAGCTCAGGATTCCTCGGCACACAAACTCTACCTCGAAACAGCAACCAATCTTCAGATCCGATTTGAAACTCTGAATCAGTAATTGACTCACAATGTATTCGTTTAGCTTTCAATTCATTGTCACATTTTTGAGCTTCAGAAATTTGCTGGAGAAACATCGGTTTAGCTTTTAACTCAGCTAAAATCGAACCATCATTAGACAAGCTCAATTGCGTATTAATCGCTCTCAGAGCAAACAAAAATTTACTACTCAAAGCATCCGCGACTACATTTGCTTTTCCCGGGTGATAATCGATTACTAACTCATAGTCTTTCTGTAACACCTCTAACCCATATCCGTCTCTAGAATAGGGTTTCGGAGCATTACCGGACTTATCAATTAAACAATCATACAATTCTCATATCCAAACAAACATCATTCAAATACAATCATATAGTCCCTAATATGAGCCCTCTAGGCTAAAAAAGCATTAGAAGTGGCTCGGGACTAAACCGAGAACTCAGGGAAATTTTGGAAAAACATAGAAAATTTTCAAAGTACAGGGAACACACGCCCGTGTGGCCAGGCCGTGTGTCTCACACGGCCAAAGACACGCCCGTGTCACAGGCCGTGTGGACATTCGAAATGGGATCATATGGCTGTGTCCCAGCCCGTGTCCTACCCTGTGTAACTGACTAACTTGGGTCACACGGCCAACCACAGGCCCGTGTGACTAGCCCGTGTACCCTTAGAAATGACCTCACACGCCCGTGTGCCAGGCCGTGTGCTAGGCCATGTGAAAACTTGAAGGTATACTGACTTATGCCACACGACCAGGTCACATGCTCATGTGTTGGGCCGTGTGGAGCTACTGACATGGTTTCTAAAAAAGTACCAGGGGACACACGGCCGTGTCACCTAGCCGTGTGTGACACACGGCTGAGACACACGCCCGTGTCTCTACCTGTGTGAACAAAAATAGGCTATTTTCCAAGCCATCTTTCTCACCCAAAGTGTTGTCAACCGAAGCATACCAAAAAGCATATAACCATATCTTCAATAGGCATTCAAAACAATCACAACCAAGTCCAATTCATACAAATCCAATACCAACAACAACATTACTCATAAACATCACAATTGGCCATTCCAATTCATATTAATTTCACATCCATAAATCACCTAAATGATCAAACTCACCTATTAGACTTTGTGCCGAAATCAACATGCATACCACATTCTCAAATTCAATCATTTTGTACTCAAAATACCAATTCACAACAAATCATTCACATAGCAATAATAACCAAATATCAAAGGCCATTTACACATATATACACAACCAAGTATACCAAAATAAGCCAAATCACATGGCTATACACATAACCAAAACATGCATCATTTACAAGCCAAATCAATTGGCTATATACATTATAAACATATAGGTCATATTAACCACAACACCTATACATGCCATATAACCAAGTACACAAGTTCAAAAGTACCAAAACGACGGTTGGATAGTGTGATGAGATCTCCGAAAACATCCAATCCGAGCAAGCTTCGAAATCACTATAAAGCACGGAAAAGTAAACAGAGTAAGCTATTATGCTTAGTAAGTTTGTGTAACACCCCTAACCCGTAACCATCGCCGGTCTAGGGTTAAGAAGCGTTACCAGACATAACGAAACTTTTACGATCATTTCTCAAACATAAATACATCATCATCGTACCATAGCAAATCATATACATAGAGTCCCTTTAAAAGGTCTACGAGACCTTAAACATGCATTAGGAAGGGGTCAGGACTAAACCGAGCACATACAATTTTTTTTCTGAAAATCAAACACTTTTCAAAGTTACAGAGGTCACACGCCCGTGTGGGTAGGCCATGTGCCTCACACGGCATCAAACACACCCGTGTGTCAAAGCCGTGGCAAAAAGGGCATACATACTGACTTGTCCACACGGCCGAAGACACGCCCGCGTGCTTGACCCGTGGGTAACACTGACTTAATTCACACGGCTTGTCACACGCCCGTGTGTCTAGCCCGTGTGCGAGTCTAACTTATTTCAAAATGCAACCTTAAGAGAAATGATTGAGACACACGCCCGTGTGCTCAACCGTGTGGGAAAATGTTGGCAAATTTGCCACCCAAATTTTGGGTCACACCTACAAGCATCAGGCCATTCTAAATTCATATTACAAATGCATCCAAAACATTCCAACCTTTAACTATATCATTTATTTCCATATACAAATCCAACTCAAACATCCCACTCCAAAGTATCAATTTCAAATCAAAAACATGTAATCCATACATCATTTAATCCTTACCAATTCATAGCATTTCTCATCATATCAATATCCCAAATCAACCATGAACTTACCAACATAGACCATTTCATTTGCTCATTTATGAGCACATCAAAACATCCCAACTTATACATCATAAAACAAGAACAAAACTCATCCATAAACACACTCATTAACAAGCCATATCACATGACAATCAAATATTTATCATATAGTTCAGTAAACGATAACACAATTCATCTTAGGTTTCATCCCCCTCAGGTATCTGAGGGTTTAGTTCATAACAATCAAAGAAAACATCTCAGAAGAAAAGATAAAACCAAACATAAGAAATCCCTAAAACCCCCTAAAGGAATTGAAGGAGAGATCCTCTGCCTTGAGTATGATTTCGGCTTCTTGAGATGGATCAACTGGCTATCTTCAAGTAAACCTCCACAAATCTGCCTCTTTTGGCCTAGCAAGACGCCACTTGACAACAGCCTTGGGCTCCCCCTTTTAGGTCATACTTAGGGTGTTTATATAGGCTTTGGAATGTGTTTCTTTGCCCCTAAGTATCCTAATCCGAGTGAAATTTCTCTTTGTCACGGCAGGGGCACGGCCATGGCACACGCCCGTGTAAATCGTGGGCAGGCCGTGTGGAGTCCGTTGATGAGGCACGACCGTGTGGTCTTGGGCCCAGGCTGTGTCAATTTCGTGATGTGGCCCATTTGGCCCATTTGGCCCGTTTTAAGCCTGTTTCTTGTTCTTTTCATCCTCCGGTGCTTTCCTGAGTATAAAACATGAAAACAAAGGATTAAGAGCACCAAATGACATAAAATAAGGGATAATTCATCCAAAATCATGCTAAATGTGGGATTAAAATATGTTACTTTTACGGTTTATCAAATACCCCCACACTTAAGCTTTTGCTTGTCCTTAAGCAAAATTCTCAACTCATAATTAAAATGAACTTCCCTCAATTCATAATATTCATCAATAGTGTTTCATCATAATTCAAAGATAATTTATACATGGATGATTCAACTCAAAGAGTCCTAAAGATTCAAACAATCTAAGCCATACCTTTGTAGCACAAAACCTAGGTGTTTCCCCTCATCTAAATAGTTACTTATAATTCAAAATCGACAAGGATTGACATCCTCACTAAAGATTCACTCAAATCACTCGGAGTGTTTAAGGTTCAAAATTAAGCATTCAAAAGTCAAACATGAAGAGTTAATCCCATAGGCTTGCATGAAAATCAAATCTCCACTACTGTAAAATGAGATGATACACAAATCAAAAGGTCTTTAACAGGATTGTAACAGGGCTTGGGTTAAAGGTGTGGATAAAGGCTGAATTAGAAGGTTAGAATCGAGATTGAATTGACAAATTACCTAACTAGAAACAATGAACTGAATATAAGTAATTACATCAATTGAAAACTTGTAATAATAATACCACTACTAATACGAGCTTCTTTTTCAACAATTGGAATTTAGATGTATAAGCTCACTTGATCACAAAACTAATAATGAATATACTTTGATTTGATTTTTTAAGAACAATTCACAAATACATAATAAATGATAAATTTACTATCGAAATAATTAGGCAATTGATCAAATCAAATCTCGATATAAGGGTAGTCAAAAGGAATAGTGATAACGAAAACAAAGGGTTTTGGGTTAATATTAGCGGTTGAGTCAATAAAAAGGGTTGTTAGGATTAAACGGGGTTCACTAGGGGTTAATTGTGAAGGTAGGCTTTTAGTGGAGTAAGTGGGTTAAATCCTAGGTGCCTTCATCATCTCTGTATATCAAATCAAAGGTGTGGTCTCCGCATGTATAATCGATGCAAGTTCTAGAATAACAAATCAATGTTGACACACTCATAATCAATAAGGTGAGCAAGAAAAAGAAAATATGCTCTATAAGGCTAAAAATCTCACAAAAATTATGGGTATTTTGATGTCATTCCTGTAAATTTCAAACTCCAAAGTAATATTCAAATTCAGGTAGACAACCTAGAAAAAATTTTAATTTTGAAAAATAGACTTATCATGCTTGATTCTCTAGTATCTTAAAGTATAAATAATCAATGCACAATTATCAATGACTTAATCAAAAACACATTAACAAAAATCATAAATCAAAGGAAATTTCATTCTAATCATAATATGAGAAACTTGCTTTAAGACAAGGCATAATTCAGGATTTGAGAATAATGCAAAAAGTTTGGCACTTTTAAGTTTCACCCCCCACACTTAAGATGTACATTGCCCTCAATGTACAAAGATAGATAGGAATTCATAAGATCAAAAGATAGGGAGAGATGAAACTTCCTGAATTTTGGATGGATTCCATGAAGGATGCAGAAAATATGTTGGATGGGTCGTCCTTGATGGTGGTGTGGCTATGGTCGTGGTCGTGGTGGCTGCCCATTATTGCTGCGCTAGATGAAGAAATTGGGTAGCTCGTAGAGAATTAGCCAGGATATAATAATAATTTAAACTATACTAATTATATAATTAAAGAAAAGCAAGCTAAAGTGAGAAAATAAAAAGTGAAATAAAATTAAAAAAAAGATTAATGGACCGAAGAGTCCTTATTGTTGGGTGGTTCGCGAGGTGGCCGTGATTTCGAAGGCTGCGGTGGTGCTGGTGGTCATGGTCGAGGTGTGATTCCCTAGCAGCCTGTAGAACCTAAAACCAAGAAACTAAAATGGAATAAACTAAATTAAGCATAAGAAAGTCAAAAAGAAGAAAAATAAAGGAGAAGAGTAAAGAAGAAGAAGAATTAAATGGTCTCAACGACCCTTGGCTTGTCGAATATATGAAGCGACCGGCATGAACTTATGAGATTGGTCTCCCACAGGGAGACTGTGCGTGGATCCTTCCACCTCTTCGACATAGATGTGGTGTGGCTCGATGGTTGGGGAAAATATTAGAGAAGGAAAGTAGGGAGAGGTCTGAGAGAGAAAAGGAAAGGAAAATGGGATGGAAGAGATGGGGGTGGGTGTTTTAAATAGAAATTTCAAGTCTGGTACGTTCCCACGCCCATGTACCATGGGCGTGTTGAGTCATACGGCCGCGTCGCACGGTCGTGTTGTGCTTCGTTCGTTTCTCCCACGCCCATGTTCAAGTCGCCACGCCTATGTTTGATGAAACAGTGTCCACCATGGTCTCCTAGCACGGGCGTGCCTCCCTCCGTGTAGATTTCTCGGTGTCTTCCATGGCCATGTCGCACGGCCGTGGCAGGGTAGTTGGGTCCGTGACTCGAAGATACGATCCGTCCTGACTCGTACCATCTCTGCCATGTTAGTACGGAGATTCGGTGCATCCACACGGCCACGGCCACGACCGTGTGTAAGGCCGTGTGGTATGGAAATTGGCCTTGGTTAGTTTATAGTTATTTGCTACAAAGGAGAATTAAAAGTGAAAATAAAATAAAATAAAATAGAAAGAGTAATGGAGTTAGTGCCCGCGTTGCCTCCCGAGAAGCGATCGTTTAAAGTCTTAAGCTAGACTTACCTCTCGTTTGCATAATCAGGGTGGTTTGAGGAGTTGAAAGTCCTTCCTCATGCTATCAGTTTCATTATCATAATAAAGTCAAGTCGAGATCCGCTTATTTTGAAAGTGCCAAAAATAGGATTACTTACCTCGACGGTTCCATATGGGAAAACACTGATTACCTTAAAAGGGATTTCTTTGTTTGTGTTAGGATCAGGAGGAGATATTCGAGGGTCTGCTTTATCTATCAATACCTGATCTCCAATTTTGAACTTGTCTGCTTCGTAGAGTAGCTTTGGTTCTGCTTCGTATATCCCTAATTTTTCCTTGAAATGTCTCTTCCACTCGTCTAGATCATCGATCTGAATCCTATGTTCCTCATGAGTTATTTCTTTGTTGGCACGAGGTATAGGATCGGGTTCAGTTGTGTTATTTTGTGGTGCTTCCTGAAGAGAAGGGTTAACTGAATGGTTATCCATAGAATTTATTTTCTCACCTTGATTACTCGATGTTCTAGCCGAATCGAGAGCTTTGAGTGTGACTGTCTCATTACCTACACGAAGTATGAGTTCTCCTGCATCAATATCAATTTTAGCTATGGTAGTTGCTAAAAATGGTCTTCCTAAGATTAATGGGATACTATTGTCCTCATCCATGTCTAATACGACAAAGTCTACTAGGAATATGAATTTTTCAACTTTTACGAGTACATCTTCAATTATACCCCTAGGAATTCTAACAGTTTTATCAGCTAATTGAATGCTCATCCTAGTTTGTTTGGGTTTCCCTAGACCTAGTTGTTTAAATATTTTATAAGGCATGACATTTATGCTTGCCCCTAAATCAGCTAACGCATTATCAATAGATAAACTACCAATTAAGCATGGAATTGTAAAACTCCCTGGATCTTTTAATTTTCGTGGTAGTCTATTTTGAAATACTGCCGAGCACATTGCGTTTAGTTCCACATGTGATGCCTCGTCTATCCTTCACTTTTTCGTCAACAGCTCTTTTAAAAATTTTCTAGAATCTTGCATCTGCGAAAGAGCTTCAAGTAACGGTAAGTTAATATGTAATTTCTTTAAAAGTTTAAGAAACTTACCGAACTGTTCCTCTGTGCCGTCTCTCCTTAATGCTTCGGGATATGGTATGCGAGATTGGTACTCTTTAATTACCGGTTTTGGCTTATTATTACTTACCTCAACCTTACCTTCTCCGACCACATTCTATTGCCTTGAATTGGGCTCGTCTAACCCTTCACTTTCTTGAGCTGTTATGGCTTGGATTTGCTCATTTGGGTTAGTCTTGGTGTTGCTCAGTAGTCTTCCCTCTAGTCTCTCAGAGATCTGCTTAGCAAGTTGCCCGATTTGATCCTTGAGCTGCTGTGTCAATTTTTCGAGTTGTTGTTTAAAGGATTCTACGTATTCTGAAAACGTGTTTCTGTGGCTGCCATGAATTTTGTCAGCATCTCCTCGAGGTTTGGCTTCTTTTCCTATGGGTAGGGCTGTTGTTGGAAATTTTGGGATAGTTGTTGCCTTTGATTCCCTTGACCACCCCATGAGAAATTGGGGTGATTCTTTCAACCTGGATTATGAGTATTACTATAAGGGTTATTTTGAGATCGGAAATTGTTACCCATATAGTTCATTTGTTCTCTCTCCATGCCCTGTCCGTAGGGTGGGTACTCAGGATTCGCCACACCTCCACTTGTTTCGCACTGCATAATTGGTTGTACCTGCGAGGAACCGTAAACACCATCAAATTTTTTATGTAACATCTCTACCTGATTTGATAGCATGGTTACTGTGTCGAGGTTATAAACTCCGGCTGCTTTTGTTGGCCTTGTCCTTGTGACTTGCCACTGATAGTTATTCAGTGACATCTCTTCTATAAACTCGTAAGCTGCTTCAGGAGTTTTGTTATTCATAGTTCCACCGGCGGCTGAATCGATTAATTGCCTTGTTGAAGGGTTAACACCGTTGTAGAAAGTTTGGACCTGTAGCCACAAGGGTAATCCATGGTGTGGACACCTTCTCAGCAAATCTTTGTATCTCTCCCATGCATCGTAAAGTGTCTCTAAATCCATCTGCACAAAAGAAGAGATACCATTCCTTAACTTGGCCGTTTTGGCCGGTGGAAGAGAATGCAACCACTGTTTGGCTTTATTCCTCAGAGAGAAGGGAAATAACCGAAGACGGATGGCATCGTCAGTAACGCCATTTATCTTGAAAGTATCGCAAAATTCTAGGAAATTTGCCAAGTGATTATTTGGATCTTCATCCTGTAAACCATCAAACTGAACAAATTGCTGTATCATCTGAATTGTGTTAGGTTTCAATTCAAAATTATTTGCAGCAATAGCAGGTCTATCAATACTTGACTCAGTTCCTGTTAAACTAGGTTTAGCATAATCATACATAGTTCTAGGAGCATTATTTTCAACCATCTCTGGAGGTAGTGGGTTATTTTCAGCCATCCCTTCAGTAGGATTGGTTTCGCCTTCTTGCTCTTCTTCTATGTAGTTTGAGCCTCGCCTTATTTCTCTGTGATTTCTATGAACTGTTCTTTCAATATCACTGTCGTAAAGCAGGGGTCCTGTTGGGTTCCTTCTAGTCATAAACTAGAGGTACCTGAAAGGAGGAAATAACAAAAGAAGAAAATTTAGCAAAGTTAAAATAAAATAGGAAATAAAAGTAAATTGCAAAAAAATGGCTAAAGTAATAAAAATTGAGTTTTCTTAATATTTTAGTTCCCCAGCAACAGCGCCAAAAACTTGATCGTTGTGTTTATGCGATGTCAAAGTCTTAAAATTTATAATGAGAATGATCGAACCTGGAAACTAACTATGACAACGATTTGAGGCAAGCGCACCTATCGAATAGTAGTATAGTTAAGGCAAGACCGGAATGTCGAACCCAAAGGAACTAAAAGTACTAATACTAACTTTCTTTTTATTATCTAGCCTAAAATAAAGGGAATTTGTTGTTTAATCTAAATTAACTAACTAAAGACTCTAAGAAAAAGAAGAATGAATTTGGGGAAAATACTTGTGGGAAAAGCCAATTGATAAAGACAATACCCAAGGAAGAATCCACCTAGACTTCACTTGTTATCTAACTCAACTGCACGATTTATTCATTTGACTTGATCCGTAAGATTCCCTAATGTATATTAAACCCTCTCTCAAAGCGAATAACGTCTAACCCTAGGTTGATTAATTGAAATCTCTTTCTAATTAAAACCCCTAGAATTGCATTAACTCGATCTATGGAATCCCATATTAGGTTTCACCCTAATCTGGCAAAATCTCGTCACCCTATCTCTAGGCGCACGATCAACTCCGCTTAACTATGCTAGATCTACTCTTAGGCAGGGACTTTTGCTCCTCCACCTAAGCATATCAAACTTGAATCAATATCCCAGAAATATCAACACAAGAATTAAGAACACATAATTAAGAACAAGTCAAATATTTATCATATAGTTCAAATAAACGATAACAAGATTCATCTTAGGTTTCATCCCCTCGTATCTCGAGGTTTAGTTCATAACAATCAAAGAAAACATCTCAGAAGAAAAGATAAAAACAAAACATAAGAAATCCCTAAAACCCCCTGAAGGAATTGAAGGAGAGATCCTCCGCCTTGAGTATGATTCCGGCTTCTTGAGATGGATCAACTGGCTATCTTCAAGTAAACCTCCACAAATCTGCCTCCTTTGGCCTAGCAAGACGCCCCTTGACAACAACCTTGGGCTCCCCCTTTTAGGTCATACTTAGGGTGTTTATATAGGCTTTGGAATGTGTTTCTTTGCCCCAAAGTATCCTAATCCGAGTGAAATTTCTCTTTGTCACGGAAGGGGCACGGCCATGGCACACGCCCGTGTAAATCGTGGGCAGGCCGTGTGGAGTCCGTTGATGAGGCACGGCCATGTGGTCTTGGGCCCAGGCCATGTCGATTTCGTGATGTGTCCCATTTGGCCCGTTTTAAGCCTGTTTCTTGTTCTTTTCATCCTCCGGTGCTTTCCTGAGTATAAAACATGAAAACAAAAGATTAAGAGCACCAAATGACATAAAATAAGGGATAATTCATCCAAAAGCATGCTAAATGTGGGATTAAAATATGTTACTTTTACGGTTTATCAATCTCTGTCAGACACAATAGATACTGGTACCCCATGCAATCTCACAATCTCAGAAATATACAATTCGGCTAACTTATCAAGCGAATAATCTGTTCTCACCGGAATAAATTGAGCTGATTTCGTTGATCTATCAACTATCACCCAGATTGCATCTTTCTTCCTCGGAGATAAAGGCAACCCCGACACAAAGTCCATTGTGATTCTCTCCCATTTCAGCTCAGGAATCATAATCGGTTGTAACAAACCGGATGGAACCTGATGTTCAGCTTTGACTTGCTGACAAACTAAACATCTCGAAATAAACTCTGAGATATCTCGTTTCATACCATGCCACCAATAAAACTGTTTCAGATCATTGTAAATTTTCGTACTTCCCGGATGAACAGACAAACAACTATTATGAGCCTTGTTCAAAATCAACTGAATTAACTCTGAATTTCTTGGATTACAAATCCGATCTCGAAATCTCAAACAACCATCACCATCAACTAGAAATTCTGAATCAGAATTTAAACCACACTGAGCTCGTTTTGCCATCATCTCAGTATCAATTTTCTGGGCATCACAAACCTGACGTATAAACATTGGCCTCACTTTCAACTCATCCAATATCGAACCATCATCACACAAATCTATCTGAGTACTCATTGCTCGTAAAGCAAATAAAGACTTTCAGCTCAAAGCGTCAGCAACAACATTAGCTTTTCTCAGATGATAGTCAATTACTAATTCATAGTCTTTTAGTAATTCTAACCATCTCCGCTGTCTCAAATTCAATTCTTTCTGAGTCATCAAATATTTCAAGCTCTTATGATCAGTAAAAATGTGACATTTCTCACCAAATAAATAGTGACGCCAAATCTTCAATGCAACTACAATAGCTGCTAATTCAAGATCGTGTGTCAGGTAGTTCTTTTCATGCAGTTTTAACTGTCTCGAAGCATAGGCTATAACTTTGCCCTCTTGCATCAACACACAGCCTAAACCATTCAACGATGTGTCACTATAAACTATGAATTTTTTACCTGATTCAGGTTGAACTAACACTGGTGCTTCTATCAATAATACTTTCAACTGTTCAAAACTCTGTTGACACTTTTCTGACCACTCAAATTTAACATATTTCTGTAGCAATTTCGTCAACGGAGTCGCAATCATCGAGAATCCTTTCACAAACCGTCTATAATATCCCGTTAGTCCCAGAAAACTACAGACTTCAAACACATTTCTCGGAGGTTTCCAATCTAAAATTGTTGAAATCTTGTTCGTATCAACTCGTATTCCCGCAGCTGATACTATATGTCCCAGAAAACCAACCTCGCGCAACTAGAACTCAAATTTACTAAAATTTGCATACAATTACTTCTCACGCAGAGTCTGTAACACGATCCTCAAATGCTCAGCATGTTGCGCCTCATCACAATAATAAATCAAAATATCGTCAATAAACACAACAACAAATCAATCCAAATACGGTCTGAATATCTGGTTCATCAAATCCATAAATACTGCAGGAGCATTCGTTAGTCCGAAAGGCATAACTAAAAATTCATAATGTCCGTACCTCGTTCTGAAAGAAGTTTTCGGCACATCTGATTCTTTAACTCTCAACTAATAATATCCCGATCTCAAGTCTATTTTCGAAAACACTGTAACCCCTTTTAACTGATCATGCAAATCATCAATTCGCGGTAGAGGGTACTTATTCTTTATTGTCACTTTATTCAACTGTCAGTAGTCAATACACATCCTCATAGTACCATCTTTCTTTTTCACAAACAACAAAGGAGCACCCCAAGGCGACAAACTTGGTCGTGCAAATCCTCTATCTGTCAACTCTTGCAACTGAGACTTCAACTCTTTCAATTTTGTCGGAGCCATTCTACACGGAGCTATAGAGATAGGGGTCATCCCCGGCACTAACTCGATGCCAAGCTCAACTTCTCGTGTCGGAGGTAATCCCGGTAGTTCTTCAGGAAATATGTCAGGAAACTCACAAACCACAGGCACAGATTCAACTTTCCTTTTTGTCACTTTTGTATCTATTACATATGCAAGATAAGCTTCACACCCCTTTTTCACATAATTCAAAGCTTTCATCGAAGATATTACAGCCGGTAACCCATTCAAATCACTGGATTCAATTCGAACCATCTCACCATTCTGACTTCTCAAATCAATACTCTTCCATTTGCAATTCACAATAGCATTATGCAAAGTTAGCCAAACAATACCCAGAATTATATCAAATTCATCAAAGGGTAGCAGCATCAGATTAGCCGAAAAATAAATATCCCGAAACATCAACGGGCAATTCTTGCACACTTTGTCAACTAGAACACACTTGCCTAAGGGGTTCAATACTCTAATTACAAACTCAATAGACTCAACAGGTAGAGTCTTACTAGATACTAAGTTCACACATACATATGAATGAGTAGATCTTGGATCTATCAATGCAATCACATCAGTATCGAAAAGAGTAAAAGTACCAGTTATGACATTTGGAGATGACGCTTCTTCGCGAGCGCGAATAGCGTAGGCTCTGGCAGGTGCTCTCGCCTCAGATCTCATAGCTGTAACTGTTGTTCCTCTCTGACTACCACTCACATTTCCTGTATTTCTAGGTGGTCTACCCCTAGCTGTCGTGTTACTCGGCCTCGCACTCTGAACATTATCTTTCTCAGCTAACTCCAGGCAATCCTGAATAAAGTGATCTCGTGATCCACATTCATAGCAAAATCTATTATTATACTTTCCCCAGCATTCTCCGATATGACGTCTCCCACACTGTCTACACTCAGGCTTATTACTTCTGACACTTCCAACACTTGATTCCATTGGAGTTTGAGTTTTAGGACAAGTATTTTGTTTCACACGATCTTTACTCGAATGTTCAAACGAAACATTTGAGTGATTGTTTGCATCTCTGATTCTCTTTGACGAAGAATGATATGACTTACTCATCGACCATTTTCTTTCGTCTCTAGCTTCTGAATCTACTTTCTTCTTTTCTTTACTAAGCTCCTTAGCTTTACAAGCTCTTTCAACCTATACAACAAATTCATTCAAATCAAGAATTCCGACCAGAAGTTTAATGTCTTCATTCAATCATTCGATGAATCGTTTACACATAGTAGTTTCTGTCGAAACACATTCTCGCGCATACTGACTCAATCTTACAAATTCCCGCTCGTATTCTGTAACAGACATACGGCCCTGTTTTAGCTCTAGGAACTCTTTACATTTCTGATCTATAAACCGTTGACTGATATATTTCTTTCAGAATTCAGCTTGAAAGAAATCTCAGGTGATTCTTTCTCTCGGAAACACAAATATCAATGTTTTCCACCAATGATATGCCATATCTCTCAACAATGAAACAGCACATTTAAGGCATTCATCAGGAGTACATGATAATTCATCAAACACTCTTATGGTATTCTCAAGCCAAAATTCAGCTCGCTGGCATCATCATCAACTCTAGCCCTGAACTCTTCGGCCCCGTACTTTCGAATTTTATCCACAGGAGGTTTACTCAATCGGATCAGGTCTGAAACTTGTGGTACTACATGAACTTGCGGGGGTGGAGGTTGTTGAGTAGCCGGATTCATTCGAACGAATTCCGCAAACCACTCACTCATCATTTGGAAGAAGGCTTACTTTGACTCTCCCTCATGGCTACTAGCAATCAGCCTAGATTCAGCCGGCGCTGTCCCTTGAGCGGGAGCAGGCGCATTACTCTCAACATCATCAGCAACTACTCGATCAGGATCCATTTACTATACGAAAACAAATTTTTAACTGTCAGGAATCATCACACTATCGCAGATATATATATGGCATGTATAGCTAGACTCTCACATGCTACGTTAGTCCTAGAATCGACTAAACCGTAGCTCTGATACCAATAAAATGTAACACCCCTAACCCTTAACCATCGCCAGTCTAGGGTTAAGAAGCGTTACCAGACATAACGGAACTTTTACAATCATTTCTCAAAAATAAATACATCATCATCGTACCATAGAAAATCATATACAAAGAGTTCCTTTAAAAGGTCTACGAGACCTTAAACATGTATTAGGAAGGGGTCGGGACTAAATCGAGCACATACAAAATTTTTCTAAAAATCAAACATTTTTCAAAGTTACAGAGGTCACCACCCGTGTGGGTAGGCCGTGTGCCTCACACGGCATCAGACACAGTCGTGTGTCAAAGCCGTGGCAAAACAGGGAATACATACTGACTTGTCCAAACGGCCGAAGACACGCCCGTATGCTTGACCCGTGGGTAACACTGACTTAATTCACACGGCTTGTCACACACCCGTGTGCCTAGCCCGTGTGCGAGTCTGACTTATTTCGAAATGCAACCTTAAGAGACATGGTCGAGACACACGCTCGTGTGTTCAACCGTGTGGGCAAATGTAGGCCATTTTCAAGGCCAATTTGCCACCCAAATTTTGGGTCACACCTACAAGCATCAAGCAATTCTAAATTCATATCTCAAATGCATCCAAAACATTCCAAAACATGCACCATTTAACCTTTAACTATATAATTTATTTCCATATACAAATCCAACTCAAACATCCCACTCCAAAGTATCAATTTCACATCAAAAACATGTAATCCATACATCATTTAATCCTTACCAATTCATAGCATTTCTCATCATATCAATATCCCAAATCAACCATGAACTTACCAACATAGACCATTTCATTTGGCCATTTATGAGCACATCAAAACATCCCAACTTATACATCATAAAACAAGAACAAAAATCATCCATAAACACATTCATTAACAAGCCATATCACATGACTATATTTGCACATCTGAAAACATTCCATAATTTCTAGCCTATACATGCCATATACTAAAGATATAACTTCCAAACGTACCAAAATAGATGACCAATAGTGTGATTGAGTCGCT
The DNA here is from genome assembly GCA_025698515.1 of Gossypium sturtianum. Lineage (NCBI taxonomy): Eukaryota > Viridiplantae > Streptophyta > Magnoliopsida > Malvales > Malvaceae > Gossypium > Gossypium sturtianum. Next base: position 107,311,336 of record CM046954.1, read on the forward strand.
GAAGATTCCCGGATCCAAGCTAGCATTTATGACACTGTAAAATAGAGAAAGACTTCACACAGTAAGCTTTAAAGCTTAGTAAGTTCGTAATATAACACAATTAACTCGACAATTTAGATTCAAAAATAAAATTTAACTATCATTTGATTCAATTCACATCACTTCTCTATATCATCCCTAGCTATTGCTCACTTTCATACCATATCCATAGATCCAAACACAAGCATTTTTAATACTACTCAAACAACTCTTTTTCATCATTCATTCACACATTCATCCATTGATCTCATACACAAAATCATCAACCACATAGGTTCTGTACATACCTGTACCATCACGTATTCATCTATCACATTTACCACTCAATGCTCCAAGCCATAATTCGTTCGGGCCTCTTTAAACATTCGATGATTTTGCACCCTCAGTGCCATTTAATTAGCCAAAGCTACGATAGTATCGCACACTTAGTGCCATCACTTAAACCAAAGATATCTCAATATCGCACACACTGTGCCAACTAATATAACCGATGCATTTCTTTATCTCGCACACTTAGTGCAATTCATCGTAGTAACCATTATATTTACGCACACATAGTGCTACATTTCTTCGAATTCACATTTCACATTTCTAGTTCAACAATCACATTTATATTCATTTCATAACAGATGAACATTGTTTAAACAATTTGTATTATACACGAACTTACCTCGGACGTAGAAATAACAACACTAGTCGATCAATCGAGCACTTTGTCTTTGCCTCGATCTCGATCTGAATCTCTCTTTTCTTGATCTATATAATATTAAACTTAACTCATTCAATCACATTTTCATCCAAAACAATCCACAACACACAGTTAAAGCATTTTACATTTTAGCCCTCATAATTGCACATTTTGACATTTTTGTCCCTACTTCATAAAATCACAAAATACACATAATTTCATTATACACATGCCTAGCTGAATTTTCTCTTTATAAGCCCACATATTTCATTTATTTCACATTTTAACCCCTCGATTTACACATTTCACAATTTAATCTATTTTTGACATTTTTGTCAAAAATAACTTTACAAAACATTAAAATCTATCAATAATTATTCATTATTCCTCATCAACTATCAAAAAGCTCAAAAATTCATCAAAGGCATTTTACAAAATCACCAACAAATTCAAAAATTAGGGCATGGGCTAGCTAGAACACGAAGCAACGATCATAAAAACATAAAAATCAACAAAAACCGAGTTAAAAACACATACCAATTAAGTCATGCAAGTGCCGAATTTTTCAAGAGCTTCAATGGTGTTCTTTCTTTCATTTTCGGCAATAATGGATGAACATAACACTAAATTCATATTTTGTTTTATTATAATATACCTTAATAACCAATTTACAAATTTAACCCCCATTTTATCATTAAAAAGACCACTAACTCATGACCACATTTTTCCATCCATTAACTATATGGTCTAATAACAATATAAGGACCTTTCATTTAATAAGCCATGACAATTAAGCACTTTAAAAATTAGCACATAGCTTTTTCATTTTATGCGATTAAGTCCTTTTTAGCAAATCAACACACAAACGATAAAATTTTCACACAGAATTTTCACACATGCTTAATCACATACTGTAAACACTAAGAATAATATTAAAATATTTTTCCGACCTCAAATTTGTGGTCTTGAAACCACTATTCTGACTAGGGTCTAAACTGGACTGTTACAATTCGTATGGCTAATAAGTATAACTTACCATTCATTCAATTTGAGTAACCTAAACATAATATACTACAACTCAACTTAATCACAAGGCTAACACATATTCATCCACATAGTAAATCATGAAACTCACAAATTTCATGGATTCAATTCTTATATGGTTTACGTATGTACCTGCACTGATACGTATCGATCTCTTACCCTTTCATATCATCAATATACCCGTTGAATCATTTGGAATAATATCGGATACTCAGGAATCTCGCGCCCTAAGTGCCAATACATGGTCGAAACCATCTCAATCTCATATCTCATATGTAAATTCTCATCTCGAGCTTTCACTGGGTCTGCTCATACAAGCTGATCAGTAACCGCAACACATGCCGGAAAACTCAGCCACCAGTAGAACGTACGGACCAGCACCCAAAACATAATAACCTCTAATGACATGTCATTTGTATCCTATCTATTCCTAAGGTGCAACCGGGATTTCATACGTCGCCAACTCTTCGTCAAATATATCCGTGAAATCATATTCATCAGTAATTCTGTAACACCCCTATCCCGTATCCATCGTCAGATTAGGGTTATAGGTGTTACCGGACAGATCAGAAACTTTAACAGACAATTCAGAAAATAAATCATCAATCACACTCATCAAGTCCCATCTATAGGTCAACGAGACCTTAGTCATGCTTTAAACGGAGTGGGGACTAAATCGGAACACATACGAAAATTCTCAGAAATTTAAAACTTTTCTAAGTTTCAGGGGTTACACGCCCGTGTGGGCAAGCCGTGTGCCTCCCAGGGCTACTAGACACGCCCATGTGTCTCCCCCGAGGTCGAACCTAACTTAACTCCACAGCCACCAAGCACGCCCGTGTACATTGGCCATGGTCGATCCTGACTAAACCACATGGCTATTAGGCATGCCCGTGTGCCATGGTCGTGCACTCTTAGCTAAATACTGACTTACACCCACGGTCATCAGGCACGCCTGTGTGCCACAACCGTGTGGCAAAACAGGCCATTTGCAAGGCCAAAATGCCACCCACATTAGGGTCATACCTACAAGCAAATTACCAATACATCTCATGCACATTTGACAACCAAGAACATATCAAAATAATCATCCAATCTCTACATTCTAATCTAATTCCATTCATGCTAAAACTCATGTATACATAAGCATAATTAATCCATACACTTACCATAAACTTAACCATTTCATATGCTATCAAACCATACCAAATCATGCACCATTTATCATATTCATTAACGCATATTACCAACACTTAACTAGCCAAATCACATGGCTAAGTTCACATCTCATTCTTAACCAAATATCTAGCCTATACATGCCATATCTAGCTATATACATTTCCAAAAGATACCAAAATGAGTTTGCAAAGTTTGATGACGATCCTCGACGGTCCCCGAGCCTTCAGTAGCTTTGACGATCTATAAAACAGATAAAACACACACAAAGTAAGCTTTCAAAACTTAGTAAGCCATATACAAATAAACTTAGCATATAAGCATTCAAAACATATAATCAATCTAAGTTCTCTAATGGCTCAGTTGCACAATCATAATTCTTCTTAGTACATACACTTATGCCATACATCTTTCAATCTTGCATATCACTATATACTTTATCAGCTCATAGCTTTTCTATTCATATAACACACTTGCATTCTCATATTCAAATGCATAATTCATCTAGGTAAGTTTAAGAAAATACTTACCTTCTTATACACACAAAGTGTACTTATCAAACTTACCTGAAACATATGTACAATTCACATAATCATTCATTTCTTGAACTTGACCATTGAACCGTTCGGAATCTAATAGAATACGTAGAGTGCCCGGAATAGTCATACAATACCAACATCCCAGAAATGGTCTCAAATGTAATTGGATATCGATGCTACTATCCAAAACAGGGTCTTACACGAATTAATACGATGCCAATGTCCCGGACATGGTCTTACACGTAAACAGATATCTATGCCACTGTCCCAGACAGGGTCTTACTCAGATTAATACGATGCCAATGTCCCGGACATGGTCTTACACATAAACAGATATCAATGCCACTGTCCCAGACAGGGTCTTACTCGGATTAATACGATGCCAATGTCCCAGACACGGTCTTACACGTAAACAGATATCGATGCCACTGTCCCAGACAGGGTCTTACTCGGATTAATATGATGCCAATATCCCGGACATGGTCTTACACGTAAACAGATATCGATGCCACTGTCCCAGACAGGGTCTTACTCGGATTACTCAACAGACACCTATGCCATGATATAGTTAATCCTATCTATTCCTAGGTTCAAACGGAACTTATCGGATATTGACACCATACCGATACTATCTCGGAATTCATGTGTATATCATCTCATGTGCATTCATCATTATCAATAGTCATATAAACATATATAATTCAATTCAAACTCATTTATTTGTATAATGACTTACCTCGGATTCGATTTTACTTAAACGGATACGGCTACTCGGTTACTTTTGCTTTCCCGCGATCTAAGTCTGATTTCTTCCGTTCTTGATCTATACATATTCAAATTTAACCCTTTTATTTATCAACTTATTCAATTCAATCAAAATACACATATTTAGGGCAATTTGTAAATTAGCCCTTACATTTTCACATTTGGACAATTTAGTCCCTAATTTACAAAATCACAAAATACATCAAATTAACTTGTACCCATGTTTGGCCGAATATTCACTATGGTCATATTAATCCATAGATTTCATTTATTTCACAATTTAGTCCCTCAAATAATCATTTTCTCAATTTAATCCAAAATACTCAAATTCAACAAAACTTCAAATACAAACTATGATAATCAAACACATATCTTTCATTTTTTTTCACTATTAAACATCACAAATCACATGAGTTCATCAAAGTCTCATTTCAAAAACATCATTAATTCTCAAAATTAAGACATGGGTTTTGTAGTATACGAAGCAATGATTACAAAAACGTAAAAATTATCAAAAATCGAAGTCAAAACTCAACTTAATTTAAGCTTGCAAGTGCCAAATAAAACAAAGCTTAAGCTCTTTCTTTTCTTTCAATATTCGGTGGAAGAACATGTAAAATGAGCACTATTTCCAAGCTTTGTTTTTATTATTATTATAACATATAATATGTTATTTTCTTTAACTAAACTTTTATATATTATATATAAGACAACATATTTTTCATTATGCCGTCCACTACTCTTACTTTTGGCAAATTTGCAACATAAATCCTCCTATTTAAGGAGACACAACAATTAGGCTACTCAATCAATTAGAAGGCTACTTTTACCTTTTTCACGATTTAGTTCTTTTTTCAAATTAAACACACAGACAGACAAATTAACTTACGGAATGTTACCACATGCTTAATCACATATCAAAAGCATAGAGAATAATATTAAAATATTTTACTGACTCAAATTTGTGGTCCCGAAACCACTGTTCCGACTAGGGTATAAACCGGACTGTTACAATTTTCCCCCTTAGCGATTTTCATCCCCGAAAATCTTACCGTTAAACAGATTCGGATATTGCTGTCTCAATAAATCTTCAGGCTTCCACGTAGCTTCTTCTACTCCGTGTCGATGCCATAACACTTTAACTAATGAAATTTTTTTATTTTGCAATTCTTTCACTTCACGAGCTAAGATACGGATCGGTTCTTCCTCATATGACATATCAAATCGGATTTCAATTTCAGACGGAACAATCACATGTGACAGATTGGATCGGTATCTATAGAGCATCAATACATGAAATACATTGTATATCTTTTCTAGTTCAGAATGTAACAATAATCTGTATGCAACTGGCCCAATTCGCTCGATAATTTCATACGATCCGATGAATCTCGGACTCAACTTGCATTTATGTCTGAATCGGAACACTTTCTTCCAATGAGATACTTTCAAAACACTTTGTCGCTGATCTCAAATTCTATATCTTTTCTTTTCAAGTTTGTGTAAGACTTCTGACGGTCAGATGCTGATTTCGGATTATCACGGATTACTTTTACTTTCTGTTCAGTATCTTTTATCAAATCAACCCCATGTAGCTTATTTTCATTGAGTTTAGTCCAATACAGAGGTGTACGGCATTTATGTCCGTACAAAGCTTCATAAGGTGCCAATTTGATGCTTGACTGAAAACCATTATTATAAACAAATTCAATCAGAGGTAAGTATTGTTCCCACGTACCGTTAAACTCAAGAATGCAGCTAGCTCAAGATCATGTGTCGAATAATTCTTTTCATGCGGCTTCAATTATTTTGAGGTATAAGCTATTACTTTGCCTTCTTGCAGCAATACACCTTCCAGACCATTCAACGAAGCATCATTGTATATTATAAATTCTTTTCCCATTTCTGGCTGTATCAAAACTGGAGCTTCAATCAAAAGAGTTTTCAACTGATCAAAACTTTTTTGACATTTATCAGACCATTCAAATCTCACATCTTTCTGAAGTAATCTGGTCAACAAAGTTGCTATCACTGAAAATACTTTTACATCCCTGCGATAATAACTAGCTAGTCCCAGAAAGTTACGGACTTCAGACACATTCTTCGGAGGTTTCTAATCTAGAATAGCAGAAATCTTGTTCAGATCAACTCGTATTCTAGAGGTTGATACTATATGTCCCAGAAAACTAACTTCACGCAACCAGAATTTACATTTGCTGATTTTCGTATACATTTGCTTTTCTCTCAGAGTTTGCAACAAAATTTTCAGAAGTTAAGCATGTTCAGTTTCATTCCGTGAATAAATCAAAATGTCGTCAATGAATACAACAACAAATCGATCTAGGTACGGTCTGAAAATTCTGTTTATCATATCCATAAAAATAGCAGGAGCATTTGTTAGTTCGAAAGGCATAACTAAAAACTCATAATGCCCGTACCTTATTCTGAAAGCAGTTTTCGAAATGTCTGAATCTTTTACTCGCAACTAGTAGTAACCCGATCTCAGATCTATCTTCGAAAACACAGTAGCTCCTTTTAACTGATCAAATAAATCGTCAATCCTGGGCAACGGGTATTTGTTCTTTATGGTCACTTTGTTCAACTGACGACAGTCAATGCACATTCTCATCGTGCCATCTTTCTTTTTCACAAACAGAATGGGAGCACCCCAAGGTGAGAAACTCGGTCTAGCGAACCCTATGTCAGTTAATTCTTGTGGTTGTGACTTTAATTCTTTCAACTCTGTTGGTGCCATTCTATACGGAGCTATGGAAATAGGTGTCGTACCAGGCAACAGATCAATACCAAATTTAACTTCACGTATCGTAGGCAAATCCCAAAGAATTCTTCCGAAATACATCGAAAAAACTCATAAACAACTGGAATTGATTCAACTTTCTTTCAGACACTTTTGAATCAATCACATAAACAAAATAAGCTTCGTAACCCTTTTTCATATAACTCTGAGTTTTCAACACAGATATCACAGTAGGCAATCCATTTAAATCATTTGACTCAATACGAACTATTTTACCCTTCTGACAACTCAAATTAATAGTCTTTCTTTTACAATTCACAACAGCATCATGGAACGTCAACCAGTCCATACCCAGAATTATATCAAACTCATCAAACGGTAATAGCATCAGATCAGCAGGGGAAACAAATATCTCGAAACATTAACGGATAGTTCTTGCATATTTTGTCAACCATGACACTTTTACCTAAGGGGTTTGATACTTTTATAACAAATTTAGTAGACTTTACAGGCAAAGTCTTACTGGATACTAAATTTATGCATATATACGAATGAGTAGAACCAGGGTCTAACAGTGAAATCACAGAAATATCATAAAGTATAAAAGTACCAGTTATAACATCAGGAGATGAAGCTTCCTCATGAGTTCGGATGGCATACGCTCTGGCAGGCGCTCTAGCTTCAGATCTCGCAATAGTATCTCTCACTGTTCTCTGACTACCACTGACATTTCTTGTATTTCGCAAAGGTCTACTCCTCACTGGAGCATTATCTGATCTCAGATTTCGAATAGTCTCTGGCTCAACAGACTCTGGGCAATCACGAATGAAATGATCTAATGATCCACATCTGAAATAAGCCCGGTCATTCAATCTAAAACTTCCCGGATGTCTTTTACCATAATGCTTGCACTCAGGTCGTTCGGATCGAACATTCCCAACACTTGCTACTGAAGTTGTCGGAGCTTTGGAGCTCAACTGTGATCTAGCTCGATCTCTACTCGAATGCCTCACATTAGCCTTTGAATGGTTATGTTCATCTCAGAATTTCTTTGAGACAGACTGCAATGATTTGCTCAAAAATCTCTTTTTCATATCTCTGGCTTCAGACTCAGCTTTGCATGCTCGATCAACTAGCATTATGAACTCTTATATCTCCAGAGTACCAACTAGCAATTGGATATCTTCATTTAGGCCATTTTCAAATCTTTTACACATTATCGCTTCAGTCGAAATGTATTCCCGAGCATATTGACTTAATCTCATAAACTCTCATTTGTATTCAATGACAGATATGTGACCTTGTTTCAATTCCAAAAATTCTTTTCATTTCTGATCAATGAATCTCTGAATAATGTATTCATTTCTGATCAATGAATCTCTGAATAATGTATTCATTTCTGAACTCAGACTGAAAGAAATCCCATGTGATCCGTTCTTTAGGAACAACTGAAATCAAAATTTTCCACCACCGATAGGCCGCGTCTCGTAACAAAGATACAACACATTTGATACGTTCTTCAGGACTCAATGATATTTTATCGAATACCCAGATTGTGTTTTCTAACCAGAACTTGGCTTTTTCGGCATCATCATCACTAGTAGCCCTGAACTCTTCAGCCCCATATTTACGGATCTTGTCAACCAGAGGCTTATTCAACAGATTCGGATACATAACCGGTGGCACAATTGTAGTCTGAGGGGGATTAATCGGAGGCAGAGGTTGCGAAACAGTCGGGTTATTTCTTACAAATTGAGTGAACCATTCACTCATCATCTGGAAGAAATATTTTTTAGCTTCTCCCTCTTGACCGTTTGTAACCGGTCTCGGATCAGAGGGCGCTGTCCCTTTAGCGAGAACAGGCGCATTACTTTCTACGTCGTTAGCTACGGCTCTTTCGGAATCCATTACTATATGAAAATCACATTTTATACGTCAGGATTCATTACACTAGCACAGTTTAGAAATATGGCATGTATAGCTAGACTCTGACACGCTACGTTAATCTGAGAATTGACTAAACCATAGCTCTGATACCAACCAAATGTAACACCCCTATCCTCTATCCGTCGCCGGATTAAGGTTATAGGTGTCACCAGATAGATCGAAAACTTTAACAGACAATTCGTAAAATAAATCATCAATCACACTCATCAAGTCACATCTATAGGTCAACGAGACCTTAGTAATGCTTTAAACAGAGTTGGGACTAAACCGGAACACATACAAAAATTCTTACAAATTTAAAACTTTTCTAAGTTTCAGAGGTAACACGCCCGTGTGGGCAGGCCGTGTGCCTCCCACGACTGTTAGACACGCCCATGTGTCTCCCCCGTGGTCGAACCTGACTTAACTCCACGGCCACCAAGCACGCCCGTGTACCTTGGTCGTGGTAAATCCTGACTAAACCACACGATTATTACGCACGCCCATGTGCTATGGCCGTGCACTCTCAGCTAAATACTAACTTACACCCACGGTCATCAGGCACGCCCGTGTGCCACAACTGTGTGTCAAAACAGGCCATTTGCAAGGCCAAAATGCCACCCACATTAGGGCCATACCTACAAGCAAATTACCAATACATCTCATGCACATTTGACAACCAAGAACATATCAAAATAATCATCCAATCTCTTCATTCCAATCCACTTCCATTCATGCCAATTTACAAGACTAAAACTCATGTATACACAAGCATAATTCATCCATACACTTACCATAAACTTAACCATTTCATATGCTATCAAACCATACCAAATCATGCACCATTTATCATATTCATTAACGCATATTACCAACACTTAACTGGCCAAATCACATGGCTAAGTTCACATCTCATTCTTAACAAAATATCTAGCCTATACATGCCATATCTAGCTATATACATTTCCAAAAGATACCAAAATGAGTTTGCAAAGTGTGATGACGATCCTCGACGGTCCCCGAGCCTTCAGTAGCTTTGACGATCTATAAAATAGAGAAAACACACACAGAGTAAGCTTTCAAAACTTAGTAAGCCATATACAAATAAACTTAGCATATAAGCATTCAAAACATATAATCAATCTAAGTTCTCTAATGGCTGAGTTGCACAAACATAATTCTTCTTAGTACATACATTTAGGCCATACATCTTTCAATCATGCATATCACTATATACTTTATTAGCTCATAGCTTTTCTATTCATATAACACACTTACATTCTCATATTCAAATGCATAATTCATCTAGGTAAATTTAAGAAAATACTTACCTTCTTATACACACAAAGTGTACTTATCAAATATACCTGAAACATATGTACAATTCACATAATCATTCATTTCTTGAACTTGACCATTGAACCGTTTAGAATCTAATAGAATACGCAGATTGCCCGGAATAGTTATACAATGCCAATGTCCCAGACATGGTTGATCGTGTCCAATCTAACTATGACAACGAATAAGGCAAGCGCACCTATCGTTCAGTAGTATAGCTATGGCAAGATCGGAAATATTGTATCCTCAAGGACCAAGAGTACTAGTAGTTACTATATTTTTATTATCTAGCCTAAGTATTAAGGGAATTGATGTTTAATTAACTAATTACTAAACTAAAGATGCTAAGACACAGAGAGTGAATTGGGAAAATACTTTTGGGAAAACTAGTTGATTAAGACAATACCCGAGGAAGAATCCACCTAGACTTCACTTGTTATTTAACTCTGAACCAGACAATTTATTCACTTGACTTGATCCGTAGGATTTCCTAATTTATATCAATACCTCTTTCGAGGCTACTAACGTCTAACCCTAGGTTGATTAATTGAAATCTGCTTCTAATTAAAACCCCTAGTGTTGCATTAACTCGACCTATGGACTCCCATATTAGGTTTGACCCTAATCCGGTAAATTTTTGTCATCCTATCTCTAGGGTTGCGATCGACTTTGCTTAACTATGCTAGACCTACTCTTAAACAGGGACTTTTGCTCCACTGCTAAGCACATCAATACTTGAATCAATATCCTAAAATATTAAAACAAGAATTAAGAACACATAATTAAGAACAAATCAAGTATTTATCATACAGATTCGAGAAAAACAATAACAAGATCCGTCTTAGGTTTCATCCCCTCAGTATTTGAGGGGTTTCGTTCATGTTTAATAAAGAATACATCTCAGAAGAAAGTAAATAACAAAACATAAGAAAAACCCTAAAACCCCCTGAAGGAAATTAAAGGGAAGATTTTCCGTCTTGAGTGTGATTCCAGCTTCTGAGATGAATTAACTGGCTGTCTTCGAGAAATTTCCCTGTGTTAAGCCCTCTCTGGCTTTGCCCCCTGTCAAAAGCCCTGACAGAAGGCTTCTGTCCAACTCCCCTTTAGGTTGCCCTCTGGGGTGTTTATATAGGCTTTCGGGATGCCTTACTTGGCCCACAAGTATCCTAATCTGAATGAAACTCATCTTGGCCATGGTAGTGACACACCCGTGTGGAACGCCCGTGTGAATTGAGCCCAGGCTGTGTTTGGGCCTGCCAATGTGGCACGGCCGTGTGGTGAACTCCAGGCCGTGTGAATTTCTCACTTTGGCCCATTTTTTTTCCATTTTTGGCCCATTTCTCGTTCTTTTCATCCTCTGATGCTCTCCTAAGTATAAAACACGAAATTAAAGGATTAGGAGCATCAAATTCCACAATTCAAGGGATTAAATCATCCAAAAGTATGCTAAATGTGGGATTAAAATATGTATATATTACGGTTTATCAAATACCCCCACACTTAAGCATTTTCTTGTCCTCAAGCAAAATTCTCAACTCACAATTAAAATTAACTTCCCTCAATTCATTGTAACATCCTGAATTAGGGGCTAGGCATTTGATGTGTTTTGTGTGTATGCTATGTTTAATGTGTTAGTTTAGGGTGTATGGGGGTCTAGGAAAGGCTCGGGGATAAGCCGAAGCCTTGGCCAAAATTCTCTTTTTGGGCACCTTAGTGGAAGAGCTGGCTAGGATAGGACTTAAGGGATATTGTTTGTATTTGGTTGACACAAAGCAATGTGTTGGTAAAGTGGCAAGGTGACGCCACATAAGGGGTTGGAAGGTGATGCCACAAGGGAGCAGAGAGGGAGCAGGTTCAAGTCACAGGAAGCTCATTTTGGGAGTTATTTTTGGCGTCAAGGGGAGCAGAAGCAGAGTTTGGTTGGGACACTTCAGGATGGGAGAGTGGACTGAGTCAAATAATTCGAATGAGTGGCTAAGAGGAAAAAGTAGAGTTTGAAGCATTCAAATTTATTTCAAATGGGTGTTCAGGAGTGAATTAAGGAGAAAAGAAAGGGATGGACATATGATCAAGATGTTGGCCGAATTTCAAACACTTGGTATAGGGGGAATCAGTTTTTGGCTTGTGTTGGGGTGTGCCGAAATTCACTTAGGCCATAGGACCTTTAGGTTCTTTTTTTTTTTGTGTGCAATTTTCAGGTTTGGGGGTTTTAGGTGCCAAATTTTGGTTAGCTTCAACTCTTTCTCTTTTTACTTCTTTTCTTGTTCGTTCTCCACTTTTTCTTCATTTAGCAGAAACCTGTTGCCTCCTTCTTGAACCTTTTCTTTGTTTTAGCCGAAACCCTTCTCCATTTCCCTGCTAAAGCCGAACACCCCTTGCCCCATTATTCTTTTTCTAAATCTCTTCTTTAGGCCGAATCTTCTAGCCATTCTTTCCTGCATCCTTTTCTCAATCTCTCTAAAAGCTGAAACTTTTAAGCCTCCATTTGAAGTTCTTTTACTTTTATTTCCGGTTCTTTCATCTTGTTCTCTTTTACCATAGTCATTGTCGAATCTTCTCTACTGCTGTGCTAGTGTCGAATCCTCTTAGGCGTTAATCGAATCTTCTGTGTTAAGGTAAGAGGTGATTTCTTTATTTCTTTATATCTCATTCAGTTTTTGGAAGCCAAAGCCGAATGGCTAATTGGCTTGGTGAGGCCATCGTTTGGACTTATGTTTTCTTCTTATTTTCATGCTTTCTTTGGGGGCACCTATTCTGGGAATCTAAGCTAATCGAATCATCTGAATCTCAAGCCTGAAAATCATTAATCTCTGAACCCTATCTCTCTTTTCGGGATTTCAAGGTAAGGGGTTGTCTCTTTAGGTTTTTGTTTAGATTCACTTTTCTTTAATCGCTACCCTAACCCTGTGTTGTTGTTAAACAACCATATTTCCTTATAGTACCATCTGACAAGATCTTTTAATGGAATCCAATACCGATCAGGCAAAGGAGGGGGTTGGACCCGTAAACCCAGCCCCTAAGTTTAATAAACGGGCAGTGTCAGCAGTCCGAGATTGGCCACCGGGTTGTGGACCGGCTTCAGAGCAGAGTCGTAGGCAGATAACAGTTGTTTCTTCTATCGATAGTGTCGACGTAGAGAGTATTATTTTACCTGTTACCAGGTGTGTAAACCCTCACACACTTTAGTTTAATTGAAATATTAATTGTATGGGCTGAAAAGCCGGAAAAAGGCTATGATGACAGTCGTGATACCCGTATGGGTAAGGTAAGGAATGCCAGGTACGTGATTATAGTATCATTTTTGCGTGTAGGGATGTATGTGGTAATCTAATACCTTGTAATAGCATGTTGCATTTTTTATGTTATGTATGTCATGCATGGGGGATGGATATGATGTTTATGGGGAAGTGCTCGATTATGAGGTCACATAGTGATCAGTGGCGAAAGCCACGTTATATTATGAGGTCACGTAGTGATCGGTGGCTAGGCCACGTGATATTATTAGGTCACATTGTGATCGACATTATGACTGATAGCATGACTGTCGAAGTGGCGTGTAGCGGATGGAGGGCTGATTGTAGAAATTCCCACGGTGTGATTAGTTGGTAGGGTTGGCATGTAGAGGATGGAAAAACTAGGCTGGGGTTGGGACATGATGCATTCATTTATCTTTATGTCATCTTGAGTGGGCTAAGGCCCAATATGCGATTGTGGGCCTCGAGCCGTTTATGTGTTATAGGGGAATTACACACTGAGTCTTTGTGACTCACCCCTTTGCTTAACCTTTCAGGTAATCAGTAGATCGTGGGTATGGGAGCCGAGGCGAACTCATGGAGGCCATAAAGTCTTTTCTTCTTGTAAACTTTTTACTGCTTTAATTTAAATTTTATTTGGGGATTTTTGATGTAATAAGGCTTTTCTGAATTAATCTATGGATTTTTATTTTATTTACTTAATATCTACTTAAGAAATGACACTATGCAAACTTAATCACGAAAAATACAAAAAAAATAGGGTTTTCAAAATGCGAGTAACTCAAAACATACGTTTTCTTTCAAGTATCACCAAGCTTAACGAATGACTGATTAACCAAATGCTGAATTTTTTCCTACACTACCAAGCCACTGTTTTCAAGACATCGCCTTAATTGAAGAGTTTTGAAATCTACGATTTTTCTTAAGTTTAACGAAACTTCGTTTTTACTTCACCCTGTAACCTACCAAATCTGGTCGTAACGTTTAGGCCGGGTTTGGGGTGTTACAATTATGGTATCAGAGCCTAGGTTGCAAAACTCGGGCTATGAAATGGGTCCAACAAATTGGAGGAAATATTTTGTTCGAAATATGGCACCCGAGTCTACCGGCACCCGATCCACGCAGGTAAGTATTCTAAATTACTGATGGTGTATGCATGAAATAATTGTTAGCATGAATGAGTATGTTTGTTAGCTCTAAGAGACCCGAACTTTAGAGACTGAAATGTTTTGAATGTGTCTGGCGAAAACTACTCTCTAAGACTATTTCTCATAAAACTACTCGGTGTTAAACAGTGAAAGAAATACTAACTCATAAAACTTTTAATCAGATTAAGTCGCAAATGTTAGTCATGAGCACTCGGGGTCGTGGACGTGGTGTGCGTGGTCGTGGTAGGGGCAGGATTGTCATGGGTCAGGAAATGAGATGCCAGTACCACCAGCTGCGAAAGCAGAATTTCAGGACCAAACGGCTGGAGATGATGCGGTGTCTCAGGCGATGTTGCGGGTTCTGGAGAGAGTTGCTAGGGTAGGCATGGGTATAGGAGCTCGAAAATCTGTGTCGAAATGACTTCGAGCTAATGGAGCGGAAATGTTTCGGGGTATTTCTGGTGTAGCTCCTAATGCAGCTGAGTATTGGTTGGAGGCGGTTGAGCGTATAATGGATGATCTTGATTTCACAGAAGAGGAAAAGTTGAAAGGGGTTGTATCTCTCCTTCGAGATGAAGCGTATCAGTGGTGGCTTACGGTCAGGGATGGTACAGTGGCTGACCGTATTACCTAGGATTTCTTCAAGTCGGCATTCCTGAGTAAGTATATCGGATCAAGTTATGTGGATGCGCAGTGTAGGGCATTTTTGAATTTGGTTCAGGGAAGTAAATCGGTGGCTGAGTATGAGGCAGAATTCTTACGTCTTAGTCGTTATGCCCGGGGGATAGTGGCCACAGACCATGAGCGATGTGTTCGGTTTGAAGATGGTCTGAGGGATGATTTGCGAGTGCTAATTACTCCACAACGAGAAAGGGAATTTGCGGTTTTAGTGGAAAAGGCTAAGATAGCCGAGGAAGTGAAGCGGTCCGAAAAGTAGAATCAGGATAGAAATAGAGGTAGGAATAAAAGGGATTTTGGATCGTCGGGGACAGCTGGGCATTTTCAGAATAGACCTAGTTCGGATGGGCTGAGTCGGGTTGTGAGACCTATTGCTGACAGTCGGCCTCAGAGGTGTGCTCGATGTGGTAAATTTCATATGGGCGAGTGTTGGACGAGTAACGGAAGATGTTTCAGGTGTGGGTCTACTGATCATCAGATTAGAGACTGTCCACAAGAGCGGAGCGGTGCAGGGCCGGTAGGTTAGGGTTATGCTCAGCCGGGTAGAGGTGGTCAACAACCACAGAAGGTCGTGGTTCAACCAGAGGAGGTAATGGGTTCGGTCGGGGCCGTGGAGCACCAGGCAGAGGTGTAGGGAGCACTGATACGAGAAAGCCAGGGTTAGTCTATGCAGCTAAATGCCGAGAGGAGGGTGATGCACCGGATGTCATAACCGGTACGTTCCTAATCTTTGGATTGCCTTTTTCTGCACTGATTGATATTGGGTCGACACATTCTTTTGTTGCTAGTGTAGTATCTGGAACTTTAAGCATAGACTCTGAGATTGCTTCTAGGGAGATGACTGTAATTAGCCCGTTAGGACAATCTATAGTGGTGAACAAACTTTATAGGGATGTACCTCTAGAAGTCCAAGGGGTAGTTTTTTCGGCTGATCTGATGGAACTACCGTTTAAGGATTTCGATTTGATCTTGGGCATGGACTGGTTGGTGAAGTATCGAGCGAATTTGGACTGTGCAGCCAAGCGTATGGTGTTAAGAACTCCTGAGGATGAGGAAATTTTAGTGATAGGTGAAAGGAGGGACTATTTGTCAAATGTAGTGTCTTCCTTAAGGGCAGAAAGAATGGTGAGGAAAGGATGTGAGGCATTCTTAACATTCATTCGGGCTCTAGAAGCCAATGAATTAACTGTGGGGGATGTTAGAACGGTGAAGGAATTTTCTGATGTTTTCCCAGAAGAGCTTACGGGATTACCTCCGGATCGCGAAGTGGAGTTTAGTATTGATCTTCTTCCGGGAACAGCGCCAGTGTCTATTGCCCCATATAGGATGGCACCGAAGGAGTTAGTGGAACTGAAAGCTCGGGATCACAGAACTTTTAGATCGAGGTTTTATCCGACCGAGTGTATCACCATAGGGAGCGCCGGTGCTATTCGTTAAGAAAAAAGATGGATCAATGCGTATGTGCATTGACTATCGTCAGTTAAACAAGTTGACAATCAAGAACAAATACCCATTGCCGCGGATTGACCACTTGTTCGATCAGTTGAAGGGGGCTTCAGTCTTTTCAAAGATAGATTTGAGGTCAGGGTATCACCAACTCAAGGTTAAGAAAGCGGATATCCATAAGACGGCGTTTCGTACTCGCTATGGTCATTACGAATTTTTGGTGATGCCGTTTGGGTTAACCAATGCACCAGCACCGTTTATGGATATGATGAACAGTGTATTTCAACCCTACCTGGACCAGTTTGTTGTGGTATTTATAGATGATATTTTGGTCTATTCAAGATCGGAAGAGGAGCATGATTCGCATCTTCGTGTGGTTTTGCAAATCTTGAGGGAGAAGCAGTTGTACGCCAAATTCAGTAAGTGAGAATTTTGGCTAAGCGAAGTTACTTTTCTGGGTCATGTTGTGTCGGCAGAGGGGATTAGAGTTGATCCTCGTTAAATTGAAGCTGTGTTAGATTGGAAACCACCTAAGTTTGTGGCAGAGATTTGGAGTTTTCTTGGTCTTGCTGGATGTTACCGAAGATTCGTGGAAGGGTTTTCTTTGATTGCGGCACCATTGACCAAGTTGCTACGGAAAGGGGTTCCATTTGTTTGGTCTGATAAACAACAGGAGAGTTTTGAAAGGCTAAAGAGGATTTTGACGGAGGCTCCAGTGTTGATTCAGCCGGAGGCTGGGAAAGAGTTCGTGGTTTACTGTGATGCTTCGCACACGGGATTAGGATGTGTGTTAATGCAAGACAGAAAGGTTGTTACGTATGCGTCTCGGTAGCTAAGACCGCATGAGTTAAACTATCCCACGCATGATTTGGAATTGGCGACAGTGGTGTTTGCTTTGAAAAGTTGGAGGCATTATCTGTATGGCGAGAAGCCCGTTATTTATACAGATCATAAGAGCCTAAAGTATCTCCTTACCCAAAAGGAATTGAATTTGAGACAGCGGCGGTGGATTGAGCTATTGAAGGATTACAATTGCTAGATTGAGTATCATCCGGGTAAAGCCAACGTGGTGGCAGATGCTTTAAGTCGTAAGGTGATCTCTGATTTGAGAGCAATGTTTGCTCATCTTAGCTTGTACGATGATGGAAGTCTATTAGCTGAACTTCAAGTGAAACCTTCCTGGGTTGGTCAGATTAAAGAGAAGCAGTTGTTGGATGATGCCTTGAGTACTCGACTACTTCAAGTACAGAATGATGGGGTAGTCTGAACAGTGATGGGGCTCTGTGTTTCCGTAAGAAGGTTTGCATGCCGAGGGATGTTGAGTTAAGATAGCTGATACTTCAGGAAGCGCATAGTAGCCCATATGCTATGCATCCTGGCGGGAGTAAGATGTATAGAGACTTGCGAGAACGGTTTTGGTGGCCGGGTCTGAAGGGGGAAGTAACAAAATCTGTAAGTAGGTGTTTGACATGCCAGCAGGTAAAAGCAGAACATCAGTTGCCTTCGGGTTTGTTGCAGCCGTTAAAGATCCCGCAGTGGAAGTGGGAGAGGATCACGATGGATTTTGTTAGTGGGCTACCCCTTACGCCTACTAAAAAGGATTCGGTATGGGTAATTGTGGACCGATTGATTTAAGTCTGCTCATTTCATACCAATTCGCGTTGACTACTCTCTCCGTAAATTGGCTAAGTTGTATGTAGCGTAGATTGTGAGGTTGCATGGGGTACCCAAGACCGCTCATATCGAATAGGGACCCGAGGATTACGCCACGATTTTGGAGGGCATTGCATCGTGCATTGGGCACCCGATCGACTTCAAAGACTTTTCACCCACGCATCGATGGTCAGTCTAAGAGAGTGATTCAGGTTTTGGAGGACATGTTGAGGGGCTGTGTCATCGATTTCAAAGGTAGCTGGGAGGAGTTTCTACCGCTAGCAGAATTTGTATACAACAACAGTTACCAAGCCGGTATTCAAATGGCGCCCTATGAAGCGTTGTATGGGCGGAAGTGTCGTACTCCTACCGCTGGGCGTAATTGGGGAACGCCGATTTTGGGTCCTAATTGGTTGCCGAGACGTAAGAGAAGGTTACGTTAATTCGAGCTCGATTAAAGGAAGCTTCTGATAGACAGAAGTCTTACGCGGATCTGAAGCGTAAGGACATAGAATTTGCAGTGGGTGACCGGGTCTTCTTAAAAGTGTCACCGTGGAAGAAGGTGTTAAGGTTTGAGCGGAAGGGTAAGCTGAGCCCCAGGTTCATCGGGCCTTATCGTGTGTTGAAACGTGTGGGACCAGTAGCTTATCAACTCGAGTTACCTGCAGAGTTAAACCAATTTCATAATGTGTTCCACGTTTCGATGTTAAGACGCTATCGTTCGAATCCATCTCACGTGGTGGCAGTGGAAGAAATCGAAGTAAGGCCGGATCTATCCTTTGAGGAGGAACCCGTTCGGATTTTGGATCGTGATGTCAAAGTGTTACGTAGGAAGACGGTTCCATTAGTTAAGGTTTTGTGGCGTAATCACGATTCTGAGGAAGCTACGTGGGAACCAGAGGAAGCGATGCGACAGCAATACCCTCATCTCTTTTGATCAGGTAATTTCGAGGCCGAAAGTTTTTTTTTAGGGGGTAGAACTGTAACACCCTGAATTAGGGGCTAGGCATTTGATGTGTTTTGTGTGTATGCTATGTTTAATGTGTTAGTTTAGGGTGTATGGGGGTCTAGGAAAGGCTCGGGGATAAGCCGAAGCCTTGGCCAAAATTCTCTTTTTGGGCACCTTAGTGGAAGAGCTGGCTAGGATAGGACTTAAGGGATATTGTTTGTATTTGGTTGACACAAAGCAAGGTGTTGGTAAAGTGGCAAGGTGACGTGACATAAGGGGTTGGAAGGTGACGCCACAAGGGAGCACAGAGGGAGCAGGTTCAAGTCACATGAAGCTCATTTTGGGAGTTATTTTTGGCGTCAAGGGGAGCAGAAGCAGAGTTTGGCGGGACACTTCAGGATGGGAGAGTGGATTGAGTCAAATAATTCGAATGAGTGGCTGAGAGGATAAAGTGGAGTTTGAAGCATTCAAATTTATTTCAAATGGGTGTTCATGAGTGAATTAAGGAGAAAAGAAAGGGATGGACATATGATCAAGATGTTGGTCGAATTTCAAACACTTGGTATAAGGGGGAATCGGTTTTTGGCTTGTGTTGGGGTGTGCCAAAATTCACTTAGGCCATAGGACCTTTAGGTTCTTTTTTTTGTGCAATTTTTGGCTTTGGGGGTTTTAGGTGCCGAATTTTGGTTAGCTTCAACTCTTTCTCTTTTTACTTATTTTCTTGTTCGTTCTCTACTTCTTCTTCATTTAGTCGAAACCTGTTGCGTCCTTCTTGAACCTTTTCTTTGTTTTAGCCGAAACCCTTCTCCATTTCCCTGCTAAAGTCGAACACCCCTCGCCCCATTATTATTTTTCTAAATCTATTCTTTAGGCCGAATCTTCTAGCCATTCTTTCCTGCATCCTTTTCTCAAACTCTCTAAAAGCCGAAACTCTTAAGCCTTCATTTGAAGTTCTTTTACTTTCATTTTCGGTTCTTTCATCTTGTTCTCTTTTACCATAGTCATTGCCGAATCTTCTCTACTGATGTGCTAGTGCCGAATCCTCTTAGGCGTTAATCGAATCTTCTGTGTTAAGGTAAGAGGCGATTTCTTTATTTTTTTATATCTCATTCGGTTTTTGGGAGCCAAAGCTGAATGGCTAATTGGCTTGGTGAGGCCATCGTTTGGACTTATGTTTTCTTCTTATTTTCCTACTTTCTTTGGGGACGCCTATTTCGGGAATCTAAGCTAATCGAATCATCTGAATCTCAAGCCCGAAAGTCGTTAATCTTTGAACCCTATCTCTCTTTTCGGGATTTCAAGGTAAGGGTTTGTCTCTTTAAGTTTTTGTTTAGATTCACTTTTCTTTAATCGCTACCCTAACCCTGTGTTGTTGTTAAACAACCATATTTCCTTATAGTACCATCTGACAAGATCTTTTAATGGAATCCAATACCGATCAGGCAAAGGAGGGGGTTGGACCCGTAAACCCAGCCCCTAAGTTTAAGAAACGGGCGGTGTCAACAAACTCGAGATTGGCCATCGAGTTGTGGATCGCTTCAGAGCGCAGTCGCGCAGCGCATAGCGCTTGTTTACATTCTGGAGATAGTGTCGATGTAGAGAGTATTATTTTTCCTGTTACTGGGTGTGTAAACCCTCACACACTTTAGTTTAATTGAAATATTAATTGTATGGGCTGAAAAGCCAGAAAAAGGCTATGATGACAGTCGTGATACCCGTATGGGTAAGGCAAGGAATGCCAGGTACGTGATTATAGTATCGTTTTTGCGTGTAGGGATGTATGTGGTAATCTAATACCTTGTTAATAGCATGTTGCATTTGTTATGTTATGTATGTCATGCATGGGGGATGGATATGATGTTTATGGGGAAGTGCTTGATTATGAGGTCACATAGTGATCGGTGGCGAAAGCCACGTTATATTATGAGGTCACGTAGTGATCGGTGGCTAGGCCACGTGATATTATTAGGTCACATTGTGATCGACATTATGACTGACAACATGACTGTCGAAGTGGCGTGTAGCGGATGGAGGGTTGATTGTAGAAATTCCCACGGTGTGATTAGTTGGTACGGGTTGGCGTGTAGAGGATGGAAAAACTAGGCTTGGGTTGGGACATGATGCATTCATTTATCTTTATGTCATCTTGAGTGGGCTAAGGCCCAATATGCGATTGTGGGCCTCGAGCCGTTTATGTGTTATAGGGGAATTACACACTGAGTCTTTGTGACTCACCCCTTTGCTTAACCTTTCAGGTAATCAGTAGATCGTGGGTATGGGAGCCGAGGCGGACTCGTGGAGGCCATAAAGTCTTTTCTTCTTGTAAACTTTTTACTGCTTTAATTTAAATTTTATTTGGGGATTTTTGATGTAATAAGGCTTTTCTGAATTAATCTTTGGATTTTTGTTTTATTTACTTATTATCTACTTAAGAAATGACACTATGCAAACTTAATCACGAAAATACAAAAAAAAAAATGGGGTTTTCAAAATGCGAGTAACTCAAAACATGCGTTTTCTTTAAAGTATCACCAAGCTTAATGAATCTCTGATTAACCAAATGCTGAAATTTTTCCTACACTACCAAGCCACTGTTTTCAAGACATCGCCTTAATTGAAGAGTTTTCAAATCTACGATTTTTCTTAAGTTTAACGAAACTTCGTTTTTACTTCACCCTGTAATCTACCAAATCTGGTCGTAACGTTTAGGCCGGGTTTGGGGGTTTACATTCATAATTCGCATCAACAATATCTTATCATAATTCATAGACAATTCATACATGGATAATTTAACTAAAAGAGTCCTAGAGATTCAAACAATCTAAGTCATAGATTTTTATAGCATTAAAACATAGGTGTTTCCCCTTACCTAAATAATTACCTCTGATTCAAAACCGACAAGTATTGACATCCTCACTGAAGATTCACTCAAATCACTCAAAGTGTTTAAGGTTCAAAAATTAAGCACTCAAAAGTCAAACATGAAAAGTTAATCCCATAGGCTTGCCTGAAAATCAAATCTCCACCACTGTAAAATGAGATGATACGCAAATCAAAAGGTCTTTGAAAGGGTTGTAATGGGGCTTGGGTTAAAGGTGTGGATAAAGGCTGAATTAGAGGGTTAGTATCGGGATTGAATTGACAAATTACCTAACTAGAAAAATAAACTAAAACTTGAATAATTACATCAATTGAAACTTATCAATAATATCGAGCTTCTTTCCAAAATAAGAGATTCTCCACTTAAGCTCAGATAACATGGAACTAATAGTAACATATATTTAATTTTTATTTTTATTTTTTTTAAGAATAAGTACATCCAAATAATAATAAAGAACTTTTAACAACTGAAATAGAGAACATAGTTAGGCAACTACTCAAATCAAATCTCGACAAAAAGGGTTAAAACAAGAAGGAAAAATGCTCAATGAACCAAAAAGAATGGGTCTTGGGTTAATACTAATGGGTGAGTCAAGAAACAGTTGATTAGGTTTCAAAGGGTTCACTAGGGGTTAATTAAACGAGTAGGCTTTTTAGTGGAATAAGTGGGTTAAAACCTAGGTGTCTTTATCATCTCAGTATATCAAATCATATGTGTGGTCTCGACATGTATGATCGAAGCAAGTTCTAGAATAACAAATCAATGTTGACACACTCATAATCAATAAAGTGAGCAAGAAAAGAATATGCTCTAAAAGCTCAAAATCTCACAAAAATTATGGTTTTTGATGTCAACCTTGTAAATTTCAAACTTCAAGGTAATATTTAAATTTAGGGAAACAACCTAGAAAATTTTTAGTTCTGAAAATAGACTTATCATGCTTGATTCTCTAATATCTTAAAGTTTAAATTATCAATGCACAATTAACTATGACTTAATCCGAAACATATTAATGAAAATCATAAATCAAAAGAAACTTCATTCTAACAGTAATATGAGAACATTACTTAAGAACAAGGCATAATTCAGGGATTTTCAAATAATATTAATAGTTCCCCCCACACTTAAGATGTACATTGCCCTCAATGTACAAAGATAGATAATGATCAGTAAGGAAGTAATAAGAGAGGGAGAGAGATGAAACTTCCTGAATTATGGATGAAATCCTTGGGGGACGATCAATGATGAACAGGATGACTAGGCATAGGTGATGTGTTCGTTCCTTGAGTGGCACATTGAACCTTTTTACACTGCGAAGTCATCAGTTAAATTTTAGGGAGTACTAGTTAATGAATGTTGTTTTAGATACTCAGAGTTAGACGGCCAGTGATAAAGGGAATTCAACTATACTAATGAAAGTTTTAAAACAAGAAAGGTAAAAAGTTTAACTATAAAAGAAAATAAACTAAAATAAAAATAAAAAGCAAAATGAAAATAAAAATAAAAATAAAAATAAAATAAAGAAAATAAAAGGACTCAAAGGTCCCACGGGCGTGCCGCACGCCCGTGTAGATTTCTCAGTTCGACCACGGCCGAATCGCACGGTCGTGGTGTTTTATCATAGCACATTTTTTAGAAAAAGTTTTGCCCTGTTTCCACACGGCCACGGCCACGCCCGTGTGCAAGGTCGTGTGGGTAGGGAAACCTGCGCTTAAAAATTTGGTTAGTTTTTAGTTAGGTGCTAAAAATCGAAAATATGAAAATTAATGGGGTTAGTGCTCGGGTTGCCTCCCGAGAAGCGCTCGTTTAAAGTCTTGAGCTAGACTTACCTGTTATTTGCATAATGGTTGTTTCAGGAGCATATTACAGGGCATGACATTAATACTTGCCCCTAAATCAGCCAAAGCATGGTTAACATTTAAAATACTAATTAAACAAGGAATAGTAAAACTCCCTGGATCTTTCAATTTTGTTGGTAGCTTATTTTGGAGAATAGCTGAGCATTCCTCGTTAAGTTCCACTGTTGATAGCTCTTCAAACTTCCTTTTATTTGTTAAAAGCTCTTTTAAGAATTTTGCGTACGTAGGCATCTGCGAAATAGCTTCAACAAAAGGTACGTTAATATGTAATTGTTTAAAGAGTTCGAGAAACTTACCGAATTGTGTGTCCATCCAGTCTTTCTTCAACTTTGCTGGATATGGGATCGGTGGGTTATACTCTTTAGGTTCCGGTATTACATTCTCGTTTACTTCCTCACCTTTTTCCTTATTAATTTCTCGTGGCATCTTCTTTTCAGCTTCAACCAACCCCTTTCCACTCCTTAGTATAACTGCCTTCACATGTTCTTTTGGGTTAGTGTTACTATGTAAGTTACCTGGTTGCCTTTCAGAAACTATCTTGACTAATTGTCCAATTTGATTCTCAATCCTTTGAATCGATTTTTGTTGAGTTTTCAACGCCGTTTCGGTATTCTGGGAATGAGTCTCTGACACCGAGATGAATTTTTCCAATATCTCCTCAAGGTTTGGTTTCTTTTCCTGTCGGTAAGGTGGTTACTTTGAAACCCGGAGGGGTGGTGGTCTTTGATTTCTGGATTTCCTTGACCTCCCATGAGAAATTGGGATGATTCCTCCAACTCCGCATTGTAAGTGTTACTATAAGGATTATTTTGAGGTCGAGGATTATTACCCATATAGTGAACTTGTTCGTTTTCAGCGCTCGAGTTGTAAAGTGGATATTTTGTATTCCTCATCCCTCCTAGATTTGAGTCACATTGCATTATTGGGTGTACCTACGTACAACCATACAAACTATCAATTTTTTTATTTAAAAGCTCTACCTGGTTAGATAACATGGTGACCGCGTCTAGGTTGAAAAACACCGGCTGCTTTATTAGGCTTTGTCCTCATGACTTGCCACTGATAATTATTCAGTGACTTCTCTTCGGTTTGAGCGGTATGTTCTATTTCACTGTCAAAAATCAAGGGTCCTAACGGGTTTCTTCTAGTCATAAACTAGAGATACCTATCAGAAACAAATAAGAGAAAAATTAGCAAAGTTAAAATAAAAATATAAAAATGGCTAAAGTAAAAAAAAACTAGTTTTCCTAATATCTTAGTCCCCGGCAACGGCACCAAGAACTTGATCGTGTTAAAACTAACTATGACAACAAATAAGGCAAGCGCACCTATCGTTCGGTAGTATAGCTATGCCAAGACCGAAAATATCGTATCCTCAAGGACCAAGAGTACTAGTAGTTACTATTTTTTTATTATCTAGCCTAAGTATTAAGGGAATCGA
The DNA here is from genome assembly GCA_025698515.1 of Gossypium sturtianum. NCBI lineage: Eukaryota > Viridiplantae > Streptophyta > Magnoliopsida > Malvales > Malvaceae > Gossypium > Gossypium sturtianum. Next base: position 107,336,918 of record CM046954.1, read on the forward strand.
TGTTTAATTAACTAATTACTAAACTAAGGATGCTAAGACACAGAGAGTGAATTGGGAAAATACTTTTGGGAAAACCAGTTGATTAAGACAATACCCGAGGAAGAATCCACCTAGACTTCACTTGTTATTTAACTCAACTGCACGATTTATTCACTTGATTTGATCCGTAGGATTCCTAATTTATATTAATACCTCTTTCGAGGCTACTAACGTCTAACCCTAGGTTGATTAATTGAAATCTCTTTCTAATTAAAACCCCTAGTGTTGCATTAACTCGTTCTATGGACTCCCATATTAGGTTTGACCCTAATCCGGCAGATTTTCGTCATCCTATCTCTAGGGTTGCGATAAACTCCGCTTAACTATGCTAGATCTACTCTTAAACAGGACTTTTGCTCCACTTGCCTAAGCACATCAATACTTGAATCAATATCCTAAAATATTAAAACAAGAATTAAGAACACATAATTAAGAACAAATCAAGTATTTATCATACAGTTCAGAAAACAATAACAAGATTCGTCTTAGGTTTCATCCCCCTCAGGTATTTGAAGGGTTTAGTTCATGTTTAATAAAGAATACATCTCAGAAGAAAGTAAATAACAAAACATAAGAAACACCCTAAAACCCGCTGAAGGAAATTGAAGGGAAGATCTTCTGTCTTGAGTGTGATTCCGGCTTCTGAGATGAATCAACTGGCTGTCTTTGAGTAATTTCCCTGTGTTCAGCCCTCTCTGGTTTCGCCCCCTGACAGAAGGCTTCTGTCCAAATCCCCTTTAGGTTTCCCTCTAGGGTGCTTATATAGGCTTTTGGGATGCCTTACTTGGCCCACAAGTATCCTAATCCGAATGAAACTCATCTTGGCCACGGCAGGGACACGCCCGTGTGGAACGCCCGTGTGAATCGAGCCCAGGCCGTGTTCGGGCCTGCTAAGCTGGCACGGCCGTGTGGTGAACTCCAGGCCGTGTGAATTTCTCACTTTGGCCCATTTTCTCCGTTTTTGGTCCGTTTCTCGTTCTTTTCATCCTCTGATGCTCTCCTAAGTATAAAACATGAAATTAAAGGATTAGGAGCATTAAATTCCACAATTCAAGGGATTAAATAATCCAAAAGTATGCTAAATGTGGGATTAAAATATGTATATATTACGGTTTATCAGTGGTCTTAAATGTAATTGGATATCGATGCCACTGCCCCAAACAGGGTCTTACACGAATTAATACGATGCCAATGTCTCGGACATGGTCTTACACGTAAACAGATATCGATGCCACTGTCCCAGACAGGGTCTTACTCGAATTAATACGATGCCAATGTCCCAGACATGGTCTTACACGTAAATAGATAACGATGCCACTGTCCCAGACAGGGTCTTACTCGGATTAATACGATTCCAATTTCCCGGACATGGTCTTACACGTAAATAGATATCGATGCCACTGTCCCAGACAGGGTCTCACTCGGATTAATACGATGCCAATATCCCGGACATGGTCTTACACGTAAATAGATATCGATGCCACTGTCCCAGACAGGGTCTTACTCAGATTACTCAACAGACACCTATGCCATGATATAGTTAATCCTATCTATTCCTAGGTTCAAACGGAACTTATCAGATATTGACACCATACCGATCCTATCTCAGAATTCATGTGTATATAATCTCATGTGCATTCATCATTATATATAGTCATATAAACATATATAATTCAATTCAAACTCATTTATTTGTATAATGACTTACCTCGGATTCGATTTTACTGAAACGGATACGGCTACTCAGTTACTTTCGCTTTCCCGCGATCTAAGTCCGATTTCTTCGGTTCTTGATCTATACATATTCAAATTTAACCCTTTTATTTATCAACTTATTTAATTCAATCAAAATACACATATTTAGGGTAATTTGCAAATTAGCCCTTACATTTTCACATTTGGACAATTTAGTCCCTAATTTACAAAATCACAAAATACATCAAATTAACTTGTACCCATGTTTGGCCGAATATTCACTATGGTCATATTAATCTATAGATTTCATTTATTTCACAATTTAGTCCCTCAAATAATCATTTTCTCAATTTAATCCAAAATACTCAAATTCAACAAAACTTCAAATACAAACTATGATAATCAAACACATATCTTTCATTTTTTTTCACTATTAAACATCACAAATCACATGAGTTCATCAAAGTCTCATTTCAAAAACATCATTAATTCTCAAAATTAAGACATGGGTTTTGTAGTATACGAAGCAACGATTACAAAAACGTAAAAATTATCAAAAACCGAAGTCAAAACTCACCTTAATTTAAGCTTGCAAGTGTCGAATAAAACAAAGCTTAAGCTCTTTCTTTTCTTTCAATATATGGTGGAAGAACATGTAAAATGAGCACTATTTCCAAGCTTTGTTTTTATTATTATTATAACATATAATATGCTATTTTCTTTAACTAAACTTTTATATAATATATATAAGACAACATATTTTTCATTATGCCGTCCTCTACTCTTACTTTTGGCAAATTTGCAACATAAATCCTCCTATTTAAGGAGACACAACAATTAGGCTACTCAATCAATTAGAAGGCTACCTTTGCCTTTTTCACGATTTAGTCCTTTTTTCAAATTAAACAGATAGACTGACAAATTAACTTACGGAATGTTACCACATGCTTAATCACATATCAAAAGCATAGAGAATAATATTAAAATATTTTACTGACTCGAATTTGTGGTCCCGAAACCACTGTTCCGACTAGGGTATAAACCGAACTGTTACAAATGCAATAATAAGGAATTTAATACACAATTACATTAATGCTTATTAACATACGAACTTACCTCAAATTTATACAGAGAGAATCAAGCTATCAATCAACTATTTTGTTTTCCCCCGATCTAATTCCGAATGTTGCTTTTCTTGATCTATATATAGTCAAATTTAACTTATTCAAAATATATTCTATTCAATTTAGTCTAAAAATCATGTTTTGGAAAAATTACACTTTTTCCCCTTAAATTTTGAATTCTTTACAATTTAGTCCCTATCTCATAAAAATGAAGAATTCATGCAATCCCATTTCAACCCATACTAGCCGGATTCTAAATAGACTCATAGCAGCCCAAAATTTTCATTATTTCTCACATTTACCACATACTCTTCACATTTTTCAATTTAATCCCTAATTTGCAATTTCAACCAAAATTACTTAACAAATGTTGTTTATCTAACAACCACCATTTATTTTCTATCATCAAACATCACAACACATACACATTCATCAATGGTAAAACCCTATACTTTTAATAGTTTTGCAAATTAGTCCCTGGGCAACGACTTCAAAAACATAGAAATAATTAAAAACGGAACAAAAAATACTCATATGCAAGCAAAGAGAGATGGTCGAATGCTTGGAGCTCTTTAATGGCTATTCTTTCCCTAAATTTCTAGTGAAGAAGATGAATGGGAAAAAATTGATTTTGTTTTACTTAATTTATATTTTATTTACTAAATTACTTATATACTTTAATTCACTTAATAAATTGTCCATATTTGTCCACTCATGCTATTAATGGTCTAATTACAACATAAACCCTCCAATCATTTAATTTCATAGCTATTAAATCCCTTTAGCTTATAGAACTCCAGTTTTGTATTTTACGCAATTTAGTCCTTTTTATCGAATTAAGCATGAAAACGATTAAAATTCTTAACGAAATTTTCATATGAATCAATTAACATGCTGTAGACACTAAAATAATAATAAAATAAATATTTTGACCTCGGATTTGTGGTCCCAAAACCACTGTTCTGATTTCACTGAAAAAGGGCTGTTACAACTCTCCCCCCTTAGGAATTTTCGTCCCCGAAAATCTTACCAGAAAATATGTTAGGGTACTGTTTTCTCATAGCTTCCTCAGGTTCCCACGTAGCCTCTTCAATACCGTGGCGTTGCAAAAGAACCTTCACTAAAGCTATGCTTTTGTTTCTTAACTCTTTAATCTCTCGAGCCAAAATTCTGATCGGTTCTTCGCTATACGACATATTAGGTCGAATTTCAATCTCTGCCGGAGAAATTATGTGCGGTGGGTTTGATCAGTACCATCGTAACATTGATACATGAAACACATTGTGGATCTTTTCTAGTACTGATGGTAAAGCTAACCGATATGCCACTGGCCCTATTCTCTCGATAATCCCATACGGTCCGATAAACCGCAAACTCAATTTCCCTTTGCGACAAAATCGAAGAATCGCCTTCCACGACGATACTTTTAGATACACTCTGTCGCCGATTTGAAATTCAATATCCTTACGTTTCGAATTCGTATATGATTTCTGTCGATCTGAAGCTGCTTTCAAACTGTCGCGGATTACTTTCACTTTCTCTTCGGTCTCTCTGATCAAATCAACCCCGTGAATCTTTTTTTCACTAAGCTCGGTCCAGTACAACAGATTTCGACATTTACGACCATATAAAGCTTCATACGATGCCATCTTTATACTCGATTAAAAACTATTGTTATACGCGATTTCAACCAATGGTCAATATTTTTCCCAGTTGCCCTCAAACTCTAAAACACAACAACGAAGCATATCCTCGAGAATCTAAATCACTCTCTCAGACTAACCATCGGTTTGAGGATGAAATGCAGTACTAAAATGTAACCGCATACCTAAAGCTTCTCGTAATTTCTTCTAAAACCGTGACGTAAATCGTGGATCTCTATCCGAAATAATGAAAATTAGCACTCCATGTAATCTAATACTCTCAGAGATGTAAATTCAGCTAATCTATCAAGTGAAAAGTTTGTACGTACCGGAATGAAATGTGCCTATTTCGTTAAACGATCAACAACCACCCAAATAGTATCTTTCTTTTTCGGAGATAGGGGTAACCCCGATACGAAATCCATCGTAACTCTATCCCACCACTCAGGTATCATCACTGGCTGTAGTAATCCCGATGGTACTTGATGTTCGACTTTAACCTGTTGACAAACCAAGCATCTCGACACAAACTCAGAAATATCTCGATTCATACCTGACCACCAATACAACTGCTTCAAATCATTGTACATCTTAGTACTCCCCGAATGAACAGATAAGCAACCATTATGTGCTTCGTGTAAACTTTTCTGTATAAGCTTGGGATTCCTCGGCACACAAACTCTAGTACAGAACATCAAACAATCATCGGATCCGATATGATATTCTGAATCAGTAGTCGACTCACATTGTACTCTTTTAGCTTGCAATTCTTTGTCACATTTCTGAGCTTCACAGATTTACTGGAGAAACACCAGTTTAGCTTTTAACTCAGCTAAAATCGAACCATCATCTGGTAATGACAATCGTGTATTCATCGCTCTCAAAGCGAAAAAAGATTTTCTACTCAGAGCATCCGCGACTACATTTGCTTTCCCCGGATGATAATCAATTACTAACTCTTAATCTTTCAACAATTCGAGCCATATTCATTGTCACAAATTTAAATCTTTTCGAGACATCAAATACTTCAAACTCTTGTGATCAATAAAAATATGGCATTTTTCTCCGAACAAATGATGTCGCCAAATTTTCCATGTGAAAACAATAGCGGCCAACTCTATGTCGTGCGTCGGGTAATTCTTTTCATTTGATTTTAACTGTCTAGAAGCATAAGCTATCACTTTGCCTTCTTGCATTAAAACACATCCCAAATCGTTCAATGACGCATCACTAAAAATCACAATCTCTTTACCCGACTCAGGCTAAACTAAAACTGGTGCTTCAGTTGATAGTTCTTTCAACTGTTCAAAACTCTGTTTGCATTTATCGGGCCACTCAAACTTCACATCTTTCTGTAACAATCGAGTTATCGGTGTAGCTATCATCGAGAACCCTTTCACAAAATGTCGATAGTATCCAGCTAATCCCAGAAAACTTCTAACCTCGGATACGTTTCTTGGTGGTTTCAAGTCAACAACTGCTGAAATCTTACTCATATCAACTCGGATGCCTTCCGCCAAAATAATATGTCCCAAAAATCCAACTTCTCATAGCCAAAATTCACATTTGCTAAATTTAGCAAATAGTTGCTTATCTCTCAATGTCTGTAACACAATCTTTAAATGCTTAGCATGCTCAGATTTGTCTCGAGAATAAATCAGAATGTCATCAATGAATACAACTATGAATCTGTCCAAATACGATCTAAAGATTTGATTCATCAAATCCATGAATACTGCAGGAGCGTTAGTTAATCTGAACGGCATAACAAGAAATTCATAATGCCCATACCTGGTCCTGAATTCAGTTTTCGGTACATCCATATCTTTAACCTGCAATTGATAATAGCCAGATCGCAAATCAATCATTGAAAATAATGTTGCTCCTTTCAACTGATTGAACAAATCATCAATTCTCGGCAAAGGATACTTATTCTTAATTGTAACCTTGTTGAGCTGACGATAGTCAATACACAGTCTCATCGATCCATCTTTCTTCTTTACGAATAGAACTGGTGCACCCCAGGGCGAAAAACTAGGTCACGCAAAACCTCTATCTGTTCATTCTTGCAACTGAGCTTTCAACTCTTTTAACTCTGTAAGAGCCATTCTATACGGAGCTATCAATATCGGTGATGTTCCCGATACTAACTCAATAGCAAACTAAACTTATCTGACTGGTGGCAACCCAGGTAACTCTTCTGGAAACACATCTGGATATTCACAAACTACTGGCACTGATTCAATCTTCGATTTATACATTTTTGTATCAAGTACATAAGTAAGGTAAGCACCAAAACCTTTCCTCACATATTTCTGAGCTAGCATCATCGATATCACAACTGTAACACCCCCAAACCCGGCCCATTCACTACGACCGAATCTGGTTATGTCACTGGGAAAGACGGTTGGAAATCTTTGTCTTTAGAACTAAACTTGAAAATTCTATTATCTCTGGAAATCGTGTCCATTTAAAATCATTGAATCATGTAAGCTTGTTTAAAACCTCCAAACTAAGACATTATTATAAGTTGCTATAATATGAATCTTTTTATTTAATTTATTACTAAGTGTAGTGTAAACTTCAACATTAATAAATAGAGTACTTTAAATCCAAGAGGCCTTTATTACATCAATTAAAATACCAAAATATCATTAATATAAAATACTTTAATAAAACATCTTACGTATGAAAATCTCCTTCTCGCATGGGCCACCTTGTATCCACTCCAACCCGTCCACTAATCATGACTCACTGCGATGATTAAAAGTTGGGTGAGTCATACTGACTCAAGTGTAAGTTAACCACCTGAAATCCACCCACATGCTAGCCTCATAATATCCCAAATATCAAATGCAATAAGTAATATATATATATATATTCACTTAACAATTTCCACAATCTGCTTGACCCACATTCAAATCATATTCAAATCTTGGGCTAGGCCCATTTCTCAATAAACCACATATCAACCGGGCTTGGCCCATTTCCACGCACGTTCCCAAAACATACCTATCCACATGTCATATTGGGCTTGGCCCATTTCCATATTATTATAAAAATAATGCAACATGATTCCCAACCCAACCTAGGGTCCATCCGCTACACACCCCTTATCCAAATTTACCACACACTAGGGGACTATCGAGTCACCCTCTCCTTTTCCTCCAAAAGGCAACCAATGCCATCCACGATGTAGCGTATAGCTAACATCAAACCACGATGGAGCACACAAAGATCCATCAAGCCACGATATGGCATAAAGCCCATATCAATCAAGGTAACCACGCCAACCAAATCGCAAAGATCCACAACGCGACCTCGATCAACGCCAATCCACGATGTAGCACAAAGTCGACATCAACCACGCACTCAAGTACACCCGCATCTTCTTTTCATAAACCCACCCATGCACATGTAACATAATATAATGCGAGGATGATGCATGTGCATGCTATTCACAATCATAGGCATACTTATATATTAAAAATCAATCATCACATATTAGCCAATTTGCTACTAACTTTGGTCATCACCATACCCTTTAGGGGTATATATGGCACACTCCTTACTGCACTTGTTAGCAAAACATATAACACATAAAACCCGAAACAAAGTGGGTTAGTTACACACCTTACTACTAGGAGTTCTAGACTCTCGCTCTTCGATGCTATCGTCTAGCGAAACTACGGCTATTTGCTTAACGCGTTTTACCGCTGGGCCCACACCCCGGTGGCCAATCTCGCATGTGCCAGAAACCGCTCTTTTCTTGAACTTCGCAATAGGGACCTTCCCTTGCCCACTCTGATCTGGTTGTGGCCTCCATGCAAAAGCTTAATCAGTAAACAGTTAACCCTCAAAACACCACTTAAGCATTAAACCTTAATAAATAACCTTACCTCCACTTGATCAAACCGATCATGCTACAAACGGAGGCTTGGCCAACCACTAAAACCCCAAGTATCTCGATCCACGGAACCCTAAAAGATCTAAGTTAACATTCGCCCAAGTGCTATCAAGTTGAGAGAAGGAAATTCGGCAAAGGAGTGATGGATGTAGATTCGGCTATTAATTAAATCAAGGGGTAGGGAACATTGGTTTCACCAAAGAGAGGAGAAAGAAAGGTGTGGGGTGTACTTTTGGTTTTGAAGTGAAAAGGAAGGGAAATAGGGAGAGTGGAGGGTTCGGCCACTTGGAAAAGAAGAACAACAAGCTTTGGAGATGGGGAACAAAATTCGGCAAAGGAGAGAAGAAGAAAGGAGAGAAGGCAGATGATGAATGAATAATGAGCACTCCCCATTTATACTAAAAGGCCAAGCTCCAACCCCCAAAAATAGTCCCCAAAACCTCCTAAAATATCTCCCTACCACCCATTCAAAAAGTTTGAATGAGTCAAACTTTTACCTAGCCAAATTTAAAAAAAAGATGACCAAGTCTTCTCCTCCTTTCAAGCATCCAAAAACCGCCCAGCTTCTATCCTCCTTGACGCAAAAACAAGGCCCCAAATGCTACCCTTGCGAATCGAACCTGAGCCCCTTCCCCCTGCAAATGGCGTCACTTCTCCATGCTCTAAGTGGCGCCTCCTTGCCACTCTACCAAGCCACTCTTTATGCCAAAACTCCACCAAAAATTCTCTTAAGGCCCCCTCTATCCAAGCTCTCCTTTTTAGCCCCTAAAACTAAAAATTTTCCAAAGCGTTCTACCATCACCTAGGGTTCTCAGGACCCCTAAAACTTACCCAACCACACACTGAAGTGTGCCAACACCCAAGCTAAATACCAAAAATCTAACCCCTAAAACCAGGGTGTTACAATTCTACCCTCCTTAAAATAATTTCGTCCTCGAAATTACTTTACTAACAAACGTCCATACAACCTATCTCACCACCTTACGCTTATGCTGCGCACTCTGATCTTACTAAGGCTATCGTACCTACACAATCTCCAAATTCGCGCTCAAAATTCGAGACGCCTCTCTTAGCAACACAGGAAAGGCTAACTTATAAGCAAACAAAGCAATTAACGCAAGTACCCAAGCAAAGGAGCTTACCTAGAATCACATCCTTGGTTGACTCTGACTAGAACCATTCCTTCCATGACTTGAACCACGACCCCTCGTCGCTTGAGGGCAATTCTTAACCAGATGTGCCTTAGATCCACACCGAAAACATTCTTTACTATTCCCCTAACACTCTCCTGTGTGAGGTCTTCCACATCGAGCACAGAGACAATTCCGATCCATTGGTACAAGTACACTTACAGGATTCTCGATCTTTGGTCTTTTCTGGACATCACCAAACGATGCTGACGGTCCAATATTCCTCTTATTCTCGTTCCTACTCTTTTCTCGGTTTCCCCTTACCGTCCTCTTAACCTCTTCGGCTATACGAGCTTTCTCCACTAGCACCGCGAAGTCTCTTTCCCTCTGCGGAGCGATCAGCACTCGAAGCTCATCTCGCAATCCGTCTTCAAACCGGACGCACCTCTCGTAGTCAGTGGCCACAATACCCTTAGCATATTGACTTAGCCGTACAAACTCTGCTTCGTATTCTGCGATCGACTTATTTCCTTGCACCAGATTTAGAAACGCCTTCCTTTGCGCATCTAAGTAGCTTGCTCCAACGTATTTTCCTTCAAACTTTTCCTTAAAGTAGTCCCAATCCAATCGATCTGCCGGTACACCTTGTTTGACAGTGAGCCACCATCGATAAGCCTCGTCCCGAAGAAGCGAAACAGCACCTTTTAGCTTTTCCTCTGGGGCACAATCCAAGTCGTCCATAATTCTCTCGACTCCTTCTAGCCAATACTCCGCTACGTTCGGGGCCACTCCAGATACTCCCCTAAAAACTTCAGCCCTGTTAGACCTAAGCCTCTCGGGCACTGACTTCCGAGCTCTATTTCCCTACTAGCTCTTGCCACTTGCTGAAGCACGCGCGTAACATAGCTGCGACATCTGCGTTCTCTTCACTTATCGATCTTGTTCCTCTACATCCACTGCTGGCGACTTCGCTTTACGACCGTGAGCTGCACCCTACCGGTTCCGAAGTCGTCATTCTTCCTCTACCGCGTCCCCTAGAACTCATCTCTAGCGCTTCGATTTAATCTGTTTAGAAAGTTTTATGAATTAGAAATTATTGTTTCACTGTTTTATCCACGAGCAATTTTATGCAATGAAGTTTCCGAGAGTAGTTCTTTCGATCAATCAAAGTTTCCTTCCTACCCAGGGGTAATTTCATCATTTTCCTACAGGGGTATTTTTGGTGATTCTGTAAATCGAGAAAACATCTTTCAAAAAAACAGATTTAGAGCTTACAAACCCAAGGAGTAGAGTTGAAAATTTTAAAACAGGAAATTTTAAAAAAATAGCAAGACTAATTCCCTTTCGGGTTTTAATAACTGGTTTAGCCTATGAACAAGTCCTCTTGGTTAAGGTGAACCGTAGCTACGCACCAGGTAGGATTCCAGCAAGAGGAGGTGAGTCACGAGGACTACTTAAGTACCAGGCTCTTCCGGATCCACTCCTAGACATGCGTACAATGGTTGCCACACCCTAACTCGGCGACCTAATCACAGGTTTGTTTTAGTAACCTTAAGTTTTATGCATATGTTTGAGTAGACTATTCCTAGGGTCCAATAGCCCTAATATTCTAATCTACGAGCCCAAATAAACCCATAACAATTCATACAAACAAATCACGAAGTACTTACCTGGTGGACTTCGGGTCGGAGGTACAAGTGCCATGCCAGAATAACCTGAAAAAAATTTTCTTAAAAGCCCATATTTTTGAAAAGGTTTTTGGACCCAAAACCCTCAAAGCCGAGTTTTGAACCGGGCTCTGATACCAAACTGTAACACCCCCAAACCCGGCCCATTCACTACGACCGAATCTGGTTATGTCACTGGGAAAGACGGTTGGAAATCTTTGTCTTTAGAACTAAACTTGAAAATTCTATTATCTCTGGAAATCGTGTCCATTTAAAATCATTGAATCATGTAAGCTTGTTTAAAACCTCCAAACTAAGACATTATTATAAGTTGCTATAATATGAATCTTTTGCGAATTTATTACTAAGTGTAGTGTAAACTTCAACATTAATAAATAGAGTACTTTAAATCCAAGAGGCCTTTATTACATCAATTAAAATACCAAAATACTGTTAATATAAAATACTTTAATAAAACATCTTCTGTATGAAAATCTCCTTCTGCATGGGCCACCTTGTATCCACTCCAACCCGTCCACTAATCATGACTCACCTGCGATGATTAAAAGTTGGGTGAGTCATACAGACTCAGTGTGTAAGTTAACCACTGAAATCCACCCACATGCTAGCCTCATAATATCCCAAATATCAAATGCAATAAGTAATATATATATATACTCACTTAACAATTTCCACAATCTGGCTTGACCCACATTCAAATCATATTCAAATACTGGGCTAGGCCCATTTCTCAATAAACCACATATCAACTGGGCTTGGCCCATTTCCACGTACGTTCCCAAAACATACCTATCCACATGTCATATTGGGCTTGGCCCATTTCCATATTATTATAAAAATAATGCAACATGATTCCCAACCCAACCTAGGGTCCATCCGCTACACACCCCCTTATCCAGCCTACCACACACTAGGGGACTATCGAGTCACCCTCTCCTTTTCCCTCCAAAAGGCAACCAATGCCATCCACGATGTAGCGTATAGCTAACATCAAACCACGATGGAGCACACGAAGAATCCATCAAGCCACGATATGGCATAAAGCCCATATCAATCAAGGTAACCACGCGAACCAAATCGCAAAGATCCACAACGCGACCTCAGTCAGCGCCAATCCACGATGTAGCACAAAGCTGACATCAACCACGTACTCGAAGTACACCCGTACCTTCTTTTCATAAACCCACCCATGCACATGTAACATAATATAATGCGAGGATGATGCATGTGCATGCTATTCACAATCATAGGCATACTTATATATTAAAAATCAATCATCACATATTAGCCAATTTGCTACTAACCTGGTCATCACCATACCCTTTAGGGGTATATATGGCACACTCCTTACTGCACTTGTTAGCAAAACATATAACACATAAAACCCGGAAACAGTGGGTTAGTTACACACCTTACTACTAGGAGTTCTAGACTCTCGCTCTTCGATGCTATCGTCTAGCGAAACTACGGCTATTTGCTTAACGTTTTCTGCTGCTGGCCCACACCCTGGTGGCCAATCTCGTACAGCAGAAACCGCTCTTTTCTTGAACTTCAGAATAGGGGCCTTCCCTTGCCCACTCTGACTGGTTGTGGCCTCCATGCAAAAGCTTAATCAGGTAAACAGGTTAACCCTCAAAACACCACTTAAGCATTAAACCTTAATAAATAACCTTACCTCCACTTGATCAAACTGACTGCTACAAACGGAGGCTTGGCCAACCACTAAAACCCCAAGTATCTCAGTCACGGAACCCGAAAAGATCTAAGTTAACATTCGGCCCAAGTGCTATCAAGTTGAGAGAAGGAAATTCGGCAAAGGAGTGATGGATGTAGATTCGGCTATTAATTAAATCAAGGGGGTAGGGAACATTGGTTTCAGCCAAAGAGAGGAGAAAGAAAGGTGTGGGGTGTACTTTTGGTTTTGAAGTGAAAAGGAAGGGAAATAGGGAGAGTGGAGGGTTCGGCCACTTGGAAAAGAAGAACAACAAGCTTTGGAGATGGGGAACAAAATTCGGCAAAGGAGAGAAGAAGAAAGGAGAGAAGGCAGATGATGAATGAATAATGAGCACTCCCCTCCCCCCATTTATACTAAAAGGCCAAGCTCCAACCCCCCAAAAATAGTCCCCAAAAACCTCCTAAAATATCTCCCTACCACCCATTCAAAAAGTTTGAATGAGTCAAACTTTTACCTAGCCAAATTTAAAAAAAAGATGACCAAGTCTTCTCCTCCTTTCAAGCATCCAAAAACCGCCCAGCTTCTATCCTCCTTGACGCAAAAACAAGGCCCCAAATGCTACCCTTGCGAATCGAACCTGAGCCCCTTCCCCCTGCAAATGGCGTCACTTCTCCATGCTCTAAGTGGTGCCTCCTTGCCACTCTACCAAGCCACTCTTTATGCCAAAACTCCACCAAAAATTCTCTTAAGGCCCCCTCTATCCAAGCTCTCCTTTTTAGCCCCTAAAACTAAAAATTTTCCAAAGCGTTCTACCATCACCTAGGGTTCTCAGGACCCCTAAAACTTACCCAACCACACACTGAAGTGTGCCAACACCCAAGCTAAATACCAAAAATCTAACCCCTAAAACCAGGGTGTTACAACAACAAGCAACCCACTCGAATCATCGGTTTCAATACGAATAATTTCACTATTATGACATTTCAACTCAATAGTCTTTCATCTACAGTTTACAACAGCATCATGCAGAGTCAACCAATCCATACCCAAGATCACATCGAATTCATCAAACGGTAAAAGCATCAAATCAGCCGAAAAATAGTAACCTCGAGTCATCAAAGGACAATCCTTGCAAACTTTATCAACTAGAACATATTGGCCTAAGGGGTTCGATACTTTAATCACAAATTCAGTTGACTCAACAAGTAAACTCTTACTAGACACTAAATACATACAGACATATTAATGAGTCGATCCACGATCAATCAAAACAATTACATCAGTTTCATAAAGAGAAAATGTACCAGTGATAACATTTGGTGATGATGCCTCCTTGCGAGCGCGAATAGCGTAGGCTCTGGCTGGCGCTCGAGCCTCAGATCTCACCACAGAATCCTTTGTTGCACCTTTTCTACTAGTTACATTTCCAGTATTTTGAGGTGGTCTCCCTCTGGCAGTTGTATTACTTGGCCTTGTATTCAGATATTTGTCTTTCTCAAGTAACTCCGGACAATCCCGAATAAATTGATCTTGTGAGCCACATCTAAAAGAAACTTCAGTATTCATCCAACAGTCTCCAAAATGTCGTCTTCCATACTGTTGACACTCAATTTTGTTGGTTTTGACACTACCAACACTCGATACTGAAGTAGCTTGAGCTTTTGGACTCGTATGTTGCTTTCCACAACCTCTAATGGAATACCCCATTGAAGCAATCAAATGATTATACAAATCGCTTGATTTCTTTGAAAAAGAATGATAGGGTTTACTCATTGACCTCTTTCTCGAATCTCTAGCCTCAAAATCGACTTTTCTCTTTTCTTTGCTAAGCTCCTTGGCTTTGCAAGCTCTGTCGACTAAAATAACAAATTCTTTCAATTCCAGAATTCTGACTAGAAGTTTAATGTCTTCGTTCAACCCGTCTTCGAACCGCTTGCACATAATTTCTTCAGTAGAAACACACTCTTGAGCATACTTACTTAATCTTACAAATTCTCATTCGTACTCGGTCACAGTCATACGACCCTGTTTCAACTCCATAAATTCTTTGCGCTTTTGATCAATAAACCGTTGGCTTATGTATTTCTTTCTGAACTCAGTCTAAAAAAATTCCCACATGACTTGTTCTCTCGGCACCACAGATATCAAAGAGTTCCACCACTGATATGTAGTATCTCTCAGAAGTGATAAAGCACATTTAACACATTTCGCTGGTGTACAAGACAGTTCATCAAATACCTGGATCGTATTCTCAAGCCAAAACTCAGCTCTCTCAGGATCATCATCAACTGTAGCTCTAAATTCTTCATCCCCACACTTTCAAATTTTGTCCACAGGTGGCTTATTCATACGCAAAGGTTCCAAACCTTGAGGAGCTATGGGAACCAGTTGGGGAATAGGTGAGGGTGGAGGTTGCTGAGTAGCCGGGTTCATTTGAACAAACTTAGAAAACCATATTCATCATTTGGAAGAAGGCTTCCTTAGCCTCTCCTCCTTGACTCTCAGATAAAGGTCTCAATTCAGACGGCACTATTCTATGAATGGAGGCTGGCGCATTACTTTCTAAATCATCAGCAATTACTCGATTGGGATCCATTGTTATATGAAAACGTGATTTAAAACTGTCAGGAGATATCACACTATCACAGGTTATATATGGTATATATAGCTAGACTCACAGACGCTACGTTAGTCTGAGAATCGACTAAACTATAGCTCTGATACCACTAAATGTAACACCCCTAACCCATATCTGTCGCTGAAATAGGGTTTTAGAGCATTACCAGACTTATCAATTAAAAAATCATACAATTCTCATATCCAAACAAACATCATTTAAATACAATCATATAGTCCCTAATACGAGCACTCGAGGCTAAAAACAAGTAATAGAAGTGGTTCGAGACTAAAACGAGACTCGGGGAAATTTTGGGAAAAAAAGAAAATTTTCAAAGTTTAGGGGACACACGCCCGTGTGGCCAGGCCGTGTGTCTCACACGGCCAAAGACACGCCCGTGTCACAGGCCGTGTGGAGATTTGAAATGGGATCACATTATCGTGTCCCAGCCCGTGTCCTACCCCATATAACTCACTGACTTGGATCACATGGCCAAACACACGCCCTTGTGACTAGCCAGTGTACCCTTTGAAATGACCTCACACGCCCGTATGTTAGGCCGTGTGAAAACTGGAAGGTATACTGACTTATGCCACACGGCCAAGTCACACGCCCGTTTACTGAGCCGTGTGGAGCTACTGACATGGTTTTTAAATAAGTACCAGGGGACCCACGGCCGTGTCACCTGACACACGGCTGAGACACACGCCCGTGTCTCTACCCGTGTGGACAAAAATAGGCTATTTTCCAAGCCATCTTTCTCACCCAAAGTGTTGTCAACCTAGGCATACTAAAAAGCATATAACCATATCTTCAATAGGCATTCAAAACAATCACAACCAAGTCTAATTCATACAAATCCAATACCAACAACAACATTACTCATAAACATAAAAATTAACCATTCAATTTCATACCAATTTCACATCCATAAATCACCTAAATGATCAAACTCACCTATTAGACTTTGTGCCTAAATCAACATGCATACCACATTCTCAAATTTAATCATTTTGTACTCAAAATACCAATTCACAACAAGGCATTCACATAGTAATTATAAACCAAATATCAAAGGCCATTTACACATATATACACAACCAAATATACCAAAATAGGCCAAATCACTTGGCTATACACATGACCAAAACATGCATCATTTACAAGCCAAATCAATTGGCTATATACATTACAAACATATAGATCATATTAACCACAACACCTATACATGCCATTTAACCAAGTTGTAACGCCCCGACTTTTGGGCCTAGAAGAATTGGGCCTTGGGCTTGGGAGCGCCTAAAATTTTTTAGAGCAAGAAAATAGCACAATTACATGTTAGATCTGTTGGGTGAGTAATTTTGGAGTGTTTGGGGTCTTGGTGAAGTCCTGGGTTCAAGCCTTGTCAGATGGAAAATTTTTGTTTTAGCATTAGGGGAATCATAATTTCAAGTAATAAGCCTTTTAAATAATTGAGGCTAAAATGTGACTGATAAACCGAAATAGTAACATATTTTAATCCCACATTTAGCATACTTTTGGATGAATTATCCCTTATTTTATGTAAAAAGGTGCTCTTAATCCTTTCTTTTCATGTTTTATACTCAGGAAAGCACCAAGGGATGAAAAGAACACAAAACAGGCTTAAAACGGGACAAATGGGCCAAAGCATGAAATCGACACGGCCTGGACCAAAGCCCACACAGCCATGCCTCCTCAAATATACTAGAACACGGCCTGATGTCGATCTACATGGCCGTGCGTCACTAACGGAGTCCAACACGGTCTGGCCACGATTCACACGGGCGTGTGCCAGAGGCCGTGCCCTACCGTGGCCAAGAGGAGTTTCACTCGGATTTGGATGCTTGGAGGCAAAGAAACACACTCCAAAGTCTAATTAAACCCCCAAATAGGAATTGCACTCAAATTAGGATACTTGGAGGCCAAGTAACACATCTCAAAGCTTATATAAACACCTAGGGGCAACTTATTCGGGAGTTCGGCGTGACCGGAGTCGAAGGGAGTCGTCGACGGCGTCGGCTAGGCCAAGGAGTCGAGCCGAAAGGTCGATTTGTGGAAACTCTCAAGGGATAGCCAATTGATCCATCTCAAGAAGCCGGAATTCTACTCAAGACGGAGGATCTCCTCTTCAATTCCTTCAGGGGGTTTTAGGGATTTCTTATGTTTTGTTTTATCTTTTCTTCAGAGATGTTTTTCTTTATTATTATGAACTAAACCCTTCAGATACCTGAAGGGGGATGAAACCTAGATGAATCTTGTTATTATTTTCTAAACTATATGATAAATATTTGATTTGTTCTTGATTATGTGTGCTTAATTCTTGTGTTGATATTTCACGGATATTAATTCAAGTTGAATGTGCTTAGGTGATGGAGCAAAAGTCCCTGCTTAAGAGTAGATCTAGCATAATTAAGCGGAGTTGATCGTGTACTTAGAGATAGGGTGACGAGATTTTGCCGGATTAGGGTGAAACCTAATATGGGAATCCATAGATCGATTTACTACTATTCTAGGGAGTTATTAATGGGAAAGAGATTTCAATTAACTAACCTAGGGTTAGACGTTATTCGCCTCGAGAGAGGGTTTAATATAAATTAGGGAGTCCTACGGATCAAGTCAAGTGAATAAATCGTCTGGTTCAGTGTTAGATAACAAGTGGAGTCTAGGTGGATTCTTCCTAAGGGTACCGTCTTAATCAACTGAGTTTTTCCAAGTATTTCCCCAATTCATTCTTTTTGTCTTTGCATCTTTAGCTTAGTAATTAGTTAATTTAGATTAAAAAACAACTTCACTTATTTTAGGCTAAATAATAGAAAGAAAGTTAGTATTAGTACTTTTAGTTCCTTTGGGTTCGACAATCCGGTCTTGCCTAAGCTATACTACTGTTTGATAGGTGCACTTGACTCAATCGTTGTCATAGTTAGTTTCCAGGTTCGATCATTCTCATTATAAATTTTAAAACTCTGACTTCACAGCGATCAGTGACACAAGGAATCATGTGGTCTGGTGGCAAGGTGGCGTTAGAAGTATACAGTTGGCCTAGGTTCGAATCACTCTCTACTCAAAGGGATATTTATTTTACTCCTTTGCTGAGCTAGTAGTTGAGTTGGAATTGAACTCTAGTAGAGAAGGTTTGAATTGGTAAAGTGAGTGATTTAAGGAGTGGATTATGGAGTGATAATGGGAGAAAATCAAAGGGACTGAGTTGTTGGGATGTTGGAGCCGAAATGGGACTCTAGGAATGCATAGATTTCAATTTTGGGTGGTGTAGGGGGTAGTGCTGAATTTCCTTGTGCTATTTCAGTTTGACATTTTCTTGTGGTAGCCGTTTTCTTTAAGGGGCATTTGGGGTCTTTGATTTCTCTTTTCGCTGTCTTTCTAAGCTTGTTTTACTTGGATCGGGTTTTGTTCATTCATATTTGTGGGGTAGCCGAATATTTTTGTGACCATTTGGGCATTTACGCATGGGGATGCTTCATTCATCTTTGGCTGATTTCACTCTCCTCCCTCTATTTCTTCTTTCTTGTGCCGAATATGGTTCCTCTTTTCTCTTCTAAACTGTGGCTCTCTTTTTCTCTCTTCTACTTTCCCCATTAATCTTCCATAGCCGAATTTTCTATTTTCTCAATACTATCCTCTTCTGGGTCGAACTATCTTTTTCCCCAGCACTAGTTTCTTTTGGTCGTAAGGTGTGCAGAAGCCGAATACCTCTACTCTCTCGCTATCAACTATTGCCAAATCTATTCTCGTTTCTTTCTCCTTTCATAAGGTTGCGGTTCCTTCTTCTCTGTTTGCCGAGATTGAGGGTAGGTAATAGTGATTCTTTTATTTAGTTTTTGTTACTGGTATTATTCCTTCCCTTTCTGCCGAATCTCCCCTCTTTTCTCTTAGTCTGATGGTGTTTGGTACCTAGGGTTGCTCGAGGTTTGATAGAGGGGCAAGTGACTTGAAGCAATCGACATACCACTTTTGGTTCTTGACCAAAGTAAGTGTTCTTGCCTTATTTTGGTAAGAGGCCGAATATTCCTGATGGCTCTGTTAACTATCAAGTGTGGTTTTAACTAGATAGTTATTATCTCTTTTAATAAGGTTTATTTAACGCAGAATTCAAAAAGAGGGTTAATTGTCGCTAACAGTTGGGGAGGACTTAGCAAAGCTAGTTCGATTGAGGTGCGGTGCTAGGGATTCGTAGTGCGCTTCGTAACAGGTGTGTACACATACCACCCAAACCATAGATCGGTAAATGCTGAAATATCAGAATGTCGAAATACCAAAAGTACGACAGCGGTTGCTGTAACAGTTCGGTTTAGACCCTAGTCAGAACAGTGGTTTTGGGATCACAAATCTGAGTCAAAAAATTATTTTAATATCATTTTCCGTGCTTATGATATGTGATTAAGCATGTGTGAAATTTCTATGAATTAATTTGTCCGTTTGTGTGCTTAATTTGACATGTGAGGGCTAAATTATGAATTGCCCTAAATATGTGTTTTTGGATTCAATTGAATTATTTGGTGAATAAATGGGTTAAATTTGAATATGTATAGATCAAGAATCAAAGAAAATGGACTTAGATCGAGGGAAGTCAAAAGTAATTGAATAGCGGTTAGTTTCGTTCTTCCCGTACGAGGTAAGTCGATATGCAAATAAATGTATTTGAATTGAGTTATTTATGCATCTATAATATTTAGATTGCAATGAATAATGCTCAAGATGTATGTACATGAAATCCGAGGAAGTATCGACAAAGTAACAACGTCTGAGAAGTCCCGTATAAACCTAGGAATAGATAGGATTATATATGTCATGACATAGGTATCTAATATGGAATATCGTGTAAGACCACGTCTGGGACGTTGGCATCGAAATGAGACATCGTGTAAGACCATGTCTAGGACGTTGGCTTCGATTTGAGACTTACGTGTAAGACCATATGTGGGACATTGGCATCGTATTTGATTCGAGTAAGTCCCTGTCTGGGACAGTGGCATCGATATCTGGGTGCATGTAAGACCTCGTCTAGGACGTTACCATTGTATGACTATTCTGAGCATTCCGAGTATCCTATTAAATTCCAAACGGCTCAACGGGCAAGTCTGAGATGTGAATGGCTGAGTGAAACGTATAATGATTCAGGTATGTTTGAAAAGTACACTATCTATGTGTACAAAAGCTAAGTATATATACGAACTTACTAAGGTGAATATGTGTATTGAAATGATGAGATAATATGTGATATATGCTTGAATGAGTTATGAGTAAAGTACTATTATGAGCTATGAAATATGGGTGAGTAATGGCTAAACAAATGAGCCAAAGGATATGAGATGAATTTGCTATGAGTAACATTAATGTCCTTGTATAAATATGGCTATATGCATTTTATGCTAAGTTTATTTGTATATGGCTTACTAAGCTTTTGAAAGCTTACTTTGTGTGTGTTTCCTCTGTTTTATAGATCATCTAAGCTACTGAAGGCTCGGGGGACCGTCGAGGATCGTCATCACACTACTCTATCTTATTTTGGTACCTTCTGAAAATGTATATACCAAGTATGGCATGTATAGGCTAGTCACTTTGAATTATGTTTGAGATATGTATATAGCCATGTGATATGGCTAGGTAAATGGTTGTGATGTGTATGAGTAGTCAAGCTATATGATGCTTAGTTTGGTATGGTTTGATAGCAAATGAAATGGTCATATGAATGGTAAGCTTATTGATCCATATTTAGCATATTATTGATGGTAAGTTTGTGATGGATTATACTTTGAAATGCTTGTGGTTATATTGAGTTAAATGGCTTATAATTTGTTGTGATGAAATACTCTTTAATGAGTTGAGAATGATGATCAATTTGGTATGTATTGGTTTCCTTTGATGCTTGGATTGATGCCTAATTGTGATTGTAGGTGAGACCCAAAGTGTGGGTGGCAATTTGGCCTTGTAAATGGCCTATAATTGCCCACACGGTTGAGCACACGGGCGTGTGGCTCGACCGTGTCCCTCGTGGCTGCTTTTCAAACACAAGTCAGACTCGACCAAGGGCTGCACACACGGGTGTGTGACTGGCCGTGTGGTGCAAGTCAGGCTCGACCACGGGTGAGGCACACGGGCGTGTCTAAGGCCGTGGGAGGCACACGGCCTGCCCACATGAGCGTGTGACCTCTATAACATAGAATTTTTTTTAAAAATTTTGAAAACTCTATATGTATTCGATTTAGTCCAAGCCCTATTCTAAAGCATGTTAAAGGTCTCATGGACCTAATTAAGGAACACTTTGATTTGATTAGTCGAATAATATTATGAAATGTTCGTAAAAGTTTTTCGATTGTTTTGTAATGCCTCTTAACCCTAGTCCGGCGACAGATACGGGTTAGGGGTGTTACATTTGATTGGTATCAGAGCTACGATTTAGTCGATTCTCAGACTAACGTAGCGTGTGAGAGTCTAACTATACATGCCATATATATAAAATGTGATAGTGTGATAAATCCTGACGTGTAAAATGTGTTTTTCGTACAGTCATTGATAAACCGTAATAGTAACATATTTTAATCCCACATTTAGCATGATTTTGGATGGTTTATCCCTTGAATTATGGAATTTGGTGCTCTTAATCCTTTAATTTCATGTTTTATACTCAGGAGAGCATAGGAGGATGAAAATAACGAGAAACGGGCCAAAAACGGGCCAAATTGGCCAAAGTGAGAAATCAACACGGCCTGGGGTTTCACCACACGGCCGTGCCTCCTTAGCAGGCTCGAACACGGCCTACAACTCGACTTACACGGGCGTGTGCCATGGGCGTGTCCCTGCCATGACAAAGAAGAATTTTATTCGGATTAGGGTACTTAGAGGCAAAGAAACACATTCCAAAAGCCTATATAAACACCCTAAAGGCCAACCTTTAAGAGGCGTCCAGCTAGGCCAAGGAGCCAAGCCAGAGAGGTCAGAATCGTGGGATTTACTCAAAGAAAGCCAGTTGATTCATCTCAAGAAGCCAGAGTCATACTCAAGACGGAAGATCTTCTCTTCAATTCCTTCAGGGGGTTTAGGGTTTTTCTTATGTTTTGTTTTATCTTTTCTTCTGAGATGTATTCTTTTATTATTATGAAATAAACCCTCAAATACCTGAGGTGGATGAAACCTAAGACGGATCTTGTTATTGTTTTCTGAGATATATGATAAATACTTGATTTGTTCTTAATTATGTGTTCTTAATTCTTATTTTGATATTTTAGGATATTGATTCAAGTATTGATGTGCTTAGGCAGAGGAGGAATAGACCCTGCCTAAGAGTAGATCTAGCATAATTAAGCGGAGTTGCTCGCGCGCCTAGAGATAGGATGACGAAAATCTACCGAATTAGGGTCAAACCTAATATGGGAGTCCATAGATCGAGTTAATGCAATTCTAGGGGTTTTAATTAGAAAGAGATTTCAATTAATCAACCTAGGGTTAGACATTAGTAGCCTCGAGAGAGGTATTAATATAAATTAGGGAATCCTACGGATCAAGTCAAGTGAATAAATCGTCTGGTTCAGAGTTAGATAACAAGTGAAGTCTAGGTGGATTCTTCATTGGGTATTGTCTTAATAAATTGGTTTTTTCCCACAAGTATTTCCCCAATTCATTCTCTTTGTCTTAGCGTCTTTAGCTTAGTAGTTAGTTAATTTTAGATTAAACAATAATTCACTTCAATTCTTAGGATAAATAATAAAAAGAAAGTCAGTATTAGTACTTTTGGTTCCTTTAGGTTCGACAATCCGGTCTTGCCACTAAACTATACTACTGTTCGATAGGTGCACTTGCCTCAATCGTTGTCACAGTTAGTTTCTAGGCTAGATCATTCATTATATAAATTTTAAGACTCTGACATAACGATCAAGTTTTTGGCGCCGTTGCCAGGGAACTAAAATATTAAGAATGCTCAATTTTTATTACTTTAGCCATTTTTTTATTTTTGCAATTTACTTTTATTTTATTTTAACTTTGCTAATTTTTTTTCTTTCTTTGTTTCTTGCAGGTACCTCTAGTTTATGACTAGAAGGAACCCGACAGGACCCTTAATTTACGACAGTGATATTGAAGGAACCGTTCGCAGAAATTGTAGAGAAATAAGGCGAAGCTTAACTTACATAGAAGAAGAGAAAGAAGACGAGAACAATACTACCGAAGAGATGGCTGAGAATAATCCGCTACCTCCAGAGGTGGCCGAAAATCATGCACCTCGTACTATGTAACAGCCCGATTTAGGGGCTAGTCGGAACAATGATCTCGGAATCACTAATTCGAGGTTAGAGAAAATTATTTTCATGATATGTTATGTGTTATAACATGTTTATAAGGATGCATGAAAATTTTGGTGCCTTAATTTTAGCGATTTCTAGCTAAATTGTGAAAAAGGACTAAATCGCATAAAGTGCGAAAGTTCTATTTTAATTGCTAGAGGTACCAAAAAGCTATGGTTTGTAAATTAGAGGTCTTTAAAGTGCAAATAGGCCATTTTGGAGTGTGATGGCCGGCCATGTGGTATGGGAGACAAGAGCATTTAATGTTTAGTCAAAATTTGGTGAGAAAAGATGAATAAAATATGATAAAAGAAAAGCTATCATCTTTTTATTTCTTCTCTTCCTCCACCGAAATAGCAACCATGGGAGGGGTTTTTGAAGCTTAAAATTTCAGCAAGCAATTCTCCACTCAAGTAAGTGATTTTGATGGTATTTCTTGAAGAAAATTGTACTTTTGGAGTCCCCAAAGCTTAAGCTTTCTAAAGAGCGGACTAGTTTGCAATATGGTTGAAAGTCTAGGGACTTGCCATGATAGAGTTCATGTTGTTTGATGAGTTTTTATTGAAGAAAATGAATAGTAGGATGATGAGAAACAACTTTTGTGAAAGGTGTTGTCATGAAAACACCTAATTGGGACTAAAATGCAAAAGTTGTAATTTGTTCATTTAAGCATGAAATTGATGGAATTAAAAATAGTTGTAAGAGGATTAAATGTTCAGCTAGGCTTGTTTAACAAGAAAATGTGATGAAAATTTATTTACGAGCCTAGGGGCAAAATAGTTATTTTTGCCTAAAGTTTAGATTATGGTATATCATGATTTATAAGTGATTAAATCAGTAAATTTCATTGTTCTAGATCAAAGAAAATGAGTTTCGAACCTAGAACGGATGAAAAGAGAAATATGGGCAAAAAGTCCTTTTCGGCTCTTTCGACATCGAGGTAAGTTCATGTGCGAATGTTGCAATTACGTATGAGCTGATTTAGTATTCCAATGTTGTATGGAATGTATATTACTATATGAATGTATGAAATGTCTCTTGATGAGATGTCAATGGAATTAAATTTAGAGAAATGGGAAAGGTGCATAGCACGATAGGACACTGGTTAAAGTCTCGAATAAGACCATATTGGAATATGGCCTCGGTGTAAGAATTCGTATAAGACCATGTCAGGGACGTGGCATCGATATGTTAGTGTATGTAAGACCCAATTGGGGTATGATGATAATGAGAACTATGTGCATGAGACTCAAGAGAGTTATTTAATAATTCGAATGATTCAATGTATATGTTGAATGTATGTGGTTGTACCATGAGTAGCACAAGTATGTGTAGAATCAATTGAGATGAATTCAAGATATGATGAACCCCTAGTGGGGTATGTGTAGTTGATGCACCTTAGTTGCATGAAACAGATTTATTGATGTCTTGTGTGAATGATAACGAGTCACCGTAGAAAGTTAAGTAAGAATAGAAGCATGTGAGGATGTTCTCGAATGAACATTTGAAATAGAGATATACTTATGGATTATTATCCATGAATGTAAATAATAAATGAGCTATGTGCGATATCACCTTATTAATGGTTAGTGATGGGTCGTAATGCGATACCATCAACTATATTATTTATTGGTGGGTGTGTGCGTTACCACCGATTGATTAGTAATCGATGGGTCAAAGCGATACCATCGCTTATAAATGATTGGTGGGTTGTGTGCGTTACCACCTGATTGATTAGTAATCGATGGGTTGTGTGCGATACCATCGCTTATAAATGATTGGTGAGCTAAGTGCAAAATCACCATAGGTATAAATGATTGGTGGGCTGTGTGCAATACCACCCTATTAGAGATTCAATGGTGGGCTAACTGCGAAACCACCGAGAGATTAATAGTATGAGTATCTTATTGAAAATGCTTGATGAGCTATTTTATATGATCATGTGGTGATCAGTGCAGGAATGTATGCTAATTGAACGAGCAATTGGCTTGTGACGTGGTAAAAATGTGGTAAGAGATTGAATGAATAAGTTTCAAGAATATTTGAGCAAGTAACCATGAGTTTATGAGAGACACTCTTCATGGTACTTTGTAATTATGTATATTCAATGAATATCAATATTTGACACATTATGCAGATAAGCTTACTAAGCATTATTGCTTACTCCTTTACTTTTCTCATCCTTTATAGGTTATTTTTAACTAGCTCGGGTTGAAGGCCGTTGGAGATGTTTTCACACTATCGAGCAGACCCTTGGTATGAGGTATCAAGTCCTTATGAGTCATGGCATGTATAGGGATTCTTTTAAAGTTGATTTAAGTTCTAACCGATGTAGCCAAATTGTATTGGCCTAAGAGAATCTTGAGTTGATTGTGTATGACCATAGATGATGGCTTAAGTTGGTTGTATTTGTATTGGGAGTAGTTCTCCCTAGTGTATGGGATAAAGACTTTATCTCTTTAATGATTAAATGTGTTAATTCATGTGTTTAATGGATGATTTGAGAATGTTTTGAAGTAGTATATGAATGTATGCAAACGGGAGTGGTAAAAGGCTTGGTAAGATAGCCTCTAAGTGCCCACACGGATAGACACACGAGCGTGTGTCTAGGCCGTGTGTCTCCTGCACCTTAGTATCTTAAGTCAGATTAGACCACGGGCTGGTCACACGGCCATTTGTTCAGGCCGTGTGATACACACGGTTGGCACACGGGCGTGTGTCAAGGCCGTGTGAAGTCTACACTTGACACTTAGAAATTCAATTGTCACACGAATGATGCACACGGGCGTGTGTACAGACCGTGTGGATAAGTCAGAATGCCAAGGTTTGGCACACGGGCCAGGGCCACGGGCGTGTCCAGGCCGTGTCTATTTTGCCAGTATCCTCCACGGATGAAAGACACGGGCATGTTTTAGGGGTGCACGGGCGTGTCCCAAGTCACACAGACGTGTGACCCCTGTTTCGAGAGAAAGTCTCCAAATGAGTTTCGAAAGTTTCAGGACGAAAGTCTGAGGCCTCGTAGGCCCATAAAATGTCTGATTTGACTAAGAAAGAGAAGTTTTTAATTCAGAACGAAATTTTATAGCCCGTAAGTACATGTTTAAGAAAGTTCAAGCATAGTAATGTCTCGTATCCGGTCTTAGCCTCGGACTCGGGTATGGGGTGTTACATACTATGTATGATTATGCTAAGCCTAGTCTAGTTGGTACTGAATCAAGTATTGTTAGACCTACTATTGCTGCAAATAATTTCGAATTGAAACCTAACACTATACAGATGATACAACAGTTTGTTCAGTTTGATGGTTTGCAGGATGAGGACCCTAACACACACTTAGCGAATTTTCTTGAATTCTGTGATACCTTCAAAATAAATGGCGTTTCTGATGATGCCATTCGTCTTCAGTTATTTCTCTTTTCTTTGAGGAATAAAGCCAAACAGTGGTTGAATTCTCTTCCACGAGGGTCAATCACTACATGGGAGCAAATGACCGAAAAATTTTTATTAAAATATTTTTCGCCGGCTAAAACGGCTAAGTTAAGGAATGATATCTCTTCTTTTGTACAGGTGGATTTAGAGACACTTTATGATGCATGGGAGAGATACAAAGATCTATTAAGAAGGTGCCCACACCATGGATTACCCTTGTGGCTACAGGTCCAAACCTTTTGCAATAGTGTAAACCCTTCAACCATGCAGTTAATTGATTCAGCCGCCGGCGGAACGCTGAACAACAAAACTCCTGAGTCTACCTACGAGTTTATTGAAGAGATTTCACTGAATAACTATCGGTGGCAAGTCACAAGGACAAGGACAACAAAAACAGCCGGAGTTTTCAACCTCGACGCAGTAACCATGCTATCCAATCAGGTAGAACTGTTAAATAAAAAGATTGATAGTTTTTGTGGTTCTTCACAGGTACATCCAGTTATGCAGTGCGGCACAAATCGAGGAGGAATGAGCAACACAGAATATCCACTTTACAACCTGAGCACAGAAAGCGAGCAGATGAACTATATGGGTAATAATTTTAGATCTCAGAATAACCCCTATAGTAACAATTATAATCCAGGTTGGAGGAACCACCACAATTTTTCGTGGGGAGGTCAAGGAAATCAGAGAAAGCAACCTCCTCCAAACTTCCAACAACAGCCCTATCCACAGGAAAAGAAGCCGAACCTTGAGGAGATGCTGACAAAATTCATAGCGGTGTCAGAAACACATTTCCAAAACACCGAAACAGCACTCAAAAAGCAAGAAGCATCAATTCAAGAGATCCAGAATCAGGTAGGTCAACTTACCAAGATCATGTCAGAACGACCACAAGGTAGATTGCCAAGCAACACTAAAACTAACCCAAAGGAGCAACTTCAAACCATAAACGCTCATGATAGTAAAGGGTTAGATGAGCCCAAATTAAGGCAAGAGGATGTGGTAGAGGAAGGTAAGGTCGAGGTAAGTCATGATAAATCAAAACCGATAATCAAAGAGTACCAACCTCGCATACCATATCCCGAAGCAATGAAGAAAGATAACACAGAGGAATAGTTCGGTAAGTTTCTTAAACTCTTAAAGAAATTACATATTAACTTACCCTTTCTTGAAGCTCTCTCGCAGATGCCAGATTCGAGGAAATTTTTAAAAGAGCTTCTAACAAACAAACAGAGGTTAGACGAGTCATCGCATGTGGAGCTAAACGCAATGTGCTCAGCGATTCTACAAAACAAACTACCACAGAAATTAAAAGATCCAGGGAGTTTTACGATTCCATGTTTAATTGGTAGTTTATCTATTGATAACGCTTTTGCTGATTTAGGGGCAAGCATAAATGTTATGCCTTATAAAATGTTTAAACAATTAGGTCTAGGGAAACCCAAACAAACTAGGATGAGCATTCAATTAGCTGATAAGACTATTCGAATTCCTAGGGGTATAATCGAAGATGTTCTCGTAAAGATTGATAAATTCGTATTCCCAGTAGACTTTGTAGTTTTAGACATGGATGAGGACAATAGTATCCCCTTAATTTTAGGAAGACCCTTTTTAGCAACTCGCGAACTAAAATTGATGTTGGTACAGAGAACTCATACTCGTGTATATGTGATTTAATCAATCGATCTTGTGCTCTCGACTCAACCAGACATCAAGTGATAGAGGTGAGAAAGTAAATTCAATTGATAACCAATCATAAAACCTTTTTTCAGGAAGCACCACGGAACTACACACCCGAGCCCGATCCTATACCTCATAACAACAAGGAAATAATTCATGAGGATCGAAGGCTTCATATTGATGAACTAGATGAGTGGAAGGCACATTTCAAGAAAAATCACAATCACACGAAGCAGAACCAAAGCCACTCTATGGGACAGACAAATTCAAAATTGGAGATCAGGTATTGTTACATAAAGCGGACCCTCGAATATCCCCTCCTGACCCGAATACAAACAAAGAAATCCCTTTTAGGGTAATTAATGTCTTCCTATACGGAACAGTCGAGGTAAGTAATCCTACATTTGGCATTTTTAAAATAAACGCTACTTGACTTGAACTATATACTAATAATAGGACAAATAGCATGAGGAAGGATGTTCAACTCTTCAAACCACCCTGATTATGCGAATGAGAGGTAAGTCTAGCTTAAGACTTTAAACGAGCGCTTCTTGGGAGACAACCCGAGCACTAACCCTAATAATTAAGTTTAGTTTTATTTCTTTTCTTTTATTTATATTTAGGCGCTAATTTCCATACCACACGGCCTTGTACATGGCCGTGGTTGTGGCCGTATGGATACTACGGACTCTCGTACTGACATAGCAGAGGTAGTATGAGCCTATTACCAAAGATTCCCAGATCACGGACGACTATAAATTGCTACGACCGTGTGATATGGCCGTGGCCGACATTAAGGGAAGTCACACGGGCTCCGACTAAACACCACGGCCGTGCGATACAGCCGTGGTCGACACTGTTTTATCAAACATGGGTGTGGTGACCACGAAACGGGCGTGGGAGAAACGAACGAAGCACAACACAGCCGTCTGATACGGCCGTGTGACCCAACACGCCCATGGTACACGGGCGTGGGGATGTACCAGACATCAAAACTCTTTTAAACTACCCCCTCCCTCTTCTCAACTACCCCCCATTCCCCTTCCTCCATACATTTTCAGACCCCCCTCTTCCATATTCTCCTTCCTTGGCCCTTTTCCAAACTACACAATGTCCATGTCGAAGAAGCGAAAGGATCCTAGCACAGTCTCCCTCTGCGAGACCGACCTACATAAGTTCATGCCGGCCGCTTCATTAACTCGACAAGCCAAGGACATTTGAGGCCACTTAGTTTTTATTTTTCTTTTCTCTTCTCCTTTATTTTCCTTATCTTAACTTCTCTTCCACTAAATTTAGTGTATCTTATTTTAGTTTCTTGTTTTTAGGTTCTTCAGGCTGCTTGGGAATCACACACCACGGCCTTAAAAATCACACCCACCTCGCAAACCATCTAACAATAAGGACTTTTCAGTCCATTTATCTATTCTTTTAATTTTATTTTACTTTCTATTTTCTTTTTCTTTATCTTTCTTGTCTTTAAATACATAATTAGTTTATTTTAAATGTGTCTTACTATTTCCTGGCTATTTCTTCAGGGGCCACCCTACTTCTTCATCTAGCGCAATAATAGTGGGCGGCCACCACACCACGACCACTCCTAACTCAAGGAAGCCATCCAGAATTCAGGGAGTTTCACCCCTATCCCTATCTTTTGATTTTCTACTATATTGGTTTCATATATCTTTGTACATTGAGGGCAATGTACATCTTAAGTGTGGGGGGTGAATCTTAAAAGTGCCTAACTTTTTTCATTATTCTCAATTCCTGAATTATACCTTGTTTCTTAAGTAATTTTCTCATATCACTATCAGAATGAAATTTCCTTTGATTTATGATTTTTGTTGATATGTTTTGGATTAAGTCATTGATAATTGTGCAGTGATGATTTAAACTGTAGGAAACTAGAGAATCAAGCATGATGAGTCTATTTCCAAATAAGTAAAAATTTTGTTAGGTTGTCTACCCGAATCTAATTATTACTTTGAAGTTTGAAATTTACAAGGTTGATATCAAAAAGCCTAAAATTTTTGTGAGATTTTGAGCCTTTTAGAGCATACATATTCTTTTTTCCTTGCTCACTTTATTAATTATGAGTGTGTCAACATTGATTTGTTATTCTAGAACTTGCATCGATTATACATGTCGAGAACACACCTTTGATTTGATATACTAAGATGATAAAGGCACCTAGGTTTTAACCCACTTACTCCACTAAAAAAACCTACCATCATAATTAACCCCTAGTGAACCCCTTTAATCCTAACAACCCATTTTATTGACTCACCCTCAACATTAACCAAAAACCATTATTGTTGAAATCCCTTTAATTAATTTTACCCACATTAAGTCGAGGTCTGATTTGAATAGATTACTTAGCTAAACTATGCTTTCCATTTCAGTTATTAATTTCTTTATTATTGTATGATTTGTTCTTAAAAAAACGAAGTATATTCATTATTAGTAGTTCTATGTTATTTGAGCTCAAACTGTTAATTTCATTATCTTTAGAAGAAGCTCATTTTATTAGTATTAAGTTTCCGTGATGTAATTATTTAGTATTAGTACAACTTTTTAGTTAGGCAATTTGTCAATCAGTCTCAATTCTAACCCTCTAATTTAGCCTTTATCCACACCTTTACCCCAAGCCCCGTTACAACCCTTTTTAAAGACCTTTTGATTTGTGTATCATCTCATATTATAGTGGTGGAGATTTGATTTTCATGCAAGCCTGTGGGATTAAAATTTCGTGTTCGACTTTTGAGTGCTTAATTTTGAACCTTAAACACTTTGATGATTTGAGTGAATCTTTAGTGAGGATGTCAACTCTTGTCGATTTTGAATTAGAGGTAATTATTTAGGTAAGGGGAAACACCTATTTTTCGTACTATAAAAACTATGACTTTGATTGTTTGAATCTTTAGGAACCTTCCGGTTAAATTATCAATGTATGAATTACCTATGAATTATGATGAAACATTATTGATGAATATCATGAATTGAGGAAGTTTGTTTTAATTGTGAGTTGAGATTTTTGCTTGAGGATAAGCAAAAGCTTAAGTGTGGGGGTATTTGATAAACCGTAATAGTAACATATTTTAATCCCACATTTAGCATGCTTTTGGATGATTTATCCCTTGAATTATGGAATTTGGTGCTCTTAATCCTTTAATTTCATGTTTTATACTCAGGAGAGCATAGGAGGATGAAAAGAACGAGAAACGGACCGAAAACGGGCCAAATGGGCAAAAGTGAGAAATTGACACAACCTGGGGTTTCACCACACGACCGTGCCTCCTTAGCAGGCTCGAACACGGCCTACAACTCGACTTACACGGGCGTGTACCATGGGCGTGTCCCTACCATGACAAAGAAGAATTTTATTCAGATTAGGGTACTTAGAGGCAAAGAAACACATTCCAAAAGCCTATATAAACACCCTAAAGGCCAACCTTTAAGGGGCATCCAGCTTGGCCAAGGAGCCAAGCCGGAGAGGTCAGAATCGTGGGATTTACTCGAAGAAAGCCAGTTGATTCATCTCAAGAAGCTGGAGTTATACTCAAGACGGAAGATCTTCTCTTCAATTCCTTCAAGGGGTTTAGGGTTTTTCTTATGTTTTGTTTTATCTTTTCTTCTGAGATGTATTCTTTTATTATTATGAACTAAACCCTCAGATACCTGAGGGGGATGAAACCTAAGACGGATCTTGTTATTGTTTTCTGAGCTATATGATAAATACTTGATTTGTTCTTAATTATGTGTTCTTAATTATTGTTTTGATATTTCAGGATATTGATTCAAGTATTGATGTGCTTAGGTAGAGGAGGAATAGACCCTGCCTAAGAGTAGATCTAGCATAATTAAGTGGAGTTGCTCGCGCGCCGAGAGATAGGGTGACGAAAATCTGCCGGATTAGGGTCAAACCTAATATGGGAGTCCATAAATTGAGTTAATGCAATTCTAGGGGTTTTATTTAGAAAGAGATTTCAATTAATCAACCTAGGGTTAGACGTTAGTAGCCTCGAGAGAGGTATTAATATAAATTAGGGAATCCTACGGATCAAGTCAAGTGAATAAATCGTCTGGTTCAGAGTTAGATAACAAGTGAAGTCTAGGTGGATTCTTCCTATGGTATTGTCTTAATCAATTGGTTTTTTCCCACAAGTATTTCCCCAATTCATTCTCTTTGTCTTAGCGTCTTTAGCTTAGTAGTTAGTTAATTTTAGATTAAACAATAATTCACTTCAATTCTTAGGCTAAATAATAAAAAGAAAGTCAGTATTAGTACTTTTGGTTCCTTTGGGTTCGACAATCCGGTCTTGCCACTAAACTATACTACTGTTCGATAGGTGCACTTGCCTCAATCGTTGTCACAGTTAGTTTCTAGGCTAGATCATTCATTATATAGATTTTAAGACTCTGACATAACGATCAGTCATGGATCCCGAAAGAGCTGTAGCTGACGATGTTGAAAGTAATGCGCCTGCTCCCGCTCAAGGGACAGCGCCATCTGATTCGAGACCGGCTACTAGCGGTCAAGAGGGAGAGGCTAAACAAGATTTCTTCCAAATGATGAACGAGTGGTTCACTCAGTATGTAAGAACTAATCCAGCTGTTTTACAACCTCCGCCCCCGCTTAATCCTCCTCAGACTTCTGCTATACCTCCAGCTATGAATCTAAATTTGTTGAATAAGCCTCCGGTCGACAAAATCCATAAATATGGGGCTGAAGAGTTCAGGGCCACCAGTGATGATGATGCTGAGAAAGCCGAGTTTTGGTTAGAGAACACTATCCGAGTATTTGATAAGATGTCATTGAGTCATGAAGAATGTTGTTTCCTTGCTACGAGACGCATCCTATCAATGGTGGAAGACCTTAATTTTCGTTGTTCCGAAAGAACGGGTCACATGAGATTTCTTTTAGTCTGAGTTCAGAAAGAAATACATCAGTCAAAGGTTTATTGATCAGAAATGAAAGGAATTTCTAGAGTTGAAATAGGGTCGAATGATCGTGACCGAGTATGAACGAGTGTTCGTGAGATTAAGTCAGTATGCTCGAGAATGTGTATCAACCGAGGCAATAATGTGCAAAAGATTTGAAGATGGCTTAAATGAAGATATTCGTTTGCTTGTTGGGATTTTGGAAATAAAAGAGTTCGTTGTGCTTGTTGATCGAGCGTGCAAAGCTGAGGCACTCGGGAAAGACAAAAGAAAAGCTGAGTCTGAAGTTAGAGATGCGAAAAAGAGATTTTCGAGCAAATCATTTCATTCTACTTCAAATAAATTCAAAGATGAGCATAGCCGTTCCAGAACTAATGTGGGACATTCGAATCCGAGAGATCGAGCTAGATTACAGTCGAACTCCGAAGCTCCAGCAACTTCGATGGCTAGTGTTGGAAATATCCGATCCGAACGACTTGAATGTAAGCACTATGGTAAAAGACATCCAGGTAGTTTTAGATTGAATGATCGAGCTTGTTTTAGATGTGGATCGTTAAATCATTTCATCTGAGATTGCCCAGAATCTGTTGAGCAAGAGATTGTCCAGAATCTGAGATCTGGTACTGTTTCAGTGAGAGGAAGACCTTCTCAAAATGCAAGAAATGTCAGTGGTAGTTAGAGAACTACGAAAGACACTATTGCAAGATATGAAGCTAGAGTGCCTGCCAGAGCATATGCCATCTGAGCTCATGAGGAAGCTTCATCACCGGATGTTATAATGGGTGCATTTACTCTTTATGATACTTCTGTGATTGCATTGATAGACCCAAGTTCTACACATTCGTATATATGCATGAACTTAGTATCCAGTAAGACTTTTCCTGTAGAGTCTACTGAATTTGTTATTAGAGTATCAAACCCCTTGGGTAAAAGTGTCCTGGTTGATAAAGTATGTAAGAACTGTTCGTTGATGTTTAGAGATGTTTGTTTTCTGGCTGATTTGATGCTATTACCATTTGATGAGTTTGATATAATTTTGGGAATGGACTGGTTGACACTACATGATGCCATTGTGAACTGCAAAAGAAAGACTATTAATTTGAGACGTCAGAATGATGAAATAGTTCGGATAGAGTTTAATGATTTGAAAGGATTACCTGCTATAATATTTGTGTTAAAAGCTCAGAATTATTTGAGAAAAGGATATGAAGCTTATTTTGCTTATGTGATTGACTTGAAAGTAACTGAAAAGAAAGTTGAATCAGTGCCAGTGGTTTGTGAATTTTCTGATGTATTTCCTGAAGAATTGTCGGGATTACCTCCGATACGTGAAGTTAAATTTGGTATTGATTTGTTATCGGGGACAACTCTTATTTCGATAGCTCCGTATAGAATGGCACCAACAGAGTTGAAAGAGTTAAAGTCACAGTTGCAAGAATTGACTGACAGAGGGTTTGCAAGACCGAGTTTTTCACCTTGGGGTGCTCCTGTTCTGTTTGTGAAAAAGAAAAATGGCACGATGAGAATGCGTATTGATTATCGTCAGTTGAACAAGGTGACTATAAAGAACAAATATCCTCTGCCCAGAATTGATGATTTGTTCGATCAGCTGAAAGGAGCCACAGTGTTTTCAAAGATAGATTTGAGATCGGGATACTACCAGTTGCGAGTAAAAGATTCAGACATTTCGAAAACTGCTTTCAGAATGAAGTACAGGCATTATGAGTTTTTAGTTATGCCTTTTGGACTAACAAATGCTCCTGCTATTTTTATGGATTTGATGAACAGAATTTTCAGACCGTACTTAGATTAATTTGTGGTTGTTTTCATTGATGACATTTTGATTTATTCGCGTGATGAAAACGAGCATGCTGAACACCTGAGAATTGTGCTACAAACTCTATGGGATAAACAATTGTATGCAAAGTTTAGTAAATGTGAATTCTGGTTGCGTGAAGTCAGTTTTCTGAGACATATTGTATCAGCATCTGGTATACGAGTTAATCGAGCAAGATTTCAGCCATTTTAGAGTGGAAGCCTCTGAGAAATGTGTCTGAAGTCCGTAGTTTTCTAGGACTTGCTGGTTATTATCGAAGATTTGTAAAAGGCTTTTCGATGATTGCTACTCCGTTGACTAGATTGCTTCAGAAAGATGTGAAATTCGAATGGTCTGAAAAGTGTCAGAAAAGCTTTGATCAATTGAAAGCCCTTTTGACTGAAGCTCCAGTTTTGGTACAACCAGAATCGGGTAAAGAATTCGTGATTTACAGTGATGCTTCATTGAATGGTCTGGGATGTGTTCTGATGCAGGAAGGCAAAGTTATAGTGTAACACCCCATACCCGAGTCTGAGACTAAGACTAGATACGAGACATTACCATGCTTGAACTCACTTAAACATGTACTCACGGGCTATAAAATTTTGTTCCGAATTAAAAACTTCTCTTTCTTAGTCAAATCAGACATTTCATGGGCCTACGGGGCCTCAGACTTACGTCCCGAAACTTTCAGAACTCATCTGGAAACTTTCTCTCGAACAGGGGTCACACGTCCGTGTGACTTGGGACACGCTCGTGCACCCCTAAAACATGCCCGTGTCTTTCACCCGTGGTGGATACTGGCAAATTACACACGACTTGGACACACCCGTGGCCCCAAACCGTGCCTAAAACCCCAGCATTCTGCCAATTCCCCACGGCCAAGGCTATCGCCCGTGCTTACTACCCGTGGTGCACACTGACTACCTTAACACGGCCTAGAGTCTAGACACACGCCCGTGTAGCTAGCCCGTGGCCAACACTGATTAATCCCACACGCCCTAGGCACACGCCCGTGTGACTAGTCCGTGGTCTATTCTCGACTTAAGATACAAAGGTGCGAGTGTGCACGCCCTGACACACGCCTGTGTGTCCATCCGTGTGGGCACTTAGAGGCTATTTACCAAGCCAATTGTCACCCTGAAATCAAGACCAAACTCATGCTCAATTCAGCAACTCAAGTATTACATCTAACATGAACAAGGATGCATACTTCGTTGGTAGATTAAAACATACATACTTAATCATTCATGACTCATCTCTTTGGCCATATACAAAAAGAATATTAAGCTTGATAGCCAACATTTTGGCTAGTTTTAAAACATAACTCAAAATGAAATGTTTCCTATACATGCCATACTTAATATAAACAACTTGGCTATACCAAAATAGCGATTGATAGTGTGCTCTGAGCTCCGGTGACGATGATCCACGAGATTAGCTTGGCGGGACTACATGGAAAGAAAGAATAAAGGATGTAAGCATTTAGCGTAGTAAGTTTGCATGTAATTCTCATAGAAATATATTTGCTTAACATTAACCATTCATCATAAACAATGGCGTTATGAAATCTCAAGTATTTAAGCTTACTTACTCTTACTAATTCTTACATATCTCATGGTACTTACTATTCTCATGCTCAAATGCATTTAACAAGATACTGTATCACTTGATCACATAGATCAGTATAC
Organism: Gossypium sturtianum; assembly: GCA_025698515.1. Classification (NCBI taxonomy): domain Eukaryota; kingdom Viridiplantae; phylum Streptophyta; class Magnoliopsida; order Malvales; family Malvaceae; genus Gossypium; species Gossypium sturtianum. The sequence goes on from CM046954.1 coordinate 107,374,308, forward strand.
TTTACTATGATAAGCATAATCTCAACTTCATCATTCATATCATAAATAATACTATTAATTAACTCTGACTAGCATAACTTGATAATAACTTTACTTACTTAACTTTCTTACTTTCTCATTTAATCTTTACTCTTTTGCCCGATGAATTACTTTGAATAACAGAGGATACTAAATCTCAAAACACATGTGTCTTGATGCCAATGCTATATCCTTGATATAGCCTTACATGGGATCTCTTACTTGGTATTGATGCCATGTCTTGACATGGGCTTACACGAAGTCTTCCTTATGAGTTCCCTTGGGAACTTACCATTGCCATGTCTCGACATGGTCTTACTTGGTATCTTTACTTGTCAATGCCGAGCCTTAGCTTGGACTTACATGAAATCTTTCTTGTTACTCACCAATGCCATGCCTTGGCTTGGACTTACATGGGATCTCTATCTCTTTATAGCTTTTCAATGCCAAGACATGTCTTGGACTTACATGATAACTTTGCTTGGAGACTCACCAATGCCATGCCTTGGCTTGGGCTTATATGGGTCTTCATCTCATGATAACTCTTCAATGCCAAGACTTGTCTTGGTCTTACATGATAACTTGCTTGATTGCCGATGCCATGCCTTGGCTTGGTCTTATACGGACTTTCTCATTTCATGTGATAGATCGAGTATCCTAAGTAATTCAACTTCAATCGGGACTTTCTCATGCTTGATCTCATTGATTTCTTTGTTTAACATAGCATTAAACAATCTCATGGAATTTAAAATATATTCTACATTATACTAAGCAATTTAATGATATTAATCATAAAGCTTAGAAAACATACAAACTTACCTCAATATACAAAATGTATGTAGATATGCAATTTAGTCCTCGACTTTGTTCTTGCCTCGGTTTCGATCCGAGCTTCATTTTTCTTGATCTATAATAATAATTAGATCATTTAATACTCATATTGACTAAATTGCCTCTTAACTCATACTTTGGAAAAATTACTATTTGCCCCTAAACTTTCTCATATTTGCACTTTTGCCCCTAGGCTCGTAAAATAATTCTCATTCAACTTTCTTAAACATCATGTTTAGCTGATTCATTTTCTCTACTATAAAAATCATCAATTCTCCCTATTACTAATAGGTATGACCAATTTCATAACTATTACAAATTAGTCCATACTATCATTTTTCATGAAATTCACTAAGGAAAAGATGTTTATCTAACATCAAACTCCCATAATCTTCCATAAAATATCATTTTACATGCATGATACACATGGGTAGATTTTTTAACATGCTTCTTAGCTCATCTTATAGCTAAAAATAGCTAATTCATAATACGAGGACTCCAAAAATACGAAGAATATTAAAAACGGGGCTTGCAAGCTTCAAAAATTTGAAGAACCCTAGCTATGGAGTCTCCTAATTTTCGGCACAAGGAAGAAGATGAATGAAATTTTTATCATCTTTTTCCTATTTTAATCATTTAATTTGTAAATGACCAAAATGCCCTTCTCTTTAAAAATTTACAATTTACTAACTCATGTCCATTTTTGTCCAAAACTTATAATTTGGGAAAATTGCTATTTAAGGACTTCTAATTAATAATCTAAAGCTATTTCATACAAAAAGCTTCTAGAAACTCATATTTTGCAACTTTTGCAATTTAGTCCTATTTGATCATTCCATGTCAATTTCACAAAATTTCTACATGGAACTTTAATACTATCATGCAAACATGTCATAAACCTTAAGAAATCAATTTACTAACTCAGATTTATGGTCTCGCACCACTATTCCGACTAGGCCCTGAATCGAGCTGTTACAATTCTCCCTCTCTTAGGAATTTTCGTCCTCGAAAATCTTACCAGCAAACAGGTTTGGATACTGGTTTCTCATGCTTTTTTCTGGTTCCCACGTAGCTTCTTCTATTCCATGTCTTTGCCACAATACTTTTACCAGGGCAATACTTTTATTTCTTAGCTGCTTGACTTCCCGAACTAAAATCTTAACTGGTTCTTCACCATAAGTCATGTCGGGATGAATCTCTATCTCTGACGGGGTAATTACATGTGAAGGATCTCGATCGGTAGCGTCGCAACATGGACACGTGAAACACATCGTGAATCTTTTCTAACTCGATGGCAAAGCCAATCGATAAGCTCATCGCCCAACTTTCTGGTAATCTCATACGGTCCAATAAAACATGGACTCAACTTGCCTCTCTCCGGCCAAATCGAGAACTTTTCTCCATGGTGACACTTTCAAGAAAACTTTATCTCCGACTTGATACTCTATCTCTTTTCTTTTAAGTCCGACTAGGACTTCGCATCTATCTGATGCACTTTTAAACATTCTCGTATCACTTTCACTTTCTTTTCAAATTCTCTAACCAAATCAACCCCGTGAATTTGGTTTTCCTTGAGTTCACCCAAAATAAAGGCGTTACGCACTTACGCCCATATAGAGCCTCATAAGGCGCCATCTTTAAACTCGATTGAAAACTATTATTGTAGGCAAACTCTACCAATGGGAGAAACTTTTCCCAACTGCCTCGGAATTCAAGAATACAACATCTGAGCATATCCTTGAGTACTTGAATTAACCTCTCCGACTGACCGTCAGTTTGAGGATGAAAAGTGGTACTAAAGTTCAACTTTGTACCCAAGGCCTCTTGCAACTTCTTCCAAAATCTGGATGTAAACCTCGAATCTCTATTCGAGATGATTGACAACGGAACACCGTGAAGCCTTACTATTTCTGAAACATACAAGTTTGCCAACTTGTCTAGTGAGTAATCAACTCGTACAGGTATAAAATGGGCTGACTTCGTAAGTCTATCAACCACGACCCATACAGCATCTTTCTTTCTCAGAGACAACGGTAAACCCTTTGCAAAATCCATAATAATACGGCCCCATTTCCACTCCGGAACCAAAATGGGTTGAAGCAAACCCGAAGGTACTTGGTGTTCAGCCTTTACTTGCTGAGAAATCAAGCATTTGGAAACGAACTCTGAAATATCTTTCTTCATTCTCGGCCACCAATATTATTGCTTCAAGTCATTATACATCTTGGTACCACCCGGATGTACAGATAAACATCCGTTATGGGCCTCACACAAAATTCCCTGAATAAGCTCTTCCTTTCTCGGTACACAAACTCTATCTTTGAACATCAGACTTCCATTGGGACTAATCCAGAAATCAGACTAAACATATGTCTCGCACTGAGCTCTCTTGACTTGTAATCCACTATCTTCTTCTTGAGCTTCAATGATCTCTTGGAGGAAAATTAGTCTAGCTCTCAACTCAGCTAGAATAGAACCATCGTCGGATAAATTCATCCGTGAATTCAATGCCCTTAATGCAAATAGGGACTTTCTACTCAAAGCATCGGCGACCACATTCGCCTTCCCGGGATGGTATTCAATGACCAATTCATAGTCTTTTATCAACTCTAACCATCTCCGCTGCCTTAAGTTCAACTCTTTCTGCGTCATCAAGTACTTCAAACTTTTGTGATCGGTGAAGATCCGACATCTCTCACCATATAGGTGGTGTCTCCATATCTTCAATGCGAAGACTATGGCAGCCAACTCTAGATCGTGGGTCGGATAATTCTTCTCATGTGGCTTCAACTGTCTTGAGGCGTAAGCAATCACTTTACCTTCTTGCATAAGTACACAGCCTAATCCATTTAAGGATGCATCGCTGTAAATCACAAATTCTTTCCCTGTCTTAGGTTGTACTAAAACTGGAGCTTCTATCAACATCGCTTTCACTTTCTCGAAACCTTGTTGGCATCTATCTGTCCACTCAAACTTCACATTTTTCTGTAAAAATTTAGTCATCGGGGTTGCAATCATAGAAAACCCCTTGACGAATCGTCTATAATAGCCAGCTAGGCCTAGGAAACTTCTAACCTCGTGAGACATTTCTCGGTGGATTCCAGTCCATTATGGCCAAATCTTACTTGGATCTACTCGGACACCATCCCCGAGACAATATGTCCCGTAAAATCCTACTTCCTTGAGCCAAAATTCACTTTTACTGAACTTGGCATATAATTGATTTTCTCGAAGAGTCTGTAAAACTGTCCGTAGGTGCTCATCATGCTCATTCTCATCTCGGGAATAAATCAGTATGTCATTAATGAAAATGACTACAAACTTGTCAAGGTATGGTCTAAAAATGCGGTTCATTAAGTCAATGAATACCGCAGGAGCATTGGTCAAACCAAAAGGCATGACTAAAAATTCATAATGCCCATACCTTGTTCGAAAAGTTGTCTTAGACACATCTGATTCCTTTACTCTTAACTGATAGTACCCTGATCTCAAGTCTATTTTGGAGAATACAGTGGCTCCTTTCAATTGATCGAACAAATCATCGATCCTAGGCAATGGGTACTTGTTCTTCACTATCACTTTATTAAGTTGACGGTAATCTATGCACAATCTCATGGTGCCATCTTTCTTTTTCACAAATAAAATGGGAGCACCCCAGGGAGAACAACTTGACCTAGCAACGCCTTTATCTGTCAACTCTTGCAACTGTGACTTCAGCTCCTTTAACTCCGTTGGAGCCATTCTATAAGGAGTAATAGATATTGGTATAGTACCGGGTGCTAGCTCAATGTTGAACTCAACCTCTCTAACTGGTGGTAGCCCTGGTAATTCTTCGGGAAAAACATCCATGTACTCACATACTATTGGTAATGACTCAATCTTTAACTCTGTTTCTTTATCATTCATCACAAATGCCAAATATGCCTCATACCCCTTTCTTACGTATCTCTGTGTCGTCATGTGGAAAAATCATTGCCGGTGATTTACTTTGCTCATCTGATTCTATATGGAGAGTATCCCCATTCTCACATCTCATCTTAATATATTTCTTCCCACAATTAACTATTACATCATGAGTGGTCAACCAGTCCATACCAAGAATGATGTCAAACTCATCAAATGGTAGCAACATAAGATTTGCTTTAAAGTAATGACCTCTAATCATTAATGGACAATCTTTACATACTTCATCAACTAACACACTCTTGCCTAAAGGATTAGACACCTTAATCGTAAATTGCAGAGAATCTATAGGCATATTCATACTGGATACTAGTTTCATACAAATGTAAGAGTGTGTGGATCCGGGATCTATTAAAGCAATAACTTTGATATCATAAAGAGAAAAGGTACTCGTAATAACATCAGGAGAAGATGCCTCTTCGCGAGCGCGAATGGCATAAGTCCTCGCAGCGCCTACTACCCTCGGGTCTCGCACCCGCTCTCTGTAGGGTTACCTCTTCCACTTGCCCCACTTCCCGGGTTCCTTTGCGAGTCTTCCTCGACCACACTCCCGAATCTCGGGTTCTGAGCTCTATCTTCTTTCATTGTCTCTGGACAATCTTTTATGTAGTGGTCCTGGGAACCACATCTGAAACATGAATTTTCATGTGCTCGACATTCTCCAAGATGACGTCTGCCACACTGTGGGCATTCAGGTCTATCCGATCGGATGTTCCCCACACTAGCAACTGAGGTTGTCTGTGCCTTACTTCCCGAATACTGCTTATTCTTGTCCTTCCTTGAAAACCCAGTGGAAGTAACCGATCGGGTGGAGAAATATCTTGACTTCTTGGATGTGGATTGGAATGACTTATTCCACTATCTCTTTTTAGAGTCACGAGACTCTATTTCAGACTTTCTCTTCTCCTTTACTAGTTCTTCGGCTTTACAAGCCCTCTCTACTAGCACAACGAATTCCTTCAGTTCTAGGACAGCAACAAACAATTTGATGTCCTCATTTAGCCCATCTTCAAATCTCTTACTCATGATGGCCTCGGTGGACATGCATTCTCGAGCGTATTTGCTGAGCCGTACAAACTCACACTCATAATCAGTCACAGACATCTTGCCTTGCTTTAACTCTAGAAATTCCTTTCTTTTCTGGTCCACGAACCTTTGACTGATATACTTTTTCTTGAACTCTTCCCGGAAGAATTCCCATATGATCTTTTCTCGAGATACCATCGACACAAGGGTGTTCCACCATTGGTAAGCGAACCTCTTAACAGAGAGACTACACACTTCATGCATTCCTCAAAGGCATGACAACTCATTAAATACCACGATAGTATTTTCTATCCGAACTCACCTTTTTCGGATCATCATCTTTTCTAGCCTGAATTCTTCTACCCCATGTTTCCTAATCCTATCAACCGGAGGCTTCTCTCCCCTTACCACCTCTACTACTTGAGGGGCTACTGGGATAGGTTGAGGAATAGGTGGGGGTGGAGGAGGTTGTGCATTCGGGTTTGTACGAACGAACTCTGTATACCAGGTATTCATCATATGTAGGAAGGCTTCTCTAGCCTCTTCTCCTCCTCCTTGACTCACCGTAGTGGGTCTATTCTCGTTCTCGTTCGACACCATCCCTCAATGGAGCCATGCGTTACTTTCTACGTCATCCGCCATAGCTCTATCGGGATCCATTTACTAAATGTATAAACATAATTTAAGTCGTCAGGAGTCGTCACACTATCATTATAAAAACATTCTTACGTATGGCATGTATAGCTAGACTCGTGCTCGTGCTACGTTAGTCCTAGAACCGACTAAACCGTAACTCTGATACCACTAAATGTAACACCCCATACCCGAGTCTGAGACTAAGACTGGATAAGAGACATTACCATGCTTGAACTCACTTAAACATGTACTCACGGGCTATAAAATTTCGTTCCGAATTAAAAACTTCTCTTTCTTAGTCAAATCAGACATTTCATGGGCCTACGAGGCCTCAGACTTACGTCCCGAAACTTTCGGAATTCATCTGGAAACTTTCTCTCGAACAGGGGTCACACGTCCGTGTGACTTGGGACATAACCGTGCACCCCTAAAACATGCCAGTGTCTTTCACCCATGGTGGATACCGGCAAATTACGCACGGCCTGGACACGCCCGTGGCCCCAAACCGTACCTAAAACCTCAGCATTCTTCCAATGCCCCACGGCCAAGGCTCGCGCCCGTGCTTACCACCCGTGGTGCACACTGACTACCTTAACACAGCCTAGAGTCTAGAAACACGCCCGTGTAGCTAGCCCGTGGCCAACACTAATTAATCCCACACGCCCTAGGCACATGTAACACCCCTTACTCGGGTTCTACGCTGGAAACTGGGCCCGAGGCGTTACCAAACTCAAACTGCTTAATCTCCACTTAAGCTCAACGTCATTACTTACTATAACCTCATTCTCGACTTACGAGGCCTCACTCATACACACGAGGGCTCTCGAGACTAATCCGGAACTTTTACGATCCTTAAAATTTTTCTCTTTTATACAGGTCTTACACGCCCGTGCATGAGCACACACGCCCATGTCCCCAGACCGTGCCTAAAAACCCAAGCATTCTGCCAAATGCCCCATGGCCATGGCATGCTCGTGCTCCCCAACCGTGGTGAACACTGACTTCCCTCGTACGGCTTAGAGTCTCGACACACACCTGTGTGGGTAGCCCGTGGCCAACATTGATTAATCCCACACGCCCTAGGCACACGCCCGTGTGACTAGTCTGTGGTCTATTCTGACTTCAAATGCTAACATGCAGGGGACACACGGCCACAGCACACGCCCGTGGGCTGACCGTGTGTCACACATGGTCTAGACACACGCCCGTGTGTCTACCCACATGGTCAGGAACAAGACTAAGTGTCAAGTTCTTTTCACCCTTCTAACATACACAACATATACTCATCTAACACCATCATAATCAACTCAAATTGAAGTGCATTCTCACATAGAAAACTACATCTTTCTTTCATATAATGTAATAGCCAACAACCATGGCATTATACAAAATAAGCTATCCATCTATAGGCTAACACATCTTAGCCATTTACAACAAAATTTACTAACTTATCTAGCCCCTATACATGCCATATACAAAACATTAAGTTTCATGTACCAAAGTGTCTTTGATATGTGGGCTATCTTCCGATGATCCTCGTATCTTGATTCAATGCTTTTAATCTATAAGACAAGGGAAAAGAAAGAGAGTAAGCTTTGAGCTTAGTAAGTTTACACATAAACAATTAAGCATCATAGTATAAGCCCAACCACAATTAGCATTATACCAACATATAATATACAACTATGCTTACTATTTCTATCCCTTACCATATTACCAACACATCATGAGTCACATGCTCATAATTATTGAAATGCACCCCTGCATTCAATATCACATTTACACAATATACAACACGTCATTATTGCTCAATAATACATCCACATAGCTAACTCACATAGCTAATCCACACAGCTAATCCACATATCTTATCCACACAGCTACTACACACAGCTAATATACACAATTAATCCATACAGCCAATATCTCGGTGGTTTCGCACTTAGCACACCACAATCAATTTATAAGGTGGTATCGCACTTAGCCTACCACAAAGGTAATCATCGTGATCTCGCACATAGCCACTAAATGATATACCTAACGATAGCATCGCACATAGCCAGCTCATCGTCAATATGCATTTGGATGGTATCGCACTTAGCCCACCATATAGCATTATCACAACACATGCACGAGTCTATTTACCTAATTATTCATCCATTCACATCTATATTACATTCATTCTACTTGAACCACATAGGTTCCCAATCATTCTCATTCATTCTCATTCATGCTACACCCTAGCTAGCATTTACAAATTGTAAGTATGAATGCATTGTTTATGCATAGACTTACCTCGATACTCAAAAGTATTGAAATGTGCAATTTAGTCCACCACCTTGCTTTTGCCTCGGTTTCAATCTGGGCTTCGTCTTTCTTGATCTATAATGAATAAATCAGCTTATTCAATACACACATTGACTAAATTGACCCACATCTCATACTTTAGCAAAATTACTATTTTGCCCCTAAACTTTCTTATATTTACACTTTAGTCCCAAAGGCTCGTAAAGTGATTTTTATTCAACTTTCTAGCCTTTCATGCTTAGCCGAACCACTTACTCAACTAAAGCATTCAACAATTCTCACTAAATCACCCATGTATGACCAAACTTAAGATTTTCACAACTAAGTCCCTACATGCATTTTCATGGAAAATCACTTAGCAAAAGATGTTTCTACTACATCAAGCTTTCATATTCTTCCATAAAACATCAAAATACATGCATGTCATACATATGTACATTTTTGAACATCCATAATAGCTCACCAAATAGTTATAAATAGCTTACTCATGCTACTAGGACTTCAAAAATACGAAGAATATCAAAAACCGGGCTTAGGAGCACTTACTAGCAAGCTTGAAAAAATGAAAGAACCCTAACAATGGCTTCTCAAATTTTCGGCAGCTACGGGAAGAAGATGAATGAATTTCTATCATCTTTTCACCTATTTTAATCACTTAATTGATAAATGACCAAAATGCCATTTTTGATAAACTTTCAATTTTAACTCATCCATGCCCATTTTTGTCCAAAAATTAGAATTTGGATAAATTGCTATTTAAGGACCTCTAATTAATAATCTAAAGCTATTTCACACATAGAGCTTCTAGAAACACACATTTTGTAACTTTTGCAATTTAGTCCTTTTGGACAATTCAACCACAATTTCACAAAATTGCTTCATGAAACTTTCACACTAGCATGCATACATAATATAAGCCTCAAAAACTCATTCATGACCCTCGGATTTGTGGTCTCAAACCACTATTTAGACTAGGCCCTAAATCGGGATGTTACAGCACACGCCCGTGTGACTAGTCCGTGGTCTATTCTGACTTCAGATACAAAGGTGTAGGGTGCACACGGCCTAGACACACGTCCGTGTGTCCATCCGTGTGGGCACTTAGAGGCTATTTACCAAGCCAATTGTCACCCTGAAATCAAGACCAAACTCATGCTCAATTCAGCAACTCAAGTATTACATCTAACATGAACAAGGATGCATACTTCATTGATAGATTAAAACATACATACTTAATCATTCATGACTCATCTCTTTGGCCATATACAAAAAGAATACTAAGCTTGATAGCCAACACTTTTGCTAGTTTTAAAACATAACTCAAAATGAAATGTTTCCTATACATGCCATACTTAATATAAACAACTTGGCTATACCAAAATAGCGATTGATAGTGTGCTCCGAGCTCCGGTGATGATGATCCACGAGATTAGCTTGGCGGGACTACATGGAAAGAAAGAATAAAGGACGTAAGCATTTAGCTTAGTAAGTTTGCATGTAATTCTCATAGCAATATATTTGCTTAACATTAACCATTCATCATAAACAATGGCATTATGAAATCTCAAGTATTTAAGCTTACTTACTCTTACTCGATTCTTACATATCTCATGGTACTTACTATTCTCATGCTCAAATGCAGTAACAAGATACATGTATCACTTGATCACATAGATCAGTATAGTTTACTATGATAAGCATAATCTCAACTTCATCATTCATATCATGAATAATACTCTTAATTAACTCTGACTAGCATAACTTGATAATAACTTTACTTACTTAACTTTCTTACTTTCTCATTTAATCTTTACTCTTTTGCCCGATGAATTACTATGAATAACAGAGGATACTAAATCTCAAAACACATGTGTCTTGATGCCAATGCTATATCCTTGATATAGCCTTACATGGGATCTCTTACTTGGTATTAATGCCATGTCTTGACATGGGCTTACACGAAGTCTTCCTTATGAGTTCCCTTGGGAACTTACCATTGCCATGTCTCGACATGGTCTTACTTGGTATCTTTACTTGTCAATGTCGAGCCTTGGCTTAGACTTACATAAAATCTTTCTTGTTACTCACCAATGCCATGCCTTGGCTTGGACTTACATGGGATATCTATCTCTTTATAGCTTTTCAATGCCAAGACTTGTCTTGGACTTACATGATAACTTTGCTTGGAGACTCACCAATGCCATGCCTTGGCTTGGGCTTATATGGGTCTTCATCTCATAATAACTCTTCAATGCCAAGACTTGTCCTGGTCTTACATGATAACTTGCTTGATTGCCGATGCCATGCCTTGGCTTGGTCTTATACGGACTTTCTCATTTCATGTGATAGATCGAGTATCCTAAGTAATTCAACTTCAATCGGGACTTTCTCATGCTTGATCTCATTGATTTCTTTGTTTAACATAGCATTAAACAATCTCATGGATTTTAAAATATATTCTACATTATACTAAGCAATTTAATGATATTAATCATAAAGCTTAGAAAACATACAAACTTACCTCAATATACAAAATGTATGTAGATATGCAATTTAGTCCTCGACTTTGTTCTTGCCTCGGTTTCGATCTGGGCTTCATTTTTCTTAATCTATAATAATAATTAGATCATTTAATACTCATATTGACTAAATTGGCTCTTAACTCATACTTTGGAAAAATTACTATTTGCCCCTAAACTTTCTCATATTTGCACTTTTGCCCCTAGGCTTGTAAAATAATTCTCATTCAACTTTCTTAAACATCATGTTTAACTGATTCATTTTCTCTACTATAACAATCATCAATTCTCACTATTTCTAATAGGTATGACCAATTTCATAACTATTACAAATTAGTCCATACTATCATTTTTCATGAAATTCACTAAGGAAAAGATGTTTATCTAACATCAAACTCCCATAATCTTACATAAAATATCATTTTACATGCATGATACATATGGGTAGATTTTTTAACATGCTTCTTAGCTCATCTTATAGCTAAAAATAGCTAATTCATAATACGAGGACTCCAAAAATACGAAGAATATTAAAAACGGGGCTAGGATGACTTACTTGCAAGCTTCAACATTTTGAAGAACCCTAGATATGGAGTCTCCCAATTTTCGGCACAAGGAAGAAGATGAATGAAATTTTTATCATCTTTTTCCTATTTTAATCATTTAATTTGTAATTGACCAAAATGCCATTCTCTTTAAAAATTTACAATTTACTAACTCATGTCCATTTTTTTCCAAAACTTATAATTTGGGAAAATTGCTATTTAAGGACTTCTAATTAATATTCTAAAGCTATTTCATACAAAAAGCTTCTAGAAACTCATATTTTGCAACTTTTGCAATTTAGTCCTATTTGATCATTCCATGTCAATTTCACAAAATTTCTACATGGAACTTTAATACTATCATGAAAACATGTCATAAACCTTAAGAACTCAATTTACTAACTCAGATTTGTGGTCTCGCACCACTATTCTGACTAGGCCCTGAATCGGGCTGTTAGATATAGCTTATGCCTCGAGACAATTAAAGCCTCATGAAAAGAACTATCCGACACATGATCTTGATTTAGCTGCGATTGTGTTTGTGTTAAAAATTTGGCGCCATTATCTTTTCGTTGAGAAATGCCACGTGTTTTCAGATCATAAAAGTTTAAAGTATCTGATGACTCAAAAAGACTTGAATCTACGATAGAGAAGATGGTTAGAGCTGTTGAAAGACTATGAGCTTGTGATAGATTATCATCCCGGTAAAGCAAATGTTGTTGCTGATGCATTCAGTCGGAAGTCACTGTTTGCATTATGTGCTATGAATGCTCATTTGGACCTGTCTGATGATGGTTCAGTTTTGGCAGAATTGAAAACTAAACCCTTGTTCTTACAATAATTATGTGATGCTCAGAAAGTTGATAACGAGTTATTAGCGAAAAGAGCTCAGTGTGATTTGAACTCTGATTCTGAATTTTGAATTGATGATGATGATTGCTTGAGATTTCGAGATCGAATATGTGTTCCAAGAAACCCAGAGTTAATTCAGTTGATTTTGAATGAAGCTCACAATAGTTGCTTATCTGTTCATCCGGGAAGTACAAAGATGTATCATAATTTGAAGCAACACTATTGGTGGTTTGGTATGAAAAGGGACATCTCTGATTTTGTATTGAAATGTTTAGTCTGCCAGCAAGTTAAAACTGAACATCAGGTTCCATCTAGTTTGCTATAACCGATTCTGATTCCCGAGTGGAAATGGGATAGAGTGACGATGGACTTTGTTTCCAGATTTCCATTGACTCCGAGAAAGAAAAATGCAATTTGGTTCGTAGTTGATCGATTGACGAAATCTGCCCATTTTATTCTGGTACGATCTGATTACTCACTTGATAAGTTAGCTGAGCTTTATACTTCTGATATTTTGAGATTGCACGGAGTGCCATTGTCTATTGTATCAGATAGAGATCCGAGATTTACATCACGATTCTGGAAGAAATTGCAAGAAGCTTTGGGTACTAAATTGCATTTCAAGATCTGACTTTTCACCAGACGGATGGTCAGTCCGAACGGATTATTCAGATTCTCGAGGATATGTTGAGATGCTGCATCCTTGAGTTTAATGGTATGTGGGAACAATATTTGCCATTGATTGATTTTGCGTACAATAACAGTTTTCAGTCGAGCATCAAAATGGCACCCTATGAGGCTTTTTATGGACGCAAATGTCGAACACCTTTGTACTGGTCAGAACTCAGTGAAACTAAGATACACGGGGTTGATTTGATAAAAGACACTGAACAGAAAGCGAAAGTAATATGTGATAGCCTGAAAGCAACGTCTGATCATCAAAAGTCCTATGCAGACTTGAAAAGAAAAGACATTGAATTCGAAATAGGTGATAAAGTATTTTTAAAAGTATCTCCATGGAAGAAAGTACTTCGATTCGGACATAAAGGCAAATTGAGTCTGAGGTTCATCGGGCCGTATGAGATCATTGAACGAATTGGACCTGATGCATATCGATTGTTGTTGCCACAGAATTAGAAAAGATTGACAATGTATTTCACGTGTCAATGCTTCGTCGATACAGATCTGATCCATCACATGTGATTACTCCGTCTGAGATTGAAATCCGAACCGATATGTCTTATGAGGAAGAACCAATTCGTAGATTAGCTCGTGAAGTGAAAGAATTGCAAAATAAGAAGATTCCGTTAGTAAAAGTACTGTGGCATCGACACGGGGTTGAAGAGGCTACGTGGGAGCCTGAAGATTCTATGAGACAGCAATATCCGTACCTGTTTAATGGTAAGATTTTCGGGGATGAAAATCCCTAAGAGGGAAGAATTGTAACAGTCCGGTTTAGACCCTAGTCGGAACAGTGGTTTTGGGACCACAAATCCGAGTCAAAAAAATATTTTAATATCATTTTCCGTGCTTATGATATGTGATTAAGCATGTGTGAAATTTCTGTGAATTAATTTGTTCGTTTGTGTGCTTAATTTAACATAAGGATTAAATTGTGAAAGATGCAAAATTTGCATGCTTTATGAAAATATACCTATTTGACATGGCTTTATAAATATGGGGTCCTTATAATGCAATTGGACCATTTGAAATGGATGGACATTAATGCCATAAGTTAGTGGGAATTTATAATGTTATATTAAAGGTTAAAATATGTAAATTAATAATATATGTTAATATAATAAAAAAATGAAGCATGAAAGTGGGATGTTCATCTTTTCCACCGAATATTGAAAGAAAAGAAAGAGCTTGAGCTTTGTTTCATTCGGCCATGGTCTAAGCATAAATCGGGTATGTGTTTTTGATCGGTTTTTTTATAATTTCTACGTTTTTGTAATCGTTACTTCGTGTTCTTCAAAACCCATGTTTCAATTTTGTGAATTGATGAGAATTTTGAAAAACGCCATTGATGAATTCATGAGCTTTGAAATGTTTGATGATGAAATATGAAATATATGTGTTAGATTAACATGTTTTGTCTTTGGAGTTTTAGTGATTTTGAGTAATTTGGACTTAATTGAGAAAATAATATTTTGAGGGACTAAATTGTGAAATAGATGAAATGTGTGGACTTTTATGAGCATGGGTAATATTCGGCTAAGCATGAGTATAAGCAAATTATGCGAATTTTGTGATTTTGTGAAATAAGGACTAAAATGTCAAAATGTGAAAATATGAGGGTTAAATTATGAATTGCCCTAAATATGTGTTTTTGGATTGAATTGAATGATTTGGTGAATAAATGGGTTAAATTTGAATATTTATAGATCAAGAACCAAAGAAAACGGACTTAGATCGAGGGAAGTCAAAAGTAATTGAATAGCCGTCAGTTCCATTCTTCCCGTACGAGGTAAGTCGATATGCAAATAAATGTATTTGAATTGAGTTATTTATGCATCTATAATATTTAGATTGCAATGAATAATGCTCAAGATGTATGTACATGAAATCCGAGGAAGTATCGACAAAGTAACAACGTCCGAGAAATCCCGTATGAACCTAGGAATAGATAGGATTATATATGTCATGACATAGGTATCTGATATGGAATATCGTGTAAGACCATGTCTGGGACGTTGGCATCGAAATGAGACATCGTGTAAGACCACGTCTGGGACGTTGGCTTCGATTTGAGACTTACGTGTAAGACCATGTCTGGGACATTGGCATCGTATTTGATTCGAGTAAGACCCTATCTGGGACAGTGGCATCGACATCTGAGTACATGTAAGACCTCGTCTAGGATGTTGGCATTATACGACTATTCCGAGCATTCTGAGTATCCTATTAAATTCCGAACGGTTCAACGGGCAAGTCTAAGATGTTAATGGCTGAGTGAAACGTATAATGATTCAGGTATGTTTGAAAAGTACACTATCTATGTGTACAAAAGGTAAGTATATATACGAACTTACTAAGGTGAATATGTGTATTGAAATGATGAGATAATATGTGATATATGCTTGAATGAGTTATGAGTAAAGTGATATTATGAGCTATGAAATGTGGGTGAGTAATGGCTAAACAAATGAGCCAAAGGATATGAGATGAATTTGCTATGAGTAACATTAATGTCCTTGTATAAATATGGCTATATGCATTTTATGCTAAGTTTATTTGTATATGGCTTACTAAGCTTTTGAAAGCTTACTTTGTGTGTGTTTGCTCTGTTTTATAGATCGTCTAAGCTACTGAAGGCTCGGGGGATTGTCGAGGATCGTCATCACACTACTCAATCTTATTTTGGTACCTTCTGAAAATGTATATACCAAGTATGGCATGTATAGGCTGGTCACTTTGAATTATGTTTGAGATATGTATATAGCCATGTGATATGGCTAGGTAAATGGTTGTGATGTGTATGAGTAGCCAAGCTATATGATGCTTAGTTTGGTATGGTTTGATAGCAAATGAAATGGTCATATGAATGGTAAGCTTATTGATGCATAGTTAGCATATTATTGATGGTAAGTTTGTGATGGATTATACTGTGAAATGCTTGTGGTTATATTGAGTTAAATGGCTTATAATTTGTTGTGATGAAATGCTCTTGAATGAGTTGAGAATGATGATCAATTTGGTATGTATTGGTTGCCTTTGATGCTTGGATTGATGCCTAATTGTGATTGTAGTTGATACCCAAAGTGTGGGTGGAAATTTGGCCTTGTAAATGGCCTATAATTGCCCACACGGTTGAGCACACGGGCGTGTGGCTCGACCATGTCCCTCGTGGTTACTTTACAAAAACAAGTCAGACTTGACCACTGTAACAGCCTGATTTAGGGCCTAGTCGGAATAGTGGTGCGAGACCACGAATCCGAGGTGAATTTATGAGTTTTTAAGGTTCATGCCATGTTTGCATGTTAGTGTGAAAGTTTCATGAAGCAATTTTGCTAAATTGAAGTTGAATGGTCAAAAAGGACCAAATTGCAAAAGTTGTAAAATGTGAGTTTCTAGAAGCATTTTGTACGAAATAGCTCTAGAATAGCAATTATAAGTCCTTAAATAGCAATTTTCCCAAATCATAATTTTTGGACAAAATTGGACATGAGTTAGTAAATGGTGATATTTTTAAGAGAATGGCATTTTGGTCATTTACCTATTAAATGATTAATAAAGGAAAAAGATGACAAAAATCATTATCATCTTCTTCCTCATTGCCGAAATTTTCAAAGAAACCATAGCTAGGGTTTGCTCATCTTTCAAGCTTGCTAGTAAGTTCATCTTAGTCCCGATTTTAATATTCTTCGTGTTTTTGAAGTCCTCGTATTATGAATTAGCTATTTTTAGCTATAAAATGAGCTAAGATGCATGTTCAAAAATCTACCCATGAATGACATGCATGCTAAATGATGTTTTATGGAAGTTTATGAGAGTTTGATGTTAGATAAACATCTTTTTCTAAGTGAATTTCATGAAAAATGAGCATAGGGTCTAGTTTGTAAAAGTTTTGAAATTAGTCATACCTATTAGAAATAATGAGAATTGATAATGGCTATAGTAGAGAAAATGAATCAGCTAAGCATGTAGTCTAAGAAAGTTGAATGAAAATTATTTTACGAGCCTTGGGGCAAAAGTACAAATATGAGAAAGTATAGGGGCAAAATAGTAATTTTACCAAAGTATGAGTTAAGAGTCAATTTAGTCAATGTGAGTATTAAATGATCTATTTATGACTATAGATCAAGAAAAACGAAGCCCGGATCGAAACCGAGGTAAGGAAAAAATCGAGGACTAAATTGCATATCTACATACATTTTGTATATTGAGGTAAGTTTGTATGATTTCTAAGCTTTATGATTTATATCATTAAATTGCTTAGTATAATGTACAATGTTATTATGAAAAATGTTCAATGTTATGTTAAACAAAGAAATTAATGAGATCAAGCATGAGAAAGCCCCGATTGAAGTTGAGTAACTTAGGATACTCGATCTACCACATGAAACAAGAAAGTCCGTATAAGACCAAGCTGAGGCATGGCATTGGCAAGCAAGCAAGCTATCATGTAAGTCCAAGGCAAGCTTGGCATTGAATAAGTTATCATGTAAGTCCAAGGCAAGCTTGGCATTGAGTAAGTTATCATGTAAGTCCAAGGCAAGCTTGGCATTGAACAAGTTATCATGTAAGTCCAAGGCAAGCTTGGCATTGAACAAGTTATCATGTAAGACCAAGGCAAGCTTGGCATTGAACAAGTTATCATGTAAGTCCAAGGCAAGCTTGGCATTGAACAAGTTATCATGTAAGACCAAGGCAAGCTTGGCATTCAAAAGTTATCAAGAGAAAGAGATCCCATATAAGTCCAAGTTAAGGCATGGCATTGGTGAGAACAAGAAAGACTTTGTATAAGTCCATGTTAAGTCATGGCCTCAAAATTTAGATGAGATTTAGTATCCTCGGTTATTCATATAAATTCATCGGGCAAACGAGCTAAGCTCAAATGAAATAACAAGAAAGCTAAGTAAGCAAAGTTATTATCAAGTGAAAATGAGTATTATTCATGTTATGAATGATGAATCAGAGATTATGATTATTATGTTAAAGTATGCTGATCAATGTGATCAAGTGATACAGGTACCTTGTTTACCTCTCAAGTATGAGACTAGTAAGTTCCATGAGATATGTAAGAATCAAGTATGAGTAAGTAAGCTTTATAGCTGAAACTTATGATGCTATTGTTTATGTCAAATGGTTTATATTAAGCAAGTATGTTGCTATGTGCATTATGCAAACTTACTAAGCTAAATGCTTACGTCTTTTATTATTTCTTTCTATGTAGTCCTGCCAAGCTAACTTGTGGATCGTTGAAGTAGAAGCTCGAATCACACTATCAACCGCTATTTTGGTATAGCCAAGTTGTTTTTATTAAGTATGGCATGTATAGGAAACATTTCATTTTGAGTATATATCTTAGAAAGGGCAAAAGCATGGGCTATCAAGTTTATTATTATTCTTTTGTAAATGGCTAAATGATTGGCCAAGATTGACTAAGTATGTATGTTATTGATATCAATGGAGCATGTTATATTGTTCATTAAAGTTGTAGTGATTTGAGTTGTTGAGATAGTATGAATTTGCTCTTGATTTCAGGATGGCAATTGGCTTGGTAAATAGCCTCTAAGTGCCCACACGGTCGGACACACGCGCGTGTCTAAGCCGTGTGTACCTGCACCATTGCACCTTAAGTCGAATATCAAGTTATAGTACACGGTCTAAGTCCACGGGCGTGCCATGGCCGTGTGTTATAAGTCGAATGCTAAGGTTTTTCACACGGGCCAGGACCACGGGCGTGCCATGGCCGTGTGAAGTTTGGCGATGGCTCGAGTTTTAAGCACGGTTAGGAGACATGGGCATGTCTCGGGTTTACACGGTGTGTCCCAACTCACATGGGCGTGTGACCCTGTTTCAATGAAAAGTTTTCGATTGAGTTCCGAAAGTTTACGGACATGAGTTTAAGGCCTCGTAGGCCCATGAAAAGTACAAGTTGATTAAGAAATAATAGTTCTTAATTCGGAACGAAATTTTATAGCCCGTAAGTACTTGATTAAGCAAGTTCAAGCATAGTAACTTCTCGTATCCGGTCTAAGCCTCGGACTCGGGTATGGGGTGTTACAACCACGGTCTGGACACACGGACGTGTGACTGGCCGTGTGGTGCAAGTCAGGTTCGACCACGGGTGAGGCACACAGGCGTGTCCATGGCCGTGTGGACAAGTCAATATGTATGCCCTGTTTTGACACACCTTAGACACACGGGCGTGTCTGAGGCCGTGGGAGGCACACGGCCTGCCCACACGGGCGTGTGACATCTGTAACTTAGAAATTTTTTTAATATTTTCGAAAATTCTGTATGTATTCGATTTAGTCCCGGCCCTATTCTAAAGCATGTTAAAGGTCTCGTAGACCTAATTAAGGGACACTTTGATTTGATTCGTCGAATAATATTATGAAATGTTCGTAAAAATTTTCCGATTGTTTAGTAATGCCTCTTAACCCTAGTCCGACGACGAATACGGGTTAGGGGTGTTACAGTTGCCATACGAGCGCGAACACACGTGTGGAGAATCCAACACGATAGTAGAGGCCACCATGAGCGCTCTCATGGGTTTAGGCCGTTTGTGGGCCAAGTAGGGTCGGAATGGGCCCGTGGGCCCATGCGAGTAAATCTTACCGTGAACTAGGTAGAACTGGATTGGCAATGTCGCGCACATGGGCCTTCTCATTGGGCATAGGCCCATTACTACTGATTGCATTACTTTGGCCGCACGAGTCGCTCGAGACAACTGTGGGCTTTCTGATGGGCCTAAACGTATATGGGCCCGAGCTGGTAAAATCGTCCGAAATACCCCTCATGGGTAAAATGTATGTTTTGACTCTATGGGTTATATGGATGACTATGTATGCCATGAGATGATTTGTATATGTATATTGTTCTGTTTACATGCATGTTAAAATTTAATAGCATGCCACTGGTGTATGTTGCATAACATGGGGTTGGGTTATGTGATGGGAGGAAGTATTCTGTTCTGGCAGCGCTGCTGCATACCTCTGATGGCTATTAGCCTACCATTCTGGCAACTCTGCTGCAAATTCTGTTTAGTGCCGCAGCGGTACTATTATGTGGTGTGTAGGGATGGGTGGGTTGATACTATATCCCCACATAGTGTGTACGGTTAGACGGAGCAGGTGTGTAGAGGCTGGATGGATAGGGTTATTGCATGCTTGATTATTCTGATTCTTTTCTGTTTAAGGGCTAAGGCCCACACTGCATATGTTCTGTAATGGGCTTAGGCCCAGTTGGACACGGCTTCTAAGATGGGCCCAGGCCCAAACTGTTCTGATTGATCGCTGTTTTATTTGGGGTGCACACTGAGTTTTCGCTAACTCACCCAACTGTTTAACTGTGCAGGTAATCCCCATACATAGATGGTTCGGAGCTGCGAGGGACTTGGAGCTGGCCACACATTTAAACTTGCTTTGGATTTTATTTACCTTATTTATTATTTTTGGGTTGTAATAAGGCCTTTCTAATTTCTGGGTTCTAAATTTGGAATCTTATTTATAGGTTTATAATTGCTAGAAGTAGAACACCAAAACAACAACTGTTTTTCAAAATATTATGTCAGCCCTCCTGCTAATTAAGTACAAAAGATTAAGTATGGCAGGGATGTTATAATTGGTGTGTACAGGAAGAATAAGACCTTATGGTATCAGTCACAGCAAATGGCAAAGAGTAGAAGTTGAACCATGGAAAGTCATAATGTATTACAAGACTCCGCCAAAGTACTGTCAATGAACTCACTAAATACTTCTGTACTTACGAGGTTATTACTTCTTTTCAGGTTTGTTGATAAGTGGATTCGCCTGGAGGGACAACACCAAAAGTACGCCAAGCTGGTGGCGGATTGGGCTATTATGCATATAGAGGACTGATGGTGGAACTTTAAAAATTTTCTTTTAAGTCTATCTTAAATAATTCCCTAACTTGTAGAGATTTGAATCAGATGAGTTGTAATAAAATGTTTATCATGTACTCCATTTCAAATTTTTAAAAATGTTGAGATTTTCTTATGGACTTCAAATAACAATCTTAAAGAAGAAATAATAAACTTTTTTACTAAATGTTTTGCATTGCCTAGTAACATTCGAAATCCGGACTCGGTAAATCAAGTTCGGTTGAGAGCGTTACACATAGCCTGTCGCTTATTCAAGATTGAGGTAAGCCACACTATGAATGTCACAAATAAATTAATCCATAAATGAATCTAGGATTAATTCAACTTGGATTTTGTCCGATGTGTTGTCAATCCGAACAATCACATCTTTGTCTCTATCTTAGAAGAGGAAACCACACTAATACCCAAGACAAGGTATCTCCCCATTTGGACTTGATAGACAACATAATTGCTTTTTAATCGATTTGCTTAATTTCGATTCATAAGACTATGGAATTTTTAGATTACCTACTAATTCAAGTTGTCTTCTCACATTACAATCCAACCACGTATGCAACTTAGTATTAGTTAAACACTAAGTAATCAATGAGTCAATATTTGCTTATATTTTGCTTTACATGGAAAAATCATTGAGGACAAGTACAAAAGAGATTAATGTGAATAATGGAATTTTATTTAAACCAATCTATTCAAAAAATTACAAGCATAAATGACGAATAAACTGCACTCATGGCACAAGATCCTAACATACTTTATCCAACATTATCACTCAATGAGCAATTCTCTTTAAAGTGGTCGAATCTCCCACACCCATGGCAAATTGTTGGAAGTTCCTCATATTCAATATATTTCTTAAACCTTATCAACTCCAATGAAGGAGACAATAGGGTTGTTAAAGTCGATCACAAAAAAAATCCTCATAAAGCACCCCCGATTACCAAAATTTGTATGTTGTAGTCTATTTTAACCACCTTACTAATAACCTTTGCAATTGCCCTCATTAAGCCCATAGTATATATATGGGAGTCTTGGTAAACGAATCTAAGCAACAATCTTCGATGGATGTGACACTTTTGTAGAAAAATCATGGCTCCATGGCTGAAAAATAAGATAACGTCCATAGACCATCCAAGATCCTCCCACCAAGACCTTGTCATAGTCCTTTTGATTGGCAAACTTCACAAGGAAATAATTATTATCCAGATCGACAATTTTGAATTCACCAACAACTTCCCAAAGGCTTTTAATTATGTTCTCAAGTGCTCGATACCCAATTGTTCAACCAAGAAAACGAACAATAAGCATCTGATCAGTTAGACCATGAACTCTTTTAGAAAAGCAAATTTCTAGATAAGGCTCATCCGTTGAGATATGCACATCATCTTCATCTAGAGCAATCTCATTATCATCCAAGAACCCCTTCCGTCTTATTGTCTCCATGTGCATTTGCCATAAACTTCTCCTTAAAGATTGCTTCCTCCATTTCCAAGTCATCACTATTCACAAGTAATGGATCCTTATTCTCTACCTTCTTTACAACTCGCTCTAACTCAGCCGGTAGTAGAGAGATTTCTTTAACTTCTTTACCAACAATAAATGCTTATGGCTTTTTTAGTAGAAATAATAAGAATTGCATAAAAATTCGATATCAAACATTTTAGTTGACAATACAAATATAAATACACCTTCAAACAGTTAAAATGTGAAATCAAACTAATATACGATACAAAAAAAAAAATTGAAAACCCACTGATTATAACTAGAGGTGTTCATGGGCCGGGTTCGGGCCGGGTTCAACTAAAAAATTAGGCCCATTCATCGGGCTCGGGCCGGGCTGGGCCCAAAAAAATGGGCCTAAATTTTTTCCCAAGCCCGACCCATATAAAAATGCTAAAACCCAGCCCGACCAAATTTACCAGTATTAAATTTTTATATTATTTTATATAATTTTTAAATATATATAATACATCAAAAATACTAAAAAAATCAAAATAAATATTTCCCAACAAATTGAAAATAAATTTTAAAAAAATATTTAGACTTAAATAACATTAAGATAGATGTAACTTAACAAGTAAATACCTCTAAAATAATAATAAAATTAACAAATGCCTTTAAAATAATAACAAAATTAACAATAAAATAAGTTTTATACAATATTCAATCAATAATAACAAAATAGTAGCAACATAATAGTAATATGGTAGCAAAATAGGGAGAAAACAACAAGAAAATAACATTCAAAAATAAAAAAAATAGCAGATTTTTTTTGTCATTTAGTAAATTTGGGCCGGGCCCGGGCCAAAAATACATTACCCGAGGCCCGGCACATTTTTTAAACGGGCCTTATTTTTTGTCCAAGCCCATTTTTCGAGCTTATATTTTTACCCAAACCCTCCCAAATTTCAATTGGGCCTTAAAGCCGGACCAGGCCGCCTGACCCATGAACACCTCTAATTACAACTACAAATTAAGTATGTGCAAGACCTCCGCGTTCCTCATTAATATCAAAACTTTCATCACCCATCAATTATTTATTTCTATGTTTCTGTATTCTAAAAAACTCCAATTAACAATGAAAGCTATAAATTTTAACAAACGTGCTAAAAAAAGTTTATAAACTAAAAAGTAGAAAGACAAAAAAGCCCATCCACCCATATGGTTATTGCGTGGAGAGAAAGTCAATTCCTAACGGTATCTATCCACCGACCGAACACCGACCTACCCTATCTCTTAGCTCTTGCTCGCCTACTCACTCCTTTAAAAACAAATAAATAATTACGTAAATTATTATTACTATTTATTATAATAAAAAGATGGCAAAACAAACAAAGATAGAATCATTATCATGAAATTGAGTTTAATTATTGATTAATTAAAAAAGGTTGAAAACGAAAAAAGTAATTTCCTTTTTAAAACCCTTTGAAATTCACTTCACTTGCCCACAAAACGACAATTCCTCCAATCCCTCCATCACCGCCTTCCTAATTACTTAATTGTTTGCGTGATCAAGTTTTTTTATGTATTCTTTAATTAATGATTAAAGTATACTGTAGTATGAAATCTTAGCTAAACAAACACCTAACGACACCGGTTTCATCTCACTATTTTAATATGAAAGAAATGAGATTAATAAATTCTATTTTGAAAGCATCGCAATAAGAAAACAAAATCATAAATTAATATTTAAACAATAAATTAGGTGTAAAAAAGTTTGAAATCAAAGATGATTAAAGAAAATGGAAGACAATAAAATTCATATTTATATATATACCAAAGACAGCCCCAACATGCCAAGCTTTAAAGCATCCAAGTCCACGCCCCGTTTTCCTTTTTTCCCCCAGTTATAACAATTACTAAGAATAATAATATTGTGTATACTTGTATTTATAACAAAATTCCCTTACTCCACATAGATTTGTGTCGGTGAATTTGGATTTTCTCTTTTATAGTTTTTCTTCCTTCTCTTTCTCTCTGCCTTTCTTTGTTTGTTCTAACATATAACATTGTTGTGTCGGAAAAACATTACATTTCAAACACATGACACAACCAAACTAAACTATGTCATCTCCAACTCTCCATTCTTCTCCTCCCCCTTCATAGTTCCAGCTTTCTTCCCCTGTTCTAATAAAAACCCAAGCCTCCCGACTACACAACCCAGAGTTGAGGAACATAGGATTTCTCCAATAATTTGCAAGGCATGGAGAATGGAACAGGAGTTGTTGCTTCAAGGGAGAGTTCGAGGAAGTCCACGGCGGAGAGGCCTTACAAAGGGATAAGGATGAGGAAGTGGGGGAAATGGGTGGCTGAGATTAGGGAACCCAATAAACGGTCGAGGATTTGGTTAGGGTCTTATTCAACACCTGTTGCGGCGGCTCGAGCTTATGACACGGCGGTTTTTTACCTGCGTGGACCTTCGGCAAGGTTGAACTTTCCTGACCTTTTGGCGGGAGAGAGAGTTGGCAGCGCCGGTGGCGGCTCGCTCGGTGGGGATTTGTCAGCGGCTTCTATAAGGAAAAAAGCTATTGAAGTTGGTGCTAGAGTTGATGCTCTTGAGGCAGCTCACCACCACCACCACCATCATAATCATCGTGGTCATAATTATAATCATGGTTATGACGAAGAGTTGAAGCCAAGTACAGGCGGTTTTTTACATCGGGTTGACTTGAACAAGATGCCCGACCCGGAAGATTCAGATGGTGCATGGGAAAGGAAATAGGAAGTTAAAAAAAAAAAGTTGATTGAATCATGACCCTCAAACTTTTATGATTACAAAGTTGTAATTTTCGTTCCGTCTCTTTTGGCGGCTACCCCGAGGGGAAAAAAGAAGGGGAAAAGGAAAAAAAGAGGGGGGAAAGGAAAAAAGAGAGAGGGGAGGGGGTTGCTAAAATGCACCGGGGGCAATTCCTATCGTGCACACTGTAGTGGAGGTAAGTCTAAGTTACGCTGAAAAAATGATGAAACCTTTTGTATTAATTATTAGTCGTAATGAAAAATCTTTTTGATTTTTCTATTTAGGCACTTTTTCTTTTCATTGGTGGGATTTGACGGTGGTAAAAAATTTGAACACTGGAGAAAGAGAAAAAGGATAATTGTATGTTTGGCTCTAACCTCTAATTTCTATACTTCATTTACAGGGTTTTTTTTATTAATTTGGTTGTGCTTATATAGGAAGCCACTTCACTGTGATTCAGTAAAAAAGATATATAATTACTTTGGTGTCTTAGAAATCAAGTCGCGGATGTGATGGAATTTGAGCCATTTTTGGTTTTAACAAAGCTTTACTCCTGTTCTTCGGGGAGAGTGGAGGGACCATATGTGCAAGTTGAAGCGACATAGTCTAAAGATCACTCCCCACCGAAAAAAAAAAAGCAAATATATAATTATTTTAAAAATAATTTATATGTTAATTATTTGTGTTATATAATATTATCTTTTTAAAAATATATATTTTGTGATAGTATTAGATATTAGGAATGGACAAGAAGAGATGAGAAAGGGAACATGCAGTGGCCTACACATTCGGGAGTTAGGTGCAAATTGGCCATACTAACCACTAATGCTATAACTACTAGAGTGATAAGATTTTGAGGTAGGTATTTTTCTGGTTCTCCATTCTGGATGTGGGACACGTGAAGCTAGAATAAAAATAATAATAAAAAGAAAAGAACGATTGCCGTCCTCCTGGAAATGGATGATGATGTTTTGGTCGGTCCAACTTGGTTGTTGCGGAAGGTTTTTTTCATAATAATCTATTACATTAGTTGTCAAATCTCGCCCCTCCTTGACAATCCAAAAACACCAATACGATTTTTATGCTTTTGACTTGTTTTCTTTTTCGTCCTCCTTAACAACTACTTTCTTCCAATCACCGAAAGAAAATTGTTTGTTTAAGAGTAACTTAAGAATCTTCAATGCCCATTGGCCTCTTTTGATGTAGATATTTGGCCAATTAGCCGTCTATCAAATCTGCGGATTTAAGGGATTGACATGAATTTCTTCTTAATTACTGCGTGTTGACCCTGGTGAAAGAGTTGTATGGCTATAATGTAAATCCCATACTAAATACAGGAGTAAATTTTGAGAAAAAGGTAAAACACAGGACAAAATTGAACGTACTGCACGTGTCATCTTCTCTCTCCAATTTGTTTTTCATTTGAGTTAAGCTTTTCCCAGTTATCGAGCTTTATCCAAGGGCAGCTCTTACAACATCTCTTCTTGTGATGATACCGATCTTCAAATGACAGGAAGAGCACTATGTAATATGTAAGTGACATGTTGAATCCAGTTCTAGTGGTAGGCCGATATGGATTTGGATGAAAATCTTAGCTTTGAAGCTTAATGCTTTCCTATCATACCAAAAGAATGACATATAAATGGGGAAGCAGTCAAGCTTTAGTGTCAAACCGAAGTGTGCAAAAGTTAGTTGTTTCACGTACGACTAATGGAGCTGCTGTCACTAAATCCCCAACTACCGGTCCGTTGGTTTCATTGAGTAACTTATGTACTTTGTTGAAACTCTGCAAAATTGAGGACCATTGAGTTGGACATACAGAAAAAGTAACCGATAAATACAAATGAGTTTTCGAACCAATTGCAGTAAGCTAAAATAGACACAACAAAGTTAAGCAGCCTGAACCAGCCAAGGGATTCCTAGGGTGGTGTAGTATATACCCCAACAATGCATGGCAGGGAAATTGTTTTAATAATGTGAGGTGTGACTCACATTTATTGGACGTTTTGCACGCACTTAACGGAAACAAACGTGCGACATCACGACGAGGAGATATGTGATGTTCGATGACACAACAAGCAAGGACGACATCACGACAAGGGTCGTCGGGACGAGGCAACGATCTCTTGAGGTAGGAGCAGGGGCGATGTCATGACGTTGTGACGATATTTTACCTAATGTAGTCGCGTTTTAGACTTCAAGCAAGACTTCTCCCGTTTGGACTTTGATTACTTCAAGACTATTTTAGCTTGATTATATCTCTAGTCTGAGTTTATATAAAGGGCCTTTGTAACCCTGATTTAGACAAGCCAATCAACAAGGGCTTTTCTTGAGGGCGACAAGATATAGTCACATATGATTTTTGGTGAGAGTTTCGTGGTAACTATGGAGAGAATTTGTTCCCAAGTTAGGGTTTTGTTTTTGGGGCTTGGTATTGTACATTTAGTACATTTAGGATTATTTTCTCCATATAGTACTCTCGTTTGTTTACTCATTTATTGAAAAGCTTAAGTCTCCTTTATTTGTGTTTTTTATCTTTTTCGAAGGAGTTTATCACATAAATATCTGTGTGCCCAATTTTCTTTTTCTCTTTTTCGTTATTGTTCGTTGTTTATACGAGTCAATCCCCAACAACTAAAATTCATGAAGTAATGCTCAACCTCTAACTTGTTCCAAGGACAATTGTGGGCTTTTTTGCCCAGTTGACCAAAAATAATTAATTATTTACGAAAATGATTCAAGTCAAAACTTATGTACAAAAATGACTTGTTCTCCACGGTGCCCGCTACTGTCGCCTGACACACCGACAACATTGCTCCCAATGATAACCCGTTAAAAATATTTTTTTTTAAATAACTTTTTTGGGCTTTATTTCTCAAAATACCTGTTAAAAATATGGGTATTCAGGGAGGGAAATAAAAGAAAAAAAAATCATCAACTCTTTTTTGGTGCCACTGGTATGTCAAGCGGAACATGTTAAAATATTTTTAAAAAAAAATATTTTTTTAGGTGCCTCCATCGTGTCAATTAGCACTAGTGATATTTAAAAAAACTATAGTAGAAAGAGTTGTTCAAAGTTTTGGTCATTGTTGTAGAAGATTTGGAGCCTGACTATTGGGAGATTTGAACTACAGAAGTCAACGGGAATGAGGAAATCTCTTCTTTGGTGTCGAAGTCGGCACGAAAAGCCACCATAAATGGCGGAATCGGTGGCTATTGAGTATGGTGGCTAGGGTTTTCGATTGAGAAGTAGAAAGGAAAGGAAAAAAAAAAAACAACTGAGTACAACCACTAAAGTTTCAATTGAGAAGAAGAAGGGAAATTCAAATGGGAAACGAAAATGGAGTATATGAAAAATAGAAAATCAAATATGGAAAAAGAAAGATATGAAAGAGAATTGAATATTTCATATCTCTATTTTCCATATAAGTTATTCTTTTTCCTTTCCCATATTTGACTTTCCTTATCTCATCTCTCTATGTTTCTTCTGTGTCTCTTTCTTTCTCGTTCTCTATCTTTCTCTCATATCTCCTTCTTTTCCACTCTAATTTCATTTAAGATTATTTTTTTTGAAATAATATTTCATCCATTGATGGTAACACTAACATGCCAAGAAAACAAGAATACCTATAAAGCAAGCATTGGTCACAAGCTTGTCCATTAATTTTTTTCTCTTTTTTTTTTCAATTGTTTCTTATCAGCCTTTTCTTTTTCTGTATCACTTATTTTTTTTTTAAATTCCCACCAAGTCTCTTGATACAACGGCGACACCCATTAAAAAATATTTTTTCCCTCCCTAAATACTCATATTTTTAGCGAGTATTTTAAAAAATACAGACTGGTGCCACCTGACACAATAGCGTCACCCAAAAAAATATTTTTTTTTGAAAAAGCTGATGATTGGGTCATCAATGGGGGACGGTTTCTCTAGTGTGTCAAGCGGCCGGCGACACCGACAAGCACTATGAAGAACAGATCATTTTCATAAATAATTAATTATTTTAAGTTAATTGGGTAAAAAAGTCACAATTGTGATTTACCACGTTTTACAAGAACATGTGAGGTCATGAATTGTAACAAAGATCAACTCAATGAGTGATCTAGATTTTAGAAAAACAATGATAGATCTTATTAAGGCAATATATTTTTGTGTATATTAAAATAAAAATATATAAAATACATTAAAATAAAGTTTGGCTGAATGATAATTTTAAGGTTTAAGTAATTTAATTGATATGAATTCAAAACTCACCATATAGGTGACATCAACTCAATTATAGATTTTATTAATAATATAAATAATAATAATAATAATAAGATAAAAACTAAGTAAAATTCATAAAACAGTAGCATTCTACCGTCCCATTCACAAGCTCAAACATCTAATCAAACACTTACTTTTGGGCCGTGGGCCTAGTGGGTCAATGCATCTGGAAATATCATGATGGTATAAATAGTTCAGACATTTGGCATTAAATATTAACAAAAGAAAGCAAATTATTAGAACTATTGAATAGTTAAAATCTCATGAACAACATTAAAGGTAAGATAAAATAAGAATTTCCAATCATCATCCACAAGAAAACCTGTAATCCTGTGTTCAACAAGAGTTTGCAGGGCTGTTGATGCTGGAAAAAGATCAACAAATTAGATTTTTTTTCTTTAATGATGAATAACGTATGACATGATAAACAACGAAAGCGAGAGAGTCCGAATGACAAATATCTTCAGCAACAGTTGTTGTAGCCTTCACAACATGCAAATCCTTATTTCTAGTCATAAAATCCCCAACTATATATACTCTACATCTTGGCTGCATACACCCACATAAAGAATAAATGTTCAAATACAGAGAACAAAAGTAGAGTTCAAAAACCATATTCCCAAGTAATAAGATATCTCATAACAATAATTTACTTGCTAATTCTTAGATGTGACTTCGAGTAGCAAATATTGCGGACCTCACAACATACCCATAAAAGAGTTTGACACTTGTATCTTAATGGAACCAACAACATCGCAGATTCAGAGTTAGTCTGCAAACCCCAAAGTGTAACAACCCATTTTTCAGTGAAATCGGAACACTGGTTTTGGGACCACAAATTCGATCCGAAAATAAAGTTTATTTTTATTTTATTATATGGTCCGTATTAAGATAGACGTGTCGTGTGAAAATTTTGATACGAAAATTTTATTGATTAAGTGTTTAATTACGAGAAGGACTAAATTGCATAAAATGTGAAAGTTGAATTCTAGTAGCTATAATGATTAAATAGCTATGGAATTCAAAACTAGAGGTCCTTATATGGTAATTAGACCATTAAAGAAAAGTATGTAGAATTTTGGTGACTCATCCATGGAAAAATTAGAAAAGGGCAAGGATTAAATTGGAAATGGAAATAATTAATTAATTAAAAAGATAATAAAAGATATCATCTTATTATTTTATCATCTTCAACCCCAAAATTATATGGAAACCTTAGGAGAGAGAGAAGAAACTTTCAAGGCTTAATTGGGTAAGTTTCCTTGTCTCGTTTTTAGTAATTTTGATATTTTTGAAACTGGGATAGTCTAATCTATCTATTTGGGGGATTAATTTGAAAAGTTATCAGGGTATGAAATTTGGGTCATGGATGAATATGCTGAAAATTAGAAATTTATGGTAGAAAATGAAAGGTTATAGATAGATAAACAACTTTTACAAAGTGATTTTTGATGAAAACATGATTTAGAGACTAAAATGTAAAGTTGTGAAATTTGATGAAAAATTCTGAATTTTTATGAATGCACGTGCTGTAAATTTTGTAATGGGATTTTCGTTAGGCTTGGAATAGGGAGTAAATTGCACAAGTTTCATTTTCCGAGCCTAGGGATGAAATTGGAATTTATGGAAAAGTTACCATTTTGCCTAGAACGTAAATTAAGTCCGAATGAATATGAAATATGAGAAATTGATGATTTAAGCTATTTATATAGATCCAGACAACACAAATTCGAGGTTAGACCGAGGAAAAGAAAAAGTTTTGGATTAGTAGATTATATACGCGAACAAGTGTCGAGGTAAGTTCGTGTAACTTAATCGAGCATGTAATTATGTTAATTGAATGTTGTGTTTGTATGTAATGTGGCTTATATTGATATGCATTGCTTGAATGCTATAATGGAAAATTTAATACATGTTTGAAATGATGAAAATTGGGTTAAGTCCCGATTGAATATTAAATTCCGATGAATATATGTGATTTCCCGAAATGGATGAGGTCCTGCATTTGTTGCGGACGGGATTTAGCTCGGACGAGCAATCCTATTGACCTCATTACAGAAAGGATTTAGCCTAGACAGGTATTCCTGATATAATACCTCTCGAGTATACGTTATTATTAGGGTTTAGCCTGGACTGGTAATCCTAATCGAGCTCCTCTGAGCATACGTTATATAAAGGATTTAGCCTGGACTGGTAATCCTGTTATACGATATGTGGCTCGAGAGTGTGTTCCTTGGTTAAGTGCCCTAATGGCTACCCTTGAATAAGAATTGACGGATTATTTAATCATACACCTCGAGTGTACTACTTGAGCATCCATCGGAATTTCAATGATTCAATGGACACAACTCTTGACCTGGTATGAGAATTTTGAGATGAAATTGATAATGACTTGAAAGAATATTGCTTGATGAGCTCATCCATGTTTACTTGATTGATATGAAGATTTTGGTGACTAACATGTTTGATTGAATGCATGTGTTTAGGCAATTTTGCTAATGGATGGAAAACATGATATTGTATACTTAGATTTAATAAACGGTATTGGTAAGTTTAGTTTTCGTTATACGAGCTTACTAAGCATGTAATGCTTACTCCGTTTTATTTTCCCCTGTTTTATAGTGCTCGAAAGCTCGCGAAGGTTAGAGATCATTGGAGCATCGTCACACTATCAACTCGTTATTTTGGGTATACTTAGTAAAATCATTTTGGTATAATGGCATGTATAGGACAACTTGGCCAATAGTGGCTTGAAAATGATGTTTTGTAACCTAGCCATTGGAATGGCTAGTAATGGCTTATTTTGGCATGATTAAGTAGGCTATTATGATATATTTATATGTGTTATGTTAAGTATATGTGATCAAATGATGTGAAAGCCTAAGTTAATCCAAGGTAAGTTTATAAACACATATGCATGTAATGGTATGTCATGATGAATGATGGAATTTGCTTAAATTGAATGCTTGGAATGGTTGGATTGTACTTGGTATGTTTTAGTGCATGTAAATGGTAAATTTGGGTGACAAATGAGGCTAGAAATGGCTTTATTTTGTCTATACAGGCAGACACACGGGCGTGTATCTAGACCGTGTGTGACACACAGACTTGTACACGGGCGTGTGGTTAGGCCGTGTCGCCTCTGCACCTTAATTTTGAGAAACAGAATGCTCAAAATTGAGCACACGAGCAGAGACACGGGCGTGTGTCATAGCCGTGTGTGCCACACGGCCTAGAATACGGGCGTGTGTCTTGGCCGTGTAAAACCTGCACCTAATTTTGAAATAAATTAATTAACCACAAGGCCTAGCACATGGGCGTGTGGCATGGCCGTGTGCACAAGTCAGAGAGTTACACGGGGTCGAACAAGGCCTATATCACGGGTGTGTCCCAGGGTCACACGGGCGTGTCCCTTGGACCACACGGGCGTGTGAGCCCTGCACCTTGGAAAATTTTTGAAATTTTTCGAAAAATTCTTAGAGTTCCCGATTAAGTCCCGACTCGATTTTAATGCTTGTATTGGGCCTCGAGGGTCCAATCAAGGGATGTTTTGAACAATCTCGATGAATGAATAGTGATTAACATGAAATATCTGTAAATGTTTCAAAAATTTTCGGTAACGCTCCGTAACCCTATTTCGGCAACGGATACGGGTTAGGGGTGTTACACAAAGCTAGTTTGCAAACCTCAACTTGGAAAACTTCAGAACAAGGTGTTTCCACTAAGACTATGTGAGGACCACGTGAAGAGTCAGAGTAATTAATTGTCAGTCGCCTTAAGACGTCTCATCCTAGGACGTTATTTCACTATTATTGCCAAGAGTACTAAATTAGACTTTTAAGTTTGTGACCTTATGTAACAGCCCGGTTTAGACTCTAGTCGGAACAGTGGTTTTGAGACCACAAATCCGAGGTCAGAAAAATATTTTAATATTATTTTTGGTGTTTACAGTATGTGACTAAGCATGTGTGAAATTTCTGTGTGAAAATTTTATCGATTGTGTGCTTAATTTGAGAAAATGACTTAATCGCATTAAATGCAAAAGCTGTGTGCTGATTGTTAAAGTGCTTAATTGTCATGGCTTTCTAAATGAGAAGTCCTTATGTTGTAATTGGACCATGGATAGTGGAGATTGACATAAATGGCCTAATATTTAATAGTTAAATGGTTGATTAATTAAAGGGCAAAATGGTAAAACATGATATAAGGTATATTAAATAAAACAAGTATGAAAATAAAGCCATTATCATCTTTTCTTAGCCTAATTTGAAGAAGAAAAAGAAAGAGATAGGGCTTCAAACATTCGGCCATTTTTGTTCTTAATCAAGGTATGTGTTTTGATCGGTTTTTGATAATTTCTACGTTTTTGTGATCGTTGCTTTGTGTTCTATCAAACCCATGCTTTAATTTTAGAATTTGATGAAGATTTTGGGATGTTCCATTGATGAATATGTGAACTTTGTGTTGTTAAATATGAAAGCTTAATGTTGGGTTAACATAGTTTGTCTTTGAATTTTTGATGAAATTGAGTAAATTGGGCTAAATTGTGAAAATAAGAAAT
This sequence comes from Gossypium sturtianum, assembly GCA_025698515.1. Lineage (NCBI taxonomy): Eukaryota > Viridiplantae > Streptophyta > Magnoliopsida > Malvales > Malvaceae > Gossypium > Gossypium sturtianum. The sequence goes on from CM046954.1 coordinate 107,408,639, forward strand.
TAGAGGACTAAAATGTGAAATAAATGAAATGTGTGGGCTTGTATGGTTATAAGGAGAATTCGACTAGGCATGGGTGAAATGAAATTATGTGTATTTGATGATTTTATGAAATAGGGACTAAAGTGTCGAAATGTGAAAATGTGAGGGCTATTTTGTAAAATGCCCTAAATATGTGTATTTGGATTAAATTGAATGATTTGGTGAATGAATGAGCTAAATTTGAATATGTATAGACCAAGAAAGGAGAGATTCGGATCGAGATCGAGGCAAAGACAAAGTGCTCGATTGATCGACTAGTCTCGGTATTTCTACGTCTGAGGTAAGTTTGGATATAATACGAATTGTTAAATTATGTCCAAGTGTTATTAAATGAATAACTATGTGATTATTGAATTAGATATGTTATGTGTGAAATTGAGAAATGTGGCACTAAGTTTGCGTAAATAAAATCGAAACAGAGGTGAATAGCACTGTGTGTGCAAAGTAATGGAAGCCTCGGCTTTATTGATTGGCACTGTGTGTGCAATACTGAGATAAATTCGGTTTTATGTAAAGGCACTAAGTGTGCGATGATATTTAAGCTTCGGCTATAAATTTGGCACTAAGTGTGCGAATAAATCGAATGAATAACAAAGGTTGTTTGAAATGAAGTATTGAGCATTGAGTAGCATGAATGGTGAACAACTAAGTGTTGGCCAAGGTACGTATTGAACCTATGTGGTTGATGAAATTGTAAATGGATTTATGAATGGTTGAGTGAGCATATTGGTTATGGATAATATGGTATATATATATATATATTTGTGAGTTGATCTAAGTGATGGATTAACTTTGTATATTGTAATTGTATTATTGAATTAAATGTATTGTATTACGAACTTACTAAGCTTTTAAGCTTACTGTGTGAAGTGTCTTACTGTTTTATAGTGTCATTAAAGCTAGCTCGGATCCGGGGATCGTCAGCGACTCAATAACACTATCGACTATCTATTTTGGTATTTTTGGAAAGATGTATATATTTGAATATGGCATGTATAAGCTAGTAGATATAGCATGTTTTGAAGTGTATGAACTTAGCCATGTGATTTGGCTTGGTAGCAAATGATTTTGGTATATGTTTTTGGGCTTGAGCAATGATTGGTTAATATGTGAATGTTTTTTCTAGTGAATGACCTTATGGTATGTTTTGGTAACATGGAGATAGTGAGTTCATGCTATGATGTGGTTGAAATTATATGGAGCATGAATTACAAGTTTTTATCTTGAAATTGGTACTTTGGATTGATAGGTATAGATGGATTCGTTTGGAATAATGAATGATGATTAAATTGAGTATGTTTTGGTATGTTTGAATGCTATTTGAGGTATGAAATTGAATTGGTTTGTGCTTGTAGGTGAGACCCTAAGTGTGGGTGGCAATTTGGCCTTGTAAATGGCCTATAATTGCCCACACGGTTGAACACACGGGCGTGTGGCTCGACCGTGTCATTCGAGTTTGCAAATTGAAACAAGTTAGGCTTGACCACGGGCTAGACACGCGGGTGTGTGACTGGTCGTGTGATGCAAGTCAGGCTCGACCACGGGTGAGGCACACGGGCGTGTCTCAGGCCGTGTGGACAAGTCAGTATGTATGCCCTGTTTTGGCACAGCTCAGGCACATGGGCGTGTCTGAGGTCATGTGAGGCATACGGCCTACCCACACAGGCGTGTGACCTCTGTAGCTTTGAAAAACGTTTGACTTCTGAAAATTTTCGTATGTGTTCGGTTTGGTCCCGACCTCTATCTAACACGTGTCTAAGGTCTCGTAGACCTCATTAAGGGACTAATTGAATGTGAATTGCTATGTTTGGATGTAGAATGATATTGAATGTTCAGAAATGATAGGTAATGCCTCTTAACCCTATTCCGGCGACGGTTACAGGTTAGAGGTGTTACACCTTAGAACACATATCTAGACTTGTTCCACTCTATAAAGAGTCATGAAAACAACTCACACACGGTGGTGTAGGCACTCCCTCTTCCTGATTGCCTAAATTTCTCAAAAGTTGAAACCTTACCAACCTTCACTTCATTCTTCTTTGTTCTACCACCATCTTATTCCCCTTATTTACCTCACTGGTCAACAAGTGAGAAATAAATAAAGATATCTCATAATAATAATAATAATAATAATAATAATAATAATAATAATAATAATAATAATAATAGTAATAATAATAAAAGAACCGCAATAAATTTGAAAGCGACTAAATTAGGAAATAGATCAAAACATAATTGGTGATAACAATGATAATGGAAGCGGATGGCCTACAAGAAGCAGAGCCACAGATGAGGTGGATAAGGGAAAGAGGATGGAGTTGAGGGTTGGCAAGGGATGTGGAAGTGGAATGTACACATGTGACGAATAAGGATTTAGCATGGAGAATCGCATCCATTTTTTATCGATTTTTTTTTCTTATGGTGTTAGCTTTTGGTTAATCTTTGGATATTTTTGGCGAGGAAATCAACAAGGCAAAGGGAATGACGGGGAAATGAAAGGGCCTAAGACATGTACTCGAATTTACCATTTTGCGAATGATAAATTTGTAACGCCATTCTACCCGACCTAATTTGCAGGGTCCAGATCTCGAGTGTTACTACACCAAATACTTAATTGAATTATCAAAACAGTTGACAATACTCCTTACTGAAAACAATTTTCTTATTATTTTAACTGAAAGACTGAATATCTAAGAACAAAGGAAATTATTTAAAATAAAATAAAATATTACAATAGGCTTGTTACAACTCATTACAATATAAAGTTTGTTAAAGTTGGACTCTTAGGGTGTAACCCTAATCTACATCACTTCTCCACTATATGCATAATAACCCACTTCGCCGCTACCTTGGCGCACTCCTAGCATCGTCCCTCCTAGCACATTCTCTTACCACAATACCTGAAACAATAACATACGTTGTAAGTTCAAGAGAACTTAGTGAGCGTTATTACAAAAATACATTGGAGGATACTTTATAATATTCATGGAACATTGATGCACCATCTATCCTTCTGAACCACTTACTTCTATATCGGGCATATACTATTACAATTTTGGCTTACTCATACTCGCCAACTACCATACTTTTAGCTTACCAATTCTTTTTATGTAACACCCCTAACCCGTATCCGTCGCCGGATTAAGGTTATGAGGCATTACCTTACTAAGCTCAATTCCGAAATAGACCTTCAACTGAATTTAAGCACAAACAATGCAATCATTACTATATTATATAACATTACAATCTATTTAAAAATTTAAAATAAATGTATAACGAGTTTTATTACCAATACTTAATACACACAATTGTCAGAATCACAATTTAAACATTCATGGCACATATATATATATATATTTGAACCATATCTCAACTTATGTCAAATTACAACATATATCGGGTATCAATCAAAATTCATATAACATATACGGCTATATTCATATATATATATATATATTACTATAATACATATGCATATTAAAACAATTGAACCATTATACCATTTAATAATCAATTACATATACCAACATATTAATATTACCTCTTAGCCGAATATACTATTTCACCTTTCATTTGGATTCGTAACTAACCAATCAAGAAACATATTCATTTCTTACCATTAATAATTAGATCTATATAGCCAACTATCACATATATATGTCTCATTATAAAAGTATAAATATCACATAGCCAAATCACTTAAACATAGCATTATTTAATTCTTACTAAGCATATCAAACATAGGCTATTTATCATAAGGCCGAAACACATGTCTTACTCAAATATCATTAGTAAAACGTAATAAACAATTACACATAAATTCACCTTAATCGCGATCATGCACGTATCATAAACATGGCAAACATGATTCACATATAAACCAAAACCAAGACTAAGTTTACTAAAACCATCACCTAATATACATATATATATATATACCAATTTAGCACCTTCCACATGTGATATAGACCATTACCGAATTTAAAACATCCATTAACATTATGAACAAGCTATGAAATCCAAATTATAGAAATGATACTTAACCAAAAGAAATAGCCATTTTCGCAAGGCTATATTTATATGCAAGATCAAACATCATATGTTTCAAAACTTAATCTAGCCTATACATGCCTTCAAATCAAAACCAAGATTTAAAATACCAAAAAGAGGCGATAGTGTGGATGACTTTCTTGTGATCCCTCTCGAGCTTGTAGCTTAACGAGAATCTATAAACAAACAATTAAACAAAGAAATCGGAGTAAGCTTACTAGCTTAGTAAGTCTCAAGTGTTTAAAATACTTAGTATCAAGCATAAAATACATAAATTCATGGTATTAAACATGAAATTTTTAATTTATAAATACTTATACCAACTCTCATTACTTCATTTAACATAATATCATTGATCTCATCATCACATACTTAAACTTGAACATACATAATTATCACATCCATGATTCTCGATTCTACTCCCATGAACATATACATCACATCTATTTTTTTTTACAACCAAGTGGTATAACATAATCTTTCATCCTCTATTCGAACATATCTATAACACACACATATATATATATCTATATATATAACATTCATCAAGGTAATTAACTTCCACTTCTTGAGTATTCGTTCGTTAATTTCTTGAGTAGCACGAAAATGAACTACTTACCTCTCCTCTCGAATTAATACGTTTCAAAGTGAAATTTCTTGACATGTGCATAAATCGATTTGCAAATATTCGAGCTTAGATTACATTCACCTGCACTTGGCTCTTGGACTCAAGGTCGAAATTAATCACCGGTAATAAACACCCGCTAGGCATTAAGCCCGAATCGTTTCACCGGACGTGGCACGCTAGGCTAAAAGCCCGAATAACACACCGGCATAAGGCCTGCTAGGCTAAAAGCCCGAATAACACACCGGCACAAGGCCTGCTAGGCTAAAAGCCCGAATAACACAGCTATAATTCATCAATTCACCATATTAACATCACATTATTATCGATTCATGTACTTAAACCACAATCACTTAACGTATCTTATACATACAAGTTTCCATTTCAAATTCAAATCACATTAAGTCCAATAGTGAAATTTAACATTCGGCTATCCTCAATTTAAATGCTCAAATAAATCAATTAATATCAATGACTATATTTGTAATTAACTCTTTCATGTACTTAGACTCAAGAACTTACCTCGGCTGTCGATAGACCATGTAAATCGGCTATTCGAGAACCTTCGTCTTTCCCCGATCCAATTCTGTTTTTCTTTGCTCTTGATCTAAAACACATTAAATTCAGCTCATTCAAGTACATTTCAATTCAATTTAGTCCCAAATCACATAAATGGACAAATTACCATATTACCCCTAATATTTCACTACTTTGCAATTTAGTCCTATTTGCATAACACACAAAATACACCCAATTAGCTAAGACTATACAAGGGCCGAATATTCCTAGGGACTTTACAAGCCTTCACATTTCATTTATTTTGCAAATAAGTCATTCTAGAATTTTATTTTTTACAAATTGGTCCTAAAACAAAAATTCATCAAAACTTCCAATACAAAATATACTAATCTTTAACTTATCTTTTATCTAAAATCATCAAACATCAAAACCATATGAACCTATCAATAGCCGAACATCAAGCATGCTTAGATTCAAAAATTTTAACATGGGTCACCTTACGATTCAAGCAACGATCTCAAAAACATAAAAATTAACAAGAAATGAATTCAAACTAACCTTGAAATCAAGCTTCTAAATGCCAAAAATCAAAGAACATAAACCCCTTTTTCTTTCTCAATATTCGGCCAACAAGAGAGAAGATGATAATGGCCACTTTCTTATGTTTTATTTAACATATATTAAACATTTAATCATTTACTAATTTAACCTTTATTAATGTTTTAATAATAACATAATATCATGGACAAGTTAGTCATATGTCATTCCACTTACTCCCAAAATGGGCTATTTACTCTTTTAATACCCATTTTAAAAAGCCATAATCAATTAGGCACTTTTCACTATAGTCTGCAACTTTTACACTTTACGCGATTAAGTCTTTTTTTTTAAATTAAACACATAAACGATTAAATTTTCATACGAAACTTTCACACACATCAAGTCACATATAATAAAAACAAAATATAATATTAAAAAATATTTCTCAGACTCGGATTCGTGGTCCCGAAACCACTGTTCCGATTAGGGTCAAATTTGGTCTGTTACAACTCTCCCCCTTTAGGATTTTCGTCCCGAAAAATCTTACCGTTAAACAAGGTCGGATATTGTTGCCTCATTGAATCCTCGGGCTCCCACGTAGCCTCTTCAACTCGTGTGACGATTCCATAGTACCTTCACTAATGGAATTCTTTTATTTCTCAACTCTTTTATTTCCCGAGCTAAGATACGGATCGGTTCTTCATCATATGTCAAATCGATTGGATTTCAATCTCTCCGTCGGTGTGATCACATGAGACGGATCTGAATGTACTTACGAAGCATCGAAACATGAAATACGTCATGTATCTTTTCTAACTCGAGAGGGCAACTTCAACCTATAAGCAACGGGCCCATTACGTTCGGTGATTTCATAAGGTCCGATGAATCTCGGACTAAGTTTGCCTTTCCGACCAAATCGGAATACCTTTTCCACGGAGAAACTTTCAAGAATACTCGATCTCGATTTGAAATTCAATATCTTTACGCTTTAAGTCGAATAAGACTTTTGTCGATGCCGAGGCGACTTTCAAAGTATTTCGATCACGACCACTTTTTGTTCGATTTCTTTAATCAAATCAACCACGTGTATCTTATTCTCGCCCGAGCTCGAGTCCGATATAATGGTGTTCGACATTTTCGCCCGCATAAGGCTTCATAAGGTGCCATTTTGATACTAGATTGAAAGCTATTATTGTAAGTAAATTCAATCAAAGGTAGGTATCGTTCACACGTACCTTCAAACTCGAGAACGCAACATCTCAACATGTCCTCAAGTATCCGAATAGTTCGCTCGGACTAACCGTGCTGTCTGCGGATGAAAGGTCAGTACTAAAATGAAGTTTAGTGCCTAAAGCATCTTGCAACTTCTTCCAAAACCGCGATGTGAATCTCGGGTCTCTGTGCAAACAATGGAACTCGGTACACCATGCAATCTCACAATCTGCGATACATACAATTCGGCAAGTTTATCGAGTGAATAGTCCGCATGAATCGTTACAAAATGAGCTGATTTGGTCGAGTCTATCAACTATAACCCAAACGGCATCTTTCTTACTCGGTGTCATAGGGAGACCGGATACAAAATCCATTGTAATTCTATCCCATTTCCATTCGTATCATGATTGGTTTGAAGTAGTCCGGATGGCACTTGATGCTCGGCTTTTACTTGACACAAACTAAGCATTTCGAAACAAATTCGGATATATCCCGTTTCATGCCGGGCCACCAATAGAATTGTTTCAAATCGTTATACATTTTTGTGCTACCCGGATGTATCGATAGTCGACCACTATGGGCCTCACTCGAGAATCATCTCATCAAATCCGAGTTCTTGAAACACATTCGGCTTTTAAAATTCAAATAGTCATTTGCATCAATCGAAAATCGATTCGCACCTTTTTCACACCGAATTCGACTAGTAATCAAATCTTTGTCAACTTTACTGTGCATCACAAATTTGCTTGAATAAACATCGGTCTTGCTTGTAACTCGGCTATGATCGAACCATCACGGACATAGCTATCTGCGCGTTCATTGCACGCGAAGAGCAAACAATGATTTTCGACTTAACGCATCTGCAACAACGTTAGCTTTTCTCGGATGGTAGTCAATCACCAATTCATAGTCTTTCAACAATTCCAACCACTGCGTTGTCTTAAATTCGAGTCTTTTTAAGTCATCAAATACTTGGACTTTTATGATCCGAGTAAACATGGCATTTCTCGCCGAATAAGTAATGACGCCAAATCTTGATCACGAACACAATGGTACAAGCTCCAAATCATGCGTCGGGTAATTTCTTTCATGCGGTTTCAATTGTCTTGATGCGTAGGCTACTACTACTTTTCTGCATCAATCACGCAGCCCAAACCATTTAAGGAAGCATCGAATACACAACAAATTCCTTACCCGACTCAGGCTGAGCTAACATTGGGGCTTCCGTCAAAAGGGCTTTCAACTGATCGAAACTCTTCTGATAATTTTCCGACCACTTGAACTTTACATCTTTCTGTAGTAGCTTTGTCAAAGGTGTAGCTATTACAGAAAAACCTTTCACAAACCGTCTATAGTAGCCCGCAAGTCCCAGAAAGCTTCGAATCTCAAAAACATTCTTCGGTGGCTTCCAATCAAGTATAGCCGAAATTTTGTTCGGATCGACTCGAATACCTGATGCTGAAACAACATGTCCCAAAAAGCTGACCTTTTCATCCGAACTCACACTTACTAAACTTCGCATACAACTCGTTGATCTCTCAAAGTTTGTAGCACTAATCTCAAATGCTCGGCATGCTCGGTTTCATTTTTGGAATAGATCGAGATATCATCAATAAACACTACTACAAACCGATCCAAAAACTGTCTGAAAACTCGATTCATTAGATCCATAAAAACAGCAGGTGCATTAGTGAGTCCAAAAGGCATAACAAGAAACTCAAAATGTCCGTACCTTGTCCGGAATGCGATCTTTGGCACATCTGTATCTCTCGACTCATAATCGATAATAGCTTTGATCTCAAATCTATCTTCAAAATACTCAAGCCCCTTTTAGCCGATCAAACAAGTCATCAATCCGAGGTAACGGGTATTTATTCTTTATAGTTACCTTATTTAGTTGCCGATAGTCGATACACATTCGCATGGTCCCATCTTTCTTTTTCACAAATAAAACCAGTGCACCCCAAGGAGAGAAGCTCGGTCGTGCAAAGCCCCTATCTGTCAATTCTTGCAAGCTGCGCTTTCAACTCTTTTAACTCCGTAGGTGCCATCCGATACGGAGCTATCGAAATCGGAGTCGTTCCCGGTACTAATTCAATACCGAACTCAATCTCTCGTACTGGTGGTAAGCCTTAGTAGTTCTTCAGAAACACATCTGGTATTTACACACAACCGATATAGATTCAATATGCTTTTCGGACACTTTTTATTATCCAAAGACATACGCCAAATAAGCTTCACACCTTTTCTCACATATTTCCGGGCTAACATCGAAGATATTATCAGTAGGAAACCCACTTAAATCACTGGATTCAATTACGATAATCTCCCGTTCGACATCTCAAATCAATTAGCTTTCTTTTGCAATTCACCACCTGCATCATGTGAAGTTAACCACCCATTCCCAAAATTATATCGAACTCATCGAAGGGCAACAACATTAAATCGGTGGAAAGCAAGAATCCCGAATCATCAACGGGCAACCTTTACACACTTTATTAACAAGCACACATCTACCCAAAGGGTTGGACACACGAATCACAAACTCGGTGAGACTCAATGGCGAGTCTTACCGAATACTAGAGTTTCACACACATATGAATGGGTCGAACCAGGATCAATCAATGCAATCACGGTAGTATCATAAAGGGTGAAAGTACCGTAATGACATCGGGGAGGAAGCATCCTCTCTGCTCGTGTGGCATAAGCTCTAGCCGGAGCTCTAGCCTCGAGATCGAACTACGTTGTTCTTCGCCTTCTCTCTCGACTACCACCTACATTGCTTGAATGTCCGGGTGGCTTTGCCTCATGTTGATGTGTTGCTCGACTTAATGTTTTGAACTGTATTCTGCTCAACTAACATCGGACATTCTCTAATAAAATGATCGGCGATCCACATTTAAAGCAAGACCGATCATGGAATCTACAACTCCCGAAATGCCATTTCCCATAGTGCTTGCATTCAACTCGATTCTCGTGGAACGTTACCAACACGGCCATCGAGGTAGCTCGGGAGCCCACCGAGGTCGATCACGTCTAGGTAAATCAAGTAGCTTTATGTCGGTGAAGTCATCTCGAACTTCTTAGATGTGGAATGGAAATTCTTACCCGACGATCTCTTACGAGTGTCTCTAGCTTCATCTTAGCCTTTCTTTTCTCCTTCCCGAGTTCTTGACTTTGCAAGCTCGCTTTCGACTAGTGTCACAAACTCTTTGATTTCAAGAATGCCAACAAGCAACTTTAAATCTTCATTCAAACCGTCTTGAACCTTTTGCACATAATGGCTTGGTTGATACACATTCCAGAGCATATCACTCAATCGACAAATTTTCTCTCATATTCGATCCACGGTCATTTGCCCTGTTTTAGTTCAAGAAATTCTTTTAGTTTTTGATCAACGAATCTTTGATGATATATTTCTTGCGAATTCATGCTTGAAAGAAATCCCGTCACTTTTTCTTTCGGAACTCACGATACTAGTGTATTCCACCGGTGATATGCACGTGTCCCGGTAAAGATATAGCACACTTCGAGGCATTCATCCGGAGTACAAGATAGCTCATCAAGTACCGAATAGTGTTATCAAGCCACATTTCATTTCGCTCTGCGTCATCATCATCGTTGGCCTCAATTCTTCGATTTAAATTTCCTGATTTTATCAACTGGAGGCCTACTAGATCTCATCGGATCTATCATCGAAGTCTTTGAAGGTATCGGAGTTGAATTATTCGGGGTGGAGGTTGGTGTACAGGCCGGTTAGTCAAATAAACCGGGTAAACCACTCGTTCATCATCGATAGAAGGCTTGTTCAGCCTCCCCTCGTGGCTACCCGAATCGGTCGAGAGTCTCCAAGACCGATCCGTGTGCACGATCAGGCACTACACTCTCTACATCATCCGCTACGACTCTTTCAGGAACAGTGTCCATTTACTATATAAAACACAGTTCAGAATGTCAGAAGTCACCACACTATCAATATATGATAAAGGCATGTATAGTTAGACTCACACGTGCTACGGTAGTCCTAGAATCGACTAAATCGTAAGCTCTGATACCAATAAAATGTAACACCCCTAACCCGTATCCGTCGCCGGATTAAGGTTATGAGGCATTACCTTACTAAGCTCAATTTCGAAATAGACCTTCAACTGAATTTAAGCACAAGCAATGCAATCATTACTATATTATATAACATTACAATCTATTTAAAAATTTAAAATAAATGTATAACGAGTTTTATTACCAATACTTAATACACACAATTGTCAGAATCACAATTTAAACATTCATGGCACACATATATATATATATATATTTGAACCATATCTCAACTTATGTCAAATTATAACATATATCGGGTATCAATCAAAATTCATATAACATATACGGCTATATTCATATATATATATATATATATTACTATAATACATATGCATATTAAAACAATTGAACCATTATACCATTTAATAATCAATTACATATACCAACATATTAATATTACCTCTTGGCCGAATATACTATTTCACCTTTCATTTGGATTCGTAACTAACCAATCAAGAAACATATTCATTTCTTACCATTAATAATTAGATCTATATAGCCAACTATCACATATATATGTCTCATTATAAAAGTATAAATATCACATAGCCAAATCACTTAAACATAGCATTATTTAATTCTTACTAAGCATATCAAACATAGGCTATTTATCATAAGGCCGAAACACATGTCTTACTCAAATATCATTAGTAGAACGTAATAAACAATTACACATAAATTCACCTTAATCGCGATCATGCACGTATCATAAACATGGCAAACATGATTCACATATAAACCAAAACCAAGATTAAGTTTACTAAAACCATCACCTAATATACATATATATATATATACCAATTTAGCACCTTCCACATGTGATATAGACCATTACCGAATTTAAAACATCCATTAACATTATGAACAAGCTATGAAATCCAAATTATAGAAATGATACTTAACCAAAAGAAATAGCCATTTTCGCAAGGCTATATTTATATGCAAGATCAAACATCATATGTTTCAAAACTTAATCTAGCCTATACATGCCTTCAAATCAAAACCAAGATTTAAAATACCAAAAAGAGGCGATAGTGTGGATGACTTTCTTGACGATCCCTCTCGAGCTTGTAGCTTAACCAGAATCTATAAACAAACAATTAAACAAAGAAATCGGAGTAAGCTTACTAGCTTAGTAAGTCTCAAGTGTTTAAAATACTTAGTATCAAGCATAAAATACATAAATTCATGGTATTAAACATGAAATTTTTAATTTATAAATACTTATACCAACTCTCATTACTTCATTTAACATAATATCATTGATCTCATCATCACATACTTAAACTTCGAACATACATAATTATCACATCCGCAGATACTCGATTCTACTCCCATGAACATATACATCACATCTATTTTTTTTTTTTACAACCAAGTGGTATAACATAATCTTTCATCCTCTATTCGAACATATCTATAACACACATATATATATATATCTATATATATAACATTCATCAAGGTAATTAACTTCCACTTCTTCAGGTATTCGTTCGTTATTTTCTTGAGTAGCACGAAAATGAACTACTTACCTCTCTGTCGAATTAATACGTTTCAAAGCTGAAATTTCTTGACATGTGCATAAATCGATTTGCAAATATTCTGAGCTTAGATTACATTCACCGGCACTTGGCTCTTTGGACTCAAGGTCCAAATTAATCATCGGTAATAAACTGCTAGGCATTAAGCCCGAATCGTTTCACCGCGCGTGGCACCGCTAGGCTAAAAGCCCGAATAACACACCCAAGCACAAGGCACGCTAGGCTAAAAGCCCGAATAACACACCGGCACAAGGCACGCTGGGCTAAAAGCCCGAATAACACAAACTATAATTCATCAATTCACCATATTAACATCACATTATTATCGATTCTTGTACTTAAACCACAATCACTTAACGTATCTTATACATATAAGTTTCCATTTCAAATTCAAATCACATTAAGTCCAATAGTGAAATTTAACATTCGGCTATCCTCAATTTAAATGCTCAAATAAATCAATTAATATCAATGACTATATTTGTAATTAACTCTTTCATGTACTTAGACTCAAGAACTTACCTCGGCTGTCGATAGACCGTGTAAATCGGCTATTCGAGAACCTTCGTCTTTCCCCGATCTAATTACATTTTCTTTGCTCTTGATCTAAAACACATTAAATTCAGCTCATTCAAGTACATTTCAATTCAATTTAGTCCCAAATCACATAAATGGACAAATTACCATATTACCCCTAATATTTCACTACTTTGCAATTTAGTCCTATTTGCATAACACACAAAATACACCCAATTAGCTAAGACTATACAAGGGCCGAATATTCCTAGGGACTTTACAAGCCTTCACATTTCATTTATTTTGCAAATAAGTCCTTCTAGAATTTTATTTTTTTACAAATTGGTCCTAAAAACAAAAATTCATCAAAACTTCCAATACAAAATATACTAATCTTTAACTTATCTTTTATCTAAAATCATCAAACATCAAAAACCATATGAACCTATCAATAGCCGAACATCAAGCATGCTTAGATTCAAAAATTTTAACATGGGTCAACTACGATTCGAAGCAACGATCTCAAAAACATAAAAATTAACAAGAAATGAATTCAAACTAACCTTGAAATCAAGCTTCTAAATGCCGAAAATCAAAGAACATAAACCCCTTTTTCTTTCTCAATATTCGGCCAACAAGAGAGAAGATGATAATGGCCACTTTCTTATGTTTTATTTAACATATATTAAACATTTAATCATTTACTAATTTAACCTTTATTAATGTTTTAATAATAACATAATATCATGGACAAGTTAGTCATATGCCGTCCACTTACTCCCAAAATGGGCTATTTACTCTTTTAATACCCATTTTAAAAAGCCATAATCAATTAGGCACTTTTCACTATAGTCTGCAACTTTTACACTTTACGCGATTAAGTCCTTTTTTTTAAATTAAACACATAAACGATTAAATTTTCATACGAAACTTTCACACACATCAAGTCACATATAATAAACACAAAATATAATATTAAAAAATATTTCTCAGACTCGGATTCGTGGTCCCGAAACCACCGTTCCGATTAGGGTCAAATTCGGTCTGTTACATTTTAAACTAACCAACTTAGGATATTTCCATACATTTCATTAATCTCTTCTTTCACTTAACCAAAAAAGTATTGTTTCAAAGAATATACCTTTGGAGCCCACTTGATACCAACTATCTATTCACACATACACTCATTCCAGAGTAGTTGTTCACAGATACTAAACACTGGCGGTTACATACACATTTGGCGAATGTTTATGCAGATCTGAATACCATCGGTCTACTAATCAAATTATACCTTTGTTCAATACCATATCAACTCACACTAATAATGTCCTACACGGAACATTCAGATGAACTCCTCACCACTTTATTACAAAACCTAGGATACCCAAAATAACAAATCCTCGGATTCCATGAGATTTCAGAAGAAGACATGACATTGTTCAAATATGGTGGATTCCCCCTTTAACATACTGATACACACTTCTTTCCAGAACTTCCTTTATCTAATTCAACCAAAATAACCTTAGACATTTTATAACCTTATCATAGCAATATCTTTCACAGAACAATTAGAATTTATCCAGAACTTACCATAAGGGCAGATAAGCACATCTTACCAAACAGACTTAGCAGAGCACGCCACAAAGGGCCAAACATGATACACCATAAAGGCATCATATAGAATCACGTGTCTACTGTCCCAACGGACTTTCATAGAAGGTGTCATGGGTTTCTCCCTCATGGACTTATACAAAATTTCATGTCTAGTGATCTGCCAATTTGATTTACACTTTATCGAAGGCTACACCGTGAACATACATACATACATATCTTGCCATGGGTCTCAGCCACATGGACTTATACACAATCATGTATCGTGATTTGCCAATCCAGTCTTCAACTTACTGAAGGCTACACCATGAGTGTCCTCATATCATACGATGCCATGGGTCTTAACCTCATGATCTTCTTACACTTGATTTCATATCATGACCTGCCAATCTGGTTAGCAATATAATTGCCCTACCAAAGGCTTCACAGAGAAACATTGCTTAACATTCACTTACCCAGAATTGTACGCATTCTTGACTGATTCATACTTTACGTATATCAAACTTTACCTGCATACTTAGCAATCTACATTCTTTTCAACAGAACTTAATACATATAGCACATATCGCATCTTTACTTTACTCATATACTTACCAATTATTATAGATATCATCATCCTTTATATATATTCTTTTACTTGAAAAGTTTACATAAGAGAGAGTCAGGGTAGAGACTCACCTTAAACTCACCTACTACAGTTCTAAGTTCCAAACTCAGACATTCTTCTCGAACCAATATCAACAACTGCTTACAGAACATATGATCACCATTAAAATTCATTTACATATAATTTACTATCATCTTAAACTCTAATAACCCCTATGCAAAGCCTTATACTTACAACTTACTGTTCATATACCACATACAAACTTACTCTTTCAAAACATCTAACATGTAGAGTTGTAATACTTATGTAGAGATGTAATGATCACTGATTAAACCAAGAATCCTTAACTTCTAGCTTATTGAGGAAAAGATACCATTGGATTAAAAAAAAATAATCAGAAAGTAGCATTGAAGGAAGAAGAAGAACCCTCTTTAGAAACCTTCTCACACACATATATATGACTCATTTCTTCATAGTGGAACTTAAATAGTGTCACAATTTCAGAATTTGTCCTCCTTAATGATCTATAGCTTCCGAAAGAAACATTTATGAGAATCAAACATTATAGATATCAGACCAATCTATCCAGTTGGATCCTAACCAAGTCACTTATAACCTAACCAGCACCATACTAAGACAAACAACGCGTACTATACCTTTGGCGTTAACTCGTACTATAATTACCTTTACCCTTAACAAAAAAATTTCTCTTTAAATAGCAAAATAATCTAAAATAAAATCTTCACTTACTTACATGGCAGTTACTATACGCCCACATATATGTGCCAAAATAAACATATGGGTGGATTACACTTCGCCAAACAAATTATTTTACTAAAATACACCTAAATCTCGGACCTGCCAAAATTGGAATGTGACAACATTCGTGTTCCTATATCATTTTCTTAAAAATAATATATTTTAATTTTATTATCTATATAATGTCCAAAGGACACGAGCCATAAACCCACTAGCTCTTTTTTCTCGTTTAATAAAAAATGTTTAATTTTCAATTTTAGTCCTAATATGCTTAAATTTGAAATTTAATCCTTATACTTCAATTTCTAACGTAATCCAATCTCTATAATTTTATAATTTTATTAATTAGTTCAAATAGTTAATATTGTTAGCTTTCCATTTAAATATATAATTTGAAAGCAAATTTTTAAATCCTAAAGTTGAGAGATTAGATTCTTGAAAATAAAATTTGGAGGACTAAATTCATAATATATGAAGTGTAGAGACTTAGAGTCATGGTTGTTTGAACAGGTTAAATCGGCTGAGATACCATTTCAGAGATAGTTATAATTTTAGTCGACCCTATTAGATCTGGTTCCTTGAGTGTATTATATTCGTTTTTAAACTTGTAATTTTTTTCGAACAGATTGATTAATAAAACAAATTCATTGATTACATTAATATACTTTATATAATTGTGCTTACATGATTTTTGCATGCAAAGAAAAATGGAAGTAAATATTAATCATTGGTTGTCTAAATGTTTAACTAACACTAAGCGGTATTACATGGTCGGCTCGTAGTACGGAAAGACAACTTGTATTAGTAGACGATCCTCAACATGTCCTTAGTCTAATCGAAAATGAGCAAACCGATTAAAACACTAATATGTTGTTTATCAAATCCAATTGGGGAGATGCCTTGTCATGGGTATCGGAGCGAATGACTCCTAGAAGATAGAGACGTAGATGTGATTGATTGGAATACATTGGACAGGACCCAAGCAAAATAGATCTTAAATCCGTTTATGGATTTATTCACATGTGGCGTTCATATTGTGGCATACCTAAGTCCTAAGTGGATGGCGGAATATATATGCGTGACTCGTACACTTTGATGTAAGTAAAAGTCTAAGTTCAAATAGATAAGGAACCGAAAGCTAGTGCGTTGGGTGTATGACTTCTGTAGTATGTAGAGTTATTCACAACAATGGAATTCATAGCAAAAAACATGGGTAAATGATATCCTCTAATTGGCATTACATGGTTGATAAAAAGTAAACGTGGCTACGGGTCGTTCATATTTGTGATGGATGAATTGATCACTATTTGGTATTGACTTACTTTTCATGAAGGAAGATGTAAAGATCAACATGAGATAAAATAGGATCATATTGGGAGAACGAATATTATCCCAAAGAGATCAATGATTTCCTATGAGGGTAACACACTTACGACAAGGTCATTGGATGAGTACTGAGTAATTGCTTTCGTAATGGTATGTCTTTGGGGAGAGCTCAGTCATGATACTACAGTGGAATGACTTTGTCACTAAATGAGTTTATAATTAATAGGAAAAAGGCTAATACTTAATTATAAATCATTTGAGCCTCAAATACATATGTTCAATCGGTCTATCCGCTAGCTCGTTGAAACCATAAATGAATTGTGTGTTTGAACAGAAATGAACGAAATGAATAGGAAAATAGAAATGGGAAACATTTAGGGATGATTATGGTTTTTGTAAACTCTAATTTGTATAGGGTTTTTTTAGCAGTTTATAACACCTTTTAACTTAAAAATAATATTAATTTTGAGTTTTTGTTAATTAATTAGGTGAATTTTGTTTATATTTTGATGATGGGCATTAATTTATAAAAAAATGCAAATGTGTGCTTTATTGTATTAATTTTGTGCATAAATTAAATTATTTAATGTTATTTATTAATGTGTTATATTTTATTATATAGGGGGACCATGAAGTTGATATAATATGAAGCTTATTATAATTCTTGCATGGACATGAGCAATTCTACCCTACTTGGATCGAAAAACCATACAAATTGGGTCTTGGAGATGTTACTTTGACCCAGTTAAAAATGATGCTACATGGTGGACAAGTCTGATTATTTAATGGGTCACAAAACCGTCCAAACAAAGGGAAGACAAGCCCAATTCGACACAAGCATGTTGGCTGCCCAAAAATCAGTTTGGGGATATTTATTGGAGGTCCCTTCAATTGAAATTAAATAAAAAAAGAGCCCATGAAGTTTGCCCTTGAAATCGTCCAACCCTTGCTTGATTCTAGCATGATTTCATGCTTGAATCAAGAAACCATCATCCACCCTTTTCCCCAATGTGTGGCTGGCCAAGTAAAGGAGTAAATGGGGGGATATTTTTCACTATTTTTAGTAAAATCTCCCACCAACCTCAAGTATAAATACCCACTCCTATCTCACATATCTTTCATCCTTTACTCAATCCCTCATCTCTCATTTCATAACATTCTTCCATTCTCTCATTTCCTCTCTTCATTCCCACACATAGCATCCTATAGTTCTTTCTTTTCTTAGCCAGCAAAACCTTGATAAGATCATCTCTTGACCGGCCACCTTGAGGAGCCATTTACAAAGGAGCAGCATGAGGATTAGAGGAAAACATCTTCAATCAGAGTTCGCGAGATTATTGGTTCGACAGGGTTTTTTTTCCTTGCTTTGTTACTTTGATTTTAATCATGTTTGCAAATTGCTTTGCAATCTTGTCATCAACAATGGTAGCTTAAATCTGTTTAACTAGGATGATAGCATTAATTCAATGAAGTTTGTTTAAATCATGTTTATAGTGTTTGTGCCCCAATCAATCATGTTTTCAATTAAACTCAAGAATGTATTTCATTCATACGTGATTGGATGCATTAGATTTACCTAAGTGATCCTAACCAGAAGACAACTAATGGACACAATAGTTGAAAAGTGCATGCTTAATTTAGATCCTAACCTGACTAAATTGAAGGTTCATAATAACTTTAACGAGCTCTATTATCTTGCATAGTTTTTAGGTTTATGTGATTACATTGTTTCAAGCCTAACCCGTCCCTATTACTTTACATGAATTCTAAGAAACCCTTAGTTTAATATGATCAGTAAAATGCATGTTTTACTAAGTAAAAGATTCTGAAAGGACATAATTTGGTTTCAAAACTCACGAAAGATCGAGTTGCCATAGAATATTTTCCGAACAATGTTAAGCATGAGAGAAATAAATTAAGTTGAATGATGTAATTATCTTAGCCTATTCATGTTATTGATTGTTAAACTTTGTGTTTTTGCTACTAAACTCATTTCATACATTTCACTTCATACTTTGCATTTAGATTAAAATTACATTAGGAATCATCTTACATTTAGTAATTATTTTTTTCATCACACCACTAAAAAATATTGTGTTTTTATCACCAGATTGTTAACTCTAATTTTACAATTAATTTATTAGCATACACAGTCCCTGTGGAGACGATAACTCTTTTACTTACTTATTACTTGATAACGACTGTGTACACTTGCACAGACCTATGCGTTACAGTTTTCTCCGAAATGAAGAAATGAAATCATTTGGAAATGAATGTAGGTATCCAAAAATGGAAATGGTCCATTTGCAATCCTATATGGATTACTTAAAAAATGATTGGAAGAATGAGTTTATGTTTTTGGACTGTTTTGAAGCTCAAAAATGAAAATAAACCATTCGGTCATAGTGGACATGTTGGGTTATGAAATATTAAACATATTTTCTCAAAATTTTACCAGGGGCAAAAGTGTCAGAATTTTACCAAGGTTAAAATCATCAAAATTTTGTTGGGAGTAAAATAGAGATGAGAAAAATTTTATATATAAATATTAAATTTTATTTTGGGAAATTGAATGAATCGGGTTGGATCACATTACAAAGTACTAGGTCAAAAAGGCCCAAAAAGTACTCGTAATTGGACCTGATGTGAGAGAGGCCCAAAAATCTCTCATGGACATAAAGGGGGCGACAACCCTAGTAAGAATACTAGGGTGTGTCGTCCACCCTAGTCCTATTTTAAGTAGGATGTTTTTCTATTTGAAATAAACCACTACAACTAAACAAGGGTTCTACCTTTTCTTCTTATAAATAGATGGCACCAGTAGAGCTATTAACACAATTTTGAGAGATTGTTATTCTACTGAAAAATAGAGAGAATTTATTCTCAACTATTACATATTTTTTAAAATAACAATTCTACCGATTTCTATTAAGAAGAGAGAATTTTTGTTTTCACCCCTAAAGGAGAGAAAACTTTTTCTAGTTCGACGTTTAGATTCAATTGGTTCGAGCCCATACTCGAAGTAGTTCGTGGTACGAGAATAGCAAAGAAGATCATTTGGTTCAAAGCTGGGAACAATGAACGTCCACTAAGCCAAAAACACCAACTCGTTTATTATTATTATTTAAATCCTTAAATGAGTTGGTGTTATGAGTTAACCGAGAACCAATTTGTTTAAGAATTATTTGAAAGTACTTCAGGTTTTTCTTAAAAAAAAAAACCAATAAAAATATGCATATGGTGGTATTTTAACTCATGCCAATTGCACCATAAAATCTTAAATTTACCACTCAACCAAAGCTTTATTTTGATATTTTTACACATTTTAATTTTATTATGCATGTTTTATTTATGTATTTAATTTTTTTTACTTACAATTTAATCTATTTTTTTCATTTTAATATTGTACATATTTTGTAACACCCCTAACCCGTATCCATCACCGGAACAGGGTTACGGAGTATTACCAAAATTTTCAGAACAATTTCGGTTAACTTACGTCATTTACTAGATACTCAGTTCATTTTTATGCATGTTGTAACAAACATGTTAACCAAATTCCATCATCAATATACTAACATGAATTCTATAAATTAATCATTTTAAACATATACCATAATATGATCTTTTATACGTAAACATCGAAACATGTTTATCACTAGCCATTCCAATGGCTAGTTATAACCAAACCTTTACATGCCATTATTGACCAAATTAACTTATACATGCCATTATAACCATAATTAATATACCATATATATATATACCGAAATGGGCTGATGAATAATGTGAGTGATCTCCTCCAAACTTCCAATCCAACGAACTTCCGATTTATATTCACTCATTTTTAATATAAACATGCATGGCATATTTATTCCTTTTGATCACAAGCCCTAACACATATCCTTACCATATCTTGTATCCCTATAATGTTTTCAAAACATATCTCTATATTTCAAGTACATTTTCATATTAATTCATCTCAAATTTGATCTATTTCATGTCAGAACTTTACTCATTAATCAATTGAGATAAAAATAACTATACGGATAGTACACTCAAGGTGTACAAATCTATTCTCATAGATGAACGTATTCATCAAACCATTTCATGTTCATATATAAACATTTAATACTTTCATATTTCATGTAACATTATTTTCATATATTTCAGGCAGATACATGAAAAAATAATTTCTTTTCATGTCATATTTCCATATCTCATATTTCATTCCATGGCAACTTATCTTTAGTTCATATTTAACCCTGTCAGAACTTTGCCCGTTGAATTTATTTGAAATATTGATGGATACTCGTATAGTACACTTAAAGTGTGCAAGTCTGTAATCCGTCAATTTGTATCCAGTGGTACCCCTTTAGGGCACATAATCTGAAAGCACACTCTCGAGCCACATATTAGGATGCTCATCTGGGCTAAATCTCAAGAAGTTCACAAAGAACTTTTAATCAGGAAAATCATAATTGCTCACAAAGAGCCATGTATCAGGAGCACCGGATAGCCATGTCTCGAAGAGTTCAAGCGAGCCATCTCAGGACGCTCACAAAGAGCTGCATTTCTGTCCGCAATGTAATAGCCCGATTTAGGGCCTAGTCGGGATAGTGGTTGCGAGACCACAAATCTAAAGTAGAAATATGTGTTTTATGATTTTTAAAAGGCTTATGATATGATTGCATGATTATGAGAAAATTTCATGAAGAAATTTTATTAATTAGTGAATAATTTGTCCATTAGGACTAGATTGCAAAAAGTGGAAAATAAGAGATTCTAGAAGATTTAAGTATGAAATAGAAGTATAAAAATTACAATAGGTCCTTATTTAGCAATTAGACCATTAAATGTTAAGATGGACAAAAATGGACATGGGAAGGAAAAATATAAAGAAAGGGGCCTTAAGGGCATTTTTGTCATTTGGTTAATAAAAGAATTAAAAAGGGAAAAAGAAGCAAAATCATGTCCATCTTCTTCCTCCTTGGCCGAAAATCACAAGAGCACTATAGCTAGGGTTTCTTCAACTTCCAAGCTTGATAGTAAGTGTATCCTAGTCCCATTTTTAATGTTCTTCGTATTTTTGATATCCTCGTACCTCGGTTTAGCTATTTCTAGCTATATTTTGAGCTAGGGTTTATGTTCAAAAATTTACCCATGTATGACATACATGTATTTTGATGTTTTATGGAAGAATATGAGAGTTTGATGTATGATAAACATATTTTTCTAAGTAATTTTCATGTAAAATGCATAAAAGGACTAAATTGTAAAAGTTAAGAAAGTGATCATACATGGGTGAAATAGTGGAAATTAGAGGTTGTTATAGTTAAGAAAAAGATTTGGCTAAGCTTAAAATACAAGAAAGTTGAATAAAAATCATTTTACGAGTTTAAGGGTAAAAGTGTAAATATGTGAAAGTTTAGGGGAGAAATCGTAAATTTTGCCAAAGTATGATTTATGAGTCAATTTAGTCAATCTGAGTATTAAACAACTGAATTGTTATTATAGATCAAGAAACACGAAGCCTGGACCGAAACTGAGGCAAGAACAAGATTGTGGACTAAATTGATCAATTACACACATTTTGAGTGCCGAGGTAAGTTTGTATGAAATTAAAGCTATATAATGTTATTATGCCTTTAAATACTTTATTCTATGAGATATGTATATTAATTTCATGAAAATTGATCAATGATGTTTCATTGAGATTGAAATGAGATTTACAATAAGTTGAAGTCCCGATTGAAGATTCGGAATAACGAGGATACCTATGTCACGACATGAGATAAGGATAGTCCCGTATAAGACCATGTCTGGGACATGGCATCGGCACCAAATGTAGGTCCCGTATAAGACCATATCTGGGATATGGCATCGGCACCAAATAAAGGAGGTCCCGTATAAGACCATGTCTAGGACATGGCCTCGGCACCAAAGGAAGATCTCGTGTAAGACCATGTCTGGGACATGGCATCGACATCTATGTACGATCTCGTGTAAGACCATATCTGGGACATGGCATCGATATCGGGTTAAGAGATCCCGTATAAGACCATATCTGGGATATGGCATCGGCATCATAAGGTGATCCCATGTAAGACCATATCTGGGATATGGCATTGGCATCATAATACCAGCATGACGAGATTGAGTATCCTTCGATATTCTGAGTAATTCAACGGGCAAAAAGGGCTAAGTATGTAAGATGATTAAGAGATAAGTATGCAAAGATGGCAAGAGCTAAGCTAAAAAAAAAAAGAAATTACAATTAAGAGAAAGATGATTACGATTTCAGTTATGTTCATGATAGCATAAGTGTTAAATTATGTGATGAAGTGATACAGGTACCATGAGCAAGTACGAGTTATGAAACCCTAATGTGATATGTGATGGGTAAGCTTGAGTATGAGTAAGTATGTCAAAGTATTTGAGAACTTGGATGGTTGTCATTCTATGAGAAAAAAATGAATTTTACCATGAGTATTTATGTTACTATTTTAATTCATGCAAACTTACTAAGCTATGAGCTTACCCCTCTCTTTTCCCTTTTCCATGTAGTTTCGCCAAGCTAGCTCAGGGATCGTAGGACGTCGGAGCTCGGATCACACTATCAACTATTATTTTGGTATAGTAAAGTTGATTCATTTTGGGTATGGCATGTATAGGAATTTGATCATCTTATGTTATGTCATATTTGGAAGCCAAAGTGTTGGCTACTAATGCTATACACTCATTTTGTAAATGGCCATAAAGAATTGGCCAATATTTATCAAGTTTCATATTTTAATAATGATGAGTTCATGCAATGAAAGTTCATGAAATTGATGGTTTAAAGTGTGAAGTGTATGAATGATGATTTGTAATTCTTCATAGTATATTATTGCCATGTTATATGTTGCTTGAGTTGGTATATGTGTGATTATGTTTCAGGGTGGCAATTGGCTTGGTAAATTGAAACGAAATTTTACAGCCCAATGCCGTATGTTAAAGAAAGTAAAGTACAATAATGCCTCATATCCGGTTCCGGCATGAAATACGAGTAAGGGGTGTTACATTTAGTAGTATCAGAGCTACATTTTAGTTGATTCTCGGACTAACGTAGCGTATGCATGAGTCTAGGTATACATGCCATACGTATGAGTAATTGTATTATGATAGTGTGACGACTCCGAACGATTTAAATTGTGTTTTTATATAGTAAATGGATCCCGAAAGAGCTGTGGCAGATGATGTAGAAAGTAACGTGCTAGCTCCTGCGGAAGGGACGGCTCCGACTGAAAATGAAAATAGACCGGCTACTGCAAGCTAGAGAGGAGGAGAAGAGGCTAGGGAAGCCTATCTCCACTTGATGAACGCATGGTATACGGAGTTCGTTTGTACGAACCCGAATGCATAACCCCCTCCTCCCCCAACTATTCCTCAGCCTACCCCTGTAGCTCCCCAAGTGGTAGAAGTAGTAAGGAGAGAAAAGCCTCCGGTTGATAGGATCCGAGAATAAGGGGCCGAGAAATTTTGAGCCAGTAAGGACGACGATCCAGAAAGAGCAAAATTTTGGCTTGAAAATACTATCTGGGTATGTAACAGTCCAGTTTAGACCCTAGTCGGAACAGTGGTTTCGGGACCACAAATTCGAGTCAGAAAAATATTTTAATATTATTTTCTGTGTCTATGGTATGTGATTAAGCATGTATGTAAGTTTCGTGATTAAATTTGTCTGTTTGTGTGGTTAATTTGAGCAAAGGATTAAATTGCATAAAAGGTAAAAGTGGCTTTCAATTTGATTAATGGCTAAATCGATGTGGCTTTTAAATGTGGAGGATTTATGTGGGAATTTAACCACTATTTAAGTAAGTGGGCGGCAAAGTTCATTAATGACCTTGTATTTATATGTTTTATATGATTAATTATAAGGTTAATATAGTAAATGAATTAATAAGTAATGTTATAATAAAAATAACATGAAAATAAGTCATATGTTCATCCTTATTAGCCAAAAACATCAAAGGAAAGAAAGAAAATAAACAAAGCTAGGTTCGTCCATGTATATTCTTTGATTCAAGGTATGTTTTGCTTCAATTTTTGATAATTTCTAAGTTTTTATAATTGTTGCTTCGTGTTCTTCAAAACCCATGTCTCAATTTTGTGAATTAATGATGTTTTTGAAATGAGCCTTTGACGAACATCTGAGTTTTGTAATGTTTGATAGTGAAATATGAAAGTTATGTGTTTGATTATCATAGTTTGTCTTTGGAGTTTTGTTGAATTTGAGTATTTTGAGCTTAATTGAGAAAATAATATTTTGAAGGACTAAATTGTGAAATAAATAAAATGTAAGGACTTGTATGAGCTACATGAGAATTCGGCTAGGCATGGGTAACTTGAAATTATGTGTATTTAGTGATTTTGTGAAATAGGGACTAAATTGTCCAAATGTGAAAATGTGAGGGCTAATTTGCAAATTGCCCTAAATATGTGTTTTTGGATTGAATTGAATGAGTTGATGAATAAAAGGGTTAAATTTGAATATGTATAGATCAAGAACCGAAGAAAATGGACTTAGATCGCGGGAAATCGAAAGTAATCGAGTAGCCAGGTCCGTTTCCGTTAATCGAATCTGAGGCAAGTCGATATACAAATAAATGTATTTGAATTGAATTATTTGTGTATATATGAGACTCGAATTGCTATGAATATCCATTGTGATGGAATGTATGGGAAATCCGAGCTTACGTATATATATCGGCAAGTTGTTAAAGTCTGAGAAGTCCCGTTTGAACCTAGGAATAGATAGAAATGCATATGTCATGACATAGGTGTCCGATATTTGATATAATGTAAGACCACGTCTGGGACGTTGGCATTGATTCAAGATTTCGTGTAAGACCATGTCTGGGACATTGGCATCGATATGAGATTTACGTGTAAGACCATGTCTGGGACATTGGCATCATATTTGATTCGTATAAGACCCTGTCTGGGACAGTGGCATCGATATCTGAGTACATGTAAGACCGCGTCTGGGACGTTGGCAATGTACGATTATTCCGAGCACTCTGAGTATCCTATTTAGTTTCGAACGATTCAACGGGCAAGTCTGAGAAACGAACGACTATGTGATTTGCATATCTGTTTCAGGTACGTTTGATATGTACACATTGTGTGTATAATAAGGTAGGTATATTCATAAACTTACCTAGATGAGTGATGTATTTGAATATGAGAATGTAAATGTGTTACATGGATGGACAAGCTATGATCGAACAAAGTATATGGTGATATGCAAGATTGAAAGATGAATGGCTAAGTAAATGTGCTAAGAAGAATTATGGCTATGCAATTGAGCTATTAGTGAATTCATATGGATTATATGTCTTGAATGCTTTTATGTTAAGTTTATTTATATATGGCTTACTAAGCTTTTGAAAGCTTACTTTGTGTGTGTTTGTTCTATTTTATAGATCGTCAAAGCTACTGAAGGCTCGGGACCGTCGAGGATCATCATCACACTACCTAAGATCATTTTTGGCACCTTTTGGAAATGTATATATTAAGTATGGCATGTATAGGCTAGTTGTTTTGGAGTATGTTTGAGATGTGTAAATAGCCATGAGATGTGGCTAGATAATGTTGGTAATATGCATGAGTGATTTTGGTATATGATGCTTGATTTTGGTATGGATTCATGGTTTTGATATGGTCATATGAATGGTAAGCATAATGATGCAATATGAGTTTATATGTTTGAACAATGAGATGGTTCTATGAATGTGGCAAATTGAGGATGTAATATGATTAGTTTTATATGTGAATTGGTTGTGAAAATTAGTATACTAGTTGGCATGAATAGAAATGATATTGAATGAGATGATAAGTTGAACATTTGACTTGATTTTGGTTGCCAATTGTGTATGGGATAATGATTATTTGAGCTTGTAGGGATGACCCTTGTGTGGGTGGCAATTTGGCCTTGAAAATGGCCTATAGTTGCCCACACTGTTGAGCACACGGGCGTGTGGCTCGACCGTGTTGTTTAAGTTTGCCAAGTGAAACAAGTCAGTAGCGACCACGGGCTAGACACATGGGCGTGTGACTGGTCGTGTGGTGCAAGTACGAGTCCACCACGGGTGAGGCACATGGGTGTGTCTCAGGCCGTGTGGACAAGTCAGTATGTATGCCCTGTTTTGACACGGCTTAGGCACACGGGCGTGTCAAGGCCGTGTGAGGCACACGACCTTCTCACACGGGCGTGTGACCTCTGCAGTTTAGAAAATTTTTTAAATTTTTGAGAATTTCCGTATGTATTCGGTTTGGTCCCGACCCTATTCTAAAGCATGCTTAAAGTCTCGTTGACCTATTTAAGGGACACTTTGATCCGATTGGTTGAGTTATATTATGAAATGTTCGTAAAAGTCTCTGTTCATTCGGTAATGCCTCTTAACCCTATTCCAGCGACGGATACAGGTTAGGGGTGTTACATTTGGTTGGTATCAGAGCTACGGTTTAGCCGATTCTCGGGCTAATGTAGCGTGTGAGAGTCTAGCTATACATGCCATATATCTGAACTGTGATAGTGTGATGAATCCTGACGTGTAAAATGTGTTTTACGTATAGTAATGGATCCCGAAAGAGCCATAGCTGACGATGTAGAAAGCAATGCGCCTGCTCCCACTCAAGGAACAGTGCCCTCTGATTCGAGACCGGCTACGAGCGGTCAAGAGGGAGAAGCTAGACAAGCTTTCTTCCAAATGATGAGTGAGTGGTTCACTCAATTTGTGAGAAATAATCTGACTGTTTCACAACCCCCGCCCCCGCCTAATCCCCCTCAGACTTCGGTTGTGCCTCCGGTTATGAATCTGAATCTGTAGAATAAGCCTCCGGTCGACAAAATCAATAAGTATGGGGCTGAAGAGTTCAGGGCTACTAATGACGACGATGATGAAAAAGCCGAGTTTTGGTTAGAAAACACTATCCGAGTATTTGATGAGATGTCTTTGACTCCGGAAGAAAGTATTAAATGTGTTGTATCTTTGTTACGAGACGCAGCCTATTAGTGGTGGAAAACTTTGATTTCTGTTGTTCCGAAAGAGCAGGTCACATGGGATTTCTTTCAGATTGAGTTTCGAAAGAAATATATCAGTCAGAGATTTATTGATCAGAAACGGAAAGAATTCTTGGAATTGAAACAAGGTTGCATGTCATTCTCGAATACGAACGAGTTCGTGAGGCTAAGTCGATATGCGAGAATGTGTATCGTCGGAAGCAATAATGTGTAAGAGGTTCGAAGATGGTCTTAACGAAGACATCCGTTTGTTAGTCGATATTTTGGAGATAAAAGAGTTTGTTGTGCTAGTTGACCGGCGTGCAAAGGCCGAGGCACTCGGGAAAGATAAAAGAAAAGCGATTACGAAGCGAGAGATGTGAGAAAGAGATTTTCGAGCAAATCATTCGAGTCTGCTTCGAAGAAATTTCGAGATGAGCATAGTTGTTCAAGAGCTATTATGGGACAAATGAGTAGAGATCGAGCTAGAT
This sequence comes from Gossypium sturtianum, assembly GCA_025698515.1. Classification (NCBI taxonomy): domain Eukaryota; kingdom Viridiplantae; phylum Streptophyta; class Magnoliopsida; order Malvales; family Malvaceae; genus Gossypium; species Gossypium sturtianum. The sequence continues at coordinate 107,437,629 of CM046954.1, forward strand.
CGCAGTCAAATTTAAAAGCTCCAGCAACTTTAGTGGCAAGTGTTGGAAACGTCCAATCCGAGCGACCTGAGTGTAAGCATTATGGTAAAAGACATCCGGGAAGTTGTAGATTAAATGACCGAGCTTGCTTCAGTTGTGGATCGTTAGATCATTTCATCTGTGATTGCCCAGAGTCTGTTGAGCCAGAGACTGTTCAGAATCTGAGATCCGATAATGTTTCAGCGAGAGGTAGATCTACTCAAAATATAAGAAATGTCAGTGGTAGTCAGAGAACTATGAGAGAATCAATTGCGAGATCTGAAGTTAGAGCGCCTGCCAGAAAGTATGCCATCCGAGCCCGTGAGGAAGCTTCATCTTCGGATGTTATAACGGGTACATTTACTCTTTATGGTACTTCTGTGATTGTATTGATTGACCCTGGTTCTACACATTCGTATATATGTATGAAGTTAGTATCCAGTAGGACTTTTCCTGTAGAGTCTACTGAGTTTGTTATAAAAGTATCGAACCCCTTAGGTAAAAGTGTCCTGGTTGACAAAGTATGCAAGAATTGTCCGTTAATGTTTCGAGATATCTGTTTTCATGCTAATCTGGTGCTATTACCATTTGATGAGTTTGACATAATTTTGGGAATGGAATGGTTGACATTGCATGATGCTGTTGTAAATTATAAAAGAAAGACAATTTATTTGAGATGTCAGAATGATGAAATAGTTCGAATTGAGTCTAATGATTTGATCGGGTTACCTGCTGTGATATCTGTGTTGAAAGCTCAAAGTTATGTGGCAAAGGGTTATGAAGCTTATTTTGCTTATGTAATTGACTCGAAAGTATCTGAAAAGAAAGTTGAATCAGTGCATGTTGTTTGTGAGTTCTCTGATGTATTCTCTGAAGAACTACCGGGATTGCCTCTGATACGTGAAGTTGAATTTGGTATTGATCAGTTGCCTGGTACGACACCTATTTTGATAGCTTCGTATAGAATGGCATCAACAGAGTTGAAAGAGTTAAAGTCACAATTGCAAGAGTTGACGGACAGAGGGTTTGCAAGACTGAGTTTCTCACCTTGGGGTGCTCCTGTTCTGTTTGTGAAAAAGAAAGATGGCACGATGAGAATGTGCATTGATTATCGCTAGTTGAATAAGGTAACTATAAAGAACAAATATCCTTTGCCCAGAATTGATGATTTATTTGATCAGCTAAAAGGAGCCACTTTATTTTCAAAGATAGATATGAGATCGGGATATTACCAGTTGAGAGTAAAAGATTCATACATTCCGAAAACTGCTTTTAGAACAAGGTACGAGCATTATGAGTTTTTAGTTATGCCTTTTGGACTAACGAATGCTCCTGCTATTTTTATGGATCTGATGAACAAAATTTTCAGACCGTACTTAGATCGATTTGTTGTTGTATTCATTGACGACATTTTGATTTATTCACGGGATGAAACTGAACGTACTGAACATCTGAGAATTGTGTTGCAAACTCTGAGAGAAAAGCAATTGTATGCGAAATTCAGCAAATGTGAATCCTGGTTGCGTGAAGTCAGTTTTCTGGGACATATTATATCAGCCTCTGGAATACAAGTTGATCCGAGCAAGATTTCTGCTATTCTGGAATGGAAACCTCCGAAAATATGTCCGAAGTCTGTAGCTTTCTGGGACTCGCTGGTTATTATCGTCGGTTTGTAAAAGGATTCTCGATGATAGCTACTTCGTTAACTAGATTGCTTCGGAAAGATGTGAGATATGAATGGTCCGATAAATGTCAGAAAAGTTTTGATCGATTGAAAACTCTGTTGACTGAAGCTCCAGTTTTGGTACAGCCAGAATCAGGCAAAGAGTTTGTGATTTACAGTGATGCTTCGTTGAATGGTCTGGGATGCGTACTGATGCAAGAAGGCAAAGTTATAGCTTATGCCTTGAGACAATTGAAGCCGCATGAAAAGAACTATCCAACACACGATCTTGAGCTAGCTACAATTGTATTCGCATTAAAGATTTGGCGTCACTACCTCTTCGGTGAAAAATGTCACGTGTTTTCAGATCATAAAAGTTTGAAATACCTGATGACTCAGAAGGATTTGAATCTGTGACAGAGAAGATGGTTAGAGTTGTTGAAAGACTACGAGCTTGTAATAGATTATCACCCGAGTAAAGCAAATGTCATAGCCGATGCATTGAGTCAGAAGTCATTATTTACATTGTGTGCAATGAATGCTCATTTAGACCTGTCTAATGATGGTTTAGTGCTAGCTGAATTGAAAGCAAAACCGTTGTTTTTACAACAAATATGTGATGCTCAGAAAGTTGATAATGAAATGTTAGCGAAACGAGCTCAGTGTGATTCGAACTCTGATTCTAAATTTTGAGTTGATGATGATGATTGCATGAGATTTCAAGATCAAATTTGTGTTCTGAGAAACTCAGAGTTGATTCAATTGATTTTGAACGAAGCACATAATAGTCGTCTATCTATTCATCCGGGAAGTACAAAAATGTACCATGATTTGAAGCAACACTATTGGTGGTCTGGTATGAAAAGAGATATTTCTGATTTTGTCTCTAAATGTTTAGTCTGTCAGCAAGTTAAAGCTGAACATTAGGTTCCGTCTGGTTTGTTACAACCAATTCTGATTCCCGAGTGGAAATGGGATAGAGTGACGATGGACTTTGTTTCTGGATTGCCTCTGACTCCGAGAAAGAAAGACGCGATTTGGGTTGTTGTCGACCGATTGATGAAATCTGCCCATTTTATTCCGGTACGATCTGATTACTCACTTGATAGATTAGCCGAGCTTTACATTTCTGATATTGTGATATTGCACGGTGTGCCACTATCCATTGTGTCAGATAGAGATCCGATATTTACTTCACGGTTCTGGAAGAAATTGCAAGAGGCCTTATGTACTAAATTGCATTTTAGTACAGCATTTCATCCATAGACGGATGGTCAGTTTGAACGGATTATTCAGATACTCGAGGATATGTTAAGATGTTGCATTCTTGAGTTTGATGGTACGTGGGAACAGTATCTGCCATTGATTGAATTTGCGTATAATAATAGTTTTCAGTCGAGCATCAGAATGGCACCTTATGAAGCTTTGTACGGACGTAAATGTCGAACACCTCTGTATTGGACTAAGCTCAGTGAAAATAAGGTACACGAGATCGATTTGATAAAAGACACTGAACAGAAAGTGAAAGTGATCCGAGATAGTTTGAAAGCAGCGTCTGATCATCAGAAGTCCTATGCGGACTTGAAACGAAAAGATATTGAATTTGAGATTGGTGATAAAGTGTTTTTGAAAGTGTCTTCGTGGAAGAAAGTACTCCGATTCGGACGTAAAGGCAAGTTGAGTCCAAGGTTTATCAGGCCATATGAGATTATTGAACGTGTTGGGCTAGTTGCGTATAGATTGTTGTTGCCACCTGAGCTAGAAAAGATTCATAATGTATTTCATGTATCGATGCTTAGACGATACAAATCTGATCCGTCACATGTGATTACTCCGTCTGAGATTGAAATTCGATCTGATATGACATACGAAGAAGAACCGATCCGTATCTTAGCTCGTGAAATGAAAGAGTTGAGAAATAAGAAGATTCTGTTAGTGAAAGTGTTGTGGCATCGACACGGAGTGGAAGAGGCTACGTGGGAGCCTGAAGATTCAATAAGACAGCAATATCCGAATCTGTTTAACGGTAAGATTTTTTGGGACGAAAATCCCTAAGGGGGGAGAATTGTAACAGTCTGGTTTAGACCCTAGTCGAAATAGTGGTTTCGGGGCCACAAATCTGAGTCAGAAAAATATTTTAATATTATTTTCTGTGTCTATGATATGTGATTAAGCATGTGTGTAAGTTTCGTGATTAAATTTGTCTGTTTGTGTGCTTAATTTGAGCAAAGGATTAAATTGCATAAAAGGTAAAAGTGGCTTTCTATTTGATTAATGGCTAAATCGATGTGGCTTTTAAATGTGGAGGATTAATGTGGCAATTTAACCACTATTTAAGTAAGTGGGCGGCAAAGGTCATTAATGACCTTGTATTTATATGTTTTATATGATTAATTATAAGGTTAATATAGTAAATGAATTAATAAGTAATGTTATAATAAAAATAACATGAAAATAAGTCATATGTTCATCCTTATTAGCCCAAAATATCAAAGGAAAGAAAGAAAATAAACAAAGCTAGGTTCGGCCATGTATATTCTTTGATTCAAGGTATGTTTTGCTTCAATTTTTGATAATTTCTACGTTTTTGTAATCGTTGCTTCGTGTTCTTCAAAACCCATGTCTCAATTTTGTGAATTGATGATGTTTTTGAAATGAGCCATTGATGAACATATGAGTTTTGTGATGTTTGATAGTGAAATATGAAAGTTATGTGTTTGATTATCATAGTTTGTCTTTGGAGTTTTGTTGAATTTGAGTATTTTGAGCTTAATTGAGAAAATAATATTTTGAAGGACTAAATTGTGAAATAAATAAAATGTAAGGACTTGTATAAGCTACATGAGAATTCGGCTAGGCATGGGTAACTTAAAATTATGTGTATTTTGTGATTTTGTGAAATAGGGACTAAATTGTCCAAATGTGAAAATGTGAGGGCTAATTTGCAAATTGCCCTAAATATGTGTTTTTGTATTGAATTGAATGAGTTGATGAATAAAAGGGTTAAATTTGAATATGTATAGATCAAGAACCGAAGAAAACGGAATTAGATCGCGGGAAATCGAAAGTAATCGAGTAGTCGTGTCCGTTTCCGTTAATCGAATCCGAGGTAAGTCGATATACAAATAAATGTATTTGAATTGAATTATTTGTGTATATATAAGACTCGAATTGCTATGAATATCCATTGTGATGGAATGTATGGGAAATTCGAGCTTACGTATATATATCGACAAGTTGTTAAAGTCTGAGAAGTCCCGTTTGAACCTAGGAATAGATAGGAATACATATGTCATGACATAGGTGTCCGATATTTGATATCATGTAAGACCACGTCTGGGACGTTGGCATTGATTCGAGATTTCGTGTAAGACCACGTCTGGGACGTTGGCATCGATATGAGATTTACGTGTAAGACCATGTCTGGGACATTGGCATCGTATTTGATTCGTGTAAGACCCTGTCTGGGACAGTGGCATCGATATCTGAGTACATGTAAGACCTCATCTGGGATGTTGGCATTGTACGATTATTCCGAGCACTCTGAGTATCCTATTTAGTTCCGAACGGTTCAACGGGCAAGTCTGAGAAACGAACGACTATGTGATTTGCATATCTGTTTCAGGTACGTTTGATATGTACACATTGTGTGTATAAGAAGGGAGGTATATTCATAAACTTACCTAGATGAGTGATGTATTTGAATATGAGAATGTAAATGTGTTACATGAATGGACAAGTTATGATCCAACAAAGTATATGGTGATATGCAAGATTGAAAAATGAATGGCTAAGTAAATGTGCTAAGAAGAATTATGGCTATGCAATTGAGCTACTAGTGAATTCATATTGATTATATGTCTTGAATGCTTTTATGTTAAGTTTATTTATATATGGCTTACTAAGCTTTTGAAAGCTTACTTTGTGTGTGTTTGTTCTGTTTTATAGATCGTCAAAGCTACAGAAGGCTCGGGACCGTCGAGGATCATCATCACACTACCTAAGCTCATTTTTGGTACCTTTTGGAAATGTATATATTAAGTATGGCATGTATAGGCTAGTTGTTTTGGAGTATGTTTGAGATGTGTAAATAGCCATGAGATGTGGCTAGATAATGTTGGTAATATGCATGAGTGATTTTGGTATATGATGCTTGATTTTGGTATGGATTCATGGTTTTGATATGGTCATATGAATGGTAAGCATAATGATGCAATATGAGTTTATATGTTTGAACAATGAGATGGTTCTATGAATGTGGCAAATTGAGGATGTAATATGATTAGTTTTATATGTGAATTGGTTGTGCAAATTAGTATACTAGTTGGCATGAATAGAAATGATATTGAATGAGATGATAAGTTGAACGTTTGACATGATTTTGGTTGCAAATTGTGTATAGGATATTGATTATTTGAGCTTGTAGGGATGACCCTTGTGTGGGTGGCAATTTGGCCTTGAAAATGGCCTATAATTGCCCACACGGTTGAGCACACGGGCGTGTGGCTCGACCGTGTTGTTTAAGTTTGCCATGTGAAACAAGTCAGTAGCGACCACGGGCTGGACATACGGGCGTGTGACTAGCCGTGTGGTGCAAGTAAGAGTCCACCACGGGTGAGGCACACGGGCGTGTCTCAGGCCGTATGGACAAGTCAGTATGTATGCCCTGTTTTGACACGGCTTAGGCACACGGGCGTGTCGAGGCCGTGGGAGGCACACGACATTCTCACACGGGCGTGTGACCTCTGCAGTTTAGAAAAATTTTTAAATTTCTGAGAATTTCCATATGTATTCGGTTTGGTCCCGACCCTATTCTAAAGCATGCTTAAGGTCTCGTTAACCTATTTAAGGGACATTTTGATCCAATTGGTTGAGTTATATTATGAAATGTTCGTAAAAGTCTCCGTTCATTCGGTAACGCCTCTTAACCCTATTCCGGCGACGGATATGGGTTAGAGGTGTTACAAGGTATTTGATGAGTTATCTTGCACCCCTGAAGAGTGCATGAAGTGTGTGGTGTCTATTTTGAGAGATTCCGCTTATCAGTGGTGGGACACCCTTGTGTCGGTTGTACCAAGGGAAAGGATAACATGGGAGTTTTTCCAAGAAAAATTCCAGAAGAAGTATATCAGCCAAAGGTTTATCGATCAGAAAAGAAAGGAATTCCTTGAACTGAAACAAGGAAAAATTACGATGGCGAATATGAGCGTGAATTTGTAAGGCTCGGCAAATGCGCTTGGGAATGTGTGTCCTCCGAAGCCATCATGTGTAAGAGGTTCGAGGATGGATTAAATGAAGATATCAGATTATTCGTTGGTGTCCTTGAATTGAAGGAATTTGTTGTGCTAGTGGATCAGGCTTGTAAAGTCGAGGAATTGGTGAAAGAGAAAAAAAAAGCTGAGATGGAGTCTCGTGACTCAAGAAAAAGACAATTGAATAAGTCGTTTGAGTCTTCGTCCAAGAAGTCGAGAGACTTCCCTACCCGATTAGCTTCTTGGTAGGGTCAATTACGAGCAGTAAATAAGATGCTCGGGGATTAAAGCTCGAACTACTTGATTTGCTAGTGTTGGGAACACACGACCTAATGGGCCTAATGTCCACAGTGTGGCGATTTACATCCCGGTGAGTCTTGAGCCCATGAGAGAGCTGTTTTAAGTGTGGTTCCCAAGATCATTTTATTAGAGAGTGCCCTGAGATGGTTGAAAAAGAGAAAATTCAGAGTACTAGGTCAGGAAGTACCAATAGAGGGAAACAACAGAGAAACCCGGGAAGTGGAACGAGTAGCAAGAGTACTCCCAGAGAGTAGGCTGCAAGATCTGAGGGTAGAGCGCCTGCGAGGACCTATGCCATTCGCGCTCGCGAAGAGGCGTCATCCCCTGATATAATTACGGGTACATTTTCTCTCCATGATACTAATGTTGTTGCTTTAATTGATCCGGGATCTACCCACTCATATATTTGCATGAAATTAGTATCTAGTATGAACATGCCCGTAGAGTCTACAGAGTTTATGATAAAAGTGTCCAATCCTTTAGGCAAAAGTGTATTAGTTGATAAGGTATGCAAAGATTTCCCATTGATGATTAGAGGTCATTATTTTAAGGCAAATCTCATGCTATTGCCATTTGATGAATTTGATATGATACTTGGTATGGACTGGTTAACTGCTCATGATGTGATAGTAAATTATGGAAAGAAATACATTGAATTGAGATGTGAAAACGGGGACATTCTTCGTATTGAATCAGATAATCAGGACAGATCGCCTGTAGTAATTTCTCACATGTCTACTCAAAAATATGTAAGGAAAGGATATGAAGCTTATCTTGCCTTTGTGATGAGTGCCAAGGAAACTGAGTTAAGAATTGAATCAGTACCGATAGTATGCGAGTATCCAGACGTATTCCCAGAAGAATTGCCAGGGTTGCCTCCGGTTAGAGAGGTTGAATTTGGCATTGAGTTAGCCCCAATCGCTTCTCTATATTGATTGCTCCGTCTGCAATGGCTCAGATCGAGTTGAAAGAATTGAAGGCACAGTTACAAGAGTTAACAAACAAAGGCTTTGCACGACCGAGCTATTCTCCGTGGGGTGCTCCAGTGCTATTTGTGAAAAAGAAATACGGTTCCATGAGATTATGTATAGATTACCGGCAGCTTAATAAGGTTACTGTGAAGAATAAGTACCCATTGCCAAGGATCGACGATTTGTTTGATCAATTGAAGGGAGCCACTGTGTTCTCCAAGATATACTTGAGGTCAGGATATTACCAGTTGAGAGTCAAAGACTCAGATGTGCTGAAAACTGCATTTTGGACAAGGTATGGGCACTATGAATTTCTAGTCATGCCTTTCGGTTTAACAAATGCCCCTGCCGTGTTTATGGACTCAATGAACCGCATCTTTCAGCCATACTTGGATAAAGTTGTGGTGGTTTTTATTAATGATATACTGATATATTCTCGTGATGAGAATGAGCATGCCAAGCACTTGAGGATGGTTTTACAGATTTTATGAGATAATCAGTTGTATGCCAAGTTTAGCAAGAGTGAGTTTTGGCTCAAAGAGGTTGGATTTTTGGGGCACATTATCTCGGGAGATGGAATCCGAGTTGACCCGAGCAAGATTTTAGCTATTGTTGTTTGTAAGCCGCCAAGAAATGTATCAGAGGTCAGAAGTTTTCTAGGCCTAGCTGGCTATTACCGATGATTTGTCAAGGGATTTTCTATGATAGCGACTCCGATGACGAGACTATTACAGAAAGATGTAAAGTTTGAATGGACAGAAAAGTGCCAACAGAGTTTCGAGAAACTAAAAGCATTATTGACTGAGGCTCCGGTTCTAGTGCAACCTGAACTGGGAAAAGAATTTGTTATTTATAGCGATGCATCCTTGAATGGATTGGGTTGTGTGCTTATGCAAGAATGCAAGGTGATAGCGTATGCCTCTAGATAGTTAAAACCGCACGAGAAGAATTACCCGACACATGATTTAGATTTGGCTGCCATTATGTTTGCATTAAAGATATGGAGACACCATTTGTATGGTGAAAAATGTCGAATATTCACTGATCATAAAAGCTTAAAGTACTTGATGACTCAGAAGGAATTGAACTTAAGGCAGCGGAGATGGTTAGAGTTGATCAAGGATTATGAGCTAGTCATTGATTACCACCCGGGAAAGGCGAATGTAGTCGCCGATGCTTTGAGTAGAAAGTCCTTATTTGCATTAAGAGCTATGAATACACGAGTGACTTTGTCAGATGATGGTATCATTCTAGCTGAGTTGAGGGCTAGACCGATGTTTCTTCAAGAGATTTACGAGGCTCAGAAAGATGACAGCGACTTGCAAGCCAAAAGAGTTCAGTGTGAGTCGGGATTTGAGTCTAACTTTCGAATTAATTCTGATGGATGCTTGATGTTCAGAGACAGAGTCTGTGTACCGAGGAATGATGAGCTTATTTGGAAGATCTTATACGAAGCACATAGCAGATGTCTATCTATACATCCGGGCAGTACAAAAATGTATAACGATTTAGAGAAATGGTATTGGTGGCCGAGTATGAAGAAAGATATTTCTGAGTTTGTATCAAGATGTTTAATTTGTCAACAAGTGAAGGCGGAACACCAAGTACCTTCGGGTTTGCTTCAGGCTATCATGGTTCCTGAGTGGAAATGGGACCGTATTACGATGGACTTTTTGACGGGTTTGCCGTTGACACCGAGTAAGAAAGGTGCTGTATGGGTTGTCGTAGATAGACTTACGAAGTCAGCCCACTTCATACAGGTACGTGTCGATTATTCACTTGATAAGTTGGCAGACTTGTATGTTTCTGAGATTGTAAGGCTTCATGGAGTGCCTTTATCGATTATATCAGACAGAGATCCGAGATTCACATCCCGATTTTGGAAAAAGTTGCAAGAAGCTTTGGGCACAAAGCTGAGTTTTAGTACGACTTTTCACCCACAAACTGACGGATAGTCAGAGAGATTAATATAGATACTTGAGGATATGCTTCGATGTTGTATTCTTGAGTTTCAAGGCAGCTGGGAAAAGTACCTACCATTAGTAGAGTTTGCCTATAATAACAGTTTTCAGTCGAGCTTGAAAATGGAGCCTTATGAGGCTTTGTATGGGCGTAAGTGTCGAACGCCTTTATATTAGACTGAACTCAAGAAAAATCAGATTCACGGGGTTGATCTGGTTAGAGAAACTGAAGAGAAAGTAAGAGTGATTCGAGATTGTTTAAAAGCTGCTTCTGATAGACAAAAATCCTACTCGGATTTGAAACGAAAAGAGATTGAGTTTCAAGTCGGTGATAAAGTATTTTTGAAAGTGTCACCATGGAAGAAAGTTCTTAGATTTGGCCGGAAGGGCAAATTGAGTCCGCGTTTTATCGGACCATATGAAATCACCGAAAGAATAGGACCAGTAGCCTATCGTTTGGCTTTGCCATCTGAGTTAGAAAAGATACATGATGTGTTTCACGTATCCATGTTGCGACGTTACCGATTAGATCCTTCGCATGTGATTACACCGATAGAGGTTGAAATTCAACCCGACATGACTTATGGCGAGGAACCGATTAAAATTCTAACCCGGGAAGTTAAGCAACTAAGGAATAAAAGTATAGCTCTCGTGAAAGTATTATGGCAAAGACATGGGGTAGAAGAGGCTACATGGGAACCCGAAGAGGCTATGAGAAACCAGTACCCAAACCTCTTTACCGGTAAGATTTTCGGGGACGAAAATCCCTAAGGGGGAGAATTGTAATAGCCCGATTTAGGGCCTAGTCAGAATAGTGGTTGCGAGACCACAAATCCGAAGTAGAAATATGTGTTTTATGATTTTTAAGAGGCTCATGATATGATTGCATGTTTATGAGAAAATTTCATGAAGAAATTTTATTAATTAGTGAATAATTTGTCCATTAGGACTAGATTGCAAAAAGTAGAAAATAAGATATTCTAGAAGATTTAAGTATGAAATAGAAGTATAAAAATTACTAGAGGTCCTTATTTAGCAATTAGACCATTAAATGTTAAGATGGAAAAAAATGGACATGGGAAGAAAAAATATAAAGAAAGGGGCCTTAAGGGCATTTTTGTCATTTGGTTAATAAAAGAATTAAAAAGGGAAAAAGAAGCCAAAATCATGTCCATCTTCTTCCTCCTTGGCCGAAAATCACAAGAGCACCATAGCTAGGGTTTCTTCAACTTCCAAGCTTGATAGTAAGTGTATCCTAGTCCCGTTTTTAATGTTCTTCGTATTTTTGAGATCCTCGTAGCTCGGTTTAGCTATTTCTAGCTATATTTTGAGCTAGGATTTATGTTCAAAAATTTACCCATGTATGACATATATGTATTTTGATGTTTTATAGAAGAATGTGAGAGTTTGATGTATGATAAACATATTTTTCTAAGTAATTTTCATGTAAAATGCATAAAAGGACTAAATTGGAAAAGTTAAAAAAGTGGTCATACATGGGTGAAATAGTGGAAATTAGAGGTTTTTATAGTTAAGAAAAAGATTCGGCTAGATTAAAATACAAGAAAGTTGAATAAAAGTCAATTTACGAGTTTAGGGGTAAAAGTGTAAATATGTGAACGTTTAGGGGCAAAATCGTAAATTTTGCCAAAGTATGATTTATGAGTCAATTTAGTCAATGTGAGTATTAAACAAGTGAATTGTTATTATAGATCAAGAAACACGGCCCTATTGAAACCGAGGCAAGAACAAGATTATGGACTAAATTGATCAATTACACACATTTTGAGTGCCGAGGTAAGTTTGTATGAAATTAAAGCTATATAATGTTATTATACCTTTAAATACTTTATTCTATGAGATATGTATATTAATTTCATTAAAATTGATCAATGATGTTTCATTGAGATTGAAATGAGATTTACAATAAGTTGAAGTCCCGGTTGAAGATTCGGAAACGAGGATACCTATGTCACGACATGAGATAAGGATGGTCCCGTATAAGACCATGTCTGGGACATAGCATCGGCACCGAATGTAGGTCCCGTATAAGACCATATCTGGGATATGGCATCGACACCAAATGAAGAAGGTCCCGTATAAGACCATGTCTGGGACATGGCCTCGACACCAAAGGAAGATCTCGTGTAAGACCATGTCTGGGACATGGCATCGACATCTATGTACGATCTCGTGTAAGACCATGTCTGGGACATGGCATCGACATCGGGTTAAGAGATCCTGTATAAGACCATATCTGGGATATGGCATCGGCATCATAATACCAGCATGACGAGATTGAGTATCCTCCGTTATTCCGAGTAATTCAATGGGCAAAAAGGGATAAGTATGCAAGATGATTAAGAGATAAGTATGCAAAGATGGCAAGAGCTAAGCTATACAAAAAAAGAAAGAAATTACAATTAAGAGAAAGATGATTACGATTTCAGTTATGTTCATGATAGCATAAGTGCTAAATTATGTGATGAAGTGATACAGGTACCATGAGTAAATACGAGTTATGAAGCCGTAATGTGATATGTGATGGGTAAGCTTGAGTATGAGTAAGTATGTCAAAGTATTTGAGAACTTGGATGGTTGTCATTCTATGAGAAAAAAATGAATTCTACCATGAGTATTTATGTTACTATTTTAATTCATGCAAATTTACTAAGCTATGAGCTTACCCTTCTCTTTTCCCTTTTCCATGTAGTTTCGCTAAGCTAGCTCGGGGATCGTAGGACGTCGGACCTCGGATCACACTATCAACTATTATTTTGGTATAGTAAAGTTGATTCATTTTGGGTATGGCATGTATAGGAATTTGGTCATCTTATGTTATGTCATATTTGGAAGCCAAAGTGTTGGCTACTAATGTTATACACTCATTTTGTAAATGGCCATAGAGAATTGGCCAATATTTATCAAGTTTCATATTTTAATGATGATGAGTTCATGCAATGAAAGTTCATGAAATTGATGGTTTAAAGTGTGAAGTGTATGAATGATGATTTGTAATTCTTCATAGTATATTATTGCCATGTTATATGTTGCTTGAGTTGGTATATGTGTGATTATGTTTCAGGGTGGCAATTGGCTTGGTAAATAGCCTTATAATTGTCCACACGGATAGACACACGGGCGTGTGTCTAGGCCGTGTGTGACACACGGCCAACCCCATGGGTGTGTTGACAGGCCGTGTGTCCCCTGCATCAAATTTGCGAGAATTTGATTCGCCACACGGGCGTGTGCCTAGGCCGTGTGCACTTAAAGGATTTCTGATGTCATAAACAAAATGCAAGGGTTTTCTCACACGGGTGAGGACACGGGCGTGTCTAGGCCGTGTGGAGGACACGAGCCACGCATACTCAGCGTGTGTCCGGGCGTGTGAAAACCACCGTAGGTTCGAAATGAAAATAAATTCCACACGGCGGGAACATGGGTGTGTGTGACCACACGGCTGCCCCACACAGCATGTTCCATTTCACACGGCGTGTAGCCTGCTTTTGAGCAAAAAATTTCTAAGTGCGTAAAAGTTTCCGGATTGGTTCCGAACTATTTCGATTGTATGTTTAGGGCCTCGTAGGCTCATGATAGGGTAGTATTGTGCACGAATGAAAATTTTTAAATTGAAACGAAATTTTACAGCCCAATGCCGTATGTTAAAGAAAGTAAAGTACGATAATGCCTCGTATCCGGTTCCGGCATGGAATACAGGTAAGGGGTGTTACACGCAACATATACAGGACCACAACTGATCGAATCATGTAACAGTATGCTCACAAAGAGCTATAATAGTGTGCAACACATGCAAATTCACTACCAATCAGGATGCTCGCAAGAACTATGTAGCAGGATTACCAGTCCAGGCTAAATCCCATCTCCAACATATAATTAGGATTACCAGTCCAGGCTAAATCCCGATTTCAACGTAAGATCAGAATTACCAGTCCAGGCTAAATTCTGTCTTTAACATATGCACGAGAAGGCTTATATCAGGATTACCCATCCGGGCTAAATCCTTTCTGTAATGAGGTCAAGGATTACTCGTCCGAGCTAAATCCCATCAGCAACACATGCAGGACCTCATTCCATATGGGAAATCACCTTTATCCATCGATATTCAATATTCAACTGGAACTTGTCACTTATCGGACATTATCATTTCTCTGGCTTTGTCGGACATATGCTAATAATTTCAAATATATTCATAGTATTTATATAATTTATATGCACACATCCAAAACAAGCATAAGAATATACAAAATTTAGTTACACGAACTTACCTGGCTAAATTGCAGAAATACCAAGATTCAGGGGCATTTTTGTAATTTTCCATTTTCCCCGATTTTCACCCAATCTTAAATTAATAATTTAATTCAATTTATTAATTTAAACAATAAAACAATTCATTTCCTTAAATTTGGTCATTTTTGATATTTTTACAAAATTTCCCCTAAAGTTTTACTTTTATTCAATTTAGTCCTGAGCCTAAAACATGTAAATTATCCATTTTTAATGTAAACCTTGCTAGCTAAATATTAATATATTTATTTTCCTCCTCCTCCTCTCCATTTCACATCCTTAATATATACATAATTCCACTATTTACTTATATGTTCATATCAAGCTATCCACTTGAGTCATAGTCACTAAATTATTTATATCTTAAGCTACAGAATTCCAAATTAAGATATTCTTGATGTTTTTGAAACTAGACTCAAATATATTTCTACCATAAAAATTTCAGAATTTATATTTTAGCCAATAAGTATAGTAAAATCTTTAAATTTATCCCTGTTCTGCTATTTGACAGTTTCGACCTTTCTTTACTAAAAATTAATTATCTCTTAGTACGAGGTTTGGATGATGTTTTTGTTTGTTTATATTGAAAATATACTCATTAAGAATTTAAAAATATAAATTTAAACCCAAAAATATTTTTATACAATTTTTAATGATTTTCCAAAGTCAGAACAGGGGAGTCCGAAATCATTCTGACATTGTCTCACAAAATTTATTATATCTCATAATTTACAATTCCATTGCTTACACCGTTTATTCTATGAGAAAATAGACTAAATAAAATTTAATTTCTTATTTTATTCAACCTCTAATTCGATTTCTAAATTTTTTGGTAATTTTTCAAATTTAGACCACTGCTGCTGTCCAAAACTATTTTAGTGTAAAATGTTAATTACCAAGTTTATAACACCCTCATTCCATTTCTCTATAATATTTCCCATCACTTTCTCTTATTTCCCTTCACTAACATATCAAGAACATAGAGCCTTATATAAGAAAACTCTACTATAACATCATTTCCATGCTTTTTCAATAATATCAAACTTAAAAATATATTGAAATCTTGATGTTCTTACCTTATTCTATTGATTTCAATCTTTAACTTGATTTTCTCTCTCCTCCAGCTTCTATTTCTTGAATCTAACTTGATATTCTAGCTTCTCATAGTCTCCTTGTTATCTTTCTCTCTTGATGGCTATGGAAATTCTTTTGATTTCTAGGTGAAAATGCTGGATTTTTGGTGAAAGGACCAAATTGTAAAGAAAGCAAAACTTTCTTTCTTTCTCTCTTCTTCTCACGTTGATGCATGGGAAAGATGAAGAGAATTCCTCATCTTTCTTTCCTTATATATTACATGAAATAATAAAAAAATAAAAAAAATAATTTATAAAAAATCAAATTAAAATATTAATAAACTAATATTTATTTATTTAATTAATCTAAAATATCTCCACATCATCATTGCCTTCTAGATTTCTCTCTCCTTCTAATTGACCATTTTTCCCTTTATGATCTTTTAAAATTGCATACTTGAGTCATCATTTAATTTGGTATAATTGCAATTTAGTCCCTCATAATTCTTCACCTATTCAATTTGGTCCTAATTCGTCCATTTTCCTTAGTTTCTAGATCATTTCACCTTTAAAATATTTACACTATTGGTCCTTCAATTTTTCATATTTACACTTTAACCCCTCAAATTTTGAGTATTTATTCTTGTGCAACAAAACTTTTCTCACTTTTACGATTTAGTCCTTTCTTGAATTAATATATCATAATATACTTCCCAATATTGATATAACTCAAAATTTCCCTTTTTGTCATTTTATTTCCTTATTTTACTATATCAAGGATAATATCTTACTATAAAAATTTTCGGGGTATTACATATTTCATGTGTTATTATTAATTAATTTCAAACCATACGTTTCATATGTTATTTTCAAACACACATCTGTATTTTAAATATGTGATTTCTACTTGTATACACCTTTGATAAAATTCTAGTATTATCTACGCTATTTTTTAAACCTTTGATTGAGTTGATGTCACAAATCAATCATGTACCAACTCGAATAGAAAAATTATGAAAATATCCTTTTATAATTAAAAAAATTGATATTATTCTATGGTATTTTAGCTTTTTTTTAAAAAATCAATAAAAATTTACTTGTATGATTTGAGTTGATAAAACATTAATTTTATCACTCAACCAAAGCTTTATTTTAATATATTTTATACATTTTAATTTTATTATGCATATTTTATTACCTCCATTAATTGTATATTTATACTATTACTTAAACAAGTTCTTTACCATTACACCATTAATTATTATTGAGTAAAATTTTAAATTTTTTTTACATATAATGTTTACTCGCACCTACATCGTATATCTATACTTACTATTATTTAAATCCTAACTGAGTTGGTGTCGCAGGTTAATCGGGCATCAACTCAATTGGGAAAAAGACTAATATACCCTTTCTATTAAATAATTACTATTATTATTTTGATGATATTTTTGTCCTTTCATACTTTTATATAATTTTTAATAAAAATATTAAAATTAAAATATCCAAGGATTGAACACATGTTTAATGAATTTATAAACAAGACATTTACCACTAAAGCAATAACCATTGTTGAGTAAATTTGAAAAATATAAATTTTTACATAAAATGCTTTCTCCCACTAATATCGTGTATAAAGATAATAACTTTTTTTTTTCATTTTAATTTCGTACAAATTGCATATCATTTGATATTATTATTAGTTTTAAATTATACATTTTATTATTTGTTGCATGTTGTTTTTAAAAATAAACTTATATTCTAAGTACGTGTTTTCCACACACATACACATATAATAGAATTTCTAATTTTACTTTTATAAATTTACAAAAAAAAATTAAAAATCACCAATAAATCAATTTTATTCATAGTCAACCATCATCAAACTTACCATCTCACTCATCTTTCAACTTCCCCTAGCTTTTAATTACGTTTTCTTTTTTCTTTTTGATTTATCATAGATTCCTCCTACCATTCTGGATAAGCAGAAGAAAATCCATTGCATTCAACGTAAAGAAAAAGATTATGAGTTTTGTTTTTACATGTCAGTTTGAAACCAAAGTAAATGGAAAATTATATTCAAAATTTTCTTTAAAAAAAAAATACTCGGAGGAGAGCCTTCAATAGTTTATCCTATGGGAACCGCATGAACACAATGAAAGAAACGGGATGAACATTTTGGGGTTTCCAGGAGTTAGAAAGGATGTTTTCATTTATTTTCAATTTCTCAACAATCGGTGCAAAACTGAAGAGATCAGTTTGGAAAATAAGTGTGCGACGACAATACTAATTTAGGGATCTAAATGCATAGGTAATGTTAAGAAGAAGTAATGTAAAAGAAATGGGAAAAGAGGTTAACAGAAAAAGTTTTCTTTTAGTTTTAATAAAAGAATATAATAGTTACTTTTTTTATATAAGAAATTGTAGATAAAGATAAAATATTGATCAGATTTAATAAAAAAAGAAATCAAGGTTCAAGTGTGCAAAAAGCCTCAAACTTTTCAAAAAAAGTAATTAAGCCATTGCTTTTCTTTTTGCACCCATTTGGGTACTTGAACTTTCAAAATGCATCAAAAAGTCCTCAAACCTTTTCAAAAAAGCAATTAAGCCTCCTACTTTTCTTTGTACTCAATTGGGTACTTGAACTTTTAAAATGCATTAAAAAGACCCTCAAACTTTTTCAAGAAAAGCAATTAAGCCCCTGCTTTTATTAAAAATTATAAAAAAAATTATAAAAATTAAATCAATAAAAGCTATAAATATTATTAATTTTTAATAAAAATATTCAAATATTAAAAATTAGAAAAAAAATTATAAAATCTTAAATTTTTTTATAAAAAATTATAAAATTTTATAAAAATCATAAAAAATTCATAAGATATATAGAAATATAAAAAAATTATAAAATTTTATAAAGTTGTAAGAAAATTATATAAAATATAAAGAAATATAAATTTCGTAAAAAAATTTATAAAAATTATCGTACCAAAAGAAGCATTTTATAATTTTTCTATAACTTTTATTGATTTTTATTTTTTATCATTTTTCGCCACATGTCATATTGTGTTATGACACGTGATGACTTTAATTGAAAAAAACTATGGGTCGTTAAATTTTTTTTATGATTTTTATAAAATTTTACAATTTTTATTTTTTTATGATTTTTATAATTTTTCATAAATTTTAATTTTTTTTAAATTTTTTTTTAATTTTTAATAAGAGTAGGGGCTTAATTGCTTTTTTGAAAAATATTGAGGGTCTTTTTTATGCATTTTGAAAGTTCAAATACCCAATTGAGTGAAAAAAAAAGCAAGGGCTTAATTGCATTTTTTTGAAGAAGTTTGAGGGCCTTTTTAATGCATTTTAAAAGTTTAAGTGCTCAATTGAGTGCAAAAAAAAAATAGAAATGCTTAATTGCTTTTTTTTTTTAAAAAAGTTTGAAAGCCTTTTACACTCTTAAACTAAAAATCAATTAGAAAACCAAATAAAAAAGCAACGATCAACAGAGAACCGAGAGAAAAGCAAAACCCAAACTTAGAAACTCACCGCTAATACAGACTACCCATTAGAAAAGACATGATGATTTTTTTTTCTGTCAAACTTTAAAAAAAAAATATCTTAGTTTTCTATTTTTTTTTTCTCTTTTAACTTTTAAATTTAAATTTTTTATTAAATTACCTCAACATGAATGGAAAAGTTAACCTTTGTTAACTTTATTGATGTGACATATGTCGAAACCAATTTTTTTTGAAAAGAGGGTCGACTTTAATTTTGGAAAATGAAAACGAAAACGGGAGTCGCCACCAATCCTTTTTGATGATGTGTGATCGGGTCACCTCGTAATTCAATCATTTTAATAAAATTTGAATTTTACTAAAACGACGATTTTTGGTCTACGAAATACAAAAAATGGGTTCGGGAGTCGGTTACGCACGAGGAAGGATTAGCACCCTCGATACGCCCAAAATTGGTACCTAGTTGATTAATTGATGTCTTTACGTCGAAAATCGAAAACTCGAAAAGAAATTAAACTACGATCCTTCTTTGCATTATGTATATTTTATTTTGAAATGTTTAAACAAGTCGAAAATATATTAAAGACCTTCTTATTTCGAGGCAACGAAACGTCACATCCAGTAAGTTAGGGCACGACATTTCGAATCTTGGAGAATAATTTG
The DNA here is from genome assembly GCA_025698515.1 of Gossypium sturtianum. Classification (NCBI taxonomy): domain Eukaryota; kingdom Viridiplantae; phylum Streptophyta; class Magnoliopsida; order Malvales; family Malvaceae; genus Gossypium; species Gossypium sturtianum. The sequence goes on from CM046954.1 coordinate 107,457,350, forward strand.
GTCTTTGATTTTTATTTGAAATCTTACGCGTTTTAATTTTTGAGAGGATATTCAATTATTCGAATTTAACGAGAAGAATGGAAACCCCGTAAGTTAGGGTACGATTTTATCGAGTCATTCGGATATAGAACATTGCCGATTTTTTTAAGAGATTTATTGACATATTTGGTAAAAATTAATGATATAACAATATAATAATAATAGTACTAATAGCAATAATAATAATGAATATAAAATATCAATAATATGTATGCATGTAAAGCACAAATAATATAAAAAGGGTAATATACAAGTAAATATTAATAAAATAACAATAGGTGATAAGCTTGTGATAATAAAGGAGTAAAATTAAAATAAATAAATAAGTAAAATAAAATAAATATAAATGCAATAGAATAACAATGCACAATAAAAATAAATCAACTAAAAAATAAGAGCAATAAGCAAATAAGCCAAATAATAAATAAAGTAATATAAAAACAATAAGGAAATAAATCAATAAAAAAATTAAGAACAATAAATAAATAAGAAGGTAATAATAAAAAAACGATATAAAAATAAATAAATAACAAACAAAATAACATGTAGAAAATAAATTCAAGAGTGGTGGAATTGAAATGAGGATCAAATCGAAATTAAAATGAAATTAAAGGGCCTAAGTCGTGATGAGGCAAAAGCCTAGGATTAGTTTGAAATTTAAACAGAGTTTTTGGGCCGAAATTTGAAATGAAAATAAGGGGAAGGACTTAATCGTAACGCGTGGATAAACGAAGGGACCAAATGGGAAATTATTCCCATTCCTTTTGCGCAGCGTTTCAATATGGGCCAAAATGCAACGAAAATAAAAGTATGCGGTAAAATTAAAAATAAAAAGAAGTAAACAAAACAAATAAGGACTAAATTGCAAGGCGCTGCAAAAGCGGGGGGATCGCGCGCGCAAATAGCCCCTTTAATAGAAACACGTGGATCCTGAGGAAGCGGGTCGGGTCGCGCACGGGCTAAGCATGAAACGGCGCCCTTTTGGCACCTGAAACCCATTCCCAAAACGACGCCGTTTGGGCTATACTATAAATATAAAAAAATGACCAAAAAAATTCACTTTCCAGCTTTTTTTTAAAAAAAAAAACAGATCTCTTTTCTTTTCTTCTCTCTCTCTCTCTCAGCCCATTGCCCAGAATCTGGCCAACTTTCTGGCGCCGAACCACCGCCGGCCACCGTCGCCAGCCACCGTATACGGTGGCCGGAATTCCTTAAAAATCCCTTTTTTGCTCGTTTTGCCCCTAGAACCCGAATATTGGGTTATTTTTCTAAGAAAATGGCAGCAAATCACCGAAATGAGCAAAGGACTTTTCGGTTCCGAACTCCTCCGATCGTCGGAAATGGGTAAAAACCTTTACTTTCCTTTTTTATGTTTTTTTTAATGTAAAATGAAGATAAAAAACGAAGAAAAAGAAAAGGACTTAAAGAGTAAAAAAAAACAGAAATATAAAAAGAAAACAACCTTTAGGAAATTTTTTTATTCTGTATTCAAAGTCTCTCTTTTTTCATTTCGGAACCGAAGAAAAAAAATACAAGATGTTGATATGGCCTTTATAGCCAAATTACAAGACTTTCGATTTCTATTTTTTGTTTCTTTGTTATTTGTTTTCTCTGTTTGTCCTTTTTGCTTGCGTGTAGATCCTGGTTTTGCAAGTGATGCCAGAGGCGTGGAGGCGGTGGCAGAGGCACATGGGGTAGCAGCGGTGCCTAGGCTGTTTAGGGTTTCAGAAACCCCAAAATTTTCTAAAATTTTTGATATTTTGGGCCTATTTTAGTTGGGTTTAGATTTGGACTGTTTGTATTGGACTATCAAAATGTTTATTTGTTATGTGGGCCCGGGCCAAAATTGGGCTCTACAACATATATATGGATAACATGTCAACATTTAATTTATTTTTTAAAATTTTATATTAAAAAATATTTTGTAATGACTCGATTTTAGATGGTGTCAAAAAATACGATTTCGAAACTCAATTCCGTAAATCGAGCCAATAAAAATATGAATAGAAAGATTTGCGAAATTAGTATAAAAATATATTAAAGAACGGTTAAATAATTAAATTGAGAAAATCATTACTTATATTGCAAGGACTAAATTATAAAAATTCAACCGAAGCTAAATTTTTAATTTAGAATATACATAATAACCGAATTAGCAAATATGCAAAGCGCCTAAATAGTTGTTAAATCATTGTTTTTATATGATAGTGGAAGATGTTAATAATATCCACTTAACTATCATATTATAATTATAACGAATATAAATGTCTTACATTAATAAGTTAAACATGCTTAATTATGTTAATTAAATCAGTAATCGTAGTATATATATATATATATATATATATATGAAAGTGAGTGGAAAGAAAAACAAAAACAAAAACATCATCCTTCTTTCTCTTTTGGTACCGTCCAAGCTTGAGAGAAAGAAAATCCCTTCTTAATCTATTTAGATTTGGTCCTTCAATTGAACTAACTAAAGATAACGTTGGGTCGTTCGAGAAAAAGGAAAGGCGAGAGCCGTAGACGAGTTGCTAATACAGTTTGTGCTTCCATGATTTCAATTCAATACATATACATATATTTATATGAATTGTTACAAACTAGCTTGATTAAGGTAGTGGCCCTACTTGTCTCATGAATTTGGTAAGTATTACATGGTTGGTAACTTGTGAAAGATGTGATATGTATGTGATGATATGAATTGAATTGGATTGAACATGATATAAATTGGTATTGTACGAAACTATGATATGTGATCATGAATTTATATGTGCTTGAAACATTGGTTACCTTAATAACGATCTTGGGCAGAGTTGGGTATAATTGGTATGTCATAGGATTGGATTAGTGTACGAGATTTTACTTTGGTTTATACCGATGAGGCGTGGAGCACATATTATACTTCGAACATCCAATGAGGTGCTATGCACATTAATATACTTTTGGTTTATACCAATGAGGCACAGATTGCAAATTATACTTTAGGCGTACCGATGAAGCACTGGGTGCCAAATATATTGGTGTGATGGTTGGATGGTATGTGTATCTATCTTGAGTAAGTGTCTGGTTAATAGAGATCATGAAATATATACCATGCTATGTAACATTTGGTAGGAAATGCTAATATTGAATGATGTATCTTGATTATTAATGTTAAAGTATCAAATTATGGCATGTGAAAGATCATGTGAACCGGTTAAAACGAGCCCTGAGGGTCGATATGGATATAAAACAAATCAATGGATTCAAGATAGAAATGAGAAAATGAAATGAACTTTGTGACATGATATGATACATATGTAAATGTGATATGATTGTAGAATATATTATATGTTCATATATGATATGCCAAATGAAATATGATATGAGGATTGCCACATGAGACATGAAATGCAAAATTGATGTAGTTAATATCTAAATCACATTTTGATTGTATTTGAGATCTTATTTCTATTTCTATTATTGATTTAAATCATGTTAGCATCATTGAGTCTTATTGCTCAGCGTACGGTTTTTTTATTTCTGTGTGCAGGTATAGTAGATCTCAAAACTTTGAAGTGATTGGCAACATCCAAATTCCACTTTCGACTTAGAAAGTTTGTATAGTTTTGTCATGTTTATAGCAAGTAGTATGTACCTAAGATTTTGAGTTGGTTTTTAGGTCCATTTTAATATTTTGGTACTCATGGTAGGAACGTTTACCTTTTGAATGTGTATATGTTTGTTTGATGATATAAAAAAAAAATAACTTTTCTCATTCAAGTTATGTGATGCTATAAATTGAAATTAGAACATTACTTGTATGTATGATGCTCGAATCTAGAGCGAATTGGTTGGTACTTGAGATAATACACTAATAGGTGAGTGATATTATGTAAATGATGAATTGACATTTGAGTTGATGCCTAAATTGTGATAGGTTGAGTTGTTTGGTCATTTAAACCATTTGTTATTGATGTTTAGCATGTTTGAGGCAAAATTTGAGGGAAATTGCCTTCATAGTTGCGACATCCTTTTGTTAATGTCGTGATGTTAAACATTTGTTTCCATAGTCACAACTCTCCCCTACTAAGCTCGCAACATTGAGCCTCCTGCCTATAAAGTCGTGACATTCTCCTATTGAAGTAGCGACGTCAACTTCCTGTCTTCAAGGTTGCGATTCACTTCAGTTGAAGTCGTGACATCATGCTTCTGTCCCCAGTATTGCGACATGAATAATTTAATGTCACAACATTACTTCTATATTTTAATTTTTTTTTACGTTTTAGTCCCTCGTTTATTACTGATGTTCTTAAGAGCTTTCTAAGCTTGTTTATACCCGAGATTTGAATAAATATTGTGTTTTATCAGGATTTGAAACTAAAATTTCTTATATGACTTGTCTATTAGATATTGAAATGAAATCATAGTTGCTCTGGTAACGAATGTGACACCTTACGTCTTGGATCTAGTGACTGGGTTGGGTGTGAGTTATTACATATATATTTTTATGCTTTTTGAATAATTTTAATGATTTTTAAAAATTATTTTTATATTTTTTTTGAGTTCTAATTTTTTTAAAAATAATTAAATGCTGACATGGCAATCCACATGTATGCCATGTCAATAGAGTTTAAAAAATATTAACTTTTCCATCCATTTTGAAGTAATTTGATAAAAAAAAAACGAGCAAAAAAGACAAAAATTTAAATAAATAACTAAAATAATTATTTTTCATTAAATTAGATGACCAATAAATTATTATGCCATTAAAAAACCAACAATAAACAAAGCTCACCATTTTTAAAGAAATCCGATAACATATAGCAAATAGCAAGAAACACCCAAAATACATGACAATCAAGACACCAAGAAAAAGAAATAAATGTTCACATAAGGTAGGAGACTTGAGAATTTGGCGCAGCAAACCGATCACTAATTCCTTCGTATTTGAGCTTCAATATTCAATTTTCCTTGTGAAAAATATCTTGCCAAAACATTAACTAAAATTAAAAACAGGGAAGAAAGAGCAAAATTTAAAGAAATAGATTAGAAAAATCTTTCGACTTCATGAGAATAAACTGAAGCAAGGGCCTGAATCAATCAAGAACAATGGATGGGTGACTTGGATCCTAGGTTTAATAAAAGGAATTTGGGAATGAAAAAGGAGATGAAATTGGTTAACAACAAGTGTTTTTGTTTCTCGAGAAAAAAAACCAAGAAAAGAGGATTTGCAAGTGAAAGAAAGAGAGAAAGGTAAGAGTTAAATTTGTGTAAAATGACTTATCGCAGGCTCTCTCTCCATTGACTTACAAAATATTTTACATTGACCAATTTGAAAAATATATATTTTACCTCAAATAAAGGGATCCTAATTTTTATTCAAATTTAGCAAATCTTTTTATATGTTTCTATAAGTGGGGCTCTTGCTTCTAATCACACAAACTCACCATCTGAGTTGCAATTGAAGTTGTGCAACTTACTTTTATATCCAACATTTTTGCAGTTCGCAAAGGGGAATTTCTCTACACAAGGATAATCAACTTCACCCTTTCCAAAGCCTTGCTGAAATCGGAGTCTCCATATTTGGTTAGTAATTAGTGCATGGATTTGATTTAAGGATGTTAAATTTGACATTTACCCGGCTTATTGTAAAATACGCTTTACTCTCAATGCTCGTGCATCCTCTCATTTTGTAAGAAGCTCCTTGAGATCTATTTGTTAAGTAAATTAAAAAGAAATTACACCCTTATTATTATTATTATTTTATTTAGTTTATTCATTTCTCTATTTTTAATTATAAAATAATGAAAATTTAATTACATATTGAAGTATTGTAAAATTAAATATATTTTACTTCTTTCCTTAAAACATTTATATTTGATTTTAATTAAAATTAAATATTTTACATTTATATTTAATTCAGTTATATATTAACCTTAAGATGATAAATTATTAAATTATTACCATTATTTAAAAGAATATAATGGAAAAGAAATTTATTAAAACATAAAAATTATGTTTAATTTAATATTAAATTTTAAATAGTTAACATATATTTACATAAAAATTATTAAAAGAAAAAAGAAAAACAAAATATGTTATTATCGTTGATAACAATTTTTTTTTAAAAAAAATAAAACTTAGCTTAATTCTAGGGTTAAAGGCTACGTAAACTTTAAAATCTTAGGTTCAAGTTTTACTCTATGTAAACTATGTGTGAGTTCTCAACTTGTATTGATTCTAGTTTATATTCTGTCATATGTGGACTTTATATAGATTTATTTTTGATATATATTTAGATTTATTCTAGTTATCGACCTAACTATGCTTTATAATGATTAATTTTGATTATGTTATTTGGGTTTATTCTTTGTAATTGTATTTGTTATACGTGTAATTTTAAGAAAAATACATTATGTTTAACATATGATTATATTAAAATATAATGCAATTTATATTTTAATTTAACAAGACTTAAAATATTTTATAACTAATTAGATAATTATTATTATTAAAAATTGTTAAATATAAAGATCGAAGATTGTTGAATAATATTTTGCTTGCTCCTTATTGATATGAGTATTAGGGTATTTATACATGATATTACTGGTACTATTATAGCTCATGATAGGGTCCCACTATTTTGTCTTGACTCTACTGCCTCCAATACTGACATTCTCTGTGAACTCCAGGCTTGTTAGGCATGTGTCTGCGGAGCACGTGGTCCTTTCTGCTCTTGAGACTGGCGCTATGGGCGAGCTCCATACTTGCTAGACATGTGTCTGGGTGGCCTGAGACCTTAACACTAGGAAAGATCCGAACCTTCGACCCATGACCCGATCGCAAGAGGACAACAAGGCGAACCCAACCGCAAGGCAAAGTTATAGACCCAGCTCGCAAGACCCAACTCGCAAGATTCTCATGCAAGATCATAAGGCAGGATCGCAAATACAGCTCGCAGAACCAGCTCGCGAGAAAAGGGTACAGGCTCAACTTGCGAGGATCTAGGGAAGGTCGCAGTCCCACTTCGCATATACCCAAGGAACTCATAGGAAGTGCCATATGCTCCACAGACCACCAAGACACATGTCCAACGGGTACGGAGCTCGTCTAGAGCGCCAGTCCTAAGAGCAGAAAGGACCGCGTGCTCGGCAGACACGTGCCCAACAAGCCTGGAGTTAGCAGAGAATGTCAATACTGGAGGCAGTAGAGTCAAGACAAAATAGTGAGACCCTATTATGAGTTGTAATAGTACCAATAATATTATGTATAAATATACTGATACTCATATTAATAAGGGGCAAGCAAAATATTTCAACAAAGATAATAAAAATAAACAGAATAATAAATAATCAACAAAAGGTAAGTTGTCGTTTTATTTAAAATTCAATTAATAAATAAGCATTGTGATTTTCAAATCGTAAATGATTTTATTTTTTTTAAAAATTTGAATACCTTACCCTACTATTATGTTAATACTTTTGCATGGAACTTGAATATATATAATATCCATTCATGTTGGATTTGGGGTTTTGGTGCTTGAAAATGGCCGGGATAGACCGGTCCTCCATTGAAAGCCAAGTTTGAAAACTCTGTCCTAAATCCTTCAGTTCAGCCAGCGACTAAGGCAGGTAGCAGCAGCGGCTTTGGCCCAAAAACTGGTTAAAGTGTTATTTATTATTTTTTAAAATTTTGTAAAATTACAAATTAACATTAATAGTAAAATTTCGATTTTAACTCCCAAAAATTATGAACTATAAACTTGACATATCAATTTAGTATTTTTTTTTACTTAATTGATACTTAAATTTGATAATCATAAGTTAAATTGGTATATTTTTTAGATACCTGATCAATATCATTAAAATACATTGATGTAGTAATGAAGACCAATAGCATTTTAACACGTGACAATATTATATTTTGAAACGTGACAAAAAATATTTAAAATTTATATTTTTTTACGCATAGAGAATGAAATTGTACAAATAATTGTACACTATTTTTAAAATTTGTATAACATATTAGATTTTTTATATTATTATTTTGACATTTAAAATATATAAAAACTAAAAATATTAAAAAATTATGAAAATATTAGAAATATTATTTGACACTAAAAGGAACCTGAACAATTAGTTCTCTAGATACATTTGAACGTAGAGAATCATTTTTCCAAATGCATTCCAAATATGTTTTTAGTGATTTTATATATTTTAAACTTTTCATAGGTTATCATATTTTATATTATTAAATTGAAAATACATAAAATTTGATATTTTATAAAAATATGATTTTTATACATTTTAGATTTTATATATTTTGTATAAATTATATTTTATATATTTGGACAAATATATTTTGTAAAATCTTGATATAAAATAATATATTTTATATATTTTAAATTTATAATAATATAAAAATATAATATTTTATGGAAAAATAAAAATGAATAAAATTACTCAAAAGCATGTATAGAATGAATTGGACAAATAATTGATTAGGTTCAAATGTATCTAGATAACCAGTTGTTCAGATTTCTTTTAGTATCAAATAATATTTCTAATAATTTTATAAGTTTATATATATATGTATATATTTATATTTTAAATTTCAAAATAATAACAATATAAAAATGTGATATGTTATAAAAAATATTTAAAAAAATATATAAAAATATTAAAAGAGGTATGTTTAGAATGAACTTGGACAAATGATTGTCCAGATTTAGCTAAACCTAGACAACTATTTGTCCAAGTTTATTCCCTATGTGTAAAAAATTATGATTTTTTTATAGATTTTAAATATTTTTATAGATTTACTTTTTTGCCACATATCAAAATATAATTACCACGTATTACTATACTATTAGTTATTAATGTCACCACAGTATATTTTAACAATAGTAGTTAAGTATTTAAAAAATACTAAATTAATTTACAATTCCCAGATTCAATTACCAAATTAACTCTAAAAAAAGTCAAGTATTAAATATATACAAATCGTGAAATATCTGGTATACATTAACCCGAAATTTATAACTCATTTTTCACATTCCTAAAGCAATTGTTTATTTGACTTATTCCTGCTTCAATCCCATTGCTTTTGAAGTTTTCAACAGTTGGTATCTCATCGAATTGCATCTGCGCTAGGATGAGGTGTCAGACATTCACAATATCTTATATTTTCCCCATTCAATTATTAGTTCGTCAAATCACCTTTTATACTGCAAATAAAAATAAAGCATATAATCTACTCCCAACTGATGACTTCCTGGATTTCTCTAACATTTTGCCGTCAATGGTTCATTATATCAAGCAAGACCCTAATGTCTGACTTCATTAATGGAAGTTGGAACACTAGTATAGCAATATGATGTCATCATTATCTAATTTGCATATTCATCTTCTATTTTTTTGAGCAATTGTACTTGAAAAGTAACATATTTTGACATATTAATAACTCATGTTTGATATACCATTTCATATAGCCGTATTGTTTCTACCCCACCTTATAAGGAACAACAATTCTTAACTAACATCAATTGGAAATTTAGACTGAATCTCAAATAGTGTGTGGCTAGGGCAGGGATGCATCTAAATTTGTAATATCGCCATACCTATCGTTAGGCAACTTTGAACACGTAACGCAAGAAATAATATAATTAAAATATAATAGAGAACATGATTAATGATATTATAGACATAAATGTGTCCAAAATCTTGGGAGTCCTAAAAATTGTATGGAGAAGGGAACAATGGCGGCTATGAGCCCAACATCTTTATAGAATCGTACCGACGGTATTATTTTTGTTCTTTTTTTCTATTTTTTTCAATGGAAGAATATGAATTTTGGCACCTTCTAATTTCTTGCAACTTATAAATTGTTTTGTATTGTTAATTACTAAATAATTTGATAGAGATCTATTTTTCCTTTCTTTTTTAATTAATTGTCAATTCGACACCTAGCAACTTGAGAGAGAATACAACAATTTGATAACCTTATCTTTTATGACCTTTGCCAATAAAAAATAAAAGTACTCCTTTAAAAGAAAAAAAATATCATGAATCATATGTTCAATCTCATTGGAATTACAAAATTTATTGATTTAGTTTGATCTAATTGGCTTTTTAGCAACACAATTCGGGGATTATTAGATAAATATTATAATTTTTATATTCGTATCGTGTGATGTTGGTGTTTAACATTATATGTAAAATTTTTATATTTTTAAAATTTTTAAAAATATTATATATAATTGTATAATATTCATGTTAATTTCTGTGATATATCATAGTTTGAATCACGCATGGCTTGTATCACAAGGCTTTCCTGGGGAGCTGGCACTGAATTCAACTCACCTTCAGGAGATTCCACGCTCGAAAGGATGATAGTAAGAGCCTCTCAAGGTAGAATATCTTGCGCTTTGATGGGGAAGTTGTAGTTTTAAAAAAATGTGATGCCCGTGAATGGGGTGATGGACATCATACTTTGGGACCTCCTCTTTGGTGGGGGATCCCTCCATACAATATTAGCAAATGGCTCTCGGATAGAAATTCCTCTAGACCTTTGCAGATTACGTTCACCCTCTGGGTCTACCACCTTTTGCCTTTTGTTGAGGCTACAAATCTTTAGCTGGCCTCTTAGACCGAGATTGTTGTACCCCCATTCGTTTACTTTTTCCATATGAGGTAAGACCTGCAAAACCAAATGAGACAAGGTCAACATGAAATCACACAATCCACCAAACAAAAGGCTAAACATCATATACTTGTTGAAGGCCAAGCATAAGCCACCTTATATTCGCCTGAGGAGAAGTTGAAACCAAGAGAAGAGGTTGGCTCTTTCATATTAAGATTTAGCATGGGCACCATATGGGAAGCCCTGAAAAGGATTTTCCATTTACAATCTGGAAGCCTCATATAGTTTGCAATAAAATGCCAAGGTTCCGGCTGTAATCCTTGGAGATATTTGGCAATAGCGTCCCTAGAGTCAAAAGGCCAAAAGTGCTCGCGTCGTTTCCAAATCCTAGTATCCTTCAGTCCGTCAATTAAATTCACAAGCTCATATCTCATTGCTCCCTTGTCATAGAGGCAAAAAATAAATACCACCTAGAGAGAAATGTCCTAGGGAACAACTAGGTTCCCATTATGATTAACAAAGGCGTAAGTGTCAGCCCTAACATGAATATCCTCCAATTTCGACCAGTAGAGATAGTGAGAAGGCATAGGCCTTTTCCATTCAATAGGGAACTTCCACAAGCTTCAATTCTACCAAAATATACTTTTGGATCTAGTTACAACTTGCCCACTCCTCTATAGATAAATTACTCCATCCCCTCCCTCCTAACCACAAAATAAAACCCCATCTGAGCTTCATTTTCCTATGGACTGTACATATACTGGAACAATAACACATCAGTCCATATGCCCCTCTACTCGCATTTGATGATTAATCTAATTAACAACCACTAGGAACTCCCAACTAGTTGCTTGAGTGCCAAGCAGTGGAAATTCAACAAGTCCATGACAAACTAGTGAGGAGGCAAGTGAAACCTCGCCTTCAACAAATACAACGGCAGGTAGAATCTTGTCCTTCCCCCTGTATAGTTTGGCCCGAACACAGAGCTTAGGTAATGCTTCCCATCCGAAATGCTAAATTCATATTTGGGATGCCTTTGAAGGAGCCTCCTACACCTCAAAACCCTTTGCATTTCTCGCTTCATGGTAGTATATCTATATTCACCACTCACGACCATCTCGTCTACAACCCTCCACTGTTTAGGTATTTGCCCCTTATTGCTTGAAGTTGCTATTATTCCTCTGGGAACCACCATCGCCACCCTATTGTTAGTGGTGGAAGGCCTACCTTTGCCTTTTTTGACAAAACCCTACCAACTCTTTCTCCACTCTTTGGAAGTGTAACCATGTTTAACTCATCGAAACATTGAAAACGACAATGAAACGTAAAAAAATTCAAACATCAACCACTGAGAAGGAACTTTAAACAATAGAAAAAGCAAGAAAACTTTGAAACTCCAAAAAGATAAAAGTGATTTCAAGGAAGATAACAAAACAATTTTATAGAACTTTTTAACAAGTTGGAATCAGTGGCGATGCCAGGCGGCTGGTAGGGGCCCTGACCCTCCTAAATGGAAAATTTTCCATTTAGGCCTCTTTATAATATATATAATTTTAAATTAGTAATGGTAAAATTACACTTTGGCCCCCCAAAATGATAAAAAATTGATTTAATCCTTTAAAAATTATAAATATATAGGCTATTAAAATGGTGAAATTGCATTTTTACTATCATAAAAATATATAATTTAATTTCGACTCCCAAACATAATTTTTCAGCTTTGCCCCTGGCTTGATTGTACCATTTTGAGAAAGGCAGCCATGACCAATGACATCTGGACACTTGTATAGTGTTAGATGCTCTGTATCCGATTTGTCGTAATTTGATATGTCAAATTAGAATCTCTTGAATACTTGATGAGCTTGTTCTCAAACAATTTATGAGTCTTTTTAATACTTTTTATTGATTCTTAACTTTTGGTGTTAATAATAGTTTTTCTTATGTTATACTTCTTTTCAAACCCAAATTGGCAAAACTATGCCATTGGGAGTATAATGGTTAATTTTGAGCTTGTGTAAGGAGATGACTAAGGCCAAACATCAATGAGAACCTCAACTGTTTTCAGATTCGTGACACTGATGCATGTGTGTTGCAACACTGACTTCCCATCACTTCAAGGAAGCAAACTTCAATGAAAAATCTATTTGTAGTAATCTGCCATTAAAGTTGTAACACCTCTAACCTGTCTTTTTCCCCGGATCAGAGTTATAGAGTATTACAATGAGATATTAAACATTTAACATTGCCTAGAAACAATCATTCAAGTATAATTATAAATAAACAAATCACATTCAATTTATAATAAACATGCACTTACGAGCCTTAAACCGAGCTTATAGGGCTCTAAAAACAATATGGGAATATCCTGGGATCAATTCAAAGCAAAACAGAAAAACTAGGAAAAAGTTGAAAAAAACTTTGAAAACAGGGGTCACACGGCCGTATGACAGAGCCCAGACCGTGTGGCTCATAACATGGCCATGTATGCAGATCGTGTAACATAAGATCACACAGTTGTGTGATCAGGCTGTGTAGCTCAAGGTCACACAACCTTGTCACTAGGCCGTGTAACTCTCTGTGCCTATGTGGCTCAGGGTCACATGGTCGTGTCGCCAGGCCTTGTAACTCTTTATGCCCATGTAGACCCACCTACACTGGAAACAAATAAGACATATGGTCATGTGGATAGGCCATGTGTGACACACGGCCATGTGACAGTCCGTGTCTTAGGCCGTGTGCACCAAATTTTGCTTTCATAACAAGGCACATTTTACACCTATCTTGGATACCAAGCAAAGCTTTAAACCATCCTTTAAATACCATAAAAAAAACACCTCAAAACAAGCCAATTTCATACAACCTAAGTGCCTAACCAATGTGTCCTCATTGACACCACGTTTTAATCATCATATACAATGGCATTTAACCATAATCGAAACATACATTTATCTTATATAAGTATATTGAGAATTATCCACCTAATTACCATATCATATCATACATCAACCCAAGCAAAGAAACTTAAATCATTCACTTCCAAAAGAACCAATTTCATAGATCATATAACATCAACCATGTACACATAACATCTATTCTATTTGTAATAACCTATTTTTGCCCAGGCCCATACAAAACCCAAAAACAAAAAATAAAACAATTTTAAACCAAAATGTCCACCCATTTACAAATAAGCAATAAAACAAAAATTACAAGATTAAACTACCCAAAGCCCAACATAAGACCCACTAACCCAAAATACCTAAGACAAAATTACATGGCCCAACGGCCCAAATTTTGTTTCAGAAATTGAAAACACGAACCCTAGGTTTCCTTCCTCGCGCCGCTACCCGCTGTACTAGCCTTCATCACCGGACATCGCGCCACCATCAACGCGCGAATCACGCTGGGATTTTTGCCGTTCACCTGCAAAACAAGGAAAGAACGCAGACAGTAGCAGCAAAATAGGATTTTTGTATTTATTATCAGTTGATTTACTTTGGTTATAAAAACCAATCAAAATCATTGTAAAAGAGGGATTTTTTACAATACAATACACACAAAAAAAAACAAAAGAACAGAGGTGATTTCCGATTGTTCCATTTCCTTTTGATTCATGCAAATATTTTTTTAATATACAAATACTACTAAATATGAATAGAACGAGTTTACCTTTCGATTTGCACTGAGAAACAAAGTTTCTTGGCCTCCGGTAGCCGTATAGAGCGGCGTCGGCAGTGGCACGTGAGGCGCCTGTGACGGTCCGATGAACGGAGCTCGGCCGGACCAAGGCCGGAGCTCAGAGGGTTTTTTTCTTCAGAGGATTTCTGACTTTTTTTTTTAAGGAGAATGTTAAAAGTGATTTTTTTAAGGTTTTTTTTAATATTTATAAGGCCCCTATACGACGCCGTTTTGGGATAAGTCTTTATTGCCCAAAACGACGTCGTTTTAAGGCTATAAGACCCACGCGTTGGCCTGACCCGGGGAAGGATCCGCGTGTTTTTATTTTATGGGGAGTTTGCGCGTTTGGTCCTCCCTTTTTTCTTGCGCACTTCAATTTAATCCTGTTTCATTTTTTTATTTTTAATTTGACCCTGGAATCATATTTTATTTCAATTTAGTCCCTGGGCCATTTAAATACAAATATTGGAACGGTACCGTTTTGGGAATAGGGCATATTTGCCTAGTGAGTCCCTCCTTTGGGGCACGCGTCTCAATTGGGTCCCTAGTTTGGTCTTAGTCTTTGTTTAAAATTTTACCCCTAGAATTTGTTTAAATTTAGTTTTAATCTTTTTTTTCTTTCATTTTTTATTGATTTTTATTTTTATTCTGATTTAGTTCTTTTAATTTATTATTTATTTATTTATTTTAATCCTTTGTATATATATATTATTTATTTTAAACTTTTTTTATAAAAATTGTATATGTCATTTATATTATATTGTTATTTTACTTTTATACTTGATCTTGTATGTAAAGTTTCATATTCATTTCGTAGTTTTTATCTTTTGCATTTTTTTTGTGTTATTTACTACTTTATATCTTTTATTTGTTTATTCATGTTCTTTTATTTGCTTATTATTTTTATGTTTTCCCTAGTATAATCATTTTATTTCCTGTATCATTCGCAATTTTACGTTATTCTTCCTCTTAATTATCTATGTTAGTATTAAATGTTAGTATATCATGCAATTTTCGTAAATTGTTTTTGGTATTTATGTTTTGTAATGTATTAATGAAATATTTTACTCGAATCATTGTTTTAAATAAAAATACATTTTGCTAAATTGTCACATTTTATTCAAAATTTTTTTAAAAAAATACGGCGATACATAATATTTGTGGGCTTCGAGAAAAATTGTACCCTAACTCACTGGGTTTCAATTTTTCTCGTTGAACTTAAGAAATCAAGTATCCATTTTTGAAATCGAAACCCATAAATTTCAAATCAAAACTTATTCTCGGGAATTCGAGGTGTTGTGTCCTAACTTATTGGATATGACGTTTTGTTGTCTCGAGGTAGAGATTTTCTACAAATAAAGGCAAGCTTAGTTTCAAGGTCTTGAAATGTTGCATCCTAACTCATTGGGTGTGACATTTTATTTCTTTGAGATAAGTGGGTCTTGGCGTACAATTTGATTTACTCAAGTTTTCTTTCAAATAAAAAGGATCGTATTTTAAATTTTTCAAATTTTCGACATTAGGACATTAGTTTATCAATTAGGTACCAATTTTTGGGCGTTACGAGGGTGCTAACCCTTCCTCGTACGTAACCGACTCCCGAACCCATTCTCTTGAATTTTGTAGGCCAAAATCAATATTTTAAATAAAATAAAAAATATTTTATAAGGTGATCCGATCACACCTAAGCAAAAAAGTTCAGTGGCGACTCCCGTTTTCGTTTTTTTTAAAGTCAACCCCATTTTTTAAAAACTTAAAAATGGTTTCGACACTATTTACATTACTTTCATAATCAAATAGCTATACACAAAATGACCTTTCCTAATAATACTAACATCCTAGGTACATGCCAAGATACAAAAAGAGTATATCACCAACATTAGATTCGAGATTATCACTAGATGTTGAGACGACAATCAAGATAGGTACCTAACCGAGTTATAAAAGCTTCTGATGATTAAAGTTAATTATTTGATGACTTCTCTTTCCCTTGGTTAATGATCTCTCTACTCGTTTCTTGATATGTAAGGTGTTCTATAGCCAAATCTTCAACCCCTTTTTCTATGGTGTTTTTCGGTCAAGAAGAGAAAACTTGAAGAAGATGACCACTTAAATTTTTATTTTTATCCAACCTTGTTTTATTTTCCTAATTACTAAATTACCATTAAACTAATTAGATTTACAACAAAACCATTCCATATGCATCCACTAACTTGAATTTTGGTAGTATCATCTAATAAGTCCCTTAACTTCCTTTTTATATGTAACACCCCAAACCCGGCCTGGACGTTATGGCCGAATCCGAAAGTGTCACATGAAATGAGTTGAAAAATCGTTATCGTTAAAATAAAAACCCCTTTCCAGTTCATTTAGCCTTTATTACTATTATTAATTTCAAAGCTCTCTTTCATTTAATCATTTAGAGATAAAAAGTATTTGTGGCAGAAGCTTTGTGAAATCGTCGTGTTTAGAAAACCGTTCAAGCTATAAGTAATATAAACCAAAAACCCAAAACCAAAGACAAACAGTTTTTAAACAGTCCAGAGAGTCCCAGAAAATACAAACTCTCAAATCTTAACGCCGAGTTTAAATGAAAACTAAAACAAATAAAACAGTTTTGGCGAGTGGTCACCGTCGAGTCCTCTGCTGCACCGATCCGCCTAAATCTGTGGGTCACCTGTACAAAATAATAGAAAAGGGTGAGTTTACGTAAACTCAGTGTGTAACCCCATAGAATTAAGCATGCACACAACAGAAAATCAGAATCAGACAGATGCAGATTCGGGCTTAAGCCCATTTTAGATACAGATACAGATATACAGATCAGAATCAGATATCAAATGTCCTACCCCCATCCTCTACACACCATCTCCGACTATCCCTACACACCATGTGGGGTTTAAAACACCCACCTAGCCCTACACACCACCTTGTACCGATGTGGTACATAACAGATCAGGTGCAGCCAAGCTGCCAGAATATAGGCGATAAACACCTTTCAGAACACTTCCTCCATATGTATATCATCCCAACCCCAATATCAGGTACAGAATATTCAATTTCATACATACAAATTAACCATGCTTACATGCTTACATACAAATATAACATGCATATACTATCATATTCAGTACAGAATATCAGTTAGACATATCATATAGTTTAGGGTTTTGTTAGCCCTTACCGACCCGACAGTAGGCCTATAGTCGTTTGGGACGACCCGTGCAACCCTAGGGAAAATTTTAGATAAATGGGCCCACACGCCCGTGTCGGTTGACCCTGTGGGCCCACACGCCCAGATTGGCCAAGCTTGTGTGGATCACACGGCCTGGCCCAGTTATCACACGACCGTGTGGCGTGCCCGTGTGGGCCCACATGCCCAATTCGATCTAGCCCGTGTGGCCCACACGGCCACACTCCAGCCATCACACAGCCGTGTCTTACGTATGGCTTGGCCTTTGCCGATCACACGGCCGTGTCGTCGCACACGGCCTACCACACAGCTGTGTAGCATCGACAGAGGGGTTTTTCGGCTTTTGCCGAATCCCGTTTTCCTGCGTTTCGAGTACACACATGATATCGATTTGATGCTATTGCAACCACAAACTCGCCAGTACCTATAATCGTCATACCAACGCTCAGAATCAGACTTAATACACGATTAAATCAAAATTACAAAACCGAAAACAATTCCATTCCAACAATCAACAGTTACCCCAACACTCCGAACGATTATATTACGATTCCAAGAATGAAGGTCCTCGTTCCTCACGAGTCTCTGCTGCCAAGAATTCAAAATCACTAACGGAAAGAAAGTATAAAACAAACGATTGAGCACATAAAGAATGTCTACCCCACTCCACGCGAAACTCACCCCTTACACTTACCAAAAGTACAAGAGTGCCGAAGAACTAAAAATTGGAATTGCAAGATAAAATTTTGACAGAATTCCCACGCAAGAAGCATAAAGGATTTTTCTTAATTGCTAGGAAAAAAAAACGTTAAAAGCAAATCTGGGATTAGCAAGAGAGAAGGAATATAACAGATAACCAAATCCCCTATATTTCTCCTACTAATCCCACTACCCACAACTTCCCTAGATCGCCTGTTTGACCAAAACTCTCTCGGTCAAACGAGTAAAAATAAACCCCCATGCTTGCGTAGGGATTCGAACACAGGACCTCCACACAACACACAGACTCCCTTACCACTTGAACTAGTAGGCTCATTCTGGCATGGCTTTACAAATAATTTAATATAAGTCCATTGAGCAAGTAAAAGGCTTAAGTCAGAAAATTTCCAAAATTTACCAATGGTAGGGCTTGAACTTGGGACCTCTCACATATTCTCAGAACACTTAACCACTGAAGCAGATACACAGTTATGTCACACTTTCGCAAAAGTAGGAATAAGAATTTTTGGGGTGTTAGATTATATTTATTTACTGCATTTACTAATAGCCTCAATTTCTACATCTTTTACATTTTAGTCATTTTTGCTAAATTCACTATTTAAATCTTAAAATTTCATAACCAAATTTTTATACAACATTTGTAATACCATATAAATACTAGTTAGTTAATATATTTTGACCCACTAGCCAAAATTGTGGTCCCAAAACCTTTACTCCCTATACCACTGAAAACGGGTCGTTATAAAATTCGCAACACTAAGTGTGTGGTGTCGTGACACAAAGTCTCAAAGTTTCAACTACAAGTCCTTAAGGTTGATACTCCAAGCCTATGGCTGAAGTGAAGGAACCCAGTGCCACTACCATTGAGGTCGCGACACTAGTAAGGCTGTGTCACGATATTAAGTACCCCAAGCCAAGTTGTCACATCCCAAAAATCGGGTTATAGAAATTGGGTTAATGAACCGAGAGTGATTGCACCCGAATTTTTTTCTTTTTTTAGATGATCTTTTGCTTATTTGATAATAAATAAGTAAAAATTCTGGTGATCAAGTGGTGGTGGAGATGTCCTCGATGATCTGTGCTCGAATCTCTTCCCTCATATTATTTTTTATATGGTGCAATTTTGCTTCAAACCTTAACAAAGGTCACACCATGTTTTTAAAATAAATGTTGTGAGAGTGTTAACAAGTAAGTGAGTTAGTGTAATGCTTAAGAGCTTAATTAGTTTCCATAAGGTCCCATGTTCAATTCTCAACATCCTCATGATTTTTATTTATTTTTTGGCTCATAAAACCATGGTCAACACCCTCCAAAATCGTCCACAACATTTCCTTATAGGAAAGTGTTGCTTTCCTACTTTAACTAGTCAACTTACCATCTTTTGCCCCCTTTTTCACTTCATGTGTTCCCCTCTTTTTTTTTTCTTCTCCATATTTTCTGCACTTGCCTTTAAACTTATGTATGCCACCCCTAGCACATGAAACCATCCACATTCATTTTTTTCATCTTTTCCATTTCCCTTTTTACTCTCTTTGTCTCATTCTCTTTCCAAAAACTATAGTGTTGACTAGGTAGCTATCTAACCCTTGAAGGCTATGTACATAATTTTGGTTTTCATTTTTGCAAAAATCCCCTCTTTCTCCTCATTTGAACCACCTTGTGCCACCCCTTATTTGGTTGTCTTCCTCCATCTTTTACTTTATTTTTCATTCATTTTTTTGAGACTACCACCATTAGTTAACCGCACCACCACCGGACCACTGTGGCCACCACCTTGCTCCACCATCGATAATACCATCTTTTTTATCTTCACTTTTTTTACTATTTTTCTTTTATAATCTCCTAATTCTCTCAAGTGCCTCACCCCTTATCTTTCCTCCTCCTCCATCGAATTCTTGCTAGACTATTACCATCGCCGCGGCGGCGCATCCATCGATTTTGGTGACTCTTTCTCTTTTCACCACTATTTTTCGATCTCTATAATTCTCTTTAGTAACTAAAATTCCTATATCATCTATTTCAATTAGTTTTTAATTTATTCCTAAATGTTGTAGTTAGTGACCCACTTTTCAAGTAATCCTTTTTCTAGCTTCACATCCCTCTCCAATTCAAGATCACAGTGATCCTCTGACCCTCTCGTTTCAACCAATAAAGAGGTTGATCAATACCAACTCAGAGAGTCAATAACATTGTGAACGATATCATATTTAATTGAGTAAATTATCGATTAGATCCACGTATGGGCATTCTTATAGTGGTGTATTGATTTGGATCTACAATCAGGTGTGAGTTAACTTACTAGAAAAATTATATATGAGATTTATTGCCAAATAAAATATATTTATTTATAATTGAAACCTTGCTAAAAATCTCTATAATATGAAATGTTGAGAATACATTATGTATTCGGAAAAGGTTGCTAAATCCATAAAAAAGGGTGATACTCAAGTAAGTACCTCAAACTGATTTTTTAATGATCGTATGTATTAATTGATATGATTTGATGAATGTTGTGAAGTTATGTGAATATTCCCATTTCTCATGACATGTGATATGATGACATTATATGATAGGAATAATATATAAATCATGCCACTGATATTGAAATTGAGATTTGTTTCGCATGTTAAACATGCCCTACATGATATTATCTGATTTGCATGTTTCAACATGCCCAATGTGATAAGTGATATATTGAAATGAACAAAATGTTTATATATGTTCATTATAGCCATATCACCTGCATGGGGTTGGATATTGTAAGAAGGAAGAATTGGTGGCTTTGTCCACAACCTACATGGCGGTTTCGTCCACAACCTACATGGCAGCTTGTCTGCGAATATTGGTGGCTTCGTCCACAACCTACATGGAAACTTGTCTACGAATATTGATGGCTTCGTCCACATTGGAGTGTTTGGATGGATGAGTTATGGGGAACTCTTTACGAAATGTAACAGTGATGGGTAGGATGTTTTATAAAAACTTGCATAATTGTTTTACAAAATTTCACTGCCATAATCATGTGCATCAAATTTGATTATGTTGTATGATGAGTATCTGTTTACTGTTATATAACTTATTGTTATTTAACTTGTTATAAGACCCACATTGGTTTTAAAAACTCACCTCATTAGTTTTATAACCTTTCAGGTAATACACGGACTCAGGGCTTGAACTTGACATTCGGAGGAGCCTCTCGGATGGATGTTATTAATAATGAGTTATAAACTATTTTTGGATGTTATTTTGGACTTTGGGACATTGGACTTTATAATTGGGTTGTTTCTTTATTTTACCATTTTAAACTGCTATGCATGCATGATTGGTGACTTCCCAAATATTTTGAATTACTGAAATCCTTTAGATTATTTATGATTTTTACTTGCTTTTAAACAAGCTTATAAATTTGTGATTTTTCTAAATATTTTCAAAAGTTCGTTGTGAAAGGTTTTTATCAATATCATATTAAAGAAACTATTAAAAATATTACAAAACAATTACTCAAATGATTTAAGGCGATATTTTGATATGATAATAAACTTCTCATATATTCATATTTTAATAAGTGTTTTCTAAAAATAAAGTCAGTCGATATTTAAATTTAGAGATTTTCGTAAAGACAACTACAACCTAGTTACTTTCAACAAGTAAATGTTTTCAACGATTGTAATGTGTCTTCCGAGATTCGGCTATAATGTCTAGGCTAGGTTTGGGGTGTTACATATAGTGGTATGAGAGCCGAGTTTAAAATTTGGACTGTGAATTTTAAACAGGTCTGCATGCATATCTTAAATAGTATTCTTATAAAAAAAGAAAAAAAGTATGTTGATATTTAAAAATTACATTTCTAAAAATCCAAGACTCTGAAGCTGATCCGAAATAAGTACTCTCTATACTTGAAACTTTAGAGTATGAAACCTTAGGTTATGAGATGATATACTTATAGATAATGAAACTTTGATTGAAAATATTCAGGTGATAACATAAAGACCTGTTTCTAAAAAAAGTTGTCAGGTAAAACTCATAAAATTTATCGATAAACATTATGAAAACCTGAGGTATGTGAACTCGTGGTATGTTATTTTGAGGAGCGCAATGTTGAGTAGCTCAAGATTATTTGTTAGCTTTTTCAAGAACTTGTGCATGACCCTGAGACAAATGGCATTGTTAATGCGTTGCTGCTAAAGGTGAAAATCACAAGACTAAGGGTGATGTAATGTCCCAAATGATGTTGGGGATTTTAGAAAGGGTTTTCGAGACTACAGTTGAGAAGAACAAGATATTAGAAGGGAGTAAGTGGTTGGAACATGAGAGAAAAGAAAAGAATAAAGTACGAAATAAGAGGAAGTCTAGTTATACTGACCCAAATTTGCGACTTTTGAAGCGTATCAAAGAGGACAAACCACAACATAATGTTGCAAAGCTAATATTAGAGGTTCTATTGGATTAGCGAGAATTTATTTTTTGTAAGAATTGTATCAAGCGTCATTCGTGTGAGTGTTGGAAAAAGTTAAGAACATGTTTGAGAAGTGGGTCCGCGGAGCATTGTGTTACGAATTGTCCACGATGTCATCATGTTAAATGCAAGCTTCGACTCAGAAATAGAATTAGAGACTTGTTTATGCTGCTAGGCTTTGAGAGTATCGAGACGCATCTAGCATCAATGAAGGCACTTTTACAATCCATTTTTATTGTGCCTTGCACTGATTAAGAATTAGTATTACAAAAATGTTTGTTGTTAAAAGTGTATCTGTGAAATTGAAAATTTGGGAATGAGGAAATCATTAGTGATATTTCTATAGATAGTCATTTGAGACAATCCGTGCAAGTAAATAGGAAATCCATTGGAGATTTAAGGTGAATTACTGGAACTACACTAGAATCAGAGTTGCACAGCGTAAGCTTCGAGGTTAGTTTAGAAAGAAGAGTTATGAATTTTGTGGATAAGTTAATAGGCTTGACAATAGGAATTTCGAGGATGAAATTCTTTTAAGGGGGGAGAGTTGTCACATCTAAAAACTGGGTTAGTAGAAACTGGGTTAATGAACCGAGAGTGGTCGCGCCCGAATTTGTTTCTTTTTTTTTAGATGATTTTTTGCTCATTTGATAATAAATAAGTATCAAATCTAGTGATCAAGTAGTGGTGGAGATGTCCTTAATGATCTGTGCTCGAATCCCTTCCCTGACATTATTTTCTATGTGGTGCAATTTTGCTTCAAACCTTAGCAAAGGTCACACCATGTTTTTAAAATAAATGTTTTAGGAGTGTTAAGAAGTAAGTGAGTTAGTGTAATGTTTAAGAGCTTAATTAGTTTCTAGAAGGTCCCATGTTTAATTTTCAACATCCTCATGATTTTTATTTAATTTTTGGCTCATAAAACCATGGTCAACACCCCCCAAAACCATCCACAACATTTCCTTATAGGCAAGGATTGCTTTCCTATTTTAACTAGTCAACCTACCATATTTTACCCCCTTTTTCACTCCATGTGTTCCCCTTTTTTCTTTTCTTCTCCCTATTTTCCTCACTTTCCTTTGAACTAATGTATGCCACCCCTAGCACATGAAACCATCCACATTCATTTTTTTTTCTTTCATCTTTTCCATTTCCTTTTCTGCTCTCTTTGTCTCATTCTCTTTCCAAAAATTAGAGTGTTGACTATGTAGTTGTCTAACACTTGAAGGCTATGTACACATTTTTGTTTTTCATTTTTGCAAAAATCCTCTTTCTCCTCATTTGAACCACTTTGTGCCACCTCTTATTTGGTTTTTCTCCTTCATCTTTTACTTTATTTTTCATTCATTTTTTGAGACCACCACCATCCACCACCATTAGTTAACCACACCACCACCGAACCACCGTGGCCACCACCTTGCTCCACCATAGATAATACCATCTTTTTCTCTTCACTATTTTTTTCTATTTTTCTTTTATAATCTCCTCATTTTCTCAAGTGTCACACCCCTTATCTTTCCTCCTCTTCTGTCGGATTCTTGCCAGAGGCGGCAGTGCCTCCACCGATTTTGGTGATTCTTTCTCTTTTCACCACCATTTTTGGATCTCTATCATTCTCTTTAGTAACCAAAAGTCCTATATCATCTATTTCAATTAGTTTTTAACTTATTCCTAAATGTTGTATTTAGTGAATCACTTTTCAAGTGATCCTTTTTCTAGCTTCACATCCCTCTCCAATTGAAGATCACGGTGATCCTTTAACCCTCGATCAATACTAACCCGGAGAGTTACTAACATTGGGAACAATATCATATTTCGATCGAGTAACTTATCGATTAGACCCAAGTGTGAGCATTCTTGGAGTGGTGTATTGATTTGGATCTACAATCAGGTGTGAGTTACCTTACTATGAAAATTATATATGAGATTTGTTGCCAAATAAAATATATTTATTTATAATTGAAACCTTGTTTAAGTTTAGAAATATTCGTAAAGACAACTGCAACCTAGTTGTTTTCAACAAGTAAATGTTTTCAACGATTTTAATGTGACTTTCGAGATTCGGCCATAATGTTTAGGATTGGGAGACTTGCATGACACTTCGGTAATGTTACAATTAGCCAATAGGTCTTTGGTGCACCCCAAAGGTGTTCTAGAGCAACTGTTAGTGAAAGTGAGGCAGTTTATTCTGTCAATCAATTTTATTGTTTTGGACTTCGAGGAAGATTTTAAGATCTCCATTTTGTTGGGAAGACCATTCTTAGCCATTATTGATGTTGAAAAGGGTAAATTAACAATGAAAATATATGGTAAAGTAGAAGTATTTAAATGTATTAATTGATGTCCTAATATTATTGAAGTGTCTATCTCTCCAGTTTATACTTGTCATTCAACTTGCTCGTTATTCTCTCATGCTACTAATCAGCTTGATCAAAGGTGTTGGAAATGATGTAAAGTTTCAGGTGCACACTTGAAGCTGAAAGGAGTCAAGATTAGGAACTATTAGCTATACTCTGACACTTCACAACCTGCAAGACCATAATTCATTCACGGAATAAATGGCTGGTTCGAGTGTTGAGGACCTCTTTCATGCACAACTTTGGAGGCCTAATGGTTCACCCAAGAATAATTTTTTAAACTCTTCATTTTCATTTGGTTGTTGTTGTACATAAGTTGGATGTTTTGAGATGATACTCTATTTTTGCTTATTTTTAAAGTTTCTTTTATGTTTAAGATAAGGATTTTTATAGCATTACATTTAGGAATTGTATGTGGTAGGGAATTTTGAGAAGGAAAGCTCATTTTGAGTGAAATAAAGTTAGTGTCATGACACATTTTGGTGATAGTCACGAAACCTACAACGGTCATGAAGTAGGGGGCCTAAAACATGTTCCATGTCGCGACACTAACCTATTAGTATCGTGACACACTTAACAGACCAAATAAACAAACTGAGTTTAAAAGCACGATGGAGTCGCCACACTGAGAACAGTCTGTTTCTAGTGTCGCGACACCACTATTGAGTATCATGAAATACCCATTTTAAAGTCATGACCTAATGCATTTAAACCTTTTAATGGTCATTTCAAGCCCTCTTAATCTTTATTTCAATTTTTAATTCTCAAAACCCCCCAAAAACCTTTCCCTTTCTGTTTTCTTTCATTTTAGGGCTTGAACTCTATTTTTCTTCCCCCAAAATTTGTACTTGCATTAAAAACTCTACATTTTTCTTTTTCTTCCTTTCTCAAAATTTTAGCATTCTTCTTGTGGGAACCAATACGCAACAGCATGGTGACCGATTCTTGTCTTCATCTTCAAAAACTATTGAGGTTAAGGGTTTCAAACTTCTGGTTTTTTATTATCTTAATATACTTTTGGAAAATCCATGGTTGCATAATTGTTTTAGGCTATTTTTGAACTTTGCTTATAATTTCTTGAATTTCCATTGTTAATTGGTATTAGAGTTATATTTGCATGTATATTTAAATATCTGAAGTTTTTGCATTAAGAGATTTAGGATTGTTTATTGTGAATGTTAGTTGGTTAGAATTCTTTTTAGACTTTGGGAAACTTTTGCTTGCTTGACCCAAAAAGGCACTAACAGGACCAAATCTCGATCAGAACTCCCTTGATCTCCGGAATATGTCAAGGACAAATTTAAAAATAGGGAGGCCAAATTTTTTTTCTTAGAACTTCAAGGACAAACATTCATATTTGAATGTGGAGTCAACCCAACCTCCTCTTTCTGTAATGAGATTTGAGAATTAGTCCAGTACCGCGGGTGGTACGATTTTTGCCTTATTCTGGAGGCCCCTACTGTTATCTTTATTATATTAGAGTTCTACTCTAATTTGAAATATACAGAGAAAAACATGGTGTTTTTTCAACTTAAGAAATTTGACATCTCCCCCAGGCTATTTGTCACCATTATAGTGTTCCTTATTTTGAAAACCATGATATTTCTACAATGGATTTAAAGCATTTTACTAATGTTGATATGAACACCATAATAAGCTTTTTAAAGAAAAATAGGGGAGAATGGAAATAAAGGCCATATACTAATGTTCCTTTATCTTTTAATCAAGTCATAATGTTCCCAAATGTTAAAATGTGGATGCAATTGATCTTTACTTGGATATGCCCCGTGTGAAACACTAACACTGTCAATGTCTTTCGAGTTGTTTTGCTTTATTCTATTTTTCAAAAAAAAAAAAGAATTTTCTTAGGGAAATGGATTCACAAATATATGTGTTAGTGTGTTTCTGGTGGTAAAGTTTGTATATATTTTCCACACTAGGTCACATATTTATGCCGTAAAGCTAAGTTGAAAATAAAGCAAACTGAACAGTTCCATAAACCCACGAAAAGCATTATTGGTGATAATTTTCTTGGATAGTATTGATAATTGCAAATGAAGCAAATTCAAAAGTGGAACCAACACAAAAAGCAAAAGATGGAAGTACCACATTTCCAAAGAATTTTCATAGGGAAATGGATTCACAAATATATGTGTAAGTGTGTTTTTGGAGGTAAAGTTTGTATATATTTTCCACACTAGGTCACAGATTTATGTTGTAAAGCTAAGGTGAAAATAGAGCCAACTGAACAGTTCCATAAACCCACGAAAACCATTATTGGTGATACCATTCTTGGATAGTATTGATAATTGCAAATGAAGCAAATTCAAAAGTGGAACCAACACCAAAAGAAAAAGATGGAAGTACCATATTCCCTTCCAAAGAGGAAATCTGAAGGAAAGCACTCCCGAATGGTGGAGCCTATGGTGAGACCCTAAGGGTGATGTTTCTCACCCATTGTATTGCCACATTGTAGCTCTACATTGACAAGTTTTCAAAGCAATAAGAGTAGGATGTCCTGCAATGGCCGATGAACCCTTACGCCATATTTCAGCATGGGGAAGAGGAAGAAAGAGAGGAAGAAGGAGATGATGATGAAGTGGGAGAGCATATGCACGATGACACCCCTATACCCCATTTCGATGACTTCAAAGAGGCGTTTGTTCCGAAACGTCCTTCAACCAAGGGGGTAGCCTTTCACAACCTAGATGAAACTAGTCATATCATCGTTCAACCAATAGAGTGTAAAAAAAGGGTGTGAGAAGAAATGACAAGGGAAAGATGGTCGCTGAGCTGGAGTCCAACTTTAACTCTGATGAAAATTGAAGTTAGATTTCTTTGCATTTTATTTTTGCGAAATGTAACTTAAAAATACTGAACTACGTTTGAAATTGGATTTTATTTTGGTTTGTTTTAATTTTTATTTTATTATTATCTTCATATTGTGTTTGTTTGCTATATTTGTTTTTCTGTGTAGGCCACCCATTCAGAGATTGCACAATATTTTTGAGCTTCAACAAGGAGGTAGATGACCTCGACTTGCCCTTGCACACGCTTATGATAACTAGGGAAGTCCTTAAACCTCCTAATTTTATTGAGAAACACATTGGGGACAATGTGTAATTTAACTATGGGGGTATAGAAAAAAATTATTTTTGTTATTAATTTGTAACACCCTTTTTCTCGACTTGATCGCCAAGTCTGGGTTCAGAATGTTACGAATAAATCGAATTAATTAATTGTATATCTGAGCTTCATTCTTACCCAATTTATTAGATCTCGTTCTTATACAACTTTATTTTCAAATATTTAGCAACGAAGCACATTCTATAAATGAACATTAATAAGACTTCTTATTAATCTGGTAAGCTAATAAGTAGAACAAAGTTCTTACAATAATTTCGAATCACTGGATATATAAATCATATAAATTTTTACCATGAATTCTACTTAACTACACATATTCTAACCCTGAGGTGAAGCCACGAAGGGCGCCCCTTTATAGGCATGATACGAAAAAGCTGACTTCTACTAAGGTTCTGCGTGGTTTGGCTTGGTCCTTTTCCACATACTCCCATATTAGCCTAATCCTGTAGTCAAGGAAAAATCTGCACATAAGTTCAAATGAACTTAGTGAGAATCTATACATTAATACTTCTAAAGAACACTTGAAAATTCAAATATAAAGAATTTATAATATTTTAAACTCCCTGAGTTCACTAGAAGATTTTCGCAAATAAGGTGGCGTAGGAGACGCCTACACATTCTTCTTAAACTAACACCTTTTCAGATAACCGTGGCAATTTTGAATGCAATCGTACACTTTCTAACAACCACTTTTCAGGATATGACTTCTTCAAGCTTCATCTCCAACGAATTTTCTTCCTTGCTAGCTTGACTCATTAGAAAGATAGCCACGCAGACTGGTATTTAGGATTCCAACTAGATTTGGTGTGCTTGCAGATGATTTACTAATATGGTGAACTCTTACCTGGTTTCCTTCATTTCACATCAAACCTGATGCCTTCATACCATACTATCCAGATAGCTACATTGTAATTTTCGAGACATGATGCCAATATAGATACGTATATATATAACCTCATTATGGGACCTTTGGTTGCAAGATTTGCCGGATAGAAGTAAAAACTACTCTTTTCTTACGGAATTGTTCTAGTAAGAAATCCCACGGGACTTCCCTTCTTCAGAATTGTCTAAACAGATGATTTTGTTAATCAGATAGTCTTAATGGACTTCCAAGCCATAGATAGAACCCAGTGAACAATCTCCTCATTAGATCATATTTGGATGACTTTGTACCTAATATAGTCCTTAACATACTTTCCGTCTATATGATAGTCCTCGCGGACATTCCCATTTTTGAGGTAGCTTTGGCGAACTTTCCACATAGGGCGGACCTTGGCAGACTTGCCATATGAGACAGTCCTTGATGAATTTTCCACTTTTCTAGTGACCTTTTTACTAAAATTTTCAAATTCGATGAACCATTACATACTCTCCGCCCATGATGATTCTGCATCAACTCTGGCGGATGTTTTTTCACAAGCATCTTCGAAAGAAATACCACTTCCTTCCATATATGCCATGTTTAAGACACTCTTATCAATTTCTCTACTTTTGCATTTTGGCAGACTCTTCTGTTCAATACGTTTATCTGCACTTTCAATGCATCTTAATCATTTTGTCAACTTACTCGCTGTGTGAGTCATACATAAATTTCCGTTTTATGCCCTGATAGGCTTCTTATTTACCAACCTAGTGAACTCCATCCTTGTCATGTGTTATACTTGTTCACCACTGGATCATGTCATGGCTTAACTATAGACTTTTGATTATGAAAAATCGATAAACTCCTATTGAGGTGTCACCCTAAAGGAATTGTATATCGTTTACACGGTGTCACCCTAAAGTACTTATTTACCATTTACATAGTGTCAGCCCAAAGGACCAGTCGATTACCATCATCACGGTGTCGCTCTATAGAATCAATAGACTATTGTCATAGTGTCGCTCTAGCAAGCAAGTAGGTAACCATTCCACGATGCTGCTAAACTCGCTTGAATCCCATAACAATCCGCCTATCCCTCCATCACGCCAATTTTCCTATCCTCAACTACCCTGTCAAGGTAATTCTCTCTGTACTCCACATATTAAAAACATGCATAACATTCAAAATACTAAAAAAATTAAGGACTACACCACATTTTAACACGTCAATACACCAACCCAATC
Organism: Gossypium sturtianum; assembly: GCA_025698515.1. Classification (NCBI taxonomy): domain Eukaryota; kingdom Viridiplantae; phylum Streptophyta; class Magnoliopsida; order Malvales; family Malvaceae; genus Gossypium; species Gossypium sturtianum. The sequence continues at coordinate 107,487,672 of CM046954.1, forward strand.
TACATTCAGAGAGAATACTAGCAATCATTCATTTATGTCCACAGCCTTATGCATGTATAATTTGCTTAATCATTGTAATCATATACAACCATTGATTTTAGACTAAAATCAAAACTTTGTAGCAGCACAACAATAAACATCACCAAAAGGGGAGTACAAAAACTCACATGAACTCCTTCATCCTCTTCAGCATAGCTTTTCCAAATGTCAGTCTTGGAAACTAAGCACGACAACCATATATCAGTTAAACCGAAGGCATTCAAACTTTAAAATCTAGAACCCATTAACATAAACTTATTAGGAATCATTACTGTCACTCTTCCTCTAATCCACAGGTATATAAAGTTAAGAAAGCTTACTAATTTCTCAAATTCTCTACTTCCAGACTTCAAATCTCACGATCACAGCTGCATGCAGAATTCTTGAAACACCCCACACCCAGCCCACGAGCCTTGACCGGATCTGGTATGCTCCTCGATGTAAACCGGTTCAAAATTCATGTGTTACTCTGATAAATAGTGTGTTTTGAAAGAAATATTGTTTTGGGTTGGGCTCGAGTAGAAAACAAATTTGTTTTAATAATGGAAACCCTTTTTAAATTTTTAGGTGATAAAACATTTAGAGTACATTTAAAATAAATTACTTAACCTTTGACTTAATAAAAATTTGTAAACATAAAAATAAATGTAAAATAGTTCAATTGTGGCCTTATTACATCAAAACAAACCCAAATAATTTAAAGTACTTAAATGAAATAAAATGTCCAAATAAAATAAACTTCAAGCTGAGCATGGCCACCACAAGTTCTGCCGTCCCGGTCCCATCACTTGTCCATCATCTCAAAACATGTTCCCACAACGGGGTGAGTCAATGAGACTCAATGTGTAACCAACACTAAAATTTAATAGTCAGGCATACATTATCATATTACATTCACATTCACATAACAGATAGAAAAGTGATGCAACCCGAACCCAAACCTATATGCCATCCGCTACACATCACCCGTACCATCCTGCACACCGTGGGGGACTACTAAGTCAACCCTCCATCCGCTACACACCATCGAAGGCGCGATCATTGCGATCGACGTGATCATCGCCCTTATAAATATTTGTGGTATTAGGTCACCACATTCAGATATCGTGGTCTTAGGTCACCACATTTAGATATCGTGGTCATAGGTCACCACATTCAAATATCGTGGTCTTAGGTCACCACATTCAGATATCATGGTCTTAGGTCACCACATTCAAATATCGTGGTCTTAGGTCACCACATTCAAATATCGTGGTCTTAGGTCACTACATTCACTTCCCCTTTTCAATAACCCATATGCCCCATATCATACATATTATGCATTAACATGCCAAATTTCACATTCTTATCACTTATCACATGTTAAACATAACATATTTCATAATCCTAGTAGGAGTAGGAAACGTACCTGAGTACTTTGTACCATAACATGGTACCTTAGCCACATTCTTACACTTTCATATTAACACATATATCAAGTTAAAGCCATAAATCTATTAAGATTAGTGTGGGGTACACACCTGATTCGCTTAACAATTCACTGGAATCCCAAAATCCGATGTACTGCCTCAGATCCTTAACTTCCTACATTCGGCCATCACTTTAAAAATTTAATGAAGACCATTCGGCCATAAAACCAAATCCTATTAGGATTGTTATTACTCAAAACTTACCTTGGTGCCGATTGATGTGTAATCAAATACCGGAAACTTGTATTCTTCCTTTGAAATCGGCTAATCACTAGATCCCTTGTATCGGTTAGTTTTCTGCTTAAAACAAATAGATCTAAGTACTTAAGATAGGGCCTTGGCCGAATATGTGAGTACACTTACCTTGAAATTCTCAAATCCTTAAAAAGTATCCCTTGCCTCGGATGTCCGTCCGAAATTCCCATGGATTTATGTTAGATCAATTCCTATCATTTGAACACATTAAGAATGGCCTAAGGCCGAATGTCATCTTACCTTGAATCTTAAAAATCCCGAAAGATCTTTCCTTGTTGTCGACAACACATAAATCCCAAACCTCCTTCCATAATTTGACCAAGATTGATAATAGAGATTAGTCCCTAAATTTCGATAAGTCTAAAATATAAAGAATGGAAACCAAATTTGGATCTTACCCTTACTTGATGAAATCGACAAAGACCTTTGTTTGAAGCCCTTCAATGATTCGGCTATGAAGACTTGGAGACTGGATGGCTATGGTCACTTATGTATTCGGCTTCAACCGAATTGAAAAGAGAGGGATAAGAACTTAGGGAGAATCGGCAATGGTGGACTTGGGGAGAAGAGGAATTTGGTTTGACAAAAGAAGAAGAGAAAGAAGATGTTGCTTAGAGAATTCGGCAGAGAATGGGAAGGAAAAGGAAGAAGAATGAATGATAGCCTTAATCTCCTCCCCTTTTGCCGAAATTATCACCAAGAGAATCCCTTACTTGGCCATCACTTCTATTTTGATAGCTTTATCACCTTACTTAAAATTAATAGAAATAATCCTTTAATTAAAAATACCAATAATTATCCATCATGTACCCATCTATTTAGCCGAATTTTAAAGAGAATAAAACTCCTCCTTGGAGTTCCTTAGTGTCGTCCACCTCATCTGCTCCTTGTAGCAAAAAATAAAATCCTTTATTTCCTTCCCATGCGACTCGAACTCGGGCCCCTCTCCCTTTGCTTGTGGCGTCACTTACTGGGCTTTAAGTGGCGTCTCCTTGCCACTTTTCCAAACCCGTTCTTGTGTCAAATTTCCTCTATTAATTTTCTTAAGGCCATCTTGCCTTAGTTTCCTCTTTTAAACTTTAAAACTTGACATTTTCTAAGACATTTCCTTACATTTCCAAGTTCCCAAAAATGTTCACTTTCCTCTTTTAAACTTAACATTTCCAAAGCATTTCCTTACATTTCCAACTTTCCAAAAATGTTCACTTTCCTCTTTTAAACTTAACATTTCCAAAGCATTTCCTTACATTTCCAAGTTTCCAAAAATGTTCACAATACATTCATAACACATAAGACATGCCATTTCGTATAATTAAATCAAAATGCATAGGCCCATTTTCGTGGATGTTACGCTTCTACCCCTTAAAATAATTTCGTCCTCGAAATTGCCCTCGGCTAAAATAAATGAGGGTATTGTCTGTCGCATTGCCTCTTCCGCTCCCCACGGCTTCCTCCGATCCATGGTTGCGCCATAACACTTTGACTAGAGGAACTAACTTCCTCCGTAACACTTTCACGTCTCGTTCCAAGATCTGAATAGGCTCTTCCTCGTAGGATAAGTCTGGCCTTAGCTCCACCTCTTCAACCGGTACTCACGTGAGATGGATCCGATCGATATCAACGTAGCATGGAAACATGGAATACGTCGTGCATCTGTTTCAACTCCGGTGGCAACTCTAATCGATATGCCATCGGTCCAACTCGCTTCAACACTCGATAGGGCCCTATAAACCTTGGGCTTAACTTACCTTTGCGACCAAACCTCATCACCTTCTTCCAAGGAGAGACTTTCGAAAACACTTGGTCCCCACTTCAAACTCTATTTCCTTCCGTTTGAGGTCTGCGTGATTTACTTTTGTCTATCGATGCTTCCTTCAACCGCGTGCGAATTGTCTCAACCTTCTCTTCGATTCTACCACTAACTCGGACCCAAAACTCGACGTTCTCTAAACTCACCCAACACGTAGGAGTTCGACACTTCCGACCGCATAACGCTTCATACGGTGCCATCCGAATGCTGGCTTGATAGTTGTTGTTGTACGCAAACTCTTTTAAAGGCAAATACTCCTCCCAACTTCCTCTGAAGTCCATCACACAGCCCCTCAACATATCCTCTAACACTTGGATTACCCGTTCGGACTGCCCGTCCGACTGTGGATGAAAGGCCATAGTGAAATCCAACTTAGTGCCTAAAGCTTGATGAAATCCCTTCTAAAACCGAGACGTAAATCTTGGGTCTCTATCCGAAATGATTGACACCGGCACTCCATGTAACCTCACAATTTCTACCACATATAATTTGGCCAACTTCTGAAGAGAATAATCAACTCTTACCGGAGTGAAGTGCGCGGACTTGGTCAAATGGTCCACTATTACCCATACCGCGTCCTTCTTAGTAGGCGTAAGGGGAAGCCCACTAACGAAGTCCATGGTGATTCTCTCCCACTTCCACCGCGCAGATCTTGATTGGTCAAGTAGTCCCGATGGAACCTAGTGTTCACCTAACTTATTGACACACGTCGGACATTTTCCCACGAATTCAAAGAACTTCCCGCTTAAGATCCGCCACCAAAATTGTTCCCTTAGATCCTCAGACAACTTAGTGCCTCCGGGATGCATAGCATAAGGGCTACCATGCGCTTCCCGAAGAATCCTCTGTCTTAACTCCTCGTCCCTCGGCATACAGACCTTTCCCTTGAAGCACAATACTCCCTCATCATTAACACCAAAATCCTCTAACTCTTCATTGTGTACTTGTTGCAACTTAACTCTTAGGTCCTCATCCACCAACTGACTTTCCTTTACCTCATTCAACCATGTTGGTTTGACTTGCAATTCCGCCAGCAGACTCCCATCATCATACAAACTCAAGTGTGCAAACATCGCCCTCAGGTTCGACACCACTTTCCGACTTAAGGCATCCGCCACCACATTTGCCTTGCCCGGGTGGTACTCTATCGCACAATCATAATCCTTCAATAATTTCACCCACCTTCGCTGTCTCAAGTTTAACTCCTTCTGAGTCAACAGATACTTGAGACTCTTGTGATCCGTGTAAATTATCGACTTTTCTCCATAAAGATAGTGCCTCCAAACCTTAAGAACGAAAACCACTCACGCCAATTCCAAGTCATGGGTTGGGTAGTTAACCTCATGCGGCCTTAATCAAGCCGAGACGCATAAGCGACTACTTTTCCATCTTGCATTAGAACACACCCCTAATCCCGTATGCGGCGTCACAAGACACCACAAACTCCTTTTCGCCTCCACTGAATTAACACTGAGCTTCAAATCAAAACCTCTTGAGCTTCTCAAAGCTCTCCTCATTGCTTATCCGTCCATACAAAGGGTACTTCCTTCCTCAACAACCTCGTCAAAGGCGCGGCTATTGACGAGAACCCTTCTACAAACCTTCTCAGTAATAGCTCACAAACCTAAGAAACTACGGATCTCACCCACGGACCTAGGTGGTTTCCAATCCAACACCGCTCGATCTTCCTAGGATCCACCCTTATTCCTCTCACGGACACCACATGCCCTAAGAATGCCACTCCTTAAGCCAAAATTCACAGCTTCTTTGAATTTGGCATAGAGCTTCTTCTCCCTTAATACTTGTACCACTATCCGTAGGTGCTCATCATGCTCTTCCTCTGACTTCGAGTATACCAAAATGTCGTCGATGAACACAACGAAAAACCTATCCAAGTAAGGTTGAAAAACCCGGTTCATCATATCCATGAACGCGGCTGGGGCATCGTCAACCTAAACGGCATTACTACAAACTCAAAATGGCCGTATCTTATCCTAAAGGCTGTTTTATGGATATCTGCCTCCTTTACCTTCAACTGATGATATCCCAACCTTAGATCGATCTTTGAAAATACGGCGGCCCCCTTAAGCTGATCGAACAAGTCATCTATCCTTGGTAAAGGATACTTGTTCTTGATGGTCAGCTTATTCAACTGACGATAATCTATGCACATGCGCATAGTTCTGTCCTTCTTCTTTACAAATGTGACCGTGCTCTCTCATGGAGACACACTGGGTCGAATAAACCCACGATCCAACAACTCTTGGATCTCGAGCCTTGAGCTCAACTAACTCCTTTGGTGCCATTCGGTATGGAGCGATTGACACAGAGTCGTTTCTCTGTAGCAAGTCTATACCAAATTCCACCTCCCTATCTAGGGGTAGTCCCGTAGCTCCTCCGAAAAACATCCACGAAGTCCTCTTACCGCTCTAACTCCACTAATTCCCCTTCTTTTGCGTCCACGGCACTAACGAAGGCCGAAATGCCTTGTACCCTTTTCGAACCATTTTCTCGCGCTTTTTTACGCCTAAACTACATTAGACAGTAGTTTCTTCTTTCTCCTATCATAATGACCACCTCATCCTTCGGGTCCTCAACTCCATTCGCTTAGTCGCACAATCCAACACACTCGATGCTCCACTAGCCATCCGTGCCAAGAACAAGGTCGAATTCTCCAAAAGGAAGTTCCATTAAGTCGGCTCAAATTTCACTCCCTGAATCTCTAGAGGTACACTCCGAAAGATCTTATCCACCACTACGCTTTGGCCTAATGGGCTTACTACGCTCATCCGCCTACCAGAGAGTTCGTAGTCTAGGCCTAGTGTTTCCACTACACTACATGCAACATAGGAATGGGTCGAGCCCACATCAATCGTGAGCATGACAAGGTTTTCCAAATACAAGAAACGTACTCTACTATGACGTCCGGCGCGCGTCTCCATCCTCCCCTCCGGTGAACCGCATAAACCAAACCCGATTGCCTTGCCTCGATGATAGCAAAGACCTCTCGCCCTGTTCCCACGCCCTTACCTGCACCATTACCTCGGCCATTCTCGACCACGGCCTCGCCGAGGTCAGTCATCCACCTCTACCAAATTTTTGATTAACATTCGAGAGCTACTCGTCGATTTCCATCCGGTTTCATAGGACAATCCTGATCATATGGTCCCCGGACCCACACCTAAAGCATCCTCCTATCTTTTCCAACACTCTCCTAAGTGCTTTTTCCCACACTGATCACAAGTGCGACATCGCCTCTTGTAGCGAATTAGCGACCTCGCGCCCCATCAACTCTAGGCCTTTTATTCCCGTGATGATCCCGACGATCTAAAGCCTCTTTTCTGCCTATTCCGGTCAAAATTCTGCTTTGTAGAATCCTTAATTCCTCACCTACTTTTACCTTTTCTACTAACGTAGAAAATTCCCGCTCCCGGTGTGGAGCTATCAACAACCTTAGATCATCCCTTAAACCATCTTCGAACTGGACACACCGCTCATGCTCCGTAGCCACTACTCCTCGAGCATATCGGCTCAACCTTAGAAATTCAGCTTCATACTCCTCTACAGCACTTATTCCCTTGAACCACTTCTTAAAAGCCTTCCTCTCGCTCATCAAGATACCTTGTGCCGACATACTTCTTCCGATATGCGGCCTTAACATACTCCTGTGTCGATCCTCACCCGTGGCACCATCACGAATCGTGAGCCACCATTGATACGCTTCATCGCGTAGCAATGCCACCATTCCTTCTTCTCCTCGGGGGTCAAGTCAAGCTCATCCATAATTCATTCAAAGGCCTCCAACCAATACTCGGTGATGATCGGGTGCCACACCCGATACTCCTCGAACACCTCACCCCAGTTGGCACGAGTCGCCAGTACCGACTTTCGAGCTCCCGAATTTCCTCCCGCACTCACCCACCAACTCAAGAACTCGCAGCATAGCCCGTGTGATACAACATCGCCTCTCGCCCGATCCTCGCTGCTCAAAGACCAACACCGGTGGTGGTGTGGTGGTACCTCATTCTCAGATCCTTGACCCGATCTAACGGGTTCCGACACGGTCATTCTACCTCTACCGCGTCCTCGTACGTTACGTCCACGTCCTCTCGAACTCAATTCTATCGTCGCGATCTGATTAAAAAGTTTTATGAATTAGTCTTTGTTTCACTTTTTATCCGCGAAGAAATTTTATGAAAGAAGTTTAAAAGTAGTTCTTTCGATCGATCAAAGTTTCAAGTCTTCTATCCTAATTTAAAGGAGCACATTCATTCAAACATTCATTCATTCAGTGACATCCATTCCATAGTATCTCCCATACACATTCACTCTTCGGACATTTCTGTCCGTTCCTATCCCAGGGGTATTTTCATCATTTGCCCTACGGGTTATTTTTGTAATTTTTTTCAAAACTTTGAGGGTTCTTTTTGAGAATTCTATTTTCCAAAACGGTGATGTTGCAAAAATTTTGGAAATTAGGGTCATTTTGGTAATTTGTAGGTTAGGGGCAATTTTGTAATTTTCCAAAATCAAGGTATTTTGATATTTTGGAAATTAGGGTTTTTGAACATTTTATAAAGTAACGTAATTTTGAATAAGGACTGTGGGTATTTTGGACATTTTATAAACCAAGGGCATTTTTATAATTTTGCAATTCGGAAATTTTTCGAAAAATTTTGTAAAAATAGTTCTCACAAATTAAAAAGGTAATTTTAAGAGTTTTTAAAACTAGGGTTTTTATAAAAACACGGCTAGTTCCCTTTCGGGTTTTAGTTATTGTTTAGCCTATGACCGAGTCCTCTTGGTTAGGGTGAACTGAAGCTACGCACCAGGTAGGATTCCTGCGAAGAGGAGGTGAGTCACTAGGACTGCTTAAGTACCAGGCTCTTCCGAATCCAATCCTAGACATGCGCACAGGGGTTGCCACACCCTAACTTAGCGACTAAGTCACAAGGTTGTTTAATTAGGCACTTAAGTCTTATGTAAGTGTTGGGGAAAACTAGTCCTAGGGTTCAAGTACTTATCATGCTAATCTACGTTCCATTCCATTTCTACCCTTCTACACATCATAATATAATCCACACAATGGATAGAAGTACTTACCGTGTGGACGCTCGGCCTGAGACTTAGGTGCCATGCCAGAACAACCTGAAAATTTCCACAAATTTCTTTTGGGCTAGATTTTGAAAACGTTTTGGGCCTTAACCCCAGGCCAAGAGTTTAAAACTGGGCTCTGATACCAAACTGAAACACCCCACACCCGGCCCATGAGCCTTGACCGGATCTGGTATGCTCCTCGATGTAAATCGGTTCAAAATTCATGTGTTACTCTGATAAATAGTGTGTTTTAAAAGAAATATTATTTTGGGTTGGGCTCGAGTAGAAAAAAAATTGTTTTAATAATGGAAACCCTTTTTAAATTTTTAGGTGATAAAACATTTAGAGTACATTTAAAATAAATTACTTAACCTTTGACTTAATAAAAATTTGTAAACATAAAAATAAATGTAAAATAGTTCAATTGTGGCCTTATTACATCAAAACAAACCCAAACAATTTAAAGTACTTAAATGAAATAAAATGTCCAAATAAAATAAACTTCAAGCCGAGCATGGCCACCACAAGTTCTCCGTCCCGGTCCATCACCGTCCCATCACCAAAAACATGTTCCCACAACGGGTGAGTCAACAGACTCAATGTGTAACCAACACTAAAATTTAATAGTCAGGCATATATTATCATATTACATTCACATTCACATAACAGATAGAAAAGTGATGCAACCCAAACCCAAACCTATATGCCATCCGCTACACATCACCCGTACCATCCTCGCACACCGTGGGGGACTACTAAGTCAACCCTCCATCCGCTACACACCATCGGCTGCGCTGTGCAGCCGAATGATGTGCTCATCGCCTCTTATAAATATTTGTGGTCTTAGGTCACCACATTCAGATATAGTGGTCTTAGGTCACCACATTCAAATATCGTGGTCTTAGGTCACCACATTCAGATATCGTGGTCTTAGGTCACCACATTCAAATATCGTGGTCTTAGGTCACCACATTCAAATATCGTGGTCTTAGGTCACCACATTCACTTCCCCTTTTCAATAACCCATATGCCCCATATCATACATATTATGCATTAACATGCCAAATTTCACATTCTTATCACTTATCACATGTTAAACATAACATATTTCATAATCCTAGTAGGAGTAGGAAACGTACCTGAGTACTTTGTACCATAACATGGTACCTTAGCCACATTCTTACACTTTCATATTAACACATATATCAAGTTAAAGCCATAAATCTATTAAGATTAGTGTGGGGTACACACCTGATTCGCTTAACAATTCACTGGAATCCCGAAATCCGATGTACTGCCTCAGATCCTTAACTTCCTACATTCGACCATCACTTTAAAAATTTAATGAAGACCATTCGGCCATAAAACCAAATCCTATTAGGATTGTTATTACTCAAAACTTACCTTGGTGCCGATTGATGTGTAATCAAATACCAGAAACTTGTATTCTTCCCCTTTGAAATCGGCTAATCACTAGATCCCTTGTATCGGTTAGTTTTCGGTTAAAACAAATAGATCTAAGTACTTAAGATAGGGCCTTGGCCGAATATGTGAGTACACTTACCTTGAAATTCTCAAATCCTAAAAGTATCCCTTGCCTCGGATGTCATCGAAATTCCCATGGATTTATGTTAGATCAATTCCTATCATTTGAACACATTAAGAATGGCCTAAGGCCGAATGTCATCTTACCTTGAATCTTAAAAATCCCGAAAGATCTTTCCTTGATGTCGACAACACATAAATCTCGAAACCTCCCTTCCATAATTTGACCAAGATTGATAATAGAGATTAGTCCCTAAATTTCGGTAAGTCTAAAATATAAAGAATGGAAACCAAATTTGGATCTTACCCTTACTTGATGAAATCGACAGCACCTTTGTTTGAAGCCCTTCAATGATTCGGCTATGAAGACTTGGAGACTGGATGGCTATGGTCACTTATGTATTCGGCTTCAACTGAATTGAAAAGAGAGGGATAAGAACTTAGGGAGAATCGGCAATGGTGGACTTGGGGAAAAGAGGAATTCGGTTTGACAAAAGAAGAAGAGAAAGAAGATGTTGCTTAAAGAATTCGGCAGAGAATGGGAAGGAAAAGGAAGAAGAATGAATGATAGCCTTAATCTCCTCCCCTTTTGCCGAAATTATCACCAAGAGAATCCCTTACTTGGCCATCACTTCTATTTTGATAGCTTTATCACCTTATTTAAAATTAATAGAAATAATCCTTTAATTATCTCTTATTAAAAATACCAATAATTATCCATCATGTACCCATCTATTTAGCCGAATTTTAAAGAGAATAAAACTCCTCCCTGGAGTTCCTTAGTGCCGTCCACCTCCTCTGCTCTTTGTAGCAAAAATAAAATCCTTTATTTGCTTCCCATGCGACTCGAACTCGGGCCCCTCTCCCCTTGCTTGTGGCGTCACTTTCTGGGCTTTAAGTGGCGTCTCCTTGCCACTTTTCCAAACCCGTTCTTGTGTCAAATTTCCTCTATTAATTTTCTTAAGGCCACCTTGCCTTAGTTTCCTCTTTTAAACTTTAAAACTTGACATTTTCTAAGACATTTCCTTACATTTCCAAGTTCTCAAAAATGTTCACTTTCCTCTTTTAAACTTAACATTTCCAAAGCATTTCTTTACATTTCCAAGTTTCCAAAAATGTTCACTTTCCTCTTTTAAATTAACATTTCCAAAGCATTTCATTACATTTCCAAGTTTCCAAAAATGTTCACAATACATTCATAACACATAAGACATGCCATTTCGTATAATTAAATCAAAAATGCATAGGCCCATTTTTAGGATGTTACAATTCTCCTTAACTTCCTTTTCTTTGAAGCAATCGAAGAAGACGATGTAGATGAGAAGGAAATTGTAAATAGAACTGAAATGAATTCATTTCGTAGGAACATCTCTTCTCACTTAAATATATAACTCTTCTTGCACGGTCTTCAGATCTCAATTAGCCATCCATCAAAAATCATTGTGTCTCCCACTTTCGAACCAGTTGATTCTATCTTAACCAAATGAGGATTGAAACTCAACAAATTTCTCATTAGCAACAAAGTTTCCAAAATTTCTAGTATAGTTCGCCAACTCTCTATCTAATTTAATCAACTCCTGACGCTCCTATAAATTCGAGACCTCAAAGAAATCCGGGTGTGATAACTCCCCCACCTATAAAGAAAATTTCATCCTTGAAATTTCTTCTTGTGGTTATATATATAAGCGAACCCCCGAATAATTATTCCTTCCTTGAATAACTCTCTTTATAACTTAGAGGTAAGCATTTTTAGTTTTCTCTAATGCTTTAGAATTGATCACTTGTTCACAGATTTACCCTGAACCCATTCAGCTTGAATGGAGGGTTTGTTTTTACTTTATACTAGGTGGGTAGTTGCACAAAGATAACTTCATTGTTATCCTGGTGTAACCCTTCGCTTTCAACTTGAACTAGAGTCCTTTAACACGATGCTACTTGACAGATCCTGTATTAACAAATAATCGAATAAGCTGATACTTGGTCGACATTTAACTCTGGTGGATATTCCCCTTTTTCTGTTATCGAGTGGTTTAAAAGAATCCTTGTAACAGCCTATTTTCAGTGAAATCAGAACAGTGGTTTCGGGACCACAAATCTGAGTTAGAAAGAAAATTTATTTTAATATTATTGCATGAATTGCATTATGATAGAAATGACGTATGAAAATTTGATTAAGAAAATTTTACCGATTTCATGATTAATTATGGAAAGGACCAAATTGCATAAAATGCAAAAGTTGAGTTCTAGTAGCTATAAGTATCAAAAAGCTATAGAATTCAAAACATGAGGTCCTTATATGGTAATTAGACCATTAAGAAAAGTTAGTAGATATTTTTGGTGAATCATCCATGAAAAATTAGAAAAAGAAAAGGACTAAATTGGAAAGTGGAAAAATTAAAAGGTGATAATTAAATTAAATAGAAAATATCATCTTATTTTCATCATCTTTCCCAAATTAAAACATGGAAGCCCTAGGAAGGAGAAAAACATCCAAGCAAGATTTCTTGGTTTAATTGGATCTGGAAAGATCAAATAAAGAGCTAGATCGAGGAAAAGAAAAGGTGTTGGATTAGTAGATTTTCATTCACGAACAAGTGTCGAGGTAAGTTTGTGTATCTAATTTGTGTTTATTTTTATACTTGAATTGAATGTGGTATGTGTTTGCATGAATTATATAAATGTTATAAATGTATGAAATAATCACATGCCCATTAATGTTCAGAAAAAGATAAGTTCCGTTTGAATAATGAAATTTGATGGATACAAGATTTCCCGTATTGAATGTGGTCCTGCATATGGTGCGGACAAAATATAGCTCGGACGAGCAATCCTGTTATAAGTCTCTTGAGGGTACTATTATATAGTTCCTACGAGCATCCTGATCGGTAGTGATTCTGTATGTGTTGCGCACTACCACAGCTCTTTGTGAGCATCCTGTTACACGATTCGATCGGTTGTGATCCAGCATTTATTGCGGACAAAAACACAGCTCTTTGTGAGCATCCTGATATAGGCTTTTATGAGCTTCCTGATATGGCTCACTTGAACTCCCTGTTATGCTATCCGGAGCTCCCTGTTAATAACTCTTCGGAGTTACCTGTTAAGCTCAATGAGCTTCCTGTTCTAAACTCTTATGACTTTCCTGTTTAGCCCCGATAAGCTTCCTGATACATGGCTCACATGAGCATCTTGTTACATGGATCGAAATAGTGCTTCCTGATTATGTGCCCCATTTGGGTACCCCTGGATATGAATTGACGGATTTCAATTTTGTACACTTTAAGTGTCCTACATGTGCGTATCCATCGATATTTCAAATAAATTCAACGGATAAAGTTCTGACATGGCTAAACTGAACATGGAATGATTTGTCATGGAAATGTACATGTAATATGGTATAATGATATGGAAAGTATATATATATATATAAGTCATTAAATGATGAGCTCATCCATGTTCTTGGTATTATGTGAATTACTTGACTAACTTGATTGGTGAAGTTGTGTGTTTTAGGCTATTAGTCAAATTGCTTGGATGCATTTTTGTACGCTTATCTTAAATGTAAATATATGGTAAGTTAAATTTCTGTTATACGAACTTACTAAGCATTTGAAATGCTTACTCAATTTTTTTCTCTATTCTATAGTGCTAGGAAGCTCGTAAAGGTTGGAGATCGGTCGGAGCATCATCACACTATCCTCCAGCTCATTTTTGGTATAAATAGGAAACCTACTTTGGTACAATGGCATGTATAGGCTAATGGTGTCAAGTGAGGGTATGTAAATGTTTTGGTTGTATGTAGCCATTGGAATGGCTATTGATAACATAATTAATATATTTATGCATGAAGTTATATTATGCTTGGTATGTGAGTATGCATGGATTAGTATCTTAGATATAATCACACTTGGGTAAGTATATGATTAAAAAGGGTAAGATGATACTTGAAATTATGAGTAAATGTGCCATGTATAAAACTTGATCATTAGAATTATTTATATGCCTTGAATTGGTTGGTGAATATATTGAAGTGTTGATATAGGTGGAAGGTAAAAAAGGTGAGAAATTAAGGCTTGGAAAATGGCCTTATTCTGTCCACACAGGCAGACACACGGGCGTGTGTCTCAATCGTGTGTGATACACGGCCATGCACATGGGTGTGTGGTTTGGCCGTGTGTCCCCTGCATCTTAAAAATTAAGAAACAGAAATGCTCAGAATTGAGTACACGGGTAGAGACACGGGCGTGTGTCTCAGCCATGTGAGACAAACGGCCTAGCACATAGGCGTGTGTCCGGGCCGTGTAACCCCTGAACCTAATTTTTGAAAATTAAATTGTCCACATGGTCTAGCACACGGGCGTGTGGCTGGCCGTGTGACCCAAGTCAGAGAGTTACATGGGTAAGGACACGGGATGGAACACGGCCATGTGCCTCACATCGAATGCCTACACGGCCTGAGACATGGGCGTGTCATTGGCCAAGGAAGCTGAGAGTAATGCTCAAGCTTCAGTACAAAGAGCTGCATCTAGTAGTAGTAGAAGGCCCGTATCTGAGGGCCGAGGTGAGGAGGCAAAAGAAGCCTTCTTCCAAATGATTAATGAGTGGTTCACATAATTCATAAGAATGAATCCTGCTGTATAACAACCTCTCCCTCCTGCTCCTCAACCAGTTCTTGAAATACCGCAAAGTGCTGAGCTTGTTAGAACTGGTAAACCTTTGGTAGATAAAATCTATAAATATGGAGCCGAAGAGTTTAGGGCTACTGCCGAAGATGATTCGGAAAAGGCTGAATTTTGGTTAGAGAATACAATCAGGGTTTTGGATGAATTATCATGCACACTAGCTGAGTGCCTAAAATGTGCTGTATCACTGTTGAAAGACACAACTTATCAGTGGTGGAATACTTTGATTTCTATTGTGCCAAGGGAAAACGTTACATGGGAGTTTTTCCAAACAGAATTCAGAAAGAAGTATATTAGCCAGAGATTTCTGGATCAAAAAAAGAAAGAATTTCTAGAACTTAAACAAGGAAATATGACTATATCTGAGTACGAACGAGACTTTGTTAGATTGAGTAAGTGTGCTAGGGAATGGGTTCCGACTGAGGCTGATATGTGTAAACGTTTTGAAGAAGGATTAAATAAAGACATTAAGCTATTGATTGGAATTCTTGAATTAAGGGAATTTATGGTACTGGCTGATCGGGCACACAAAGCTGAGGAATTAAGTAAAGAAAAGAAACAACCAGAGAGAGAAGCCCGAACTTTTAGTAAGAGATTTATGGGTAAGTCACAATCATCTATTTCAAAGAAATCAAAGAAATACCATGATCATTCTACCACATTTACAGGGTATTTTGGAAAAAAATGAGGCTCTCAACGATCTAATCTGAGATCTTCGTCTCCATCCGTAACAAGTGTGGAAAGTGTCGGTAACCTCAAACCTAAATGCAAACATTGCAATAAATTTTATTTTGGGGAGTGCCGTATGAGAAGTGGAGCCTGCTATAGATGTGGTTCTCTAGACCATTATCTTAAAGACTATCCAGAAAGACTTGAAAAAGATACTATTCCAACCTCGAAGCTAAGTAATCTTGGTTTAAGAGGTAGACCATCCCGTCACTCCGGCAATGTCAGTGGTAGTCAAGGCGTTACAAAAGATTCAGCAGTTAAGTCCGAAGCACGAGCACCTGCAAGGACATATGTTATTCGTGCAAGAGAAGATGCCTCTGCAGCAGACGTCATTACTGGTACATTTTCTCTTCTTGATACTGATATTACTGATTTGATTGATCCTGGTTCAACACATTCATACATATGCACGAATTTAGTGTCTGTTAAAAATTTATCTGTTGAGTCCACTGAATTCGTGGTTAAAGTCTCGAACCCCCTGGGCCAGTTTGTGATGGTAGATAAAATCTGTAAAAACTGTCCGTTAATGGTAAAAGGGTTATTGTTTCTTGGCTGATTTGATGTTGCTGCCCTTTGATGAATTTGATATGATTTTGGGAATAGACTAGTTAACCCAACATGATGCAGTGGTAAATTGTAAACAGAAATATATTGTATTAAAAATGTCAGAATGGTGAATTGCTCCGGGTTGAATCTGATAAACTGGATGGGTTATCTAATGTGATTTCAGCAATATCAGCATAGAAATATGTTAGAAAAGGGTATGATGCTTATCTTACATATGTGTTGGATGCTAAAGTATCGGAATCAAAGATTAAGTCATTACCAGTTGTTTGTGAATTTCCTGATGTGTTTTCGGAAGAATTACCCGGATTACCGCCAGTTAGAGAGGTGGAATTTTCTATAGATCTTATTACAGGAACAACTCCAATATCAATAGCACCTTATAGAATGGCCCTAACGAAATTAAAAGAGTTGAAAGCACAGTTGCAAGAATTTAATGACAGAGGATTTGCTCAACCCAGTTTTTCACCTTGGGGTGCACTGGTTTTGTTTGTAAAGAAGAAAGATGGATCTCTGATGTTATGTATTGATTACAGGCAGCTCAACAAGGTTACAATCAAGAACAAGTATCCATTGCCTCGAATTGATGACCTGTTTGATTAGCTGAAAGGTGCCACTGTGTTCTCTGAAATAGATCTCTATTCTGGATACTATCAATTGTGAGTGAAAGACTCAAATGTACCCAAGACAGCTTTTAGAACCAGGTATGGACACTATGAGTTCCTTATGATGCCGTTTTGTTTGAAGAATGCACCTGCGATATTTATGGATCTGATGAATAGAATTTTCAGACCGTATTTAGATAGATTTGTGGTGGTGTTTATTGATGATATTCTGCTATACTCCCGAGATGAAAATGAACATGCTGATCATCTGAGAATTGTGTTGTAAACTTTGCGTGAGAAACAATTATATGCCAAATATAGTAAATGTGAATTTTGGCTATGGGAAGTTGGTTTTCTCGGGCATATAGTATCTGCAGAAGGTATCAGGGTAGATCCGAATAATATTTCAGCTATTGTTAATTAGAAACCACCAAAGAATGTGTCTGAAGTTAGAAGTTTTCTGGGACTAGCTGGATATTATCGGAGGTTTGTAAAAGGGTTATCAATGATAGCTTCTCTGATGACTCATTTATTACAAAAAGATGTAAAATTCGAGTGGTCTGATAAATGTCAGCAGAGTTTTGACAGGTTGAAAGCTTTGTTGACTGAAGCACCCGTACTAGTTCAGCTTGAACCAGGTAAAGAATTTGTAATTTACAGTGATGCATCGTTGAATGGTCTAGGTTGTGTCTTGATGCAATAAGGTAAAGTAATAGCTTATGCTTCTAGACAACTAAAACCACATGAAAAGAACTACCAGATCCATGATCTTGAATTAGCAGCCATTGAGTTTGCATTGAAAATTTGGCGACACTATCTATTTGGTGAAAAATGTCACATATTTACTGATCACAAGAGTTTGAAATATTTGATGTCGGAAAAAGACTTGAATCTGAGACAGCGCAAGTGGCTTGAGTTATTAAAAGATTATGATCTGGTTATTGATTATCATCCGAGAAAGGCCAATATGGTTGTTGATGCTCTGAGCATAAAGTCTTTGTTTGCTTTGCGAGCAATGAATAACCGATTGTCATTGTTAAACGATGGTTCAATCATAGCTGAGTTAAAAGCTAGACCAATATTCTTACAACAAATCTGTTATGCTCAGAAGAGTGACAATGAATTACAAGTTAGACAGGTACAGTGCAAGTTGGATTCTGATTCAGAATTTCAGATTGGGTCTGATGGTTGTCTATTATTCAGAGGTAAGATATGTGTACCGAAGAATTCAGAACTTGTACAAAATATTTTGCACGAAGCTCATAATGGTACTATGTCTGTTCATCCAAAAAGTAATAAAATGTATAATGATTTGAAAAAGATGTACTGGTGGCCAGGAATGAAACGAGATATTTCTGAATTTGTATCTAAATGCCTGATATGTCAACAAGTCAAAGCTGAAAATCAGGTGCCTTCGGGATTATTACATCCAGGTACAATACTGGAATAGAAATAGGAAAGAGTTACCATGGATTTTGTATCCGGATTACCCTTATCTCCGAAAAAGAAAGATGCTATTTGGGTAATCGTTGACCATCTAACAAAGTTTGCACACTTTATTCCGGTACGTATGGATTTCTCCTTGGATAGATTGGCTGAATTATATATTTATGAGATTGTCAAACTACATGGAGTACCAGTCTCCATTATCTCCGATAGAGATTCCCGGTTTACATCTCGATTCTGGAATAAGTTGCAAGAAGCTCTGGGTACACAGTTACATTTCAGTACTGCATTTCATCATCAGACTGATTGCCAATTAGAACGTGTGATACAGATTTTAGAAGATATGCTTTGGTGTTGTGTTAGAATTCGAAGGTAATTGGGAAAAATATCTGCCTTTGGTTTAATTTACATACAATAATAGTTATCAGTCCAGCATTAAAATGGCACCGTATGAGGCTTTGTATCGTCATAAATGTAAGACTCCATTGTATAGGACAGAGCTTAGTGAGAAAAAGATACACAGAGTTGACTTAGTTCGTGAAACAGAAGAAGAGGTAAAGGTGATTCAGGATAGATTGAAAGTAGCTTCTGATAGTCAAAAGTCTTATGCTGGTCTTAAACGAAAAGAGATAGAATTTCAGGTCGGTGACAAGGTATTCTTGAAAGTATCACCTTGGAAGAAAGTTTTCCGGTTTGGCTGTAAAGGAAAACTGAGTCCACGGTTCATCGGGCCATATGAGATTATTGAAAGAATCAGACATGTTACTTATCGGTCGGCATTACCACCAGAGCTTGATAGAATTCATAATATTTTTCATGTGTCCATGTTACAATGGTATCGATCAGATCCTTCACATGTAATTTCTCCGACAAAAGTTGAGATTCAGCCTGACATGACTTACAGTGAAGAATCGATCAAAATTCTGGCACGAGAGACAAGAGAATTAAGAAATAAAAAGGTAGCTTTAGTAAAACATCTTTGGCAATGACATGGGATTGAAGAAGCTACCTGGGAACCGGAGGATACCATGAGAAAGCAATACCCAAACCTTTTTACTGGTAAGATTTTCGAGGAAGAAAATTTTTAAGGGGGGAGAGTTGTAACAACCCGTTTTTTTTCGGTACCACAAATCCGAGTCAGAAAGAAAATTTATTTTAATATTATTGCATGAATTGCATTATGATAGAAATGACGTATAAAAATTTCATTAATAAAATTTTACCGATTTCATGATTAATTGTGTAAAGGACCAAATTGCATAAAATGCAAAAGTTGAGTTCTAGTAGCTATAAGTATCAAATAGCTATGGAATTCAAAAATTGAGGTCCTTATATGGTAAATAGACAATTAATAAAAGTTAGTAGATATTTTTGGTGAATCATCCATGGAAAATTAGAAAAAGAAAAGGACTAAATTGGAAAGTGGAAAAATTAAAAGATGATAATTAAATTAAATAGAAAATATCATCTTATTTTCACCATCTTCCCCAAATTATAACATGGAAGCCCTAGGAAGGAGAAAAACATTCAAGCAAGCTTTCTTGGCTTAATTGGATCCGAAAAGATCAAATAAAGAGTTAGATCGAGGAAAATAAAATGTGTTGGATTAGTAGATTTTCATACACGAACAAGTGTCGAGGTAAGTTTGTGTAACTAATTTGTGTTTATTTTTATACTTGAATTGAATGTGGTATGTTTTTGCATGAATTATATAAATGTTATAAATGTATGAAATAATCACATGCCCGTTAATGTTCAGAAAATGATAAGTTCCATTTGAATAATTAAATTCGATGGATACAAGATTTCCCGTATTGAATGTGGTCCTGCATATGTTGCAGACAGAATATAGCTTGGACGAGCAATCCTGTTATAAGTGTCTCGAGCGTCCTGTTATATAGTTCCTGCGAGCATCCTGATCAGTAGTGATTCTACATGTGTTGCGCACTACCACGGCTCTTTGTGAGCGTCCTGTTACACGATTTGATCGGTTGTGATCCAGCATTTATTGCGGACACAAACGCAGCTCTTTGTGAGCTTCCTGATATAGGCTCTTATGAGCTTCCTGATATGGCTCGCTTGAACTCCCTGTTATGCTATCCAGAGCTCCCTGTTAATAACTCTTCGGAGTTACCTGTTAAGCTCAATGAGCTTCCTATTTTAAACTCTTATGAGTTTCCTATTTAGCCCGGATAAGCTTCCTGATACATGGCTCACATGAGCATCCTGTTACATGGCTCAAGAGAGTGCTTCTTGATTATGTACCCTATTTGGGTACCCCTGGATATGAATTGACAGATTTCAGTTTTGTACACTTTAAGTGTACTACATGAGCGTATCCATCGATATTTCAAATAAATTCAACGGATAAAGTTCTGACATGGCTAAACTGAAATTGAAATGATTTGTCATGGAAATGTACATCTAATATAGAATAATGATATGGAAAGTATATATATATATATATGAAAGTCATTAAATGATGAGCTCATCCATGTTCTTGGTATTATGTGAATTACTTGACTAACATGATTGGTGAAGTTGTGTGTTTTAGGCTATTAGTCAAATTGCTTGGATGCATTTTTGTATGCTTATCTTAAAAGTAAATATATGGCAAGTTAAATTTCTATTATACAAACTTACTAAGCATTTGAAATGCTTACTCGATTTTCTTTTCTCTATTCTATAGTGCTCGGTAGCTCATAAAGGTTGGAGATCGGTTGGAGCATCATCACACTATCCTCTAGCTCGTTTTTGGTATAAATAGGAAACCTACTTTGGTATAATGGCATGTATAGGTGATAAACCATAAATGTAACATATTTTAATTCCATGCTTGGCATATTTTTGGATGATTTATGATGAGAATTAGTGAATTTGATACTCCTAACCCCTTAAATTCATGTTTCTATACTTAGGAGAGCATTATGGAGCAAAAGGAGCGAAAAAGGGGCCAAAATCGGAGTTTTCAAGATCCACACGGCCTGGGCATTTTCCACACAGGCTGGGCACACGCCCATGTGATCCACACGGGCAGGCCACACGCCCATGTGCCAGCCCGTGTCGATATCCCTCCCTGTTTCCCAAACACGCGGAAAAAGCTAATTTTTAGGGTTTTTGAGCATTCAAAAGTCTATAAATACATACTAGAAGAAGACCTAAGGGAGGACGAAGAGCAGAATGAATAAATTACTCGAAGGAAGCCGTCAGAATCAAATCAGAAGTAGGATCTCATTCAAGATTGAAGATCTCCATCAAATTTCCTTAGAAGTTTTTGGGTTCTTTATGTCTTGTTGTTTTCCTTATTTTGAGATGTTTTCCTTTTACATTATGAACTAAACTCCCTAAAATACCTAGTGAGGATGAAACCTATGATGGATCTTATTATTTAATTATCTGAATTACATGATAAATACCTGTTCTTGTTCTTAATTATATGTTCTTAATCCTTACCTTAATATTTTCAGGATATTAATCCAAGTTTGATGTGCTTAACCAATGGAGCAAAAGTCCCTGCTTAAGAGTAGATCTAGCATAATTAATCGGAGTTGATTACAATCCTAGAAATAGGATGACATAAATCTGCCGGATTAGAGTCAAATCTAATAAGGGAATCCATAGATCGAGTTAATGCGACAATAGGGGTTTTAATTAGAAAGAGATTTCAATTAATCAACCTAGAGTAAGTCGTTCTTAGTCTCGAAAGACATATTAACATAAATTAGGGATTTCTACGGATCAAGACAAGTGAATAAATCATTTAATTCAGAATCGGAATAATAAGTGAAATCTAGGTGGATTCTTTCCTGGGTATTGTCTCTCTCATTGGTCTTCTTAAAGTATATTTCCCAATTCACTTTCTGTCACGTTCATAGTGAATTATTTAGTTTAATTTTAGATTAAAACAAAACCCTTTAATTATTAGGCTAAATAATAAAAAGATAGTAATTACTAGTACTTTTAGTCCTCGTGGATACGATATTCCGGACTCACCATAGCTATACTACTGTTCGATAGGTGCGCTTGCCTTTTTCGTTTTGTTAGTTAGTTTAGTGACCCATCAATAGGCTAATGGTGTCAAGTGAGGGTATGTAAATGTTTTGGTTGTATGTAGCCATTGGGATGGCTATTGATAACATATTTAATATATTTATGCATGAAGTTATATTATGCTTGGTATGTGAGTATGCATGGATTAGTATCTTAAATATAATCACACTTGGTTAAGTATATGATTAAAAAGGGTAAGATGATACTTGAAAGCATGAGTAAATGTGTCATGTGTAACAACCCGTTTTTAGTCAAATCAGAACAGTGGTTTCGGGACCACAAATTCGAATTCAAAATATTTATTTTATTATTATTTTAATGTCTACAGCATGATAATGTTATTGTGTGAAAAATTTTTAAAAAAACTTTATCGTTTGAATAGTCAATTTGATAAAAAAGAACTAAATCGCGTAAAATGCAAAAGTGACGTTCTATTAGCTAAAGGTGTCTAATAGCTATAGAACCTTAAAGTTAAGGTCCTTAAGTGGTAAATAGGCCATTAGTTTGATAATGGATGATAGTGGCATGGCATTTGGTGTAACTATTAAATGTTTTAAAGGTTAAATAAGTAAATTAGTTAATAAAGGTTAATTAAAACAAAACAAAAATCAAAATTTTGTCCATCTTTTCTTTCAATTGCCGAATGTTGAAGAAGAAGATAGCCATTTTATCCATTCTAGGGTTCGGTCACTTTGAAGTCTAAATGGTAAGCAATTTTTACTCGGGTTTTAATGATTTTTTACGTTTTTGAGATCGTTGCATCTAGTACTAGCTAGCCCAGGGACTATTTTACAAAAATTTTAAAGATTTTGAATGTTGCCATTGATGAATATGTGTGATTTTTTATGATTGATGATAGATTTTGAATGTTTATTGTCAGATAAACAAGTTTTGTTAAGTGATTTTTAGTGAAAATGCAAAATAAGGATTGAATTGAGAAATGTGTAAAGTTAGTGGTTAAAATGTTAAAAAATGTAAATTATGGGCTGATAGGGGCATTTTAGTAATTTGGCTAGCATGGGTTTATTTGGAATTTCACTAATTTGTGATTTTATGCAAAAAGGACTAAATTGTGAAAAATGTGAAATATGTGGGGCAAAAGTGTAAATGTGTTTTAAAGTATGTTTTGGAATAATTTGAATGAATAGATGATTGAATAAGTTAATTTTGAATACATTTAGATCAAGAAAAGCGGAATTCAGATCTAGATCGGGGGAAAACGAAAGTTATTGATTAATCGACTCAATTTACCGTTTTAACATCCGAGGTAAGTTCGTATGTTATAAATTTATTTCAAATGTATTTTATATGCTTTGATATAGCATGAATTGTGATATTGTGATTACGGACGAGTTCAAAAATGATTCGATGAAGATTCGACAGTTGAAATCCCGATTGAACTTTAGGAATAGTTTAGGATGCTAGGGACATGTCATTTGGTATACTTGAGTTAGCTTTGGGCCATGATTCAGCACTATGTGTGCGAGATAAACCGATTTGGCTTCGGGCCATGCATATCGGCTGATTTGGCTTCGGGCCATGATATTAGAATTTCGGATAAGTTACCTTGATTTGGCTACGGGCCATGGTATAGGTACTTATCGAGTGAGACCTTTAGTATTCGACTTCTATTCCGAATAGTTCAATGGGTAAATGAAGAATATGATTGAGTATGAGATTAGTACGAGATGGTTCAGGTACGTACAGAAATAAGTTGAATATTGAAATCTATGAAATTGATGAGTTTCTTGGTAAGTATATGAATGATCAATTGATAGCTTCAAAGTTAATAGAATTGTTGTTCATTATTTTCCATTATATGAATGTTTAATGAATGATGTTAGTTGCTCATTGATAACATACGAGCTTACTAAGCTATATAGCTTACTTTGTTGTTTTTCCATGTTTTATAGTGATTTCAAAGCTAGCTCGAATTTGGGGATCCTCGGAGACTTCACCACACTATCCTCTTACTCTTTTGTACTTGTGAAACTATGTTTTAAGTATATGGCATGTATAGGTATTTGAGTCATGTTAATTATATTTTGGTAATGATGTTAGCCAAATGAATTGGCATTGTAAATGTATATGTTTTGATTTGTAAATATAGCCATGAAATTTGGCTTAATTTGGTGAATTTGGCTATGTGCTTATATGTGCATATATGTTGATAGTTAAGTTCATGGATGGATATGTGAATGGCTTATATTATGAGAACTGTGGTCATTGTTACTAATAGGTATTATGAATGTTAAATTTATGATATGTAGAAGTTGGTATGATTGTGAAATTAGGCCTAATAATGCACATTTGATAATGGTCATTTTTGATGATTGAGTAGACAAGGATTTGTATGAATTTAGTTAGTATATTGTGTTACCTATGTGCCTTGAATTGTTGGTATTGAGAATGGTATGAATTAGGCTTGATTATGGATGAATTGGAATGTTATTTGTGCTATGGATTGGTACCATTTGAGTTGGTTTAGGTATGTGCAAAATGGATGGCAAAATGGCTTGGTAAATAGCTTATTTTTGTTCACACTGGCAGCGACACGGGCGTGTGTCTCAGCCGTGTGTGACACACGGTCAAGTTACACGGCCGTGTGTCCCCTGGTGTTGAAATTGAAATGAAATCAGTATGCTCCACACGGTCTCACACACGGGCGTGTGCTTGGTCGTGTGGTACAAGTCAGTATACCCCCTAATTGGGACACAGCCTAGCACTCGGGCGTGTGACTTGGCCGTGTTGCATAAGTCAGTATACCCTACAGGTTTGGCACGGCCTAACACACAGCCTGGCACATGGGCATGTGTGGCCACTTCGAAAGGCACACGGGCTAGGCACACGGGCGTGTGGTTGGCCGTGTGACTCAAGTCAGTATGTACCCCCTGTTTTTACATGGCCTGTGACACCAGCGTGTCTGGTGGTCGTGTGAGACATATGGCCTAGCCACACGGGTGTGTGTCCCCTGTTTGAAGCAAAAATTGTCTAAGTGTTGAAAATTTTCTCGAGTTATCGGTTTAGTCCCGAACCATTTCTAATGCATGATTAAGGCCTCGTAGGCCCGTTTAAAGGACACTATCATTGGTTGTGATTGAATTGTATTTGAAATGATAAATTTTATATGAAATGTGTGTTTTAAAGTGTGGTAAGTCCGGTAATGCTCCACAACCCTATTTCGGCATTGAATACGAGTGAGAGGTGTTACATTTATTTGTATCAGAGCTACGGTATAGTCGATTCTAGGACTAACGTAGCACGTATGAGAGTCTAACTATACATGCGATATATAAGTTGTGATAGTGTGATGACACCTGACATTTAAAAATGTATTTTTACATAGCGAATGGATCCCAATCGAGCGACAGCTGATGAAGTTGAGAGTAATGCGCCTGCTCCCATGCAAGGGACATCGCCATCTGATTCTAGACCTGTGACGGGCAGCCAGGGAGGAGAGGCTAAAGAAGCCTTCTTCCAAATGATGAACGAATGGTTCACGCAATATATTCGACCTAAGCTGGCTGCTCAACAACCTCCACCCCCTCCTGTTCCCCAACCTGTACTCGTAGCTCCTTAAGGATTCGAGCTTTTAAGATTGAACAAGCCTCAAGTTTATAATATCCGTAAACACGGGGCTGAAGAGTTCAGGGCTAATGTTGACGATGATCCTGAGAGAGCCGAGTTTTGGCTTGAAAATACAATCCGAGTGTTCGATAAACTTTCTTGTACATCGGCTGAGTGCTTAAAGTGTGCTATTTCTCTTCTGAGAGACTCTACGTATAAATGGTGGAATACGTTGGTGTCTGTAGTGCCGAGAGAGCGAGTGACCTGGGAATTCTTTCAAATCGAGTTCTGGAATAAATACATCAGTCAATGGTTCCTTGATCAAAAGCATAAAGAATTTCTAGTGTTGAAACAGGGCCGTATGACCATAACTGAATATGAAAGAGAATTTGTACGGTTGAGCAAGTACGCTCGAGAATATGTTTCTACCGAAGAGATAATGTGCAAGCAGTTTGTTGATGGGCTGAACGAAGACATTAAACTTCTGGTCCGGATTCTAGATTTGAAAGAATTCGTGTTGTTAGTTGAACGGGCCTGAAAAGCTGAAGATTTTAGCTGAGAAAAGAAGAAAGCTGATTCAGAGGCTAGAGATTCGAAGAAAAGACTGATGAATAAGCCCTATCATTCTTCATCAAAGAAATCTCGAGATTCATATAGTCGATCGAATGCATCAGTGGGATATCAAAATAGAGATCGTGAAAGTCAACATGTGAATCCTAAAGCACAAGCTACTTCTGTTTCGAGTGTTGGCAGTGTGAGAAACAATAAACCCATGTGTCAATAGTGCGGGAGAAGACATTTTGGTGTATGTTGGAATAAGAGTACTAAAGCTTGCTTTAAATGTGGTTCGCCAGATCACTTTATTCGAGACCGCCCAGAGTTATTCGAGAAAGAAAAAGTTCAGAATGTAAGATCGAGCAATACAACTGCGAGAGGGAGACCACCGAGAAATACGGGAAATGTATCCAGTGGTAGGGGTGCTACGAGAGATTCTGTTGTGAGATGTGAAGCACGAGCACCTGCCCGAGCTTATGCTATTCGTGCACGAGAGGAGGCAACGTCCCCAAATGTTATTACTAGTACATTCTTTCTTTATGATACTAACGTGATTACTTTAATTGACCCTGGATCGACACACTCGTATATATGTATGAACATGGTGTTTAAAAAGAGTTTACATGTCTTGTTTACAGAGTTTGTAATTAAAGTATCGAACCCCTTAGGCAAGTCTGTTTTAGTTGATAAGATTTGTAAGAATTGTCCTTTGATGACTCGGGGTTACTATTTTCCGGCTAACTTGATGCTTCTACCGTTCGATGAGTTTGATGTGATTCTGGGTATGGACTGGCTGACGATACATGATGCTGTTGTGAACTGTAGACGAAAGATTATAGAATTGAAGAGGAAAAATAATAAAATTCTTCGAATTGAATCAAATGAATCGAATGAATTGCCTGTTGTGATTTAGACTATGTCAGCCTAGAGATGTGTGAGAAAAGGTTGCAAAGTTTAACTTGCTTATGTTTTGGATACAAAAGTGTCTGAATCAAATATTGAATCAGTGCCAATTATCTGTGAATATCCGGATGTGTTTCCTAAAGAATTACCGGGGTTGCCACTTATCAGAGAAGTTGAATTTGCTATTGAACTAGTACCGCGAACTTCACCTATATCTATAGCTCTGTATAGAATGGCTCCGACAGAGTTGAAAGAGTTGAAAGCTCAGTTGCAAGAGTTAGCAGATAGAGGTTTTGGACGACCGAGTTTTTCGCCCTGGGGTGTGCCTGTATTGTTTGTAAAGAAGAAAGACGGGTCAATGAGAATGTGTATTGATTATAGTCAGCTCAACAAAGTTACGATAAAGAATAAGTATCCGTTGCCAAGAATAGATGATTTTTTTGATCAGTTGAAAGGTGCAACAATATTTTCAAAGATTGACTTGAGATCGGGATATTATCAGTTGCGAGTTAAAGACTCAGATGTGCCAAAGAAAACATTCAGAACGAGGTACGGACACTATGAATTCCTTGTTATGCCTTTTGGACTAACTAATGCTCCAGCAATTTTTATGGATTTGATGAATCGGATTTTTAGACCGTATTTAGACAGATTTGTTGTTGTATTCATTGATGTCATTCTGATCTATTCATGAGATGAGTCTGAGCATGCCGGGCATTTGAGGACTGTGTTGCAAACCTTGAGAGATAAGCAACTGTATGCTAAATTCAGCAAATGTGAGTTTTGGCTCCGGGAAGTTGGATTTTTGGGACATATAGTCTCGGCGGATGGCATTCGAGTTGATCCAAGCAAGATTTCTGTAGTTATTGACTGGAAACCTCTGAGGAATGTATTTGAAGTCCGTAGCTTTTTGGGCTTAGCGGGCTATTACCGAAGATTCGTGAAAGGATTTTCGATGATTGCGACACTAATGACATGACTGCTTCAAAATGATGTGAAATTCAAATGGTCAGAAAAATGTCAACAGAGTTTTGAACCGTTGAAAGCATTGTTAACTGAGGCACCAGTGTTGGTTCAACCTTAGTCGGGTAAAGAATTTGTGATTTACAACGACGCGTCACTGAACGGTTTGGGTTGCGTATTGATGCAATAGGGAAAAGTTGTAGCTTATGCCTCTAGACAGTTGAAACCACATGAAAAGAACTATCCGACGCATGATTTAGAGTTGGTTGCTATAGTTTTTGCATTGAAAATCTGGTGTCATTATTTGTACGGAGGAAAATGCCAAATCTTTACTGATCATAAGAGTTTAAAGTATATTATGACTCAGAAAGATTTGAATTTGCAACAACGGAGATGGCTTGAGTTACTTAAAGACTATGAGTTAGTAATTGATTATCACCCGGGGAAAGCGAATGTGGTTGCTGATGTTCTGAGTAGAAAGTCATTATTTGCTTTGAGTTTGATGAGTACACAGTTAACTTTATCTGATGATGGTTCGATTGTAGCTGAGTTGAAAGCGAGACCGTTATTTCTTCAGCAAATCTGTGAAGCTCAGAAATGTGATAGTGAATTGAAAGCCAAATGAGTATAGTGTGAGTCGACTAGTGATTCAGAGTACCAAACTGGATCTGATGATTGTTTGATGTTCCGAGATAGAATCTGTGTACTGAAGGATCCAGAGTTGATTTAGAAAATTTTACACGAGGCACATAGTGGATGTTTATCCGTTCATCCGGGAAGTACTAAAATGTATTTGAAACAATTGTATTGGTGGTCGGGTATGAAACGAGACATTTCTGAATCTGTAGCGAGATGTTTAGTGTGTCAGCAAGTGAAAGCCGAACATCAAGTACCTTCAGGTTTGCTTCAGCCTGTGATGATACTAGAGTGGAAATGGGATAGAGTGACTATGGATTTTGTATCGGTATTACCCTTGTCTCCGAAAAAGAAAGATGCTATCTGCGTTGTCGTAGATCAACTAATTAAATCTGCTCATTTCATACTGGTACGTACAGATTATTCACTTGACAGATTAGCTGAATTGTATATTGCTGAGATTGTTAGATTGCACGGGGTGCCAGTTTCGATTATTTCAGATAGAGATTTGAAGTTTACATCGTGGCTTAGGAAGAAATTTCAAGAAGCTCTTTGTACAAAGTTGAATTTTAGTAAAACTTTTCATCCAGAAACCGACGGACAGTCTGAGCGAGTAATTCAGATTCTCGAAGATATGCTTTGATGTTGTGTATTGGAATTCGAAGGTCATTGGGAGAAATATTTTCCACTGGTTGAATTTACGTATAATAACAACTTTCAATCGAGTATAAAGATGGCACCGTACGAAGCTTTGTATGGTAGTAAATGCCGAACTCCATTGTACTGGACCGAGCTTAGTGAGAAACAAATTCACGGGGTTGATTTGGTTAGAGAAACCGAAGAGAAAGTGAAAGTAATTGACGACTGTTTGAAAGCAGCTACAGATCGTCAAAAATCGTATGCGGATTTGAAACGAAAAGATATTGAATTTCAAATCAGTGACAAAGTGTTTTTGAAAGTATCTCCTTGGAAAAAAATGCTTAGATGTGGTCAGAAAGGCAAGTTGAGTCCGCGTTTCATCGGGCCGTACGAGATCATTGAAAGAATAGGACCAGTGGCATATCGACTAGCTTTACCATCAGAGTTAGAAAAGATTCATTGTAACAGCCTGATTTAGGGGCTAGTCAGAACAGTGATCTCGAGATCACTAATCTGGGGTTGGAGAAAATTTATTTTAATTTTATTTTATGGGTAATAGCATGTTTATAAAGGAGCATGGAAATTTTGGTGTTTTAATTTTAGTGATTTCATGCTTAATCGCGAAAAAGGACTAAATCGCATAAAGCGTGAAAGTTCTATTTTATTTGCTAGAGGTGCCAAATAGCTAAGGATTATTAATTGGATGTCCCTAATGTGCAATTAGGCCTTATTTTAAGAGGTGGCCAGCCATAAGGGACAAAGAATTGACTTTACCATATTGTTAGGTGAAATTGGTGATAAAATCTTATTTTTATAATAAAATAAAGAGAAGAAAAGATATCATCTTTTCTTTCCCTTCTCTCCACTGAAATTTCTCAAGAAAAATAGCCATGGAGCTTGAAAATTTTCAGCAACTCATCACCTCTACTAGTAAGGCATCTTGATGATTATTTTTGATGATTTTTGTACTTTTGGAACCCCTAAAGCTTAAGCTAGCTAATGAGGGGACTATTTTGCAAAATGGTTAAGAGTCTAGGGTTTTTCCATGAGAGCAATTGAGTTTTTTGCTGCATTTTTATGGAAGAAAATGAGTTTTAGTTGTTAGATAAACAACTTTTGTGAAGGGTGTTACCATGAAAACACCTAAAAGGACCTTTTTGTAAAGGTTGTGAAATAAGTGGTAAATGTGTGTAATAGTTGAAATCTTGAGTTGCTATAGAAGGGAATATGAATCAGCTAGGCTTGGTTAGCAAAGAAGTTGGATGAAAATCGATATATTTGAGCCTAGGGTAAAATTGTAATTTTGCCAAAGTTCAAGGGCAAAATGGTAATTTTTCCAAAATAGAAATTTTAAAATGTATTAATTAGTGTGGAGATTAAATGAGTAAATTTTATTGTTCTAGATCAAAGCAAACAAAATTCGGACCTAGAACGGGAGAAAAGAGAAATATGGACAAATAGGTCCCTTTCTACCCTTTTTGGTATCGAGGTAAGTTCGTGTGCTAATAATTCAACTATAGTGAAGTATTTAATATTTTGATGATTTATGAATTGTATATTGACTCTATGAATATATTAAATACGTTTTGACCAGATGTCAAGAATTGAAAGTCTTCAATTGAATCTAAGAATAGAGGGAATGCAAATAGCATGATACTATCATAATTAAGGTCCCGTGTAAGACCATATTTGGAATATGGCCTCGGTGTGAGATTTCGTATAAGACCATGTCAGGGACATGGCATCGATATGATATTTCATGTAAGACCCTATCGGGGGTATGATGTTGATTTGGTACTATATGTATGAAATTAAAGAGTGTTCGTTAGTATTTTGAATAATTCAACAGGTATGTTGAAAATGAGAAAGTATGAGGTTATACTATGAGAGGTACAGGTTCGGGCCTGGAACTTGTTTGAGGTGAATTCGGTATATGAGGAAACCATGGTGAGTCATGTGTTAACGATTCACCCTGATTGCATATGTTATATTTATAAATGCATTTCGTGAATACGAATTATTATTGTAGAAATCTATTTAAGAATTATAGTGTGTGAGGATATTCCCGGATGAACATTCGAAATAGGAAAATGTACGTGGATAAATATCCGTGAATGTGTAATAATGGTGGGCTGTGTGCGGTACCACCTTATTAATTATTAAATGGTGGGCTATGTGCGATACCACCTGATAAATTGTTAGCGATGGGTTGTGTGCGATACCATCACCAATATTATCAATGGTGGGCTGTGTGTGATACCAACTTATCAATTATTGAATGGTGAGCTGTGTGCAAAACCACCGAGCATTTATTATCATTCCGGGGTGATAACGAGAAGCTTGACTAAGTGAAATTTGTATGTAGCTTTGTGGTGATAAATACCAGTAAAGATAAACAATGTTTTGTGATATGAGTTTGTGACAGGTGAAAGTTTAGAATGAGTAAGCATTATGAATGATTGAATGGGTAACTATTACCTTTAGTGTAAATCTCATTATATTACCTTGTGGTTGAGGGTAATAAATAAATGACAATAGTTGCTTATCATTTGCTTATGAACTTACTAAGCGTTATTGCTTACTCCCCTTCCTTTCCTATCTCTTATAGGTTAACTTAACTAGCTCGGGTTAGAAACTGCCAGAGATGTTTTCACACTATCGAGCAGACACTTGGGTATGAGATTCAAGTCTTCTTGAGATATGGCATGTATAGGGATCTTATTTTGGTTTAATTAAGTCTTAGTTAAAGTAGCCAAATGTGTTGACCTAAAAGAGTTTATGGTTCAGTTGTATATAGCCATAGATGATGGCTCAAGCTGGTTGTAATTGTACTAGTAATAGTTCTCCCTCGTATATGGGATGAAGATTTGATTTTCTTGATTCATATGTGATGATTCAAGAGTTATAATTGATGATTTGAAAATGTATTGTGATGATGTGTGAATGTGTGCAAGTGAGGGTGGCTAAATGGCTTTGAAAATAGCCTTGAATTTTTCCACACAGGTAGACACAAGGGTGTTTGTCTAGACCGTGTGTGACACACGGTTGGTCCCATGGGCATGTGACTTGGCCGTGTGTCCCCTGTATGTTAGTGTTGCAAGTCAGTGTTGACCACGGGCTAGACACACGGGTGTGTGCCTAGGCCGTGTGCCCATAAATGGGTTGCTGACGTCACAAACAGAATACTCAGGTTTTTAAACACGGGCAAGGACACGGGCGTGTCTAGGTTGTGTGGAGCACACGGGCCAAGCACATGGGCATGTGTCTGGCCGTGTGAAAACCCTTGTAGGTTTGAAAAGAAAATAATTCTACACGGGCATGGAACACGGGTGTGTGATATGTCACACGGGCGTGTCCCACTCTTCACACGGACGTGTGGTCAAATTTTATGTCAAAATTTTTAAAGTGTGTAAAAGTTTTGGTTTGGTCCCTCAGCATCCCGAGTATATGAAAAGGGTCTTGTAGACCCCTGATAGGGACATTACGATTGTAAATGAAAAAGTTTTAATTTGGGACAAATTTTATAGCCCAAAGTCGAATACTCAAGCAAGTTAAGTCCGGCAATGCCTCATACCCGGTTCTGGAGTTGAATACGGGTAAGGGGTGTTACATTTAGTGGTATCAGAGCTATGGTTTAGTCGATTCTGAGACTAACATAGCGTATGAGAGTTTAGCTATACATGCCATGTTGCTCCTCATGATAGTGTGATATCTCCCGGCTCTAACGAAATTGTTTTGTTAAGACAGAGATGATTCCCAACCGAGCTATTTTCTATAATGTTGTAAGTGATAACGAGGTAATTGAAATGTTCTTATGCATTGATGAAATTCAGAAAGGTATGAATAGAAGTTCATTACATGTGTTTGGTAAGGTATGAAGTGAGATCATCCTAGGTTTATGAATGAAATGAAAGTTATATGGTGATAAGCTTATCTATGTTAGTTCTACATGCATACGGTGTTATATGCTCAACATATTTGATTAAGTGAATATGATGAGTAAACTTACCCAGTGAACGAGATATGTGTATATGTACATTTGTTTGAATAATGTATAATCAGTATGTCCACATAGTTGAATCTCATGTGCGATTGTTAAAGTAGAGGATATATAATGTTTTGTTTTATGACTCTGTTATGAAGCCACAAATATTATGATAGTGTGGGAGTTAAACTGGGAAGTTAAATTAAGTAGAACGCAGGAGATGAGTACGATCGTTCAATGATAAATTTATAAATAAGACAATGGTTGGACCATGGCAGTACATGTGATCCCATATAAGACCATGTCTGGGACATGGCATTGGCAACGATATGTGATTCCGTGTAAGACCACGTTTGGGACCTGGCTTCGGTATGAAATCGTGTAAGACCATATCTGGGATATGGCGTCGACATCGATATAAGATCCCGTGCAAGACCATATCTAGGATATGGCATCGGCCTCGACATGTGTTTCCATGTAAGACCGTATCTGGGATATGGCATTGGTATCGATATGAGATTTCGTGTAAGACCATAACGAGGCTATGGCATCATGACGACATGCAAGATTATAACTGGGCTATGATATTTGATACGAGTAAGACCATAGTTGGACTATGGCAATCAAGTAAACGACGTACTCAAACCCATAAGACGTCCTCTAATTTGATAAGTGATGGTAAGAGAAATCAGAGTTAAATGTTGAGTACTTGAATAGATATTACTATGGAGCTTGCGTTAGTAAAATCACTGTTCGAAATTATGAATGATAGAAACATTTGTATCATGAGTAAGTGTGGAAAATTCGCTTGGAGCGAGTTGGGTAATTACGACGATATTTCATTAATGAAGAATGTTGAGTCATATGTGTATAGTCATGAGAGAAAAGTTAGAGGCTTTATGACCTCACCCCCCGTACCACTATTGATTTATAATGAGATTTTTACGAGAGTCAAGCTAAACAAGTTCATGAGTATGAAATAAAAGAGTTCAGTGGCGAAACAATTAGTAATGTATATAAAGATAAAGGTAGTTGGAAGGTGAGAACAATTTTGGAAAGAATATCTGAATGTTTTAAAGATTGTACTGATTATGCAATGTTATGAGCAAAGAGAAAGTTGGCCTCGGCTAATTGACTCAATTGAGTAGGAAGCCTGAGGTGTGTACTTAACGAGATCTTTCCGAACTGATGTTCATTAGTGAAAGGAATAATAAAAGGGGTTCATGATGACGGAAATGGCCAGAGAAGCAATATTCGAGTTGAAAAAGTGGTTGATTATGACAATCATGGTTGAATAGATTATAATGATCTCTTTGAGTATTCTGTATAGATATTTATTTCCCTTAAGGGGTTATGTGGTTGTTCATTTTTATGAAATTACGATCGCGTGAGAATGTTAGCTGATTGTAAAATCATTGTCGATTTGGTTGATTGAAATCGACATTCCTTTATCTCTTCGTGATTCTATTTTGGTATTTTGAGGATGAAGTTGGTAATAAAAATTTTATGTGAGACTACCCTTATGTTTTTGCTGATCATGGTTATCTTTAAAGTGTGTTCTTCAGGTTGTGATAGTTATATCTACCATGATTACGCTTTTAGTTTGATCATAGAAAGGTGATAATTCTAGTATATGAATATCTCTGATTTTCGTATAAGATGTTAATATCGAAAAAAGTATAAGAAGTGAAATCTTGGATTTTTCGGGTTAGCCGGATAAAGTTAAAAGCTATTGAAGGTACTATTACCTGAAAGTTCTAGTACTGAGTTCAGTTTGACTCGAGAAAAAGAATTTATGAGATTCAGTGATGCGCTAATGAATAAATTGAAAGGTGTTTTAATACCAGAGTGTAAAGAGGTAGTTTACATCTTTGGGTGGTTAGAGTTATGTCGAAAAGAATTGTTAGATTGGTGATCCAGAGACAATCACTTTTGTACCCGTGTTGTGAAATTGATGATATAATATGATTTGTGGAAAAAAAACGTCATGATATCTGGATGGAAAATCCCCGTTTAATCAATGCGAGTTGGTTACTCAATTGACCTTAGTTGATAATCTCCTAGTTTTAGCGATGTTAATGGCTAAAGCAAGTTTTCCCTGTGAAACGGAGAAGTTCAAAAGAGTGATAGTGAATGGTTTTTAAATAAGCTCCGAATGAGTTTGTTTTAGATGTTAAAATTCAAGTCGAATAAGATTTTCGTTATTATTGTTATTTTGAGATGGAATTTGCAGGTTGATAAATCCAGAACTTATGCAGAAGTTTTGGTATGAGGCTCAGTAGTGGCATGTCTACTCATTTAAGAAAAAAAATGTTTTGACAATTGAGTACACATCACGATATGATTGAGTTTATGTTTAGAAGTAGTCGACCGACAAAAGCTGAATTTTCAGAGTGTTCAAAGTTAGAACTATTTCAGTCGGTGAAGATCCTAGGGAGAAAGTGTGATAAAATACTATAGATTTCGAATTTGGATTGACATGATTTCCCAATGAGAGGGATGTCATCTGGATTGTAGTGAACTATTCGATAAAGATCTGGATGATCATTTTAGCATGTGCAGAGTTCACATTTGTCAGATTACTAAGTATATGTGTCCTAGAGACAGAGTAATTTTAAATTTTAAAGTTGTGCTTCAACCTTGTCTACTACAGCTTAAAGGTCTTTGGCAAGAGGGATTGAGAGTAAATCGATTTGTGATTTTGAAAAGTTGGTGGAAACGTTTCATAGAAGTTGAAAGCAACTTCTTCTGGTAAGATTTTCGGGGACAAAAATCCCTAAAGAGGGAGAATTGTAACAGCCTGATTTAGGGGCTAGTCGGAACAGTGGTCTCGGGATCACTAATCTGGGGTAGGAGAAAATTTATTTTAATTTTATTTTATGGGTTATAGCATGTTTATAAAGGAGCATGGAAATTTTGGTGTTTTAATTTTAGCGATTTCATGCTTAATCGCAAAAAAAGACTAAATCGCATAAAGTGCGAAAGTTCTATTTTATTTGCTAGAGGAGCCAAATAGATAAGATTTATTAATTGGATGTCCCTAATGTGCAATTAGGCCTTATTTTAAGAGGCGACCGGCCATAGGGGACAAAGAATTGACTTTGTCATATTGTTAGGTGAAATTGGTGATAAAATCTTATTTTTATAATAAAATAAAGAGAAGAAAAGATATCATCTTTTCTTTCCCTTCTCTCCACCGAAATTTCTGAAGAAAAACAACCATGGAGCTTGAAAATTTTCAGCAACTCCTCACCTCTACTAGTAAGTCATCTTGATGATTATTTTTGATGATTTTTGTACTTTTGGAACCCCTAAAGCTTAAGCTAGCTAATGAGGGGACTATTTTGCAAAATGGTTAAGAGTTTAGGGTTTTTCCATGAGAGCAATTGAGTTGTTTGCTGCATTTTTATGGAAGAAAATGAGTTTTAGTTGTTAGATAAACAACTTTTGTGAAGGGTGTTACCATGAAAACACCTAAAAGGACCTTTTTGTAAAGGTTGTGAAATAAGTGGTAAATGTGTGTAATAGTTGAAATCTTGAGTTTCTATAGAAGGGAATATGAATCAGCTAGGCTTGGTTAGCAAAGAAGTTGGATGAAAATCGATATACGAGCCTAGGGGTAAAATTGTAATTTTGCCAAAGTTCAAGGGCAAAATGGTAATTTTTCCAAAATAGAAATTTTAAAATGTATTAATTAGTGTGGAGATTAAATGAGTAAATTTTATTGTTCTAGATCAAAGCAAACAAAATTTGGACCTAGAACGGGAGAAAAGAGAAATATGGACAAATAGGTCCCTTTCTACCCTTTTTGGTATCGAGGTAAGTTCGTGTGCTAATAATTCAACTATAGTGAAGTATTTAATATTTTGATGATTTATGAATTGTATATTGACTCTATGAATATATTAAATACGTTTTGACGAGATGTCAAGAATTGAAAGTCTTCAATTGAATCTAAGAATAGAGGGAATGCAAATAGCATGATACTATCATAATTAAGGTCCCGTGTAAGACCATATTTGGAATATGGCCTCGGTGTGAGATTTCGTATAAGACCATGTCAGGGACATGGCATCGATATGATATTTCATGTAAGACCCTATATATAGCCATAGATGATGGCTCAAGCCAGTTGTAATTGTACTAGTAATAGTTCTCCCTCGTATATGGGATGAAGATTTGATTTTCTTGATTCAAATGTGATGATTCAAGAGTTATAATTGATGATTTGAAAATGTATTGTGATGATGTGTGAATGTGTGCAAGTGAGGGTGGCTAAATGGCTTGGAAAATAGCCTTGAATTGGTCTACACAAGTAGACACACGGGTGTGTGTCTAGACCGTGTGTGACATACGGTCGGTCCCATGGGCATGTGACTTGGCCGTGTGTCCCCTGCATGTTAGTGTTGCAAGTCAGTGTTGACCACGAGCTAGACACACGGGCGTGTGCCTAGGCCGTGTGCCCATAAATGGGTTGCTGACGTCACAAACAGAATACTCAGGTTTTTACACATGGGCGAGGACACAGGCGTGTCTAGGCCGTGTGGAGCACACGGGCCAAGCACACGGGCGTGTGTCCGACCGTGTAAAAACCCCTGAGGTTTGAAAAGAAAATGATTCTACACGGGTATAGAACACGGGTGTGTGATATGTCACACGGGCGTGTCCCACTCTTCCCACGGGCGTGTGGTCAAATTTTATGTCAAAATTTGTAATGTGTGTAAAAGTTTCGGTTGGGTCCCTCAGCATCCTGAGTATATGAAAAGGGTCTTGTAGACCCCTGATAGGGACGTTACGATTGTAAATGAAAAAGTTTTAAATTGGGACGAATTTTATAGCCCAAAGTCGAATGCTCAAGCAAGTCAAGTTCGGTAATGCCTCATACCCGGTTTCGAAGTTGAATACGGGTAAGGGGTGTTACATTCATAATGTGTTTTACGTGTCGATGTTGCGACGTTATCGATCGGATCCCTCACATGTGATTTCTCCGTCAGAGATTGAGATTCAGCCTGATATGATGTACAACGAAGAACCGATTAGGATTTTAGCTCATGAAATCAAAGAATTGAGAAATAAACGCATATCCCTAGTGAAGGTTCTTTGGCATAAACATGGGATCGAGGAAGCTATGAGAAAACAATACCCTAACCTATTCACTGGTAAGATTTTCAAGGACGAAAATCCCTAAGGGGGGAGAGTTGTAACAGCCCATTTTTAGTCAAATCGGAACAGTGGTTTCGAGACCACAAATTCGAAGTCAAAATATTTATTTTATTATTATTTTAATGTCTACAGCATGATAATGTGATTGTGTGAAAATTTTGTTAAGAAATTTTATCGTTTGAATGGTAAATTTGATAAAAATGACTAAATCCCGTAAAATGTAAAAGTGTCATTCTATTAGCTAAAGGTGTCTAATAGCTATAGAACCTTAAAGTTAAGGTCCTTAAGTGGTAAATAGACCATTAGTTTGATAGTGGATGATAGTGGCATGGCATTTGGTGTAATTATTAAATGTTTTAAAGGTTAAATAAGTAAATTAGTTAATAAAGGTTAATTAAAACAAAACAAAAATCAAAATTTTGTCCATCTTTTCTTTCAATTTCCGAATGTTGAAGAAGAAGATAGCCATTTTATCCATTCTAGGGTTCGGTCACTTTGGAGTCTAATTGGTAAGTGATTTTGACTCGGTTTTTAATGATTTTTACGTTTTGAGATCGTTATAGCTAGTACTAGCTAGACCAGGGACTATTTTGCAAAACTGTTAAAGATTTTGAATGTTGCCATCGATGAATATGTGTGAGTTTTGATGATTGATGATAGATTTTGAATGTTTAATGTTAGATAATCTAGTTTTGTTAAGTGATTTTTAGTGAAAATGCAAAATAAGGATTGAATTGAGGAATGTGTAAAGTTAGTGATTAAAATGTAAAATAAATGAAAATTATGGGCTGCTATGGGAATTTTAGTAATTCGGCTAGCATGGCTTTATTTGGAATTTCACTAATTTCTGATTTTATGAAAAAAGGACTAAATTGTGAAAAATGTGAAATATGTGGGGCAAAAGTGTAAATGTGTTTTAAAGTATGTTTTGGACTAAATTGAATGAATAGATGATTGAGTAAGTTAATTTTGAATACATTTAGATCAAGAAAAGCGGAATTTAGATCTAGATTGGTGAAAAACGAAAGTTATTAATTAATCGACTTAATTTGTCGTTTTAACATCCGATGTAAGTTTATATGTTATAAATTCATTTCAAATGTATTTTATATGCTTTGTTATAGCATGAATTATGATACTGTGATTACGGACAAGTCCAAAAATGATTCGATGAAGATTCGACAGTTGAAATCTCGATTGAACCTTAAAAATAGTTTAAGATGCTAGTGACATGTCATTAGGTATACTTGAGTTGGCTTTGGGCCGTGATTTAGCACTATGTGTGCGAGATAAACCGATTTGGATTCGGGCCATGCATATAGGCCGATTTGCCTTTTGGGCCATGATATCAGAATTTCGGATAAGTTACCTTGATTTGGCTACGGGCCATGGTACAAGTACTTATTGAGTGAGACCTTGAGTATCTGAATTCTATTCCGAATGGTTTAACGGGTAAATGAAGAATATGATTGAGTATGAGATTAGTACGAGATGGTTCAGGTACGTACATAAATGAATTGAATATTGAAGTCTATGAAATTGATGAGTTTCTTGGTAAGTATATGAATGATCAATTGATAGCTTGAAAGTTAATAGAATTGTTGTTCATTATTTTCCATTATATGAATGTTTAATGAATGATGTTAGTTGCTCATTGATAACATATGAGCTTACTAAGCTATATAGCTTACTTTGTTGTTTTTCCATGTTTTATAGTGATTTCAAAGCTAGCTCGGATTTGGGGATCCTCGGAGACTTCACCACACTATCCACTGACTCTTTGGTACTTTTGAAACTATGTTTTAAGTATATGGCATGTATAGGTATTTGAGTCAAGTTGATTATATTTTGGTAATGATGTTAGCCAAATGAATTGGCATTGTAAATGTATATGTTTTGATTTGTAAATATAGCCATGAGATTTTGCTTAATTTGGTGAATTTGTCTATGTGCTTATATGTGCATATATGTTGATAGTTAAGTTCATGGATGGATATGTGAATGGCTTATATTATGAGAATTGTGGTCATTGTTACTAATAGGTATTATGAATGTTAAATTGATGATATTTAGAAGTTGGTATGCTTGTGAAATTAGGCCTAACAATGCACCTTTGATAATGGTCATTTTTGATGATTGAGTAGACAAGGATTTGTAAGAATTTAGTTAGTATATTGTGTTACCTCTATGCCTGGAATTGTTGGTATATAGAATGGTATGAATTAGGCTTGATTATTGATGAATTGGAATGTTATTTGTGCAATGGATTGGTACCATTTGATTTGGTTTAGGTATGTGCATAATGGGTGGCAAAATGGCTTGGTAAATAGCCTATTTTTGTCCACACGGCCAAAGACAAGGGCGTGTGTCTCAGCCGTGTGTGACACACGGTCAAGTTACACGGCCGTGTGTCCCCTGGTGTTGAAATTGAAATGTAGTCAGTATGCTCAACATGGTCTCACACACGGGCATGTGCTTGGCCGTGTTGTAAAAGTCAATATACCCCATAATTGGCACAGGGCCTAGCACACGGGCGTGTGACTTGGCCGTGTTGCATAAGTCAGTATACCCTACAGGTTTGGCACGGCCTAACACACGGCCTGGCACACGGGCGTGTATGGCCACTTCAAAGGGCACACGGGCTAGACACACGGGCATGTGGTTGGCCGTGTGACCCAAGTCAGTATGTACCCCATGTTTTCACACGGCCTGTGACACGGGCGTGTCTGGTGGTCGTGTGAGACACACGGCCTGGCCACACGGGCGTGTGTCCTCTGTTTGAAGCAAAAATTGGCTAAGTGTTGAAAATTTTCCCGAGTTATCGGTTTAGTCTCGAACTATTTCTAATGCATGATTAAGGCCTCATAAGCCCGTTTGAGGGACACTATCATTGGTTGTGATTGGATTGTATTTGAAATGATAAATTGTATATGAAATATGTGTTTTAAACTATGGTAAGTCGTAATGCTCTGCAACCCTATTCCGGCATTGAATACGGGTGAGGGGTGTTACATCATGTATAAAACTTGATCATTAGATTGATTTATATGCCTTGAATTGGTTGGTGAATATATTGAAGTGTTGATGTAGGTGTAAGGTAAAAAGGGTGAGAAATTAAGGCTTGGAAAATGGCCTTATTCTATCCACACGTGTAACAGCCTGAACTTGGGCCTAGTCGAAACAGTGGTTTCGGGACCACAAATTCGACGAGGAAAAATTTATTTTTATTATATTTTTATGTTCTATAATTTCACAGAATGATTTCGTGAAAATTTCGTTCGAAAATTTTGACGTTTGGGCACTCAATTTAGTCAAAAGGACTAAATTATAAAATGTGCAAAAGTTGAGTTCTACATGGTAGAGGTGTCCAATTGTTATGAAATTTTAAATTGGAGGTCCTTAAATGGTAATTAGACTATTGGTTAATTTTTTGGTCAAAAATGGACATGAAATAGGTGAAATAGAATATTTTTTAAGTTAGGGGCATTTTGGTCATTTAGTGATTAAATGATTAAATAAACAAAATTAAAAGCCAATTTTTGTCCATCTTCAACCCCATGGCCGAATTTCACAAGGGGAAACCATGGATAGGGTTTTCAAGCTTCCAAGCTCGACTATCAAGGAAAACGAGGTTTGGAACTAGAACGAGGGAAAAATGAGAAATTGACGAATAAGTCCTTTTCACCAATTGTGCTGTAACACCCCTTACCCGTATTCATCTCCAGAACAGGGTACGAGGCGTTACCGGACTTATATGGAAGCAAACATACAAAACTGAGACATGAATTTCCACTCAAATTTAAAACTTTTCAGAAACATTAATATAACCCCTTAAACGAGCCTACAAGGCCCAAAACGTACATAAGGAGTGGTTCAGGACTAATCCGAGAACTTTAGAAAACTTTCAAAAAACTTAGAAAAATTTTCCATGAAAAGGGGCATGCCCGTGTGGCATATCACATGCCCTTGTTTCAGGCCGTGTCAAAAATAGGGGACATTCTGTTTGTGACGTCATCAACCAAATAAGGTCACACGGCCAAGACACACGCCCGTGTCCTTAGGCCGTGTGGCGAATTAAATTCCTAAAATCAAGTGCAGACTTCACACGGCCTGGGCACATGCCCATGTCCTATGACCATGTCTTCCACACGGTTGAGACACACAGCCGTGCCTCAGCCCGTGTGGTTACTACTGGGAATTCTGTTTTACCAACATAGGATGCAGGGGGACACACGGCCAAACCACACGTCCATGGGGCAGACCGTGTGTCACACACGGCCTAGACACACACCCGTGTGTCTACCCGTGTGGACAAAATAAGGCTATTTACCAAGCTTTTTTGCCACCCATACTTATACCAACCTATACAACATCAAAACCACACTAATCCAATACATATACATATAAATTCAAGGCACTTAATATAGCATAACTAAGTGCTTCACCATCATCAACATCCATAATCACATGCAATATATCATCATTCAACCATCAATAATCATAGGCCATATCGTAATGGCAATAACACATACATGCATATATGAATAGGTTTATAACAAAATAATCATTATGAGCCACACCTCATGGCCTTATACAAAATGAATCAAATATAATCCTAAGCCAACACATTTGGCTAGACCATTATGACATATAACCAAAAAGACCAAGTCCCTATGCATGCCATAATTCAAAGTAAATCTCAATATACCAAAATGTGTGGATAGTGTGGATGATCCTCCGACGGTCTCCGTATCCCGAGTTGGCTTTTTGGACACTATAAAACAAAGGAAAAGAGAAGGGAGTAAGCTTTAAGCTTAGTAAGTCTATATGTAAACAATGAACATCATACCACATACTTATCAATCAAAAGCATTACATACTAATCAAGAACAATTCAGATCCTCGTAGTTATACTTACTCATTTCAAATCTTACAACATCCCAAATACATATCATAAACATTGCTCACATTTACATGCACATATACCCTGCACTTGTCATCACATAATCACATGTAATTTCACTTAGTTAAAGTTTCTCGATGAACACTTCGGAATAATACCAGATGCACGATGGTTTCGCACACAGCCCACCATTAATAAGTAACACAGTGGTATCGCACACAGCCCACCAAATATTCTCATATCCACGGTGGTATCGCACACAGCCCACCAATAATAATAAATATGGTGGTATCGCACAAAGCCCACCAATAATAATAAATACGGTGGTATCACACACAGCCCACCAATAATCACTTAATCACGGATGTTTATCAGTATTCTTTTCCTATTCCGAAGGTTCATCCGAGAATTTTGCTCACTTTCTATCATTTTAATAGATATCATTAATGTTCATTCACATTTCACACAATGCATTAATATGTAAAACATAAGTAAAAAGGATGTATCATTTACATATAAACTTACCTCAATACAAAATA
The DNA here is from genome assembly GCA_025698515.1 of Gossypium sturtianum. Taxonomy (NCBI): domain Eukaryota; kingdom Viridiplantae; phylum Streptophyta; class Magnoliopsida; order Malvales; family Malvaceae; genus Gossypium; species Gossypium sturtianum. The sequence goes on from CM046954.1 coordinate 107,531,816, forward strand.
TGTCAATTTGAAGTTTAATCCGAAACCTTACCTTTTCCTCGGTCAAGGTTGACTCCACGTTCTTGATCTATAATGACATATTTAGCTTATTAAATAACCACATTAATCAAATCACTCCAAAAATTCCTATTTTGGCAAAATTACCGTTTTACCCCTAAACTTTCACAAAATTATGATTTTTCCCTAGGCTCGTAAATCGATTTTCATCAAATTTCCCTATTAACCAAGCCTAGCCGAATATATTTTAAGCTTATAGCAACTCACAATTCCAATTATTTCACACATTTACTACCTATTTTACAACCTTTACAAAAATCCTTTCAAATTCAGCAATCAACACTAATATTCTCATGGCAAAACCCTAGACTCTCAACCATTTTGCAAAATAGTTCCCTCATTAGCTAGATAATGCTACAAGGGTCCCAAAAGTACAAAAATTATAAAAAATAACCATCAAAAACACTTACTAGCAAAGGCTCAAGTTGCTGAAAATTTTAAGCTTTCCAAAGCTCCTCTTTTGCTGAAATTTTCGGTGGTGAAAAAGATGAGATCATTTTTTACTCTTTATTTTATTATTACTAGACAATTAAGTCACCAAATACTACACCTAACCATTGGCCATGTCTTTTCTTGTCCCTATGGCTGGCCATCACCCTAAATAAGGCCTAATTGCATATTAAGGACCTCCAATTTAATATTCAATAGCTATTTGACACCTTTAGCTTGTAAATCAAAACTTTCACACTTTATGCGATTTAGTCCTTTTTCAAAATTAAGCATGAAATCACTAAAATTAATTCACCAAATTTTTGATGCACTCATATAATCATGATAAAACACATAAAATAATATAAAAAAATAATTTCACTGGTCTCGGATTAGTGGTTCCGAAACCACTGTTCTGACTAGCCCCAAAGTCGGGCTGTTACATGTGCTACCGAGGTAAGTTTGTATGTAAATAATGTATCGTTTTTACTTACGTTTTCATATTTTGATAAATGGTATGAATTGTGGCTGAATATTTGATGTAATTGACAAAATATCGACAAGTGAGAAATTTCCCGGTTGAACCTTAGGAATAAAAATGGATACGGGTGACATGTTCACTAGAAACCTATGTGAAATCTAAGTGAAATAAGTGATTCGGGTGCTGGTCCGTACATTCTACCGGTGGCTGAGTTATCCGGCATGTGTTACGGATACTCGACAGCTTGTGTAAGCAGTATCGTGTAGTTTCTTCATGGCTGACAGCTTGTGTGAGCAGACACGAGATTATGACTATGTGAAACGGGTGCTGGTCTTATAAGTTCTACCAGTGGCTGGGTAATCCGCATGTATTGCGGATACCTGACAGCTTGTGTGAGCAGCACTGAGTAGTTACGTATGACCGACAGCTTGTGTGAGCAAACCCGTGATTGTGAATAGCTCGAGAGCGAGCCTATGTGAAAAGTGTGATATGAAGTATCTTTAGCTACAAGTGTGGCACTTATGTGCAAATTTCCGTGTATCCGTTATTATTCCGATGCGTTCAACGAGAAATGACTAAGTGCAAACGAATATGACTATGTGATGAATAAGTGCAGGTATGTGTGTGTAAACTTATGAGCAATGTGCTCGATATGTGTCGAACTTTGGTAAGATTGATACGGAGTAAGTGTTACAATGAAAGTTACTATAAAGAAAACATGAAAGAGTGAAATTTTGAAATAAAATAGTTTTGGACAGCAGCAGTTATGTGTCTTTGAAAAATCACCAAAAATGGTGAAAATTGAATTAGAAGTTGAATAAGATATGAAATTAAATATTATTGAGTCTATTTTCACATAAAAGAAACGGTGTAAGCCAAAAAATTTTATATTATGAGATATTTGAATTTTTGTGAGACAGAGTTAGAATGATTTTGGAATCCCCTGTTCTGACTTTGGAAAATTATTAAAAATTTTAAAAAAATAATTATGGGTTATAATTTATATTCTTAAAATTATGAATGAGTCTATTTTCAATATAAACAAATGAGAACATCATCCAAATCCCGTACGAAGAGATAATTAATTTTTAGTGAAGAAGGGTCGAAGCTGTTAGACAGCAGAATAGGGGAGAATTTAATGAATAAACTATACTTATTGGCTAAACCAAAAATTTTGAAAATTTTATGGTAAGAATATATATGAGTTTAGTTTCAGGGAAAATTTTTGGATCTTAATTTGGAGTTTCGTAACACAAGATATAAATAATTTAGTGACTGTGACTCAAGTAGACAGCTTGAGATGAACATGAGTAAATAGCGGAACTATGTGCAATTATGATTGTATTATCTTGAGAACATATTGTGAAGACTTATAAAAGCATGTTAATAAATTACTTATTATTTACATACCTACTTACTAAGCTATAATGCTTACCCCTGTTCCTTTCCTTTTTCCAATAGTGTCACAGATGCTAGCTTGAGTTGGAGGTCGTCGGAGATTCTATCACACTAACAAGTTATTGATTGGTATTGTATCAATGATTTTCAAGTATTTTAAGTCTATGGCATGTATAGGGACTTGATTATGTGTGTATATGTTAATATGAGTTGGCCTATGTTATTAGAAGGTTATTGTTGTATAAGGCCGTTTAATGTGGCTAATAATTGTTATGTTATAAGTCTATGATGATGCATTTCAAGAATGTGTATGCTTGCATGTGTTGGATGAGTAAATGTGTGATAATTATGAGTGGTAAATGTGATTGGTTGTGTAAGTTGCATGATGTGAATGGTTAAGTGTGTGTGAGTGATTATGCATGATGAATTTGGTTTGTAAATGGTATGTGGATGTCTTAGTGTGGGTGTTTGAATGCTTAATAATACCATGTTGTGTGATGATAAATTTGTATAAGTGTATAAGTGTTTTGGGGAGGCAAAGGGCTTGGTAAATAATCTTACTTGTGGCCACAAGGCCATGTGCCCAGGGTGTGTGAAGTCTGCACTTGATTTTCAGAAATTTGAAACGCCACACGGCCTAACAAACGGGCGTGTATCTCGGCTGTGTGAAGGACATGGCCTTGGACACGGGCGTGTGCCCCTATTTTTCAAGAAATTTTCATTGCTTTCAAAATTTCTCGGTAGTCCCGGACCACTTCCAAGGTATGTATTAGGCCTCGTAGGACTTATTTAGGGACTTAAAGATAAAAATTTTAAAAGTTTTAATTTGGATGAAATTTTATGACTCGATTTAATACGTTTACAAGTGTATGTGTTCCGGTAATGCCTCGTACCCTATTTCGGCGTCAGATACGGGTAAGGGGTGTTACAACACGGGCAGACACACGGGCGTGTGTCTAAACCATGTGTGATACACGCCATGTGCATGGGAGTGTGGTTTGGCCGTGTGTCCCCTGCATCTTAAAATTTGAGAAACAAAATGCTCAGAATTAAACACACGGGTAGAGACAAAAGTGTGTGTCTCAGCCGTGTGAGACACACGGCCCAGCACATGGGAGTGTGTCCTGGCCGTGTAACCCCTGCACATAATTTTTGAAAATTAAATTGTCCACACGGTCTAGCACACGAGCGTGTGACTGGCCGTGTGACCCAAGTCAGAGAGTTACACGGGTAAGGACACAGGATGGAACACATCTGTGTGCCTCACATCGAATGCCCACACGGCCTGAGACATGGGTGTGTCATTGGCAGTGTGAGTCACACGGCCTGTCCACACGGGCGTGTATCCCTTGCACCTAAGAAAAAAAATTGAGATTTCACAAAAAAATTTCTGTGATCCCGATTTAGTCCCAACTCGATTCTAATATGTATTTTGGGCCTCGAGGACCCATATGAGGGACATTATGATTTATTGTGATTGATTTTCAGAAATTAATAGTAAATAACATGAATTAACTATAATTGAACTGTAAACTCCGGTAATGCTCCATAACCATGTTTCGGTGACAGATACGGGTTAGGGGTGTTACAATCCCTCCCTGTAGCCAACAGCTGTCAGCTGCAAATTTGATGATTTGAATAGTTTATTGCAGAATTTGAATCCAAGCTTCCCTTGGATGTTGGCTACTTAAACCGAGATGCATAAAAAGGAAACCTTTTTATCTAAAATTATTTTTCCAAATTCCCCCTTCTGAATCCATGAGTTTCCTCTCTTTGCCTTCTCCGATTTCATTGTCTAAGTCATGCTTCCTTTCTTCCCTTGACTACTTCTCTGCATTTTCTAGGTAATTCTTTGAGTCTTCTCTTTTTCCTTCATTTCCCCCCAAAATGGTCAGGATTAAGTGTAGTCATCTTGAGGGTAGAAGTAATCATGGCGACAGTAGTAGGAGGGTTCATGGGGGTGGCACAAAGGGTGACAGGCTAGGCCTAGTAATCACGAGGTAAGCATCCTTGTCCTTTCCTTTCCTTTCCTTTTTGAGGAAATATGAGTCGAAATTAGCTACGAATTAACATAAACATGTCAAAATCATCAATATACCAACAAGTTCACACTCAATTTGCAAATTTAAGCAACATTTACATTTTATTCAATTTAATCCCTATCCGAGACTAACATAACTTTCAATTTCAAACTCAAATTTTCAATCTGGTTTCACTATAGTCCATTTAGGACTTCCTATTTTTCATTTTCACTACCAATTTCAAAATTCATGCATATTAGTCCCTATTGAACAAAACTATCAATTGACTTCTCAATTTATAAAAATTACAAGAAAAAGACTAAATTGCATTAACCAATTTATGCTTCAAAATTTTAAACCTCATAGCCAAACCTCTTTCATCTCCTTCTCAAATTTTCGACATGCAAGGATGGAAAGAGACTAATTCTCTTTCTTTCCACTATGTCCAAAATAAAATACATATATTTGTTTCATTATAACATATTTAATTAATTAGAATTTATATCATTTCCTTTATAAATCAATAAGCCACCATCCACTACTAATTTAAGAGTGGCTTAATTACCTCTTAAGTCCCTTGTGCTTGTTCTAATTAAAGATTCTTAAGCAATTGAATTTTTACCACTTTTACAAATTAGTCCATGTACCTTAATTAATTACTAATTTTATAAAATTAACTATCCAAAATTCAATTCACTTCTAAAATAACTCAATAAATATTTAATACAAATATTTACGGTTTTGGTCTACGAAAATGAGGTCCCGAAACCGCATTTTCTAATACCACTAACTTTAGGATCATTACACTTGTTCCTTAATTAACTATAAATTTAAAAAAAAGTTACTAGACAAAATTTTAATATATTTCCATACTAGCATTTTAATATTAATATTTACAACATGGTTTATTGAAATGGTATTTTGAAACTACTAACTTTTGGGTCGTTACATTTTGGCCATTGGAAACATAATTTCCTGATTAAGTGAAAGTGGGGAGTTGTATTTGGTTGGCGTTTCCATTCGCCCTTCCCCTCTGTTAAGTAATTAACTATATCGTCCATATAAATGTTTCTAGAAAATTCAAAATTAATAGTATCCAAAAAATCATTTTCATGATATGGAGCTTTGTAGTATTCACAATTTTCCTCGGGTGTGATGATTACTTGTTTACCCTCAATAGTTACCTGACGGCGTACGTCACTTCTAAGTCTCGTGTTTTCTCTATACTTCAATGAAGTATAGAACTCGTATACTACAAAAATTACTTCTGGTTATTTTGGGGTCAAACAAAAGTTATACCAACCGTGATAATTTAGCAATTTCCACAATTTGTTACACAAAGTCAACGATGGATCAAAACCCCTCTCCTGAATAAATGTCTTACATTGTAATTCCAAAAAATATTTTTCGACATCTTTATGTTCGAAACAAGACGTATCAAAGTCCGTCATTGGCTCTTGGGTTTTGGTGGTTCTAAATTTCTTAGGGGCCATTTATAATGTTCAACAAAATTTTCAAGAGCAAAACTCGAATCTACCAATAACACAACCAACCAACTATTTCCCTAAATCTATCAACAACCCACAAAAATATTTTCAACAAATAGAAGTTAGAACCCTTAACCTTGTTGTTAACAACCTTGAGATTGAAGAAGACTCCTTAATGTAAGTGGACTCCTTTAAAAGCCTACAAAATGACAAGAAGAGAAAAGAAGCAAATAGAAAAGTGGAAAAAAAAGTTAGGAGAGTTTGAATGGGGAGAGGGTTTAAAGAGTTTGAAAAAGGTTTAGTGAACTAATATTGTGTTTTAGGGGTTGAATGGGGAGAGGGTTTAAAGAATTTGAAAGAGGTTTAGTGAACTAATATTGTGTTTTAGGGGTTAATAGGGTTTAAATATTATTTATATTTGGTTTTTAAGTTAAGAATCGATGGGTTTTAGTTTTAAGGATCGGGTTGCATCACAAGGTCAAGTATTTTACTGCAGAACTCGACTCAATGTTGCGACACTCATTTCCAATGTCGCGACATTCTTCCTAGAATGCCAGTGTCGCGACACCGAGGTGCAGTGTTGTAACATTCTCCCTAAAAGTGTAGAAGTTCTACTCTACTGCCATGTTACGACAGTGCTGGGCCAATGTCACGACATCGGCTCTATTTTTGTAAAAATCGTGTTTTAGGGGTGTTGTTACATCATCATCTCAATTTTAAAGGTCCCACATAATTCTAAGTGGCCTAACTAATCATTATACCTTAAATCCTAATTTATTCTATCCTACTCCTACAAAAAATTAATCAGAGGTTCAAGAATTAAAATTATACAAATTATAAAGTTCAATGGTTAAGCTTTAAGTTTTACTACCGGAGTCATTCGAGAGAGGCTTTTTAACTTCTCCATTGAATTTCGTTCTCGAGCTCAGTCATCCTGATTTGTCCAATTGCACCCCTTCCAAATTGGGTCTTTCCACTTGTCCTTTGCTCGAGCACAAATCCATTTCCTTAACCAATACGCCCTCTAATACACCTTTAGGGTGTACCAAGGACCTATCAGCCAGCTACAATGTGATGGAGGTGCTTTTCAGCTCCCCTAAACCTAATTTTTGATATATAGATAATAGCATTAGATTTATATTGGCCCCTAAATCGCATAGGGCCTTCCCAAGCTCCCCTCTCTATAGGATTTGTGAAGCTCCTTGGATTTTTAAGCTTAGAGGGGTATCTTTTTAATTATTATTGCACTACATACGACATTTATATTAATCCATTTACCTTTCTTAAGTTTCCTATGCCTAGCCCTGATTTCCTTTAAGAATTACTTAAGAATTTTATCAATAAGCTCTATAAGGGGTAAATTCATATTTAGGGACTTAAAAAGATTTAAAAAACTTACAAATTTGGCATTATCCCTTTTCTTCTTGTCCTTGAGCTTCGATGGGAATGGAATGCTCTTACAAATCAAATTGGCACTTTGCTTTAGCTCAAGTTTGGTCACTTCCTCCTCTATCTTCCGAGTCTTGTTATCATCTGGGAAGTAATGGAAAGAGTCATCGATTTCCTCCTTATCCACTTCCTTTGGAGCTAGAACACTCGAGTTTATAGAATCATACCCGAGCGGAGCATAATGGCTTTCACGTTCTCCTTTCCATCCCTCATAGGATTGTTCTCAGTGTTGCTTGGGATACCCTTTCCACATTGCCTTTGCATCATTATCATCATTTGGCTAAGCTGGTTCAGATATCAACCAACTGCATATTCGTTTGAGTGCATTGAGTCTACACATGTTGTACCTCTCTACGTATTGACTACATCTCCCTTCTATCTTGCCCATCCACTGATCACACGAGGCATGATCATTATTTGTGTATCGCCTCTCATACTACTAATATTTAGAGATGTGAGGAGGTTCATATGGAAGATTCGGTTGATTTTGATTGGGATTGCCACAACATTGGTTACCTACCTATTTAAGGTTTGAATGGCCCTTCCAACCTAAATTATATATATTGGAATATGGGTTTCCTCCCCTATTTCCCAAGTAAGTGACTTCCTTGGGTTGGCTCTAAAGGTAATTTCTCTAAGTGGTACTATTACCTTGACTACCTGTGCGGAATGGTGCAGGCGTCAGTGGTCGACCGGAACCCATCTCCAAACGGTTCAAATTTTTGAGGATCTATTGGTATTTGTCATCCTCATAAACTACTTTTATTGTCGGGGGTCTCGGGTTGTATATGAACCTGCCAGCTAGCCACATATACGAGTTTATAGCCATGTCCTCAATGAGATGACAAACCTCTACATAAGTTTTCGACATGAAAGCGGCGATGAATGCCCCATCTAACTCGGACCTCAAGTTTCCATCCAAACCATTATAGAAGATTTGCATTTGTAACCACTTAGCTAGTTTATGGTATGGAGACTTGTGCAATAGCATTTTAAACCTCTCTTATACCTTCAATTTGGCAGAAGTTGGTGATGTCTCACCTTAGCTGCATCATTTTACTTGGCAGAAAGAATTTTGCCAAGAATCTATTTGCAGGTTCCTTCCACGTGTCAATTGAATCCGGAGCCTACGAATCCAACCAAGTAAACCTCTAACATGTAGAAATTGGAATTTCATAAAACATATATTTAGATATATTATGTAATACCCCACATGTAACACCCCAAACCCGGCCTAGAAGTTAGGCCCGAATCTGGCGTGTCACATTGAAGTGTTTCTCGAAAACCATGCTTTCGTTTGCGTTCGTTTATTTTCAAAATGTGGTTTATAAAAAAAGAACTATTCTCTTTTCAAAATGTTACTAATCCATTTGTAAAATCTTTTTCAATTGCGGAAGCTTAATTAAAATAAATGATTTATGGAAACATGATATTAAAAATTGGGTTGCAGAAACGTAGTGTTTGAAAACAGTTACTGTTTGGGAAAATCGTGTCCTACTTCTAGCAGATATTAAACATACTTAGATAAATATCCCAAATAAAAGTTAAAAATAGAGAGGCCTTATTCAACCCCACTCAAAAAAACCGAAGTGCTTAAATAAGTGAACGAAATAGAAAAACATGTGTGGCTGTGTGGTCGTCTCCGAGTCTCTCGCAGCACCGATCCTCCTAATCTTTGGGGATTACACATGCATGTTAGGATGAAGGGGTGAGTTTGCGAAAACTCGAGTGTGTAATCCCTTATAATACAAACAGTCAGATATACGGTATGAAAAAATAGACTGGGCCTGAGCCCATCACAGACACAGTATCAGGTGGGTCTTAGCCCATAACAGAACCAGGTGGACCTAAGCCTATTACAGAACCAGTATCAGATGCATATATGAAGACAGAAATCTAGTCCAATCCAACCAATTCACCACCCGTACTAACCAACACACCATGGGGGGATAAAATCGACCCACCTAGCCAACACACCAAGCTCAGTATCGGTTGCGGCACTAACTCAACAGAATGGCTCGGCACCGTAGACAGAACGGCTAAAAGCCATAAATATCGCAGCATCACTGCCGATTAATAGAACGGCTAAAAGCCATAAATATCGCAGCATCACTACCGACTAAAAGCTATAAATATCGCAGCATCGCTGCCGGTTAACAGAACGGCTAAAAGCCATAAATATTGCAGAAAGCTAAAAGCCTTGTACAGAACGGCAATGGGCCGTACACTTCCTCCGTAACTTTGTCCCAACCCCATGCAATATGTCGTGTATGTCATGCCCAATCATCACAGGTGTATGCAAAATGACCATACTCAGTAATAGTCATTTAACATATATTACAAGCATATCAGTCACACGACCACAGTCAAGTCAGTTAAAACACAGTCATATGATCACAGTCAAGTCATGGCACAAAATCAGTCATTTACCCTCAGGGGAAAAATAATCATTTTACCATATAGGGGTATTTCGGTAATCCTACCCTTCAGGGGTATTTTGATAATTCTACCATATAGGGGTAATTCAGTAATTCTACCCTACAGGGGTAATTCAGTAATTTTACAAACTGAGGGTATTTCAGTAATTTTGCAACCCGACGATATTTCAGTAATTTTGCAAACCGAGGGTTTTTCAGTAATTTTGCAAACTGAGGGTATTTTAGTAATTTTACAAACCGAGGATATTTTAGTAATTTTGCAAACCGAGGGTATTTTAATAATTTTGTAAAATGAGGGTATTTTAGTAATTTTCCAAATTGTGGGTATTTCAGTAATTTTACAAACCGAGTGTATTTTTGTAATTTTGCAAACTGAGGGTATTTCAGTAATTTTGTAAACCGAGGGTATTTTAGTAATTTTGCAAACCAAGGGTATTTTTGTAATTTTGCAAACCGTGGGTATTCTAAACAGAGATAACGATGCGAATGGCCCTAGGGCCCATTCTCGGCCCAAATGGGCCCACACGCTCGTGTGGCCCATTTAGCCCAAATCTAGCCACATATATGGGATTCACATAGTCCAGTCCAATATTTACTACACAATCATACAACTTATCCGATTGGGCCCACAGGCCCATTGGCCCCACATGGCCCAAGCAGCCTAAACCCACAAGAACACTCATGATGGCCTCAACTATCGCGTCGAAGCTCCCACACGTGCGCTCACACGCTCGTGTGGCTACCATCGCCGTGTGACCGGCATTTCGACATTTGCCGCTCTACAGCTAGAGTAGTGCGAAATAAACACCTGATAGGAATCTGGAGTTAATTTGCGCTCCGAACACTCCTATGCCCAAACGCCAACCAAGGTATGCTTACTCTCCTCATAGATCACTCTATTTAAAGCCAGCTTCTCGCCTACTCTCATGCTAGCTTCCCGATGTGGGATCCCTCCATCAATCCTCCAAAACCGTTCCAAATTAGAAAAATTATCACATTTCGCATGCAAGGGGTTTTGAACTCAGGCTCCCCTGCCACCTTAATGACGCAACAACCAGTCCACCACAGCTCTCTTTGTATAACAAAACAAGCACAACTAAATATAAGCCTATGGGCCAAAGTCTAAATTCATTTAAAAGGAAATCAAAATGAATTGCAAGCGCCAAAACTTGAACCCATGCTCCCTTGCAACCTTAATGGCACCTTGCCACTAGACCCCTCACTTCCTTGTGTCATATTTTAACAAAACAAATTTATAAGGCCTTCTAGCTAACGCCAACTCCCCTTTAAGGAAAAACTAAAATTTTTGCTAGAGCTCTGGTTTGAACCCAGGACTTCTCCAACACTCCCAACTCTTCCTAAATCACTTAGCCACTAGACTAAACATGCAATTAGTGAAATTTCCTCGCACAACTAAAATCCAATTGCTCCGATACTCGAAGCCCATTTCTCCTAGGCCCAAAATTCGGGGTGTTACAACTCACCCCTCTTTAAAGAAATTTCGTCCCCAAAATTTCCAACTAACATGGTGGTTGTGTAACAACTACACCCCTACGCTACCGCTGCGCACTCTCATCCCAATAACACTAATATAGTTTTAACTTAATCTTGAAACCTCTTACACACAACCAAACATCTAACCATAGAAGCAAACATATATTTATCACACATGCACACAATTTCTATATCCAACGCCACATCCAAACATTTCCAAACATACACAAAATACAAAATCTAAATTCAAGTGTCTCTGTTTTAAACAGATAACAGTATCAAGGAAACTTACAGATTCGGCGCAGTCTCGGCCAACCACAATTTCAGAAAAAACATTCAGAAAACATTTTGAATACCCCAAATCTTTTCAAATCCTTTGAAACAATTCTTTCAGAAATTCAATTTTAAAACCCAATCCACAGTCGAGTTTTGCAACCCGGGCTCTGATACCACTAAATGTAACACCCCAAACCCAGCTTAAAAGTTAAGCCCGAATCTGGCGTATCACATTGAAGTGTTTCTCGAAAACTGGGCTTTCATTTGCGTTCATTTATTTTCAAAACGTGGTTTATAAAAAAAAGAACTATTCCTTTTCAAAATGTTATTAATCCCTTTGTAAAATCTTTTTAAATTGCAAAAGCTTAATTAAAAATAAATGATTTATGGAAACATGATATTAAAAATTGGGTTACGGAAACGTAGTGTTTGAAAACAGTTACTGTTTTGGAAAATCGTGTCCTACTTCTAGCAGATATTAAACATACTTAGATAAATATTCCAAATAAAAGTTAAAAATAGAGAGGCCTTATTACAACCCCACTCAAAAAAACTGAAGTGCTTAAATAAGTGATCGAAATATAAAAACATGTGTGGCTGTGTGGTCATCTCTGAGTCTCTCGCAGCACCGATTCTCCTAATGCTGGGGATTACCTGTACAGTTAGATAGAAGGGTGAGTTTACGAAAACTCAGTGTGTAATCCCTTATAATACAAACAGTCAGATATATGGTATGCGAAACAGACTGGGCTTGAGCCCATCATAGACACAGTATCAGGTGGGTCTTAGCCCATAACAGAACCAGGTGGACCTAAGACCATTACAGAACCAGTATCAGATGTAGATATGCAGAAATAAATCAAGCCCAATCCAACCAATTCACCATCCGTACCAACCAACACACCATGGGGGGATAAAATCGACCCACCCAGCTAACACACCAAGCTTAGCACCGGTTACGGCACTAAGTCAACAGAACGGCTCGGCGCCTTAGACAGAATGACTAAAAGCCATAAATATCGCATCATCGCTGCTGACTAAAAGCTATAAATATCGCAACATCGCTGCCGATTAACAGAATGGCTAAAATCCATAAATATCACAGCATCACTGCCGGTTAACAGAACGGCTAAAAGCCATAAATATCGCAGAAAAGCTGAAAGCCTTGTACAGAACGACAATGGGCCGTACACTTCCTCCATAACTTTGTCCCAACCCCATGCAATATGTCGTGTATGTCATGCTCACTCATCACAGGTGTATGCAGAATGACCATACTCAGTACCAGTAATTTAACATATATTACAAGCATATCAGTCACACGACCACAGTCAAGTCAGTTAAAACACAATCATATGATCAAAGTCAAGTCATGGCACAAAATCAGTCATTTACCCTCAGGGGTAAAATAGTCATTTTACCTTATAAGGGTATTTCGGGTAATCCTACCCTTCAGGGGTATTTCGGTAATTCTACCCTACAAGGGTAATTCAGTCATTCTACCTTACAGGGTTAATTCGGTAATTTTGCAAACCGAGGGTATTTCAGTAATTTTGCAACCCGAGGGTATTTTAGTAATTTTGCAAACTGAGGGTATTTCAGTAATTTTGCAAATCGAGGGTATTTTAGTAATTTTGCAAACCGTGGGTATTCTAAACAGAGATAACGATGCGAATGAGCCTAGGGCCCATTCTCGACCCAAATGGGCGCACACGCTCGTGTGACCCATTTAGCCCAAATCTAGCCACAGATATGAGATTCACATAGTCCAGTCCAATATTTACTACACAATCATACAACTTATCCGATTGGGCCCACGGGCCCATTGGCCCCACATGGCCCCTTTCGGCCCATCGTGGACCAAACAGCCTAAACCCACAAGAACACTCATGATGGCCTCAACTATCGTGTCGAAGCTCCCACACGTGCGCTCGCACGCTCGTGTGGCTACCATCACTGTGTGACCGGCATTTCAGCATTTGCCGCTCTATAGCTAGAGTAGTGCGAAATACACACCTGATAGGAATCTGGAGTTAATCCGCGCTCCAAACACTCCTATGCCCAAACGACAACCAAGGTATGCTTACTCTCCTCATAGATCGCTCTATTTAAAGCCAGCTTCTCGCCTACTCTCATGCTAGCTTCCCGATGTGGGATCCCTCCATCAATCCTCTAAAACCATTCCAAATTAGCAAAATAGACACATTTCGCATGCAAGGGGTTTCGAACTCAGGCTCCCCTGCCACTTTAATGATGCCACAACCACTCCACCACAACTCTCTTTGTATAACAAAACAAGCACAACTAAATATAAGCATATGGGCCAAAGTCTAAGTTCATTTAAAAGGAAATCAAAATGAATTGCAAGCGCCAAGACTTGAACCCATGCTCCCTTGCAACCTTAATGACGCCTTGCCACTAGACCACTCACTTCCTTGTGTCATATTTTAACCAAACAAATTTATAAGGCCTTCCAGCTAACGCCAACTCCCCTTTAAAGAAAAACTAAAATTTTTGCTAGAGCTCTAGTTTGAACTCAGGACTTCTCCAACACTCCCAACTCTTCCCAAATCACTTAACCACTAGACTAAACATACAATTAGTGAAATTTCCTAGCACAACAAAAATCCAATTACTCCGATACTCGAAGCCCATTTCTCTTAGGCCCAAAATTTAGGGCGTTACACCACACCCGCCCTAGACGTTATGGTCAGATTATGAAGGTTAAAGCGCTTGTGTGAAAAAGAGACAATCCTTTGACTTGATGGCAACCAAGTTCAGTAAAAAGGAAATACACTCGAAGTACTCATTTTGAAAACATAACGAATTTAAAAAAGCTTAGCTTATTTGTGTTTCTAAAATCAAAACTAATTTACTAAAAACATTTGCATACCAAAACATTTTAGAGAAACTCCTAGTTAAGTTTGCAGCGAAAAACTTTTAAACTTTTAGTTTACAAAATCGCCAATTCCTTTTTAGTTATTATAAGTTAAGAGTCATTAAAAGATTAAAGCTATTGTATAATAAATGCTAAAAAAACTAATCAAACTATAAAATGTTCAAAGAATAAACAAACCCAAGGAAAAGTCTAAAATGTCCAAATTAAACAAATTAAGAGTCCATAGTACATAAAATAAGCATGTGAAACCCAAGCTCCAGAATCGCCATCCACTCCTAATTTGGAGGATTACCATGAAGCAACAAACAAAGGTGTGAGATTAAAGCCCAGTGTGTGTTTTGGATCGTATTTCAAAAGAACATATATATATTTATATACCAGAACATCACATAACATATTTCTTTCAAATAATTCATATCGTATCAGAATTCATATGGGTCATAACTTATCATATCATAGCATATCATGCTAGATCGTATCATAACATATCATATCAAATCGAATCATAGCATAACAAATCATATCCTAACCCCATCCGCTACACACCATCTCCGTCCAACCATTCACATCATATAGGACTATAAGAGTCCATCCATCCAGTCACACCAATACGTGGCGATGTGCGACTCACATTGTAACACCCTTAACCCGTATCTGTTGCTGGAACAGAGTTACGAAGCGTTACCGGTCAAACAAAATAATAAACCATATAATTCATACATCAATGCATACATAATCTAATATAATCTAATTACAATCAAATACTGTAACATCCTAGAACTAGGGGTTCTACGTTTTGTGATATTTTATGTGTTTGGCTCATTTAGCTTGTTGTTTTGGTGTGTTTGGGGGTCTTGGGAAGGCTCAGGTTTGAGTCGGAGCTTTGGTAAAATTTTTATTTTAGGGCAAGTAAGAGAGAGAGCTAGTAGATGCAGGCTTTAAGGATAATTATTTTTGTTTGAGGACACAAGGATGAGCTTATGGTGGAGTGGATGTGGCGTCACTTGTAGGAGCAGAGGGGGAGGAGCTCGAATCCCATCTGCTGCACTTTGGAGTTTAATTTTTTTGTGTTCAAAGAGGGGAAGAGGTGGCATTCGGCTAGGACTCTACCATGGTGGTTGTGGAATGATTCAAACAAATTCAAATGGATGGACAAGAGGAGTTTGAGAAGTTTGAATGGGTAAAACAATTCAAATTAGTGGATGGAGAGTGAATGAAGGAGAAAATCGTGGAAGGTGGGTAGAGAGGAGAAGTTTGGCCGAATGTGGGAAGGTGTGTAGGGGAGCATTTTCAGTTTTTAGCTAGTAGGGGTGTGTGCCGAATTCTCTTTTGGGTTACTTAGGCATTTTCATCCTAGTATTTTCGGTCTTTGTGTGTAGGGAGAGAGAGTGCCGAAAACTTGCCAGTAAGTGCTTCTAGTGTTTCTTTTTCTTTTCTTTCAAGTTGATGCACTTTTGTTCTCTTGAGCATTGCTGAATTTTCAGTTGGTTTTATCCTCCTTTTCAATCGTTTTCTTTTATTGTCACCTAAGTCCATTTCTACTTCTTTCTCCTCTAGTCGAACCTCAGTCTCCTCACTTTCTACTCTTTTCTTGACGTCTCTCTCCTGTTCTACTCTTGAGCCGAAACCTTCTTGGCATTTGCTATTTGTGCCAAATCTTCTTGGACTCCTTTCGGCTTCTCTCTGTTTAAGGTAAAGAACTTTTCTTTTATTCTTGTTATCTCCTTCCTTCTTCTAAGGAAACCGACCACTCATTCGTTAATCATAAACCGAATTTGGTTTCTCTTCCGAAGCTGACTACTCCATCTTTTGTACCCCCGTTTCTTTCATCGTTTGTTATTTAGCCGAACCCCAAGAATCAAAGTGCTAGTTGTCTGCCGAAGGTCCCTCTGCAATTGGTTTCTGTTTGTGCCAGGTAATGGAAACTCTTTCGTTTCTTCTCTATCTTTCGGTCTTATGTGGTCATAACCGAAATGGTTATTTTTTTTCTTAATATTAGTTCGCAGGTAATCTCTTTTGTTCTCCTCTCAACGTGGCATATTCGCATCGGATTAGAATCTATAGCCAAGTCTATCTGTGTTCGGTTCATTCTTTGACCAAGGTAAAGAGGTTCTCTTTGATTTCGGTTGGTCTATTTCTTTTTCTCTTTCGTTGCCTTAACCCAATCTCTTTGTTAGACAACCATTGTTCTCTCTGAAAGTGTTGTACTGATCAAAGATTCTCTTCATGGATGCGAGTGCTAGCCAATCTAAGGAGGGGAGTGGACTCGTGGTCTCTGCTATTAAGTTTAAATGACGTGCTGTGTCGGCGGTTCAGGACTTTTCGCCAGGTTGTGGTAGAGAGCCGACATCTGTTTGGGATAGGCAGATAGTGGTTATTCCCGCTAGAGAGAGTAGCAACGATCAGGAGTGTTTAGTCCTTCAGCAGAATCGGTGTGTAATATTCGCACCATCTTTTGTTTGATTATTAATTGGTATGTGAATTGTTTAAAAGTGAAACATCGATGTGGTCATTGAGTTACCCTTGGGGGTAAAATCGGAGATACCGAGTTAGTTACCTTTGATTGTGTCATTTAAATACCCTATCATGAATATATGTATGCTCTGATTATTCGATTTACATTGACATATGTTGCATTCATTATATTATGATTGTATAATGCATGGGATTGGGATATGAAATTGATTAAAAGGGGAAGAGCATGTCAGTGGTTTGGTACCACATATATCAGTGGTTTGGTACCACATATATCAGTGACTCTGTCACATTATTTCAGTGGTTTGGTACCACATTCAGTGGCTTGGTGCCACATATGAGGAGTGTAGCGGATGGAGGGTTGATTGTAGAAATCCCCACATGTGTGTTTTGGCTGGTACGGGTGGTGTGTAGAGGATGAAATACTAGGTTGGGTTGGGTTGCATTGCATACACTATTTGATATGCCATGTTGTTAGGGCTATGGCCCAGTTCGATTCGTCTGGGCTTCGGCCAAATTCATTACCGTGAGGGCTAAGGCCCAATGTGCTTCTATGGGCTTAGGCCCATATTTCGTTCGTAAGGGGAATTACACACTGAGTCCTCGTGACTCACCCTTCTGCTTAATTTTGCAGGTAACCCCTAGTTCGAGGATTTGGAGCCGAGGAGGACTCTGCGGTGGCCATGCATTACTTCTTTCGTAAACTCCATTTTCTCTATTTGAACTTAATTTGAATTTAGGATTTTGTTATGTAATAAGGCCTCCGGGATTTTAATTTGGGTTTTTGATTTAACGCGGTTATTATTATATCATGAAATGTTTAACACAGAGTTTTTCCTAAAAATATAAATAATCAATTTTCTAAAATATTGACAAGCGGATAACATGCAGATTGATAATTAAATTCGAAAATTTTCTTAGAACTACAAACACTATTTTCAAAATGTCACGTTTCAGAACACCACTAGTTTCAATTTTTCGTATCACAAAACCTGATTTCGACTGTTAGAGTAATTAATAAAATTTTTTAAGAAAACTCTAAAACGGGATCTGATTTTCAAAATGAAAACAAAACGTGAAGTTTTTAAAATTTCTTTAAACAATCTTTCCTTGTGACATACCAGATCCGGTCGTAAGGTTTAGGCCGAGTTTGGGGTGTTACAATTATGGTATCAGAGCCTAGTTACAAAACTCGGCCGTGGAATGGGTTCAAAAACATTTTCCAAAATTTGTTTGAAATATGGTTTAGAAAAATATATTTTTCTGGAAGTATGACACCTGAGTCTTCGGCACCAATCCGTACTGTAAGTCTTCTGACTATTGGTTGATTAGTATGAAAAGATTTTTATTGTGTTGTGATTGCTAGTTATAAGAGATACAATTTTAGAGATCGAGACCTTTAGAAATATGATTTGCGAAAACTACTTCTAAATCTGTCTTCATAAGCTATCCGTTAATAAACAGTGGAACGATATACTAATTCATAAAATTTTTAATCAGACTAAGTCGATTCAGTAAACATGAGCGTTGGAGGACGTGGACGTGGTATACGTGGCAGTGTTAGAGGCCGAGGTATTGAGGCTGGATCCTTAGAATCAGGACATGGGCCGGAAGGCGAAGTGCCAGCATCACCAGTAGCAGAAGCAGGGTCTCATGACCAATCTGGAGGGGACGATGCTTTGTCCCAAGCTATGCTGCGTGTTCTTGAGCAGGTTGCCGGAGCAAGCACAGGATCGGTAGCTCGAAAATCTATTCCTGAGCGACTTCGAGCAAATGGGGCTGAGATATTTAGAGGTATTTCTGGTGTGGCTCCAAACGTAGCGAAATATTTGCTGGAAGCAGTCGAGCGGATTATGGATGATCTGGACTGCACGGCAGAGGAAAAGTTAAAAGGAGTAGTGTCCCTCCTTCGAGATGAGGCATACCAGTGGTGGCTCAAGGTAAAGGATGGTACTCCAGTGGATCGTATTACCTGGGATTTCTTTAAGACAGCGTTCTAGGGAAAGTATGTTGGGGCGAGTTATGTGGATGCTCAGAGAAAGGCATTTTTAAACTTGGTCCAGGGGAATAAGTCGGTGGCTGAGTATGAGGCGAAGTTCCTGCGTTTAAGCCGCTATGCACGGGGTATCGTCGCAACTGATTATGAGCGTTGTGTTCGGTTTGAGGATGGTCAGCGGGACGAGCTGCGGGTACTGATAGCTCCGCAACGGGAAAGAGAGTTTGCCATTTTGGTTGAGAAGGCAAAAATAGCCGAAGAGGTGAAGCAGTCTGAGAGGCAGAATCGGGATAAGGATAGGGGTAGGAATAAGAGGAACTTTGGGTCGTCAGGATCTGCTGGGGGTTTTTAAAAGAGGCCTAGGTTTGATGGGCCGGGTCAAGTTACGATGCCTGTTACCGTTGGTCGATCTCAACCGTGTGCTCGATGTGGGAAATTACATTCGGGGGAGTGTTGGGTAAGAAATAGATGATGTTTCAGGTGTGGATCTATGGATCATCGAATAAGGGACTGTCCACAAGAGTTGGACAGGGTGCGGTCGGTAGGTAAGGGATATACGAAGTCTGGAAGAAGTGGGCAGCAGCCACCGAGAGGTCGTGGTCCGGTTAGAGGAGGAAATGGATTCGGTCGAGGGCGTGGAGCACCGGGCAGAGGTGCTGGGAGTATAGATGCAAGATAGCTTGGATTGGTTTATGCAGCTAGACGTTGAGAGGATGGCGATGCACTGGACGTCATAACTGGTACGTTCCTTATTTTTGATGTGCCCTTTACAGCTTTGATAGATATTGGGTCTACACATTCATATGTTGCTAGTACTGTGTCTGGGACTTTGAGCATTAAATCTGAGATTGCTGCTAGAGAAATATCTGTGGTTAGCCCTCTAGGACAATCTGTGGTAGTGAACAAGTTGTTCAGGAATGTACCTTTAGAAGTTCAAGGGGTAGTGTTTCTGGCAGACTTGATGGAACTGCCGTTCGGCGAGTTCGATTTAATCTTAGGAATGGACTGGCTAGTTAAGCATCGTGCCAAATTGGATTATGCTGCTAAGCGCATGATATTGAAGACTCCCGAGGATAAAGAGGTGCTGGTGACAGGTGAGAGAAGGAATTACCTGTCCAATGTGGTGTCTGCACTAAAGGCTGAAAGGATGGTGCGAAAAGGGTGTGAGGCGTTCTTAGCTTTCATCAGTGCTTTGGAGGCCAAAGAATTATCTGTAAGGGATGTTAGAATGGTGAAAGAGTTCTCAGACGTTTTTCCAGAAGAGCTTCCAGGGTTACCTCCGGATCGCGAGGTGGAGTTCGGCATTGATCTACCTCCGGGAATAGCTCCGGCGTCTGTCGCCCCATATAGGATGGCGCCAAAGGAGATGGTAGAACTTAAAGCTCAGATTCAGGAACTGTTGGACCGTGGTTTTATCCGACCAAGTGTGTCTCCGTGGGGAGCACTGGTGTTGTTCATTAAGAAAAAGGACGGGTCGATGCAGATGTGCATTGACTACAGGCAATTGAACAAGTTGACGATTAAGAACAAATACCCGTTGCCAAGGATTGACAACCTGTTCGATCAGCTGCGAGGCACTTCTGTCTTCTCGAAGATAGACTTGAGGTCGGGGTATCATCAGTTAAAGGTCAAGGAGGCGGATATTCATAAGACTGCTTTTCGAACTCGTTATGGTCACTACGAGTTCTTAGTGATACTGTTCGGGATAACGAACGCACCAGTCGCATTTATGGATATGATGAACCGGGTATTCCAACCCTACCTAGACCGGTTTGTCGTAGTGTTCATAGATGATATCTTGGTATATTCAAGGACTGATGAGGAGCATGATTCGTATCTTCGGATAGTTCTGCAGATTTTGAGAGAGAAGCAACTGTATGGCAAGTTCAGCAAGTGTGAATTTTTGTTGAGGGAAGTTACCTTTTTGGGGCATGTTGTTTCTGCCGAGGGGATTAGGGTTGATCCCCGAAAGATTGAAGCTGTTTTGGATTGGAAATCGCCGAAGTTAGTAGAAGAAATTCGAAGCTTCCTTGGGTTAGCTGGGTACTACAGAAGGTTCGTTAAGGGATTCTCGTTGATTGCTGCACCATTAACCAAGCTATTACGGAAAGGGATACCGTTTGTATGGACTGATAAACAGCAGGAAAGCTTTGAACGGTTGAAGAAGATTTTGATGGAGGCACCAGCGTTGATTCAGCCTGAGGCTGGAAAAGAGTTTGTCTTCTATTGTGATGCGTCGCACACAGGGTTAGGATGTGTGTTGATGCAAGAAGGGAATGTGATAGCGTATGCGTCTCGGCAATTAAGACCACATGAGGTGAATTATCCCACTCATGATTTGGAGTTAGCTGCGGTAGTGTTCGCCCTGAAGATCTAGAGACACTACTTGTATAGAGAAAAGTCAATTATCTACACCGATCATAAGAGCCTGAAATACCTCCTTACCCAGAAGGAGTTGAATTTAAGGCAGTGGAGGTGGATTGAATTGTTGAAAGACTATGACTGCTCGATTGAGTATCATCCGGGTAAAGCTAATGTAGTGGCTGATGCGTTGAGCCGTAAGCTGATATCGGATTTGAGGGCAATGTTTGCTCATCTCAGTTTGTATGAGGATGGAAGCTTGATAGCCGAACTTCAAGTGAAACCTTCATGGGTAGGTCAGATTAAAGAAAAGCTGTTGTTAGATGAAGTGTTAAGTTCTCGACTTTAGCAAGTGGAAGGTGGTGAAACAGCGGATTTTGGTCTGAACAGTGAATGGGTATTGTGCTTTTGTGGAAAGGTTTATGTAACATCCTGAAATTTGGGGATTTCATGTTTTACATTATATCATGCGTTAGGCTAGCTAAGAGTGTTAGTTGTGTATGTTTAGGGACCCTAAGAAGGCTTGGGGTTGAGTTGGGCCTTAGTAGAATTTTTGTGTTTAAGCACTTAAAGGAGAGAAGGAAAGTGGCGTCAAGACTTAAGTGAATAAGTGTGTATTTTGCTAGCACAAGTGGAGCTAGTAGCAGAGTGGTGTGACGTCACATTAAGGGGCTTAATGGGTGGAGTTTGAATCCCACCTAATGCAAATTTTGGGGAATAATTTTTTTTGTGCTATTCAAGTAATTGATGGTAAGTGTCGGCCAAGCTTTAAAGAAGGAAAGGAAGACTTTTTATTGATGGAAAGAACACTATGGAGGAAGGTAAGGAGGAGATCAAGGAGAAAATAAGGAAATAAGTAAAGGAAAGAGATAAGGGGGGATATGTTGGCCGAATTTTTGGAAGGAGCTTGGGAAAGAAATTTGGTCAACCCTAATCTTTTTGGTAAAGGAGGTACACGGTTTTAGTAGGGAGAAGAGGGGAGCCAAAATTCTTTTGGTCATTTTGCAAGTTTGTGCATGAAAGGCTTGTTTTCTTTGTAACATTTTTGGTGCTCTCTTTTCCGATCCTTTCTCTTTGTTTTGCCGAAACACTTAAGCAATTTGTTCACTTTTTTTTTCCTTGTTTTGCCGTATTACTCAATCCATTTTGTTCGTTCTTCCTTGGTGTTAGCCGAAACCCTCTAACATTTCTTTTCCATCTTTTCTTTTCTTTTTGACCATTTCTTCAACCTTTCTCTCTTTTCTTAAATCGACATTACCTTGTGGCCGAATCTTGTTTGTTCATTTCCCACCATTAGCTGAACCTTTTAACCCTTAATCTCTTCTTCATTATTTCTTTCTCTTTCGTGTTGGCACTCTCTTCTTTGATCGAATCGGTAAGTGGTTTCATTCTCATCTTTTCATTTTCTTTTCTCCCTAGCCGAATGTGTGTCCCTCACCAATCGGTTGTTTCACCTTGTTTCTATACCGAAATGTCGTTTCCTCCTACTCCCTCATATCTTAATCATTTTCTTTTTGTAGTGTTATAGTGGGAAAGTCGAATCTTATACCTTTGACTCATCCATAGCCATAAGTCCAATTGGTGGGAATCGGATTCATCATCGTTAAAGTAAGGAGTTTCGTCATGGTTCATTTTGATCTATTTCATTGCTCGAATAGTTTGCTAAACGGATCGATGGATTTGACTAATCGGTTATTATAGGGACTAGATCGCTCGTTCTTATCCACTTGTTGTTCCTTCGGAAGTGGTGGTAAGCCGAAATCCTCTCCCTAAACAATTAAATTCTCTCATCATAGTATTATTCTAACCGAGACTCTTTCAATGGAGGCAAGTGGTAGCGTTATTAAAAGAAAATCGATAGGAGGGCAAATAGGGAGTGGACTTGCAATCTCTACTCCCAAGTTCAAACGTAGGGCGGTATCGACAGTTCGGGATTTCCCACCGAGTTGTGGACCATCATCCGGTGAGAATAGGAAAATTGTGGTCGTTCACGATTCTAAGGGTAAGCATTTTTAGATCGTTGATTTAGATTTGGATTAAGAAAATCTCTTTGGTTGGTTAATCGAATGTTATGGTGTCATAGGTGCCGACGATCAAGAAGGTTTAGTTCTTACCGTAATCGTGTGTGTAATCTCACACCGAAATCCAAAAATTGTGATTCACTATTATGTTGGAAAATAGATCATTGTCGATTACAAATCTAATAACCGTGATATGGCATGAATCGAGTGACTTGCTTATTCAACACTATTTCTAAAGATCTATCAAAATCGGTATTAATTTACTAAATTACAAAAATGCCCCTATGGGCCGATTTACCAAAATGCCCCTATGGGCCGATTTACCAAAATGCCCCTATCGGCTGATTTACCAAAATGCCTCTATGGGCCGAATTTCTAGAATGCCTTAGTGGGCTGAACTATCAAAGTGCTTCAATGGGTCGATTCACTGCAATAATTCACTAGATTAATGGTGGTTATATATATGTGGATATTTTATTTTATTATGTATGTTGCATTCTTTTTACATTTTGCATGGGATGGGAAAAATTGTATGGAGAGCAGTGTAGCCTGGTGGCATAGCCATAACTTGTTCATTATTATGCTTACTTATGATTCGGTGGTATAGCCACAATAATAAAATATTATAGCAGCTCGACTGCAAATTGGTGTGAGCGGCGGGGTGGGTTGACTTGATCCCTACAGGTGTGATTGGCTGGTTGGGGGTGTGATGGATTGATGGGTTGGCTTGCATATTTTTCATTTATATACTGCTATGTATAATGGGCTTAGGCCCAAGATTATGCTATGCGGGTTCAAACCCAGTGGATGACGGTAAGGGGATTATACACTGAGTTCTTGTAACTCACCCCCTCTTTTCTTTCTTAATCTTTGCAGGTAATGCTCAGTAATGAGGACTTGGGCCCGTGGATGACTCGGTGGAGGCCATACTTTAGAAATAATGTTTTCGAACATTAGTAAACTTCTTTTCTGTCTTATTTCGTTACTCTTACTATTTTGGGTTTAAAGTTGTAATAAGGCCTCTGTGATTTTTTATTTTATTTTACGTTTGACGTATTTATTATCTTCCATGAATTAATTTAAACGGGGAGTTTCTAAAATCATAAACAACGGTTTTTCTTAAAATTTATCAACAAACGGATTTCATAATAAATATGTACAAATAATTTAACTTGGATTTTTCCTGCAAGTTATCAATAATATTTTCAAAAGTCACAGTTTTAAAAGATCACTAGTTCGATTATCGATTCTTCAATCAACCTTTCAAAATTAGTAGTACTTTTATCAAATATTTCTAATCAAATTTGTTTTCTTAAATTTTAACCTAATAACAACATCTTTAGTAAGAATCACAAGTTCTTTACTCGTTTTCTTCATGTGACATGCCAGATCTAGTCATACCGCTTGGGCCGGGTTTGGAGTGTTACATTTTATGGTATCAGAGCCCGGTTACAAAACTCGACTGTGGTTTGGGTTCAAAAATGTTTTCTAAAATTGCTTGAAATTTAATTTATAAATACATGTTTTAGAGGAAGTATGGCACCACGAGTATCCGGCATCAAGTCAGTAAGTTTATGATGTCATTTTATGATTATTGTGGTATGACTGTGGTAAGAAAACTCCACAAAATAGAAATACTCTAGAACTTTTAGCTTTAGGAGCTGATAGAGATTGAGACTTTAGGATACGTTTTGCGAAAACAACTGTACTTCCTATACTCCATAAAACATTGCTTAATAAACATTGAATAGGATACTGATTCATAAGACTCTTAATCAGATTAAATCGACTTAGCAAACATGAGCGCTAGAGTACGTGGACGCAGTAGACGTGGACGTGGTAGAGGCTGAGGTGCTAGAGTTGTATCTGAGGCATTGGGATATATGCCGGAAATGGACGCACCTGCGTCACCTGTGACTGAAGCTGGGTCACATGATCGAATGAGAGAGGACGACGCTCTGTCCCAAGCTATGTTACGAGTTCTAGAAAGGGTTGCTGGGGCAAGAACTGGGTCGGCATCTCGTGGGTCGATATCGGAGCGACTCAGATCGAATGGGGCTGAAGTTTTTAGAGGTATTTCGGGTGTATCCCCAAGTGTAGCAGAGTATTGGCTTGAGGCGGTGGAGCGGATTATGGATGACCTGGATTGCACCGCACGAGCGTAAAAGAAAGGGTTGTGTCATTGCTAAGAGAGGAGGTGACGGTGGTGGCTCACTGTTCGGAAGGCACTCAGTGATCGTATTGCCCGGGAATTCTTTAAAATAGCATTCCAGGGAAAATATGTCGGGGTTAGCTATGTGGATGCCCGAAGGAAGGAATTCCTGAATCTGATCCAATGAGGTAAATCTGTGGCAGCATACGAGGCAGAGTTTTTGCGTCTGAGTCGGTACGCCTGGGGAATAGTGCCGACTGATCATGAACGCTGCGTGTATTTTGAGGATGGATTGCGTGATGAGTTACGGGTACTGATAGCCCCACAGAAAGAGAGGAATTTTGCTACACTGCTTAGATAGCTGAGGAAGTTAAGCACTCAGAATGGAAAAACCGAGACAAGGATAGGGGCAGGAACAAGAGAGACTCTGGGTATTCAGGTCCTGCTAGAGGATTTCAGAAAAGGCCCAGGAATGAGGGGCGAGTTCGAGTGGGTGCTCCAGCCTACTACCCAATCGCCATGACCTTGCGTGGATTGTGGAAAACTTCACTCGGGTGAATGCTGGAAGAGAACTGGTGGTTGTTTCAGATGTGGATCCAAAGACCATCGGTTTAAGGATTGCCCTCGAGAGCTGCTCGCACTCGTAGTTCGTAATGATTTGCGCGCAGCCAACCGAGGCGCTTCAAGCCGCCGAGAGGCCGTAGGGCAGGTCGAGGTGGTAATGGTGTGGGACGAGGTCAGGGTGCACCGGGTAGAGGTACCGGTAATAGAAGTAACACGGAGGCGAGAAAACCAGGATTGGTCTATGCGGTCAGACGTCGAGAGGATGGCGATGCACCGGACGTCATCACTGGTACGTTCTTCATATCTGATGTACCTTTTACCGCTTTGATAGATATTGGATCCACCCATTCGTATGTTGCATGTGCTGTGTCTGGAACTTTGAATATTAGATCTGAGATTACTGCTAGAGAAACAACTGTGATTAGCCCTTTAGGACAGTCGGTGGTCGTAAATAAGTTGTTTAGGGATGTGCCCTTAGAAGTTCAGGGGGAAGTATTTCTGGCGGATTTGATGGAACTACCATTCGGCGAGTTCGATCTTATATTGGGCAAGGAATGGCTGGTTAAGCATCGTGAGAAATTGGACTGTGTTGTAAAGCAGATGGTATTAAGAACTTCAGAGGATAAGGAAGTGATGATGATAGGTGAAAGAAGAAATTATCTGTCTAATGTGGTATCTGCTTTAAAGGCAGAAAAGTTGGTACGAAAGGGGTGTGAAGCGTTCTTAGCCTTTATCGATTGCTTTGGATGCCAAAGAGTTGTCAGTAGAGAGTGTTAGAAAGGTGAAAGAGTTTTTAGACGTCTTTCCCGAGGAGCTTCCTGGATTACCTCCGGATCAGGAAGTGGAATTTGGTATTGAGCTGTTGCCAATAACGGCTCCAGTGTCCATTGCTCCTTACAGAATGGCGCCGAAGAAGCTAGTGGAGCTTAAAGCTCAGATCCATGAGTTGATGGATCGTGTATTTATTCGACCAAGTGTGTCACCGTGGGGAGCGCCAGTTTTGTTCGTTAAGAAAAAGGATAAGTCGATGCGTATGTGCATTAATTATAGACAATTGAATAAGTTGACGATCAAGAATAAGTATCCGTTACCAAGGATCGATGATCTGTTCGATCAGCTGCGAGGAGCTTCGGTTTTCTCGAAGATAGACTTGAGATCAGGGTATCACCAGTTAAAAGTCAAGGAGGCAGATATTCACAAGACTGCGTTCCGAACTCGTTATGGGCATGACGAGTTCTTGGTGATGCCGTTTGGGTTGACAAATGCACCAGCTGCATTTATGGACATGATGAATCGAGTCTTCCAACCCTATCTAGATCGGTTTTTGGTGGTGTTCACAGATGACATCTTGGTGTACTCAAAGACAGAAGAGGAGCATGATTCGCATCTACGGGTAGTATTGCAGATATTAAGGGAGAAGCAACTGTATGCTAAATTCAATAAGTGTGAATTTTGGCTGAGGGAAGTGACCTTTTTGGGGCATGTTGTGTCTGCCGAAGGAATTAGAGTTGATTCCCGCAAGATAGAGGCTGTATTGGACTGGAAGCCTCCGAAGTCAGTGGCAGAAATTCTGAGTTTTTTAGGTTTGGCTGGGTATTACAGGCGATTCGTTGAGGGGTTTTCGTTGATTGCTGCACCCCTAACTAAGCTATTGCGTAAGGGAGTACCGTTTGTGTGGTCGATAAGCGAAGAAGAGAGCTTTGAGAAATTGAAGAAGATTCGACAGAGGCACTGAGTATTGATTCAACTTCGAGGCCGGTAAGGAGTTTATCATTATTGTGATGCATCACACACGGGCTTGGGATGTGTGTTGATGCAAGGGGGAAAGTGGTGGCTTATGCATCTCGTCAAATAAGGCCGTATGAGGTGAACTATCCCACACATGATTTTGAGTTAGCTGCAGTGGTGTTTGCTCAGAAGATATGGAGACACTATCTATACGGGGAGAAGTCGATTATCTACACGGATCATAAGAGTCTGAAGTACCTCCTTACCCAGAAGGAGTTGAACTTAAGACAGCGGAGGTGGATAGAATTGTTGAAAGATTATGACTTTGCTCAATCGAGTATCTTCCAGAAAAAGCTAACGTCTTTGCGTATGCGCTTGAGTCGTAAGGTGATATCGAATTTGAGAGCGATGTTTGCTCATCTCACTTTTATGAAGATGGTAGCTTGTTAGCTGAACTTCAAGTGAAGCTCATGTGGTAAAGTCGATTAAGGAAAAGCGGATGTTGGATGAAAGGTTGGGCTCTCGGCCAAAGCAAGTGGAAGGTGGTGAGATAGGGGATTTTGGATTAAATAGTGATGGAGTATTGTGTTTCATGGAAGAGTCTGCATGCCCAAGGATTCGAATGAGACAAATGATTCTGCGTGAGGCGCATAGTAGCCCATACGCTATGCACCCCGGGGGAAACAAAATGTACCGAGACCTCCGTGAGCAGTATTGGTGGCCAGGGTTGAAACGGGAGGTTACCGACTTCGTAAGCAAGTGCTTGACATATCAGTAGGTGAAGGCGGAACATCAACTGCCTTCAAGGTTACTGCAACCAGTGAAAATTCCACTATGGAAATGGGAAAGGATAACGATGGATTTTGTTAGTGGGTTACCCTTAACGCCTACTAAGAAAGATTCAGTATGGGTGATAGTGGATCGGTTAACGAAGACTCATTTCCTACCTGTTCGTACGTATTACTCGTTGCAGAAGTTGGCCAAGTTGTATGTAGCAGAGATTGTGAGGTTGCATGGGGTACCGATGTCTATCATATCAGACAGGGATCCTAGGTTTACATCACGGTTTTGGAAGGCTCTACATGAAGCTTTGGGTACAAGGCTAAATTTCAGCACGGCGTTTCATCCACAGACTGATGGTCAGTCGAAGAGAGTAATCTAGATTTTAGAAGACATGTTAAGGGGCCGTGTGATCGACTTCAGAGGTAGTTGGGAAGATTTTCTACCATTGGCAGAGTTTGCATACAACAACAGCTATCAATCCAGCATCTAGATGGCACCCTATGAGGCGTTGTATGGTCGTAGGTGTCGTACTCCTACTTGTTGGACTGAGCTAGGGGAACGACAGTTATTGGGTCTAGAATTGATCTCGGAGACAGAGGAAAAAGTAAAGGTAATTCAGGCTCGGTTAAAAGAAGCTTCAGACAGACAGAAATCGTACGCGGATCAGAAGCGGAAGGAGATAGAGTTCTCTGTGGGTGATCAGGTCTTTTTGAAGGACTCACCTTAGAAAAAGATCTTAAGATTTGGAAGGAAGGGCAACTTGAGCCCTATATTTATCGGACCTTACCGTGTATTGAAGCGTATTGGGCCAGTGGCTTATCAGCTTGAGTCACCTCCGGAGTTAAGTCAGATACATAGCGTATTCCATGTCTCGATGTTAAGGCGTTATCGTTCGGATCCGTCTCATGTTGTGCCAGTGGAGGAAGTTGAGATAAGACCTGACTTGTCTTTTGAAGAAGAACCAATGCAGATTTTAGATCAGGATATTAAGGTGCTGAGAAAGAAGTCAGTCTCGTTGGTCAAAGTATTATGGCGTAATCACGGGTCAGAGGAAGCTACATGGGATCCAGAGGACACGATCCGGTAGCAATATCCTCATCTCTTCTAATCAGGTAAATTTCGAGGCCGAAATTTCTTTAAGGGGGATAGAATTGTAACATCCTGAAATTTGGGGATTTCATGTTTTACATTATATCATGCGTTAGGCTAGCTAAGAGTGTTAGTTGTGTATGTTTAGGGACCCTAAGAAGGCTTGGGGTTGAGTTGGGCCTTAGTAGAATTTTTGTGTTTAAGCACTTAAAGGAGAGAAGGAAAGTGGCGTCAAGACTTAAGTGAATAAGTGTGTATTTTGCTAGCACAAGTGGAGCTAGTAGCAGAGTGGTGTGGTGTCACATGAAGGGGCTTAAGGGGTGGAGTTCGAATCCCACCTAATGCAAATTTTTGGGATTAATTTTTTTTGTGCTATTCAAGTAATTGATGGTAAGTGTCAGCCAAGCTTTAAAGAAGGAAAGGAAGACTTTTTATTGATGGAAAGAACACTATGGAGGAAGGTAAGGAGGAGATCAAGGAGAAAATAAGGAAAAAAGTAAAGGAAAGAGATAAGGGGGGGATATGTTGGCCGAATTTTTGGAAGGAGCTTGGGAAAGAAATTTGGTCAACCCTCATCTTTTTGGTAAAGGAGGTACACGGTTTTAGTAGGGAGAAAAGGGGAGCCGAAATTCTTTTGGTCATTTTGCAAGTTTGTGCATGAAAGGCTTGTTTTCTTTGTAACATTTTTTTGGTGCTCTCTTTTCCGATCCTTTCTCTTTGTTTTGCCGAAAAACTCAAGCAATTTGTTCACTTTTTTTTCCTTGTTTTGCCGTATTACTCAATCCATTTTGTTCATTCTTCCTTGGTGTTAGCCGAAACCCTCTAACATTTCTCTTCCATCTTTTTTTTAACCATTTCTTCAACCTTTCTCTCTTTTCTTAAATCGACATTACCTTGTGGCCGAATCTTGTTTGTTCATTTCCCTCCAATAGCCGAACCTTTTAACCCTTAATCTCTTCTTCATTATTTCTTTCTCTTTCGTGTTGGCACTCTCTTCTTTGATTGAATCGGTAAGTGGTTTCATTCTCCTCTTTTCATTTTCTTTTCTCCCTAGCCGAATGTGTGTCCCTCACCATTCGGTTGTTTCACCTTGTTTCTAAACCGAAATGGCGTTTCCTCCTACTCCCTCATATCTTAATCATTTTCTTTTGTAGTGTTATAGTGGGAAAGCCAAATCTTATACCTTTGACTCATCCATAGCCATAAGTCCAATCGGTGGGAATCGGATTCATCATCGTTAAAGTATGGAGTTTCGTCATGGTTCATTTTGATCTATTTCATTGCTCGATTAGTTTGCTAAATGGATCGATGGATTTGTCTAATCGGTTATTATAGGGACTAGATCGCTCGTTCTTATCCACTCGTTGTTCCTTCCTAAGTGGTGGTGTCAAAATCCTCTCCTAAACAATTACATTCTCTCATCATAGTATTATTCTAACCGAGACTCTTTCAATGGAGGCAAGTGGTAGCGTTATTAAAAGAAAATCGATAGGAGGGAAAATAGGGAGTGGACTTGCAATCTCTACTCCCAAGTTTAAACGTAGGGCGGTATCGGCAGTTCGGGATTTCCCACCGGGTTGTGGACCATCATCCGGTAAGAATAGGCAAATTATGGTCGTTCACGATTCTAAGGGTAAGCATTTTTAGATCGTTGATTTAGATTTAGATTAAGAAAATCTCTTTGGTTGGTTAATCGAATGTTATGGTGTCATAGGTGCCGACGGTCAAGAAAGTTTAGTTCTTACCGTAATCAGGTGTGTAATCTCACACCGAAATCCCGTAAATTCGTGATTCACTATTATGTGGGAAAATAGATCGTTGTCGATTACAAATCTAATAACCGTGATATGGCATGAATCGAGTGTCTTGCTTATTCACCACTATTTCTAAAGATCTATCAAAATCGGTATTAATTTATTAAATTACGAAAATGCCCCTATGGGCCGATTTACCAAAATGCCCCTATGGGCCGATTTTCCAAAATGCCTCTATGGGCCGAATTGCTAGAATGCCATAGTGGGCCAAACTATCAAAGTGCTTCAATGGGTCGATTCACTGTAATAATTCACTATATTAATGGTGGTTATATATATGTGGATATTTTATTTTATTATGTATGTTGCATTCTTTTTACATTTTGTATGGGATGGGAAAAATTGTATGGAGAGCAGTGTAGCCTGGTGGCATAGCCACAACTTGTTCATTATTATGCTTACTTATGATTTCAATGGCATGGCCACAATAATAATATATTATAACAGCTCGATTGCAAATTGGTGTGAGCAGCGGGGTGGGTTGACTTGATCCCCACAGGTGTGATTGGCTGGTCGGGGGTGTGATGGATGGATGGGTCTGGTTGCATATTTTTCATTTATATACTGCTATGTAAAATGGGCTTAGGCCCAAGATTATGCTATGCGGGTTCGCACTCGAAGGATGACTGTAAGGGGATTATACACTCGAGTTCTTGTAACTCACCCCCTCTTTTCTTTCTTAATCTTTGCAGTAATGCTCGATAATGAGGACTTGGGCCCATGGATGACTCGGTGGAGGCCATACTTTGGAAATAATGTTTTCGAACATTAGTAAACTTCTTTTCTGTTTTATTTCGTTACTCTTACTATTTTGGGTTAAAGTTGTAATAAAGCCTCTGTGATTTTTATTTTGTTTTATGTTTGACGTATTTATTATCTTCCATGAATTGATTTAAACGGGGATTTTCTAAAATCATAAACAACGGTTTTTCTTAAAATTTATCAACAAACGGATTTCATAATAAATATGTAGAAATAATTTAACTTGGATTTTTCTTGCAAGTTATCAATAATATTTTCAAAAGTCGCGGTTTTAAAAGATCACTAGTTCGATTATCGATTCTTCAATCAACCTTTCAAAATTAGTAGTATTTTTATCAAATATTTCTAATCAAATTTGTTTTCTTAAATTTTAACCTAATAACAACATCTTTAGTAAGAATCACAAGTTCTTTACTCGTTTTCTTCATA
The DNA here is from genome assembly GCA_025698515.1 of Gossypium sturtianum. NCBI lineage: Eukaryota > Viridiplantae > Streptophyta > Magnoliopsida > Malvales > Malvaceae > Gossypium > Gossypium sturtianum. Next base: position 107,564,419 of record CM046954.1, read on the forward strand.
TGACATGCCAGATCTGGTCATACCGCTTGGGCCGGGTTTAGGGTGTTACAGTTTGTATGCCAAAGGACTCTAAGTTGAGACAGATGATTTTGCAGGAGGTGCATAGTAGCCCATACACTATGCACCCCGGTGGGAGTAAGATGTATCAAGATTTGCGTGAACAATATTGGTGGCCAGGTCTGAAGCAAGAAGTTACCGAGTTTGTGAGTAAGTGCTTGACGTGTCAACAAGTGAAGGCAGAACGCCAGTTGCCTTCGGGGTTACTGCAACCAGTAAAGATTCCACTTTGGAAGTGGAAGAGGATAACGATGGATTTTGTTAGTGGACTACCTCTTACGCCTACTAGGAAAGATTCGGTGTGGGTGATTATCGATCGGTTGATGAAGTCTGCTCACTTCATACCGGTTCGAATCGACTACTCACTACAGAAGTTAGCCAAGCTGTATGTAGCAGAGATTGTGAGGTTACATGGGGTACCAGTGTCTATCATATCAGATAGGGACCCTAGGTTTACATCACGATTCTGGAAGGCGTTACATAAAGCTTTAGGTACAAGACTGGATTTCAGCACGGTGTTTCATCCACAGACTGATGGTCAGTCAGAGAGAGTAATTTAGATTCTGGAAGACATGTTAAGAGGTTGTGTAATCGACTTCAGGGGTAGTTGGAAGGATTCTCTACCGTTGGCAGAGTTTGCGTACAATAATAGCTATCAATCCAGCATTCAAATGGCACCCTACGAAGCATTGTATGGTCGTAGGTGTCGTACTCCTACCTGCTAGACAGAGTTGGGTGAGTGAAAATTTTTGGGTCCAGAATTGATCTTAGAGACGGAGGAAAAGGTTAAGTTGATTCGGGCTCAGTTAAAGGAAGCTTCCGACAGACAGAAATCACATGCAAATTTGAAGCGTAAGGAAATAGAATTCTCAGTGGGGGATCAGGTCTTTTTGAAAGTCTCACCTTGGAAGAAGGTTCTAAGATTTGGACGGAAAGGCAAGTTGAGCCCCAAATTTATCGGGCCTTATCAAGTGTTGAAACGTGTGGGACCAGTAGCTTATCAGCTTGAGTTACCTCCGGAGTTAAATCGGATACATGATGTATTCCATGTTTCAATGGTAAGGCGCTATCGTTCGGATCCATCTCATTTAGTACTGGTGGAAGAAATTGAAGTAAGACCCGACCTGTCTTTTGAAGAAGAACCAGTGCAGATCTTAGATCAAGATGTGAAGCTGTTGAGAAGGAAGTCGGTTCTGTTGGTCAAAGTCTTATCGCGAAATCACAGTTCAGAGGAAGCCACATGGGAGCCAGAAGATGTGATGCGGCAGCAATACCCTCACCTATTTTGATTAGGTAAATTTTGAGGCCAAAATTTCTTTAAGGGGGTGGAACTGTAACATCCTAGAATTAGGGGTTCTACGTTTTGTGATATTCTATGTGTTTGGCTCGTTTAGCTTGTTGTTTTGGTGTGTTTGGGGGTCTTGGGAAGGCTCGGGTTCGAGTCGGAGCTTTGGTAAAATTTTTGTTTTAGGGCAAGTAAGAGAGAGAGCTAGTAGATGCGGGCTTTAAGGATAATTATTTTTGTTTGAGGACACAAGGATGAGCTTATGGTGGAGTGGATGTGACGTCACTTGTAGGAGAAGAGGGGGAGGAGTTCGAATCCCATCTGCCACACTTTGGAGTTTAATTTTTTTGTGTTCAAGGAGGGGAAGAGGTGGCATTCGGCTGGGACTCTACCATGGTGGTTGTGGAATGAGTCAAACAAATTCAAATGGATGGACAAGAGGAGTTTGAGAAGTTTGAATGGGTCAAACAATTCAAATTAGTGGATGGAGAGTGAATGAAGGAGAAAATCGTGGAAGGTGGGGAAAGAGGAGAAGTTTGGCCGAATGTGGGAAGGTGTGTAGGGGAGCATTTTCAGTTTTTAGCTAGTAGGGGTGTGTGCCGAATTCTCTTTTGGGTTACTTAGGCATTTTCATCCTAGTATTTTCGGTCTTTGTGTGTAGGGAGAGAGAGTGCCGAAAACTTGCCAGTAAGTGCTTCTAGTGTTTCTTTTTCTTTTCTTTCAAGTTGATGCACTTTTGTTCTCTTGAGCATTGCTGAATTTTCAGTTGCTTTTCTCCTCCTTTTCAATCATTTTCTTTTATTGTCACCTAAGTCCATTTCTACTTCTTTCTCCTCTACCCGAACCTCAGTCTGCTCATTTTCTTCTCTTTTCCTGACGTCTCTCTCCTATTCTACTCTTGAACCGAAACCTTCTTGGCATTTGCTGTTTGTGCCGAATCTTCTTAGACTCCATTCGGCTTTTCTCTGTTTAAGGTAAAGAACTTTTCTTTTATTCTTGTTATCTCCTTACTTCTTCTAAGGAAACCGACCACTCATTCGTTAATCATAAACCGAATTTGGTTTCTCTTCCGAAGCTGACTACTCCATCTTTTGTAACCCGTTTCTTTCATCGTTTGTTATTTAGCTGAACCCAAAGAATCAAAGTGCTAGTTGTCTGCCGAAAGTCCCTCTGCAATTGGTTTCTATTTGTGCCAGGTAATGGAAACTCTTTCGTTTCTTCTCTATCTTTCGGTCTTATGTGGTCATAGCCGAAATGGCTATTTTGTTTCTTAATATTAGTTCGCGGCTAATCTCTTCTGTTCTCCTCTCAACGTGGCATATTCGCATCGGATTAGAATCTATAGCCAAGTCTATCTGTGTTCGGTTCATTCTTTGACCAAGGTAAGGAGGTTCTCTTTGATTTCGGTTGGTCTATTTCCTTTTCTCTTTCGTTGCCTCAACCCAATCTCTTTGTTAGATAACCATCGTTCTCTCTGAAAGTGTTGTACTGATCAAAGATTATCTTCATGGATACGAGTGCTAGCCAATCTAAGGAGGGGAGTGGACTCGTGGTTTCTGTTCCTAAGTTCAAACGACATGCTGTGTCGGTGGTTCGGGACTTTCCGCCGGGTTGTGGTAGAGAGCCGACATCTATTTGGGATAGGCAGAGAGCGGTTATTCCCGCTAGAGAGAGTAGCAACGATCAAGAGTGTTTAGTCCTTCGCGTAATCAGGTGTGTAATATTCGCACCATCTTTTTTTTGATTATTAATTGGTATGTGAATTGTTTAAAAGCCGAAACATTTGTAATGGCTGTTGAGTTACCCTTGGGGGGTAAAATTGGTGATACCAGGTTAGTTACCTTTGATTGTGTCATGTAAATACCCTATCATGAATATATGTACTCTCTGATTATTCGATTTACATTGACATATGTTGCATTCATTATATTATGATTATATAATGCATGGGATTGGGATATGAAATTGATTAAAAGGGGAAGAGCATGTTAGTGGTTTAGTACCACATATATCAGTGGTTTGGTACCACATATATCGATGACTCACACATTATTTCAAATGGTTTGGTACCACATATATCAGTGACTCTGTCATATTATTTCAGTGGTTTGGTACCACATTCAGTGGCTTGGTGCCACATATGAGGAGTGTAGCGGATGGAGGGTTGATTGTAGAAATCCCCACAGGTGTGTTTTGGCTGCAATGTACGGGTGGTGTGTAGAGGATGGAATACTAGGTTGGGTTGGGTTGCATTGCATACACTATTTGATATGCCATGTTGTTGTGGCTACGCCCGAGCTCGATTCGTATGGGCTTCGGCCAAATTCATTACCGTGAAGGCTAAGGCCCAATGTGCTTCGTGGGCTTAGGCCCGCATTTCGTTCGTAAGGGGAATTACACACCGAGTCCTCATGACTTACCCTCTCGCTTAATTTTGCAGTGTAACCCCTAGTTCAAGGATTTGGAGCCGAGGAGGACTCTGCGGTGGCCATGCATTACTTCTTTTCAGAAAACTCCGCTTTCTCTATTTGAACTTATTTTGAATTTGGGATTTTTTATGTAATAAGGCCTCCGGATTTTAATTTGGGTTTTGATTTAACGCGTTATTATTATATCATGAAATGTTTAACACAAAGTTTTTCCTAAAAATATAAATAATCATTTTTGTAAAATATTGACAAGCGGATAACATGCAGATTGATAATTAAATTCGAAATTTTCTTAGAACTACAAACACTGCTTTCAAAATGTCACGCTTCGTAACACCACTAGTTTCGGTTTTCGTATCACAAAACCCGATTTCGATCAAGTTAGAGTTATTAATAAAAGTTTTTAAGAAAACCTTAAAACGGGATCTGATTTTCAAAATGAAAACAAAACGCGAAGTTTTTAAAATTTCTTTAAACAATCTTTCCTTGTGACATACCAGATCCGGTCGTAACGTTTAGGCCGGGTTTGGGGTGTTACAAATACATTCATAATGTCACTTAATAGAGCTCTCGAGAACCTAAAAATACTATAGAAATAGTTCGAGACTAAATCGGAAACATTTGGCAATTTTAGGAAAAAGTTGAAAAATTTGGACTACTGGGGTCACACGGTAGTGTGACCAGGCCGTGTGATTCACACGACTGAGACACACGGCCGTGTGGACATTCAAAATAGGGACACACGGTTGTTCCCAACCCGTGTCCATGCCCGTGTAACTTACTGAATTAGGTCACACGGCCAACCACACGTTCGTGTGCCATGCCGTGTGCTAGGCCGTGTAACCGCCTAACTTGGAAACCTTGAACCTACAGGGGACACACGGTCGTGTCGAATGCCCTATGTCACACACGGCTGAGACACACGCCCGTGTCTCAGGCCGTGTGGCCCCAAAATGAACTTTAAAACACAGGTTTACCATTTCAAGTTGCTTGGAGCCTAAGAAACCCAAATACCAACCAAAATACCAACTCAAAGTGGCATTAATTGAGCCAAAAACACATCAAAACAAACCTAATAAGTGTCTAACCAATGTACTCTCATTGGTACCACAAGTATATACAATTTTACAACAAAATAAACATTAATTCAATTCATCAACTCATTCAACTAATACCAAATCAAAATACCTAACAAAGTTACCATAATCACAACAATTCAAATATATATATACCACACATACTAGCATAACAACTATACCTCATTCTCATACAATATGCAAGTTGGTTAATTGCACAAACTATCATTCATAATATTTACATAAGCCAAACATTTACCAGAACCACTCAAAAGCTTATACATGCCATATAATCCGAATTAAACGTTTCAAAAACTACCGAGATAAGCTGATTATGTGACTTGAGTGCCGGTCCGATCGTCCAACCTTCCGAAAATCTACAATGATATTAAACAACACAAGTAAGCCTAACGAGCTTAGTAAGTTCAACGAATTAAACGATAAATCTTACCGAACTAATTATAATAATTCAAACAATAATAACCATTCAAAAGAAACCTGTCATTCACAACTTCAATTGATAATTCATCCATATTCAGATTAATATGAAATAAACAACATATCTTTCGAATTCATTAAACAAACTACCTTAACGAGATTTTCCAATTGAAGAATGACTTACAGGTAAGAGTACATCCTCAACAGAAGCTCATAAGAGCTGGTCCTCCCGAACACGCCAACAAAAGCTCGTAAGAGCTAAATAGAAGCTCGTAAGAGCTGATCCACCCGAATCACACTAAATAGAAAGTATAACGCGAGAGTTCGCAAAAAATGCTGAACCTCGGTTTACTTAGGTAATATACTGATATCTCCCTCCAATACCGTCTCCACTCCAAACCTCCATCATACATCAAACACGAATGTACTCAAATCTTGCATTCAATCCAAATCGAGTATTAAAATCGATAATATAATTCCAACAATAATTCATTTCCAACAATAGAACATATATATAATATCAATCATCAATTTATATAAATGTTAAATTTTAACTATACGAACTTACCTGGACTGAATTGTAGTTGTTGCAGAAGTTCAGGGACTATTCTGCTATTTTTCCTTTTCCACGAGTATCTACGAGATTTGGATCTAAAAATGGAAAATTCTTCATTTATTAGCACATGTTTCATTTCTAAACTATTTTACAATTAATACCCTTTTACTTTTCTAAATTACACAATTACCCTAAGCTTTTACCATTTTTTTGCAATTTAGTCCGTAACCTTAAATTCATCAAATTAACCAATTTTTCTCAAGTCAATATTTTATCCAGATATACTAGGCCCTCAAACAGCCCATAACAAACATTAAATTCACTATCCAACCCTAATATTTTTACATTTTCACAATTTAATCCTAAAATCAAAATCTAGTAAAAATGACTTTACAAATTCATCAAATAACATAATCAAAGCTCTAAGTACATAATATTCATAAAAAAATATTCAATATTCAACAATGGTAACTTCCAAAATTTTTAACAGAATAAAAAACGAAGGTACGAGCTAGTTGGACCTAGTTGCAACAATCTCAAAAACATAAAATTACAAGAAAACGATTCAATTTCCTTACCATGCAAAGAAAAAAGATGAACAAAGCTTACCAAGTCATCAATGGTGAGGTTCGACCAAGAAGAAGAGAAAAATGAGAAAAATAAAGCTTTTGTTTCAATGTGTTTCTTTATTTTTAATAAATTACAAAATTGTCATTAAACCTTTTATTTTGACATTTTCCTTTAATTAGATGTCCCACTATTTAAATTAAGGCTTAATTATCTCTTAAATCCTTCCTTAAATAATAATTAACCATTTAATCACCTAAATGGATTAATTAACAAGTTTTGCATCTTTTTCAATTTGGTCCTTTTCTCTTAATTAATTATCTAAACGTTAATATTTCTAAACCAAATTTTAATATGACTATAAATATTCTTAAAATAATATTTACAAGTCGATATGACAGAAATTTGTGGTCCCGAAACCACTGTTCTGTCACTACTGAAAACCGGGCTGTTACAACTCTCCCCCTTAGGAAATTTCATCCTCGAAATTGTTACATGAAAATAGATTCGGGTATTGTAGTCTCATTGATTCTTCAGTTTCCTAGGTAGCTTCTTCCGAACCATGTCGATGCCACAAGACTTTTACTAACGATACTCGTTTATTTCGCAGTTCTTTGACTTCCCAAGCTAAAATTCTTACTAGTTCTTCTGAATACGTCAAGTTTGACTATAGCTCAATCTCACTATGAGGACTCACATGTGAAGGATCATATCTGTACCGCCTCAGCATTGAAACATGAAACACATTATAGATTTTCTTGAGTTCAGAAGGCAAAGCTAATGTAACACCCCTAACCCGTAACCATCGCCGGTTTAGAGTTAAGGGGCATTACCTGACCATCGAAAACTTTTACGACCATTTCGTATCATATTATATATCATCGTCAAATCATAACAGAATAAAAACATATAGTCCCTGAATAAGGTCTACGAGACCTTAATCATGCATTAGAAATAGGTCGGGGCTAAACCGAGATCAAACAAATTTTTTTTGAAAATCAAACATATTTCAAAGTTACAGAGGTCATACGCCCGTTTGGGCAGGCCGTGTGCCTCACACGGCCTCAGACACGCCCATGTGTCCGAGCCGTGCCAAAACAGGGCATACATATTGACTAGTCCACACGGCCTGAGACACGCCCGTTTGCCTCACCCGTGGTCGACACTGACTTGCACCACACGGCCAGTCACACGCCCATGTGTCCAGCCCGTGGTCGAGTCTGACTTGTTTTGAATTACAACCACAAAGGACAAGGTCGAGCCATACGCCCGTGTGCTCAACCGTGTGGGCAATTATAGGCCATTTACAAGGCCAAATTGCCACCCACACATTAGATTATACCAACAAGCATTATACCAATTCAAATCATATCAAAATGATCAACTTTTCTAGCCATTAAAGAACATATCAAACATACCAACTTATGCAACATTTATCTCAATCTCACCATAAGCATTTCTAAGTATAAACCATTCAAAAACTTACCAATTCAAAGTGTCAATCCATCATCAACAATATGCTAACTTTTGCATCATAGAAATTATCATATATTTGACCCTCTCATTAACTCAAACATTATCCATCAAAACATACCAAACTATGCATCATTTAGCATGAACTACTCATTCATATCATAATCATTATCTAGCCATATCACATGGCTATTTATATACAACTCAAAACATAATCCCAAACTAGCTAGCCTATACATGCCATATTTAACTATGTACACATTCAAAAGGTACCAAAATGGAGATTGATAGTGTGGTGATGATCCTTGACAATCCCGAGCCTTCCGTAGCTTTAACGATCTATAAGACAATGCAAACACACACAGAGTAAGCTTTCAAAAGCTTAGTAAGTCATATACAAATAAACTTAACATAACAGACATTTATAACCATTTCAAATACAAGAATTATAACATATCTTAATAGCGTTTTCATATTTCTCCTTTCTAGCTCAATGGTATCTAACCATTTGCTTATCAACAAATCTCATCTCTATGTATTTCTTTGGATCATATCACATTCATACATATATCACATTATGTCTCAACATTTCTATGCACATATTTCTCTTTAGCAAATTCACATATACTTACCTTTCATACTCAAACATAGAGTACATCTCAAACGTACCTGAAACGATTACGTATTTCACATAGTATTTCATTTCTCAGAATTGCCCATTGAACCATTCGGAATCAAATAGGATACTCGGAATACTCGTACAATGCCAATGTCCCAGACGTGGTCTTACATGTAATCAAATATCGATGCCACTGTCCCAGACAAGGTCTTACATGAATCAAGTACGATGCCAATGTCCCAGACATGGTCTTACACGTAATCTCAAATCGACGCCAACGTCCCAGATGTGGTCTTACACGATATTACATATAAAAAACCTATGTCATGACATATAAATCCTACATATTCCTAAGGTTCGTACGGGACTTTTCAGATATTGATACATCATCGATACTTTCCCGGATTTTCTCACATATTTCATTCAAAGCCATTCATCACAATTCAATATCAAATGAACATAAATAATTCAACTTAAATACATTTATTCGTATATGGACTTACCTCGTACGGATATAGACGGACGGATTCGACTATTCAATCACTTTTGACTTTCCTCTGTCTAAGTCTGTTTTCTTTGGTTCTTGATCTAGACATTTTCAAATTTAAACCATTTATTCACCAAATCATTCAATTCAATCCAAAAATGTAACACCCCAAACCCGGCCCAAACATTACGACCGAATTTGGTTTGCTACAGAGAAAAGTTTTTGAAAAATCATTTTAAAACTTAGTTGAATTGTCTTTCAATTTAAATTTTCTTTGTTAAAAACCAAACTTAAAATATTTGCTGAGTCGAGTTGTTTACAAATTTCAATGTACCCGATGGTACTTTAAAACATTTTATGCTTAATTTGAGAAAACATGTGCAAACGCTTTAACATCATCAAGTAATATAAACCAAACATTCAAACATGCAAAGAATAATAAAATAATCCTAGGAGGCCTTATTACAATTAAACAACTTAAATCCAAAAGAAAGATAGATAAAATCTAAAATTCATTTATTAAAAACTCCACTTGCATGGCCACCTCGAGTCCATCCGGCTCCTCACCCGCGGCCTACGAATCACTGAAAAATTAAAGGAGAAGGTGAGTCACCAAGACTCAATGTGTAACCCTTCCCCAATTTAATGTAATAACATACACAAATTATAACCAATTAACATGCATAAGTTTAAATGCACCCAACCTAACCATCCATACGCCTTTTTCTACCCCTTTGTGGTACTAAACCACCGGTGGTGCTAAACCACCGGTGACGATAGTCACAAATGTGATACCAAATCACCGGAGATACTAAATCTCCGTGTCCAAGACACAATTGTGTTACTAAAACACTGGTGACCGAAGTCACAAATAGATGATGGGGCCAACCCATCGTGTGATACCAAATCACCGCGCATAATCCCATATCTCAAAGTGGGGCCAACCCACGGTGGTATTAACCACGTGGACAAGTCGCTATGAGGTGCCAAACCTCCGGAGGTACTAAACCTCTCGTGACCGTAGTCACGATGTGTTACCAAAACACCGTGTCCGCCGACACGAATATCACCGCCCCTCCTCTCATCAACCCATAACAATCATTTATATGCATGTACCACAAATCATGTTGATAGATTTATTTAACAACATCCAATCGATTTATCATAAGCCATATATCAAATAATACACATACCAAATGTGTCATGCTTCCCAAAAGCATCAAATAATAATCACATAGTAATAAGAACTTACCTAAATCCTTGTTAATACCATGAAGGTATTACATCCCCTGCTCTACACAAAACGCTTAGGCATAAAATAACACTTAGCATATTAAAAGTTATAAGATGTGTATGTATACACACTGGCACCAAAAAGAGTTCTAAAACCCGAATAGACAAATCGGCCACACAAGTATTCTTGCCCCTATATTCGGCCAAAAATGAATATTAGAACCATGGCCTATTCGGCCAAACCAAAATAATTGAGAAAGGTTCCTTGTGAACCTAAAATCTTACCCAAAGCCTTCTAACACTTATCCAACACACTCCTAAAAGAATCGGCCTCACTTCCCTACAATCAACCATCATCAAAATGTTTATTAGCCTTCTCGCTTAAACGAAACTTAAAAATTAATCCTTTGAAATAAGCCCTACCACTTTACCAAAACCGATTTCTAGAGAAGTCCCGATGATAACTATCTTACCTTCAAAATTCGCCAAAATTGATCAAGATGGGAGAAGAATATTTTCTGTATACCCAAGAGAGTGGATTCGGCTATGATTTGTTCAACACAATCAACCAAGGTTCAACTTGTATGGAAGAAGATGAAGTAAGAAAGTGAACTAGTAGTTTCAACTAAGTGCTTTTGAGAAGAGAAAAGAAAGAATATTATGGTATAGGAGATTCGGCTAAGAAAGAAAGAAGAAAATGGACAAAAGAGATAAGTGTTTCGCAAATGGTTGAAGAAAATACTCAAGTTTCGGCTTTGAGAGATTGAGATGAAGAAAATAGAAATTGAGCATAAAATGACCAAATGGTCAAAAAGTATTAGGCTTAGCAATAGGTGAAATTCAAGCAACAAGAAAAGAGTTTGAGAGAAAAATTTGTTTTGCACTTTTGCACCAAATGAAAGAATGACCAAAAATTCTTCCCAAGCCTTACCAACACTAGCATATTCGGCCAAACCCCCCTCTTAGCCACAATGCCGTCCAAGTTCATGGCATAAAGGCCATTATTTTGTTTCCAAAACATAATCCTTGATACTAGCCTCATGTCTCCATATTTTCCTTAATTACTTGATTCCTTCCATATGTTAACACTTGCCTTAAACCTATAGTCTACTAACCAAAAACAACATGGTCAACCCTTATCTTAATCATCCTTGGCCGACACTTACCATACCAAAGCAAAAATAAAAGTTGTCCCAATGCTATTTAAGGATTCGAACCTCTCCCCTCAAGCTAAACTCCATGCGCCATTACCAACTTGCCATGCACTCATCTTGTGTCACTTATTGCTACTTAAATTAACTTAAGTGCTAAGCTCATTTAATCCTCTTCTTTAAATAAGCCATACTAAGAATTATTCTACTAAACCGAGCTTACTCAAGACCCCTAATTAAGCCTTATATCATCACGAATAATATCACGTAAATTCAAATACAAGAAAAATAATTCAATCACAAATAACCCCTATTTTGGGATGTTACGCTTCTACCCCCTTAAAATAATTTCGACCTCGAAATTACCCGATCGTAAAAGGTGGGGTATTGCCGCCAGATTACATCCTCGGGTTCCCACGCCGCTTCCTCCGCACTCATGGTTTCGCCATAGCACTTTCACTAAGGGTACCGACTTTCTACGCAACACCTTGACATCTCGATCTAAAATCAAACCGGTTCCTCCTCGAATGATAAGCCGGAGTTAACCTCAATCTCGCATCGCACGATGTGCGATGGATCTCGACCTATACCGTCTAAGCATCGACACATGGAAGACATTGTGAATCGACTTAACTCACGCGCGCTTCGAGCTGATAAGCTACCGGTCCTACTCGCTTCAACACAATATACGGGCCGATGAACCTTGGACTTAATTTCCTTTTTGCCCAAAACGCAACACCTTTTTCCAAGGCGACACCTTCGTAAAGACTTTATCTCCTACCTCGTATTCCATCTCCTTACGCTTGAGATCGGCGTAAGACTTTTGCCTATCCGATGCTTCCTTGAGACGAGCCCGAATTACCTTAACTTTGTCCTCGCTTTCCACCACCAATTTCGACCCAAGACATGTCGTTCACCTAGTTCCGCCCAACACGTAGGAGTACGGCATTTTCGGCCCATACAAAGGCTTCATATGGAGCCATTTGGATACTCGCTGATAACTATTGTTATAAGCGAATTCCACCAATGGTAGATACTCCTCCCAACCGCCATCAAGTCCGTAACACAACCTCCGAGCATATCTTCTAAGATCTCGAATCACTCTTCTCCGATTGTCCGCTCGGATTGCGGATGAAAAGTCATGGCCAAGTCCAATCTCGTACTCCAAAGCTTGATGCAACGCTCTCCAAAACCTCGATGTAAACTCGGATCCCTATCCGAGATAATCGATACTTGCACACCATGCAATCTCACTATCTCGGCTACATATAACTTAGCTAACCTCTGGCGAATAATCTACCCTTACGGTATGAAATGCGCTGATTTAGTCGACGATCCACAATCACCCAAACCGAATTCTTCTTGCTAGGCGTAAGAGGTAATCCACCCGACAAAGTCCATGGTGATCCTTTCCCACTTCCACCGAGGAATCTTCACCGGCCGGAAGTAAACCAGATGGCAACCGATGTTCAAATTTTGACTTGTTGACACGCCGACACTTACCCACGAACTCGCCATTTCCCGCTTCGCACTGCCACCAAAATTGCTCTCTCAAATCCCGATACATCTTGCTACCTCCGTGATGCATAGCATATGGGCTGCTATGTGCGTCCAAGAATCCTTTGTCTCAACTCCACATCCTTCTGGCATACAAGCTCTTCCTTTAAAGCACAAAACTCCATCACCGACGTACTAAAATCCTCTAATCCACCATTCGGACTTGCAACCTCCGATCATTCAAACCATCATCCTCTAACCGCTTCTCCTTAATCTGATCTAACCAAGTCGGCTTGACTTGCAATTCGCCAAAAGACTCCCATCATTGAACAGACTAAGTCGAGCAAACATCGATCTTAAATCCGATACAACCTTACGACTCAACGCTGGCCCACCACGTTAGCCTTACCGTGATGATACTCGATCGAACAATCGTAGTCCTTCAACACTCAATCCATCTACGCCGCCTCAAATTCAAATCCTTCGAGTCAAGAGATACTTAAGACTCTTGTGATCCGTATAAACTATCGACTTCTCTCCGCATAAATAGTGCCTCCATATCTTCAAAGCGAAGACTACACCGCTAACTCCAAGTCATGAGTCGGATAATTAGCCTCATGTGGTCTCAATCGCCGAGATGCATAAGCCACTACCTTCCCTTCTTGCATCAAGACGCATCCCAAACCAATATGTGATGCATCGTAATAAACCGTGAATTCCTTGCTCGCCTCGGGTTGAATCAAACCGAGCTTCAATGTAATCTTCTTCAATTTGTCGAAACTTTCTTGCTGCTCCTCGGTCCACACAAATGGAACTCCTTTCTCAACAACTTGGTCATCTGTGCGGCAATCAAAGAAAATCCTTCCACAAATCTTCTGGTAATACCCCGCCAGCACCTAGAAAACTCGAATTTCAGCCACACAGATTTAGGCGGCTTCCAATCTAACACCGCCTCAATCTTTCGAGGATCCACTCTAATCCCTCTACCTGAAACAACGTGACCCAAGAAAGTCACCTCCTTAAGCCAGACTGACTTACTAAATTTCGCGATACAACACTTTTCCTCGAATCTGCAACACCACTCGCAAATGCGCATCATGCTCCTCTTCTCGACTTCGAATACACCAAAATATCATCTATAAAGACCACAACAAACCGATCCAAAAAGCTCGTTGAAATACCCTATTCATCATGTCCATGAAAGCCGCCGTGCATTAGTCAAACCAAACGGCATCACCAGGAACTCGTAGTGTCCATACCGAGTACGAAAATGCCGCCTTATGGATATCAGCCTCTTTCACCTTCAGCTGATGATATCCGGACCTTAAATCAATTTTAGAGAAAACCGCACTTATTTTTCACCGATCAAACAAGTCATCTATCCTCGGCAAAGGATACTTGTTTTTAATCGTCGACTTATTCAATCGGCGGTAGTCTATACACATCCGCATCGTACCATCCTTCTTCTTGACAAAAAGTACCGGCGCTCCCAAGGTGAAACACTTGGTCGAATGAAACCTCGATCCAACAACTCTTGTATCCGAGCCTTCAATTCCAACAATTCCTTCGATGCCATCCTATACGGAGCTATAGACACCGGCGCTGCCTGTGCAATGATCTATACCAAATTCGACTTCACGATCCGAGGCAATCCCGGAAGTTCTTCAGAAATACGTCAAAGAAATTCCTTAACAGCTTGAACATTTCCCACAGAAGACTCCTTAGCTTCCAAAGCACACACATGAACTACTTAACGCTTCACACCCTTCCCGACCATCTTTATCGTTTCAACGCAGATACCACGTTGGATAGATAATCTCTCCTATTACCTATCATGACCACTTCTTCACCTTCAACCGTCTTCAAAACCATACGCTTAGCGGCACAATCCAAACTTGCTTGGTACTTGACCAACCAGTCCATCCCAAGAATCGATCAAACTCCTCAAACGGCAGCTCCATCAGATCGGCTACAAACACTACCCCTTGGAGTTCTAGGGTATATCTCTATACTGACTTATCTACTTCTACAGAGTGACCTAAAGGACTAAGTACACCATCCTCTTAGAAGCGGTCTGAACTAAACTCATGGTCTCAACTATACTACTAGCAACGTAAGAGTGCGTCGAACCCACATCTATCAAGGCAAAGATATGGAACACCAAAAATTAAAACGCATTTGCTATGACGTCCGGCGGCGCGTCTCCTTCTCACGACGCCGCAAAGATACACCAAACCAGTCGCCTAGCCTCCGTGTTGCCAATACCTCTGCCACCGCTCGCGACCTCTACTAGAGCCATAACCACCTCTACCATAACCACGACCTCTCTGCGGTGCTTTGGTCCCTCCTTTCTCGAACCGGGCACGACCTTGACCTTCGATCGATTCCTAGCTTGCTTACGCGACAAATCCCTCACACGATGTTCTAGCGAACCACACTCGAAACATCCTTTCCCTCCGGTCCAACATTCACCCCAATGAAACTTTCCACAACGGCTTACATCGGGCCGGTCTTTGATTAGCAATTTGTGGACCTCCTCGCCTGATTTGACCCACTCGCCTAAATCTTTTCTCGAACATTACCACCTGACCTGCATTTATCCAAAGCCTCTCTTCAGACTTGCTCCTATCATAACTTTGCCTCGCGGACTCCTTGATTCCTTCGCTACCTTGGCCTTCTCCACCAAGACAAAGAAACTCACGTTCTTCTGCCGTGGAGCAATCAGCAACCTTAACTCGTCTCTAAGTCCGTCTTCAAAACGAACACAACGATCATGTTCCGATGCCACTATTCCCGAGCATAACGACTCGGCCTTTAGGAATTCCGCTTCATACTCCGAGACATGACTTATTCCCTTGCACTAATCCCGGAAAAGCTTTCCTTTGAGCGCCAATGTAGCTTGATCCAACATACTTCTTCCGGTATGCGACTTTGAAGTACTCCCAAGTGAGATCATCCGCCGTAGCACCATCTCGGACCGTGAGCCACCATCGATATGACTCATCCTTGAGAAGCGACACCGCTCCTTTCTGTTTCTCCTCATTTGTCAAATCTATCTCATCCATGATTCTTTCGGTCGATTCCACCAATACTCACCGTATTGGGTGCTACACCGCACACACCTCGGAAAAATTCAGCTCGTTAGCTCGAAGTCTCTCAGAACCGACTTCCAGCTCCTCCACTTCCACCAATTCCAGCTACCCTTTCCAGAACCCGTAGCATCGCTTGTGACACAAACGTCGTCACCGTCCCGATCCGCTCTTGGCTCCAAAGGTTGGGGTGGTGGTGGCGGTATCTCATTCTCGGATCCTTGACCCGACCCGACAGGGTTCCGATCACGCCATCCTTCCCTTCCGCGTCCCACGACGGCCACGTCCTCTAAAGCTCATTCTAACTATCGCGCTTTAACTCGATTAGGAAATTTTTATTAATTAGTACATGTTTCACTTGATTATCCGCGAAGAAATTTTATGAAAAGAGTTTAATAGAGATTCTTTCGATCAAACAAGGTTTTAAGTCTTCTATCTTGGTTTACACAGTAATAATACATCCATTCCCTATACCTTTCATACTTATGCACTCTTCAGCATTATCAGTCCGCTTTCTAACCTGTGGGTATTTCGTCATTTTTTTTTTTTCCTAAAGGGTATTTTTGTAATTTTGTCAATCAAGAATATTTTGAAAATTTTCAAGATAAATTTGTCCTACCATCTAAAAAAATAATTTAATGATTTTAAACCCGAAGTTTTCCTTAAAACATGGCTAATCCCTTTCGGGTTTTATTTAGGATTTTGCCTATGATCGAGTCCTCTTGGTTAGAGTGAACCGGCTACGCACTGCAGTAGGAATCCCGCGAAGAGGAGGTGAGTCACGAGGACCGCTAAGTACCAAGCTCTTCCGATCCAATCCTGACATGCGCACTAAGGTTACCACACCCTAACTTTCGACTTGGTCGTAGGTTGGTTTAATTAGGCTCTTAAAGTCTTATGTCTTTGTTTGGAGTAAACTAGTCCTAAAGTTTAAAATACTATCACTATCTACGTCCCATGCTTCCTACCATTCTACAAGAAATAATTCATACAAAAAGTTAGTGGTACTTACCGGCGGATCGGTCTTTGAGACTCATTGCCATGCTTATTCAAAACCATAATATTTCAAATAGACCTACTAAAACATTTTTTTGGGCCTTGGGCCCCACACAAATGAGCTTTGAACTTGGCTCGATACCAATTTTGTAACACCTCAAACCCGCCCAAACATTACGACCAGAATTTGGTTTGCTACTGAGAGAAAAGTTTTTGAAAAATCATTTTAAAACTTAGTTGAATTGTCTTTCAATTTAAATTTTCTTTGTTAAAAACCAAACTTAAAATATTTGCTGAGTCGAGTTGTTTACAAATTTCGAATGTACCGATGGTACTTTAAAACATTTTATGCTTAATTTGAGAAAAACATGTGCAACCGCTTTAACATCATCAAGTAATATAAACCAAACATTCAAACATGCAAAAATAATAAAATAATCCTAGGAGGCCTTATTACAATTAAACAACTTAAATCCAAAAGAAAGATAGATAAAATCTAAAATTCATTTATTAAAAACTCCACTTTGCATGGCCACCTCGAGTCCATCCTAGCCTCACCCGCGGGATCTACGAATCACCCAAAATTAAAGGAGAAGGTGAGTCACCAAGACTCAATGTGTAACCCTTCCCCAATTTAATGTAATAACATACACAAATTATAACCAATTAACATGCATAAGTTTAAATGCACCCAACCTAACCATCCATACGCCTTTTTCTACCCCTTTGTGGTACCAAACCACCGGGTGGTGCTAAACCACCGGTGACGTATAGTCACAAATGTGATACCAAATCACCGAGATACTAAATCTCGGTGTCCGAAGACACAATTGTGTTACTAAAACACCGTGACCGAAGTCACAAATAGATGATGGGGCCAACCCATCGTGTGATACCAAATCACCGCGCATAATCCCATATCTCAAAGTGGGGCCAACCCACGGTGGTATTAACCACGTGGACAAGTCGCTATGAGGTGCCAAACCTCCGAGGTACCAAACCTCTGGTGACCGTAGTCACGATGTGTTACCAAAACACCGTGTCCGCTGACACGAATATCACCGCCCTCCTCTCATCAACCCATAACAATCATTTATATGCATGTACCACAAATCATGTTGATAGATTTATTTAACAACATCCAATCGATTTATCATAAGCCATATATCAAATAATACACATACTAAATGTGTCATGCTTCCCAAAAGCATCAAATAATAATCACATAGTAATAAGAACTTACCCAAATCCTTGTTAATACCATGAAGGTATTACATCCCCGTCTACACAAAAAACGTTTAGGCATAAAATAACACTTAGCATATTAAAAGTTATAAGATGTGTATGTATACACACTGCACCAAAAAGAGTTCTAAAACCCGAATAGACAAATCGGCCACACAAGTATTCTTGCCCTATATTCGGCCAAAAATGAATATTAGAACCATGGCCTATTCGGCCAAACCAAAATAATTGAGAAAGGTTCCTTGTGAACCTAAAATCTTACCCAAAGCCTTCGAACACTTATCCAACACACTCCTAAAAGAATCGGCCTCACTTCCCTACAATCAACCATCATCAAAAATGTTTATTAGCCTTCGGCTTAAACGAAACTTAAAAATTAATCCTTTGAAATAAGCCCTTACCACTTTACCAAAACCGATTTCTAGAGAAGTCCCGATGATAACTATCTTACCTTCAAAATTCGGCCAAAATTGATCAAGATGGGAGAAGAATATTTTCGGTATACCCAAGAGAGTGGATTCGGCTATGATTTGTTCAACACAATCAACCAAGGTTCAACTTGTATGGAAGAAGATGAAGTAAGAAAGTGAACTAGTAGTTTCGGCTAAGTGCTTTTGAGAAGAGAAAAGAAAGAATATTATGGTATAGGAGATTCATTAAGAAAGAAAGAAGAAAATGGACAAAAGAGATAAGTGTTTCGGCAATGGTTGAAGAAAATACTCAAGTTTCGGTTTTGAGAGATTGAGATGAAGAAAATAGAAATTGAGCATAAAATGACCAAATGGTCAAAAGTATTAGGCTTAGCAATAGGTGAAATTCGGCTAACAAGAAAAGAGTTTGAGAGAAAATTTGTTTTGCACTTTTGCACCAAATGAAAGAATGACCAAAAATTCTTCCCAAGCCTTACCAACACTAGCATATTCGGCCAAACCCCCTCTTAGCCACAATGCCGTCCAAGTTCATGGCATAAAGGCCATTATTTTGTTTCCAAACATAATCCTTGATACTAGCCTCATGTCTCCATATTTTCCTTAATTACTTGATTCCCTTCCATATGTTAACACTTGCCTTAAACCTATAGTCTACTAACCAAAAACAACATGGTCAACCCTTATCTTAATCATCCTTGGCCGACACACTTACCATACCAAAGCAAAAATAAAAGTTGTCCCAATGCTATTTAAGGATTCGAACCTCTCCCCTCAAGCTAAACTCCATGCGCCATTACCAACTTGCCATGCACTCATCTTGTGTCACTTATTGCTACTTAAATTAACTTAAGTGCTAAGCTCATTTAATCCTCTTCTTTAAATAAGCCATACTAAGAATTATTCTACTAAACCGAGCTTACTCAAGACCCCTAATTAAGCCTTATATCATCACGAATAATATCACAGAAATTCAAATACAAGAAAAATAATTCAATCACAAATAACCCCTATTTTGGGATGTTACAAAAAATACCCAATTTAGGGCAATTTACAAATTAGCCCTTATATTTTCAAATTTTGACATTTAAGTCCCTATTTCACAAAATCAAAAAATATACATAATTCAATATAACCCATGCTTAGCCGAATTCTCTATAGGTCCCTGGCAACCCATATTTTTCATTTATTTCACATTTTAGTCCCTCAAAATATTATTTTCACAATTTAATCCAAATTAATCAAATTCACCAGAAATCCAAAGACAAAACAACTTAATCTAACACATATATTTCATATTTCATCAACTAACACCACAAAACTCAAACATTCATCAATGGCACATTTCAAATTCTTCATCAAATTCCAAAATTAAAGCATGGGTGTTGTACAACTCGAAGCAACGATTACAAAAACGTAGAAATTATCAAAAATTGATCAAAATCCATACCTTAATCAAGCTTAGTGATGGCCGAACCCTATTTTGCTTCTTTTCTTTCTTTTTTTCTTTCAAGTTCGGCTAGAATGGATGAACACTCCACTAGCATTTTCATTTGTTTTATTTATTTCTTAATAATAGATTATTTACTAAATTAACCTTTTAATATCAAAATTAAAATTCCACTATCTATGTACATTAATGTCCATCCATAATTCAAATGGTCCAATTGCATTATAAGGACCTCATATTAATAAAGACATAACACATAAGTACTTTTAACACATGGCATGCTAATTTTGCATTTTATGAAATTAAATCCTTTTATCAAATTAAGCATACAACCAGATAAATTATTTCACGAAACTTTCATACATGTTTAATCACATACTGCAAACACAGAAAATAATATTAAAATATTTTTCTAACTCGGATTTGTGGTCCCGAAACCACTATTCTGACTAGGGTCTAAATCAAACTGTTACAATTCTCCCCCTTAGGAATTTTTGTCCCTGAAAATCTTACCGTTAAACAGATTCGGATATTGTTGTTTCATAGAATCTTCGGGCTCCCACGTAGCCTCTTCCACTCCGTGTCGATGCCACAATACCTTTACTAATGAAATTTTCTTATTTCGAAATTATATAACCTCGTGATCTAAGATATGAATCTGTTCTTCTTGATAAGTCATATCGGATCGGACCTCAATCTCAGATTGAGAAATCACATGCGAGGGATCGGATCCGTATTGTCGAAGCATTGACACGTGAAACACGTTATGAATTTTTTCTAGTTCCAGTGGCAACAACAATCTGTATGCAACAGGCCCAATTCGTTCGATGATCTCATACGGCCTGATGAACCTCGGACTCAATTTGCCTTTACGTCCAAATCGGAGTATTTTCTTCCACGGAGACACTTTCAAGAACACTTTATCACCGATTTCAAATACGATATCTTTTCGTTTCAAGTCTGCATAGGTTTTCTGTCGATCTGATGCGACTTTGAGACTATCACAAACCACTTTCACTTTCTGTTCAGTTTCTTTGATCAAATCAACCCAGTGTATCTTATTTTCACTGAGCTCGGTCCAATGTAAAGGTGTTTGACATTTGCGTCCATACAAAGACTCATAAGGTGCCATTTTGATGCTCGACTGAAAACTATTATTATACGCAAACTCAATCAATGGCAAATATTGTTCCCACGTACCATCAAACTCAAGTATGCAACATCTCAACATATCCTCGAGTATCTGAATGATCCGTTCGGATTGACCATCCGTCTGTGGGTGCAAAGCTGTACTAAAATGCAATTCTGTACTTAAAGCCTCTTGCAATTTCTTCCAGAATCGTGAAGTAAACCCCGGATCTCTTTCAGACACAATAGATAGTGGCACCCCGTGCAATCTCACAATATCAGAAATATAAAGCTCAACTAATTTATCAAGTGAGTAATCAGATCGCACCAGAATAAAATGGGCTGATTTCGTCAATCTGTCCACTACGACCCAAATTGCATCTTTCTTTCTCAGAGTCAATGGCAACCCTGAAACAAAATCCATTGTTACTCTATCCCATTTCCACTCAGGAATCATTATCGATTGTAACAAACCAGATGGCACTTGAAGTTCAACTTTAACTTGCTGACAGACTAAACATTTCGAAATAAAGTCAGAGATGTCTCGTTTCATACTAGACCACCAGTAATGTTGTTTCAAATCATGGTACATCTTTGTACTTCCAGGATGAACAGATAAGCAACTGTTATGTGCTTCATTCAAGATCAACTGAATCAACTCTTGGTTTCTTGGAACACAAATCCGATCTCGAAATCTCAAACAATCATCAACATCAACTCAAAATTCTAAATCAGAATTCAAATCACACTGAGCTCGTTTCGCTAACATTTCATTATCAACTTTCTGAGCGTCACATATTTACTGTAAGAACAACGGTTTCACTTTCAATTCAACCAAAATTGAACCATCATCAGACAAATCTATATAAGCATTCATCATATGTAATGCAAATAGCGATTTTCAACTCAATGCATTAGCAACAACATTTGCCTTACCCGGATGATAATCTATCACAAGCTCGTAGTCTTTCAACAACTCTAACCATCGTCTTTGTCGCAAATTCAAATCTTTCTGGGTCATCAAATATTTCAAACTTTTATGATCTGAAAACACATGGCATTTTTCACCAAAAAGATAGTGACGCCAAATCTTTAAAGCAAACACAATCGCAGCTAGCTCTAAGTCGTGTGTTAGATAATTCTTTTCATGCGGTTTCAATTGTCTCGAGGCATAAGCTATAACTTTGCCTTCTTGCATTAAAACACATCCCAGTCCATTCAACGAAGCATCACTATAAATCACGAACTCTTTACCCGATTCTGGCTGTACCAAAACTGGAGCTTCAGTCAAAAGAGCTTTCAACTGATCAAAGCTTTTCTGACATTTATCGGACCATTCAAATTTCACATCTTTCTGTAGCAATCTAGTCAACGGAGTTGCAATCATCGAAAAGCCTTTTACGAACTGTTGATAATAACCAGCAAGTCCCAGAAAATTGCGAACTTTAGACACATTTCTTAGAGGCTTCCACTCCAAAATAGCTGAAATCTTGCCCGGATCAAATCCTATGCCCGCAACTGATAAAATATGTCCCAGAAAACTAACTTCACGCAACCAGAATTCACATTTTCTAAATTTTGCATACAATTGCTTATCTCGCAGAGTCTATAGCACGATTCTTAGATGTTCAACATGTTCAATTTCATCACACGAATAAATCAAAATGTCATCAATGAATACAACAACAAATCGATCTAAATACGGTCTAAAAATTCTGTTCATCAAATCCATAAAGATAGCAGGAGCATTGGTTAGTCCAAAAGGCATAACTAAAAACTCATAATATCCGTACCTCATTCTGAAAGTAGTTTCCGGAATGTCTGAATCTTTTACTCGCAACTGATAATACCCCGATCTCATATCTATCTTTGAAAACACGGTGGCTCTTTTCAGCTGATCAAACAAATCATCTATTCTAGGTAAAGGATATTTGTTCTTTATTGTCACTTTGTTCAACTGACAGTAGTCAATGTACATTCTCATCGTGCCATCTTTCTTTTTCACAAATAAAACGTGAGCACCCCAAGGTGAGAAACTCGGTCGTACAAACCCTCTATCAGTCAACTCTTGCAACTGAGACTTCAACTCTTTCAATTCTGTTGGTGCCATTTTATACAGAGCTATCGAGATAGGAGTTGTACCCGACACCAAATTAATACCAAACTCAACTTCTCGTACCGGAGGCAATCCCTGTAATTCTTCAGGAAACACGTCAAGGAATTCACAAACAACTAGCACTGATTCAGCTTTATTTTCAGTCACTTTCGAATCAATCACATAAGCAAAATAAGCTTCGCAACCCTTTTTCACATAACTCTATTTTTTCATCACTGATATCACAGTCGGTAATCCATTTAAATCATTAGATTCAATCCAAATTATTTTATCATTCTGACATCTCAAATCAATGGTCTTTCGTGTGCAATTCACAATAGCATCATGCAATTTTAACCAATCCATACCCAGAATTATATCAAACTCATCAAAAGGTAATAGCATCAGATCCGCCAAAAAATGAGATATCTCAAACATCAACGCATGCTTCTTGCATACTTTGTCAACCATGACACTTTTACCTAAGGGGTTCGATACTCTAATAACAAATTCGATGAGACTCTACAGTAATGTCTTCATCGGATACTAAGTTCATGCATACATACGAATGAGTAGACCTGGATCTATCAATGCAATCACGTATATCATAAAGAGTAAATGTACCCGTAATAACATCTGGAGACGAAGCTTCCTCACGAGCTCGAATGGCGTACGCTCTGGCAGGTGCCCTAGCTTCAGATCTCGTGACTGTATCTCTCGTAGCTCTCTGACTACCACTGACATTTCTTGCATTTCTAGAAGGTCTACCTCTAGCTGAAGCATTATCTGACTTCGGATTCTTTACAATCTCTTGTTCAACAGACTCAGGACAATCTCGGATGAAATGATCTAGTGATCCACATCTGAAACAGGCTCGATCATTCAATCTACAACTACCCGAAAGTCTTTTTCCATAATGCTTACATTCAGGTCGTTCAGATCGAACATTTCCCACACTAGCTATCGAAGTAGCTGGAGCTTTGAAGTTCGACTGCGATCTAGCTCGATCTCTATTCGAATGTCCCACATTAGCCTTTGAACGACTATGCTCATCTCTGAATTTCTTTGATGCAGATTGAAATGATTTATTCAAAAATCTCTTTCTCACATCTCTGGTTTCAGACTCAGCTTTTCTTTTATCTTTCCCAAGTGCTTCAGCTTTACATGCTCAATCAACAAGCACAACAAACTCTTTTATCTCCAAAATTCCAACTAGCAATCGGATATCTTCATTCAGGCCATCTTCAAATCTCTTACACATTATGGCTTCAGTCGAAACACATTCCCGAGCATATTGACTTAGTCTCACAAATTCTCATTCATATTTAGTGACAGACATGCGACCCTGTTTCAGTTCAAGAAACTATTTCCGTTTCTGATCTATAAATCTCTGACTGGTATATTTCTTCCGAAACTCAGACTAAAAGAAATCCTATGTAACCCGTTCTTTTGGAACAACAGAAATCAAAGTCTTCCACCACTGATAAGCTGCATCTCGTAACAGGGAAACAACACATTTTATGCATTCATCAAGAGTCAATGACATCTCATCAAACACTCGGATTGTATTCTCGAGCCAAAACTCATCTTTCTGAGCATCATCATCACTAGTGGACCTGAATTCTTCAGCTCCATATTTACGAATTTTGTCGACCGGAGGCTTATTCAACAAATTCAAGTTTATAACCGGAGGTACAGCAGAAGTCTAAGGAGGATTGGGTGAGGGCGGAGGTTGTGAAACAGCCGGATTTATTCTAACGTATTGAGTGAACCACTCATTCATTGTTTGGAAGAAGGCTTGTTTAGCCTCTCCTTCCTGACCGCTAGTAGCTGGTCTCGAATCAGATGGCACTGTCCCTTGAGCGGGTCCAGGCACGTTACTTTCAACATCGTCAGCTACAGCTCTTTCGGGATCCATTTGCTATATGAAAAACGCATTTTATACGTTAGGATTCATCACACTATCATAGTTTGTATATATGGCATGTATAGCTAGACTCTCACACGCTATATTAGTCCTAGAATCGACTAAACCGTAGCTCTAATACCAATCAAATGTAACACCCCTAACCCGTAACCATCGCTGGTTTAGAGTTAAGGGGCATTATCGGACCATCAAAAACTTTTACGAACATTTCGTATCATATTATATATCATCGTCAAATCATAACAGAATAAAAACATATAGTCCCTGAATGAGGTCTACGAGACCTTAATCATGCATTAGAAATAGGTCGAGGCTAAACCGGGATCAAATAAAATTTTTCTGAAAATCAAACACTTTTCAAAGTTATAGAGGTCACACGCCCGTGTGGGCAGGCCGTGTGCCTCACACGCCCGTGTGGGCAGGCCGTGTGCCTCACACGGCCTCAGACACGCCTATGTGTTCGAGCCATGCCAAAATAGGGCATACATACTGACTTGTCCACACGGCCTGAGACACGCCCATGTGCCTCACTCGTGGTCAACACTGACTTCCACCACACAGCCAGTCGCACGCCCGTGTGTCCAGCCCGTGGTCGAGTCTGACTTGTTTTGAATTACAATCACGAAGGACACGATCGAGCCACACGCCCGTGTGCTCAATCGTGTGGGCAATTATAGGCCATTTACAAGGCCTAATTGCCACCCACACATTAGATTATACCAACAAGCATTATACCAATTCAATCATATCAAAATGATCATCTTTTCTAGCCATTCAAGAACATATCAAACATACCAACTTATGCAACATTTATCTCAATCACATCACAAGCATTTCTAAGTATAAACTATTCAAAAACTTACCAATTCAAAGTGCCAATCCATCATCAACAATATGCTAACTTTTGCATCATAGAAATTATCATAGATTTGACCATCTCATTAACTAAAACATTAGCCATCAAAACATACCAAACTATGCATCATTTAGCATGAACTACTCATTCATATCATAATCATTATCTAGCCATATCACGTGGCTATTTATATACAACTCAAAACATAATCCCAAACTAACTAGCCTAAACATGCCATAATTAACTATGTACACATTAAAAAGGTACCAAAATGGAGTTTGATAGTGCGGTGATGATCCTCGATAACCCCCGAGCCTTCCGTAGCTTTAACGATCTATAAGACAATGCAAACACACACAGAGTAAGCTTTCAAAATCTTAGTAAGCCATATACAAATAAACTTAACATAATAGACATTTATAACCATTTCAAATACAAGAACTATAACATATCTCAATAGCGTATTCATATTTCTCCTTTCTAGCTCAATGGTATCTAACCATTTGCTTATCAACAAATCTCATCTCTATGTATTTCTTTGGATCATATCACATTCATACATTTATCACATTATGTCTCAACATTTCTATGCACATATTTCTCTTTAGCAAATTCGCATATACTTACCTTTCATACTCAAACATAGAGTACATCTCAAACGTACCTGAAACGATTACGCATTTCACATAGTATTTCATTTCTCGGAATTGCCCGTTGAACCATTCAGAATCAAATAGGATACTCGAAATACTTGTACAATGCCAACGTCCCAGATGTGGTCTTACATGTAATCAAATATCGATGCCACTGTCTCAGACAGGGTCTTACACGAATCAAGTACGATGCCAATGTTCCAGACATGGTCTTACACGTAATCTCAAATCGACGCCAATGTCCCAAACATGGTCTTACATGATATTACATATCAGAAACCTATGTCATGACATATAAATCCTACCTATTCCTAAGGTTCGTACGAGACTTTTTGAATATTTATACATCGTCGATACTTTCCCGGATTTTCTCACATATTTCATTCAAAGCCATTCATCACAATTCAATATCAAATGAACATAAATAATTCAACTTAAATATGTTTATTCGTATATGGACTTACCTCGTACGGATATAGACGAACGGATTCGACTATTCAATCACTTTCGACTTTCCTCGGTCTAAGTCCGTTTTCTTTGGTTCTTGATCTATACATATTCAAATTTAACGCAATTATTCACCAAATCATTCAATTCAATCCAAAAATACCCATTTAGGGCAATTTACAAATTAGCCCTTATATTTTCACACTTTGTCATTTAAGTCCCTATTTCACAAAATCACAAAATATACATAATTCAATATAACCCATGCTTAGCCGAATTCTCTATAGGTCCCTAGCAACCCATATTTTTCATTTATTTCACATTTTAGTCCTTCAAAATATTATTTTCACAATTTAATCTCAATAACTCAAATTCACCAAAAATCGAAAGACAAAACATGTTAATCTAACACATATATTTCATATTTCATCAACTAACACCACAAAACTCAAACATTCATCAATGGCACATTTCAAATTCTTCATCAAATTCCAAAATTAAAGCATGGGTGTTGTAGTACTTGAAGCAACGATTACAAAAACGTAGAAATTATCAAAAACTGATCAAAATCCATACCTTAATCAAGCTTAGTGATGGCCGAACCCTATTTTGCTTATTTGCTTTCTTTTTTTCTTTCGAATTCGGCTAGAATGGATGAACACTCCACTAGCATTTTCATTTGTTTTATTTATTTCTTAATAATAGATTATTTACTAAATTAACCTTTTAATATCAACATTAAAATTCCACTATCTATGTACATTAATGTCCATCCATAATTCAAATGGTCCAATTGCATTATAAGGACCTCATATTAATAAAGATATAACACATAAGTACTTTTAACACATGGCATGCTAATTTTGCATTTTATGCAATTAAATCCTTTTATCAAATTAAGCACACAAACAGATAAATTATTTCACGAAACTTTCACACATGATTAATCACATATTGCAAACACAGAAAATAATATTAAAATATTTTTCTGACTCGAATTTGTGGTCCCGAAACCACTATTTCGACTAGGGTCTAAACCTGACTGTTACAGCTAATCTAAAAGCTACAGGGCTGATTCTTTTAATAATCTTATACGGTCCTATAAATGTTGGACTCAGCTTTCCCTTCCTCCAAAAATGCATCACTTTCTTCCACGGAGAAACCTTCAAGAATACTCGATCGCCAACTGCAAATTCTATTTCTTTACTTTTTAGATCCGCGTACGATTTCTGACTATCAGATGTAGCTTTCAAACTATCCCGAATAATCCGAACTTTTTCTTCAGTTTCTCGGATCAAATCAGCTCCCACCATTTTGGTTTCACTTACCTCAAACCAATATAATGGTGTTTTACATTTTCTCCCGTAAAGAGCTTCAAATAGTGCTTGTTACACCCGTCACCCATATTCAATGTCGTAATAGGTTTACGAGGTATTACCGATTAATTCACAACACATATAGTATACATTTATGCAACAATAAGCATTCATTCTCATAAATCATTAAACACAATCACATTGTCCCTTATAAGGACCTATGAGGCCTTAAACATGCTTTAGAAGTGGTTTGGGACTAAACCGATATCATACAAAAATTTTGGAAACTTAGAAAATTTTCATGTAAACAAGGGTCACACGCCCGTGTGAACAGGCCGTGTGCCTCACACGGCTAGTAGACACGCCCGTGTCATAGGTCGTGTGAAAACAGGGAATACATACTGACTTGGGTCACACGGCCGACCACATGCCCGTGTGTCTAGCCCGTGTACCCTTCGAAGTGGCCACACACGCCCATGTGCCAGGCCGTGTACTAGGCCGTGCCAAAACTGTAGGGTATACTGACTTATGCAACACGGCCAAGTCACACGCCCGTGTGCTAGGCCATGTGCCAATTAGGGAGTATACTGACTTGTACCACACGGCCGGTCACACGCCCGTGAGTGAGACCGTGTGGAGCATACTGACTTCACTTTAATATCAACACCATGGGACACACGGTCGTGTAACATGACCGTGTGTTGCACACGGTTGAGACACACGCCCCGTGTCTCTGCCCGTGTGGACAAAAATAAGCCATTTGCAAGGCCAATTTGTCACCCCAACTCATGCTCATTTAAACAACCAAAATGGTACCATTTCATCATACAATTAGGCAGCCAAAATCATCAACCCAATGCACAATTCATACCATTATGATTTCATCTATTCCAAAACTCCAATTACTACCATTTGCTTAGCCAAATACATGCCAAAATAATATCAAACAATATGGTTCATTTACCATATTTCACACATACATAACTTACCATATAAATAACCAATACAACATCTAAAATCATACCTCATCAAGGCATTTCTCAAACATTTATATTCCACAATTAATTAATCATTTGAGCAACTATAAAACCATAACCACATTCATACCAAAACATACCAAAATAAGCCATCACTCATGGCTATTTATACAAACCAAAAATATGCAATTTACAAGCCAAATCTCATGGCTATAATCACAACCAAAATACCACATCTAGCCTATAAATGCCATATACCATAAATGTATAACTCAAAAGTACCAACTTAGATGTTTGATAGTGCGATGATGTTCCCGACGACTCCCGAATCTGAGCTAGCCTTGATTCACTATAAAACATAGAAAAATAACACGAAGTAAGCTTCAAAGCTTAGTAAGCTCGTATGTTATAAACTTAACTAATCACAAATCTACCATTCATCAATTTAAACATATAACATGAAATTCATGGTTATTAACAAACCTTTCACATGCTTATTCATAAGCTCAAATGCAAACATTGTAACTTGTTCAATTTTAAGCTCATAATATACATGTACATACATGTACCAATCCATAATAAGTTCATACATAAACGGAATGCCAATGATTACTCGATATTTCTCACACTAAGTGTCGTACATAGCCGAAGCCATATCAAATCGCACACTAAGTGCCATACATAGCCGAAGCTATCTCATTCTCGCACACTAAGTGCCATATAAAGCCGAAGCTATCTCATTCTCACACACTGAGTGCCATATATAGCCGAAGCTATGTCGAATCGCACACTAAGTGCCACAAATAACCGATTCATTGTCGAAGATAACTATAGTACCATATATACAATTTATGCAATATTAAAGCACTAAAATCATAATTATTACAGTGCTTAATACATACTAACTTACCTCGTATTTCAGAATTGACGGATCGGATCGACTACTCGATAACATTGCTTTACTCCCGATCTAAATCCGAATCCTTTTTTCTTGATCTATATGAATTCAAAATTAACTTATTTATTCATCTACTCATTCAATTTAGTCCAAAAATACTCATTTGCACATTTTTACACATTAGCCCCTTAACTTTCATATTTAATCAATTTAGTCCCTATTTCACCAATACACAAAATTCACACAATTCATCAAAACTCATGCTTGGCCGAATTATTTATAGTTCCCTAGCAACCCAAAACTTTCATTTATTTCACATTTCAACCATACAATTTGCACATTTCACAATTTAATCCCTATTATGCATTTTCATCAAAAATCACTTAACAACACATGTAAAACTATCATCAAGCTTTCATATTTCAACATTAAACATCTAAGAACACATAGATTCAACAATGGAAACTCTCAAAATCTTTAACAATTTCGAAATTAAAGGTACGGGCTAGCTAGGCTGAGCTGCAACGATTACAAAAACATAGAAATCATCAAAAACTGAGCTAAAACCGTACCTTAATTAACCTAGGAGTGTGCCGAAGGCTTTAAAACCTAAGAATGGTTTTCTTCCTCTCAATATTCGGCCAAGAAGATGACAAAGAATGGTTTTCTTCCTCTCAATATTCGGCCAAGAAGATGACAATGAAGCTTAAAATTGATTTTGTTTTATTAATTAACCTTTATTAAATGAATTACAACATTAACCTTAATTAAAACATTATTATTTCACATAAACCATAGACATAAATGTCCACTAACCTTTAAAATGGTTTAATTACCATTTAAGGCCATCATATTTAAAAGCCAAAGCATTTGACACCTTTAACAAGTAGAATGCAACTTTTTCATTTTACGTGATTTAGTCTTTTTTCTCAAATTGAGCAATTAAACGATAAAATTAGCTGACGAAATTTTCACACATATCAAATAACATGTTGTAAATACCGAAAATAATATAAAAATAATTTTTCAACATCAGATTTGTGGTTCCAAAACGATTGTTCCAATTTAGCTAAAAATGGGCTGTTACAGTGCCATTTTTATACTGGATTGATAACTGTTATTATATGCAAATTTAGCTGACGGTAAGTACTTTTCCCAGTTACCTTCAAATTCGAGTACACAACATCTCAACATATCTTCAAGAATCTAAATCACTCGCTCTGATTGCCCGTCAGTCTGTGGATGAAACACTGTGTTAAAATTTAGCTTAGTAACTAGAGCCTTGTGACGTTTGCTCCAAAATCTTGATGTAAATCTTGGATCTCAATATGAAATAATAGATGTCGAAACTCCGTGAAATCACACAATATTAGATACATATAGTTTCGCTAATCTCTCAAGTGAGAAATCTATTCTGACAGGAATAAAATGCGTCGATTTAGTCAATCTGTGAACAATCACCCAGATCAAATCTTTCTTTCTTGGAGTTACAGGTAAACCAGATACGAAATCCATCGTGACTCACTCTCACTTCCATTCAGGAACCATAATAGGTTGTATTAAACCCGAGGTACCTAATGTTCTGCTTTCACCTGCTGATAAATTAAACATTTAGCTACAAATTCACAAATTTCTCGTTTCATATTCGGCCACCAGTACATCTGTTTAAAGTCACAATACATCTTCGTGCGACCGGGATGAATAGAGTACATACTACAGTGAGCTTCAGAAAGAATATCATTTTTCAAATATAAATTACTCAGAATGCAAATTCTATCACGATAACACAATGCACCATTATCATCAACACTGTACTCTGAACTCAATTTATTCTGAACCGTCTATCGTTTCACACCAACTTCGGATCTTCATCTTGCAATTCTCGAATTCATTGAAGTAACATGGGTTTCATTCTCAACTCTGCTAATACAGAACCATCTTCATTCAAAACTAAATAAGCGTTCAACACTCGAAGTGCAAACAATGATATCTTTCAACTAAGTGCATCCGCAACTACATTAGCTTTTCCCGGATGATAATCAATAACCAGATCGTAATCTTTCAATAGCTCTAACCATCGTCTCTGTCTCAAATTCAATTCTTTTTGAGTCATCAAATACTTCAAACTTTTGTGATCTGTGAACACGTGACATTTCTCACAGTATAAATAATGTCTCCAAATCTTCAAAGCGAATTCAATCATAGCCAGCTCGAGATCATGAGTAGTATAATTATTTTCATGCAAATTTAAATGTCAAGAAGTATAGGCTACTACCTTTCCTGTCTGCATCAACACACAACCCAAACCATTAAGAGAAGCATCACTATAAACAACATACGCTACTCTAGATTCAGGTTGTGTCAACACTGGGGCTTCCGTCAACATGTTCTTCAGCTAACCAAAACTCTGTTGGCACTTATCGGACCAAATAAACTCAACATTTTTTTGAAACAATCTGGTCATCGGCGAAGCAATAATCAAAAAGTTTTTAATAAAACGTCGACAGTAACCTGCTAAACCCAAAAAACTTCACACTTCGCACTTCTAAAACATTCTTCAGAGTTTTCCAATTCATCATAGTAGAAACTTTACTCGAATCAACTCAGATTCCGTCGGCTGATACTATATGTCCCAAAAATCTGACCTCGTGAAGCCAGAATTCGCATTACTAAATTTTGCATACAATTATTTTTCTCTCAAAGTCTGTAATACGATTATTAGATGTTGAGCATGCTTGGATTCTATCTTGGAATAGATCAATATATCGTCAATAAATACAACAACGAATTTATCCAAATGAGGTTGAAAAACCTGATTCATTAAATCCATTAAAGCAGTAGGGGCATTAGTTAACCCAAATGGCATTACTAGAAACCCACAATGACCGTAACGAGTTCTGAAAGCAGTCTTAGACACATCACAGTCTTTAACCTTCAATTGATAATACCCGGATCTGAGATCGATCTTCAAGAACATTGTGGCACCTTTCAATTGATCAAAGAAATCATCGATACGTGGCAAAGACAAAATTTATTTTAATATTATTTTATGATTTTCATTATTATAGGAAGGTCATATGAAAATTTTGATACAAAAATTTTACCGATTGCATGTTTAATTAGGGGAAGGACTAAATTGCATAAAATGCAAAAGTTGTCTTCTAGTAGTTATAAGTATCAAATAGCTATAGAATTCAAAAATTAAGGTCCTTATATGGTAATTAGACCATTGAAAAAAAGTTAGTAGGTAATTTAGTGACTCATCCATGGAAAAATTAGAAATGGGCAAGGACTAAAATGGAAATCAGTAAAATTAAAAGATGACAAATAATTAAGAAGGAAATTGTCATCTTTTTATTCATCTTCTTCCCCAAAATTTCTATGGAAACCCTAGGAGAGAGGAAGATAACTTTTCAAGCTTAAAAAGGTATGAAATCAAGTTCCGTTTTTAGTAATTTTTATTTTTTCAGAATCGGGATAGTCTAATCTTTCTATTTAGGGGATTTATTTGAAAAGTTGTCAAGGTATGAAATTTGGGTCATGGATGAATATGCTAAAAATTAGAAATTTATGGTAGAAATAGAAAGTTTGTTGGTAGATAAACAACTTTTACAAAGCAATTTTTGATGAAAACTCGGTTTAGGGACTAAAATGAAAAATGGGTAAAACTCATGGAAAATGCCAAAATTTGAGAAATGTGGGTGCTGAAAAAGTTGTACATAAATTTTGGCTAGGCTTGGAAAGAGGGTTAAATTCCATGAATTTCATTTTCTGAGCCTAGGGATGAAATTGGAATTTATGAAAAGTATAGGCGTAAAATGGTAATTTTGCTTAGGATGTAATTGAATGCAAATGTATATGAAATGTGATAAATTGATAGTTAAATTTGTTTATATAGACCCGGAAAGACCAACTACCGGACTAGATCAAGGGAAACAAAAAGTTTTGGATTAGTTGAAATTCAAATACGAACAATTGTCAAGGTAAGTTC
Source organism: Gossypium sturtianum (assembly GCA_025698515.1). Taxonomy (NCBI): domain Eukaryota; kingdom Viridiplantae; phylum Streptophyta; class Magnoliopsida; order Malvales; family Malvaceae; genus Gossypium; species Gossypium sturtianum. The sequence continues at coordinate 107,598,783 of CM046954.1, forward strand.
ATGTAACCTAAATATGTATGTTAAGGTGCTTAAATTGAATTGTATGTTTGTGATGATATGTATGTGAAGATATACGTTATGATATGACCACAAATTGGAAAATGATGATAAAATGCTATGTCCCGGTTGAATGTTGAAATTAGATAGAATAAGGTGGTTTCACGAAAAGAGTATAATACTGCATATGTTGCAGATAGGATTTAGCCCAGACAGGTAATCGTGAAATAAGCCTTCTCAAGCATATGTTATAGATTGGATTTAGCCTGGATGGGTAATCCAAATCAAGCTTTTTAGAGCATATGCTACAGAAAGGATTTAGCCTGGACTAGTAATCCTGTTATAAACTATGTGGCTTGAGAGTGTGCTTTATGATCATGTGCCAAATGGATACTTTTGAACATGAACTGACGGATAGTTGATATGTATACTTTGTGTATACTACCCGAGTGTCCATCAAAATTTCAATAATTCAACGGGAAAGATTCTTGAAATACGGAAAGGTGAAACTAGATAGAAGTTTATAATGCGATGAGCTCATCTATGTTTACTTGATATTCATATGATGTTATGTGACTAACTTGTTTGATTAAGTGTATATGTTTAGGTAAATTTACCCAAAATTTTTGGATGGTATGGTTATGTAAGCTTGTATGAATAAATATAACCGGTAAGTTTAATTCCCGTTATACGAACTTACTAAGCATGAAAATGCTTACCCCGTTTAATTTTCTTTGTTTTATAGTGCTCGTAAGCTTGCGAAGGTTGGAGGTCAGTCGGAGCATCAATCACACTATCCACTATCTCATTTTGGTATAAATAGAAATCTCATTTTTGTATAATGGCATGTATAGGCTCATTTGGCTAAATGAATGCTTGTAAGTGATATTTTGTAATCTAGCCATTGGAATGGCTAGTGATGTTTTACTTAGCATGGTTATAAAGTTATCCTATGATTAAATTCCTATGTGCTAAGTTGGTTGATTGGATTATGCTTAAGGTTTATGTTCACTAAAAATAAAATTATAAACATGAATTGTATGTGATAATATACCATGCTAGGTACTAGAATTGGCTTGGTTTTAATGTTTGGATTGGTGGATATCTGTTAGTGAGTTTTGGTGCAAGAAAGTGGTAAGTTTTGGGTGACAAATGAGGCTAGGAAATGGCTTTATTTTGTCCACACGGGTAGACACACAGGCGTGTGTCTTGGTTGTGTGTGACACATGGCTTGTCCAATGGGCATGTGGTCCGGCCGTGTGTCCCTTGCATCTTAAAAATGAGAAATAAAATGCTCAGAATTGGGCACACGAGCAGAGACACGGGCGTGTGTCTCATCCGTGTGGATGACACGGCCTTGAACACGGGCATGTTACATGGCCGTGTGAAAACTACACCTAAAATTTGAAAATAAAAATTCGCAACACGTGTAATAGCCCGGTTTTAGCTAAATCAAAACAGTGGTTTTGGAACCACAAATTCGAGGTCAAAAAATTTTTTAATATTATTTTTGGTGTTTATAGCATGTGATTGTATATGTGTGAAAGTTTCGTGATTTAATTTTATCGATTGGATGTCTAATTTGATAAAAGGACTAAATCGCGTAAAATGTAAAAGTTGCATTCTACTTGTTAAAAGTGTTTAATTGCTATGATTTATTAAATGAAAAGTCCTTATGATGATATTAGACCATTGATAGTGGAATTTGTCATAAATGGGCATGTATTTGATGTTTTAAATGTTTATTAACCAAGGTTAATTTAGTAATTTATGTATTAAGTATAATAAAAGAAAACGAAATTTAAAATGGTTGTCATCTTCTTTAATTTACAACCGAAAATAGAAGAAGAAGAAAACCATTTAGGGCTTGTGATATTCATCCAACTTAAAGCTTGATTAAGGTATGAATTTTGTTCGGTTTTTGATGATTTTTATGTTTCTGTGATTGTTACATCGAGTACTAGCTAGCCCGTGCCCTAATTTTTGAGTTTGTTGATGATTTTGTGAAGTGCCATTGATGAATTTTTAAGCTTTTAAATGTTTGATGATGAAAAATGGATATTTGTTGATAGATTATCATATTTTGTTAAGTGATTTTTGGTAAAAATACTATTAAGGGATTAAATTGTGAAAAGTACAAATTATGTGGTTGAAATGTAAAATAAATGTGAAATATGGGCTGCTAGGGGTACTATGGTAATTTTTCTAAGCATGAGTTTTGTTAAATTTTGTGTAATTTGTGTTTTTATGAAATAGGGACTAAATTGTAAAAATGTGGAACTTTCGGGGCTAAAGTGTAAAAATGCCCATATATGTGTTTGTGGACTGAATTGAATGATTTTATGAATAAATGAGTTAATTTTGAATGTATATAGATCAAGAACAAAAGAAATTGGCTTTAAATCGGGGAAAATCAAAGGTTATTGAATAGTCGATCCAGTCCGTTTATCCCTAATACGAGGTAAGTTCATATGCAAATAAATGTCTTTAAATTGAATTATATATGTTTAATTGTTATTGAACTGCTGTGAATGTTGAATGATCAAATACGAGCAAGAATCGATAGGGTTACCATATTCGAAAGTCCCGTACGAACCTTAGGAATTGTATAGGATACGAATGTCATGACATTAGGATTAATGAGATGTGATTATGTGTAAGACCATGTCCGGGACATTGGCATCATCATGTGATTACGTGTAAGACCATGTCTGGGACATTGGCGTCGTTATTTGATTTCGTGTAAGACCATAGCTGGGCTATCGGCATCGATATGTAATAACATGTAAAACCATATCTGGGATATGGCATTGTACGAGCTATATGTGATTTCTGAGTATCCTTAACGATTTCGAAAGGTTCAACGAGGAAAGTCAAGTCAAGAATAATGTGTGAATGAGTTAAGTGACTCAGGTATGTACGAGATTCATACAAGTAATGAAAAGGGAAGTAGTTGATAAATTCACTTGTGATATTGAATATGTATATATTGGGAAAGGTTTGTGAACTTTCATGTGCTTATGCATAGTTTGCCTATTGAAGAAAATGATGTTGATTCATGTGGTAATTTTATTTATATATGGCTTACTAAGCTTTTAAAGCTTACTTGGTGTGTTCTTTCCATGTTTTATAGATAATCGAAGCTAGCTCGGATTCGGGGATCATCAGGAACATCGTCACACTATCGATCAACTTGTTGGTACTTTTGATGCTTTGTGAATATGGTATATGGCATGTATAGGCTAGTGTTATGATGATGTGTTTTGAGATATGATATTAGCCATCAGATTTGGCTCATGAATGATGTAAATGTTGATGTGTATTTGGCCATTTAAGTTGGCTTAAATCATAAGTTTGATAAGTGATATATGATGTATATATTTCCTTGTGTTTTGGCATGTTTGGGATGGATGTTGTGATGGTTATATGGTTGCCCAATTAGCTAGTTGTCAATTAGTGTATTATTTCTTGAAAAATGACATGTTGTGGCTTGATTTGAAGATGATGAAATGGATGGATTTTAAATGGCATGATTTGTATATGAAATAGCATGTTTTGGTTGCCTATATATGTGTTGAAATGGTATTATTTTGGTTATTTAGGTGAACATGAGAAAGGGTGGCAAATTGGCCTTACAAATGTCCTATTTTTGTCCATAAGGGCAGAGACACGGGCGTGTGTCTCAGCCGTGTGTGACACACGGTCATGCTACACAGCCGTGTGTCCCCTGGTGTTGAAATTGAATTGAAGTCAGTATGCTCCACACGGCCTCACACACAAGCGTGTGACCGGCCGTGTGGCACAAGTCAATATACCCCTTAAATGGTACACGGCCTAGCACACAGGCGTGTGACTTGGCCGTGTTGTATAAGTCAGTATACCCTACAGGATTGGCACGGCCTAGCGCACGGCCTGGCACACGGGCGTGTGTGGCCATTTCAAATGGCACACGGGCTAGACACACGGGCGTGTGATTAGCTGTGTGACCCAAGTCAGTATGTATGCCCTATTTTCACACGGCCTGGGACACGGGCGTGTCTGGAGCCGTGTGAGGCACACAGCCTGTTCACACGGGTGTGTGACCCTTATATGTTTGTTAAATTTCTAAGTTTTCGAGAATTTTCGTATGTTACCGGTTTAGTCCCGAACCATTTCTAAAGCATGTTTAAGGCTTCGTAGGCCCGTATAAGGGACATAGTGAATATGATTGAATGGTGTTTGAGAATGAATGCTTAAATGTATAAGTTATGTTTGATAAATAATGTGTATGGATCGGTAATACCTCGTAACCCTATTCTTATAGTGAGTACGGATGAAGGGTGTTACAACACGGCCTAGCACACGGGCGTGTGACTTGGCCATGTGACTTTAATTACTTCATGCTTTACAAGTCGGAGAGTTACACGGGTTAGGGACACAGGTGAGTGTGACCACATGGCCCGACCATACGGGCGTGTCCCTAGTCCACACGGGCATTCGTTTCTAATGCTTATAATGGGTCTCAAGGGTCCATTTAAGGGGCGATATGATTGTTTTTAGATATGAATAGTATTTTTACTTGATTTATCTGTGATGGTTCTGTAAACTCCGGTAATACTCTGTAACCCTGTTCCGGCAACGGATACAGGTTAGGGATGTTAGAATCGTGACTTTGTTCAACTGTCTGTAATCTATACACAATCTCAAAGAGCCATCTTTCTTTTTCACAAATAACACAGGTGCACCCTAGGGAGACACGCTCGGTCGAATAAACTCTCGGTCTAATAACTCTTGCAACCATGCTTTCAATTCTTTTAGTTCAGCTGGTGCCATACGGTACAGTGATATTGATATCGGTGCAGTTCCAGGAACCAAATTAATCACAAACTTAACTTCACGATCAGGAGGTAAACCCTATAACTCTTTAGGGAATACATCAGTGAACTCACTAACAAATGGTAACTGATCTAGCTTCGATTCTGAATCACTGGTATCAAGAATATATGCTAGAAATGCTTCGCTACCTTTTCGTATCAATCTCTGAGCAGAAAAAGCTGAATTAATTCTAACAACATCTTTCGGACTCTCAGACTCAACTAAAATCATGCAACGATAACCAATCCATACCCAGAATAACATCAAATTCCTGAAAGGGTAACAACATCTAATCAGTAGGGAATTCACAGCCCCTAACTTTCAGTGGATAATTGCGACAAACTAAGTTAACTATCACACTCTGACCTAGTGGATTAGTAACTTGAATATTATAATCAGTAGATTCAACAGAAAATTTCTTTTCTGTTACTAATGCACTGCAAATATAATAATGAGTTGACCCAAGGTCAATCAATGTATACATAGTAACATCAAAGAGATATAATATACCAACAATGTAACACCCCTTACCCAGGTTCTATGCCGGGAACCGGGCCCGAGGCGTTACCGAACTCAAACTGCTTAATCGCCACTTAGGCTCAATGTCATTACTCGCTATAACCTCATTCTCGATTTACGAGGCCTCACTCATACACACGAGGGCTCTCGAGACTAATTCGAAACTTTTACGATCCTTAAAATTTTTCTCTTTTATACAGGTCTCACACGCCCGAGCAAGATTAGACACGCCTGTTCATGAGCACACACGCCCATGTCCCCAGACCATGCCTAAAAACCCAAGCATTCTGCCAAATGCCCCACAACCATGGCACGCCCGTGCTCCCCAACCGTGGTGAACACTAACTTCCCTCGCACGGCCTAAAGTCTAGACACACGCCCGTGTGGCTAGCCCGTGGCCAACACTGATGAATCCCACACGCCCTAGGCACACGCCCATGTGACTAGTCCGTGGTCTATTCTGTTTTCAAATATTAACATGCAGGGGACGCACGGCCACAGCACGCGCCCGTGGGCTGACCGTGTGTCACACATGGTCTAGACACACGCCCGTGTGTCTACCCACATGGTCAAGAACAAGACTAAGTGTCAATTTCTTTTCACCCTTCTAACATACACAACATATACTCATCTAACACCATGATAATCAACTCAAATTGAAGTGCATTCTCACATAGAAAACTACATTTTCCTTTCATATAATGTAATAGCCAACGACCATGGCATTATACAAAATAAGCTATCCATCTATAGGCCAACACATCTTAGCCATTTACAAAAAAATTTACTAACTTATCTAGCCCCTATACATGCCATATACAAAACATTAAGTTTCATGTACCAAAGTGTGCTGATATATGGGCTATCTTCTGATGATCCTCGTATCTCGATTCAACGCTTTTAATCTATAAGACAAGGGAAAAGAAAGAGAGTAAGCTTTGAGCTTAGTAAGTTTACACATAAACAATTAAGCATCATAGTATAAGCCCAACCACAATTAGCATTATACCAACATATAATATACATGTAACTACCCGAAATTGGGCCTAGTAGGATTGGGCCCATTGGACCTTGAGCGTAGAAGCGTTTTAAAATTTATGGGAATTTGAGAACTGCATTATTTCAAGTTGGACTTATTAGAAAGGTGATTTTGGAAAGTTACGGGGTTCTAGGAAGTTCCGAGTTCAAGTTAGGCTATAGGTAAATTTTATGTTTTAGCACTTTAAGGAGATATAGTAAGTGACCTCAATGTTTATGGAATTAAATGAGTAATGTGCTAGCATAATTGAGCATATGGCAAAGTGGTTATGGCATTAAGTGAAGAGTATGGAGGGAAGAGGTTCGAATCCCCTTGATGCAAAATTTTGACTATTTTTTTGTGTTCTTTCCCTAGGTGTCGCCCAAGATGGTATATAAGGCAAGGTGGAATTTTTAATTTTTGCAAGGTGGCTAAGGAAATAAGGAAAAGATGAAGGTAAGGAAAGGAATTAAAAGAAAAGGAAGGAATAGGGAACATGTTGGCTTAAGGTGTGGAAAATGTTTTGGAAAGAAATTGTTCGTCAACATCCATCCTTGTGGCAAGAGTTACATACGGTTTTGCTAGGGAGAGGGGGGAAACCGAAACTTTTCTTTTGCTTTTGAGTGTTCTTTTGGGTTTCTTTTTGAGAGTGATGTTTTGGGTACTTCTTCCTTGAGCATTTTGGGTCATCTCCTTTTCAATTCTTCTTGTCGAATTCTTAAGCCCTCTATTTTCTTCTCCAATTTCCTTCCTACTCATTCCTCTCCATAGCCTAACCTTTTCTCTCTTCCCTAATCCTTAATCGTTTCATTCTTTTTCTCTCCTTAACCAAATGAGTGCCCCTCATATCTCAATCATTATTTTTGTAGCGTAATAGTGGGAAGGCCGAATCTATCACATTTGATTCATCCGTAGCCATAAGTACAATCGGTAAGAAGTAGTTCTCTCTTTGTCAATAACTTTGTTTCATCCGAGTTTTTCCTTAATAATCGAGTGTTCTTCTTTCTCTCTCGTTGGGTCTGAGTTACATTCTTTTCTATGATATGGCCATCGTTGGACTTAGGGCTTTCAACAAGGTGAAGGAGCACAAGTGATTTGTATTAACCAAATCGTTATCGTCGACTCGTCAAGCAAGTGGGGTAAGAACGTTGTTATAAGATTTGTTTTGGTCAAAGGTGGGATAATTGCTAACGACTCTTTCGCTCACCAAATATTGTTAGGACGTGATTTCAGTAGCCAAAGGGTAGGATCGATTTTGGTGCACTGAGGGAGATCACATTCGTGGTGTTGAAACGGTAGAAAGCACAACTCGTAATCAAGGTGTGTAATCCTGTACCCTTCCGAATATATGTTTGAAATGGTGTGTAATATCATACCTCTCTGAAATTTTGCATGATATGTTCTGTGATTCGGTCGAAATACCGAAGGAAAACCGAAAACCGGCATCCGTGACCACTCGGGCGTGCGTATATTCGTAGTGGTAACCATATTTTTGCAATGAAACAGTTTGGTCAGCAGCAGTGACTTGATTTTGAAAAATCACTAAAAATAGGATAAAGGGAGTTAGAAAGTGAAAAAGATATCGGATTAAATATTACTGTGTCTATTTTTATATGAAAGAAACAGAGGATGAAGAGGAATTTTATATTCTACGATATCTTAATTTTGGTGAGACTGGTTCTGATTGACTTCGTGGTTCCCTGTTCTGTCTTGGAAAAATTGTTTAAAATTGTACAAAGTGAATTATGAGTTATGATCTATATGTATAGATTCCTTAGTGAGCTTATTTTCAATAGAAACAAGTGGGAGCAACATATGAAAACCGTACAGTAAGATATTTGAATTTTGGGTAAGAGAGGGCAGAACCGTTGGACAGTGAACTAAGGGAATATTTAATGAATAAACTGTACTAAACTGCTAAGCCAAAAATTCTGGAAAATTGTAGTAAGAAGATATAAGAGTCTATTTTCAAGGAAAATTTACGGATTTAAATTTAGAGTTTTCTAACTCGAGTTATAGTCAATTTAGTCAGTATGATGCAGATGGACAGTTTTAATTTTTTTAAGCCTCACATTAGTAGTTAAGTCTAGGTTGCCGAATTACCAAAATACCCTTGGAGGGTAAATTACCGAAATACCCCTGGGTTGCGAGATTACCGAACTACCCTTAGTGGGTAAATTTATCGATTTACCGAAATGTCCTTATGGGCTGATTTACCGAAATGCCCCTATGGGCCGAATTGATAGAATGCCTTGGTGGGCTGAATTACAAAGCTCAATAATGGGCCGATTCATCGTATAAATTACTAGACTAATGGTTGTTATACATGTGGGTATTTTATGTTATTATGTGTATTGCATCATCACATATTGCATGGGATGGGAAACTTGAATGAAGGGAAGTATAGACCGGTGGTATTGCCACAAATTCTGATATGGGATATGTGCCAATTTAAATATGGCTTTGTGCCATCGTGATTAAGGCTGTGTGCCAATTATGTTACCGTATATGATACTCTGGTGGCTAAGCCACAAAATTATTATAAATGGCAGCTTGTCTGCAAATTGGAGAGACTGGCGGGGTGGGTTGACTTGATCCCCACAGGAGAGACCGTTGGTACGGGGAGAGACTGGTTGGATGGGTTGGGTTGCATACATTTGCTTCATATATATATGTTCTGTTATGAAAGTGGGCTCCGCCCAAGATGTTGCTATATGGGTTCGTGCCCAAAGGATGACTGTAAGGGGTTTCACATCGAGTTCTTGTAACTTACCCCCATTTTTCTTAACTCTTGTAGGTAATGCTCCGTAATGAGGACTTGGGCTCATGGATGACTCTTGGTGGAGGCCATACATCGAAAATGGTGTTATTGAACTTTAAATTTCTATTTTGGTTTATTTAATTATTTTGCTATTTTGGTTTAAGTTGTAATAAGGCCTGCAGGATATGTTTTAAATTGCTTTATGTTTAGTCGTATTTATTATATTGCTTGAATTGTTTTAACGGGGATTTTCTAAAATCATAAATAATGGTTTTCCAAAATTGATTAATAAATAAATTTTATAACAAACTTTTACAAATATTTTAACTCGAAATTTTCTCTCGAATTATCAACAATATTTTCAAAAGCCACGCTTTTAAAGCTCACTACCTCGATTTTCGACTCATCAAATGATCTCTCAAAAATACTTGTATTTTATCTACGTTTCATAACGATTTCAAAATACTTCATGACTCTATTTCTAAACATCACATTTTTGTAAATTGTTTATTTCAAATATGCTTTCGCCACCAAAAAGGTTTTTAAAGATAATTACGTTTTCAAGTAGTTAACAATTGCTTAAGTGTTTTGGGTTTTAACAAAGAGGCTGTAATTCTCAAACAAGTTTTTCCATGTGACACACCAGATTCGGGCCTAACTTCTAGGCCGGGTTTGGGGTGTTACATTTTACGGTATCAGAGCCCGGTTGCAAAACTCGGCTGTGGTTTAGGTTCAAACACGTTTTCAAAGCCGTTTAAAATTTTAAATTATACATGTATGTTCTAAAGGAAGTATGGCACCACGAGTATCCAGTACCAAGTAAAGTAAGTATGTTTTTTTATTTTATGATTATTGTGACTGTGGGAGGAAAATTCCACAAAATAGAATGCTATAGAACTTTTAGCTTTAGGAGCTGAAACTATAGAGATTGAGCCTTTAGGATACGTTTTGCGAAAACAACTTAACTTCATATACTCCATAAAATATTGTTTAATAAACACTGAAATAGTACACCGATTCATAAGACTTTTAATCAGATTAAATCGATTTAGCAAATATGAGCGCTAGAAGACGTGGACGCGGTAGACGTGAATGTGGTAGAGGCCGAAGTGCTAGGGCTAGATCTTCAGCATCGGGGCACGTTTTCGAAAGGGAGGTGTTGGCATTGCCAGTGGCTGAGACGGAGTCTTATGACCGAGCTGGAATTGATGAGCTGACTTAGCTAGTTAGGGAGCTTGTGGAGGAGGTTAGAGAAATTGGTCGAACACTTCGAGTTGGGCGCGTGGTCTGTAAGAAGAAATTAGATCGCGGTCCACTAGGGCCACAGTCTCGTTCCGTGAAGCATGTCAAGGCACGTCCAAACTTTTCGGCTTGCGATTATTACAGAAGGCGTCATCCGGGAGAATGCTGGAGGAGGTCAGGAGCATGCTTGAGATGCGAGTCTAAGGAGCATAAGGCTCGGGATTGTTTCATCACCATCAAGTCAGGTATGTTTTGGTTGGACATGATGATTGAATGTAGAAAATTTTAGGTATAAGTGGTAGATAACTGTTTGCTTCTGTGGTTAGATGTTTGGTTGTTTGAAAGAGGATTTAAGATTATGTTAAAAGTACATTGGTGTTATTAATATCAGAGTGCGCAGCGAAAGCATAGTGGTGTGATTTGAGCGATGCATTTAGTAGTTAGTTGGAAATTTCGAGGACGAAATTTCTTTAAGGAGGGTAGAATTGTAACGACCCAAAATTGGGCCTAGTAGGATTGGGCCAATTGGACCTTGAGCGTAGAAGCTTTTTAAAATTTATGGGAATTTTAGAACGGCATTATTTCAAGTTGGACTTATTAGGAAGGTGATTTTGGAAAGTTCCGGGGTTCTAGGAAGTTCCGGGTTCAAGTTAGTCTATAGGTAAATTTTATGTTTTAGCACTTTAAGGAGATATAGTAATTGACCTCAATGTTTATGGAATTAAATGAGTAATGTGCTAGCATAATTGAGCATATGGCAAAGAGGTTATGGCATTAAGTGAAGAGTATGGAGGGAAGAGGTTCGAATCCCCTTGATGCAAAATTTTGACTATTTTTTTGTGTTCTTTCCCTAAGTGTCGCCCAAGATGGTATATAAGGCAAGGTGGACTTTTTAATTTTGGCAAGGTGGCTAAGGAAATAAGGAAAAGATGAAGGTAAGGAAAGGAATCAAAAGAAAAGGAAGGAATAGGGAACATGTTGGCTTAAGGTGTGGAAAATGTTTTGGAAAGAAATTGTTCGTCAACATCCATCCTTGTGGCAAGAGTTACATACGGTTTTGCTAGGGAGAGGGGGGAAACCGAAACTTTTCTTTTGCTTTTGAGTGTTCTTTCGGGTTTCTTTTTGAGAGTGACGTTTTGGGTACTTCTTCCTTAAGCATTTCAGGTCATCTCCTTTTCAATTCTTCTTGTCGAATTCTTAAGCCCTCTCTTTTCTTCTCCAATTTCCTTCCTACTCATTCCTCTCCATAGCCTAACCTTTTCTCTCTTCCCTAATCCTTAATCGTTTCATTCTTTTTCTCACCTTAACCGAATGAGTGCCCCTCATATCTCAATCATTATTTTTGTAGCGTAATAGTGGGAAGGCCGAATCTATCACATTTGATTCATCCTTAGCCATAAGTACAATCGGTAAGAAATAGTTCTCTCTTTGTCAATAACTTTGTTTCATCCAAGTTTTTCCTTAATAATCGAGTGTTCTTCTTTCTCTCTCGTTGGGTCTGAGTTACATTCTTTTCTGTGATATGGCCATCGTTGGACTTAGGGCTTTCAACAAGGTGAAGGAGCACAAGTAATTTGTATTAACCAAATCGTTATCGTCGACTCGTCAAGCAAGTGGGGTAGGAACGTTGTTATAAGATTTGTTTTGGTCAAAGGTGGGATAATTTCTAACGACTCTTTCGCTCACCAAATATTGCTAGGACGGGATTTCAGTAGCCAAAGGGTAGGATCGATTTTGGTGCACTGAGGGAGATCACATTCGTGGTGTTGAAACGGTAGAAAGCACAACTCGTAATCAAGGTGTGTAATCCCGTACCCTTCCGAATATATGTTTAAAATGGTCTGTAATCTCATACCTATCTGAAAGTTTGCATGATATGTTCTGTGATTCGGTCGAAATACCGAAGGAAAACCGAAAACCGGCATCTGTGACCACTCGGGCGTGCGTATATTCGTAGTGGTAACCATATTTTTGCAATGAAACAGTTTGGTCAGCAGCAGTGACGTGATTTTAAAAAATCACTAAAAATAGAATAAAGGGAGTTAGAAAGTGAAAAAGATATCGTATTAAATATTACTGTGTCTATTTTTATATGAAATAAATAGAGGAGGAGGAGGAATTTTATATTCTGTGATATCTTAATTTTGGTGAGACTGGTTCTGATTGACTTCGTGGTTCCCTATTCTGTATTGGAAAAATCGTTTAAAATTGTACAAATTTAATTATGAGTTATGATCTATATGTATAGATTCCTTAGTGAGCTTATTTTCAATAGAAACAAGTGGGAGCAACATATGAAAATCGTACAGTAAGATATTTGAATTTTGGGTAAGAGAGGTCAGAACCGTTGGACAGTGAAATAAGGGTATTTTAATGAATAAACTGTACTAGACGGCTAAGCCAAAAATTCTGGAAAAATTGTAGTAAGAAGATATAATAGTCTATTTTCAAGGAAAATTTACGGATTTAAATTTTGAGTTTCCTAACTCGAGTTATAGTCAATTTAGTCAGTATGACGTAGAAGGACAGTTTCAGTTTTTTTTAAGCCTCACATTAGTAGTTAAGTCTAGGTTGCCGAATTACCAAAATACCCTTGGAGGGTAAATTACCGAAATACCCCTGGGTTGCGAGATTACCGAACTACCCTTAGTGGGTAAATTTACTGATTTATCAAAATGTCCTTATGGACTGATTTACCGAAATGCCCCTATGGGCTAAATTGATAGAATGCCTTAGTGGGCTGAATTACAAAGCTCAATAATGGGCCGATTCATCGTATAAATTACTTGACTAATGGTTGTTATACATGTGGGTATTTTATGTTATTATGTGTATTGCATCATCACATATTGCATGGGATGGGAAACTTGAATGAAGAGAAGTATAGACCGGTGGCATTGCCACAAATTCTGATATGGGATATGTGCCAATTTAAATATGGCTTTGTGCCATCGTGATTAAGGCTGTGTGCCGATTATGTTACCGTATATGATACTCTGGTGGCTAAGCCACAAAATTATTATAAATGGCAGCTTGTCTGCAAATTGGAGAGACTGGCGGGGTGGGTTGACTTGATCCCCACAGAGAGACCGTTGGTACGGGGGAGAGACTGGTTGGATGGGTTGGGTTGCATACATTTGCTTCATATATATATGTTCTGTTATGAAAGTGGGCTCCGGCCCAAGATGTTGCTATATGGGTTCAGGCCCAGTGGATGACGGTAAGGGGTTTCACACTGAGTTCTTGTAACTCACCCCCCTTTTTCTTAACCCTTGTAGGTAATGCTCCGTAATGAGGACTTGGGCCCATGGATGACTCGGTGGAGGCCATACTTCAGAAATGGTGTTATTGAACTTTAAATTTCTATTTCGGTTTATTTAATTATTTTGCTATTTTGGTTTAAGTTGTAATAAGGCCTCTGAGATATGTTTTAAATTGCTTTTTGTTTAGTCGTACTTATTATATTGCTTGAATTGTTTTAATGGGGATTTTCTAAAATCATAAATAATGGTTTTCCAAAATTGATTAATAAATAAATTTTATAACAAACTTTTACAAATATTTTAACTCAGAAACTTTCTCTCGAATTATCAACAATATATTCAAAAGCCACGGTTTTAAAGCTCACTACCTCGATTTTTGACTCATAAAACGATCTCTCAAAAATACTTGTATTTTATCTACGTTTCTGCAACGATCTCTATTTCTAAACATCACATTTTTGTAAATTGTTTATTTCAAATATGCTTTCGCCACCAAAAAGGTTTTTAAAGATAATTACGTTTTCAAGTAGTTAACAATTGCTTAAGTGTTTTGGGTTTTAACAAAGAGGCTGTAATTCTCAAACAAGTTTTTCCATGTGACACACCAGATTCGGGCCTAACTTCTAGGCCGGGTTTGGGGTGTTACAATACAACTATGCTTACTCTTTCTATCCCTTACCATATTACCAACACATCATGAGTCACATGCTCATAATTATTGAAATGCACCCCCGCATTCAATATCACATTTACTCACTATACAATACGTCATTATTGCTCAATAATGCATCCACATAGCTAACTCACATAGCTAATCCACACAGGTAATCCACATATCTTATCCACACAGCTATTACACACAGCTAATATACACAATTAATCCACACAGCCAATATCTCGGTGGTTTCGCACTTAGTACACCACAATCAATTTATAAGGTGGTATCGCACTTAGCCTACCACAAAGGTAATCATCGTAATCTCGAACATATCCACTAAATGATATACCTAACGATAGCATCGCACATAGCCAGCTCATCGTTAATATGCATTTGGTTGGTACCGCACTTAGCCCACCATCTAGCATTATCACAACACATGCACAAGTCTATTTACCCAATTATTCATCCATTCACATCTCATTCATGCTACACCCTAGCTAACATTTAGAAATTGTAAGTATGAATGCATTGTTTATGCATAGACTTACCTCGATACTCAAAAGTATTGAAATGTGCAATTTAGTCCACCACCTTGCTTTTGCCTCGATTTCGATCCGGGTGTCATCTTTCTTGATCTATAATGAATAAATCAGCTTATTCAATACACACATTGACTAAATTGACCCACATCTCATACTTTAGCAAAATTACTATTTTGCCCCTAAACTTTCTCATATTTACACTTTAGTCCCAAAGGCTCGTAAAGTGATTTTTATTCAACTTTCTAGCCTTTCATGCTTAGCCGAACCACTTACTCAACTAAAGCATTCAACAATTCTCACTAAATCACCCATGTATGACCAAACTTAAGATTTTCACAACTAAGTCCCTAAATGCATTTTCATGGAAAATCACTTAGCAAAAGATGTTTCTACTACATCAAGCTTTCATATTCTTCCATAAAACATCAAAATACATGCATGTCATACATATGTACATTTTTTAACATCCATAATAGCTCACAAAATAGCTATAAATAGCTTACTCATGCTACTAGGACTTCAAAAATACGAAGATTATCAAAAACCGGGCTTAGGAGCACTTACTAGCAAGCTTGAAAAATTGAAAGAACCCTAACAATGGCTTCTCAAATTTTCGGCAGCTATGGGAAGAAGATGAATGAATTACTATCATCTTTTCACCTATTTTAATCACTTAATTGATAAATGACCAAAATGCCCTTTTTGATAAACTTTCAATTTTAACTCATCCATGCCCATTTTTGTCCAACAATTAGAATTTGGATAAATTGCTATTTAAGGACCTCTAATTAATAATCTAAAGCTATTTCACACATATAGCTTCTAGAAACACACATTTTGCAACTTTTGCAATTTAGTCCTTTTGGACAATTCAACCACAATTTCACAAAATTGCTTCATGAAACTTTCACAGTAGCATGCATACATAATATAAGCCTCAAAAACTCATTCATGACCCTCGGATTTGTGGTCTCGAACCACTATTCTGACTAGGCCCTAAACCGGGATGTTACAACTCTCCCTCCTTTAGAGATTTTCGTCCCCGAAAATCTTACCAGTAAAGAGATTTGGATGTTGCTCTCTCATAGCTTCTTCCGTTTCCCACGTAGCCTCTTCCACACCATGTTTTTGCCATAACACTTTCACTAGTGCTATGCTCTTATTTCTCAACTGTTTCACTTCTTGAGCCAAGATCTTAATCGGCTCCTCTTCATAAGACATATACGGTCTTATCTCAATTTCCGTTGAAGGAATCACATGTGAAGGATCGGAGCGATACCATCGCAACATCGACACATGGAACACGTTATGAATCTTTTCTAACTCTACCAAAGAAAGCCAACCGTAAGCTACAGGCCCAATTCATGCTGTAATCTCATACGGCCCTATGAACCTTGGACTCAATTTCCTTTTTGTCCAAATCTCATAATCTTCTTCCACGGTGATACTTTCAAAAATGCTTTGTCGCCTACTTCAAACTCAATTTCTTTTCTTTTCAAATCCGCATACGACTTCGCGCTTCCGGTCGAAGCGACTTTTCGACTATTACGAATTACTTTCACTTTCTCTTTGGTCTCTTTTACTAGATCGACCCCATGGATCCGCTTCTCGCTAAGCTCGGTCCAATACAAAGGAGTCCGACACTTACAACCATACAAAGCCTCATACGATGCCATCCAGATACTCGATCGATAACTATTGTTATAGGCGAATTCGACCAAAGGTAGATATCTCTCCCAACTACCTTCGAATTCTAACACACAAAGATCGAAGCATATCTTCAAGAACTTGAATTACTCTTTCAGACTGACCATCGGATTGCGGATGGAAGGCAGTACTGAAATTCAATCTCGTACCCATGGCCTCTTGCAACTTCTTCCAAAATCTCGAAGTAAACCTCGGATCTCTATCCGATATAATAGACACAGTACACCATGCAATCTCACTATCTCGCCACGCATAACTCAACATTCTAACTTATCCAAAGGAATAATCAACACGTCATCGAATAAAGTGAGTGACTTCGCCATCTATCCACAACAACCCACACAAAGATCTCTCTTCTCGTAGTCGTCGGCAACCCCGTTACAAAATCCATGGTAACCCGATCCCACTTCCATTCGGGAACCACTTGATGCTCAGCTTTCACTTGTTGGCAAATCAGACACTTAATCACAAACTCTGGAATATCTCTTTTCATACCCGGCCACCAATACAACTTTCTCAAATCGTTGTACATTTTCGATCGCCTTGATGTAATCGACAAGCATCCACTGTGGGCCTCATACAAAACCTTTCGAATCAACTCCTCATTTTTAGGAACACAAATTCTATCACGATACATCAGACAACCATTCAAATCCACTCAAAAATCAGAATCACTTTCTGATCCGTACTTAGCTATCTTAGCTTGCATCCCGCTATCATTTCTCTGAGCCTCACATATTTGTTGAACAAATAGTGGCCTAGCTCTCAACTCTGCCAAAATAGCACCATCATTAGACAATGCTAAACTCGCTCTCATAACTCTTAGAGCATACAGGGATTTCCTACTTAAGGTATCCGCAACCACATTCGCTTTTCCCGGGTGGTAATCAATGACTAACTCATAGTCTTTCAACAATTCAAGCCACCGTCTCTGTCTCAGATTTAGATCCTTCTGATCCATCAAATACTTTAAACTCTTGTGATCCGTAAAGATTCGGCACTTTTCGCCATACAAAAAATGTCGCCAAATCTTTAACGCAAACACAATCGCAGCCAACTCCAAATCGTGAGTCAGATAATTCTTCTCGTGCGGTTTTAACTGCCTCGAGGCGTAAGCGATTACCTTACCCTCTTGCATCAACATGCAACCGAGACCATTAAACGACGCATCACTATAAACCACGGACTCCTTCCCCGATTCTGGTTGAACCAAAACCGGTGCCTTAGTCAACATTGTTTTCAGTCTCTCGAAGCTCTGTTGACATGTTTCAGTCCATTCAAACTTGACATCCTTATGTAATAGCTTCGTCATCGGGGTAGTAATCACAGAGAACCCCTTTACGAAACGTCTGTAATGTCCCACTAATCCCAAGAAACTTCTGATTTCTGACATGTTCCTCGGCAATTTCCAATCCATAACAGCCGATATCTTACTCGGGTCAACTCTGACACCATCACCTGACACCATGTGTCCTAGGAATCCGACCTCTCGGAGCCAAAACTCACTCTTGCAAAACTTAGAATACAACTTCTTATCTCTCAAAGTTTGCAAGACAATTCTCAAGTGCTCTTCATGATCGTTCTCATCCTAAGAATAGATCAATATGTCGTCAATAAAGACAACCACAAACTTGTCTACATATGGTCTGAAAACACGGTTCATCAGATCCATAAAAATCACAGGTGCATTCGTCAAACCAAACGGCATAACCAAAAACTCATAATGGCCATATCTTGTCCAAAATGCAGTTTTCAACACATCTAGCTTTTTCACTCTGAGCTGATAATAACCAGACCTCAAGTCTATCTTGGAGAACACTGTAGCTCCCTTCAATTGATCGAAAAGATTATCAATCCTTGGTAAAGGATACTTATTCTTAACCGTCACCTTATTCAGTTGTCTATAGTCTATACACAACCTCATAGACCCATCTTTCTTCTTCACAAATAATACCGGAGCACCCCACGGCGAGTAGCTCGATCTTGCAAAACCCTTATCTGTCAACTCTTGTAACTGAACCTTCAGCTTTTTCAACTTTACAGGTGCCATTCTGTATGGGGCAATCGAAATAGGTGCCGTTCCCAGAACCAAACTCAATTCCAAACTCGACCTCTCTCACTGGAGGTAATCCGGGTAACTCTTCTGGAAACACATCTGGGTACTCACATACCATTGGCACTGTTTCAAACCCTACTCCAACCTTATGAGTATTCAGCACAAACGCAAGATAGGACTCACACCCTTTTCTTAAACATTTCTCAGCCACTAAGGAAGAAATCATCACGGGTAGACTTTCCAATCCACCTGATTCAACCCGAACTACATCTCCACTCTCACATTTTAGTTCAATAAACTTACTACAATAGTTCACTAAGACACTATGGGTATTCAACCAATCCATGCCTAGGATTAAATCGAACTCGTCAAATGGAAACAACATCAAGTTTGCCGGAAAACAATGATTCTCAATCAACAAAGGACAATTCTTACACACTTTGTCCATTAACACATGCTTTCCTAACGGGTTTGACACCTTAATCACAATGTCCGTAGACTTAACGGTCATACTCAAACTAGATGCTAATCTCATGCAAATATAAGAGTGAGTAGACCCTGGATCTATTAAAGCAATAACAGAGGTGTCAAAGAGAGAAAAAGTACCCGTTATCACATCAGGGGAGGATGCCTCTTCGCGAGTGCGAATGGCGTACGTCCTCGCAGGTGCCCGACCCTCTAGTCTCATAGTAGAGTCCTTGGACGCACCTCTACCACTAGCCCCACCTCTTGGGTTCCTTGGTGGTCTACCCCTCGTAGACACATCACTAGGTCTCACTTCTTGCCTCTCTTCCTTATCATCCCTCTCGGGATAGTTACGGATAAAGTGGTCAGGGGAACCACATTTGTAACATTTTCGACTGTTTCCCCAACACTCTCTGGTGTGATACCTACCACAACTTGGAAACTCCGGTTTACTCTTTGTATTGCCCACACTTTCCATCGAGGGGGCTCAGACTCTCGAACCCTGACGAGTATTGTCCAAGTCTCGATGCGAATATCCCACTGAGGCTGACGTCTGAGGATTCACTTCCTTGGATCTTTTCGACTGGGCTTGATACGACTTGGCCATCGGTCTCTTTCTCGCATCTCGGGCTTCACTCACGGCCCTCCTCTTATCTACACTCAACTCTTCGGCCTTACTTGCCCTCTCAAGTAATACCACGAATTCTTTCAACTCCAAAATGCCAACTAGGAGTTTGATATCCTCATTCAGCCCATCTTGAACCTTTTGCACAAGATGGTCTCACCGACACACATTCTTGAGCATATTTGCTAAGCCTAACAAACTCACGCTCGTATTCACTCATCATCATCCTTCCTTGCTTCCGCTCAAGGAATTCTTTCCTTTTCTGGTCAAGAAACCCACGGCTTATGTACTTCTTCCTAACTCTTCGTAAAGAAGTCCCACGTTATCCGCTCTCTCGGGACCACTAATGTCCGCATCTTCCACTGGCTCAGATGCCGAGTCTCTCAAAGAAAGATACGGCACACTTCAAACTTTCTCGGTGTACATGAGAGCTCATCG
This sequence comes from Gossypium sturtianum, assembly GCA_025698515.1. Classification (NCBI taxonomy): domain Eukaryota; kingdom Viridiplantae; phylum Streptophyta; class Magnoliopsida; order Malvales; family Malvaceae; genus Gossypium; species Gossypium sturtianum. The sequence goes on from CM046954.1 coordinate 107,618,931, forward strand.
AACACCCTCATCGAGTTCTCCAACCGAAACTCGCCTCTCTCGGTCGTCATCTACCTTAGCTCTAAACTCTTCACCCGTGTTTCCTAATCTTATCCACCGGGGGTTTCGATATCCTCACTACATCCATACCTTGAGGAGCCACAAGATTTGGCTGAGGTATAGGAGGAGGTGGAGGAGGTTGAGCATTAGGGTTCGCTCGGACATAATCCGAGTACCAATTACTCATCATATGGAGAAAGGCTTCTCGTGCCTCTTTCCCTTGACCCCTCGCCTCGGGTCCACTTTACACTGGCACTGTTCCTTGCGCGGGAGCCGGCGCATTACTAGCTGCTTCATCAGCAGTCAATGGATCGGAATCCATATTCTATATAAAACAAGATTTAAAATCATCAGAAACCACCACACTATCATCGTACACTTATGGCATGTATAGCTAGACTCTTACACCCGTCACGGTAGTCCTAGAACCGACTAAACCTGGCTCTGATACCACTAAATGTAACACCCCTTACCTGAGTTCTACGCCGGGAACCGGGCCTGAGGTGTTACCGAACTCAAACCGCTTAATCGCCACTTAGGCTCAACGTCATTACTCGCTATAACCTCATTCTTGACTTACGAGGCCTCACTCATACACACGAGGGCTCTCGAGACTAATCTAGAAATTTTACGATCCTTAAAATTTTCTCTTTTATACAGGTCTCACACGCCCGTGCAAGATTAGACACGCCCGTGCATGAGCACACACGCCCATGTCCCCAGACCGTGCCTAAAAACCCAAGCATTCTGCCAAATGCCCCACGACCATGGCACGCCCGTGCTCCCCAACCGTGGTGAACACTGACTTCCCTCGCACGGCCTAGACTCTAGACACATGCCCGTGTGGCTAGCCCGTGGCCAACACAGATGAATCCCACACGCCCTAGGCACACGCCCGTGTGACTAAACCGTAGTCTATTCTGTTTTCAAATATTAACATGCAGGGGACGCATGGCCACAGCACACGCCCATGGGCTGACCGTGTGTCACACATGGTCTAGACACACGCCCATGTGTCTACCCACATGGTCAAGAACAAGACTAAGTGTCAAGTTCTTTTCACCCTTCTAACATACACAACATATACTCATCTAACATCATCATAATCAACTCAAATTGAAGTGCATTCTCACATAGAAAACTACATCTTTCTTTCATATAATGTAATAGCCAACAACCATGGCATTATACAAAATAAGCTATCCATCTATAGGCCAACACATCTTAGCCATTTACAACAAAATTTACTAACTTATCTAGCCCCTATACATGCCATATAAAAAACATTAAGTTTCATGTACCAAAGTGTGCTGATATGTGGGCTATCTTCTGATGATCCTCGTATCTCGATTCAACGCTTTTAATCTATAAGATAAGAGAAAAGAAAGAGAGTAAGCTTTGAGCTTAGTAAGTTTACACATAAACAATTAAGCATCATAGTATAAGCCCAACCACAATTAGCATTATACCAACATATAATATACAACTATGCTTACTCTTTCTATCCCTTACCATATTACCAACACATCATGAGTCACATGCTCATAATTATTGAAATGCACCCCTGCATTCAATATCACATTTACACACTATACAATACATCATTATTGCTCAATAATGCATCCACATAGCTAACTCACATAGCTAATCCACACAGCTAATCCACATATCTTATCCAGACAGCTATTACACACAGCTAATATACACAATTAATCCATATCGCACTTAGTACACCACAATTAATTTATAAGGTGGTATCGCACTTAGCCTACAACAAAGGTAATCATCGTAATCTCGCACATAACCACTAAATGATATACCTAACGATAGCATCACACATAGCCAGCTCATCGTCAATATGCATTTGGTTGGTATCGCACTTAGCCCACCATCTAGCATTATCACAACACATGCACAAGTCTATTTACCCAATTATTCTTCCATTCACATCTCATTCATGCTACACCCTAGCTAACATTTAGAAATTGTAAGTATGAATGCATTGTTTATGCATAGACTTACCTCGATACTCAAAAGTATTGAAATGTGCAATTTAGTCCACCACATTGCTTTTGCCTCGGTTTCGATCCGGGCTTCGTCTTTCTTGATCTATAATGAATAAATCAGCTTATTCAATACACACATTGACTAAATTGACCCACATCTCATACTTTAGCAAAATTACTATTTTACCCCTAAACTTTCTCATATTTACACTTTAGTCCCAAAGGCTCGTATATTGTTGGTCTCAAAACCACTGTTCCGACTAGGGTATAAATCAGACTGTTACAATTCTCCCCCTTAGGGATTTTCATCCCCAAAAATCTTACTGTTAAACAAAGTCGGATATTGTTGTCTGAATGAATCTTTGGGCTCCCACATAGCCTCTTCTATTCCGTGTCGATTCCACAATACTTTTACTAACTGAATTTTCTTATTTCTCAACCCTTTCACTTCACGAGCTAAGATACGAATCGGTTCTTCTTCATATGTCATATCAGATCAGATTTCAATTTCAGATGGGGCAATCACATGTGATGGATCGGATCGATATCTACAGAGCATCGAGACAAGGAATACATTATGTATCTTTTCTAGCTTTGGAGGCAACAACAATCAATTTGCAACAGATCCAGCTCGCTCAATGATTTCATACGGCCCGATGAATCTCAGACTCAACTTGCTTTTACATCCGAAACAAAGTACTTTCTTCCATGGTGACACTTTCAGAAACACTTTGTTGCCGATCTTAAATTCTATATCTTTTTGTTTTAAGTCCGCATAAGACTTCTGACGATCAGATGCTGCTTTCAAACAATCTCGGATAAATTTCACTTTCTATTCTGAGTCTTTTACCAAATCGACCCCATGTAGCTTACTTTCACTAAGCTCAGTCCAATACAGAGGTGTACGACATTTACGATCGTACAAAGCTTCATATGGTGCCATTTTGATGCTCGACTGAAAACTATTATTGTATGCAAATTCAATCAATGGAAAATACTGTTCCCACGAACCATTAAACTCAAGTATACAACATCTTAACATATCTTCAAGAATTTGAATAATCCGTTAGGATTGACCATCTGTTTGTGGATGAAAAGCTGTACTGAAATGCAGTTTCGTGCCTAAAGCTTCTTGCAATTTCTTCCAGAACCTCGATGTAAACCTCGGATCCCTATCTGACACAATAGATAGTGGCACCTCGTGCAATCTCACAATCTCAGAAATATATAGCTCAACTAATCTATCAAGTGAGTAGTCAGATCTTACAGGAATAAAATGGACAGATTTCGTCAATCGGTCAACTATGACCCAAATCGCATCTTTCTTTTTTGGAGTCTGAGGCAAACCAGAAACAAAATCCATTGTTACTCTATCCCATTTCCACTCAGGAATTAGAATCGGTTGTAGCAACCCAGATGGAACTTGATGTTCAGCTTTGACTTGCTGACAGATTAAACATTTTGAAACAAAGTCAGAAATATCGTGCTTCATACCAGACCACCAATAGTGTCGCCTCAAATCATGGTACATTTTAGTACTCCACGGATGCATAGATAGATGACTATTATGTGCTTCACTTAAAATCAACTGAATCAATTCTGGATTTCTCGGAACACAGATACGATCTCGAAATCTCAAATAATCATCAACCACTCGAAATTCAGATTCATAATTCGAATCACACTCAGCTCGCTTCGCTAATAACTCATTATCAGATTTCTAAGCATCACATATTTTCTGTTTAAACAATGGTTTCACTTTTAATTCAGCTATCACAGAACTATCAACAGACAAATATAACTGAGCATTCAAAGCACATTGTGCAAATAATTATTTTCTACTCAATGCATCAGCAACAATGTTTGCTTTACCCGGATGATAATCTATCACAAGTTCATAATCTTTTAACAGCTCTAGCCATATTCTTTGACGCAGGTTCAAATCTTTCTGAGTCATCAGATATTTCAGACTTTTATGATCTGAAAATACATGACATTTCTCACCGAACAGATAATGACGCCAAATCTTTAGTGCAAACACAATCGCAGCTAACTCAAGATCGTGAGTCGGATAGTTCTTTTCATGAGGCTTCAATTGTCTCGAGGCATAAGCTATAACCTTGCCTTCCTGCATCAATACATATCCCAGACCATTCAACGAAGCATCACTATATATCACAAATTCTTTACCCGATTCTGGTTGTACTAATACTGGAGCTTCCGTTAACAGAGTTTTCAACTGATCAAAGCTTTTCTGACATTTATCAGACCATTCAAATCTAACATCTTTCTGAAGCAATCTAGTCAACAGAGTAGCTATCACTGAAAATCCTTTCACAAATCGACGGTAATAACTAGCTCGGCCCAGAAAACTACGGACTTTAGATACATTCTTCGGAGGTTTCCAATCCAGAATAGCAAAAATCTTGCTCGAATCAACTCGAATCCCAGAAGCTGACACAATATACCCCAGAAAACTAACTTCATGCAACCAGAATTCACATTTGCTGAATTTCGCAAACAATTGCTTTTATCTCAAAGTTTGCAACACAAT